>VCCP01000006.1:12500-1275882 GCA_005765155.1 Zelopaecilomyces penicillatus
AATAATACTAGGATTATTTGGAATTATTTAAGAATTTCAAATAATATTTCTTTGGATTTCTAAGTATTCCAAATAATAAGAAAGGGAGGGGTATAAGGGATAAGCCCTTATTTTACTAGTCTAGCCCGATATAGCAGGTCAGGCTGTATAGGCTTCTGCAGTTCTGTGGGTGGTGTTGGTGTTGTTGTGTGTGTTGTTTTCCCCTTATCAAAATATAAGATAGCTAGATTCCTAGTTGAATCCTGCTTTTTTTCTCCATCGGCAATTCAATCACTTCTTTCTTCTTTTCTACAGACTTCCCTCTGGATAACTATTCGCTGCCTTTCTTCCACTGCTATCGCTACTAGCTTTAGTTATAACTTTATACTGCAAATTGCAATAATATCAAACCAAATGTTAATATAGCGACAGTCGCCATATCACCCACCCATCCCGTAGATGCATAAAAGCTTGCATTAACGAGTGCTTCTTTGCATCCAAGGGAAAATACATTACGGACTTGTTTATTATATCGGTTAACCTCCTAGGCCTTTCCAACAAACGCCTGGCTAGTCTTGACACTTCCCAGTCGTTCTTCGGCTGTTTTTGTTAATGTCCCCATAGTCTTCTGCATCGCCTTGCTGACATTTCTCACAGCAAGACCATATATAACCGTGATAACAGCGACCGGGGGAAACATCAACAGTAAAAGTCCAGTCAGCTTGGGGCTGGTCCACACCATAATAGAGAAACCAGCACCACTGACAAAGAGATTGCTCATACCATTACTCAAATTTTGTGTAATGGATTTTCCCACAATGGCAGTGTCCAATGTCAGACGGGAGATGAGGTCTCCTACTCTGTCTGCATCAAAGAACTCGGCGTTTTGCATATAAATGCGCCGGTACAGCTGAGAGCATAGCCTGGCCACCACCCTCTCCCCAATGACACGGAGCATTGTCATCGCTCCGAAATTCGCCAGGGCTCCAAATGACAAGATACCGGCTAGTCCAACAAGAAACTGTGGGATCGTCAATCCTAGCAAGCGAGAATCTCCAGTGTTGCCTCTTGTGGCGACATCCAGAATCTGTCCGATAGAGTAAGGAACCGACATGGTGACACCTGAGTAGATGGCCAGCAAGACAAAAGCTAATATTAACCACTTGAACTCTGGTCTGGCGATTTGTATGAGCCTCCATATCTCTCCCAGGCCACGATTGGTGTCTTTCCCATCCTTCGAGAGCTGGGAAGACATGTTCATGTGTGATGCTTGGGCTGCTGGCTCCTTTCAAACTCTTGTCCGCCATTTTCTCCTTGATGTTGGTTACGCAACTCGTGCTTGGTAAGTCTCTCAGATCGATCGGTGGTCCCTGGCTCCACTCGTCGTCGCTGCTGAGGAAAGGTGGAAAACTGTTGTTGGCGATCAAGTCTAGGCAGGCGGTAGAAGTTTTGTTACACAGCTCGGTAAAGCGAGACGATGGCAATAAGTTGACATGACATTTGTATGGGGATACTGAATATACGGGCTTTTGGATATAGTGACTCCGGTACCATTGCGCAAATCCCAGGTTGGATGGTAGACTTGGGAAGCAGGTTACCGCTAAACTGTGGGAGAAACATATCGGTGCTGTCAAGTCGGAGGCTAGCCGCTGGGGCAGTATCGCTCTGTGCAGCAGACCCAAAATCATTATGATAGATCAATCAACAGGCGCCGATTTTGTATGGGATGATGAGGCGCATAATAATGATGTGAGACGCGTTTGCGGGGTGAGGAACCATGGTGCCTGACCGCAGCCTAGATATGAACAAATATAAATGCCTCGCCTTATTCCCTGTTAAGAGAATAAATTCTTGCTGTCCAAGGCTGTCTATGTAGATAACAGATGTTTTCTGTTGTTGGTCCTGAGGTTTTGCAGTTTAGGTGGGAAGTACTACTAGTAGTATTGATCTTTGTGTACGATGGCTGTACAGTAGAGGATGGACCCGCTTTTACGGATCGTCATCACATGACCAGTGCGTTCCCACAGCCAGAGTGCTGTTGAGTCATGACATCTTGGAACAATACACTCCAAAAACACCACCCTCAAAAGCGAGAAGTGTGAATACAGGTGCACCAACACGGTCAACAGCGCACAGGAAAATTCGCAAGAAAAGCCACAAAGTCGTGATTCACTATATGTGGCCTACTTGTCTTCCCTAACGTTATCCAATCTTTTGAACCTCTCTTGCCACTGCAGCACTCAACGATTCCATGTCTGCTGAGCCAAGCCCAATGCTTTCGTTGTCCCATTTCTCATATAATGTCCCTCCTGTCGCCCAAATCCGTCGGAGTGTTGCAACCGTTCCAAGCGGATTGCCTTCTTGTACTAGTCTCTGCTCTATGCCTTTCAGTTCTTGCAACGGTATTGTCCTCACTGCAAATGTTGCTTCCAGCTGCCTTTCATACTCTTCAAGCACCTGCCTTGGTGATGCAACAAAGGATGATATCCGCCATATTCTCTCTGGGCATTCATCGCCGTGTTGCAATGCCGCAGCGACAGCTTTCCCAACACTGTTGGCAATATGTGTTAGTATGTAGTAGTATATCAGCTTGGGAAAACAATACACACTCGGGCATAGTAGTGAAGCCAATCAACCCTTCACCGTCAGAAATCAACGTCGCTTCTCTGGCTTTGATATCAAATCCGCCTAACGGACTTCCATTCTGTCCTCCATCCACCCACATCTCAAAATATGGACCCACTACTACATACGTCACTCTCAACCGTTTTGTGTTCTCCCGGATGTACTTGCGTACTGAAAGTTTCATTTGATGTGGCTTTTCCTCTGCACTTTGTGGATTGTGCTCGATATCTGTTCCATATTCAGATGGGAAGAACCTCTGGATGCTGCTGGACTCCTCAGCTAGTCGAATCAGCTCCTTCTGTAACCCCAAAGCATTTCTTCCCAAACAGCTAATCACGGTATCAACATCATGATAGCACCTGGTTACATCAATGGAGTTGGCAATATCACCAATCAACACGTCAACCCCAGCTGCCTTCCATTGATCAAGCAGGCCTGCTTTGGATAAAGCTGTTGCCTTTGATGTGAAAATGGAAATCTTGGCATTAGCTGGGTTGGTCTGAATTAGACCATCGGTGATGAACTTGCCAATGTTACCGGTGGCTCCGATAACAAGAATGTGCGTGGGCAATGACGAAGCCATCCTTTTGGTTTACCCTGGCTTTGTGCAGTATGGATGGATGATGAAGTCCAGTCCAGCCATGCATCGAACGCTCAATGATAAGACATGTATCCTTGCATGGGTTTGTGCGGGGTAAAGCCTCTTTCGGCGAATGGCGTCATCGCTTCGATTCGTCTGTACGCATTGGCGTTCAGAGACCACGTGTTGTTGAAATGTATGTTATTAATGCAGGGAGATTGCTATCTCAACGACAGTTCAACAGCCACTCGGAGATAAATGAGTGGGAGGAAAGCTGCCGATTGGCTGTCCATTTCGTTGAATTTAACGGGTTTCATCTTTTCTTCCATCTTTGGCATCTTTTGCATTGCATTATTGTATTGCTTGGCCACCAAGTCGCCGTTGTTGTTTCTCTCCAGCATTTAGTCCACGTGGTTCCCTTTGCTCCCAATGCCTGTCACCATTGAGCCCAGTCATGTTGCCAGAGTCATGACAGCATGGATTGGCCTGGAGCTAATATCATGCACGGAGCTGCAGACGCTGTGGGCTGGCTACGGCCATATTTGCGCCATTCAAGCGCGTCATTCTGCCCCTGACACGGCATCGCCACAACTTGTCAATTTCATTTTGCCACCACTCGCTCGGCAAGGAGAAACTCTATCACTGATACTAAAGATTATCTCTCCTCCGACCCAGTATGACGGCGACGACGAAGGTCATCTACGCAAGATGCTCAGCTATGAAGTCGAGCAGTACTTGTATGAGGAGATTGCTCCGCGACTTGATGGGGACATTGCATTAGCGAAACCTGTTGCCTCTACACGGCGTATGAGGGACAAGGCCAAGGCAGATGGACTTGAAAACGTGACAGCGATTCTAATGACGGATTTACGTGAAGAATTTCCTGTTGCGGGGGACAAGCGATCTACACTGACCTCTCGCCAAGTTCACTCCGCACTTGAATGGTTGGCTAAATTCCATCGCAGTTCATGGCATGTTCTGCCTCGGCCGCTGGACAATTTTATTTTGCCACCACTTGAGGAGGCCGAAAGAAGGGAACGTGGTTTGCAATTGAGTGGTGACGGCCTATGGTTGAACGGGGGTTACACTTACTTGGCAACGAGACGAAAAGAGTATCACCAACTCGCTGAGGACAACGCTTCTGAGTGGACCAATGCCTTTTGCACGCCCATCAAAGGCTCACAGCGAGCATCAATCGCCGAGGATGTTGCAAAGTTTCTGACACCAGTAGGCAGACCCTTTGAGACGTACATCCATGGAGACGTCAAATCGGAAAATCTCTTCTCCACAATTTTAGGTGATCAAGTCGCTTTCTTCGACTTCCAGTACGCTGGGCTTGGGTTGGGAGTGTGTGACCTCGCCAAGTTATTCACCTGCTCAGTTCCCTTGGACATGCTCATTTCTTCTCGGGTCATCCCAACCAAACTTGAGATGGGACAGGGAGAGCGCGCCTTGCTGGAAGTATATCGAAGTGTACTTTTGTCAAAGAAGCTTCAAGGACAACCCCGGGATTATGAATGGAGTACATTCGTCCGTCACTGGGAAACTGCGCTTGTGGACTGGTGTCGGTTTCAAGCTTCGTGGGGGTTTTGGGGAAACACTCGATGGCTTCAGGCAAGAGTTCGATCTATCCTTGACGACAAGACGTGGCGGGAGTGGCTACATGTGCAGATGTAGTCAAATTTGGGCTGGTGTTGGTTGCCATTCACCTCGACGACACTATGTGGTAAGAATGATATGTTGAAATGCATGCTGCATCGCGTCGGTTATTTTTTTTTTAACAAGCCAACCCGACTGGCACTGGATGGTGGCAACCCCAGTCTATCACTCAACAGGTGATCCCACACACAAAGCAGCCTGGGGTAGCCCGGCTTCACGACATGATAACAAGTTTCAATCATTGCTCATAATGCATTGTCCCCGTGCTCGCTGTTGCGACTGATTAACGTGTCTGAATTATATAAATGAATGGTGTACTAGCCTATAAACACCTTGGAGAGGATATGCGCAAGTTATCACATCCTTTCACAATGGTCGTTTGCACAATGGCAAAACGAAACACACGCAATGTCCAGCTGCCCAAGAACTCAGTCATGCGGCGTGCACTCTCTGCACGTATGTTCCAAAACAGCTCTACTAGTGGATATTGTGAGTAAATGAGCTGGGTGCAGCTAGATGGAATAGCCGTGAGCCTTCCTTCACCAGTCATTTTCGGGCCAGCCGACTTGCATGTAACAGTCTGTGACACAACGGAGAGGAATAACACAGAGAGAATATCGCGGCCCATTCAAGCATGTGGAGGTCGCCGATCTCGGGCCTCCTGTACAGATGGTGTGTTATGTTCCCTGGGCACATGCATCAATTTATCAGCCCAGCCCCAGAAAAGCAAGGCAGAGGACATATAGGATTTAAGCCATAATGCTCGCCGTGAAGTATGGTGAATTCGGGAGACAATCCGGAGAGCGTTGCACATATTGACTGTAATCACACACTTGTGTATCAAATCTTTGCATCTGATCCCACCACCCTCAGGGCAGTATCCGGGATGAGCACATATATTGTGCATTACTGGTTGGCTGATGGTGTAACCTGCCATCTGAAAAGCTGTGCTGAAGGTAATAAAATGTTGGTGGGAATCCATGTGTAGCAAATCCGGCCTTGAGGGAACCAAGCAACAACTCCCATATTGCTGAGCTGGCCTGAGAAGATTGGCAATGTCGTGTTGTCCATGGTTGAAGCACTCGCGTCGCCGGTATTCTCTCCGGCTCGAATTACATCCTTGTTCCTCATAACGCTTGTCATGAGGTGGCTGTAGTCGAATAGCTTTTACATCTTTCTTCTGCGTCGCTCTCAGAAAAGAACTAAGCAAGGCTGATGGTTGGTTGAAGAATGTCATAACAAGTCCACTTCCAAGCAGTTTCGTGATGTTGCAACATCTCCAAGCGATCTCCCAGCTCAAAATCATCGTGTATTGTTTCGCAAATATCGATGGGGGGTTGGGTCGCTTCGAGGGGGCAAGGCTGGGAGGTGTCGATTCGCTTCTGGCGCGGAGATGTGAGACTACAGCGTAGCCAATGATATCGCTGTCTGTTAGTTCACATCCCCCCTCCTCGGGTTTGGTTGGGCAGAACTGTCTCGAAGACAGCGCGAAATAAGTGACTGGAGGATTCTTTTAGCTCTAAGTGATTGAACTTCATCACACATATCCTGCAAACTCATTTCAAAGCATATCCGGTGTGTGATGGGTAAGTTGTCGTGACAAATAGTGTTGCCCAACTATACGTACAAATGGGATGTTGGAGGGCAACGAACTGCACTTGCTCGT
Organism: Zelopaecilomyces penicillatus; assembly: GCA_005765155.1. Classification (NCBI taxonomy): domain Eukaryota; kingdom Fungi; phylum Ascomycota; class Sordariomycetes; order Hypocreales; family Pseudodiploosporaceae; genus Zelopaecilomyces; species Zelopaecilomyces penicillatus. The sequence goes on from VCCP01000006.1 coordinate 19,010, forward strand.
TCGTTAGAGTTTGCTCTACACTGAGTCTAACACCAGCTCGCTGCTAGGAATAGCGCAAGTATTGTGCATAAACAATACCTTGGGAAAGGGCACTTGATTCCTGCTGGACTTGAATGGTGGAAACCAGAGTGATGAGTTGGCTCGTTTGCAGGCGGGCATGAGGAGTTATTATCCTGCATAAAATACACATAACCCAAGGAGAGAAGCTATTACTCGAGACCAACATACTACTCAGCCATCATTGGCTGGGAGAGAGAACCCCCACAGAGGCCCTTCTACACTGGTGGAGGGAACGATGGCTAGCGAAGAAGTCGCGAACTAGCTGCGCCGCAGCAACGCAGCCCATAGCCCTAAGCTGGAAGACACTAAGGAAGTATGATAGCCTCACTAAAGCAGAGAGCTCGCTGCTCATTCAGATCAGAACCGAAAGGATCGGGCTAAAAGCGTTCCTCCATCACCGTATGGTCCCTACATGCCCCACGCCGCTATGTAGCTGCGCCGACGGGGGGAGGGAGACAGCAGAACACCTAGCCCTATGGTGCCGGGATGTCCCAGAACAACTCCACCGGAGCCTCAGACAGAAGATCACACCACTCCAGAGCAGGACTGACTGGATCAGCGCACTCGCTGCGCCATCCACAGCAAAGGAAATCACACGATGGATAATGAGGCTGGAAAGGCTACAGGAATACAACCTGGCGCTACGAATACAGGACGCCGAAGACGACACAACAGCAGCGAGATAGCAGGGGCGCCGCGGCGCTTCAATTTAGGGGTATCTACAAACGACTATATGCCCGCCTCAGCGGGGTAGCAGCGACCTCAGTCCGAGTCCTCCTCCGAGTCACATAAGTCCACAAGGACGACTTACTGGCAACAATACTGGTTTTGCGTACCACAAGAGTTAGACACGCAGGCGCAGCGAGGGCGCAACCTGTCGCCAGACTAGGGGGGGGGGGGGGGGGGGGCAGGGAAGAAAGGAAGGAAGGACCTACCTGTCAGAGCGGCTTGAGGAAGGAAGGAAGGAAGGAAGGAAGAAGAAGGGAAGGAACGAGGTTTATATAGTGAGGGCGGTGAGGCCAAGCTGCGGCAGAATTGCGCAGATCACCGGCAGCTGCCAACAGTGTTGGGAGTTGAAGCTATCACGACAACGCCTCGAGGCAGCAGCGACATCACCAACAACTACCACAACGAGCCCAGGGACGGAATTCCACAGAAGCCGGCAGAAGCCAGGCGAATCCCGTACCCATCCGACCACCCAAAAACATCAGAAACGGGAGGACGAAGCGATATAGCTGCTACAAACAGTTATAACACAAATACTAACCCGGCCATATAGGCCGGTCCTACTAACCCCCAGCCTTATGGCTCCGATATAGCAGACGCATAGGCATCGCATCTAACACGCCGATTCCCCGTCAGCCACCAGATACGGAGGTGAGATCCGTTATGTACAGGAGGCAAAGACCAACGCTGCGATAACGCAGAGAGAGCATAACATAGTTAAAAAGAGGATAGGGGTTTTCATCTGTTTTTCCCCCCTATCTATTAAATAGAGAGGGACTGCTTACCCTATATAGGGTCTAGCCTAGAATATATATAGGCTAGTACAGTGTAAGATTAATAATAATAAAATACACATAAAGGACCAATTGCTCGGAGAATTCCATCAGTCAATTGGATTGCCACACCGACTAATAAAATAGTTACAAGTCGTTTTCAATGTCGACATCCGAATGTAGAGTGATTCCTGACCAGTGGTCGTCGTTATCATGGCGGCTGGGGTGGACATAGCGCCGGACTACCACATATTGTACATAACATTCTCCCGTTGGTGGGCTTGTTCAAGCAAGAGACATAATAGACCGCTAAATGAAATGAATAATGGTCTCGGCATTGTGCGAATGGACAGGTACTGAGAAAGAAGTAACATGACGGTTGGCGAATGCGTCTTTTGGACTTGAGTGAAATGTTCCGAACAAAAGCATGTTGTGACTCTTGTGACTCTGCCTGGCCAACTCGTACAACTTCACTGAGACACATTTTCAAAGAGGTCAGCATTAAGGACACGGGACGTAAATTTGCACACCTCCAACTTGAGGCGGGGGTCATGCATTGCTAAGCCGTAGCTCGATATTGTAACAGCCGGATCGCTTGCAAGCCGTGTACTAAAATAAAATGTAACGGCACTGGTGGACGATCTAAAAGAATGGCGGCTGACATAGTGGGTCTTTCGAGTTGTGGGGAGAGACTAATGTACGTGAGCCGTGTCCGATACCTACGTGTTCATGTACTCAAACTAACGGGTGGCCAACAAGGTACAGTTGGGGAAAAAGAAAGCAAGGCTGATGATGTCTTGTACTTGGTAGGAGAAAAACGTGGGAAATTGGCTGGGACGGGCTGGAGCCCCACCTTTCTGTCTAAGGCTTTCTTCCACTTGGTTGTGATGCTGTTGTTTTTGTTGTTGTTTCAATTGGCAAGACTTGCAAACGGGACAGAATCGAGTTGTGGTTTTGACATCGACAATTGATTTCAGATATGTCTAATTGTGATGAATTCCTACAGCATCTTTTTTCTCTTCACGAATTTACAGTGATAAATTGGAGTTGCCTCTACCAAGAGGAATATTCTCATTGCCTCGATTAGTTACCAGTGGCGAGAAGGAATACGATAGGGAAAAAGAAAACTAAAAAAAGCTTGTATAGGGTAATATTCGTCAAAGTTACATGTGCTTCAGAGGAAAGTTCCGTTCTGCATAGGGGGCTGACACGACAGTATGTCTCTTCTGTTCCACCAGCTTGCCCAGAGAACAACGGGTTTCGCCCACTCTAACCTACTATGTACACCGGCTGTAAAACTCCATGATGGATTTGCCACACGTATGGATCCGTGGCCGATTGCTTTCTTTTGCTGCTGGTCGTTGGCGCCTGAGCCGGGCTTGGTTTATGTGTACAATTACATGAAGTGCGTGAGACGGGTGATCTCTATCTCGGTCGACCCCGCTTGTCCCGCGAAGTTGGCGGCTCCGAAGGGTATTGTGCAGTCGAAAAGTGAGACAGCAATTACCCAGTCAAGGCAACATACCAACGACCTAATACTCCAGCCAATGGGAATTCTTCGACGGGCGTTCGCCATGAAAGTTTACGCCACCAGGACGGCTCTCTTTTGGGGTATGAGTGAAATTGATGATGATGGGGTACGGTAAACCCTCATGAAATCCGCTTACTTGACGGTCAAACAGCATGAGACAACACTAGTACTCCCATTTCCGGGTCTCCCTTTGGCCGCATTCTTGGGGATGTCGGGCAGTGGATCTGTTTGGCGTAAGCCGACCTCATACTATGGTTGTTTGTGCGTGTGGCTTCGGTTTACCGCTATATGCTGTGAGTCTGAGAAGTAGTAATCGTCTTGAAGGAAAGCCATGGCGTTGTCCCATATCAAGGCTTCCCAAGTGTATTGATAGAAAAGACTACGCAATGATAGACAATGGTTGTAGACATGATGGTACTCGAGTGACTGTAGATTTGTGTGGTCTGTAAGTAAGATTGTACGCTGGTAAGAGCGAGAAGGTTTGCAATTTCCATGTGCAATGGGATGGCAACGAATACAATGTCACAACGGGTAACGGGGCCACATCCAAAGCAGGTCCACTGCAGGGACCTAGTACACCTCGACATGGGGAGTAAGACATTCACGCGCAGTCTTGCTATGGGGCCTCCTTTTGGGAGCAATTGGTCGGTGTACAACGTACAGTATATCCTTTCTTTTCAGGAGGCAGATGGGCGAGTCCGTTGTGTATATAAGAGTGCTGCGGCATTGCTCCAAAATCAATCTTCACCCACACACACTCACTCAGTCACTCACTTACTCACCTCACCAACTTTTTACACTCTTTAATCAATACATCTCCGGGTCACTCCTCGATAATCTTACTTCTCGCAATTCGCAACATTAATCACCTTCAAAATGAAGTTCTCTGCCACCGCCGCACTCTTCGTGCTCTCGGCCAATGCCGCCCCCATCATGAACGGTGTAAGTTGTCCCACAATCTAGAGCCTTGACTTTGTACTCATTAGTGATAGCCTGCTGCCGAGTCTGATAACACAAAGCGCACCGTCATCGATGGCCTTGTCAAGCAGATCCAGCCCGTCGTTGCCCCCAAGGTCATCGCCGCGCCTCACGATATCCATGTTCTTCAGAACAACGAGAAGCGAACTGTGATCGATGGTCTTGTCAAGCAGATCCAGCCTGTTGTTGCCCCCAAGGTTATTGTCAAGCCTCACAACATCCACATCCTTGAGAACAACGAGAGCAGCCACGGCCACGATGGTGGTGACTATCCCACCACTGGTGGCGAAGAGGGCGGCAATGGTGGTGACGATGGCAATGGCCACGATGGTGGTGACTATCCTACCGCTGGTGAAGAGTACGGCAACGGTGGCGAGGAGACTCACTACAGGCGCACTGTCATTGACGGCCTCGTCAAGCAGATCCAGCCTGTCGTTGCCCCCAAGGTTATCGTGAAGCCTCATGATATCCATGTTCTTCAGAACAACGAGAAGCGCACTGTGATCGATGGTCTTGTCAAGCAGATCCAGCCTGTCATCGCCCCTAAGATCAAGGTTATCCCCCATGATATCCATATCCTTCAGAACAACGAGGGTAGCCACGACCACGATGGTGGTGATTATCCCGAAACTGGTGGCGAAGAGCACGGCAACGGTGGTGAGGAGGCTCACTACAAGCGCACTGTCATTGACGGCCTTGTCAAGCAGATCCAGCCTGTCGTTGCCCCCAAGGTCATTGTGAAGCCTAACGATATTCATGTTCTTCAGAATAACGAGAAGCGCACTGTGATCGATGGTCTTATCAAACAGATCCAGCCTGTTGTTGCCCCCAAGGTTATCGTGAAGCCCAACGACATTCACGTTCTTCAGAACAACCAGAAGCGCACTGTTATTGACGGTCTTGTCAAGCAGATCCAGCCTGTCGTTGCCCCCAAGGTCATCGTCGCTCCTCATGACATCCACGTCCTTGAGAACAACGAGAAGCGAACTGTTATTGACGGCCTTGTTAAGCAGATCCAGCCCGTTGTTGCCCCCAAGGTCATTGTCGCTCCTCACGACATCCACGTCCTTGAGAACAACGAGAAGCGAACTGTCATTGATGGCCTCGTCAAGCAGATCCAGCCCGTTGTTGCCCCCAAGGTCATTGTCGCTCCTCATGACATCCACGTCCTTGAGAACAACGAGAAGCGCACTGTCATTGATGGTCTTGTTAAGCAGATCCAGCCCGTTGTTGCCCCCAAGGTTATCGTCGCTCCTCATGACATCCATGTCCTTGAGAACAACGAGAAGCGCACTGTCATTGACGGCCTCGTCAAGCAGATCCAGCCCGTTGTTGCCCCCAAGGTCATTGTCGCTCCTCACGACATCCACGTCCTTGAGAACAACGAGAAGCGAACTGTCATTGATGGCCTCGTCAAGCAGATCCAGCCCGTTGTTGCCCCCAAGGTTATCGTCAAGCCCAACGACATTCACGTTCTCCAGAACAATGCTTAGGGTGAGTCTGACTAAGAGAAACGCTGTGGTACATGCTGTTTCCTGCGGAGTATAATGTAGGGGAATGTGGTATGATGTATTTGTATAGAGTAGTTTAGTTAATCTAATTATCGAGGAGCTTTCACTTTCAAACTTTGTTGTGATGTGTATTTCAATTTTGAACAAACATTTCACCAATACACTCATGTGTTGTTCTCAGCTCACATGAATCTCTCTTCTTGCACCTGTATCACCATTGCCAGCTCATGGCATACCGTCTCAAGCTGCCTTTCTGTCACTGTGAATGGGGGCGCAAGTAATATGTGGTCACCTCGAGTCCCGTCTACAGTTCCGCTCCCAGGATAGATGGCAACACCTCTCTTGAACAATTCTTGTTGTACTTTGTTGCCAAAACCGATGCTGGGGTCGAATGTAGATTTGGTTTCCTTGTCCTTGACGAACTCTACCGCCCAGAATAATCCTCGCCCGCGTATGTCGCCTACAGCTTTGCACTGACTGAGTTCGGTGCGAAGCAGTCTCTCCAATACCTTTCCCATTTTAGCACATCTCTCCACCAAGCCATCGCGCCGGAGTATCTTTTGCACGGCTAGGGCGGCAGCGCAAGCAATCGGCAACATCTGGTAAGTATGTCCGTGAAGAAAGGCATTTGAACCTTTCTTCATAGTGTCAACTACTCGCCGGTGTGCCAGCACGCCTGCAATCGCTGCGTATCCGCCCCCCAACCCCTTTCCTATTGCCACGATGTCGGGAATCACCGCCTCTTGCTCGAAGGCAAAAAAAGTTCCAGATCGCCCTGTGCCGCACATAATCTCATCTAGAATGAGGAGAATTCCGTACTTGTCACAAACTGCCTTGATAGCAGAGAGGTAGCCCTGAGGAGGTGTAACACATCCGGCCGTGGCTCCAACAATCGGCTCGGCTATGAATGCGATGATCTTCTCCGGCCCAATGCGCATGAACTCGTGTTCGACCTCGTCGACAAGTCTTGTTGCAAATTGAGTTTCAGTCTCGTCGGGAAGTTTGTATCGATATGAGAACGCGGGTGTAACGTGGCTGACATATGGGTAGGCAAGTCCATGGTAAGGAATCTTCCTTGCCAGATTTGAGGACACAGACATGGTAGCGATAGTGTTGCCATGATAGCCCTGTTTGCGCGCGACGAAATGTAGCCTTTGTGTTTCTCCCTTTTCGTAAAAGTATTGGCGTGCCAACTTCATGGCAGTTTCCATCGCTTCGCTCCCGCTACCTACGAAGAAGGCCTTTTCCAAACCATGTGGGCTTCCTCGGAGGATGACATTAGCTAGTTCCTCCGCTGCGTTTGTTGTATATGCTGCGGTATGAACGTAGCTGACTTTGAGAGCCTGTACCATCATCGCGGCAATGACTTCTTCGTTGCCATGGCCCAACAGAGTCACAGCGGCTCCACCACATGCGTCAATGATGGTCTGCCCGTTCGAAAGATGTAATTCGATTCCCTTGGCACTGATAACTTCAAATGGACGACGAGTGAGAGTGGGATGGAGAAGGCGACTATCGTCGACCAACACGGCGTTTCCGAATTCGTACTTCCCCTTAAAGGTATTCGGAATGGTGGGGTAGGTTTGGCAAAGCGACATCTTGTTGGTTATGTATCAATCTGGGAAGTGACTTGGATTCTTGCTTGTTCTTTGGGTTCATGAGGGAGCATTCTCTGCAAGATTCCGCGAGCTTTTATATCAATATGCTCTTGGTGGTTTGGGAGAAAGTGTGTTGTGTCAATTTGCACAATACCAGCGCCGCAAGAATGACAATAGGCGCTGTGCAACAAGCCAAACGTCAGTGCGGACAATACAAACTCAATATACAGAAGAGCTTTGGTAATGTTCGTTGGGTTTGAATCCTGGCCGGTGCATCAATGAATACCAATGTGTAGCAAACAATCAATAAAGTGTAATAACCAACAGCCAATTCCAGTAATCTAAATCTACCTTCAACAAACAACATCTGCCACAACTTGGAAGGTAGATACTTTAGAAAGGAGCAAACCGAATCAACCAGACATGTATTCCTCGCCTTGCTATCTGGGGCATGTTTTTTTTCAACTTTTTATGTACGACCATGGTCCTTGCCAGGAGCCAAGGTGATGTCGAGTTGCGAAGCTGATGTCAATGGCATCCATCTGTCGCACTGGATCAATCCCACCGAATAAAAGTTTCTCCACTGCTAGCGTTGTCAATTATGTTACCAGGAGCGTTTCTAACAATGGACTGCGTGTCAGCTTGTCAATACGAAGGCCGTCAGCAAACTTTTGTAATGTGGCTCGGAAAGTTCATCCTCGAGCGTGTGGTAGTTGATCAACGTTGAGTTGGCTGAATGTACCTGCGGTTGGTTGGGTTGAGCACATGAATTCGCGCTCACACATGTAACATCTCATGGAAATTAAATAACTAGCATTCCAGAATGAGATAAAATGCACATGCATTACATTCTTAGTTGTTGCCATTGTATACATGACTGAGGCGATTATATCTACAGAGTGTTTTGCTGAGGCTGTATGGTCAACAAGCTGTGAGGTGGCAGTCACGTGGGTGTGCCAGCACGTGATGATCAATTGCCATCCTCGGTGCTTTCCTTCATGCCGACCGCCGTCTTTGCTTGTTTAAATACCTCTGGCAGACAACGCTAAATGCGGCAGAGATTCATTCTAGTGCAGGCTAGCGTGAGACTAGTGCGAGAAAACAATGCACGAGTCTTTCCCTGGCAGTGGACGCCTCGACAACTCCGGATGCCCGGGTCCATCTGAGTGGTTGGTGACACATCTAAAAGGATTGGTGTGGCGGCAGACCGTTGCGGTATCGAATTTAATGTTTTGTCTGGCGAAATTTATGGCTTATGAATGGTTAGCATTTCCCAACCTATCGAAGTATTATATATTGGATGAATGGCATTTCGCTGATGTGTGGAATGATGTACGTTTAAAGGGATTTTGTCTTTTACAAATACTGATAGAGCTTGGATCTTTTCCCATGTTCCATCGGGTCAGGTTTCGATAGGTACCTACCTACCTAGGTACTACACACATAGTTCGTACGGAAGACAGGGATCCTCTTTAAAGAGAATGCATTCACACCTTCAGTCAAGGTAACCCCGCAATCCCCGATATCTCCAGATTATCGATTATAATGCCCTGAATTTATCAATCGACGTATCTACATTGGCAGTGGTTATTGCCTAACTCATCCAGCTTGTTGGAAGAATATGATCACGAATTTGGGCAAGCAAGGCTCTGGCCGCCTAGATATGCGGGGTAGCGCCACGGCGGTCGCGACATGAGCCGCCCCATATATTGTGGCTGGTGGCCGATGGTCACCACTGGCTATTTTGGTGCTCATCTCCACGCACGTGACCTGCTACTCAGTGGGCCCATCCCTCAGCATCCATGCCTGTCGCTCATGGGTACGCCCCTTCATCGTCCAACTCCATCTCCATCACTGTCAGGCGCCCCACACGCAACGGCTCTCCAAGAACCAACTCCCTATTCGTGTCGCCCTTTCTTCCAATCACGAGCCTGCAACAGCAAACTCGACGTTGACGAAAGTCGGAAGGGGATCTTGATATGTCCTGGACACGACGAGGATAACGGTCACCACAGATCAATCAATCAAGGGCATCCATCTGTCTTGTCAACCGTATCCCTGATTCTTGCCATCTAGCGAACATGGATGATATTTTTCGTGACACTAGCAGCCAGGCTCGTTCCGCTTGCACAGAGTGTCAGCGGAGAAAGCAAAAGGTGCCCTACCGCTCGTTGCATGGTTTCTCTCTTATAGCAAGCGAGGACTAATGGCGATAACTTCAGTGCAATCGCGAATGGCCCTGCAACCATTGCCAAAAACGCAAGGTCGCCGATAAATGTCGGTTCAACCAGCCAAACCAAGTCCCATTAAACGATAAACCGGCTCCGCCCGTTCTCCCGAAGAACCCACCATTGTCGAATGAAGCACAGAGCGTTGTCGCTACAAACCTGAAGCCCGAACCGTCAAACCCAGTTGTGAACAGCTATTCTCCTTCAACACAGGTTAGCAAGAAGAAGCGACAATTAAGTGGCACCAATGACTATGGTGATGGAGAAGATTTGGATGCCGGCGAAGAAGATGTGGGACTTGGTGCTCTTGGCTATATGACAACGAAGCAATTTTCGGGTCTCGGGATTGAGGCAAAGGCAAGTCATGTTGATAACCTGAGCGACAACACCTATCTCTGTGTTTTCTTCCCATTTCTGTTTCACTGTCCTTCTTCCCATAACCTCTTTTGGTCTCTGTTCCCCCCCTTTCGCTAACATATTTGGTCCCCAGAAAGAACGGCCTGCCCCACGAGAATATTTTGCCAGGTCATCGGGGTGTGCACAACTTGAGCGCGCTCTCCAAGTACTCCCTCTTCGGCCACACACAGGTCAGTCCCATACCATTTCCCTGCCTGCGGATTGAATATGATTTGTTTTGTGAGGCTAATTTCCTTCTTTTTCGTAGATGCTCTGGTACAGAATTTTTTTAACAACGTCAACTATCATTACTACATCTTGTATCCGCCTATCTTTCTCCAAGAGTATCAGAGTTGGTGGGAAAAGAGGGCACAGAATAGGCCTCTATCCCTCCAGTGGACTTGCTTACTCCTAATGGTTTGTGCATGTGCCTGTCAGCATCTGCCTATCGATATGCAGGAGAAACTGGAGCTCGAAATGAGCGAAACGGCCCAGCAGTTAACAGAAAAGTACCACGACACGGCGAGGGAACTTGCCAGTGTTGTGCCTGTTGGATACTATCACATCTATAATGTGCAGTGGCTCTTACACTCCACATACTGGTACAAAGCCGAGGCCCGGTTTCTTGAGTGTTGGCATGTCCTAGGCGCCGCGGCGCGAGAGGCGCAAGAATTAGGTAATACAATTCTTGACATGGCCCTTTACCCAATATCTATATCACTCGTTTCTCACATTTCTGGCAGGTCTTCACAGGAACTCTGAGGAATTACCCGAATTTGAGCGTGAAATGCGTCGACGAGTCTGGTGTGTCGTTGACTGCTGGGATTGGTAAGTAACCACCACACCAGTGATGAAACCTCGACAAAAGCTAACTGAGTTCAGGCAAATTTCATCGGGTCTGTTCCGACCGACGATCATTGATCGTACTGATTGTGATGTCGAATTGCCAACCCTCACACTGGAGGATTATTCTCCTTCGCCATTGATGCATATGAAGCTTCAGTCTGAATTGATTGGTCGACTTGCCCAACGATTTGGTGCTCCCAAGAATGTCATTTCGACTTCTGATGTTTTGGAGTATAAACTCATTATCGATGATTGGATGCAGAGCTTCCCACCCGCTTACGCCTTGGAGAACCCAGATAGGTCGGGAGATGAGCGTCGGCCATGGATTACTTTTCATCGGCACTATATCCATACAATGGGATACATGATGTTGCTGAATCGTATTAGATCCTTCATGACAATGGACTTTTCAGGGAACTCGCCTCTCGATTTACTCGCCATCCGTGCAGACGGTGTGGACTATTCTCTAAAATTAATGGAGGTGCTACGGGAGTGGATGGACTTCGTGTCCTATCGCGACGGAAGATATCATTTTATTATCTTTTCCCTTTTCGACACTGCGGCAGTTCTCAGCACTGCACTCATCAAAGATGAAGACCAAACCATTCCCAGTCGAGACGAATGCTTCTATGCAATTGAGTTTGCCGTCGCGATGCTCAAGAAAATAATGGCATTGTCCGTCACTGCCAAGATGTCGTACGACATTCTATACCGAATAGTTCGCAAAGTGCCCAAACCACCCAAACATTCACGTTATGGCTCAAAAAAGAATGGCAAGACCAGATTGAGTCCCAAGGGGATAGTTTTGCCGAGATCTTTGTCAACCCCTGCACCGCCTCCCAACCCGGCTGCTACGCTGAAGGCCATTCCCATCTCCGCCCCTGCACCTATGTTTGATCTCATGCCGGTTCCTGTTTCTCAATCCTACTGCGTTTCCGCCTCCACTGCAGGGCCTGCTCAGCCGCCACTTGATGGCTTTGGCGCTTGTGCTGCATCAACGGCCAGTGGTAGTCACTGTCAGGGTCTATCACACACGTCCACGCCTCCAGGCAGTTTCATTGCTGTTGACAGTGTGACAGCCGTGTCAACGCCTCCGAGCGAGGTTATAGCCCCCCAGTGTCAAATTTACTCCTCCTCCGATAGTGCACCTGGCAGTGTTCACGGATATAATAGTGATGGTGATAAAGAGTCACCAATATCATCGGTGAACAGTGTTCATGAACAGTTCCATGCCGGTACACATAGTGATGACGAACCGCCGGAGGGCAGATCGTTGGAACAGTCGCCTGAGAACATGCCCGTCCAGGATCTCGGATTTGGAAATATCACTGATGCTGAACTGGGAGAATTGGCGACTCTTTGGAACTGGCAGAGCTTAAATCTGGATTTTATTAGTTCTGAAGCGGCCGCGTCCACCGGAATGCAGGCGCCTTAACGCCGCTTGCTCTCCGACGATGATTGTATGTATCACGCTCGTTTCTACAACACAACTTCGACTATTTGCGCATTTGGATTTAAAGGGACGCCCATCGTCCTTGGTCTGATTTCTTGGGTGCTGCTGGCTGATGTATTGAACTTGGGCTATGAGAATGTATTCCGAATTCCGATTGCTGGCTTTTGTTCAAGCCTGCGCCTTACCGATGATATTTGCAAGTAGGCGCGTCTTCTTAGTCTAGAGATTATAAAATTGGATTGTGCATGCGTTGTCACAGTGGTTTTGCGGAACGTTTCTTAAGCTGTAGCGAAGTAATATCATGTCTGGATTAACAGGGGTCAGCGAGATGCACTGTCCTGCACGCCCTATGGGTAAGCCGTCACAAACCCCGCCTCCATTCTGCATGTGTTGATTAATGATGGTCTACTATCAACCCCGCAGAAGACTTACTTACCCCGCCAGCAGGGAAACTCGCTTCGGCTTCAGGTGAAATGGTGCGGCATGGCATAGCGGCGAATCTAACTATTGCATCCCTTTACTCATTGCCCCCTTTCCTTCTAGGTCTTCTTTCAATTGCGTAGCAACAAGCCAATCGTACTCAATAGCTACATTAGCCGACCGGCTTTCATTCATCATGTGCAGAGCTCAGGCCGGTATTGAGGCTGCGGCCGCAAACATTCAGAATCGCGAGCTGCTTCCCGCCAATGTAGTGCCTCAGCACTATCATGTAACTCTCGAGCCCGACTTTGAGAAGCTCACCTACAATGGTACTGTTGTCATTGACCTCGATGTCGCCGAGGATTCCAGTTCAATTTCGCTCAACACGCTGGAGCTTGACATTCATAATGCTAAGCTCTCCTCAAACGGCCAGACGATTAGGTAGGACTTCCTCTTTGTTTCGCCGCGACTCAGCTGCGTCTGGTCTCGTATGAGCTTCGAATGCGTGTATGGGCATGATGCTAACTTTTTGCGCTCGTTTTATAATGAAGTTCGTCGCCAAACATAACCTATGATGCCGACAAGCAAACCACAAAGTTCGACTTTGGGACCTCCACCTTCACAACCAAGTCGCAGGTGCAGCTTGAAATTTCCTTCACAGGGTACTTGAACGACAAGATGGCTGGTTTTTACCGTTCAACGTACAAGGCTGAGGATGGACGTGAAGGGATACTTGCATGCACCCAGATGGAGCCCACTGACGCCCGTCGAGCTTTTCCCTGCTTCGACGAGCCATCTCTGAAGGCCAAGTTCACTGTTACGCTCATTGCCGACAAGAGCCTGACCTGTCTGAGCAATATGGATGTTTCATCTGAGACCGAGGTCCATTCCAAGATCAGCGGTGGAGCAAAGAAAGCCGTCCATTTCAACACATCCCCTCTGATGTCTACTTATTTAGTAGCCTTTGTGGTTGGTGAGCTGAACTTCATCGAGTCTCGCGACTTCCGTGTTCCCGTCCGAGTCTATGCGCCACCTGGACAGGATATTGAGCATGGGCGATTTTCTGTTGATCTCGCGGCGAAGACTCTTGCATTCTATGAGAAGGCGTTTGGCGTTGACTTCCCCCTACCCAAGATGGATAAAGTTGCCATTCCAGACTTCGCACAGGGTGCAATGGAGAATTGGGGCTTAGTCACGTACCGTGTCGTCGATCTCATGCTTGATGAAAAGGCGAGCGGAGCCGCTACGAAGCAGCGCGTTGCTGAGGTTGTCCAGCATGAACTTGCCCATCAATGGTTTGGAAATCTTGTCACAATGGACTGGTGGGAGGGACTCTGGCTGAACGAAGGTTTTGCCACTTGGGCGTCTTGGGTGAGTTCTTCGATACAGTTTAATCTTTACCACCGACCGCCCATACGTGTAACCTCCATCAGATCTTCTAAAGCTAATCACATTCTTAGTACTCCTGTAACATCTTTTACCCCGAGTGGAATGTTTGGCAAAACTATGTCACCGATGATCTCCAGTCCGCACTGTCTCTTGACTCGCTCCGAAGCAGCCATCCCATTGAGGTCCCAGTCAAGCGTGCCGACGAGGTCAACCAGATCTTTGACGCCATCTCTTACTCAAAAGGCTCTTGTGTGCTTAGAATGATATCGACTTATCTCGGCGAGGACAAATTTTTGGAAGGTGTCCGGCAATATCTCAACAAATTTGCGTACGGCAACACTCAGACAAGCGACTTGTGGGACTCGTTGTCTGCTGTGAGCGGAAAGCCTGTTCAGGAAGTCATGACTGCCTGGACGAAGCAGGTGGGATACCCAGTCCTTACCGTCACTGAAAACGATGAGGATAAAACTATCCATGTGCGCCAAAACCGCTTTCTCCGAACAGGGGATGTGAAGCCCGAGGAGGACGAAGTGCTATACCCCGTCTTTTTGAGTTTGCGAACTAAAGATGGAGTTGATGATACTCTGGCCCTGAATGAGCGGGAAAAGGTCTTCCCGGTCTCTAGCACCGACTTCTTCAAGTTCAACACAAACCACACCGGAATCTATAGGACACTATACTCCCCAAGCCGACTTGAGAAGCTTGGCCAGGCTGCCAAAGATGGCCTTTTGTCGGTTGAGGATAGGGCAGGCATGATTGCAGATGCTGGTGCATTGGCCAGTTCTGGTTATCAGAAGACTTCGGGAGTCCTGAATCTTCTTAAAGGGTTCGATTCGGAGACCGAGTATGTCGTCTGGAATGAAATCATTTCTCGTATAGCTTCTATCCAGACCGCTTGGGTGTTTGAAGATCAGACTGTGCGAGATGGGCTTCTGAAGTTTTTGAGAGACATTGTTAGTCCCAAGGCGCACCAGCTGGGTTGGCAATTCTCCGACAACGATGGACATGTTGAGCAGCAGTTCAAGGCGTCTATGTTTGAGGCTGCTGGCTTAAGCGGCGATGAGAAAATCATCGAAGCTGCCAAGGACATGTTCAACCGACACATGGATGGTGACAAGACAGCCATCCATCCTAACATCCGAAAGAGCGTTTTCAGCATTGCCCTGAAGTATGGAGAGAAGGAAAACGTAAGTGTCATCCCCATGATAGAAGAACGCTGCTGTATGAGTAATCGAAGCTAACTCGTTCCCAACCAGTATGATAAGATCCTCAAATTCTACCGCTCCAGCACGAATAGTGATGAGCGCAACACTTGCTTGCGTACTCTCGGTCGCTCCAAGGATCCCGAGCTGATCAAGACTACCTTGGGCCTGCTTTTCGGTGGAGAAGTCAAGGACCAGGATATCTATATGCCAACTGCCGGCCTTCGAAGCCATGCAGGTGGTATTGAGGCTTTGTTCACATGGATGACCGAGAACTGGGATGAGCTCTACAAGCGACTTCCCCCCACATTGCCAATGCTTGGCAGCATGGTGACCATCATGACCTCTGGCTTCACTAGCTCGGAGCAACTACAGAGGGTGGAGAAATTCTTTGCAGAGAAGAACAACAACGGTTACGATCAAGCCTTGGCACAGAGCCTGGACTCGGTTCGATCAAAGATTTCTTGGCTGCAAAGGGATCGGGAAGACGTGGCCGAGTGGGTCAAGACCAACGGCTATTCTCAATAGGAGTCGCCATTTAGGTCGCTGGACTGAAAATGAAATATGCCATCGACGTTGACAAGCTAGTATGTATAACTCTGGAATATGTACAGACCTCAAATTGTAAGCTCAGTTGACATACGAACGTAAAAGTGCATGTACAGGCAATGCCATGAGAGTGTGTGCTATTAGACTAGCGATAGTAGCGCCTTGTAAAATGCTTCAATTCTATGATGTATGCCTGCGACATTAGGTCTCTCATTAATTTATATACTTCATTACATGATTATAACAATGCTCCCGAAAATGGCCCAAACTAGACAATAATGTGATGATGAAAATGCATTGCTAAACCCTACTTTCCGATATGCTGGGTTTTCTTTCTCTCGTGCGCCGGGTCGGAGACCAACTATTCCTGTTGGAACCGCCCCAGAACCAGCACCTCCGACGAAATTGCATTCTCCTGCGGGAGCCTGTGCACAAGCATATCGGTAGGCCGACAGCCAGGCCAAGTACAACAAGCAAGATGGTAAGATAGAGCAACCAGTGCTCTCCAATCATGAGGAACATGGCGGCGTCCCATCCGTGCCAGCTGCTGGCTCCACCATGGACAAAAACGGGCGTCGTAACTTTACCTCTGAGCATGTGAGGATCCATGTTACCGTTCTCGTCGGAGAGAATGTAAACTCGCTGATCGTTTCGCCCGGCGACAAGTCCACGCACATATGACATCCATTGATTAGAATAGTACATGCAGCCCGTGCTCAACATGTTCTCGACGTAGGGGATACGCATCGGTAGCCCCCAATGAAGGTCGTGGCTGGGTACAGCCTCCAACAGTTGTGCCAGGAAAGGGTGGCCAGGTTGAGCAGCAATGAAGGCATTGTTCACGCCGGCTGGATGAGCACCAGGACTCACAAAAGGCAGTCGGACCAGAGGGGTTGTGTCCAGGGCGACGCGACAAGTGACGTCAAGATCAACGTAGACACCGCCTGATTTGTGAAGCAGGGCGTAACGAAGGATGTTGGCTCGCTGGATATTCTGCGCATAGCCGGTATAATGGGGAAGAATCAACGGATAATGCTCGGCGATGAACGCCGTTGCATTGACGTCAGTCCAGATGCGATGCTCCCAGTCGGGATGAAGACTGGTGCAGCTGTGGATGGCGGCCTGGTATTTGGAGAGACTGCTGTTGCCAAGCGCGATTGAGTTGATGATTTTCGGCACAACCTGTGATTTGGAGGAGGAGGGCGTCGAGGATGGGGCCGTCGGTTGGTATCGATAGAGTAGGTCGGGATATCGATGAAGGAGGGGATAAAATGTGCTGTATGTGAGCAGAATCTCGCCCAGTTCAGTGATGTGATGGCGAAGGTAAAGGATGAGCCAGAGGGTCGCTACTGCGCCCAGCGCAGCGAGGTGTCGCGCTCGCATCTTTTCTTTCGTTCTAAGGTCGATACAATTCTGAACAATAATTCCGGTGTTGGAAAATCGGAGAGGATGAAGATGAATTGTGAGTGTGGACGTTTTTCCACACCGGCTCGAGGCAGCAGCAGAAAGGGGGACTGCGGCGAATCGTATTGGCAATCCGGAACGCGTGGGAAGGCAATCAAGCGTTGCTTCCACACGTTAGTAAAATCTCGGGCTAGACAGGGGTCTGTGTGAGGCCAAACCCCTTTATCATGTACCGACCAAATACAGATGGCGATCGAAATGCTGCCAGACCCGCCCTGGGTATCCTTCGGCACGCACGGGGACTAAGTTTTTCCCCTCGTCTCCTTTTCAGCACGGATTCTGACTGTATTTATGCAGTGCGATATCCGTGTACCCGTACCACCTAACACATTGTCCCGGGAAGTCTCTTTGTGCTTTAATTCATGGTGTGGATGGGTGTGGCGTGCGCTCATTAGCTGGACTTCAGCAACCGGAGGCCTTTTGAGCCTTATGATTTCGCCTTGCAAATGCAAAGCCACGGGCGGATTCAAAATGACGGCGCTATCAGAGATCAAGCGATAAGGGGCTTGCTCCAAACTGACTAGTCTCACCGACTCATCCAATCAGAAGCCGCGTCAGGCTGGATGCACTGGTGATTGGTTCGAAAGGCCAACCCTGGAAGGGGCTGAAATTGGAATTGCGTGGCCAGTGCGACATGACCCATGAAAGGGAATGAGTTCAGGCAGCATGGACAATGGATGACGTCGAGGGGAAATGCCAATGTTGGATGAAACGTGCAAAACAGTAATGAACTTCGGTCTTGTCCTCTTGGTTTTCCCTATCAGAAAATGATAGAGCGTTGATTCTCAACACCTGTGTTTCGACCTAAACACTAAATGCTAACTAAAATATGATAATAGACCCTACTCCGCCCATACAAAGTATTATACGTTAATGCTGACTGAATCTCTTCTAGCCGTCTCAATTTAAAGCTGCTCTAAGCGCTGACAAAAAAACTCAGGTCTGACAGCAAGTTTCAGTTGATGAGGATAAGCAGAGATTGTAGCATATGCAAGTTCAATACAAACTATTTAGCAGTTGACGACGATAAACTCTCATTACGATCTGACGTGGAGATTTTCTTCATGAGTTTTGAGTATTAAGTTAGTACCTATTCATAAGAGACGTAAAAGCGGATGTACCAGAGTTTGTGCAAGTCACCTGACCGCTGTGGCAGCCACCCCAATGCAGCATCCTGGAATCCTAAACATTTTGATATGCACTCCGTACATTACTACTCCGTAGCCGGGCTGGTCCTTTTTCTATCGTCACCGTTCCAACATTCGCGCAATAGCCGCCGGTAGTTTCCATCACCACGGCCCGGATGGCATCTTGCCTCGGCGGTCTGCAGAGTCGCCGCTTCAGGAGAGTGGCGACGATCTTCGCAAGTTTGTTCCTCGCAATTGGCACTATAGTGTTACTTGTGGATAGCTTCGCGCTCGGCGGAATCAGCTTGCCTGCCAAGGTATCAGGACATAAGTCCTCAGATACAGCAACATCTCGGTCCAACCTTCCGCTATGTACCACCGTCCAGAATAATGGAACCTGGCAGCCGGAGAAGTGGAAAGCAGCCGAGGCCAAGTACAGCAGCTTGCTGGACGACAAGTTCACGTATGTGCCAGAAACAGTTGGCCTACTAGCTTATCTCCCTTCCGTCTTCCTCCTTAAATCATCCAAGCTAATAATTCCGCAACTGTAGAATCGCGTTGTCGACCTTCCACCGCCCGAAGGAGCTCAAGCGCTCGTTGCGTATCTTGCTCTCGGAAAAGATCCCTTCCCTCCTCGAAATTGTCGTCGTATGGAACAACTTTAATGAGAAGGAACCTGAAAGTTTTGTGTCAGAACACGGCGTTGCTGTTAGATACAGGAAACCGCCGCGCGATAGCCTGAACGAGAAATTGTGGCCTGACCCTGCATACCGAACGCAAGCCATTCTCTTGTCCGATGACGATGTCTTCTATCGTCCCGAGGATCTTGAATTTGTCTTCCAGACGTGGCGCAAGTTTGGTCGGACACGGCTGACTGGTGCCCTCGCACGATGCGCATCATTAACCCACAACGGCGAGTGGGACTACAATTTCTGCACTCGAAGGGAGCACGAGGACGTTTATTCGTTGATTCTTACCAACCTGGCCTTCACACACATTTCTCTCCTCGACTATTATTTCTCCGACGATGTTGCAGTCACCAAGATTCGAAAATACGTCGACGAGAAGTTTAACTGTGAGGATATTGCTCTCAACTTCGTCGCTTCCGCACTCACACAATCGGGTCCGCTGCTGGTTCGGGGACGCAATCAATACGTGAACCTTGACCCAGCAGGCGGCATCAGCAGGAAGCCGGGTCACATGGAGGCGCGAAGCAAATGCCTGAATGTGTTTGCAAATGCCTTTGATTGCATGCCGTTGGTCAATGAGACAGCACGTATAGAGCATGGAGTTAAGCATAATATTTGGTACAAGTCCTTGTGGGATGTTATTCACGGCTAGTCATATTTCTTGTAGTATATACTAATGTGTAATGCGATGGTTGGATATCAAAGGGGTTTGGCTGGGGTAATTCTTATTCATGATATTGGCTAGTATCTGCCATACGACAAAAAGAAATCAAGACGCCGAATGAATGACGAAACACTTCAGCCTGTTCAAAACAATTATGAATGCCCACTTGCCAACTACCTTTACGCAATCAAACTCTCCTAGTCCATATCACTGTTCACATTTAGTTCCCGCTCACAGTGGTCATCTAGGGGATAGGGCGTGGGTTCTTTACACTTACAGCAAAGCCAATGTCAAATCGCCGTGGATTTTTGCCTTGAGCTCAATCTGGATATCTAGATTCAAATCCAGCCTGAGTTTCAAGGGGTTCTTGCCACCCTCCTTGTCTTTCTTGGGTTGAGCCTGGGTTTCTTGTCGATTGGATATTTGTTGCTGACTCTGGCCGTAGTCTTCATCTTCATAGTGTCTCCGCCGAGTCATGGACTTCTCAGCTGTCCCATTTATCTCCGCATGGGCGAATTGGGGTCTCTTCTTCTTCTTCTTCTTCTTCTTCTGTGTCTGTACTTGTTGCTCTTGAGTTTTGCTTGGCTGAACACTTGCCTCAGTCTGTTGTTTCTTAACATCAGGCGTGCCTGGCTCGTCTTCGCTGGCTTCATCTGGATCATCCGTATGATCCTCACTCATGTCATCCATTCCAGCATCGTGCTCTCCCTGATCTCCGCCATGCTCCACTTTACTTTCCGGTGCTTCCTCGTTGTTTCCCTCGGCAGTTGAGGATCCCTCTTCTTTCTTTGAACCTTCTCCCTGTTGTGGGACGTTTTGTTCGGTAACATCTCCATCTTGCTTCTGGGACTGCGAGTAATTCAGCTTCACTCTCAACGAAAAGGGGGCATGACTTGGCAAATCTCTTACATCTTTATCCGACATTGTGATTCAGTTTAGCTGTCTTTATTGGTCAAGTTCAGCATGCAATGATCTGATTTCTCTTTGGAGTTGGAGGTTGTGTACAAGATTTGCAACTCTCCTAGAATTAACACCAAAGGTTTCAGTTACTAAAGGACTTAACGTACAGTAACAGGAACTAGCCATTACTTTTGTGGCCTCATTCATTGTACCTCTCAAGCCAGTTTGATGTCTATTTTGCAATGACGTAACCAATTTCAACACAGTGATGAGATCAGAGGTGCTGCCCAGGCAGATTTGAATCGTTAGGCATGATCAGCTACGTCCTCGAGACGATGTTCTAAGGGGCCAACACATGACGTATTAATTTACATGGCAACGAGGGCGCATCCCCAAATGACGAAGGTTTGTGCTTCATCAATAATATTCTTCCTTGCTCATGCTAAAATCCTGTTTGTAACCAGCTTCTTTACTCGAAATATATTACTTCAGCACTCGAACCTGCTTATGTCTCGTGGAGGGTGGCTTCACGTCGCCTATATACCTTGGTACTGTGATAAGTTGAGCCATTCAACATACCGGTAACGGTGTAAGGAAATAAATTGCCCATGGTTTATTATATATTAACCAAATTGTGGCTGACAATGTGTGTGTGTAGTCATACATTTCTACAAAGCTGTTTGTGTCATGTACAGTCTGAGTCCCACCCACCAAGTGCCGCTGACAGATAAATATCCTTGCATTAGGATATGCGGATATGCCGGCCGAGCTAGCCGCGGCCACCAAGCTGGGGTGGAGGTAAACCTCCGATGGCTGAAGAGGAACAAGACTACCATCCTGATGTCACAACGGTGTTTGATCGTGTGGCTGTGGCTTGGGTTTGGACATTCAGGATGGCAATATGTTGTTACTTGCTGCAGCGAAACTCATAGTCTCTAGATGCGGACCATCACTTGGTGCGGTTGAAGGACACCACGCGTGGTTGTTTGGGAGCCAGGACTTTCGTAGTTATTTACGACTGTGTTTGTCAAAGCAACCCCCCGGCGCCCTTTTGCGCATGCTCAAAGGTCTTGCATCAGTTGCTTATTACCTGCCTTTTGTTGTATATGCCTACCATGGTAACTCCCTCGCTCCCTTCACCTTCTGCTTCTCCCTATATTTCGCCTTCAGCAGCAACAAGCCGTTCAGAAGATACAGAATTTACACTACCATGTTCCACGAACGATCCAGGGGCTCCTAGAAAGCCTATGCAGAATATATCGATTCCAAGAATAACTCCATTCGCATCTGGTGAATCACCATCGAGCCGGGCGCACGGCTTGGTTGATAAGTTTGTGGACGAGTTTGGCAATGTGCTGAATTGGGATGGCACTGTTCTTGGTCGCGTAGAAGGCGATCTACCATCAATGGTAGGTCGTCCTGTCTCAGACACAGGAAGTGTGCTTGATGCCTCTGGTGAAGTCGTGGGCTACGTGTCGGAAAACCATATGCAGGCATCCATGAAGGAGATGGGAGGGGGGTTGAAGGTTGATGATTCTGGCAATATTTACAATTCAGACGGCCAAGTGGTGGGAAAGCTTCATGGCTCGCCTTCAAAGGATGGGAAACCTCAGAACTTTCAGGGCCCGGAGACGAGCAGTGGCAATCAGGCGCATGGGTGCTCCTGTCAATCAGCCAAATCAACTGCAGCGCCGAGTCCCTCGGAGGTTTGTCTGGATGTGAAATCAACACACGGCGGTATTCAGCTTATCATTAGGATCCCCACAATATTCAACAAGGACAGCGGAGGTGATCAGAAGTAAGAGCTTAGAGATGCAGCGAGCCGGGTTTGACAGAGATGAAGCTACATTGGGTGCAAACATGGCAGTGACCATCCCATTCAACAATTTCCCGTTTATCGGAATTTAACATGTGTCAATGACGTGAAATGTTAATACGCTACGCACTTTTCCATGTGTATGTGGATAAATCTATTGGATCTCGTCAAATCGGCGTATCCATGCCACGCTGAAAGCTGGCGCACACGAGGTCGATCTGTGGCGTGAAAACGTGGGAATGGATGTTCGAGTTTACCTCAAGCTTGGAAATAACCCTGTTTAGGACGACTTTCCACATCTTCTGATACTATAAATGGGAAATGTGGCTGATGTCATGTGGTCTGCTGGCTTGTTGTAATTAATTGGCAGTCAATGTGGTGTGACCCCCTCGGTTGTGTTTTTGGGAATGTCCAAGGTTTGGGATTCATTCGTAAGCTTTACTGGGCTCTATAGCTGCGTCATGGGAAAATAGATTTAATCTATTATATACTGGCTGACGTTCACAATGACGTTCGTTGACGCTTCCCGCGGATTCACAGCAAGCTCGATTACATGCAACATTTTGTGTGAGGAGAATGATGAATCTCAAAACTGCGTTGAGCGATCGAGAAATGAAAAGCCTGATTTGAGAAATCCCAATATAAGATATAAATGGGGACATTTTGCTACTCTTCTTAATTGAGAGACACATATTGTAACAAGAAACAACCTTTAAACAACCTGTACTCTATTCAATAAAATTCAACCCATTTATTTACACGGTCCAGACGGACACAATACTCAATATGCCCATTAAGAACCCCTTGTCGATTGCCGGGGGGCGAAGCAAAGAAACCTCGGGTTCGGAAGACAAAAGCACCAGTAAGTTGGTGATGGGTTCCCCTTCGTTGCCTATGTCGCCTATTATGTGGCTAAATGTACTTCTCAGTTGATCCACAATCTATTCCACGCACAGCCGCTGGTGTTGTCAATGAGTCTGGGGAAATTGTCGACCAAAGCGGAAAAGCTATTGGCAAGATTTCAGATTCGGACGACCTACAGAGTTTTATCGGGAACACAGTCACAGAAACAGGGGACATTTTAAGCTCGTCTGGTGATATTCTTGGCAAAGCAGCCCTTGGCGATGACGATGGCAGCGACTACACGACAAGATCAGCCCCTGAAGTCGAAAAGTCCGGCACAGGTGACTGGAATATTCTCGGAAAGACCAAAAGCGCTATCAAAACTGCAGACAATCTCCAACAGCCGATATCTAAGGGCTACGATATCGTCAGTAATTTAAGAAGCCAACGTGGTGACGAGGGGGGCGACGCGGATGTTCCTCAAAGTACAGGCAGTGACGAAGCAGAGCAAGATGCACAACAAAACCCTACTTCGAACGTTGAAGACGCGGCTACTGGAGAGCAAGACAGGTCACCCGTTCAGATGAGAGACGATGATCATCCAGATGTGGCTGAGGAAAATGATAAAGCAGCGCAATCTTCTCCTAGTAAGGAAGATGGACAGCCTAAGGACATTGATCACGGTGAGGAGACGGGAGAAACACAATCCAACTTAGACAACCAAACCGAATCACAGAAAGATCAAGTTGTCCTCGGAACGGAAGACAAAAAAACGCCTGGGGAAAAGGAAGCAGACAAAACGCCCTCTGAAGTCAATAAACAGGATGATGATCTTGAATCAGTGGACAAAAAAACGACAGACGCTCGGTCTAGTCCAGGAACTACAGAAGAAGGACTGAAGGACACCGAAGACGAGCAACTAGCCCAGAAGTCTCTTGAGACCGAAGATCAACAACAAGAACTAGGGGAAACAGAGCCTAGTTCGGTGAAACAAAATACGGACCAAAACGATAAGAGCTCCAACTCTCTCGACGAGAAAACGGAGGAGCCACAATCTAATCTCGAAAACCAGCATGACGAGTCGAAAGGCGCTGAAGTTAATGATGATGATAAAGAGACTGGAAAGGAGAAGGATGGAGACGATTTAGACCAAATTCCTATCGAAAAGAATAAAGATGATGAAAATGAGACACCACATGACGTCCAGGCTCCTACTGAGGAGCATGCAGAGACTGCCCCAGCAGAAAGCGAAGAACCAGAGTCCCGCCTGGAGGATCAAGACGGGTTTCAAGACGACCAAAGCCCCGACACTGTTGACAAAGAGCCAGAAGAGACACAGTCTGGTTTGGGGAACCAAAGTGAACAAGACAAAGATGTTGTGTCAGGGGATGATGTCGTTGACAAAGATGCCGCAACCAAGTCAGACGCTGGTGAGTTGGCATCAGAAGAGAAACCTATTGGCGACAAAGAAGACGATATCCAGGTCCAAAGCCCTAAACCAATTGACGACCAGTCCGATACTGCTCAAGCTGACACTAGCCAAGAGCCAGACAAGGAAGTCGGGGAGGCTGTGGAAGAGGGCGCCACGTCAGCAAAGGCTGGTGAAGATCAGCAAACCGACGACATTGCAGAGGATCTTCCTCAGACAGATGCCGGTAAAGATCAAGATAAAGACGACACTGGAGAGGTTTTGGATGAAAGCACTGCTCAAGGGAAAGCGGGCAAGGAGCAACAATCTGAAGATGTTGCGGATGATACCGCTCCAGGAGAAGTTGAAGAGAACCAACAACAAACTAAAGACACTGGTCTAGACGAAGCTCTTGATGAGTACAACGTTCCAGCGGACGCTGGTAAAGACCAGACTGAAGATGTTGTGGATGATACCGCTACAGCGGAAGCTAGCAAGGATCAAGAGACTGGTGGAGTTGCTGATGATGCTGCCTCAAAAAAGGATAGTAATGATCAAGAGAAAGAAGATGCTGGGGAAGGTCTAGAGGAAAGTGCCACTTCAACAGATGTTAACAAAGACCAAGAGACAGAAGAGATTGGGCAAGCTCCAGGCGAAGGCGTCGTTCCAGAAGATGCTATGAAAGACCAAGAGACCAAAGACGGCGAGAGCACTGCTCCAGCAGATGTGGGAGAGGATGAAAAGAAGAGTGACGAGGAGACTCCCGCAGATGTTGGGGAAAGCCAAGAAGCGAAAAACTTGGAAGATGGTGGTGAGACTAACGAAGACGACCAAGAAAAGCCTAAAGTCGATTACTCTATTCTGAAAGGCACCAAAGTGAACAAAGCTGGTAAACTTGTGAACAAGAATGGTGACGTTGTTGGTCGTCTAGTTGAAGGTGATCGCAAACAACTCGTGGGGAAGAAGTCAGATGGCGATGGCAACATATGGAGTGATGCAGGTCAAATTGTTGGAAAGGGTGAACCTTTGCCTGACTCTGAACAAGAAGATCTGGATTATGCGCCATTCGAAAATTTCCCTGATGCGACAGTCGAAGCAGATGGGCGTGTGATGTCCAAAGGTCGACAAGTTGGCGAAGTTGTGGAAGGCGATATCAAGCGCATCAAGGGAAGCCATGTCGACGAAGACGGTGACATTTTGGACAGACGAGGCAATGTTGTTGGCAAGGCTAAGCCTTGGGACGAGCCAGAGCCAGAGCCAGAGGCGGAAGAAGTCAAGATTGACCGATCCATTCTAGCTGGTAAGAGAGTCAACAAAGCTGGAAATGTAGTTGACTCGTCAGGTACAATCTATGGTCGCGTTATCGAAGGCAATGTCCCCACACTCATTGGCCGCATGTGCGACAAAGAGGGCAACATTCTCAGCGAGTCTGGAGACAAGATTGGCAAAGCTGAAATTGTATCTGAGGGTGAACGCGAAGGTTTCCGCGAGGGGCCGTTTGCCGAGCTCCAGGGCTGTACAGTCGCCAAAGATGGTACCGTTGTTACTCCATCTGGTGATGTTGTGGGTAGATTGGTCTCTGGTGACCCCAAGTCGTTATTCGGGCGCGCCGTAGACGAAGACGGCGACGTTGTCGACAAGAACGGCAATGTGTTGGGCAAAGCTGAGCGTTGGGAGCAGCCAGAGGAGGAGAAGAAGGACAATCCTTGGGCTAACTGCAAGACCAACCGCGAAGGCGACGTGCTCGATGAAGATGGTCATGTCGTTGGCAAGTTGGTCAGCGGCGATGCGATGATGTGTGCTGGGAAGGAAATCGATGATGATGGGGATGTGATCAATTCCAAGGGCAATACCATTGGCCACGTCGCTCTTCTGGAGGATATCCCCCCTGAACCTACCGAGACCGCTGAGGAGAAGGAGGAGCGTGAGCAGGCCGCAAGGGACAAGAAGCTGGCCATCCAGCTCGCCGGCTGCATTGAGCAAGCACTTGATAAGATCCGACCCATCTGCAAGATGATCACGGATAAGATTGACGCAGCTGAAAAGAAGCCAAAGGAGGAGGTTGATGAAGAGCAATTGGTAAGGGAGGTGAAGTCACTGATTGAGGAGGGCGGAAAGATTCTGTCCGAGACAAATGGTTCCATCCGTGGCCTTGACCCGGACGGTCGCATCCAAAGGAATGCGAAGCACAAGGCTGGTACCAAGGAGGCAACTGCAGAGGAATATCATCTGGCGGATGTACTCAAGGAGGTAAGGAACTTTATTTGCCTATACCCTCTACTCTTTTTTCCTTCTATGTGTGATCGTTTGACCACAGACTAATCAATGTGTTCCTATTATTAGCTCACCGGCACTGTAACGGAGACAATCGACAATGCCAAGCGCAAGATTGACGGCATGCCCCATGCGAAGAAAGAATTGAGTCCTCTCTGGGGCCTCTTGGCTGAGCCTTTGGTTCAAATCATTGCGGCTGTTGGCCTCTTGTTGAACGGAGTTCTGGGCCTTGTCGGTCGTCTGGTAAGTAAATATGCTATTATCCATCAGATTCGTGAAGCTAACACATGCGCAATACAGCTCGATGGCCTCGGTTTAGGAGGTATCGTGAATAATCTACTTGGCGGTCTCCTTGGTGGTCTTGGATTGGATAAAATTCTTGGAGGTTTGGGTCTAGGCGGTGCTCTTGATGCCTTGACCGGGAAGAAAAAGAAGAAGACATGAGTAATATGTCCCTTCTCTGTAACTGTACTCTCACATGTGTTGTTTTCAAATATGCTATGGCTTTTGTGTTCATTTGGAAACATCTGGAACTGTATTTCGTCGCTTCTTTTTATCTCATTCATGTCCTTTCAACGATAACTCTCTTTAAATTGTGATTCCAATGGCTAAGGAGTAATCTGCTCCTGTCTGTGACTATTTGTCATAACATACATAGATGTGTTGGGGGTAGCTGTATCATGAGTGTACTAAGTCTTGTATAAAAGACTCTGAAGATGTTATGTGTACAAGTACTTCGTTGTTAAAAGAAGAAAGGAAGAAAAAGCTGAAAACAATCTGCAACACCCCGTAGTCAATCACGTATTCTTTTCCACGGGAAAGCTTCATTCTACAAGATTGCTGGGTTAATTCCCTGTGTCCTCTGTTGTTCCATAGCGTAAACTATATGTCTACAAAACGCCGCAATTCGTGTTTTAATAAATAACTACTATTTGCTACTAGTTTACTCCGCTACATCATTAGTACATGTTACCTTTTTGTCATCTATATTAGCAATTCAATGCTGCTTCCGCTTAGCACGGCTCTCTAGGCTGCTCGTGCTTTGCATAGCGCAGTCAACTTGGACCTGGTGTCGCATCAGCGCAAAGTGTGGTTTAGAGAAAGAAGAAAGAGAAGCAACCACCACCCAGACGCGTGTGGCAGACGAGTAAATACACTGGATGGAATTTCCGGTAACGTTTACTGGAATGCCTAACAAGTCATGCCATAAATAATATATCAAAGTATACTCTCGGAGTTTGCTAAGCTACTATACTCTGGTGCTGTTCGGTCCCTTTTGTTAAAGTTGAGGTGATAAACATGCGACGCGTTGCAAGCGCAGCCTTCTTTCGAGTCAAACAACGAGCCCGTTGCAATCTATGGAAATGACGTGACACATCGCTTTAGCCCTGCAATATCGAGCATGAAGGTGGCATGAAAAACGGACATACTCACAATCATGGACCAGCGCGCTAACACGCCA
Source organism: Zelopaecilomyces penicillatus (assembly GCA_005765155.1). Classification (NCBI taxonomy): domain Eukaryota; kingdom Fungi; phylum Ascomycota; class Sordariomycetes; order Hypocreales; family Pseudodiploosporaceae; genus Zelopaecilomyces; species Zelopaecilomyces penicillatus. The sequence continues at coordinate 47,317 of VCCP01000006.1, forward strand.
ACTCCCGGACCGGAGGCGGAGGAAATTTCGCGCATGGTGGCTCCGGAGGCCACGGCAGGCATGTACTACCACAGTGTTACATATAGCATGAGTGCTATTTGTTGCTCTTCGTACATTTTTCGCCATCCATCTCCAGTCCGCTTGTTCATCCCACGTATTCAGCAATGGCCAAAGTTGTGATGATCATGGCCGACTACGGTCATGATCCAACCGGTATGTCGTTTTTGATGCTGCCATCAACCATGACGCTCAGTCATCAAGCAGGCTGCAATGTTGTAACAATCAAGGCTGACCTGGGCAACAACAGAAACTACTGTGCCCTACAGTCATTTCAAGGCCGCCGGTTTCGATGTCAAAATCGCAACAGAAGCTGGCAAGTCGCCCAAATGTGATACCAAGCTTCTAGAGGGCGTTACACGCATGTTTCTCGTACGTGGCCTCGCTCATCTCACCCACGCCCATATTTTTCGCGCAAGGGAAGTGAAATTGACTGGCAGCTTGTAGGGCGCCTCAATGTCCGTGGTGAAGCAGTACGAAACCATGACCGAATCAGAGGAATGGAAACACCCGCTTGCATGGTCATCCGATAGCTTTACCCTAGACGACTTTGATCACGTCTTCTTTCCAGGAGGACATGAGAAGGCTGTGACTCAAGTGATTGACTCCGCAAGAGTTCATCAGCTCCTGGTCGATTACTTCCCCAAGACCAAAAAGCCCAGCAAGAAATCTGTGGCAGCCGTATGTCATGGAGTCATGGTTCTGTCTGCCGCCAAGGACCAGGACGGTAAAAGTGTCATCCACAGTTGCACCACGACAACTCTACCAGCGAAATTTGAGCAGCTTGCATTTTGGGGCACACGTGCCTTTTTGGGTGATTATTACAAAGCCTATGGTGCTGGGAGTGAGGATGCAGAAGAATCGGTCAGTCAATTTGTTTCCAAGATGCATCAATTGCTTAGACTCACACACTTGACCAGGTCCGAAAGGTGCTTGACGATCCTTCTCAAATGAAGAACAGTCTATCGCCCGCTCCGTAAGTAGCCACTTCTGCCGTGGGATGTAAACCCCTTCTGACCCGTCTCAACAGATTTTCTCATGAGGATACATGCCACAATTATATTACTGCGAGATACCCGGCCGACTCTGACCTAATGTCAAAGAGGATTGTGGCCATGATTCAACGCTAAGTTGCCCATTGCCTAAAATGCTTAACAGATATGAAGTCGAAGCAAAATGAATGATAATCTTTTTTGTAAATGACGAAATCTGTGTGCTTAAATATTTTTCTTCCCGTTGTCAAGCGTCTTGCCAGTGATTATGACTGCTCGGAGTACCTTTGTCTGATCGACCCATTCAAACATCTTCTTTGCCACCCAGAATTTGCCCAAGGCTATGTCGTATTGTCTGAGTGCGATCCTCTGCCTCTGCAGATACCCAACAAGCCCGGGAAACACCTCGCTAGATACATCACGGACGTGAATGCTCCCCTCATCGAAACCAGATTCCACTAGCTGCTTGACGTACTCTTCTTGGGTAATAAATGCGTTCAAAGGGCATCCCATCATCACACTGAGCAATTTCATCCTTAGCCTGTCCAGTAACTGAGCCTCTGGGTTGAGCATCAGATCAAATGCCATTAGATTTGCCTTCATCACGTGGGATGCATAGGAGAATATCGGCTTTCTAGATGGCGAAAAATGGTAAAGACAGTCCAGCGCCAGCAGCCAAGTATTTGTAGGCTTGCCTTCCATTCGCAGCCCGTTTACAGCTGAATTAACTAGCGATGTCCAAGAGTCAGGGAGCGCCGCGTTGGAGTGGAGGATTTTGATCGAGTCCATCTTTTGTAACAAACCGCTTTGGTTCGTAAACATGAAATTCTCCTGGATTCTTTCCGATGCTAAATCCGCTTGTTCCTTGTTCAATGTCAATCCTACATAGCGACATCCTTGCCAGGAGCCACGACTGATCTGGCGCAGCAGCTCCAGGGTTTGGTCGCCACATCCAATGCCCAAATCTAGCACTGCAAAAGTTGACGCAGATTTTGAGGTCTTTTCGGGAGCAGTTGCATGTTCCAACGCTCCAGATGAGCGGAGCACTTCATTGAGAAGCGCTGTACAGGCTTGGTCAAAATGCGTAATGGAAGCGCCATCTGGGGTTTTCCTAGAAGTCTGTTAGCCACTTTAATCCCCCTTTCACATCAATAAAGTGCTTCAGTAGTACCAGTAGCCCAGATTCATCCACATTGAAGAAAATGGAAGTCGAACATTGAGTTTCCAGTGAGTGAGGCCATAGTAATCCGTGTTGCTGAGTACTCGAATTATCGCGATCCCTCCAATAAGAAGAAGTGCAAATCCGAACCCTAGAACCAGTCCAAGGACAAAATCGGTCGGCATCTGGAGCCAGGTCAAGTTCGGTGTTGTCATTTTATTTCGCCCCAGCCTAGATGAGGATCATGACTTCCTATTTTGATGGGAACAACCAAACGTAAGCCAATCGGCAAATCACGTGATACAAAGACACTGCAACTGCCATATGGTTTTCGATATCAATATTGGATGAATCTGGCTTGGACAGATACAGGTTCGAAGCTAGATTTTTCAAGTATTTGGGATGCACATCGTGTGCTGTTACATACTACTACTGTTAGCTGGTCAGACGAGGCCTTAGGTCAAAAACCCTTGAATTCGTAAATTCGATTGTCTTTGATGTTGGTAACGTTCTATATTCATTTATAGTCAGAGTTCGTTGTCGGAGCAAAGTCAAAGTCTATAGTCTAGTCTGACCAGGGAATCCGCACTCCAAAATCATCGGCAACCTTCATGGCGGACACAACACAACCCTCAAGAAGCACCATGCCATCCCAACACCAGGCTCCGACTAACCACACATTATTTTCGCCATTGCGCCATGAAGGGATATTTCTGTCAGTTCGCTTGCTATCTCGGCTTGGTGGATCGAGTCCCATGATTTTCTGAATCACATTCCTACTCTCGGCAGTTCGTAGTGTTCTTGTGAACTTTGCCGTCTTCAATGGGTTGTTGGGTTCCGCATTGGGCTCCAGAGGACATGTTCGGATGAGAACTCCACTACACATGGCTTGCAGGGCTTCTGTCCGCGATCCATATTGTGAGATTTCGGTTCGGAAGGTAATGAGCTGGCTTGGCGAGAGTTCGCCATCATGATAGGAACAACCCCCTGATGGGGCATCTTCTCCGAAGCCCTGGATAACCTCGCTGGAGTTCTGAGTTGGATCCAGGATTGTGCATTCCACAGGAACAGTTGGTATTTTGTCCAAGAGGTCAGCCAAAGGCTCAAATATTCTGGCTGTGACGTTTGGTGATACAGCCATTACCACGCGATCAAAGATTCGCTCATTCACGCTGTCAGCCCCCTTTGCTTCTGACTGCCAGAGTATTTTGACGCTGCCACCTACTTGCGGCTCAACCTTCAGAACTTTGGCATCAAGATGAATATCAGTAATGCCAGTGGTGAGTCTCCGTTGCACTTGATGTATACCACCACATACGGTATAATGATGTTGCCCTTGTGTTAGCTTCTTGTAGGTCACTACATCGCTGGCTGGGAAAGCCAATAATTCTGTATGAGAACAAGTGCATACGATGCTCATAATGGGAAGCAAATAATGGGACACGTATCTGCGCGGCATTCGCGTCCTCTGAAGGTATTCAGCAAACGTCTCAGCACGTTCGCCATTAATATCGGCTTCGTTGCCACCCGCGCTTCGTGACCTTGTAGTCTTATTGAGGCGCGGTTTTACCAAGAGGCACACTGCTGTAAAATAGAGGTAGCAGAAGATGAGGTAAATCGTCTCAATGACATGCGCTACAACGGAGCGGTTACCCGGCCATGGCAGACGGGTCTGATGCATATTAGAAGAATAGAGAAAATAGCTGTCTGAGGAGGCCTTGAAAATGTCCAGAAATGCCTTCATAGAGACTTTCAGCTGCAGTCGTGGAACTGAAAGCGCCTCGGCGAAGACGAACAGGAACTGAATTGGATGCAGTGGAATTTCCAAATATTCATACATGCGCATCATGTTTGTGTAGAAGCCGCCAGCAGTTCCACGCATGGGGAGATCAATGCGCTCAACTGCCCCCGTCTTTTTGTTCTCAATGGTTACCGATGCTGAATCAAATGAGAGGGTATTCGCCTACAACATATGTTAGAGTTCTCAGTCGAGTCTGGTAGTCGTGAGTACATACCTGCTCGAATAAAGTCACGTCATAGCGCTTTTGCGGGTCGTTGTGAAGAAGGAACGCCGTTGTAAGCCCAGCCATGCCAGTTCCAACGATGGCAACTTGCGTTTTCCCGTGGCCGGCTTGCCCTCGGGGCTCTGTGGTGGTAGCCATGACGGCGCGACCTTGGCAGCCTCAAAGAGACCGGCGACCAAAGGTAATAACAGCGGCGATGAAGTATGCTCAAACCACGAGGTTATGGATGTTCGATTTCTGATGCGAACGCTGGAGACTGACTGTCTTGTGAGCAGTGGTGGTGCTGATGGATATCGTTGAAACGCTTGGTGAGACAAGGGCCGAATGTCTTGAGATGATATGCGTTCTGCGTTCTGCAGGGCTGCAAATGTCTGAGCACACTCGTAAGGTGAGAGCAATAAATTATCGGAATCACTGATTCACGGCTGACTACGAGGATAGTATATCACAGCCTGAAGTCATATGATATTTCTATGATCGAGAAGCGCAAGTTCTGGTTGTGGTGGCGAGCAGTTAGGTGGGACATAAGCACTGAAAGCAAAACACGAATGCGACAAGACACAAATGTGTGGCATGACATCAGCAGGGAGGGAGGACAAAGGTCGGACTTTCCAGTTTGGCGACGGATAATTCTGCCGAGGCAGGCACTCATAGGCCCTACCTGCCAGGGCTCTCTTGCGTCGGCGCGAATGTTGCACCGTTGTTCTCATCGCGCTCCGTGCTACTGGCATGGTTGAGGCTGCGCTATTATAACGTCTGGCGCTGGGCCCGTTCGGGTCTGTTTGGGGTCCAGTTAGACTGTCAGAACCACTCAGAACCTAGTCAGAGGCCGCTCGTCCCCTGACGTGCCAGGCTAGCGGGAGTGAAATGGATGTTAAGCGAAGACTTTGTTGGGTCAAAGCATCAAGACATTCGTTGGAGGTGGATCGATCGATTGAACATGAACAGATAATCTCGCTGGTGTTTGCCACTATGTACGCATGTTATTATGGAACGCACCCACACATTGGTTTCTACGTAATATGTTGCTTCCCATCAGCCACCTACGACTGGTCACCTACGACTGCGCACACATTGGGAAGAGATAATATGTTGTATGCAAACATGACTCGCCCGCAGGAGACGCCACAAAGCATCTCAAACTGGCTATCAAGCCACATCTATTCACTGCCTTCGGCGCGCTTACTCATTACAATCATCACCACCGGACACTACCGTGATTATCATGTCCAACACACAACTAATCGGCGCCTCTGTCGTGTGTCTAGTCATCGGCTCACTGATCTTCATCCTGAAAATGAATGTCCATTGTCATCAATACAACTTTTGGCAACTTTCCTTACCTAACTAAGAACGTTGGGCCATTGATGCTCCCCAGCAAAACATACACCGACGAATGATCTAAAGTGCAAACTTTTCGCATGTCATTGTCGCGGTTCGAAATCAGCTTAGGTGAGCCACTACTACCACTGTTTCTCTAGTTTGATGGCATGCGTTTTCATTGTCGTAACCAGATTCTACAAGAGTTAGAGTGCGAGAGTTCAAACGACACACTATTACGGCAGGATATCGTCCCAAGATCCCACGTGGGTGTTAAGTTCAATTGACATTCTATTGTGTCTATATCGTTATTCTCAGTGCCTGGGCCTGAATTGTAGGACTACGCCGCCGACTAGTTTCCCGTTTTGAATCTCATCCACCTGTAGCGTAATTAATCGCATATGACCGACGTATTTTCGAAATTAAATTATATCAAACCAGTGATATAATTCCCGACCTTTGAGCCGCGCTCTCCTTTCTTGTCAATGTCTCCTTATTCGACCTTCATGGGGGATGGGCGCGTGCCCAGACCGTTTCGATTACGGAAAAAGAGAACGCCCTTGGCAGGGCCTTCCGCACCCTCGTTTGGCTCAACCCATTGACACATACGGGCGCTGCGCCACATGGCATAAATGAAGCCGGGAGCACCTCCCTTGGTGTCGGATCGGTAATGCTTGCCCATGACGGGACGAATGGCATCAGATGCTTCGTCAGCGTTGTAGAATGGGATAGAGCTAACATAATGATGCAGAACGTGTGTCTCAACAATGCCATGCAGCAAGTGTCGGCCAATGAAGCCCATCTCTCGGTCAATGGTCGCTGCCGCGCCGCGGACATAGTTCCATTCTTCGTTGGTGTAGTGAGGCAGGGAAGGATCAGTATGTTGAAGGAAAGTAATGGCAACTATAGCAAGCGGACTTGTTAGCTCTTTGGGTTGCAATGTTACATGGAAAGATGTTCACTAACCTAGCCAGTGGTTCACCCAAAGGTAAGGGATAAAATACCAAACGGCCAAATTGGACCAGCCAAACTTGCTTCCCAGAAGGTACAGCACACCCATGGTGATGGCGATGCCAATATCGCTGAGGAGGATGAGCTTGGCGTCCTTGGCTTCATACAAAGGGCTGCGGGGGTCAAAGTGGTTGACATTGCCACCCAATCCATTGTGCTTGCCTTTACCACGGCCCTCTCGCTGACGCTCGTGGAAATTGTGGCCAGTCACATTGGTCATGAGGTAGTTGGGCCAACCGACAAGCTGTTGTAAAACAAGCATCATGAGAGTAAAAGCGGGTGTCTCCTCGGTTAGCTCGGCAAGCTCGTGAACCATGCGGCCAAGACGATCGGCTTGTTGCTCCCGAGTTCGGGGAGTGAACACCATGTCGCGCTCAATGTGGCCCGTGGCCTTGTGGTGCTTGCTGTGAGAAATCTGCCAGCTGAAGTACGGCACAAGAAGAGACGAATGAAGCACCCAGCCAGTCACATCGTTGACCAGGCGGGAGTCTGAGAAGGCGCCGTGGCCGCACTCATGAGCAATGACCCAGAGACCTGTGGCAAAGAGGCCTTGCAAAACAGTGTAGACAGCCCAGAGTGAAGCTCTGACCAGGGTTGACGAGACGTACTCGGGCGTCACGAAGTTGTGGAAGACCAGGAAGGTGGTGCTCAGATAGAATATATCGCGAAGGATGTAGCCGTACCCCTTGAGCGCGGAACGCTCATAGCAATGCTTGGGGATTGCATCGCGGATGTCCTTGATAGTGAAGTCCGGAGGGGAGAATTCGTTGCCATATGTGTCAATCATACGGCCATAGTCAGCCTTGGATGTACAGTCGGCAGAAGACAGCGATGAGAGAGAGGTTGAAGAGGCCGAGTGTCGTGGAGAGTCTGACGGCGAGGCGGCAGTTGAGGACTCAGTGGAAGCGACATTTCGTCGAACGGGGGTTGCCCGTGATTGCACGGCGGACGATGCAGGGGCCATGGTAGCGATATACTGCGTATCACAGAAAGGTTTCGTGGAGAATATTATAAAGAGACCACCAGCGTGTCAGTGTCAGTCTTATCTCTGCCACTTATCGCTCCTCCCTCGTTCTCTCGGTGTGGTGGAGAGACGTGTATGGCTAGGAATGAGATGGGTGACTGTAGGGTCTGGGGGACAACAGTCTGCACAACCAGGTTTTGTCTGCCAGAGACTATGAAAGAGGGAGGGAAAGCTTCGGAAAAAGTTGTTCAACAACAGAAAAGGACGTTGGTGGTTTGGGTTTCCTCGGTCCCCACGAAAATCGGCGGCTCCAGGTGGGTGCAGGCGGAGGTAAATTTGTTGGGGGACACCAGGGTCGTGGGGCCGGCATGCAATAGCCAAGTTCCAATGCAATGCAGACTGCCAGATGGAAACCGACCGTTGATGGAGCAAGCACTTGTGGCAAGCGTTCAGGCCCAAGGGAATGCGAGGGGCTTACCCGCTTATTTAACTGACCTCATGTTTGTCGAACTAATACTGTCTGTCTGTCTATCACAGGCTTTTTCAAGTTTTTTTTTTGCTGAGGAGAGCCATGGCGTTGATGGCACCAGCTGTAGCCCGTGGAGGACTTGTTAGCAGGAGTGGCGTAATCTAAAGTATAGTAACTAAGAGTGGGAGTGTAATATGTACCTTTGCACTTTGAATCGTACCATCGAGGCACTCTGCGGGTGTAGCCTTATGGGTGAATAAAAGGTAGCTTATGATAATTGCGACGTTGTTGGACGGACCAGGGGAACGGAAGCCATTCCAAACTTAGCAGATTCTCTTAGTGGGGGGTGTGGCGTGAGAGCGACATGGAACGGCGCTAAAACGACACTACGGATAATAACCCCACGCCCAGCACTTGCTTGCACAGGCCAAGCAGGTGTGAACAACACGCTTTACACGTACAGATACACCCTGGTTCCCAAAGGAAACACTCATCGAGGCATCGCTCTCAAGATAAACTTGTAATATCAATACTTCATTTAGTGGTGGAGGAGTGAATCTGCTGCCTCGATACATAAAAAAGTCACATTATTTGTTTGATGACAGTAGCATGCAGACATAACGACATACCAAAGCCCAACTCTCCACACAGGTAGCACCACGAATTCAGTGGCAAGTTGCATGTGAGCTGAAAACCCCAACTTATTCAAGGAAAGAGGGTGGGTGGTCGAGCATGTGAAGCCGAAAGACACCAAAGAAAGAGTGAGTGACAAAAAGTCAGAGTTGCAATGGGGAGTTTCCCATCCCGCTAGGTGGGTCAACAGGTACAAACCGTACAGGACTTCGGGCTTCGGGCTTCTGAAGGAGAAGGAGGCACACCCAATGGCATGGCTCGCATTAATCAAATCAATCCATCTCCGTCACAAGCTTTCTTATTATAAGGGGGGTTGAAAGCAAGGACAGCCGGGTGATGTAGGAGGCACCATCCAAAAGTCCATATCAGCACACCGCTTATCAGGCCGATGCTTCTTCTTAGAATTTCATCAATCTAAGATGCATTGCTTACATTTGCACCCAGTGGGAGTGGACGGATGGATGATGCAGTTATCGCCTCCACTTTCTCATTTTCCCTCTATCCGCAGGTATCAAAGAATACAGCATGTAATTACTCCGTACACCTAAGTAGGCGAAACCATTTTGGAAGGGTCTGTCAGGGGCAATTGTCGGTACAGCCGACCAACCAGCACTCGCCGTGAAAAGTTTTTTTTTCCCTCTCGCACACTTGGCAACAAAAACCACCCAAAAAAAAAAGAACGTTCCCATAGAGGCTACCAAAACATCCCCTCTCCATACTACATCTGTTGGGAATTTTGTTGGGTCAGGGGTCCTTCCCTGCTGTGGGGCCAGCCGCTCTTGCTTCTCCCTTCTTCCCCTTGTCATCCGTTTTTGCGTTTTCCCTTTTCTGCCCAATGCCCTTCCCCACATGCATGCAGTCTCCGCAAACGCCACAACCCTACATCGCGCCTGTCGATTCTTTGGCATGTGGCTTGGCGTAGCAAGAACAATCGTCAAAGACATGTACAACCACCAACTGGCTCCGGTAAGCTCTACAAAGTGTATTTACTAAAAAGCGTATTTGCTGTGCACTAAAAAAGAAAATGAATTTCGTATGAATAAAGAAACGCAATAACTAAGGGAATAGATGTGGTGCACTGTTGTGAAACTCTTGTATCCGTCCTAATCCTCTCCAGGTCCCCAAATCCTCATTTGCCTAGGTCAACAACAAACCAATCCAAATACACATCATGCCTGACGCAAGGCGTCTTCGGCACTAAACCCTTCCCACCTTCCTTAACTCCAGTGGAGGAATCAAATCACATCACTCGATGTTTCCTTTTTGATTCCCGGCCCTGACCTTTTGATCAACCGCTCATTGATAAGCTCAATGTTGCGAAACATCAAGTCCATCTTGGCCTCCATCGATAGCCCTCCAAGCTCTGCTGGGCTAGAAGAAAACATGTGCCGCTCAGTCAATTCATCCTTGATCGATTTCTTTGGGCTTTCCCTATTTCTCGATTCGACCGTTTTTGAACGGTGTGGGCTTCTAGCTCGATCCCTCTTCTCGGATTCAGACGATGAAGACCGTATAGAAATGATGGACTTGCTCCGCTTGTGACCTCGGGCATTTGAAGGAATGTCAGCCATCGTAGAAGTAGCCTGGTTGATCGTCTCATCGCTCTGACACGGCGTGAACTGCGCAATGTTGCTATCCGGAACCCGGCTTTGTTCGTTCGTTGACGCCAGTAATGCATTGAGAGACATCAAGGAGCTGCTGCGCCGCCATGACTGTGGTTGCGATGTTGCTCTCTCGATCTCTTGAAGTTTGTCGCCGACGTAATAAAGGGATGAGTGATCCGACTCTGGTGACTTGTTAACTCGCGTCCTGGGGTAAAATGGTGTCCAATCGCGACGTCTGCGTCTGCGACGCCGGACAGACGCCGACATTTCTCTTTTCTGTTCCTGCATGTTCTCCCCACCCTTCTCCTTAATCTCCATGTCTGCTTCTGACAATGCGGCCTTTGATGCTCCCCTCTTCCTCGTTTTCTTCTTCATTGTGTTCCCTCGCTCCTCCTCCATGACCTCAACAGCCTCCACTACCTCCACGACCTCCGCATCTACCCCACCTGATATTTTCGGCTCTAGCAATGCTACCTCTGATGCTCCCCTTTTCTTCTTTTTCTTCTTCTTTGTGTTCTCTCCCTCTTCCTCGGTGACATCCACAGCCTCCACCTCCACGTTTGCCCCACTTGATGTTGTCGGCTCTGACAGTGCTGCCTCCGATACTCCTCTTGTCTTCTTTTTCTTCTTCTCTCTGTTTCCTCCGCCCTGTTCCCTAATCTCCATGTCTGCGTCTGCCAATGCTGCCTCTGATGTTCCTCTTCTCCTCTTCTTCTTGTTCTTTGTGCTCTCTCTCCCCCCCTCCATGACCTCCACGGTTACCTCGCCTGTCAATTCTGGCTTTGGCAACTCCACCTTCAATGCTCCTTTCTTCTCTTCTCTACTATTCGTCGTCCTCTCACTCTCCTCTCCAAACAGTGATCCAGACTCTGACCTTCTCATAGATGTCTTCTTCTTCATCTCAATTCCACCTGTTTCCTCCGCCGCTTTTTCGGCATTCCCTGTGGGGCTGTTTCGGAGTTTGCATCGACGAAAAGCTCTCTCATACCTTTCCAATGACTGCAACAAAGTTTTGCCGGGCTCGGGTGTATCTTGTTCAATGGATTGCATAATGTGCTTATCCATATCCCAAACTGGGTCATGTACATCTGCCGTATGATTGTCATCATCCCCAGTCGTGTCTAAACCTATATCAACTGAACTATGTCGATATGACATTTCCTGATCAATAATTCGAGCTGGGCTCCCGCTTAAATCAATCGAAAACTGCCGGTCCGCCACCCGTAACCCTATTCTCCAAGCCGGGCTTTCGCTTATTTCCCATCGTTCTTGTTGGTCCGCCGATTGACTATCAAGGCTCTGAGTCGGTGTCGTTGGAACCATCGGTTTGTGCCTGTCCTCAATGGGAGGAGTTATCATCAAGACTTGACCCTCATCATTAGCTTGAGTATTGCCGCCACTCTCATTGTCCAACTCTATATCATCGTCAACGGGACTCAATAGCTTGGCAGGCTTATTCGGGGTCATAATTTCATGTAGCTTCATCGTGAATCCTCTCTCAAGAATTGGATTGAGTTCCAGCGTCATCGATATCAGTGCTTCTGTTTCTTGAGCCTGGGCTTGTGACATTTTGCCGTTTATTGCGCCAGAAAGTAGATGTTGAATCAACTCGTTGTAGTTCTGTAGACTGCTCTGATTGTTTAGAATTCTTGGTCGACTTAAATCTTGTATCTCCCGGGCCCGCTTCTGCAGCTCTTCTCTGTTCCATTCTTGTAATTGAGATCGAACCATTGGCATAATAGCTTCTTTCTCAACTGCCCAGCCACCTTGGGCAAAAATGTCTTTGTGCACAGCACAGAAACGACGACACCATGCCTTGTTCCAGTTCGAAACAGCCTCAAAAAAAGATTGACTCAGCGTGGTGGGTGCTGCATTTGTCTCAGGGAGAGACGGCATGTTCAAACGCCATGACCCAACCTGGCTTTGAACCTGTTGCCAATTGCCAGCGAATTTCTTTCTCAGCTCTAGTTCTAAAGCTCGCAAAACCTGAGCCCAAAAAGGCTCTTCAGAAATTCCTTGGATTGCAGGAAGGGCTAGATACAAGGATTGCCATTCACAACACGCCCTCAACACTTCGATTTGTTCATTGATATCGACTAGCTCTGGATCATTAGAGGCTTGGGGTGCTGAAACCTGCTGGTTTGGTGTCTTTTGTTGGCTTTGTGATCGCGAATCTGAACCCTTTAAGATTATCAGCAGAGATTATCAGCAGAGTAGATTGGTTGTTGGATGACTCGTTGGCACGTTGCCCGAGAGGGCAATAGTACTCACCTTATTTTGTTTGGGCTTCCCGATTATTATCAATTCTTCAGATTCGTCTCTGCATTGGCTGGCTGTCATAGAGCTGCTCGCGACATCCTCCTAACATAATTTGTGCCATCAATACTCTGTATTTTTTATTATCCTACTTGAACTCATCTTACCTTTGCGGTGTCTCTTCTCTCTGCTTCCGTCCCACTCTGACGAGAAACACTGCTCTGTGTTTTTGATACCTGACTCGGTGAACCAACCGCTTGGTTTGAAGTTCTAGTATTGTGTTCCTCTGGTGGAGGAATTGCCGTGGTTCGACGACCGCCCCTAAGTGATGGTTCTCGAAACTCTCTGTCTACCCAAGATGCTTGGCGTTTTGTATGACTGTTGCCTCCCAGGGGAACCGTGTTGACACCTGTGGGACCTTTTGGCGTGTTCACTGTTGGAGGAACAGTGTTTCCGCCTCCATTGCGAGAGTTCCCTGAAGATCGATGGGAAGGGTCGGAAGTCCTGGTGGTCTGATTTGAAGCAGTATGTCTTCGACCAATGTAGGCTGGTCCCGATTGTCTCTGTGTATTGTGCATTCTGCCTCGAGGTCCCAGTACAGCGTTTCGGGCATCGATACCTGTCAAACTCTCGTAAAGGTCCAGATTCTCTTCCAGTGCATGATTAAAATGATTCAAACCGTACATATTCGGTACATAAGAAGTATTAGACATCCTGTTGCGTGGCAGGGGCATGGATCTTTGTTGTAACATGGTGGGAGATAGAGTGACTGCAAATAAAAAGCCTAGGGCAAAGGTAAACGAAGCCGACGCCGTTATTGATGCTTTAGCTACGTCTTATCTCTCGTATGTCGGAGCTCGAAGACTGTCATTGCCTTGCAAGTTGTAACTCGAGGGAATCGCCCTACGTTTAGAACGGTATCAAAAGATGGATTAAGTGCCGTCTCAGGCCATTTCTCTAGCTACTTCAGGTTGCTTGAGCAACGAGATATCTAGTCGGGCCATGTGTTATTACAACTTCAGCCCACTGGGATAAATTAGTCTACCCACTGTTAATTTCCATTTCGGCATAGGGAAAAGGTATTGGAATAGTCTGCGGGGAGGAGGGGGGCTGTATTTACCACGATATATCTGAGGAGTTGTCCTTCCATTGGGTAGATGAATTTCATGATGAGGAAATGTCAATATTTCTCTTTATATTCCTTGGGCATCTGACTCGAAAAATGACCTTTCAGATTTATAAATCATCATGCCACTGAGAACATTTGTCTAGAAGCCAGTTGTTTTTTTCGTACTCCTAGTTGGTGACAAGTGAAGCCCTGGCTGGTATGTCTTTCCTACTCCAATCAACCCATATTTGCTTTTTGTTCGAAAAAACTTGCTCTGTTGTACCAGGGATGCGGCTGAGCGTGTAGATAGTCGGTGATATCATATACTGATAACTACTAATAGTCGGTCGTCAGTGTGCCGCTCAAAGACATTACCCATGTCGGTCCAAGTAATAATACCAATTCAATCATGACCCCACTTGCGACCAAAGGAAAAAATTCGAAAAAATTCTCGTCAACAGTCCAAGCGTTTATTGTTGAAGAAGATTTTGCTGCAAGTTGTTACTGTAGTTTGTGTGGTGCAAAGTATGCAATTCAAATCATCCCATCACGAATTTACCATGGCACCAATCTGCCTCCGCTGTCGATAACATGTTGTAGTCTTTGCGGCATGAGGTCAACCCATATATTGACGTTGTCTTGATCAATATTAGACCAGGCCTCAATGGCTGCTTGCTTCAAAGTCTCCTCGTCCCAATCCTTCAGCGTATTGCTACTCCACTGTTTGCTTGGGGGCCATAGTGAGTCAAGCGGGCTGAGGTCAGGACTTTCTCCACAGCCAAAGTAGCGGCGCAGACCATTGCCATGCTTCCACTCCTGTGCCAAGTTGACCTTGCTTCCACTGCCATGGCCAAACGAATCTGCGTCTTCCTCCAAGATGAAGGCTTGTGAGCCTTCCAAAGTGACCCAGGGTTTCACGACCTTTTCGAGTATCTTGTCGCGGTACTCTGCCATACTGAGATCCCCATTGTTGCCGGGACTTGTAGACGGCTCGTAAAATACGAGCTCGCTCTTGAAGCCGTAACCTATGGCAGCCCATGCGTGTATCCTCCTCATGTCGCGGGGCCAGGCTGTTGTCCCCGGCACTTCGTCATCACACGGAGCGCAGAGCTTTTCCCCGGCTCGCGGATACAATCGCACATTGCCGTCGAGACCGAAGCCAAAATGGAGCTCCCCACTGAACCGCACAGGGTGCCAGGACTGCGGCTGCGGATACTCCTCGAGCATTTTCCTCGCGTACTCGCCTCGCTTCTCCCTGTGCCTCTGATGGGTCCAGCACCGACCGCATCTTAAACACCGTCGGTAGCTCAGAGTTCCCATGGCTCGATGGATTGTCCGGGGATTGCAGTCTACCTCGACTCCGGCCGCTTTGGCCAGCCCGCCCCAGTTGAAGCCAATGTCCTCGTACTGTTCGTCCCACAGCACATTTTCCATGCTCTGCTGGTCCGTCGCGGTAACCTTGGCTGGCCGGCCTCTTGTCTCTTCCCACTCGGGATTGTCCTTTTTAGCCAAATCTTCGTTAATGGCGGCATATCCTTGGGATTTTGATAAGTGAAAGTGCCGGAAAATGGCTGACTTGTTTACTGGGAGTCCCTGAGATTCAAGATATGATATGGTGCCTCGAACTGTAGCCCTTCTTAGCGCGATATCCGGATGCTTGCTACCAGAGGGCATGGTGGCTGCGATAACCACCCTCAAGGTATGGGCGACGTTCTTGGTAATGTGTTGGTCAGTTGGCGCGGTTGGTGCGAAAACGAAGAGTTGATTATTTATGTGTGGTTCTCTGCTGATCAACCAACCCGTACATGATGCGACTTTCTCCCCTATAGGAGGTTGGTGGTAACAGTAGGCGGGTACAACTGAGGTATTGTGGGATGTGGGGGTTTGCAGCTCGACAGAGGCTGAACCTTCATGTCCATCACTCAACAACAACTACCTACCCAAACACGTATGTGATGTGTGTTTTTCCAACGCATACCTAATTACTGACTTGAGGTGAACTTGACTCAATGGTGCATGGTAGTAATGCTTCATTCGCGTTTGTATTGCTGAGGCACAACTGGAATATGATGATGTTGCCGGGTAGCCAGAGCTCCCCCCCACTTTCATATCGGTTACTTTACATGGACCCAATGAATGCACTCTTCCGTTTTCTTTCAAAGGCTCTCTCCAACTAACCTCCAAGAAACCCAACACTCAACATCACCCCATTATCTCTTTCCAAAAAATTTCGATCCAACATATTGCCCCAGGTGTAATTTCTGCAAGAGGAGGGCTCTTTAGAGGCACCTGCCAGCCCCCCAGCGTTCACATTGGCGGCTAAGGCATAACGGATCCAGCACACATCTTAGGCCCTTGTTGCATTTGCCATCGGGGTAGTGGCATGCTGCTAGCCAGGAGCCTGAACCTCCAGCAGCAGCTGCGGCGGCGTCGAGAGAAACAGCAGCAGCACTAAAAGCAATGGCAGCATCCTCATTGGGCGGCGGTGCGGGCACAGCCGTGGTCATGCCCGCGAGGGTGGCGGCTGAGAGGAAAAGAGTGAGAAAGTTCATCTTCGATGTTGTTGTTTGATTTGACTGTGACTGTGACTGTGACTGTGGCTTTTGTTGTTTGTTTGGCTAGATTGGTGGATTGGTTGTTGTTCGACTGTGATTTTGGTATCCAAGTTGAGATAAATGGCAGACAGATTGAGAAGCTTATATAGTCAAATTTTGGTAACGGATATGAGTAATAACTGACAATATGAATACCAAACTTCGGAGAATTATAACCAGCATCTGTGTATTACTATTCTGCCATTGGCAAGATAACTCACAGGTTGTTGAGAATCCATGGAGATTTGCCACTTGAACGCTGCACCTTCACCTTCACTGGTCGCCATGTCCCAAAAGGGTAATGCAAATGCCCAGGGGTGACGGGTACTAGTACCGACTTCTCTCAACCAGAACAAGAAGCTTTATCATATCGAGCTTTGGGATAGAGTTCAGCCTCATGTTGACCCTTGTATTTGTCGTCTGCCGGATTCGTACAATGGCGCATAATCTTTCCATATCGGTAGCATATCGACTTACTGTCACGCACAAGACGACCTATTGCTCACACTATTCTGGCACACATCTTCAGAAGAATGCCGTATTGGGTGGTTTCTGGCTGTCTCCGTTCATGACCTCAAGGCAAGTTCAACAATAATGCCTTCATAAGAATGTGGGTTCTTTCGTAAGCTTGGATCCCTGTGATGAGGTGGAGCGTAGTCGCATCTTCATCATCGAGCTATGCAAGTAATGTTAAATAAATAACGATGGCAATCACGGCATAGAGATGTGTGCTGAGTGATGGTGCCAGTGAGATATAGCAAATACTGAGTGAACTAATTGCGGAAAGAGTATAGTCTCTACACATATTGTGTTGTTGTCAACAATACGATGCCATGTTTTAGGAACCATTGGAATCAGTGAACATGGAATAACTATTCATTAAGCTTTTGCATCCTGAATTTGACATCTCGAGTCAGAATTTGTTGCTAAAAGCTAATCCGCTTAATCAACGCTAGGCTTATGGTAACCAAGGCCAGACCCAATTCCGACCCCTTCTATATCTTGATGTACATTACCGCTATGAATTATGCCAGATTGTATGCACCCCATTGTACCATTCAAAATTGTTTCGTCAAGAGTCCAAAGCATTGCGACTTTCCTGTTCCGTAATTATTACTCAGGACCTGCCCGCTTCGCGGATACTTTGCATAAAACGATCTTCAGCTCCCAGTTCGCCAATGGCACGTACTGACGTTGAGCCAGTATTTGTTCTCAGCATAACTGCCTTGATCTCCTCTGCTGTCTTGCTGCCAAGCAAATCCATCTCCCGGTTGAGCAGAACAGTCACAGCAGCCCGTATCAGCATGGTATCACCCTCAAAGACATAAACATCCCAGAGCCGTGCCGCTTCGTCAATAGCTAACTGGCACGTGAAAAGACTCGTAAAAATGTTACCAAGATACAGTTCTGGCTCGACATGCTGCAAAGTCTTGGTAAGGTGATCGTACAATGTAGTTGACTTGTTCCGGAGAGTTTGAAGCACCAGGTTGAAAGCTGATGCCTGGGCACCAGGGTCGAAAGTGTAAAAAGAGAGAGGCAATGGTCGGTTGAGGACATTTGCCAGGGCAATGAAGGTCGTCTCAGGGTCAGGAAGATTGAGGAGGAGTAGAGCAGCGATGGTCTGTATCGATACATGTTAGCGGATATCCAATTATTTTCTTTGCCACCCGAAAGATTGCGGGCCGAATGGGAGTAGGGAACTTACATTGCAGCCAGAAACATATCCAATGTCGTTTCGATACATGGCATAAGCTCGGAGGACATCGACCAAACCCTGGTGGAGGGGACCAGCCACTTCGAAAATGCGAAGCTCCTTCCAGGTTTTGTCACCAACATCTTTGCGAATCTGATCAAACCATTTGGCCCTTCTCACATCTTCGGCATCCCCCCTATCAGTTTTCACCCGCAACTCTAGTTCTTCCGATCTTGTGAGTGCAGCTTGGAATGACGCGCCTGAAAGACCGAGCTCGTTGCCGATTGCTCGTGCCCAAACCACTCGCCGACTGCGCGGGGCTACACCTCTCCACCACATGTCTCTAGTTTTCCGCTCACAAATCGCTTCGTTCCAGCGAGGAATGATGTCGTTTTCCCAAATATGCATCAAGTTGTCCGCAGTATTATCCCGCGTCTCAGTCTTGGTTCGCCGCGCTGCTTCGCGTCTTTCATCCGCTTTGATGCTGGCCGCCATCATCATTTGGTATTGCCGCAAGTGACGACGCTCCTCGTTGGGATCTTTGGGTGGGAGCCATGACGGCCGTGTGCGGCTGAGAACTGCCTCTTTCTCTTTTGATATGGGAAGCGGATCAACCATGATATTACTACGACGGAGCGGTGGCAGTTCTGGCATGGAAGACTTGACCCTTTCTTTCTTGTCATACATATGGTCCATGGATCTCTCGCTCGAGTTCCATGTATTGGGGCGAGCAGAACCAGATGGCCGTCTGCCGTGTATCTCGTGCATTTCGTCGGCATGCTCCTCGAGCTTTTCCGTTAGTGCCTTGGTCTCAGCACTGAGGTCGGCAAGAGCTGCATTCCAGCTATGAGCTCTGTTCTTGAGAGGACTAGGCGGCGGCTTTTCGGCAGATCCACTCGCTCTCCAACTTGGAGATCGTAAAGAACCTTGAGCTTGTGCCACAGGAGGCGTGCCATTTCCGACGCTTCGCACGCGCTCTTTCGTGCCTCTGTCGGGGGAAGGAGATACAGAGGGTGCTCGACTGGGAGGTCGTTCGTGAGCTGGGCGAGGAGAAATTGGCACATTGTCGAGGAACAGGCCGTCTGGAATATCATCCTCGTCATCGTCATCGCATTCTTGTTCCAATTCTAACAATGTCTTGCGGTCACGGTTTGCTTGCCAACTCCCTCGGCGCGGTCGTACTGGGTGGTTTGGGTCTCTCGGATTTAGTGAGAGTCCGGGGCTGCTGCTTCTATGACGACGAACGAGTGGAACGGAGGAGGTCGAATATCCTTTCGTTAGAGATGTTGGACGAGGATCAGCCAAGCTTGCGAGACTCGTGCTTCTTGGATTGGATGAGAACGCTGCATTGTTTTGCAGGCTGGGTAGCGAGCGCCGTGGCATAGGTGTTCGCTTGGATGCAGCAAGGTTTCGACCGGGAGGAGCGGGCCGAAGAGAGACTATAGGGGCTTTGAGAGTGATGTTGTCATCGTCGAGGCCAATATCCTCAAAGTGACCAACGTCTGCTAATACGCTGCCATCATCGCTGTTCATTGATTGAAAGGAGGAGGACTTGGAGCTCTTGGATGTTGTCATTCCCGGAGGCGACCCAGGACTCTGGTTGTGAATAACACTGCTAAGATTTCCGCTAGCATTGGCATTGATGATCCCGAGGCCATGTTCGCGAAACATTGCAGCATTGCCGGGCGACAAGCGCCTCAATTTGTTGCCGGCCGGCGGATGATGTTCGAAATAGAAAGTGTTTGTTCGTTGTGTGACTGAATGGCTGGATGTAGCGGCGGTGGCTGGGTGTTGGATGGCGAGGGGAGCTGCTGCTACTAATGCTAACAACTTTGATGAGAGGGGCCGACCGCACAGGCGAAACTGGCAGAAAGGGGAAAAAGAAGGCGTAGAAAGAATGAATATAATGACAGACGAGGCGGTCCTTGAATTAACGACTGAATGACCTTGTTGGGTATTACTATAACGAGTGTGAACACAT
The DNA here is from genome assembly GCA_005765155.1 of Zelopaecilomyces penicillatus. NCBI lineage: Eukaryota > Fungi > Ascomycota > Sordariomycetes > Hypocreales > Pseudodiploosporaceae > Zelopaecilomyces > Zelopaecilomyces penicillatus. Next base: position 67,182 of record VCCP01000006.1, read on the forward strand.
TGGAAGTGAAGCGAGAGGAGCACCAGAAGCAGAGGATGGAAGGGATGAAAGTGGTGATGGCAAACGACAAGGAGGCGCGCGCCAAACCTGTTCGGCCAGTTGAAAGCGCTCAGCAGGCTGGACCTGGAGCCGGTTTGAGGTGGGCAAGCAAGGAGGGCGAAGGTCTCAGGCAGGTACTGAGAGGTGGATGCCGCAACTCGAAGACCGAGGAGGGATTTGTGTAGGCTAATGATGGTGTGGTATCCTAAAAGTATCTGCCAGGGGACGGCTTATTACTCAGTAGAGATTGTGTGGGCCAGTCGTGCCTAGCCCGTGATGGGCGATACTGGCTGCATACCTGGTTCCTGTTAGACCCGAGTCGTGGCGCGAGGTACTGCTGCAAACCAAATTAAGTACAGATACAGGTTAGAGGGCAGAAATTAAGACCATGTGCAAAGTTGGCCACTGATTAGACGAATCCCTCCTCCTTGGTCGTCTCATTTTTTCCTCCCCCCATGTCACTGCGCCCAATCTGCATTCTCGCAGCAGTCAAGGATCAAGCAAGGTAGGCTGGATCTATCCATCAATTACTAGGCTTAGTGCCTACTTCGTACTAGCACCAGCGTTCCACATTGAGATAACATCTCCGCAATCTCAAGCAGGAGAAGAACTCACGGGAAATTGCAAGAGGAGCCCCCATCCCATGGGGGAGAAAGCCAGCGCGGTTCATTCACCGCCAGGAACAAAGGCCCGGATAACAGCGCGCATTCATTTGGGGAGGGGGGGCAGCAGCAGCATGAGGGCTTTAAATGACGTGTAGATAACCCAGGTACAGGACTGGAGCAACGAAACAACGGTTGCAAGGTAAACAACAAATAGAACTGGACAAACGTAAAACAACAAGGCTGGGGCCTCAAAGTCGTTGCCAAGCTATATTTAGGTGGACGGAACGCGCCAGAGTTGACAGCTTGATGCTTGCTCCACGCACCACGTGTCGGCGAGCATCTGGAAACGATCCATGTCTTCAAATACGAGATCTTGCCTGGAAGAACCAACCCCATTCTCTACCGCTGCCGTTCCCGAGCCCGTTGATTATTCCCGATCTCATTCATCGTACGGGTGGGTAATAAGGTTGGTATTAGTGCCCGCAGCAGTTGCATTGATGATTTGCCGATTACGAAGTTATCATGCATGTTCATTCGCTTATCAACACAATGATGTGACAGTCTAGAGACTTCATCTCATCAATGCGGCGCTGATGTTCGTATTGTGAGAGTTTACGATGAATGTGTGATTGACAACGATAATGAATCTTGCTGCGATTCAATGCAACTTTTGACAGGATGGAGATCAAAGCTATCTACTTAGCTACGGGATGTTTTCTCCTTCTTTCTCGCAGTGTGTCCGAAATTCCTCACATTATGCTGTGGTGGATGTGCCTTCCTTTTCTCGCACATTTGATTTCATAACACTTTTGACCCGCCACCATCTCAAACATGGCAAACTTGCAGCTCTCATCCGTATCAAAGCGAAGAGCATCTCTAATACTAACTTGGACATTTTTTTCTTTACCCATGTGCCAGCAAGCTCGGACGGTAGTGCTCAACCTTATTTCACAATCTCAAAAAAGCCAGTGTTTGTTGACCAGGCTGCTGAGCATCGTATTGTTCTCATCTCACAAGTCTTCAAACGGAATTTTTGGAATAGTGAACCTGCCCCCACCATATTTCGCAAAGCTCGCGAGTCTGATGGGTGGTGTGTGTCGATGTAGCCAGTCGTGTGCTCTTAGATAGCGCTCCCTTGTCAATGTGTCGCCATTGTCGCTGTGCTTTGGAGCAGGACGAGATGTGCTTGACTGTTCAGACCGTGATCCTCCCTTCTTTTCGCTTACCGTAGCTGCGCCCGAATCATGACGCCTTACTGACATCTTTGGCCTTTGAGTGTGTAGAACAGCGTGAGGGATGGAGTGGCGAGTGCGTTGCCCTGACACCGTAGTCGAATCCGGAACAGCCCGCGCTTGTTGTCTACGGATCATTTTTTGCACTCTGGCGCGCAACCTCGCTCCCTGGTCTGCTTGTTTCTCAACTTTCTGCTTGGTACCTTCCTTCTTGATACGTTCTTTTTTAATCTCAATCCTCTTCTTGTTTCGTTCTTGCTTGATCTCAACTCTCCTGTTGCTTCGCTCTGTCTTGGTCTTGACGAGATGTGCAGTGTCACTAGCTGTGCTTCCCTGTGCACAGAGTGACATCGGTCTCAGGCCTGTCTCTGTCACCCCTGCATTCGAAGTTGAAACTTTGCGGGCTTCAGGCTTGGAAAACCGACCATGGAGCTTAGCATTCGTCGGTGCAGACCTTGCCGTATCTTGACGTTTGGATCTGCCAGCAGATCTTTTAAATTCTTTGTCGCACTCAAAAGATCCATCTCTCTGCCGTTTGTGGGCAGCATTCTTGACGAGCTTGCCCTGAATAGACGGAGTGTCCTTGGCGACGCGACAAGCTTTGCTGGGCTGGCTGGGGACTGCGGGCAACTTGTCTTGAGTTGGGGCCAGGTTTGGTGATGAATTTTTCTGAGGAACTTCCTCCTCTGCAGTTGGGGTGCGAGAGGGAGAGGGAGGTGAAGGTAGAGATGGGGATGGGGATGAAGATGCGGATGCGGGTTGTTCTGTAAGATCAATGAAGATGGTGTTGATGATTTCCGAGGTTGGGTTGATATTTTGGGGAAAGCCACGGTTGCGAGTTGTGCCCATGGGATCATGTTGAAGTGTTGCATGTAACGCAGTAGGCGTTCTTTGAACGCGCTGCCTTCCAGGTGAAGGTGGTGGTGAATCAGTCAAATCTATGGGACTGGTGCTGTTTGCCGCGACAGTTGTCTGAGTCTGCTCGTCTCCAAGATTCTGAACGATGCTGGTAGATGGATGTTCAATAGACTCTCGCAATGTCTCGGATTGCTTTGATGTCCGTTTCTTGGCCTTCGCCTTCGTTGACCGAATGGAACCACGTTTTTTGGCTGTGGTTCCAGGGTTGGTAGCTTCCTGAGGTCCTCGCTTTCTTTTGTTGGAGCCATCTTTAGGTACTCGTTTGTTTGGTGGTCTGAGAGGCGATATCGAGACCATCTCACAGTCTGAATCTCCATCATCGGATGGAATTTCAATCATTTCTTTCCGTCGTTTGACCATAATGCTTGCCTGTAAGGATGTTGCCCACTAGGAAGTCTCTGGGAGAAGGGAAGGAGATTCGTCGTTTTTATGGTGTGTTGGATTCGCTCAAGCACAGTTACAAATGAAAAGAAAAAGGCAACTTTTGTAACAGTTGAAATGGAAGATATAGAAACGAAAGATGCCTTCGTTGGGGGCAGAGATCAGGACTGGGGGGTTGCATCCGGCATGCATGGCAGCTGTTCGGCATATGAGCGAGAGATGAACTAAATGTACCCCATGTGAGATGAGCTAGCCACAACAATGATAATGAATGATACTATCTGAGGATCATGTGAGCTTCTGCAGACTGAGATGAGCACTGAGAGATATGTCTGATAAGACCTATAGGCTACAATACGACAGAGAAAGGTGCGATATCGCGTAATATTACCTAAACGCCACCATTCAGGATATATCCTGAAGAGGAAATCACCACTCGTACCAGTGCTTTTTCATATTCATGTCTCCCTGTCTATGGTATCATTACATTTCATGATGGCCTTGGGCTAGTCGCTGTCTGTCACACCAAGTTTTCCGTTGCATCACATACGCTCCCGTCTTCGGGGGGCTGCTCGAATAATATCGTCGACCCTCAAGAGGAGCTGCATTGATGTTAGCTGTGCTGACCTGAACCGGGACGTTGAATACTTACTTCTGCAGCTTCGCTAGCGGATGAAACAACTGCTTTCTTAAGCTTGTAACTCTCGATGACTCCCAAATCTCTCATGTCAGCGATGCCGCCGCCAGGAGTCATCAGATCCAAACCATATGTAGTTAACCCATCATAAATTGCCTTGCGGAGTCTTGCAACAAGATCACCGGAATCCAAGCCTGCATTGTCGGCAAGGATGGTTGGCAACTGTCGCAACGCCACTGCGAAGCTGGACACGGCCATTTGGCGCTTTCCTTCGACCCGGGTTGCAGCCCCTTCTACCGCCTTAGCCATAACCATCTCAGCGCATCCACCACCGAGTGTTGTTCTAGGTTCAATAACAGTCTGAGAAAGTACCGCCAAGGCGTCATGCAAACTCCGCTCAGCCTCGTCGAGGAGTTGATCAGTCGCTCCTCTGAGCACAATGGTGCATGCCTCACCCGCTGACACGCCCGAGAATTTGATCAATGTGTCCTCGCCAATGATAACTTCTTCTATCAAGTCGCAGTGACCAAGCTTGATCTGGTCAGGGTGGTCAAACGTCGAGGCAATTTCACCGCCTGTGACAAGAGCTAATCGTTCAATACCGTCGAAGTCGGCATGCTCAATGGACATGATCCCAGCATCTGTGAAGAGCTGTTCCGGCCAGTTGTAAATGAGCTGGCGATTGATGAAACAGTTGATTCCATGAGCCTTGATCTTGTCGACCTTCGCCTTCATCTTGTCCTTCTCTGCCTTCTCCAGCTCGGCAAGCTTGCCAGTGGAGCCAACCTTGACACGAGCACCAAAAATTTTGACCTTGTCTGTATCCATGGCTGTGTTTGCCACCAAAATCTTGGCCTTCTCGAGTCTCTTGGGTTGATTCACGCCAATCTTCTTGTCTAGAATGAAACCTTCATCAAGATACGAATCGCTGAGCTTTCCTCCCGCCTTTTTGATGATTTGGATATGACTCAGGTCGGATGATTTCTTTAGTCGAAGCACTGCATCGCAAGCCAATAGGGCGAAGTGATCCCGATCTTGGGCCAAAACCTTGGAGCTGAGTGTTGTTCTGGCAATAGCTATCAGATCCTTTCTGAATGCCTCGGGGCTTTTGCTGTGATCGACGGCAGAGTCCTGCAAGGCTTTGAGTGCAGCTTGACTGGCTATCCGGTAGCCTTCGATGATGGTTTGAGGATGGATTTTTTTGTCAACCAGCTTTTCCGCCTCTCTCAGCAGCTCGGCTGCAAGAACTGCTACTGAGGTCGTGCCGTCGCCAACTTCGTCGTCTTGAACTTTGGATATGTTGACCAGAACCTTCGCAGCGGCATTGTCGAGAGCTATAGACTTGAGGATTGTAGCGCCATCATTTGTAACCATGATCTCTCCCGTGGAACTAACAGCTATTGTCAGCTGGTGGTATCGATGTATATGGACTACAAGCTTACGCAGATTGAAGGATCTTGTCCATTCCTTTGGGCCCCAGTGTACTTTTCACTAGATCTCCCACCGCAATGGCACCAACAAAGGCTGCGAGACGGGCATTCTCACCCTTCTCCTCTGTCGTGCCCTCCTCGAAAATCTGGGTTGGTAGGAAAGACTGTTGTGAAGGGGGTATAACCCAGCATCAGCTTCCAAACTTTTCAAAGCAGACATGACAGTATAAGAGTTGATTCATAACATACCATTTCGAGCTGTCTTGCAGCAGTGGAAAGTAGAACTCAAATGTGGTATTAAGACCGACCGCTTTTTTCTAAGCCCCTCGATTTAGCCTTTTTTTCGTTGCAGCTGCTCTGCCATTCGAAGGCATACTCAAACCCCCACCATAGCAATGTCCCACACACGTGACTTGCCCCTCAGTAATGATTCTGCGGCCAAGGAACATCGCTTCTCCGCCGCACACTTTGTGGAAAGTGAAGAACACCAAATTTGTGCTGTGTTTGAGCATACCGAAAGAAGAACTCTCGCGACTCACGACTTAACGGGATCGCCTTGTTCCACACACGCCCCATTCGGCACGGCTATCATTTGCGGCCATCTTACAGAATCCTCATTTCGCCGTCCCTTGACAACACAACCGAATCTTCCCGCAAATCGCCTTTTATCACTACCGCCCAAGCGGGGCAGTTTTTTGTTGCACCCCTCGCTGATCGAATAGAACCGCCGGCAACATGGCGCCCTCTTTCGACCATTTGCGCGAGGCTGACCTCGACGACGACGAATTTAATGACGACGACATTGATATTTCCGATCTTCGGGAGAAATTCGAGGTTCAACTGGAACATGGCTACGACACATTTGTAGTTATCGATGGGTTGCCAGTGGTCACGGAGGAGCAGAAACCAAAACTTGTCAAATTTCTGTTGAAAAAGCTCAACACAGTCGGCAAGACTCGAGAGGATCTCATTTATATGCCAATGGGCGAAGATGGAAAATCTGAACGGTTAGTCTGCAGTTGTGTCTTCTCTTTTAAGTCGATGTTCCTGACTGAGCCTTGTTTAGCTTCGCCTTTGTTGAATACTCATCTGCCGGTGAGGCCGCCGCCGCAACTCGACAACTGGATATGGTTGCACTAGACAAGAAGCATACCCTGCGAGTCAACAAATTGACCGATATTGAACGATACGGCAGAGAGGGTCGCATCGACGAGAAATACCAGCCTCCCAACATCGACGAATTCACAGACAAAGAGCACATGCGATGGTGGCTCAAAGATCCAGCAGGCCGCGGCAGAGACCAATTTGTCATGTTTCGCGGTGACAATGTCGGTGTTTTCTGGAACAATGAGAAGGATCAGCCAGAGCTTGTCGTGGAACGCCAACACTGGACCGAGACCTTCCTCCAATGGTCGCCTCTGGGCACCTATCTGACATCGATACATGCACAAGGTGTCCAACTTTGGGGCGGCTCATCCTGGTCACGGCAGGCTCGGTTTGCACACCCCTTTGTGAACCTCGTCGCTTTCTCCCCCTCCGAAAAGTATCTCGTCACATGGTCCAACAGACCAATCTCGATCCCAGAGTCTGGTCACCCAGCGCTGTCCGTGGATGACGACGGCAAGAACTATGTTATTTGGGACATTGCAACCGCAGCGCCCCTACGTTCTTTTGCCAATCTTGATGCACCCAAGGGAGAGGAGGGCAAGCCACCTCCCAAGGTCCAGTGGCCAGCGTTCAAGTGGTCCGCCGATGATAATTATGTTGCACGACTAATCCCTGGTTCCTCCATCTCCGTCTATGAGCTTCCCCGAATGAATCTCCTCGACAAGACCTCAATCAAGATTGATGGTGTCGTAGACTTTGACTGGGCACCGGCTACAGTTCAGCGGGATGGTGTGAAGACGCATGAGCAGCTTTTCTGCTTTTGGACCCCCGAAATTGGTAGCAACCCTGCTAAAGTCGGTCTAATGAGCATTCCGTCCAAACAAATCATTCGATCGCTTAACCTTTTCAGTGTTAGTGATGCTAAGCTGCATTGGCAATCAGATGCCGCCTACCTCTGTGTCAAGGTAGACAGACATTCAAAGTCAAAGAAGTCTCAAGCTACCACATTGGAGATCTTCCGAATTAAGGAAAAGGGTGTACCTGTGGAAGTCGTTGATACTATTAAAGACACCGTCATTAACTTTGCATGGGAACCTAAGGGTGATCGATTTGCGGTCATTACAACCACTGAGCCCGTTGGCCCAACTGCCGTCCCCCCAAAGACATCCGTTTCCTTTTTCTGTCCCGAGAAGGCAAAGGGACCCGTTGCAGGCAATTTCAAGCTTCTTCGCACACTTGACAAGAAGAATAACAATGCCATCTATTGGTCACCCAAGGGCCGATTTGTTGTCATCGCAACGATCCACAATCAGCAGAGCTCAGATCTCGACTTCTACGATGTTGATTTTGAAGGAGAGAAGCCCGAGTCGGACAAAGACTTAACTGCCAACCTTCAGTTGATGAACACTGCGGATCACTATGGTGTCACTGATGTGGAATGGGATCCATCAGGACGGTTTGTTGCCACATGGGCTTCCGCTTGGAAACATTCGGTAAGCAACTAACATCTACGAGAATGCACCCGTATGGGAATGACCCCTTTGACTAACAATATGTACAGATGGAAAATGGCTACCACATTTATGACTTCAAGGGCGAGGCCTTGAAGGAAGAATCAGTTGAGAAGTTCAAGCAATTTCAGTGGCGTCCACGACCGGCTACCCTGTTAACAAAGGACGAACAAAAGCATATCCGTAAGAATCTGCGAGAGTTCAGCCGAGTATTTGAGCAAGAGGATGCCGATCGCGGTGCATCCGCAGATTTGGCTGTTGTCGAGGCTCGGCGTAACATGCTTGATGCGTGGCACTCTTGGCGCGAGGAAATCGAGGCGGATCTCGCTGAGGAGCGAGAAGCCCTGGGTCTTCCTGCAGATCCTCATGCGGCTCTTCTAGAGGCGAAGACGAAGGAAATGGAGGGTTCAGGAGCAAGCGCCGAACAGGATCGGGTGATTGAAGAAATAGTAGAAGACGTTCTGGAAGAGAGCGAGGAGGTGGTTGGTTAAAAGGTGTTTGTGTGTCTTTGCATCATCTCGGGAGTGTTTTGCTTGTACGGGTAAATATTGGCCAGGGGCGACGGCTCAATAATGACAATTCAAAATTCAACTTGACAAACTTGAAACGATGATCCCATTTGGATTACATGGTTCTCTACAAAGTTAGTGACAGACATTTTCCCCTCAATTCCAGCTTCATATGAAGCTGTCCATCCTTAGCTAGAGAAGTTTTGTTGCATCAGAATATTAGTCAACGAGTATTTGATAGCAACCGGGGACAATAACAAAAAGGCTAGGGTAAATTGAAATTTTCTTGCTGTTGCGTTACGGTGGCTTGTGCGCAGTCCGGCCAAGCTTCAGGGCAGGGGGGGCGTCGCAGGTAGTTGGCAGTGCCGTTCCTCCTCCCTAGCCGGTGGACACTCGCAAGTAAGCTGGCACGAAGACACGCGCTGGTAATTATGCTCGTAATAAGTTCTTGCAACTTGTGCTCATGCTCGATTATGCTCGTGCTTGTGGGCTGGATGGGGCTACGCACGTGGAGAAACAGCGCGACCACAAATCAATCCATGGCCACCGCAGCATCCGGCCGATCTAGGGCCAGTTAAAATCTTGGGAGGGGTTGTGGGAGAATTGACAGAAAGATACGTTCCGAAATCAGTGGAATGATTCGAGCCCGCAGTTAGTGGCGCTCGGGGCTCCCTACAGGGAGGGACGGGGTACAACCGTACAGCCATCCGCTGCGCAGCACAGAAGCAAGACTGCGGCAAGTCCACATCCTCCACCCACCCCGTCCCACCACTTGCACTCCCAGCTTCCCTTCTACAACCCTCCCTTGCTAGACACAAACTACTTCGAGGAATCGTTATCCATCCAACCAAAGCCCATTTTTGACAATTGTTGTATTTTGTTATCATCTTGTACTGTTTTGCTACTCTCCAATATAGCGACTTGTCGACTTTCCATCATTTTGAGCGCTGTCTCAACAACACGATCCCCCTCTTACTCTGTCTCAGCCTGGAATGGCCATTGCTTCGTGACAACAGCCTCGACCTGCGCCTTGGGAGAGCTGCCGCCCTCGCACTCATGTAACCGTCTAACCCTTCATATTCCCTCGACATGCTGCGACGACCTCTTGGTCAGGGACAACGGTCCTCGCAACATAAGCTCCTCCTTGCCTTCGCATTTATTCTTGTCCCCTGGCTCCAGTTTGCCGACGCTCAGCAGCAGCAAAAGCAACAACCATACAGGCCGCCTCCGCATTCGCAACAAGCCGCGGTACACTCCAGTCCCCCCCACCTTATACAAAGTGAGGGCAGCAGTCAAAAACTTTCCGATGATGCAATCGTTCACAACTGGGTTGCCGCACCTGCCGACATCGATGCTCCCACAGAGGCAACAATCGAATCGATAGATTCCCATAACAAGAAACTACGGCAACCCTCGCCGCCGCTGAAACACCAACAAGCTCTCCATAGCAATCGCCTTCCCAACCGTCACTCTCAAGCACGCGAACCTAAATCATCTAATCATATTATTCCTGACGATGCGAGCGCCCTCGCAACTTTAGCTCCGGTTCATTCCGTTCGAGCACCACATCCCTCACGACATCAGCGGCCAAGTAGCAGTGTCCCTGCTTCTGGGCTTGCGTCGCAGCAAATTGCGCGGAGTCTGGAGGACTGGGAAGTGGAGGACTTTGTTCTTCTGGCGACCGTCGATGGAGACCTTTACGCTAGCGACCGCAAAACAGGCAGACAACGCTGGCATCTTGAGGTCGACCAACCAATGGTTGAGACAAAGCACTTCCGTGCTAACAACTCAATCCTTGACGACGATTACAACCCTGTCGATCATTACATATGGGCTGTAGAGCCAAATCGGGATGGTGGGCTCTATGTCTGGATTCCAGATTCAGGTACTGGTCTCGTCCGTACGGGGTTCACTATGAAACGCCTCGTCGAAGAGTTGGCACCATACGCTGATGACGAACCTCCTGTCGTGTATACGGGCGACAAAAAAACGACTATGGTGACACTTGATGCGGCCACCGGCCGCGTGCTAAAGTGGTTTGGATCAGGTGGGTCTCACGTCAACGAGGCTGAAAGTTGTCTTCGACCCAACGCCTTGTACGGCAAAGACAACGCAGAGTGCAGTTCAACTGGTACCATTACTCTAGGCAGGACCGAATATACCGTCGGCATCCAGAGGCGGGACGGTCAGCCAATTGCCACGCTGAAATATTCCGAGTGGGGGCCCAACAACTTTGATAACGACTTGTCCCAACAGTATCACGCATCACTTGACAGTCGCTATATCACTAGCCAGCATGACGGCAAGGTATATGCGTTTGACCATTCCCGTACAGACCATACTGCACCTCTTTTCAGTCATAAGTTTTCTGCTCCAGTGGCACGGGTTTTTGACGTCTGCCGGCCTTGGGATGCAACTGCGGGTAGCAATCCTGAGCTCGTGGTCTTGCCGCAGCCGGCAATGCCGTCTCATGACGAAAACATTGCTATTATGCGAAGCAATAGCATTTTTCTCAATCAGACTGAAACAGGAAGCTGGTATGCGCTCTCTGGTCGTGCATATCCCTTGATTATCGATGCACCGTTGGCTCAGATTTCTCGCTCAGATTGGCTGGAAGTTGCCCCTTCATGGGACACTATTAATCATGCCAAGATTTCCAAGGCTCTGGTAGGTACACACTACCTCGAATCTACGCGAGGAAACAGCCACCAGCCACAAACGCTGCCCTCCAAGGCAAGCGAAGATTCTAAAGAGGACTCAAGCAATGAATCAGATCCCGTGGCAACTGCAAGCAGTATTCCAGATGAACCAACAATCATTACAAAAGTGAAGGCGCTTCCACAAAGTGCGGCCAATAGTATCGTCGACTTTATTAGCAACCCAATTCTGATTATTTTGTTTGTCGGCGCCTTATTCTACAACGAGAAGAAGCTCCGGCGTTCATATCATCGTCTGAGGACAAAGGGTGTTTTGAGGGAACTGCACACAATTTTGTCCCGGCACTACCGTTATGAAGAGAACGATGAAATCAGTGCATTTGAGACGTCTGAGGATGCCAAAATCACGACGTTGGACCTTCGTGATGCGGCAAGAGACAGCCCGGAAACAGTAGTATCTCAGGAGGATGAAGACTCGTCAAAAGAGGAGGGAAGGCTCTCCGCTCAACAACCACAGCTGATTGACAAGTTGGCAAAGACAAAGGTGTCTGAGGCACAACATCAGGATACGGCACCGAACGGTGCAGATCAGGACGTGCCAAATGGAACATTGCCTGAAAAGAAAAAGAAAGCACATCGTGGACGTCGCGGAGGTGTCAAGCATAGAAAGGGTAAAGCGCAGGATGCATCCCAGACTCGAGAGGACGAGCATAACACAGCGGTTGATGAAGCTGTTAGTAACGCAAAGAAACTTGGTGATCGGCCCAGACTGGAGCCTGATGTTTTGACCATTTATAGCGACATGCAAGCAGTCACTGGTCCAATTATTAGCATGGGTAACATTGAAGTTGATACTGCAGAAGAACTAGGCATTGGCAGCAATGGTACTGTGGTTTTTGCCGGGAAGTTTGATGGTAGAGATGTGGCCGTCAAGCGAATGACCATTCAGTTCTATGACATTGCAACGCGCGAGACAAAACTGCTAAGGGAAAGCGACGATCATCCAAATGGTAAGAATTCTCAATAATATCCCAACACTAATGCCGTGTTTGACCGATTTTACCCAGTTATTCGATATTATTCACAGCAAATGCGAGGCGATTTCCTCTATATTGCCTTAGAACGATGTGCTGCCTCCTTGGCTGACGTTGTGGAAAGACCGCATCTCTTCCGCGACCTCGCCAATGCAGGGCAAAGGGATTTACCCAACGTTTTATATCAAATCACAAATGGTATCAGCCATCTTCACTCGCTCCGTATTGTTCATCGAGACTTGAAGCCGCAAAATATCCTAGTCAACATGGATAAGGATGGAAAGCCACGACTTCTAGTCTCGGATTTTGGTCTCTGCAAGAAACTAGAAGGTGGCCAGTCATCCTTTGGTGCAACCACGGGCCGAGCTGCTGGAACCACAGGATGGCGCGCCCCTGAGCTGCTTCTTGATGATGACGCACGAGACGCTGGTGTGATGGATTTGAGCACGCACAGTGGTTCTGGGACCATCCTCGTTGGTGATGGTGGTCTCGCTAATGGCCGACGCGCCACACGCGCCATTGATATTTTTTCTTTGGGACTTGTTTTCTTCTATGTTCTGACCAATGGCTCCCATCCTTTCGACTGTGGTGACCGTTATATGCGCGAGGTCAACATTCGCAAGGGTGAATACAACTTGAGCCCCTTGGACGCGCTTGGCGACTATTCTTACGAGGCTAAGGATCTGATTGCGTCAATGCTTGAGGCAGACCCAAAGCGGCGGCCTCATGCGAAAGAAGTAATGTCTCATCCTTTCTTCTGGTCTGCCAAGAAGCGTCTTGCCTTCCTGTGTGATGTTTCAGATCATTTTGAGAAGGAGCCTAGAGATCCTCCGTCATATGCTCTCGAGGAACTAGAAAGACATGCAACCGACGTTGCCAAGGGTGACTTTCTGCGAGTTTTGCCCCGAGACTTTGTTGACTCGCTTGGCAAGCAACGCAAGTATACGGGCACAAAGTTGTTGGATCTAATGCGTGCTCTGCGGAACAAACGCAATCACTACGAGGATATGTCTGATTCCTTGAAGCGAACTGTAGGCTCACTCCCAGAAGGTTATCTTCAGTTCTGGGCGCTCAGATTCCCGAATTTGCTCTTGGTGTGTTGGAATGTAGTATACAATGTTCAATGGGAGGAATCGGATCGATTCCGGGAATATTATGAGCCTGCGGGGCTGTAGTTAGATTCTGCTGTTCTTTGTTATGGCGAGGTTTGATGCTGGTAAGCGTTGCAGCTCGTTTATTTGATGACAACAGCTGGACTGTTTATCTATTTTGCGGGGCCTACTGTGTTTTACTATATGGCAACTATCGTCGATGGTGTTAAATGCGAAACTCATTAGATCCAGTGTGGAAAACCAGCCCTGATGGGAAGTCGGGGATGTGACATTGAATGCACTAAATTTCATAGGCAGACACTCGAAAGTCTCTTAGTCAAGCGGTGGTCCATGATGAGATAGCCTCTGAATTTGTAGCTGCGAGTGGGCAATGGAGCGTGTAACGAGGCTAGATGCTAGAACGTCTTCTGATTTTTCATCATTTCCAGGAGGATCATCAGACAAAAAGAAGAATGGTTGTTTACACAGGAAACCTGGGCTCCTTCCATCAAATTATCCGACTCAGATACATGGAGTAGTTCCCAAACATGAGGTTGTCATACAAAACTGAGACCCATTTCTCACCGAGTAATCCAATTTAGATGACTCTCCATAGCTTGCCTCTGGCTTCCAGCCACATACCTCTTCAAAAAGGGGAAGTTTGTCACTTCATCCTGCCCACTCGTGACCGTCGGTTGATGATAGGGTAAAAAACGTGGACAATGCAATCTTTTCTTCGCCATTTCAGCAGAAAAAGAAAAAAGAAGCCAACGCCAGACCAAGTAGTGTTGACTAACAAAACTCCACTATTTTTCATCTGAAGAAAAAAAAAGGGATTCCGACCGCAATAAGGGGGCTACGCTACACGACACCAAAACAAGGAAAGAAATGAACAAAAACTGGTAAGATATGATCATTACACAGCTAAAACAGTGCATGGGTTGAAGATTCCTTTTGATCTTATGTATATGCATCTATCCCCACTGCACGAGCACTTGTTTCTTCACTTTCTTGCCGCCCTTTTTCCCCTTGCCAGTGGTTTCCGCTCCATCTTCTGCGTTCTCAGGGGCATCCGACGAGGATGCAGCGGGTGCCGCACCCCATTGGAAATTAGACTCCTGTTGGCCGTAGTCTCTCCTCACGCCTCGGCCGTTGCCATAACCAAAGATTGTCGTCATAGGTTTCGGTGCTGCGGGTAACGACGGGAAGTTATCCTGCCCAGAGCGACCGGTACTGCGCGGCGGTGGCGGCGCTGCTCGAGTTTGTGTATTTGGCTGAGAGACGGGGCCGATCCAAGACGGCAGAGAGGATGCGGCCGCTGAGGACGAAGACCCAGAAGCGGTGGTCGATGATGCCGGCAGAGCAGGAAACGCAGCTGAGGATTGTGATTTTGACTTTTTGCCTCCCGTCGAACTCGCGACCCAGCCTGGTACAGTACGAGACGGGGTAGGAGCCGGGCCACCTAATCGTGTACTGTTTTTCAGTTTGAGAACTCTCGTCGAGTGTTTCTGCGATGGTGCCGCGGCTTGAGCGGTTTGGTGTGTAACCACAGCATTCGCCCATCCAGTTGAGCTAGAGGTTTCTCCATGCATTCCACTGAGGTTTGGCAAGCTGGGATAGTCCTCATTGATGGCACGCCAGTCTTGCCACGCCTTGCGCAAGTTATCGGCCTTGTTCCTCTCCTCAAAAAGGTCGGCAACCTCCCTGACCAATGTGCCAAGGGCATTAGAAGACACGTCTGCGAAGAGAGTAAAGAAGGCTTCAACTAGTTGTGGGGCAGTGAAAACGCCCTGTCGGTAAGAGGAAACGTGGTTTCTGAAGTTTGCTATCTTGTGAGCATCGTTGCCAAGGAGATTAGCCGCTCGCTCGATGACACTACCATGGCGAACAAGACGGGCTCGCTCCTCTGGCGAAAGGTTGGATACATCGTTAGTAGCGGATGTGTCTGCAGAGTGGACAGCGGCTTGTCGGTTGGGACTCGTCCTGGCACTCGATGATGCTCCGGCTCTATTTTGATTTGACGTAGGGTTTCTCGACGACGAGGCTGCCGGAGTTGGAAACGGGCCTGATCCGGTAGGCGCAGGTGCTGGCGTAGCGGGAGCGGAAAGCTGGCCGCGGAATGTCCGGCTCGAACCAGCAGGTGCTGAATGGATGGCCATTTGTCGCTGAAACGCCAGCTCATCACGACGTAAGGAATGGGGCGTCGATGATGTTAGCGTTGGCGCAGCATCTTCATTGGGATCCCTGCCTCTGGCTCCCCTACCGCCTCTGCCTCTTGATCGACCTTCGCCTTGTCTTTCCTGCTGATATGACTGTCTGATATCAAAGTTGGATATGTTTACGAGCCTAGCATCCCTGCTGGCGGATTTTCCGCCGTGCTCGGCTAACTGATGAGCTTGCATATCTAGATCAGACTCAAAAACGACAAACTTCTTCTCCATACACCCCCGATCAGAGCAGAGAAAGTGGTCCTTTTGGAAATGCTTTTCCAGCTCGTCGTAGTTGAGAAAATAGTGAGGTGTTCTAGAGTCTCTCCTATCACAAATAAAGCATCGCTCGTGCTTCATACGACAATGATCGTAAAGCTTGTCGTCGTCGTAAAACCGCTCTCCACAGAAGCCGCACAAGGGGTGACCTTTGAAGCCGGTCTGGTCCGCGGCACCAGGCTTGTCGTCACCGCGGCGCATATGTTTCTCAAGCTCGCGGTCGGTGAAGAGCTCGTGCTCGTGGGTGAAGACCTTCTTGTTTCGGGTACACAGGTCGCACATGCGTTTTTTGTGGACTGACTTGACGTGGCGGTGGAGGTCTGGCCAGCCCAGACCGGCAAAGTCGCAGGAGGCATCGGGGCAATTGTAGCGCAGGAGAAGGACGGTATCTCCCACAATATCTTCATTTGTGTATTTTATGCCAATGTTGGTATCGGATGTGCTAAAGTCGCCTTCCGAGTAGTCTTCAAATCGCTTCTCGGCGTCATCGGTGAATATGACAAAGGGGGCAGGCGTCTGCACACAGGGGGGTTAGTAGATGATATCAGATCATGACATGTCGTATTTGACAAGGCAAGGAGAAAGGGGACAGTTCGAACTAAATGATGGATTGAGGAAGTAACTTACTCGACAATGAGCGCAATCCTTGGTTTTGTATAGTGCCCTCATGCGCAGTCCACAGATGTGGCACGTCTTATGGTTGCAGGGAGCAATGGAATGGTGCGCAACAGGATTGGCGCAAATGAAACAGACTTCTGCATCATCGTCCTCTTCTTCCTCTTCACCGGTGCTATTCTTTGGTGCATCCACACGCTTGCCCTTGGCGGCGTCAGACTGAGCTCCCGCATGCGCTGATGTGCCATCCTCTGCTGTGCCCGTCGGCACAAACGTTTGAGCTGTTGCGTTTATCGAAGCCCCGCGCCCTTGTCCTTGTGTCTGACCTTGACCACGGCCCGAGCCTCTACCTCCACGTCGCTGTCCGCTTCCGCGAGGATTGTTCTGTCCGCCCCGCCCTCTTCCGCCTCCCTGTCCGCGGCCTCCTCTGGGGCGACTGTCATTCCCGCCCGCGCCGGATGCGGCTGCTTCTGCCTCTGGGGGTGGCAGCATCGCGTGTGCTGGCTTATAGTTGTTGTTGGAAGTATGCTGGGAGGGAAAAACGAAAAGGAAAAGGAAAAAATATGTCCGGTTTGGGAACCGGACTGTTGGAATGAAACTCTAGGAAGTTATTCGTACGTGGTTGAAAGAACAAAGAAGAGAAGAAGTGACAAAGAAATGGTAATCAGGTGGGGGCGAATCTAATAGTGTATTGATTGACAAATTGATGAGTCTGCCACCGGCTAGAACAAAAAGTAAAACACTCTAAAAACGGCCTCGCACCACTCTCGAAAATCTCTCGTACGGGGACAAGGGTTGAAACTAAAAGTTTTGAGGTGTGTGGAATTTTATTGTTGGTAAAAAAAAAAAATGTTGCTCAACGAGCCCCTCTGTTGGAGAGCTTTTCTATCAACAGTGTCGGATAGAGGGGCAAAAGAGCTGCAGTACAAGTACCTGAGTACGAAGGTACTGTCCTCTGCTGCAAGGGGGGCTGTGTTGCAAAGTACCTGCTGCTAGCGTCTACTGTTAGTCCCTGTACATTAATCTGCCTACGAGCACAGGTGCAAATGAGAGTACTGGATACTTGGATGGAAGAGTCATCCGGGGTGACTTGCTATCGGCCTGTGTGGCTCACGAATCAACTTCTCCTCCCTCGGCTTTTGCGGTGCGTGTGGCTACAAGACAAGTTTTGCTGCACAAAGATTTACTAGAATCTGAACTTGGGGCCTCTAATGCTGTTTCGAACATGGCAATGTTTCTTTGGTGTTGGGGCTGCTTCTTTAGAGAATGGGCACGCCTTGGACTGGAATGGGTTGTGGTTTTCTCATTCAACGATCCAACTTTGTTTGCCACCTGAAGCCAGTATAGTTAATATGGCTTTTTATAGCTTACTGATCATGTTATATTATTTTATAGAGTGCTATAACGAAGGTCATAGAAGATTGCTTTAATACGGTTTCTGGAGCTGATTGCGATGCTTTTATCACGATGGATGACAGGACACGAATTGACGCTGCTTAGTCTCAAGTTCTGCCTATAAAGAATGTCTAAGATCCAAAAAACAAGATCTCAGAGGAGGGGGGGGGGGGGGGGGGGGCAGTCTTTTTTCACATTACCATTTGACTCTCTCTCTCTCTCTGCTTATTTCTTCTCAATTCTGCACTCTTTTTATCGCAATCACAATCAGAGACACACCTTCGTTGCCGTGTGGGATGTCATCACCTTGGCAGCATCTTTGGAAGTTGGTTGAGTGATGCAATGCTAATCAAAGTGCCTAGATACGATCGAGCCCCCCTCAGCCACATAATAATAAAAATAGCTGCGAAAGGTGGAAGTGAATACCCGAGGTAAGTAATTATGGTCTTTCTATGTCTTCCTGTCATGTCTGACCGGCACCTACAAGTTTTCCAAACACCATTCCAAGTCGCCCACAGTTCTCCAACTCCACAAGTCTCTGTCTTGTGTATTTTACGTTACCCAAGACAAAGAACTATATTTCGCCGTAAAACTCTAGAATCTGGCATTAGTATCTCTGATGCTGTGTCTGGCACGGCGACGTTCCTTGGGCGCTGGGGGAGAATCTCCCTCCAATCCAGATGTAAATTGACACTCGTTAAACTGCGGTTGTTTTTCTTCAATCAGCAACCCTGCTCGTTTGACGACTGGAGCCCAGGGGAGACGAGGAAACCATAACTTACACAGTTCTGAGATGAGCAATACCGTCTAAGGCCAGGCCCGTAATCAAGCTCTTGAATATCACAAAGGTAATACGCAAGTTTGTCTTGCTGGATTCGTGTAAGACAGTCATTGCAAATGGCTTGGTCGCCACACAAGGGGTCCTATGCAAGGGTTTGTCAGCAATTGAATCAATTTTCCAGCGTGAGGACGATGGCGGCGCTGTCCCTTTATATGCTTCAAACACAGGTGATATTAAGCGGAAATGTGGAAAAGAAAGAACCTACCGCTGCTTCCTGCAAACACTGTGTGACTTTGGGTGACACATTCCGGGCCCCTGCCAATCCCGTGTCCAAATAGGGGCCGATATCGTCAATGCCTTGATCCTTTGCCAAAATATCAGGGTGGGCTTTGAGCATGATCTCGATGAGCTCTTTGTTCTTCCGTTGTTTAAGCTCGTCCATTATTATTTCCTCCCAATCGAAATCTTGTTTTCATCGCTCTCAAGTTCTCCACGCTCATCTTGACAAATTTCTCGGATTTTGAAGGAGGCAGACGGGCAAAGCTCTGCGACACTAAACTTGGGTCCCTATAGAACCATTGATGCTGGTCAGTCAAGCGTCCGGGTCAAGAAGAAAAGAAGGAGAAGAAGTAAAAGACACGTACAAAAGCAAAGCCGAGGCACTTTCCTGCCGTCCTGAGCTCTTTTCCTTGTCCTTCAACACAAGAGCGAGTGGCGGCGATGACCAAGCTCTTGATGAGCAAGTCGCGTCCGCAGGTCTTGTCCTGTCATTTGAGGCCCGAGCAAGGGATTATTAGCCTTTGTACACTCTCCCACTTTCCTTTTCCCCCTGGGTAGACCAAGGTAGCAGTGCGCATATCACTCACACAAGCCTTGGCCATGCACTCATGGTATTTCTGTTGTCCGGCCACGTCAGAAGTCGATGCGCACCCCTCCTTGCTCTCTGACATGCAATATCTGCAGTGATCCTCCAGGGTTGGCGGGACGCATAAGTCGCAACCTTCTTTCTCGGGTGGTGGGCAATGGCCCTTGTGGTCGCGTCAGACCGTCGTGATTCCCAGTCGCATCATCGAGACAACCTGCTGGTCCAGCAGAGCATGGCCCATATACTACGCATAGGTTCGAGCGTCCCCGATATGCGGTACAATCCACCTAGATAGGCCTGGATTGGCATAGAGGGACGAGTATATATGTATCCAACCGCTCAACATACATTCATCGTATCACTGCAGCCATACTGACTACCGCTATCTTTGCACGTATACTTTACGCCACGATAAATGTGACTGCTTGGCTTGGATCTTGTTACTATAGGTACTCAGACACTCTTCAACCCAACCGCCTGTTCTGGAAAACCCTACACAATATTCCTACCAAATATTAGCAATCCAAAATCCATGTCTAGCAGTTATCAACAAAGACATACCTGTCCTTACGCGCTTTCTGGATGAAGATATCAGCATGACGCAACAATAAATCGTGTTTCTCTTGGATGACTTACACACGAAAGAGTGCATTCTTCACCCTTTAATCATCAAGACATGTTAGCATAGTACTACACGGGGATTCGGGACCACAAGATTGGTTGGACGTCGTAAGTACCGTGTTCTATAGGAAATCAATATTAGTTCCATGCTCTAATCATCATCCAGTGGATGAGTGGATGAGTGGATTGATACTGACGATTGCATAGCCAAGTCCGCAGAGGACAAACAGGGAAAGCTGAACCTTCATCTTAACAAATTGCAAACCTCTTCCTTGTACAAGTCGAGGTTCTGTATAGAGAATGCGCCAGCTCAGAGACCCGGGGATGCGAGGGCAACGCAGCCTTTTTATTTTCGAACGATGGACTCAGTCATTGAGTCTCTCTCAACTCTCCACCCTTTCCTCTTGCAATCAAAGCTAGAGACATTTTTCCAAGACACAGTGCGGTGTCCCGTCTCGTGTGATCACGCCTCGCTAGCATTATTGCTGAAGCTTGTATTGGCTGCTGCTCTCTTCTTGTCGTCACCTTTCGAGAAAACATGTTTTTCTTTCAGCTACTACGGGATGCGGGATGTCTTATCCCAATTGGGTATCCGTGGCCTGGTGATGATGTATCAATGATTATGAGTGGTTAGCTACACCATAACATCCTAGCTCTCATCACAGACATTCCCAGTCGCCGACCATCGCAACTCCTGAGGTAGCATGCGCACAGACCCTCATACATGCTTGCTCTCTTCTGTGACATCCGACATACATACGAATACTATCAAAGGGAATCACAAAATAGAAATGTACTAATAGTACGTTATACGTGTCAATTGTGTGTTTTATATTGGTTTTACTTTGGTTAAACAACCCAATCTGCTAATTACTGCTCTTTATTTTTTGTCTCCCGTATGGACTTCTTTTTTTCTCTGCTTACAATGAGATGCATCCCTTTCTTAGGATAAACTGCACTTTGAACATGTCGTATAGACTCCACGTTTACTAAATACACAAGCTATATACTTGGCCAAAAGGATTGACTTTATGAAAACAAGTTAGGATGCGCCTCTATGTTCCTTGCATCTATAAGGGCCAAGTCGCAGTATCCAATTCTGCGAAAAAAAGTCACACGATCAGCACTCAGCCCCTAGTTTCATCAGTCCTCAACCGCCCAGACAATGAAGGACAACACCATCCAAAATGTTGGCGTAGAGAAAAAGAAAATGGGACACGACGGGGAAAAAGAAAAGAGTGCATCCTCATTGAGCAGTCTCACGCTAATACGGACTTTGCACATGGTTCGGCCCCAAAATGTCAGCTGTAGCAGATATAACAATATATAGGACATTGTACCGAGAGTTTGCCTTTTTCCCATTCACTCCATTGCCTATGCTGTAAGACCAGTTGATTATGCCCAAATGTCACCAGAACAAAAACTGAATATAGAGAGATATGCATCCCACGTACGCCGCCGGGCGCCCCTCCCAGAAGTCATCATCAATGAATACCCCTTGCTTTCTTTCGCCTTACTCTCTTTCCCACCAACCCATGTTGCTTGCGGTAGTCAACCGTCCATAACCAATACTAGCGTGGCGGGTGCTGCTTTATTCATCCCCAACGGGATATAAGTGACTTCCGATATCCTTATTCATACGAAACATGTCCACTCGGGACTGTTTGAATACTGCCTGCATTTTCTCGTCGCAGCAGATCTGGCGCTTATCCTTGGGATCCTGCAGGTTGTTGGACTTGATATGCTCCCATAGTTTCTTGACGACTTGTGGCCGTGAAAGCTACGATGACACATGTCAGCATTGAGCATTGGATGTATCAACTAACCACATCACTACGCGTGCCCGTAGTGATGCATTGCCACTTGGGCATATCCGTCTTAACGACATCATATGGCGTTAGCATTGATAGACTTACCTGTGTCTCGCCACAAAGCTCTGCTAATGTGGCACTGAGTATAAAAGGCTTCTGAAACCCTCCTCCAGCCTTTCTTTTCGGCACGCCTGAATCTGCGCTTGCGTCCATCTCGCTGTCGTCATCGTCCCCAACCTTTTTGGCACTCTTCTTCCGAGGCGTCTTTTTCTTGGCATTCTTGGTATTCTTGGCTTTGTCTCCTCCACGGGTTGTGCGGCTTCTCGCGAGACTATTCTCCTGAGCTTGGAGCTGTGCAGCTAGACGAGCGTCAGCATCCTCTGTAGATGCGGACCGTTTGGTTTTCTTTTTGACGGGCTCTGGTGATGCCGAGGGATCAGAGTCGCCGTGATCTGACGTCCCGTTTGTCGCTGCTCGTTTGTTGCTGGAATGCTCTGGCACAGGGGTAGGGGCATCGCCATCGGCTCCAGAAACCGCGTCAAAGCGATCTTCTATGAGCTTCTTTATAGCACTCTATAAAACAATACAACACGATCAGTAAGCCATTGGCAGAAGAGCAACTAGCTACACGACACTGGAGAGGTCAAGCTATCAACCAATTCCAACGTCGAGTTGGAAAAGACGTATTTAAGTGAGTGCTGTGCCATTCCAGTTTTTCTCACCTTCTGATCGCTCAGGTCCTTGCCTCCCAGAGCCGTTTCTAGGCCTTGGCGAACCTTCTTACGCGATATCGTTTCGAGGTCTGCCGTGGCAAGTATGCCGTCGATGATGGCGGTATAACGCTCGAACTCCTCTGTGGAGACTGTAGTTGAACCATTGTTAGCGCTGATGTCCTAGCCTTTGCCCATGTTTGCATTTCGGACGCACGTGGATCACTCATGATGGCCGTCTTCTACTGCACGGTGCGCGAGGTACGGCAAGCGAGTGAGACGATATGTCGCGTGAGGTCAGGAGAGTTTGCGCGCGCGTAACCACGCAAGAGCGATGGGCTAAGCTTCAAGCTGGAAGCACTGCCTGGTGGAAGTCGTCCAAGAAAAGAAAAAGAGACGGCGTTCGCAGAGCGACTTTGGGAGGGGAGACAGAATCGCGAAATCGCCCTCCACCCTCAAAGCATAGCCCGGCGCTGCAAACGTTTTGGTAGTGGAGGGCCACTAAAAGCCAAGGCGCTGGGGGTTCAGTACAGATGCCTCGGGATGCGCGCAATAGAGGAGCGATGGCAATGGGCGGTATGTAAATGCGCAGGAATGCGTTTTGCAGGGCGCTTTTCGGGTTTGGCTGTGTGGTGACCTCCTTCGACGCGGATAAATGTGGATCACGAGGATCGCCAGTTAGGTAGCGCTGCAACTGCAACTGCCAGGATGATGAATTAATAGCAGCGGCAGCAGTAGGAGTCCTGGAAGTAGCCGTAGTAGTATTCGGACCGGGGCGAACGCCTCAAAGCTGATTTCAATGTCGGCGCCTTGTCTTTATACAAAAAATACAACGGACACGGAGAAGCCGCGCGCGACGAGACAGGAGGATGAGACCCAGCGGCGGGGGGCGGGAGGGAGGGTGAAGGAGGAAGAGGTCGAAGCTGTGATGGAAGGGACTCTTAAGGAAGCTGAATGGATGCCGACCGTACAAAATTCATCCGCGGTGCAGAAGGGCCGGAGCTCGAGTTGGATGTTTCGGGTATCGCCGTGGTGTGTGTGTCTGTGTTTGTGTGTGTGAATTGGAGAGTTTGGGCAGGCAAAGGTTCGTCTGGGCAGGATCATGCGGCGCGCGCGCGGCAGAGCAACGGCGGCGGCAGCGGCAGTGGGGAAGAAGTGTGGCTGGTGCTGATGCTGCTAACGAGGTTGCGCATGTTGGACCGCCATGGGATTTGACGAGACTTGTTTAAACGCCTAAAATAAACGCCTGACTGCATCTACTTACTCCTCCTCTTTTCAAACAAACCTTGTCTCCCTCCAGCAAACCAATCAATGCAAGCACGGATATCCATTTCATATCATCATCAGCAGCAGCATTATTATCTGTATAGTGTGTGTGTATGTATTATAACGCCGGACCAAGGCATCGCTATTATCACCAGTATCCAAAATAACACCAGCGCCCTAACATTCGAGGAGCTCCAAAATCTGAGTCTCCTTCGCCAAACCGTTGAGAGGAACCTCCCTTTCACGAATGTCAACTCCGCTCTAATTTTCATTTCCAATAATGTTCACATATCCCATTATCTATCGGCCCACCGGCCATTCCCACATCACCTCTACGACCTCGTCCATCATCTTCCCCCTTTCCGAGGTATCTGGCGCTCGGTGAACATAAAGCTGCCGAAGATTTTGGCCAATCTTCTCGGAATCAATTAGAAGATAGCTCTTCTTACGGTCCGGTTCGGCCTTTTCCCTCATCGGACCCATGGTGTCATTATAGTCGAGGGCGTTTTTCCAGGTGCCCTCCAGTTGCGCCAAATCGTCGTGCTCAATGCCTCCTTGATACGAGGCAATGCTATATCCGTTAGAGAAGACTGTATCTGGTCCAAACCTCCAGCGCTGCATAAAACAGCCCCCGCAAAATTCGACTATCTTGGTCATCTTGTCGACTGGCGCACTGTGCCAGCTTTTCCAATGGTGCAGGCTCAATGGGAGTTGCCCTGATTCATAGAAGCCGCTCAAGTCACCTTCCATGTCAAGCTGGTGCAGGCCAGGTACTACTGTAAGTCGAGTCTCGGTCTTATTGTAGATGCATTGCTTCAGCAAACCATCCCCTTGCCTTACTTTGATTTCGTCCAAGCACTCATCTATCTTGGGCTCGAGCTCCTGGATCAACGGCATGCTCAAGAACACACTAGCGCCGCCATACGCCATATAGCCATGAAATCTTACAGCAGTAGAGCTCTCAGAAAGCCCGCCAAGATAGATGGATGTCGACGGGTCGTGCGCATTCAGAACGGGAACCATTGCAGAAAGTGACGGGAAGAACGTATCGTCGTCGATGATCGTAGCCCATCTAGTCTTGTCGTTTGCGTGTCGGACAAGATCACGAACCAGGATAAAATGTTGCTCGTTGGCATCAAAAGAGCTATTTTGAGGTCGAACAGGGATGAGCTCAATCCCATTTTTAAGGTACTCGGTCGCCAGAAAATCAAGTGTGCTGTTGGTGATGTCTTTGTCGTCAACAACGGCCAGCAAGCGTGCGCCAGTGTTGCCAAGCCAGTGTGCGAACGGAGTGATGGAGTCCAATAAACGCTCATAGTTTGACGCGACACCGAAAAGCATGTCCGAAAAGTCTTGAGTTGGAAAGGGAGACGGAACCCTAAGAGTTATGGGTTTGCAACGTCTATTTCCCTGATCATGTTGCCACCATCTGCTTTTGCAACCATGGTTTAGGCTGAGAGTCTGCCCTTTCCCTATCAACGGCCCATCGACGTCTATCACACTGGATCGATCGACACTGTTGTCTCGAACCCCACGAAAACATCGTTTCTGGAACACAATGTTGTCTGTTAAGTTATATTCTGCACGTTTTAGATAACCGAGATCCGAGGGGCAGGCTGACCCGAGCCCATTGCTGACATAGCTGGAAATGGTCGTGTGAAAGCTAGCAGGCATATCAAACCGCCACCTGTCCTCGGAGTGAGCGATGCTTATGAAAGAGGATATCCATAAGCCCGCCACAACGATGACGGCCAGCGTCAACAGTCTGAGACGAGGTGGTGGTGGGTAGCGAGACACAGAGAACATGATTTTGGACATTCCTCGACTGCTGCAGTCTCTGGTGATCTATTCTTGCGAACACACAAAGGCAAATGATCACAACCACCGCAACGGAATCAGCGGTTCGTCGTCGATAGGTTTTCGTAGGCTTTGGTGTTGCCTCAAGCTGTGAGACTGTTCTCCCAGTGTTTTGGAATCAGATCCTCATGCGCACAAAGGTGAAGTGTCACCTCTCCGGGAGTGAAGTCGGTGTCCAGAAAATGAAAAAGAAGTATTGAAAGAAATAAAAAAAGAAAGTGTGATGGAGTCTTTAGCCGAATAAGTGAAGGCACTTGGTGAAAACGAGAAGCTGGCTGCTGACTCCCTGCCTCGACTATGATTTATGAGATTTGATTGTGCATCATGTATCGAGAATATGTATTGACTACCAAGAAAATATTGAACAATAAATAAATAAAATTGTGAGAGGAAAGAAAACCACTGTAAATACAATGGATGGAAGAAAAAGTGAGAAAATAAATGGAAACCCCCAAAAAGCGTGAGCTTGACAAAGCTGGCAAACGGCGTTCTTGGCTGTCTTAGCTGGGAGGGGATGAGTCGGGATAGTCAGGGGGTCGGATGAGCTCATCGCCTCTCCGTCATCAGAGTACGCGTTTACTTCTCCTGGTTCAGCAACCAAAAACTGGAGCAATCAACTTGTCCCCAACTCATCTCCCAACACCTTGGCAACTTGGGTCATTTAAGGTAGCATATAATACTCCACACACCTTACCATGCATTGCTGTAGTCCGAGCATTTTCCCTTTTTTGCCCCTTGGCGCATCTGCCGTTTTCAACAGGTTGAATCTCCTCCATCTGCCGATCTCTCTCTCTCTCTCTGTGATGTAAATGGCTGATGTTGCTACAACACAGACACAAGACACAACCGTGCCATCCCACCCTTGATGCTGATAAACCCTACCCACAGTGTCCCTTTACCTGACATTACCCTGGACATTAATACCTGTTGGAGTCGTAGCGATTCCCCTGTAATAATAGCTTGAGATCGCCAATCTCTAGGTAAAGGTGTGCTTATTAGCGAACTGACCATAACTTGGAGCAGATCCATGTCAGTGCTTTTCTTTTTTGGCAAAAGGTGGCTCCCCCGTCTTGTTGATCTGTGCTTTGCTGGATATCTTGGCAGGTGGTCGGTCCACTTAATGACCCGCCCACCATCAAGATTTCTTCTGGCAGGCGAACCACTGGTAGCAAAGACAAGCTTATCATCACAAGTATTTACATTTGTGCCGATCAATAATGACCAAGATTACATTCGACGGCAGCTAATTTTGGGGACTAAGATCAACCAATGTTGAATAAGGGACTACCCTAAAGCCAGCACCGAATCACAGAATCCAATGTCAAGATCCGCAAATACACAAATTGAACATTCATGATATATTTTTGCTAGATATACATACCTATGACCAGTCCACTTTCTTCCACCCCTTTATATTTGTCGCCCAACCTTCAACCAGCATAGAAATATCCTCCCTTTTTAGAATGCGCTCACCATACTCCTGCCCATCAAACGCCCATTGCATGAGCTTCGGCTCAAAGTCCCTTGATGTTATATCGACGCTTAATTTTGCGACAAGCCCCTGGCCATATTTGATAGATGATTCTGCTTCCAACTGTAATGCTTTAATCTTTGAAACAACCTCCTTGGGCAGTGTCGTTTTGCCCGACTTGTCACGTTCTCTTTCTTGCTCATTAAAGCCAAGAATCCACTGAGTTGACTTCTTTATCGCAGTTGCTGCATCGTGGAGCATTGCAACCCCATGCATCGAGCTGACTTGTCTAACCAGACTCTCGGCAGTTAGGTCTTCTCCAACCACAATCTCCATGCGCAAGGTGCTTAGTGATGCTTTCAGAGCATTTATGAGGTCATCGAATAGACTAGGTAGAGCCGCGGTTCGATCAATGCCGACACACAAAGGAATCAACGTGCTGAGCAAGCTAACGGCTTCAAAATAAACCAACTCAGAGGGCGTGACTTCGGTGATGGCGCCAACAAGGTGATTCGAAAATGAGTTGCTAAGACGATTCATATGTTCCAACAGATATACCTGGTCTGTTTCGGAACCGATTGTAGAGACCTTGTAGCTAGAGGGAGGCTTGTAAGATAAAGCGCCGTGAAAGGTTTCCGAAAGGAGGGTAAGACGAGATCGGCAACTCTGAGGTTCAAGACTTAGCAGCTACATCAACCAAATTAGGGAGGGTTTAGCAACATACCGACGGCGCCGGTCCGATTCGGAGACTTTCGTGCAATGGTTTCCAGGAACTGGCCGCCCACGCTGGAAATGAGCCGTAATCTACCACTGGTGTGAGAGCACCATCGGACAGCATCTCGTCTGCAGGGTTGTCAGTAAGTCTGAACTAGAGAAAACACAGCCTGGGGTGCCATACTAATCCGAGGATCGGCTAACATATCTGGCAATACCTCTCCACAAAATCGGCTGGTTCTCATCCCCTCTGTCACACTCATAGCTCTAGTACAACTCATTCGCAGATCCTCCATATACTTGGGCATCCCAATCACACTGCTATAACTCCCTGCTTCGAATGAATCTATCAAACGCCGTGGCATTCGTAATTTTAGTGAAACATGATAGTGTGAGGCGACCAGATCCATCAGTTGCCAACCCCAATCGTCACATACGGAAAGCAGAGAAGGGGACACTGTTGAAAGACGGTCGTAAAATATCGATGCCAGGGAGTCAACAATGGTGCGTTTGACTCCGATAGCCTCCCAGATCTCGCTAGCTCGATAGGGTGACCCCAGGAAGATGTATACTTGCACTAGCAATAAAGATACCTGGCTGTGTCCTGGGTTCTGATATAGCTGAGATTCGAGCAACGCCACTGCATGGAGCAAGGAGCAAAGTGAGAATGAGACTGATGATGTATTTGCAGGCTCTAAATGCTGACTCGGGTTGGTCAAGCTGCAATATACAATTAATATCGCAAGTTCCGGAAGTATCTCTGTCTTGATGACTTCATCATCATTTGCTGTCTTGTTCAAAGAACTGTAGGCATCCACTGCAGCCCGATGTATTTGTGATAGACATGCTTGGCACAACTTCATATCCACTCTTTCATCGCATACTGTGCATCGTGATGAACTACCTGCTGAGCATGTCATAATTAAGTATTGCGTTTTGAGAGATAGAAGCTGTATCCTGGTTTTGTCATGCCCCTTTGAGGACTTTTCACAAATTTGCTTTAAATGCTCGTATGCGACAAACTTCCTGCCTGGTGCGTCGAGTTGTTCAATAAAGCTCTTGACATCATTGAAGCATGCCAGACTCGTGGATTGATCATCGATATAATTGAGAAGTTCGTGGAGCCTTGTTGATGAAGGCCGGCCATCTTCGAGGTCATTACCGTCGCTAGGTGCAAGGTCGAACGCTGCCGAAACCCGAGCTAACAGAAGGTTCCTCCTATACATGGGTCGCATGTTTTTAGAGGTCATGACTTTGGTAAGTAAATCACGAACTTCTAATCCAGCCCTATAATATCTTAGTAAAAGTTAAAAGATGCCTGGAAGACACGTTTTACTCACTGAGCATTGACTCCCTTCAGCTGAGAGGCTGCGAAGATAAAGTGTCGCCAGATGACGATATCCGAGGCAAGCAATATAGGCTGGCCGTCTTCGTCCTTTTCTGATAAACAGTCTCTGCAAAGATTGAACATTGCTTCCCACTCGCCATCGCGACGATGCTTCTCAACAATGCGTTGGAAAAGCTCTTTTCGACCCAAGTTGAACTGTTTAACAGGGGAGAATACGGAGCTTTGGAGTAGTTTGGCAAGGTCCTCGGCGGTGCCGTGTGTCTCGACGATTTCGTAGAGAAGGAGCACCTCTTCTTCCGTTTGAATACCTCGAGCAGGAGCTTTTGTCGAATTTTCTGCTGATTCTGTTGCCACCTTGTAGAGGAAAAGGGCCATTAGTTCCAAAACTCAACATTAAAGGGGAGTGAGCATGAATTACTTGTTCTGTCGCCTGCGCTGCCCGTTCAATCTGCTTCTGTGCTAGAGTACCATAAAGTTTCTTCTTCTCTGGTGGTGACTGAGAGCTGATCTGGAGAAATACTTAGCAAAATGAAAACCAAAATAGATAATGATGGTGTCTTCGACCCACTGAAAGCATGTGTGTGATGGCTATATTCCAGAACAGAAACGACCTTTCGTTAAGACATGATCTGTCAATAACTGCGGCAATCTGCAAAATGTCAACCGATACTCATAACATATAGCCTCTAATAATATGGTACCTGCTGGGCTCCGTTCAAGTCCCAATGAAGCAGACATGACTCCAAGCATCTTGTCGCACCGATCTTATCCTTAGGCGAAGCTTTCACCGCCCGGACTCTCAACGTCCCTAGCGATGCTGCGAAGTCTTCCTCCTCTATCATGCCATGCGTAGCCCACTCAAGCAGGTCAATTGCATCCACATCCTTGACGACAGTGCCGTCCTTCACAAACTGCCAAATCGCAGTCACACCCGCAAACTTGGCAATTGGGTCATCAAGCTGGCTCTCAGCACAGATCTTGACAATCTGTTATTTTTTCACAATTTCCGTCAGCGCCAGAACTAAGCATTAAAAAAACCCAAAACGCCCAGACGGCCTCGATGTCTGACCTCATAGTATTGATCGTTCAACGTCCGGGCTCGCTTCTCAGCAAGCCGGATAACGACGGGCCAGTTGCTGTCCTGGAAGGCTGACTGGAGCTGGAGGTCGACCCCGTTTTTAAGCCGGGGCGTTTGGCGATTCATGAGAGGTGTGATTGCTCTGTTAGAGCCTACGTATGAGCACAATTGTATACAAAGGAGCTTCTCCTGCGCTTGGCAGGGACTTTCGTGAGGTGAACGCTGTTGAAGCTTTTGGAGGGGTTCTATGGACATTGAGCTTGCATGAGACAGGGTTGTGGCGTCCCCACTATCTGTGGCTGGAGCTGGCAATACTGTGGCGTATACGGTGTCGGGAAGAGGTAGAAGATGATCATCGCCAGTTGTTTCAACACACTGTCGTATTTCGCTGTCTAAAGGTTTCGCAGAACCTGAACAGATTCTTTCTGCGTTTAGAAGAAAAGTCCAAGATAACAGCAGAAACAATGCGACGAGAGTCGCGACTTTCCTATCATACATGTACAAACAATCATCTACAGCGCTCCTTCCATAGTAGCGCTACAAGTTAACCCATTCACCAAGGTTTCGTAAAATAGGCGCACTTGGATATCGTTGCGAGCCTCCATAACAGGTGCAGTTTGGTCAACCACATGTCCCCTTCGATATCACTTTTACCAGGCCATAATTGAGAATAATCTTTTTGTAGTTGCCTTGGACAAAACAAAACTCAAGTCGGCTTAGCCGTACGTCGAGATTCTTCCTAGCACATCGCTGATATTACCACAACCCTCCAGACTCTTTTCTTCGTCGTTCAGTCTAGACAAATATTAGCCACGTCGTCCATTACAACAAGTCGGTTCATCCTATCTAGGCCTCTCTTTGGAAATCGTACCCAAGATTGCTTGCAATCTCGATATGCCCTGCAATTCGTCTTAGTATGCTATTCAAATCGAAGGACACCCATGTGTTCATCGGCAGCGCAAACGGGAGCTTGCGCATTGGAAATCAGAATACGCACTGGAAATATTCGGCGCACATAGTCTTGTCACCTCCGTTCCGGTATAGGCACTTGTAGCTTCGCTGCGCAGCTTCTTGGCATGGATCGTAGAACTCGCTTTTGGATTTGCTGTAATGATGATGACGCCTAGGTTAGCCAATCGGCCAGTGTATGGCAATGGGGTTTATAACGGGTGCAATCGGCTTGCCTTTCGAATTTCTTCTTGGTCTCGTTGTTCCAAGGCTCCGCGGCCTTGTCACCATCTGGTGCGGACGCCATGGGTTCAAAGGTCAAGGTGTTGTGGTGCAATGGCAAACAGAAAAGTAGTCGGTGGAACGTCGGGGATGCTGGGAATTGGAGTAGACCAGGCCGGCTGTCGTGCCTGGTGCGCCAGACGTGAAATGCACGTCATAGCATGGCACTAATACACGACAGTCAAGTTTGACACGATAAGAGTTACACATTTAGGTATCGACGTATAAGATACGGTCTCACTCTCTCTGTTCTTTTTTCCTCTTCATTGGCTTGTTCAATTAAACCGTGATTTTTTGTTTCGTCAATCTCATCAACACCATCAACCAGAGTTGCTTTCTTTCCCCGCTGCCTCCCAAAACCCATCAGCGCTCCAGTCGTCTCGTGTCGCTACATCAAGATCATTCAACATTCCCTCCCTAGCCAATTCTATTTTCCTAACTGTCTCTTTGCTGCAACACATTCCCACATCGATTTCTTTTAGCTCAGTGTCGCCCATCATTGAGAGCGCCACTAAGCCTAGGTACGAGTGGTAAATATCCGGCGGACCACCGACGGCCTTGGAGAAACCTCCTATACCGTGCTGGGTTATATCAAGGATGTAATTGCGGGATGGTGGGCCTTTGAAAAGTGAAGGTGCATCGAGGAGCTGCCAATTTGCACGTCGCATTGGTTAGTGTTTGTAGGCAATTTTGACAATTTGGACGAACGACAACACAAGGAGAGCCACTTACATGCAACGTCCCGCCTACCCACCAGCAATAGCATGTATCGGCCTTTTTGTTCCAGCGGCCATTAAACCCAACATGTTTACACCCATCCTCCAAGCTAAGACTTCCCAGCTCAGACTGGAGAAAGTTTTCCTCCTCTTCATCACTCTCCTCTTGCCGTGATAGGTACTCGAATTGGCGATGCGCTAGAAATCCGAGGAGCCCCTGACGATCTGCAATGCCCTCACTCATTGCGGTTTTGGAATCAGATGGCAGATAAGGTGAAGATGGGGCCCGGTCTAAGAATGAGAGAGCGGCAATAGCGCAGTAGGCATATCCTCCTAAACGAGACATTAGCGGCTGTAAAAACTTCAGAATAGACGCATGCCACAAACCATGGGACTCTTGCTGTGCTGATTCTGAGATGCCGCCATCGTAGGTCTAAATGCGTCAACTCAACAACGAGCCCGTAGCATACTTCAAAATCAGGGGCTCACCTGCACTCCTCGAATATGCGCGACCATCTTGGCAGTGTCAAAGTCTTCTTCCCAACCCAACTCTCCCTCTTTCTTAGCATCACCTCTCAGCATCCACCTGATGCTGCTAGCCAGATAGCTATGCCGCATATCCCTGCCCCCAACAGCGTTCTCCTCCCAGAGAATCTGCCCGAAGCTCCCATCCTCTCTCTGAAGCTTCCGTAACCACTTCAACAGCCGTCCACGTTTAACTCCCGCAAATGCCGCCCTCTGCTCCGACTCCGAATCAGCCGCCATGGCAAGCAAAAGCAGCGCAAAGAACGTGGCTGCCAAGTTGGGAGTCCCCTTTGATGACAAGTCCCGGCCCGCAAGCGCATGTGCGGGACTGCCGCAGAAGCCTCCATCCGGGTGCTGCAGGCTAAGAATCCATGTCCGGATTGCGCTGCGGTCCTCTGCCGTGAGGGGGACGGAGAGCAGGTCCAGGGCGGATATTATGAAAAAGGCAAACGTGACGCGAGTTGAATCATTGGAAGTGTACGGGGTCGGTAGGTAGGCGTTGAGGCAGCGCTCCCAGTACTTGATGTGTCTTGCCTTGTCCAGGTGCGGCTCCATGTCTAAGCGCGGGCGACGCCGGAGTGTGTGTCTTTGCCAGTTCTAACCCTCTGTAATATGAAGGCAATAACTGAGTGGTTTGGTTGACGATGATGTGCAAAAGATGAAGTAGGTATTTAGTATAGCAGTTGATCCCTATAGCAGGTAGTGCCCAAGTTCCATGTGCTGTGGCAGGCGAGACGAAGCACCACCACGGCACTGGTAGAGGAGTACTACCTTGGTGCCTTGAACAATACAGGTGGCTTTTTTGTCTTATATGGAAAAAGACAGGACTTCTATTGAGGCTGAAACCTACACATTCTTGCATAGCCCGATTCCATCATTAAATACTTGTATATATACTTAATCTATCTACCCTTGATTACACAGGCAAGCTATCTCAACAACAAGGTTGCTTTACTGCCGAGCTGACCCCCTCGCATGGTTAAGTTATCACACTTCGAGAGCTGCACAAAAAATTTCAAACGTACTGCTTGTATGGAATTTGAAGTACCTAGTAAAGTAGGTGTGTCTAATTATGCAGCCCATTTTTTAAGAAATCTTCCCACGAATTAAAACCAGGCATGTATACAATACATTTGGGGATATGATGACAAGCAAGATACATTTTGGGGCAGTGGGCACAGTCGATCACTATACCACAGTTTTTTCGACTATTATTTACACGTGGTGATTCTACAGCAATATGGTCACTGAGAGTACAAGCTGGCTTGTCGCATAGGTGGCTGATCTGCATATTGGCTGGTACATGCAACCCTCTTGACCATGTAAGAACCTCTTGTAGTAGTGCGAATTTGTTGGCTCCGTTATACGAAAGTTGAATATAGCCAGCGGTTTTTGTTGGAGCTAGGATGGACAGTCGACAGAAGCCATCATCAATGGTCTGGAGGTTATCAAGTATCTTTTGAGCTAGAGTACTATCAGCTTGTACTTCATAGCGTACTTGATCACGCTTTAGCATCTGATCGTTGCTTTAGTTAGCTTTCCTTATCAGCTATTTGTTATTTCATGGTAGAAATATGGGTGGTTCCGACCTGTATCGTAGCATTTTCTATTTGCTCTTCGGCTTCAGCTAGTGAGGTCTCAGAAGCGTTAGATGAGACGGGATAAAACACAGAATCTTGACTGTCAAGTTGCGATGAGGCCAGGTCTGACAGCACGGAATCATCGTCGCCTAGTCGGAGGCGTGGGGAGTCATGTGGGAGTTGTGGTAGAGATTGTGACATTATTCAGGGTAATAGCTTGTCCGCCAATAGTAACAAATCGGCACTTCTGCTTTAGAAAGGTAGCCGAATTTTGCAGTGTTATTCACACTATGGGCCCGTGCCCACACACTATGCAATTATCACACTCAAATTTTCAGTGATTGTAGTGGGGCACAAGTCGGCCAAAGGGGTTCACGAACTCACCCTCAACTATTACATCTTTCAAAATTATATAAATACAAGCAATTTAGCCCAGAACCAGAACGACCACTCTAGTAATATCATCTCACTATTAGATGTTTTGCATTTTACAGTTGTAATTTCCTTTGCACCTCTATTCTCAATAAGTCAGCAGTGCTATGGTTTGCTTTCCCGTTGATTTACATTGATGGCGGGGGAGGGGTAATAATTAGTGGCGTGCCACGCCTGTATATTTCTAGGTTCCAGCTTCTGCCCCTGGTCACGATTCTCATTCGGATCATCATCCCCTCTGTCGCAGGACCATCCAAGGTAGCGATTTCTTCTCCTATTCCTCTTTTTTCTTTTCCTCTTGTCCAAAAAGATGCCACGTTCTGTTAACACCTGCAAACCTCTACTGCCTTCTTCAAAAACACTCCTTTCTACAAACTCGACCTCGATTTAACCACCACTCAACCTCGTTTCGCACACAAGACCGAAGCAAACTCCACCTTACTTTACCACCATCTTTACCTAATTACTACAGCGCTGTACCTTGCAGTAGTCGCGCAACCGAGCACACATTCTGACGCGTCGCCCAGAAAGAGCTATCTTTCCATGGCACATCCTTCGACATCCTAGACTCGCATTTATCCTATCCGCAACTTTCTACTCCAAAACGATTGACGAATTCGACAATCTACTCTGCGACATAGCCAAATTCATTCAATTTCTTCTTTCAATCAGTATACAGCCGCAGGTCTACTACACCTATTCCTCGCCCACCATGGCTCTCATATCCTCAAAAACCATCATCACGTCCATCTCTCTCTTCCACCTGACGCTGGCGTACTTTTTTATCGCCAAACCGAAAACGATAGAGGACCAGGTGGTGGTGTTTATAATAGGCGAGAGCATGGGTCTCGTAAGTTTCCTGCTGTGTTCGAGAGAGAAAGGGGGTGGAGGGGGGCTGCACAAGTTGTGAGGATCCTGACTGACACCAATAATAGCCAGAGCCTCGAGGCTTCGACGTACAGAGCCCGGTATTGGCCCTTCTCGCCGTGATTCTTGCCTTTTCTGGTATAAGCGACATTGTTTCTCTGTCTATGCCTGAAGAGCTGGGCTCCCTATACTACTGGGGCACTCAAGGTGCGCTCCGAGAATCCCCCCAAATAGATACACCAGCCCTTGTTCGCTAACTCGGCCGTTTTTTTCTGGCTTGGCTCTATAGCTCCACTCCGATTCTTCCTCTCTATGGTCCTAGTCTTCTACTCATACACTTTCGGCCCCTCATCGCCCGTCTACTCCTCGTCCTCGTCCTCCTCACGAACGCGCGCCTCATCGCACAACATCTCTGGCTGGGGTGGCGATGGCTTGAAGAACAGAGTCCTCTTCTCTCTCATGTTCATCGAGATGATATCCTGGTTCTGGGTATGGATCACATTGAGGGAGGAGAGATCGGAACTCGTGGAAAGGATGAAGAAGCAACATGCGCAAGGCGCTCGGTAATGACAGTTTTGGATGGGTGGGGAGATCGTTTTGAACGTTTGTTTTGTGTCAACTCATACTGTAATCGTAGTAGGAGGAACTGTTTAGCTCTTGTAGCTGGAGTTTGGAGTACATCCGGCAGGGGGGCGTGTTCTGAGCCTGAGGGCTAGGAGCATTATACAATACCCTGTTTCAACGGTGATGGTGAGCGTAATGCAATACTTCATATAACAATGACACTTGTGGGACTCATGTGTAAAAGGTGACAAAGGATTTCAAGCTTTGGTGGCTTAGGGTGGTAATAGTATACATTGCTCCCTTTTCATGCCAATAAAAGAAATGTATTGTAGTTGTAGTAACAAGCAGTCGTGACTCTATTTTCATAAATCTCGTACATGTGCTGAACCTCTCATCAAATGAGCCATCTCATCTTACATGTCCCCTGAACGCCCTCCTCATTATTCCCCAAACCCCTAGTCGTGGCTAGATCTCAACGTATTTTCACGAATTTTCTCGTAAATCCTTACATGCTACATTTCAGCTATTATTATGTAGAAATAGGCTGTGTCATGGAATACAGCTTCTCGTTGTGTAGTTCCTTGGGCGTCTCCGAGGTAGGGCTATGAGCATCGGGACTGTCCGGGCGCGCCGTTGGCGTGGATTCATCATCTTCAAGAATCTGTTCCTCAATGATCTCTCCTGGCCCGCTAATTAGTGGGCTAAACATTTCCACCTCTTCAATTTCATCTGTTTCCACGTCCTCTTCTTCTTCTTCTTGAATGGTGATCTCGCCGGAACGACGCCCAAGGCCAGAAGCGCTGCCGCTGCGGGAATGCGACGCCGAACCTGGATTGCGCCCACTATGTGTACCTGCACTGTAGTTGATTACGGGGCCTTTGAAAAGGTTCTTCTTTCTCTTGGCGAATTGCACACCTGATGAAAATGGATTTGGGGATCCCGGTGGCTGCATGGCTCTAGACGGCATCTCCTCATTATATGTATCCTGTGGGGTTGGAACAGGCGACATCCGAACTAAGCGGATGTTGGACGGAAAGTGAGTTGTTGTGGGTGTCGCGGGCAACACTTTGACCGAATGGTGTGGGGATTGCCCACGAGCCAATGGGGCCTTGGGTCCAGAAACGGATCCAGTTGAGCTCGTTGATGAGGCCTTGGAATGTGTGTGGTGATGATGATGCATTGACCGAACCGACGATACGGATGATGACGTTGACTTTCGTCCACGTAGACCAGCAGAGGATCGTCGCATGTTTGATCGGGGAGTAAGCGGTGATGGGGACAAAGATTGGCGTTTGTACGAATGTGACGTGCCAACTCGCGGTCGCAATGGTTGCTGGGATGGCGCCGAATAGGCTCCATATCCAGATCCCCCTGAGTTGCTACCAGCACCATAACCATTAGGTTTGGCAATGTGGCCATTGGCCACAACGCCTCTCGGAAGTGCAGCCGTGGCAGGCGCGCCTGGCGACCCAGTGGTTGGATATTTGCTTGTTTGCGGCCGAGGACTGGCATCATGGCTGCTCTTCGCACTTCCGTCTTTCTTGTGCAAATCTGGGACACTACGACTCGTGCGCCGCTCATGCCCTCGTCGTCTTCGGGTAGTGTTCTCGATAAACCAATGTGTCCAATTCTTCCAGTGGGCAATAATGGCCTGGCTTGGCCGCTTCTTGACTTTCTGCTGCCCGGGCTGTTCCTGTGGGTGCGCGTTGCTGTGGTAGCCAAATGAGTCAGTGGTAGTGACAAGATGCAGGGTTGACCCGCGAGACCTAGCGCTTCTTATGACTCCTTCCTTCGGCGGTGGGATAGGTCGATGGTTGCGTGTTGTGGAAACAGAGCGGATGGAGTCCTTGTCGACAGGAGGTGGAGGGACTTCATCCGGGCTGGCTGCTTCCTGATGTTGGTTTTCGCCTTCTGGAAGCTGAGGAAGG
The DNA here is from genome assembly GCA_005765155.1 of Zelopaecilomyces penicillatus. Taxonomy (NCBI): domain Eukaryota; kingdom Fungi; phylum Ascomycota; class Sordariomycetes; order Hypocreales; family Pseudodiploosporaceae; genus Zelopaecilomyces; species Zelopaecilomyces penicillatus. The sequence goes on from VCCP01000006.1 coordinate 105,193, forward strand.
TCAGGCATGCCCAAGTCGCCATAATACGGTGCACTCCTGTGCTCCGATCTCCCTCTTTTAATGAAATGCTTTGTCAATCCGCCATCCTCATCCACATCTTGAAGGACCGGAGCTATGCGCTCAAGTCTGCTCGATGCTGTGGAAAGTCGATGCATACTTCTATCATGCTCGCGTTCCTTGCGCTTCCTCTCCCTCCGCCGCATCTTCCGGATTTCTTTTTCCAAGAGCAAAGTCCACCAACCAGCCAGGGCGTCGCATTTTTCGGCGATGACGCTGTCTACCACGGCGTCAATATCAACTCCGGCGCTTCGCATTCGATGAAGGCAGTCTTTCTCCGAAGCTGTCGAAAAAGGTGGTGGTGCTTGAATAGCAAGAATAGCTTGCTGAGCTGGTGCGTGCTCGGCAAGAAACGGGTGGGCGAGAATCTCTGGCAATGCAGGACGAGGTAACGGCCGTTTTGAAAGAAGAGATTTTATCAATTGTACCGCTTCGGCGGGGAGGTGCTCCGGATAGTTTGGTTCTTCGGTAAGAATCCTCGTCCGAGTCACATTATCGTCATCGTCGTCAAAAGGCAACTCCCCGCAGAGGAGAGCATAGAGAATTATACCCAAGCTCCAAACGTCAACCTTCTCCCCAGCATACCTCTCACCCTTTAGCATTTCCGGCGCCGAATAGCATATTGTCCCGCAGAACGTCTGGAGATGGTTTATTCGGCCTTCGTACTCTCTTGTAAAACCAAAGTCGACTAATTTGACATCTTCGTGCGTGTCAAGAAGAATGTTTTCGAGCTTGAGATCGCGGTGAACGCATGACTGCATATGGACGTATGTGACAGCTCCGACGAGCTGTGCAAATATTCTTTGCACTTTTGGTATAGGCAGCGGGCCATGGTTGAGTAGATAGTTGTAGAGTTCGTCTCCTATAGACGGACAATTCCATCGCATTAGTTCCAGTTATGCTTCTCTAGGAGGAGTGGTGGAAACAGGCGCTTGTCCTTACCAGCGCAGTATTCCAACACCAGCCAGACCAGGTTCTCTGTAACTATGACCTCATAGAGTCTCGCAATGTGTGGATGAACAAACTGTCGGTGATGATGTATCTCGCGGGCTAGATTGGAGTCGCCCCGATTGGCAGACTTAAGGACAACCTGTTGTCACTCGTTAGCTGCCATGACATAGGAAAACATTCAGCAGTCGCTAGATTCTCTGAGGCTCCCACCTTTGACCCATTGGTAAGCTTGTGTGTAGCCAGGTAAACTTTGCCAAAGGATCCTTTTCCAATCAAGCGGCCGAGTGTATAGTTGCCGACTGACTTGAGGTCCTTGCTAGAGAATTCACTGCGAACGGGAAGGGGGGTGTCAGTCAGTCGTCCGGCGCAAAAGTCAGAACAGGGGGGGGAACAATGCGAGGACGTACTCTAGCAGTTCCTGGTACGAATTGGCAAGCTGCGAGGGACTCCGTCAGATGATGCTCTCCAGTCTCGGTATTCTGGCACGCTGCGACGCAAAGTAAAAACTAATATGGCGAGCGTACCTTGGCTTTCCTCCCAAGCGTCTCGGCTTTTCCCCTTGCTGTCTGCATTCCTCCTGCTTCCGCACCGGCGCAGCGCGGCGCTGCCGAGTCTACTTCGTCTCTTACAAGCCTTGAATCTTTTGAAATGGCTGGCAAAAGAAAAAAAAAACACAATATCGAGGTAATCGTCCTCCTCGGATCGGCGTCGGGCTCCCGCGTCGGGCTCTCTCGTCAGGCTCCGGGCTTTTTTCGTGTGATGGTAACTATCGAGGCATTCGACAATTTGGGCAAAGTCGCGTTAAGATTGGCTTCGTTCAGGGGGGGACGAGCGAGCGAGCGAGGGTTTGGCGGCGCGTTGCTTCGAGAGGTATCGGTAAAAGGATTCACGTAGTATTCGGAAGGACGGGTTTGCAAAAAGATGCTGAACAGTATCAAAAATAACAATGCGTGAGGCGGTTGATGCGTTGGGAAATGGGCCCGAAAATAAAATAAAAATATGGCTTTGGATCTTGCTGGGCTGGGTAAGGTAGTAACGTTGGTAGGTAGTTCGGTCGAGTCGCTAATTACCTGCGGACTTTGGTTGGTAGGGAGGAAGGGTAATCATGCAGTGGGAGGATCTACAACTGGGACGACGGGTGTGTGTGCCTGAGCTGGTTGTGTCTGGTGTCTGTGTGCGCGCGCGCGCCGCCAGCGCCAGTCTGTGTGTGAGAAGGCCGGGAGTTGTTTATTTACAGGGACAGACGTAATTACAGTTTTAGGATTTACACTTTGTAGCATATAGATTATTAGTATTGTTATTTTTAAATGTGTCTTTAATTATAGCATTCGCACGATGATGGAGAGGAACCTGTTGGGTATCAAGGCAAATGATGCAGGAAACGGATAGGCGCCCCATGCATAAGGTAGGTAGGTATGATGGATGATCTAGCAACGGACACTTCCAGCACAATCCGATGAGCAAATGGAAAAGACGGATGGATGGATAGTCGTCAGGTCGTTGGTGATTCTTCCAGGGGGACTGGACAGGGGGGGTCCACTTCGAGTGCTGACTCGAGACCCTGGCAGCTCACCTGTCTCTGTTATCAACCAATCGCTAATTCTGACCAACGCTGCCGCATTCGACACCCACATCGTTCTCTGTGCTTCCCTGCACGCAACTCTCTTCCTTACACATACATGATGGTCAACAAGGGGCAAAAGAATTTGGCATTACGACCATCTATTCACTAATTTAGCGCCGCTTACAATTTTCAACGGATAAAAAGGTGAAAGGTTGTTAAACCTTATTGGCTGTAATGCCCGTGGGTAGTTTCATACATCACCGCTGGGCAAAAAAAAAAAAAAAACATCACCAGTGTATGAGGTAGTACTGACGTGTAAGATGGGAGATTTACGATACAAGTACATCCATGGCCACTGAGATATCAACATGCCAAAGCATGCTCCAGATTTCAGTACAATGAGTCCCGAATCCAGGACCATGATCATCTCTTGTATTTGTCTAGGTTCCGATGCGCCTTTTCCCCACGCAATTGTTTTGCGCCTCCCAAACTCCGCCAAGAAGATACGCTCCGCCGCCAACCGTATGCCAAACAAGCGGCGACATCATCCATGCCGTCCATGCTACCTGATACTATTATTGTACAAACTCCATCCTCCAAAGCGCAACTCAGCTCGCGCCGGGACGACCAGTATTACGGCCAGCCAAGGGAGTATTGTTGTTTTTTGTTTGTTCCCATACCTATTACCTCATCTTTTTCTGGTATCTTTGCCCTTCTTTTTTCCCTTCTTTTTATCTTTCGGCAATTCCAATTTTGTATACTTGAGCTGCTCCGTCATGGTCGAAAGCATGTACTCGTCAATGTTTCTCATCTCACCACCCCAAGCGTTGTGTTCCAATGCCTCATCAATAGCGGCAGACTCCGCCCTATCCAATATTCCTATTCCACCATCAAGAATGGACTTGCCCGCTGGGGTACCTTGCCGTGTCGTGGAGGCACCTGACCCTGGAACACTCGGCTTTTCGGTAAAATCAGCATCATCTGCTTGAATTTCCTTTTCTGCAAGACGAGCAGCAGCGACGTCCTCCTGATCCTCAGCTTGTTCAAATACTCGACCAACAGTCCGCTGGTCGCTGTTTCCATCTGATCCGCCCAATACACGATCTAAAGCTGCGTCGGCTGCGGCAACTCCTTCGCTCATGAAATCAACCTTGTCGACCAGCGCGTCTCTGACTGACACCTTGTTGAAAGTGTCCGTTGTGAATTCTCCCTCCTGAATAACGACGTCATCCAGCATCTGTTTTTGGGAGGCTTTGCGTAGAATATTGGCCTCAATTGTATGTTCGCTAATAAGACGATAGATGTGCACATCCCGTGTTTGACCAATACGGTGGCAACGATCCTGGCACTGTTTGTCCATGGCGGGATTCCAATCCTGATCATAAAATATGACAGTGTCCGCTCCAGTAAGGTTGATGCCCAACCCGCCTGATCGCGTTGATAAGATGAAACAGAGGATTCTTGTGTCATGGTTGAAACGGTCAGTCAAAATCTGTCGCTGCTCTACCTTGGTCGAGCCATCAAGACGCAGATATTTGTGCCCGTGAATGTTGAGAAACTGCTCGAGAATATCTAGCACTTTGGTCATTTGTGTGAAGATAAGCGCGCGGTGCCCCCCTGTTTGTAGCTTGCGAAGTAGTCTGTCTAGCGCCTGTAGTTTACCACAATCGTATTGAAGTAGGCGCTTGTCGGGGAACTGAATAGAAAGTCTCATACGAGCCTCATGCCACGGATCAAGCACAGGTTCCTTGGGCAAAAATGGGGCCCATCGCACAGGCGCAGATAGCCTAAGGTCCGCTTCCGTGAAGGCTTCAACGCCATTGCGCCCAAGGATAATTTGTCCCGGGTCTCGTGTGATGACGGCGGGAGTCACACAAGAGAATTTCTCAATGATTGTTTTGAGGCCTTCCGCACGCTGGTTAATTGAAGGGGTAATGGCATGGATAAAGGCTGAGTCTGACTCGAACCAGTCCATCATCTTGGATGGAATGCTTGGTGGTGATCTGTAAGGACGCTTGTGGGCGTTAATATTTAAAAAATCAATCACGTTCTTCCCATAGATAGGCCGCTGTTGACGGCGCAAGGCGTTGAGATAGACGCAATGTTGAAGCTCTTCGAATCTCCCCCATCGGGCAGCGCTCTCAAGATAAGAAATACTAGACGCCACGGTAGATGGGTCGAGTATTGAGATTGCGTTCTGAGCCCTGCATTTCTGAGATTCTCGAAGATCCATCAACACTCGATGAGAGCTGAGTTGGGCGACCCGATCTGCCTGAACAGTAGAAAGGTGTTCATGCTGAGTTGGCACGAGATTCAAAAACCCAACATCAACTACGCTCATTGCCTGCCTAGCTAAAAGTGAATGCCGCACCAGTCGCTCAGTCGCCTCATAGTCTGTGCCTATGGACTTGCGCATTCGAAATGAAGTCATGATTGGGCGATCGACAAAAAGATCTGGATGATTACAGACTTTGCGAAGTTGCATTAGGCAATTGATTATAGACAGATAATTGCCTGAAGCAAGTGTGTCTCGAGTATCATTTCGGGATAAGAATCCATCATAAAGCTCGCGCTGCCGCTTGGATAAGCGGCAGAACTCGACGTGCTCGTATTTGGCTGGCATTTGCTTTTCAACGTCTGCCTTAAGCCGGCGAAGAAGATATGGTCGAAGAACTTTGTGCAACTTGCTAATAATTGCCCTTGCTTCATCGTCCATTTGATCTCTCCCGTTCTCCAGGATCTGTGATTCTGGTTTTCGGAACCAATCATGAAACTCTTGTAAGTCGGCAAACCCCCCAACACCGTTTTGAGCAGGCATTAAGAAGAATAGGAGTGACCATAGCTCCGTGAGGTTGTTTTGCAAGGGGGTTCCGGTAAGGAGGAGACGTGCACGAGTATTGAAACCCAGAAGTGTTTGCCATCGCTGCGATTTGAAATTTTTGATGTTATGTGCTTCATCCAGAATCATATAGTGCCATTTTCGGCGTCTGAAAACCTGCTGGTCTTGCAGTACAAGCTGGTATGATGTAATGCACACGTTCCAAACATCGTCGTTGTTCCATCCCTGACGTTTGCGCTTTCGCTCCTCTTGCGAACCGTAATAGGCAAGAATTTTGAAACCAGGACACCACTTCTTGAACTCCATTTCCCAGTTGAGCATCACACTCGTCGGGACAATGACTAGATGGGGTCCCCAAACTTCGTGATGACAGGCGAGATGCGCAAGTAACGCGATTGTTTGAATAGTTTTTCCCAGACCCATTTCGTCTGCCAAAATCCCGTTGGTATTGTTGGCATAGAGGCCGGCCAGCCAGTCAAGACCATGCCGCTGATATTCACGCAAAGTTCCACGTAGAAGAAATGGGACTTCGATTTTGTGAGCCGAAATTTGGGGAGATGAAACAGAGGTACTTGCTTCTGAATCTGGCATTGTCATCTCTCTGGTCGAGGCATCATTCGCCTCAAGAGTGCTGGGTTCTGATGTGACTGATGGCTGGCTATCATGAGTTTCGGTGCCTGTGGGTGATTTGGATTCCACCGGGACAAGCTTGTCAATGGGGTCAGACATCCTAACGTCGTTGGTGACTGTTAAAATATCAAATTGTTGGTATTCTGCCGAAGCTGCCTCCACGCAGGAATTTGTTTCAATATTCATAGAATGGCTTGGACTGCTTGCGCCGGAGACAGCGTTTGAACAAGTTTCCTTGTCTAGAATCTGGGTTGACTCTAAGAGCAATGGTTCGCGTTGCGGGTCGGCATCGAATGGAGTTCCCCCGGACTCGTATGTAGCATCTTCGCCATTAATAGAATCAGGATGACGAACTAACGAAACCTCATCTTCATCTTCAACGTACTCGGTATGGTCCGGTAGGCTCCCCAGTTGAATGTCTTCCATAATGTGATCTGAATTCTCAACATTTAGATCTGTACCCCACGATTCCTGTTTGTCGGTTTCGTCTTTGATCTTGTCGAGCTCCGATTTTCCGAACAGTAGTCCCAACAATCCACCAGCCTCTTCTTCAGAACCAGACTCATCCTCGCCAGACGCACCCTCTCCAGAATCGTCACTATCCATATCACTTGAGCCAAGATCGTCGTCCATGTCGACGGATTCATCACTCGTTTCATCATGTGATCCTTCCCCGTGCACAGAAGATTGGTCTGTGACATCTTTCTTCCCGTAACTGGTTGGAGGCCTTAAATCAGGAATATCAGCGTACTTCTTTCGTAGCTGTTCTTGAGTCAATCCTTCGTCAATGATGGCCTTCTCATCGTCTTCGTCAGCTTCATCATCTGATGATGTCATATTGTCACTATCGTCATTGTTCTCATGGCTAATGTTGTCGTCAGCTCTCATCAGAGAGTCGGTGTCCTCCACCTCATCATCTGCGTCGCTCAGATCATCACTCAACTCATCCTCGTCAGAGAGTAACTCAGAGTCAATATCTGCATTGCGAGCTTGGAGCCGTTGCTCAGACAAACTGACGGCCTCGTTGAGCGCAGCCTTGACTCTCCTTTGCTCTTCTGCCTCCCATTGCTCCATTCGTCGTCGATTCACTTCCGCACGTATATTGTCCCAGGTACCAGAAAGCGCTTTGATGACCACTCGATACCGAGCTATCCATTTATCCCTCGCTTCAATTTCAAGCTCCTCCACAGACTTGGGTTGGCGCCTCAACCACTCCTCACGACATGCCTCGGCTAATTTCTTCGCTGTGAACCGGTGTCGTTGTTGCTCGGCTAACATGAGCTTTCGAAAGTTGGAGATGGCTTTGGTTAAATGATCTTGTCGTGCCCACTGTTTGGGGGGTTCTTCTTCTTCTTCGGGCAAAAATAGGGAGCACCTCTCTGCCGAAAGAATACCCCCAGGTTCAACTTCCTCTTCAATACGAATAACCACAGACGCATCCCTTTGCGCCATGTCTTCTGTGTATGGTGACCCATCCTCCGCCCCCAGCAAGCCGCCATTCTCAACAGGTATGTCACCTGCTCGCTCCCAAAAATCTTCGAAGCTTACGCCGAGCTTAGGTCGTTTGCGTACTTGGTCAGGATGCACCAGAGGGATCACGTTAGAGCGGCTTATTTTTAGCTTCAGACGGGGTGACCGCAGTATACTATCACCAGACGCGTGCCTTGGGATGCCCCTTGGTGTCACGTTATCTTTTATATCTGATCCGTCTGTGAGCCTTGATGCTCGTTGCGCTCTTGTCGACTGACGGGTTGGTTGGGCTGGTGGTGGAGATGACGACCGTTGGCGTGTTGCACGCCAACCAGACTTAAGCTCTTGTGCAGTCTTTTTCGATGTAGATCTGGAACCGGACTCCAACGTGGGTCTTGTTGGAACGGCTCTACTCGCACTTCTGGTGCTTGATTTGGCAGTGGTTGATGTATTCTCTCTCTTTGGTGTGTTGCTCTGGATGCTCCCCAGAGACCGACGTGTCAATCGCTTCTTAGCAGTAGGAAGGATTTCGGAGGGCAGGATGTTGATGCGACCAGACTTGCGGCGGCCATTTTCGGTAAATGTTGTCGGCCCTTCGGCTTCGATCTTCTTCCAAGGCGGCGAAGCAAGCTTAAGCTTGCGAATGGTGGGTGGAGGTGTCACATCTTTCGTTCGTTGCCTTTTGGCAGGCGGTTCGCCATTATCATGACGATTGGGGGAAGCTGATTCGTCTGTTGCATGGAGATTGCCGTTGGTCTTCGATGGTGTCATGTCCACATTGGGGTGTCCGTTTACCGATTCGAATATCTCGCCTTCGTGCTTCTCGACGGAAACAGGGTCCTCTAAGCGCGCGAGGATGGTATCGGATTGCGCTGTGGAAGCCTGAACATCCGCGTTGGAGGGCACATTGTCGGGGGACACGGTCTTGAGCATAATAGCAAGTGTGGAGCGAGGGGACGCTGTAGCCGTGAGCTCCACGAGGCTATCATTTGGTTGTAAGAAATTAATATCTACGGACTCGTAGCGTTTTGCCGGTTATTCATACAAAGTCTGCACATGATCAGCGATCTGTGGCGTGTGCTGTGGTGGATTTTGCGCTCGCTTCAAATCTCGTCAGCAAAACTTTAGAAATGCAAGAAACCCCATCACGGTGGCATCCTAGCAGCCCCTTTGAAAGAGGGTACGTACCTCAAGTCGCGACAGTCGCGATCTGGAAAGAACCCTTGCCTCCCACTAAGAGGTAGGTACCTGTTTATTCACACTTACGTAATCGTCTTGTTCTCCAAATTTTGTGTCGGATCAGGAAAATCCGACTCACCGGCACTGCGAAATGCCTCTACCAGTACAGTACCTGGTAATAATAGGTAGCTCTCAAGTCACCTCGCTGTGCCAATTTCTAATGCCTCAGGCACTACGACGCTTCGAATCATCATAACCACAATCCATCGTTTAGAAAGCTTCCGCGCAGGGTCACCCCCAAACAGAGCAATTGGGCGCCATCCACATCGCTAGTCAGCCCAGTGTGAGCGCGGTGTGCTAATTCGTATGCTTTGGAATAGTTTTACTAACCACTCTGTTACAGATGCTTCCCCAGCGAATTGTACGAGCTTCGGCTCTGCGCACCGGATTAGCAGCCACTCGACGACTACCTGTGACGCAGCGACGAGGATTCTTGCCATCTCAATTATCCGATAAGAGGGTGTATGATGAGAAGTATCCAGATCCCCCGCAAATGAGCGCGGCCGAGGACCCCGGAATGGTCAGCTCTTCAGACATCCCCATTTGTTCGGTTAGAGACTGACAGGTTGTTGAAGAACGGAGGCTATATCAACCCACCCCGAATCAAGCGACAGTTTCGTGATCCCCACGCCAATTGGTGGGATCCTCAAGAGCGACGGAATTTCGGAGAACCAATCCACGAGGATAACGATGTATTGGGTATCTTCTCACCCTATGAATACACATGGACTAGCACCGGGCCGGGTCTGCTCATGATCGGCACGTTCATTACTGTATTCTTGGGTGTTACTGGTGTCGTGTATTTCAATTATCCAGATATGCCCGCATATCCTAGAGAGTTTGAAGGTGGCCTGGAGCGGGAGTTGGGAGGCCCAGGTGCTGTAAGAGTAAGTCCTCCGATACTCCTAAACTGTTGCTCAACGCCCTGGTTCATATGTGCTAATTGACGCCGCTACTTACAGGCGCGAATGGCTGGAGATGAAGATCCATAAGAAATTGCATCCCATGTTTAACTGTACATAATCCAAGCAAAGAATTAGAACCACCGGTTTCCTAGCCACAATCGCACTATGGGCATGAGCTCGTATGGGCAGAATTTTTGTTAGGATATGGCTGAGAGACTACTTGTTTCTAACCTCTACCTTATCTGTTACCTTCCCCTATATTGAATCTGACATGTTTGAATGCATGATTATTGGAGCATAAGCCTGTTGGCTCATTGTGGTCAAATCGTAGTTCAAGAGACACAGTGACAACATACCTATGCACCGACTTGTCGTTCATGTGTGTAGACTGCACAACGTTCGGCTGCATCTATAACACCAAGCGTCTCTCTCGGTCCATCCACCTGCCAGTGTTGGTCTACGCTGTCGCTTATATTCTCCCTGTTGGGCAAAACTTCAACTCCTCACAATCAACCAAGCGGAAAGTACAACCCATGATTTCGGACTCCACTGGGAACTTCCTTGTGTCGTTCCTCACATGTTCAGGGCGCGCTCGGTGGCTGCCATAACTGTCGCTGGCATATCCATCTAGGTAGGCGGGCAGATCGCTTTCAATATCGGTACCAATTCTCCTTCATTCTTTCTCGATGTCGCGCATCTTTTCGGAACAAGATTCAAGACAACACCTCATCTTCCCTCGCATCAAGTACCCTATCGCTACACACCAGCTTCTGGAACATTACATGCGTTGGTGGTCACCGGGGCATCTACGGGGTATTAACAGAGTGCTTCCTGTTTCTTTGCTGCCCTGGGCGTCCTTGTTCCCATGACGATTGCTTGACACTCCTTTGTTTGCTACTCCCCTTCTAGATCAACTTGGAATAGCCGGTCGCATCATTGAATTACCATTTCGCACACGATTTGACCCCACACGCTACAGCTACGGCGGTTCATCATCTAGCTGTATTGGAGATGCGTTACGAAGATTGGGATGTACTGCTCTTCCCGAGAGACTGCAAAGTGCCCTTCAGAGAGTTCAGAGTTGCTTGCCATGTCGTTTATGATACAGGTGAGAATTTGGCTCGGCCGCCAGGGCTATAGTGGCACTCTCTACAAGGATCTGACACTTCCCGTGTTGCCTGACAGAGTTCTCTCATGTTCACGGTCCTTCTGGATTACCTACGGTCTGTTGCTTTGTGCCCAGTATGGCCACCGGGACTCCATTCCAAATCTCGGTGCATTCATGGTCCACCCCGCTAGTTAGCCAGTTTACGGAGATGAATAGCAACTGTGCCGATAAAGTCACATTCGAGGCTCGACTGTTCATTGACGGAAAACCAATCACGTACGCTACGCCCATATCTCTCACGCAAAGATGGTGTAATGCAATGTATGGGCTTGCTAACACAAGTTCAGATCTACAATTCTTGGCCGGGACAACAACTGGCCATATGTCATTGCTCACAGCTTCGGTTAGGTGCATCAATACATTTATTTAGTACCACAAGACTAACCCATATTATTTCTTAGACTTTTCTAAAACCTGTGATCTGGAGCCTTTAAGGTTTCCCAACTTTCGACAGGAGCTCCTTCAACAAAACTATTGGAGTCCTGCTGATGATGTCGGGCGCATCAAAGTCGTCATCAGTGAAGGATTTCCTAGAGATTCGGCATCTTTATCTTTTGAACGGGCTAAAAACATCGTTGCTTTCTCGTTTCAGCATGCTCCTCCAGGTAATATTCTTGCTTTCTCCTACTTGATACTTGATTTCAGTTTGTTGATACTGGGGTAAGACATCCTAGAGGGGTCATCTATTGCGTGGCCGAATTCTTCCATGTGGCGCAAAACCCCATCGGCTTCGTCAATGTCCGTTCCGGCATATAGATCAAACAACTCCAGTTCACATGCACATTCACCTCGACGAAAGAATGGCGTCATCGCCAGTGTCTCACCAGGCTATCCGATTCCCAATTTTCACAATTTTATGCCCAATATCCTGTCGAATGCTGGCACGAAAGGGATGAACCACCCAGGTTTAGATTGCTTCGCATATGGAAGTAACAACAATGGAATGGGCTCGTTCACCGACGAAAACATATACATGGATTGGTTCAGTGGTGGAGGCTTTGGTTTTGGGGCGGCCAACCAGCCGGGTGCTCTGGGGTTTCCTACCAATTTTAAACGCAATGAAAGAAAATCAAGTACTGATGTTAGCATGCCTGACTATATTCCATATGGCGACATCACACAACAGCAACAAGCAGCTGCAGAATCCCAATTCTCTCTTGCTACTTTTCGATTTGAAGACGACAGTTATCTGAGACAGCTTAAAGTGCCCACCAACACCCCGACGGGTGGGGGGGCTGAGGCTTGTCAAAGAGAAGGTGCTGTTGGACATTGGCAAGCTTGGCCTTCGAAGTTATGCTGACAAGCCCGCCAGAAATGCCATTTTCTTTTTTCAGTCACCCTTCATCCGCCCCTACCGAAATCTCTCTGTCTACCCCCTTGCCGGTTCAACCCATGCCAAATCATGCAATGTTTCAAAACGCTCAAATCCCATCTGCAGAAGTCAAATCCAAAAAAGAGAACCGGGTTCAATCCACCTTTGGTCTGTCTCCGTGTACCAGGGCTTCGTCTTTGACGGCAGATATGGTTCGGGATTACCGGGAATCGCGGAAAGGCTCGCAACAAGTCTGTATCGCACCTGAGAACAATGTGTCAGTCGCAGCTGTAACGAAATTAAACACTCCCCAACCTCATATTCACTCAAATAATAGCAAACGTAGTTCATCTGTTGGAGACTGCGCAAGCGTCCTCTCCAATGAACTTTTCCCAGACTCATCCTTGGCCAGCATGGGCAGCTCCTTGGAAAAGGGAACAAAACGTCAGCGGTATTATACACCCACTCCTACAAGGGGTACTAAAGAAGAAAACGAACCGGGACAGGTCAGTCCCAGCGTCCGTATCACGTCTTTTGTGGAAAACTCATCTGCCAAAGATGCTCAATGACTTGTATCGTTCATTAGCAGGCCTTTACTATTCGCAGGTTGCGGTTTATCAGATCACAACATTGTTAGTCACTTTGGTCATATTTAAAATCGCTAGGGCAAGCCAAGATGTTTGTTGGGAACTAGAAATAGTAACTCTCCCATGGGCCATTGGCGATGCAGTGGTGTTGGAAGAAACATGACCAAGTTAATATCAGTTATTGCGCAACTTCACTATGCCCGCAGAAAAAAAAATCCGCCGAACACAAAATACATGGATATAAACTACATCGAGCAGGAAAGGTGCAGCTAGGCCTCCTTCCCAAGGGAAATCACTAAGTTGATGCTTAGCGATGCCTTGTAAATGCGTTTAGACCTTTTGTACATGAATAGAATGGAGGGTAAAATAGAGAGTGAACGTAACAATCCGTGATTTGAGTATTAGGATTGATATGCGCTCCGGGCTATGTTCGCTAGGAGATCACTTTGTCGATGAATGGAATCTCACGGGGAAAGCAGTTGCACAAGGTAGGCATTGCTATGTTTGGCAGTAATGGGTGATGTAGGAGGGTTGCAAAAGCATAATTCTGGTTGACGTGAATCATATTCACTGGCTACATTGGTAGCGAAGAATAGGTGATACACTTTCATACGACCAGCCCGATTAGCTTAGTGGTAGAGCGTTGCACTTGTATCAACTCCTGACATGCAAAGGTCGCGCGTTCAATTCGCGTATTGGGCACTTACGTTTTGTCTTTTTTACTTGTTTTACAGCCTGACCAACTCCTCAGATTAGCACCGCACCTGCCTGATATACTTGGTCAACCATCTTCGTTATAACTTGCCTTGTCCGATCAAGGCCACTACTTGATATCACATATAGATGGTGGATACAAAGTATTACCATACTGTGTTTGTAATGTGCTAAATTTGTTTTACAATATTGACCAAAGTTGGTCCTCAACTTGGATTTTTACTAAAGCGTGGTATTGTTTATAACTCAAGCTGACATCAAGCATAGATGCTGTTAAATAACTACCTACACAAGTACGTAGGAGGATCAATGCTGTGCTATTTTGCCCATCAGTTATTAACGAATTTTCGAATAGCAAGAAGTTGCTATACTGGTCTACAATTTTGTCTGTGTTATTTCATGAACACACCATGGACTTTGATGAATGCAAAGAGGTTTCATGTAAAATCAAACTTGAGCGATGTATAAGATGGAATGCTTTTGATCTACTATATTGTCAATTAGTCGAAATTCTCAAGTATAGTAATACGCATACAGGGTAGCCAACGCACATCACGTGTGTCTGGCTGTTCGCCGCACTCCGCATTTCATGGCACGGGCATTGTACCCGTTGACAATCAATCGGGTACATAACGTCATATTGAAACAGATTCAAAGAATCCATCAACCTCAATTCCTTCTTGCGTCTGAAAATCCGCACCATTGAAGCTTTAACTTAATCATGCATTGGGCGACAATTGCGGCGGCAATTGCTGCGGCACAATTGGGCTTTTGTTCAGGGGAAAATCAGCTGCCACTCTCTAGTGTGCGTCATCCCGAATCCTCAGCGGCTCAGCACGACGACAGCGCCCCATCATACAGGGATGAGGTCGTGAGCCTCCACAAGTCGCTGGTGTCCGCTTCTTCCACTTTTGGCACAGAAAAGAAAGTGGCAACTTTGATTGTTGATTATCTTAAAGAAAGAGGGTATCACGTCGACCGTCAATACGTCCCACATAGAGACGATATTCCAGAGGAGCAGGATGATCGATTCAACATTATTGCGTGGCTCGGCGACAGGAAGACTAACTACAAAGTCTTGGTCACAAGTCATATTGATACCGTGCCCCCTCACATCCCATACCAAATTGATGAAGGAGATTTGACCAAGGACACCATCATCAAAGGCCGAGGTACTGTTGATGCCAAGGGTAGTGTTGCTGCTCAGATGGTAGCAGTCGAAAGGTTGCGCAAGGAGAAGAATGTTAACGTTGAGGATGCCATCCTCCTGTTTGTTGTTGGCGAGGAAGGTCCTGGCGATGGGATGAGGTTCTTCAGTGACAGCCTCAAGCACATGGAACCAAAACTTAGCTTTGATTCGGCCATCTTCGGCGAGCCGACAGAGAACAAGCTGGCATGTGGTCATAAAGGCGGCCTATTCTGTAGCATTCGGGCCAAGGGTGTTGATGGCCATAGCGGCTACCCGGAATTCGCCAAATCAGCCAACGAGATTATGGTCCGCGCCTTGGCCAAGATGATTGATGCAGATCTCGGGACCAGTAAGCTGTTTGGCAACACGACTGTAAACATTGGCAGATTTGATGGCGGTGTTGCCGCCAACGTCATTGCTGCAGACGCCTTCGTTCGTCTTGCAGTTCGAGTTGCCACGGGCTCGGAGGACCAGGGAGATAAGATTGTGCAGGCTAAGATCCAGGACATCCTGGATGGTGTTGACAAAGAGGCATTCACATTTATTTGTACACATGGCTACGGCCCTTATGAATGCAACTGCGATGTCGACGGTGAGTGAACAATAAGCCGGGCAATCTCGTATTGCTTATTCGTCGAGTTGATGCTGATAAAGACACAGGTTTCTCGCCAATTGTTGTCAACTACGGCACTGACATTCCTAATTTGCGGGCCGACTATGTTCGGTATCTGTATGGCCCGGGGAGCATTTTGTTCGCGCATGGAGCTCGAGAGCACTTGACTGTTGGCGACTTGGAAGATGCGGTAGATGGTTACCAAAGACTAATCCTTCACACTCTCAAGCAACAGTAATAGCTGATCTATGAGTATGGAGGGAGGGAATTTCTTGAGAGGGCAGCCTGGTCTCCTTTTGTTAAAATCAATGAGGTGTTTGTAGCTCCTCCCTTTGACAGAATCAAGAAATTGACAGAACAGAAAGAACTCTTATTATTTGGTTGCAGATTTAGCCAAGAATACTTGTCCACCTCTCTGGCATGATTTTGCTGAAGTCGAACTTTCCATCTGTTCCCTTTTCTACTGCCCCTCTCTCAGTGACAACAGCATCAATAAGTTCTGCTGGTGTAACATCAAAAGCAGGGTTCCAAACGCCGATCCTCTGGTCAGCCGTTGCGATTCGCACCGTGGTCCCTTCGTCGATGCTGCCATCGGGTTTGGTGACAGCTCCAGTGATTTGAGTGAGCTCCTCTCGGTTGCGCTCTTCAATCTTGATGCCATCACCAGTTTCTGTCTCCAAGTCGATGCTTGTGGTTGGCGCAGCGACTATAAATTTGATGCCGTGATGCCGTGCTAGCACAGCTAGTTGGTAGGTGCCGATCTTGTTAGCTGTATCTCCGTTACGAACAACACGGTCGGCCCCAACAATGACGGCAGCGATATTGGTTGCAGATTTCTTTGTCCGAAATAGCGAAGCGGCCATCGAATCTGTGATGAGCGTGCTCGGAATGCCCTCGTAGACCAACTCAAATGCTGTAAGCCGGCTACCTTGGTTATATGGCCGAGTCTCGGTACAGTAGGCGTGCTGTAGCAAACCCTGGGTTCTAAGTGTGCGTATTATCCCAAGAGCAGTGCCATGCCCTGATGTGGCCAGAGAACCGGTGTTGCAGTGCGTCAGGACCGAAATTGTGTTTTCGGGGGATGCGCCAACTTGAGATCGTAACCATTCTGCGCCATGATCACCAATAGAGATATTCGTGCGCAGGTCCTTCTCCAGTATTCGCTCTGCTTCTTCCACAAATGCTTTCACTATAGCATCTTTGCCACTACTCTTATCACAGCTCCTAATTACGGCTTTGAGTTGATTTATGGCGTTTGTCAAATCCACAGCCGTTGGCCGGCTTTTCTTCAGATAGTCTAATGCCTCATCAATGTGGGCAATAGACTCATCGGCAGAGTTGGCTGCAATGGAACCATTGTGTAGCTCCACAGCAAGACCGAGGCTGGCAACTATGGCAATGGCTGGAGCACCTCGTACTCTCATTGAAGCAATGCTGTCAAAGGCTTCTGTCCGGTTAGAGACGACATCATAGTGAAACTCGTGAGGAAGGCGAAGCTGGTCCAGGACCTCCAGCTTTCCTCTCGTGTATCGAATAGCCTGTAGTGTAGACATGGGATGACTGATTCTGGGTGAAAATCTGGATCACCGCTGGTTGGAGTATGTTGCTATTGTATCTAGTAATGAATTAAGCTCGTTGAGGAAGGATTATAAGGAAATATTATTGCCCCTCTTTGTCATGGTGCTTGCCACTTCTATGATTCTGCCATTGCCACCCCGCCATGGCGCCATGGCGTGGATGGCCCTTATGGCCCTTGGTGGACTTTCAGCGCATCTCACCGCCTAGACGGGTGGCTCTCATACGAGGTTTACGCTCGAGGAGCCTGTATCGGCTATCGAATACCCACTGTGTCAATGAAGTACGCGCTGTAGCCTGGGCACTAACCGATTGACTTCAATGTCCAGGGGGGGAGCTCTTCGTACTGACGCAGGTCCCTGTGCTAGCGCCGGGTGACCTCTGTTTGGCAGTGCGCTCCATATTACCTGCCTGGATGCCAGTTAGCCATAACCTACCTCATTTGCACATTCGAAGCGGTCAACGATGCTCGAGGCTGAGAAGTCTGGATGGCCATGGAACAGCAGTCTTCGACTTCAAAGGTGACAGGTATGAAAATTCTCCCAAGCTCTTCCACTAAGACTTGGGCCCCATAGTTGTTGCGATTTGTCGTAGACAGGTAGTACTGACAGTTCTGATGCTCACAGTCGAGTATTTCGATCCTCACGATGTCTACAAACTTCTAGCCCCTGGCCTAGTCCCTCGCTTGCCATTGCATAACCTTCACTGGCAATCGCATGCTGGGCCCCTACGGTCAATTGAAGCGCTACACGTGGAGCTTGTTCAACATGGAAATGATGTCTCGACTACAGGGCCTTCCGGACCGACCCCTCGACCGTCTGGCGCATCACGAGACGACGGCTTCCAGACGCAAAACATTGGTGGGCAGTCCAGTACTCTCGAAGTGACCGATACCGCGTCAATTCCGGCGAAGACACCGGGAAGCCAGCGCAGACATCAAATCCCTGGATTACGCCGCACACCTTACTTGAAAGTGCTGTTTGTTCGATGCGACGACAACGATTCATACAAGAGCTCTGTTAGATCCGAAGTCCGCGACTGGGTCAAGGCACATACCCCACAATCAGGTGGCTCGAAGAAAGGAAATAGCCAAGAAAACCATGACGCCTTTGAGTGGTTGATTGTACATGTCATTATTCCAAACACAGTCGCAGCGACCCAGCCAAGGAGTAGCAGCAAAGCCGAGGGGAGCGTGTCGGAGAAGACTTCCTCACGATGGCGAACGGGGTCAACCCCGCTGATGGAGAAGTTTCGTTCGGATTTCAATGGGTCTGCCAAAACCTCCCCTGACCGAGTCGCGCAGATTCGAATTGGCATCAATGATGTTCCTTATGATTTGTTACCAAGGGTCGTCCCTGCGGTACCGTCGGGATATTCTGAGAACGAGCAGGATGCCGAGAATGCTTGGACTGAACTCATTGGGAAATTTAAGAGCCTAATACTCTGCTCGTTCGACTCGAGAGTAACACAGTATGAAGATGATATCAAGGAGAAAGATGCACAGCGAAGCCTTCCTGGTTGGAATTTTTGCACTTTCTTCATATTGAAGGAAGGCTTAGCTAGAGGGTTTGAAAATGTTGGATTGGTTGAAGATTCACTAGTCGGCTATGACGAACTCAGCGCCGGGTTGGATGCAGTTATCCACGAGCAGGTAGCAACAGGATCGCCTGAAAGTCATGGTGGCTCCCTGTTACCATTCACTAAAGAATTACAAACCATTGCAAAAAAAGCATTCATGGCGGACTCCGATGGCGAAGGAAAAGAGGTCGAGGCAGTGGACATGCAGGCGTGTGAACCGCATGCAGGACATTTTGATGATATGCTCATTAGCTCAACGAAAAAGCCATATCGCGACATGATCCTGGAAAACAAAGTTTCGGTTTTCGACTTTCACTGCTACATCTTTTCACGACAGGTAACACTCCTGCTGAGGCTGGGCAATGCTTCCTCAACTCGGGAAGAGCTAGCCTTGATGCTAAAGCAACATGAAGAGTCTATTCTTCATGGAGAAGCATCTCGGGCGCCACCCCGGTCAAATCGTAAAGAGGAAACAGAAAATCTGGCAATGTTTGCGGAAATTTGTAGGAGAACATTGCAATTCATACCCTCAGTCTCTCAGATATTGCGACGGGATGTTGTCGCTGCCATACAGGAAACTGGCGAGCTTGGTGAAACGGGCAGCTCAAACCCATTAATGGAGGAAACGGTTGAAAATATTGTGGCATCGTTTGCGTTTTCTGTTGCCCAACAAATCTTGGCGCAGACCTCAACCAAGTCGCTTCCGATTCCACCTTCGTCGCTGTCTATAGGAGGTGACCAGGAACAGAAAGTTTCTATCCCAGAGCCCAAAACCATGATGCATCCGGCAAGGAACTCGTCCCTGAATGCCCGAGGAGGATCTAGGCCGCCCCCAAGTCCAGGTATTTTCCCTGGGCCAGGCAGACAAGCTATCGCATTGCCAAGTGATGGGCCGAACACAAATAATTTCCTCAAGGCAGGGCTAGAGGATCTCGCTGCCAAGAGAGCTGAGCTGTACATGCTCTCGCGAAGTGTTCTGACTGGTCTTGGAAAGAAGCGCGGCTGGCACGATGGCTGGGCTGAGGCTCCTATGATGGGAGAAACGAATATTGAGGACATGGAGGATGTTAGTCTGGATGACGGCAATGACAGGGATGATGCAAACTCGTCATCTTCGTCATCGGAATCGACTTCTCCGGAGACTGAACAGCCAAAGCTGGGGACTGAATGCTTGCCCTCTTTGACTGGCATTGACAGCCATGTTCTTCGCATCGCCATACAGAACTCTGATGACTTTTATCGATTATACGAAATCTTGACGGATAAAGCTATGCGCCACTTTACTGTCGCCAATTATGATAATGCAGTCAAGGCGAGCCAGGCTGACCTTGGAGTTCTGAAAGTTCACATGAAGGATTATAATACAGCAGCGTTCTTCTTAGGGCCCGCGACGGTCTTCTTTGGAAAGAGCGGGTGGAGTTTACTGGAGCTTTCTATGCTGACGATGTACGCCAAGTGTCTTGACGAGATGCAGTCTAAAACCGACTATGTCAATATTGCTTTGACGCTTTTGACAAAAGCTTGTGCAGCAGAGAGGGACCGGCTTCGGTCTATACGCCATACCGGATCACTGGCCCAAAGAACACCGGACCTGTTGCCTCTAGTTGGGGTTGTTGAGAAACTTTGCTCACTTTGTAAAACAGTTCCAGCTGAGGCCAAGGTTCCTTTGACAAATTTCTTTACTGACGTTGAGCTTGCGGGACCACCTAAATATCGCGATGGGCAGGATAGTTGCTCTCTAACAATCAATCTGCGAAGCCTGTTGCCAGAGACTATTAATCTAGACACTCTGACCCTGAAGCTGTCGTGCACAGATGGGGGACCTTGTAAAGAGTTGGTATTCACATCGAATAAGACAATAATTGGGATTGCTCCTGGTAAAAATTCCGTTAATGTAAACTGCAATGTAAGTTTGTTTTGCTAGTTCTTTTATAACCCTTGGCGTTGGCTGACCAGAAGTTCAAGTCTGTTGTGCCCGGGAGCTACTGGATCACGCATCTTGGCCTTCGCTCGAACAACATTCTTTTGCATTTTGAGCAAGACGCTGGTTCGCAACAAATAACGGCAATCGACATATTTAGATACTCAGAGGTGGTGCTTTTTCAGCGTGCTAGTGCTTTTGACGCCAAAGTTATGGCAACAAGACATACTGCACTAGACAAGAATAACTCCCTTGACCTGGAGTTGAATACGGGATGGAATACGGTGAAGAGTTGTGAAGTAAGAGTTAAGCCAGCAACAGGTGGTCTCCGCTTCCTGACCACGGAAGCCAAATTTGTTGGTCCAGAGCAGATGGAGTTTGCAAAACCTCCCGAAGCCGGCGTGTTTTACTTTGCTGAAATAGCCGCCGAGACGTCCGTGACACTGAGATTCCCCTACACCGTTGAGCAAGACGTGGGAGATGTTTTCGCGAGGCTTGAGGCAACTTATGTCACAGATTCCGGAGAGACCTTTTACCTCGCTAAAGCCTTGACGATTCCTGTGTCATTAGCGGTTGGTGTGAACGTCCAGGATGTGTTCAAACACAATGCCCTTTTCTCGAGATTCAATGTTTCCACTGCCAGTTCGAGCCCGCTACGCTTGTGCAAGAGCGAGCTGTTGAGTTCCGACTTGTTTGAGTCGGATTTCGGTGCTCCACCCGCAGGCATTGTTACGGTATTTCCGAAGCAAGCAGCCAGTCTCGCGTACAGGATACGACGAAAACCGGGTGCGAAAGCTAGTCAACAGTCGGGAAAGACTATGTATCTGAAGCTGGATTACAGTGTTTTAGATGCTGAGATTGAGGAACTAATGAGCAGAGCACTCGTCAAAGCCTTGGCCTCGACATCTTTGGCGCAGTATTCGCGACTTATTGTGGAATCTTTGCTAAATGAAGTAAGAAAGGAGATGCAGCCACGCGATTTGGAGCGGGCGGCTCTACTTGGAGACGTGTCAACAGCGTTTTTGGACGGCGTTGCCTGGGAATCTCGCTTCTCAGGGCTAGGAAAGGTCCCTGGGACCAACGAAGACGCTGCTAAAACGCTTTCCTTGTTTCTCGAGGACTGGCGAAAGACCAACCCTTTCATCGCGATCCCAGCATCTAGTATTGTCGAACCATCGTCAATCTTGATCCCTGTGGAAATCCCGTCTCTTTCCGTCGTACACACAGCAGATATCCGCCTCAAGACCCCCGTCCCCAGCCCCATTGAAGATGCCACTACCGAAGGGGGGGCAACAACTCCCGTCGTGTGCACCAACCAGATCCTCCCGGCGACTCTGCACCTAAAGTGGACACGCATCTGGGATACCGAGCCCGGCCACAAAGAAGACCAAGAATTCAACTACGACGTCACCGCACCGGCCGACACGTGGCTGCTCGGCGGCCGTCGAAAGGGCCACTTTGTGATTCCTGGGGTTTCCTCCTCTGCCGACGAGGCTGCCTCTTCGACGCCCGAGACTGAGGCTGAAATTCCACTGGTGCTCATCCCCCTGCGCGAGGGCTGGCTGCCTTATCCATCCGTCGAGATACGCGAGATTTCCGCCGCTGGTGCCACAATCGCCGCGGATACACGTGGTGACGGCTCCGCTGTCCCTCAGGGGTGTGAGGTCGACATGAGGAATCTGGGCGAGACGATAAGGGTTGTCAGCGGCCTGAGGAGCCTGACTGTGAGTTTGGATGCGAGCGGGCCCGGAGGTGGCCCGTTGGTGTTTGAGAGTGATGGCATTCTTGGGTACCAAGGGAGGATTGTTGCATGAATCTGATGTGATTGATGTAGAAAAAACATGCATTGAAAATGTGAGTGCAAGGAGCAGACATGGGACCAGATTATGAATTCTACTGCGTATTCAAATTTAAACAACACGAATATGTGACTAGTTTTGTCACCATAAGGCTGAAGGCCAAATAAAGTATTTATTTTTGTCAACTCCAACTCACATGCCACCATTCAAAGGAATGTGTTCCTTCCATGCATCCGCCCTAGTTTTATCTTGTTTTTACATAAGTATATGTAACTTGGATCATGTCTCTGTTCTTCCTTCAATCCTTGTCCTGTTCTACCTTCTCCCCATGTACGTACGCCTGTAAGCTCCCCATGATAAACACGCTCCAAAAGAACTCCTGTCTGATATGCTGCTCACTTGCGCCCTGTTCCAAAGTGCGAATAATAGTGCAACTAAATAAGAGATAAAAAAAATGAAACAAGCCCGGGCAATAACGCTCCTTCGCAACCATGGCTGAAGAGTCATAATATGGCCCAAATCGGTGATTGTCAGGTTGATTCACCGACAGTTAATATACAGTGAAAGACTGCTCAAACGAACGTGGCGCGTTCGGAAAGAGGACAATTGCATGGCAAGAAAAAGCACACAAAAAGAGTCCTGGGTATCATTGCCCCATGGGGCTGGCGAAACGTCAAAAAAGTAGTCGAGTTGCCATTGGAGGCCGTAACGGTCATGATCGGCTCGAGCGGGTTTGATAAAGATTGAATGGTATCATCGAACTCTAATTCGAAGCGGTGTTTTTTAGGTCCAGGCACGCCTGGCTTGCGGGATGACAGACCCGGCCAGGGTAACGAGGTATAAAATTTAGCATCTGATGTAATGACAAGCATCAACGGCTAGCCCGGGGCACTCATTTCTTGCCCCGACTGCCAGATGCCGTGATTTTGGTAGTGCTCATCAGATCGCCGATATACTTTTGTAGAAATTTGTTGTTGCTATCTAATTTGTCGTGCTCTTCTCGCACCGCTTCGATGCGGTTGAAAATGGTAATCAGTGAGTCTTGCAGAACCTTAGCTTGTCTGAAGGTGCATGTTAGTCAAATGCGTAGTCAAGGGCGATTAAACGTAACAATTCCGACCTTCTTAACTCCTCTCGAGCCTCTTTTCCAAGCCGGTCAATATCCTCATTGGTCCGACGAGGACTCATTGCTCGCACGTCATCGGGGCCAAAGTGTGACTCAACGGGGCCAACCGCAGAGCTGTCGCGGGGTACAACAAGGGGTCCGCTGCTTTTACGACTGGGTAGGCGTGGCCGAGTTGGGATAGGCTGGTGAATGATGGATTCATTCTGGTCCGAGGCTGTGGTCGAGGATGACGAGTCAGAGCGTTCGAGTGGGTGGTGATGACTGGGGGAGCCTGTCGAGTAGGTGTCATGTTCGTCAGACATGATGACGATGCAAGCCGGTATGTGCAAGACTCAAAAAATCGACTGTTGAGAAGAGATGATGTTGATACAGTAGCCACGATGCTTGGTCAGCATAGAAGCACTAGATGGTAACAAGTATCGTCGGCTGCGGTATCCAGTAAGGTGGCTGAGAAAGGATAACAAATAGTGTTGACGTTAGGCTTTCACCAAGTCCGAATGAACAGGGACGGTTAAAAAGAAATTGGCGCAAAAAGTCAAACGCGACGCCACAGGAAATCCTAAGAGGCGTCGTGATTGTGGAGGGTGCCAAGGAATGGTGGAGAGTGAGTTTCCTGACGACGACGATGAAAACTGGTGAGGTGCGCAGTCAAGAGCACTCAAGACCTGATGAAGTCACTGCAATAAGATGTGGTGCAGTGTGTCGAAAGGCAGCGAAGTGCAGTGTAGTGCAGCAGTGGTGGGCGTCAATTTTTGGTCGTTTGGCGGCGGGCGAAAGTTGTTGTCGAGCGGAAATCGGGTTACAGCGACCAATAGTGAGATATAGATTTGCAGAGTTTGAGTGTTGGTGTGCGGGCAGGGTCGAGTCGGTTGAAGACGGTTTTAATGGGCTGCGCGCGGTGTGTGGGCAGAGCAGGCGAGAGAGAAAGCGGTGCACGAACTGCTGGCAAAAGGAAAGGCGAGGTTGATGAGAAAGGATGGCACAACGGATGGGGGAAAGAGAGGGAGAAAAGGGACGGATCGTGTGTGCAAGGGGCGAGGCAGCTTGGAGAAGGCAGGATGAACATCCGACATCTTTAGGCGGTCAGCCCCGAGTAATGCGATGATGATCTGCTATAATTCTAGCGTCGGAGGTGGTGCACCAGTAGCGCGGCCAGAATATGGGGGCTTTAGGGGGGTCGGGTTGGGTACTGTGCTGTGCTGCGCTGTGCTGTATGGTGCTTTAAATGTACAGTATAGCCTTAGTACCTTGTCTACAGATGCGCAAAGAGGATCTACATTGGTTGGAAGTTTCATTGTCAGTTTGCTTATTGCTGTAGCTTGTGAAGAGATTGCTAGTAATATTACGAGAGTGTCTGGCAGCATTTGACAAGGCCTTGATTACAGACAGGTACGGTACGGTACGCCTTACATGGCTTGGGTCGCCACTTGCAGGCGGACTTGCAGGAGAGGAGCATGGAGGGGTGATGGAGGGGGGAGAGATGATGGGCATTGTGGCAGGTACCTATTTTCCATCCGTACAAGGTGGAGGTGGTGAAGGTGGTGGAGGAACAGGAGGAGGGAGAGCGAGAAAGGGGGGTCGGTTGGGTGTTTGTTCCCTTCCATGTTCCCCTGCCCACACCCGCCTGACGCTGGTGGTGGTGTGGTGGGTTATTCGCAGGAACGACTGGGTGGGCAGTACTTGGGGAGCACGGTACCGCGTTTTGTACCCACGTTTGGCCCCTTGACAAGTTAAGATACCGTCAAGTTACACACCATGCCTCGTCGGGACGTTTGGCAGGTACTATAGGTATCCACGGGTATCAGGCGGTGAATTAGGATGGGTGGGGAGACAGACAGACATTTCGAGGAACACCCTTTGAAGATTGTTGACTTCCGAACCCAGGGTGAAGGATGGAGAAGCGGATCGGCCTTTTCTCATTGCAGTCAGCATAGGTGCGTAACTGCATCGCAATTCCTATGAGAAACTTCGAAACTGCCTCGATGCGCTATCCATATGTATGCAGGCGTCCATCGGCAGGTTCGGTTGGCGTGACAGGTTAGATGCTACCATGATCTCGACGGAGATAGGTAATCACCCACGGCGAGCGGATGCAAGGGCCACGCAGCGGGAGGACGCAATGCCTCTAGGGGAACCACATCGGCGCTTGACAAAGAAATTATCAGCGCCTACCTTTTAATCCGCCCTCTGCTATATTCTGTATGGATATGGACAAAGGGGTAGTAATAATCAATAACTAATTATGGTGTACTCCGTAGAGAGCCGAGAGCTTGAGGAAAAGTGAGATGGGCATCCCGAAATGTCATGTCTAGCTCCGATTGGCTGTGCGGGATGGCCAATTTGGAAGATTGGCGCCTGTGACGCCATAGGGGACCAACCAGCCAGCCAGGCCCCTGGAAACAGCCAGTGCAAGGACTGTGGAGCAGTGAGCACTGAGAATTCCCACTAAGCGTTCAGGGTGTCTTGGCGCTGCTTGAGGCAGTACGGAACACAACCCTTCACACTGTACTGTTAGTTAGTGGTAGGTGGGTTTGCCATGAGCTGGTCAACTGGCCCCAAACGCATGCATGAGCATCGGTCAGGCAGGTCCATCCCATCCCTAATAACTTTGGCTCCCCCCCTCCTTCGGCCGCTCCCACCAAATTTTACACTGTGCTTTGTAGCAAATGGCTCGACCTTTGCCATTCCCGGCAGTCACTTCGCCATCATTTGCAGATCAGCATCATTCTGACACACAAACATTCGTATCGAAATGGTGCGAGTACGGACACTGTCCCCCCCCCCCCAGGTGGGTCGTGAACCGTGGACTGGCTAGCCAACAGCATCACACGACGTCACTTGAATCAATCTCAGAGCACGAAGCACAAAGCTCGAGCATGAGCATGAACCAAAAGAGAGGTCAAAGAGGGCCAAGCAAGATCCGATTCGGAGTTTACAAATGGAAATCGCAATCGAAACACGACTCACAAACGAGAAATGACGATTATCAGGTCTCAACGCTGAGTCGAGGCAAAGCTAAACGAACCCTCCATTCTTCACAGAGGTAGGTAGCCTCCAACAACACTGCACGGTCTATTACCCAAGCAAATGGAATGAATGGTGGAGTGAATTAAAATACAAAGATGAAGATCATTTTTTATTACGAGCAGTCCTTTTTGGCTGATCCATCAAGTCCAGCGAACGACGCCAGCCCCATTCCCAGACAGGAAACAGTGCAGAAGGGCAACGGGCAAGGATTAAAAGGACTTGCAGATCCACCTGATGTCATGGATCGACAGGCCTTTTGGCGTCTTTGGCCCAACCGCCTCAGCCGCGTGACCAGGAGAGACTTGTCAACGCCACATCTTTGCAGAGCACAGTACGCAGAATGACTTTTTCTTTTCTTTTCTATCCCATTCTTTGTTTCATCAAATTATTGATTACTATGCACCCCCATCATCTGTACCTTCGAACGTCTTTTAAATGCACATTAATTTGCTTTTATGATATGTGGAGCATACAGCACATTTACCTTTGCTGCGTTCCATATTGTTCATGTACAGGCCAGTCAGTCTGGTCCTTATTGCCGAACGAAACACCGTTGGATCCTTGGTGATTATACAGAGAACATTGATTGAAGGTGCATTGTTCAATGCTACTCTTTTTTTTTTTTGCTGGGCTTGTTTGCGGGCGCGACCCGCTACCGTCGGAACGTCAGCCGGTATGCACAATGCGCAGTTACGCATCACTCGCCCTCGACATTGGACCCTGCCTTTCACTGCCATTATGCCCGTTTCCCATTTTAGCTGTATGGCATGCGCCTGTTCGTTCCTGGTGAAGTAGTCAGCAGAGTCTATTACGTATCTCACCTGAATGCGCCGGACCAGGAAACCTCCATGACCCGATGTGAATCTTCTGTTGCTTCTCGTTCCTGGATTGGTGTCGCAATTCCGCTTCTGGCCGATAACATAACGCCGATCATGCGACAGATTCCCACTGACACCAGCCATCTACACGCTAAGCCTTGTTGTTTGCAGTACCAAGTACATACGCATTCTGTCACGTACCACAGCATCTTACTCTATGGATGGGTTTCTAGTCCTCTCCGAAGACAAGTTTCAAGTTCCTAGTTCCTGACTTAAGGTGCGTTTTGTGTCTTTTTCGGAACACCCGCTTGGCTATACTTCGTACAAGGCACGATTTGCGCTGTGCGACGTGATTTGTTCGAATTCTTTTTCAACCCAACGCTGTGACTGGAACGTCTTCATTCAGGTGTGGTACCACCGGCAAATATTGCATGAATCATAACCGTCCATGCCACACCCCAAACTGTTTGCCCTGGAGGCTTACGAGTACACCAAAGCTTTCTCCCACGAGCTGTTGTTTTACAACATAGTCATTCTTAGCCCATACATAAACTGGCGTAAAGACTTGTTGTCAGCACAAGAGAAATTGTTAAGACACATGCACAAGTGAGTCGATAGCGGATCAATATTAGGCACACTTAATATAACCCCAAACACGTCTGCCTGACGATCCAAAGTCTAATACTTGGTGTAGGAATTGATTATATGTTGACAAGGTATTATGGGTAAGGAATGAATTTGCATGTCGGCAGACAATAGAGCTCTCGACCAAATCTATTGCTCCGCCGCCGTCGGGCATGCAAATCATTTCCTTAATTGGCGAAATGCCACGGCAGCATGCGTGCCGTAACGATATGCAGTGCCTTTACTCCCGAGGCATGATTGTGAATCACCAAACAAAGCTATTGGAGACACGAGCGATTCTATGCCGTGCAACCCAAAATGGGGCAGCTTGCAGCATGTGTGCGGGAACACAACAGTCTACTGAGAGTCTGACCAGCCATCTCCAGCAACGGTCATCCAGGTCAGCCCGACTAAACGTAGGTTATGCTTTTTAACGAATGCGGCGGCGTCGAATGAGCGTCTCTGAACAAACTCCTCCCCTCCTACGTCGTCCTTTTCGAGGTTCAGGTTATCAGGTTCACGGAAAAGCAGGAAGAGATAGCGATGAGGTTTGGAACTTTGATCGGGTCAGCAACATCTTGACACAGGCAACAGGCAAAGGTGCAGTTCGATGGAAAATATGAGGCAGGTTCCTTCACGCACAACAGGGTAGGCTATAACTAATAGCGGGTGGAGAACTTACTCGTCTTTTGGGCCTGGGCCCAGGTATTCTGTGAGGGTCGGTTTCGTCTGAGCAATGATACCCGCCTCGCTGCCTAATGGCTTCAGACCTGACAGAACCCAATGCCTCCAATAAGCAAACTTGGGGTCGTCAGGGGTTGGAGCGTCGGGATCAACGAGAAGCAGCAGATATGAGGCATCGGATGATGTGTCAGCCTATTATACCAAAAGAAGCTGTTATTGAGGGTTTCGCATTTGAGAAGCGGGGGCTATTGGCTAACCTCGAGATCAAAATTAATAGCAGGTGCTATTTTGCACTCCCTTACTCGGAACAGATTCCCAAGTTCTACCTCCCGTCCATCAAAGGAAACGCTGAGGTTCGTAGTTGGTTTAAAATCCTCGGCAACGAGATCCGCAGCGCTACCCGGGACCAGTTTGGCTTTGGCCAGAGAATCGGACAAGGCGACGGCAAGGTTTTCGAGCGCCATTGTGTACGTATGGTAAGGCGAATAAATGCTCAACGAGGGGAAGGTAACGAAATAAAACTTGGCGATTGCTAAGGTATTTGAAAGTCAAATGTAGTGTGAGGTTTAAGCTGATGTTCTCATCATGGGGGGATTGGGGATGGTGGGGTTACGTGTGTGGTGAGTTGAAGAGGGGTGAGACCTGACTGGTGGAGTAATTAATTACGTTGTTGCAGCAAGTCGTTCTTGGCTGGGCACATGTTGGCATCATCGTCGTCATCGTTGCCCACTTTGCGTTGTACTGCGATACGTATGCACCTGTGTCAACTTGAACAATTTCTGTAGTAGCATTGCCATCAAAAACACTATGAGTAAGAGAGAGCTAGTAGCAGTTTCTAGACATACCAAGCATCATTCATGGAGATTACCTACCTCTCTAGAACTCTACTGCCGGACGATTCCACCAACGGTTTGGGTAGTTTGTTTAGTAGGGGAAACAATTGTTGGCCATTTACATCATGTGACTGTTTATTTTCCAGAAAATCTGGCATGTAACCGGTCTGCTAGGACTTGTCACCCTAACGGAATTTGCCAATGAATACCTGTATATATATAAATAACATATCGAAGTAGTTTGGAAGTTTCTTAGAGAAAATGCGATACAGGATGTATTTATGCCAACTATAATAACAAAAGGTCGATCCGCTCCTCTACCCTATCCCTGTGATTAGATATATTCTCTTCTGATGAAGCCACTGCGGAGTGAGTGTACAGGCTTCTATGAGAGCACGATGTCTGGGACACTCAGAGGGAGGGTTATTTAATACTGAGAGATGCTGGTACTGCTCTTTTTAACTCACCACGAATATATGACGGTTATGTAGATTGCAGCTGAAAATTGTATCGCATATATTTGACCATCCTGGAGGAATTGACCTTTTGTATACTTTTGCCTATGTTCTTCTTTCCTGATATTTATTTATGGCGATTTCGGAATTAGTTCTTATAATATATGGGTGTTAAGTATGCATGCCGGTTACTGACTAGATAACATGATAAAAATGTTATTCCGTAGATTCGAAACCCGAAGTTTGCATAAACATACAATCCTGCTTGACTGAAAGTAAAGTATGATACTTGAAAGCCATTGTTGTGACGCTCTTACCTAATTTTAAAGGTCAGGTGGTGTTTCTTTTCCCGATATTGAACTAGAGTCTAGCTTCGCATGGTTATTTGCCCCCGCTGATTCTGCCAAGAGAACTCTCTTGCTTGCGTTTTCTCTAGGTTATTAGCCAAGTAAAGTCGGTAGGAATCCGTCTTGTTGATCTATTCACGTAGATTAGTAATTGAGATGATAAATTGATAAAGCATTTGACGCCCTCGCCAATTTTGACCCTTTCGCTTCCACGGAAGACAAGATTATCTCTCAAGCCCTGTGGTGTCATTATCGAACCTAGGCTATTCCATCCTCAAGTGTATCTGTATTCCTGAACGGATACTGCATTTCTTGTTATCTGGGCCATTGTCATCCGTCCGGCGACAGCTTGTTTGCTCCCAGCTGTAGGAAATTCTCGGCATGTAAGGGCATTGCAGAGGATATCTCATCTTTATTCGCGCTAGGCTCATCTGCGCTGCGTGACAGTTGTAGGAGTGCTGCCTAAGGAAGGGATAACTTCTCCCTGGCAGCTTTATGCACCTAAAGTCTTGATTACTCCAGCCGCCTATCTGTACTTGCTTCAATCACCTCGTCTTTTGAGAATTATAGCACTGTTGTCGAAACCTCTTTGTTCTATCAATAAGATGTCGTTCAAGCCGGAGATCTGCCGTGGTTATAGGTGCAATCTGGTGTGAAATTTAAGATGAAAGTGCAAGTCAATCAGGCAGTCAATGTTTTAATTGATATGGGACTGTTGAGCTAGAAGAAGAATAGGCTGAGATACGTGGTGTGAGGCTAGAGCGATGTTATCCCAAAGCTACAATCGAAAAGAAGGAGACTGTTTTCGGTTCGTCTTGTCTTCCTTTAATATCCCCTGAGTCGGAACATGGAATAAAATCTCCACAGCGTTGTTCATGTAAAGTCTTCGTGTACCTCTGGTATTTAGTTCCAATTCCACTGATTGAGAGTAAAACGGTGATTGAACTCTTCTCCAAAATTGAACCTCAAGCAGATTTGGTATTGCGATGTTGTCACCAGCGATAACAGGAGATCCACGGGGTCATCCTATGAAAGTGTTCGAGCACAAATGTTGGATCCATCAAGTCCTGTACCTGGTGCTAGAGTGTAAAAAGATCATTTGCCATTCACCTAGGATCATCGCTGAATGTGAGGATAAGCTCTCCTCTGGCCGCTCTTATTTACCATATAACGACGACAATAGCGACCTTCCAAACGATCGTGCGTAGTTTACGAGGCCACTACACGCGAGACCGTTGAAGCATGTACATTGATCATCAGCGAAAAAGACAATGAACTCATTCATCATCTAAATCGATGTTCGGCAACGCCTGACAGACTATTGGCAATTAACTTGAGAGGTCAAGCTCCATCCTCTTATATGTACCAGCCGACACACAATAAATCAAGAATAAAAGCCCGACTGTAATTGGGACACCAGCTTGTTGCTCTCAACTTTCAACGCGGTGATTTTCTCTCGCTCGGGTAGCCATACCGGAACGCTTCGCCGAGGATGTGTGCTGTGTGCAGAGAAAATTCGAGGATATGAACGACTGCACCTGTCGCGGTTCAACGAATTTAGGATGCGCCACACTTGCAGTGAATACCGTTCGAACGACTGCTGCATAACTAACATTGTGGTGGGCTAGTTGGCTGAGAGATGGTTGAAAGGGTTTATCTTAGAGTAACACAAAGGTCATGGTGGGACCATACCAACCCACTAGCAGCAGCCAATGTCCTCGAAAGCAACTCGCTGTTATTGCATGTCGCATTGCCAGACTCTTGTGCAAATGTGACTCTAAGCCGTCGATATGCAGATGAGCCGCTGGCCCAGGGTCCCCGCAAGCCGGAAACATTCGCATATGTCTAGAAACATATCAGAACACGAGAAGAAAGAGAGCGTTCAAAAGACATCATTGCACAAGCAACGAATCAAGAAAAGCTTTCGTCACAAGGGCCACAAATAGTGACCCTAGATACAGATACAGATAGATCTGATAGGGCAACTAACTTATCTACACCGAGGTACAGGTGTGTGGGGGGACAAAACCAAGATGCGCGGGGCAGAAAGCTTGTTTGACTCACGGCCCTGTCTGGACGTTTCCCTAGATAGAGAGAAGTTTTTAGGCTGTGGTTAATTAAGCCAAGCTTTGGTCCTGGGTGCGCGGACCTCCCACACGCAGCCGACGGCGGCCTTGCAGAATCCCTCAAGAGATGAGGTGGTCCGGGGTAAAACTGTGCCTGTAAATACTGTTTGCGAGATAATCAATTGTATCGCTGTTGGTAATTTATTAGTAAAGAGGTGTCCACCGGCCCAAGGCAGGATTCACTGCTGCCGATTGCAAGTACCGTTTCTAAACATTGCCGTACATGGCGCACCCGCCTCCCGTGTGGCCGAGCGACTCCCGGCTTCGGCGTGGCGCAAATCTCTTCCCCGTCAAGTCTTAATAAATCCCTCTCCCCAGAATGTCCCGCGCTTTGCGGCTTCGTCTAGAACGGGTGTTGGGGCGTTGACGCACGTTTGCCGAACGCCACCAACTTTACGATGCAAGGCAGGGGTGAGTGGTAGGGTTGGGCGGGTTGTTGACCCGTACAAAAATGAGTTACTGGCACAATACCCATCATTTATAAAGGTCGGTCGCAGAAGGATTGGCGCGGCTTTGTGTCTAGTGAGTGAATATAACTCCTCGAGGGCCAGCTTCACCGAACCGCCCCCGCGTTCTAGACCTCTCGCAGTCATTACCTCACCAGCGTCTTACACTGTGCCTGGCGAGCAGCAGACACAAGGCGACATTCCATTGGAGCAAGGCTCAGCAAGTCGTACATTGCTCATCCAAAAAGGAGCAGAAGAAATTAAAAGTTGATGCAAAATGGGCAGTCCGGTAGACATTGAATCCAAGTCGGCCTCCGGGCCCGGTGCCGGATCGGACCTACACATCGGAGCAGCAACCAACACCAATACCAACGCTACCGACTCTGGTGATATCCTCAAACCTGGTGATGCGATCCGCGCCAAGTACGGCGAAACAAAACGTGGCCTCTCGCCGCGCCATGTGCAGCTCATGGCCATCGGTGGCTCCATCGGCACTGGCCTTTTCGTCGGCATCGGCGGCGTTCTGTCGAAGGCCGGCCCGCTGTCGCTCCTCCTGGGCTACCTGGTCTGGGGAATGCTTTTTGTGTGGCCATGCAACCTGTGCGTGGCCGAGATGTGTGCCTATCTGCCCATTCGTGGCTCCATCTTCGAGTTGGCCAGTCGCTACGTCGACCCGGCTTTGGGCTTTGCCATGGGCTGGACCTACTTCTATGCCGGGACAATGCTTGTGTGTGTAGAATACAGCGCCGTGGCTACCGTGATGCAGTACTGGAACAAAGACATAAATCCTGCAGCTTGGATTGCGCTGGCCATGGTTGTGTGCATACTCTTAAATCTCGTTGCAGTTAAGTATGTCATCCTTTTCTCTTGCTACACTCTCTCTTGTTGTCTAACATCTACTCCCCTCTGTGCAGATGGTACGGAGAAGCAGAGTTCATCATGGCCTCGACCAAGGTTCTTCTTCTCATCGGCCTCGTCCTCCTCACCCTCGTGACCATGTGCGGCGGTAACCCGCGCAATGACGCCTACGGTTTCCGATACTGGACTAACGGCAACGCCATGCACGCCTACTATGCCGAAGGCGCTCTCGGCAGATTCCTTGGATGGTGGAAAGTCATCCTGTTTGCTGGCTTCTCCGTTGCTGGCCCGGATATGATCGCCATTTCAGGCGGTGAGATTGTCAACCCTCGCCGTACCGTGCCACGCGTAGCCAAGTTGATCTTCTACCGCCTCGTAGGCTTCTATGTTATCGGCGCACTGGCAGTGGGCATCATTTGCAGCTCGAGAGATGAGGGGCTGCTCGGTGCTCTGGAGAACAAGGAGGCTGGCTCGGCCGCATCCCCATGGGTTATTGGGATTCAGAACTTGGGCATCAGCGGACTGCCGGACTTGATTAACTTTCTCATTCTCTTGTCTGGGTGGTCCTGCGGCAACGCTTATCTCTATTCTTCGTCCAGAACGCTTTATGGTCTCGCCAGAGGTATGTTATAGCATTGATCAACGCAACAGAAATGATTGCCGCTGACGTATTAATAACCTCTATGACAGATGGACAAGCACCCCGGTTCCTGCTCAAATGCACCAAGTCCGGCGTTCCCATCTACTGCGTTGGGGTAGTTAGTCTCATCACCTGCATCACGTTCCTCGTGTCGTCTCGCTCGGCGGTCGAGGTATTCTACTGGTTCGTCGACCTCACCACCAGTGGCCTCATTGCCACTTACAGTTTCATGCTGCTCGTCTTTGTTGGTTGGCATCGGGCACGTGTCGCACAGGGCCTCTCTCCATCCAGCTTGCCTTACGTGGCGCCGCTCATGCCGTACGGCGCGTACTTTGCCCTCTTTCTTGGCGCAACGGCACTCATCTTCATCGGCTTTGATGCTTTTTCTCCCTTTAGCGTCCAGGGCTTCATCACGAGTTACTTTTGCCTGCCCTACATCGCCGTACTTTTCTTTGGGTGGAAATTTTTCAAAGGCACCACCTTGGTGAAGCCAGAGACGGCAGATCTCTATCGTGGTAAGGCCGAGGTTGACCAGGAGTGTCGGATTTGGGAAGAAGGTGGGATTGAGGAGAATTGGAAGCGAGCATTGCAGGAAATGCCTCTTTGGAAACGATGCTGGGAAAGAATGTGGTAGTCATGGATATTTTCTCATTGAATATCTGTTACACAACCACGCATGATATCTTAGTGGTCGATTTGCATGAAGAATGTTTATGATTAGCTTTTGCACGTTTTCCATGTGCTCCACGAAAAGTGATGGGAGAACATAGCGATGACGCAATGGCTGAAATAGAGAATCCGTTCAAAGTTGAAAGCATGAATCCTTGTGAAATTACATTGGAGAGCTTCATACATCCAACACTTCAAATTTGACAAACAAAGTGCACTTAGTCTCTCTCCCCTTCAGATCAGTCATTCTGATAAAGGACCATCCAGGGCTCGAATAACTTAGCCGCACAGCCGCAATGGCCAACTTAGGGTTTCTTGCCCAACTATCGTCGCTCTTGATGAGCATACGGAGGAATACCAGTTCATTATCCTCATACTCCCATTCAAGTTGTTCGTCCCAAACAGGATCAGTGGAAGGGGGGTTGTCTCCTCGGTGCAAAAAGCCCAGCTTATGGTGCTTGTAAGGCGACGTCTTGCGTTTTGGTGGTTCGCTACTACGATCAAGGGGACTGTGTAGTGTGCAGGTCAAATAAGGCTTGATCTCATCATCTCTCTCTTCGTGAAGGGGGATGTCAGTTGCGCCGGCAACGTGAATCCGAAGCTTCTTCATTTGACCCGTGCCTAGCTTCCCATCTCCACCCGCGCGCAAGGCCGCTGGTTTGAGGATGTAACCATCTGAACCGTTGAATAAGGCGCTGTTGAGTTGATTGCTAGCACCAAAGCTCTGCCAGTTGAGCGCACAGATTTGAGCACCGATTCCCCAGTATGCAATAGGTTTGAGATTAGACGAAGAAATGCGGGTACCCTTGGGGAACACACGCATCAGATGATGTGCGTTGTGGCGAGAAATAAGCTCGCTATTGGCAGGTAGATGTGCCGACAGGCCAGACTCGGAGACGTTGATAAGATGATGATGTGGGCCGTTGATGAGCTCACCAGGATCGTACCAAGAATTGTCTCTTGGCTTCACGGATTGTGCATAAACGCCGAGTTCAGCCAGATCGGGCACAATAATACTGGATGCCGTGGTCTTTTTTTGGTCCTTATAAGCTTTGCGGGCATCTTTTTGTTCCTCATCCTCCGATTCATCACTGGAACTGGAGTCGCTGTCTTCTGCCTCATCTGGGAGATGGAATTCGACAATGACAGCAATAGTATGACCAAGCTCCTCCAACGTTACATGCTTGCTGACCCCTTCTTGCTCAAGACTACCCTCACGTCTAATTGCCTCACTGAGAAGACGATGGCCAAATACTTCTCTCATAATTTGTGCAAGGCGTAGCTGTCCCTGAGGACCACAGTGATTCTCCAGAGATAACAATATGGGAGCCACCGACTGGCCCTGTTGATCTGCGGCGAGAGCAGCTTCTTCGTCAAACACATCACGAATTGCTTCGCAGACGTTGCGGAAAGATACATGTGAGACGAGCGTATAACCATGTGTCACTTTGGGTTCGTTTGCATCATCGCTATCATCCCAGGCGTCGATTTCAACACAGCGTGAACCAGTCTTGATGGCTGTGTCATACGCAGTTGCGCACGACTTTCCGTAGAGTTGGTGGGCAAGCAAGTAGGTGTTGTGACTAGAGCTAACGAAGTACTCAGGTAGAGGGCGAGATCTGTCAAGGACCGACTTTGGTGCCTCAAAGCTGTTCTGGCCAAGAAGGGCGCGCAGCGTTGCTGTCGTCTCAGTTGAGTCCACGCCAGCGGCGTCTTCAGACATAATCTTCTCGTGGACTATGAACGATCGCAGGGCTTGGCTAACTCTCAACTGGTCTTTTTTCAGCTCCGATCTCTGCGCAATTGGGCCTCCTCCTCCGACGCTGTCGGGCACAATCGCCTCGCCCTTGTCATCATCATCCTCTCGATTAGATTTGGAGAATGGGTTCAGGTTTGAAAGACGCGAAGTGAGTTCCGACATAGTGATTTGCTGATGGGATGCCAAAGTTGCAAGTGCGTAGGCCTTGTGTGGAAGATGCAGAAGAAGGACAAGTTAACGTCACGGAAAGGGGATATGTTAACAGGGTTGTAGAACTACAACTCTTGCTAGTTATAATGTTCGCACGCACAGCCCCTCTAGATTCAGCAGGTCGACTTGATTGTAACGTGATAGGGCGAATGCGATGGCCAGGCTTGAAGAGACGGAGATGGTATTGCGTCATGGGATGGTTTGTTGATTCCTTTGATGGCGGGGTATGCTGTGCAGCTGCCTGCACCGCCACACCCTCCAAGCCTACCATAGTCTTGATAGCCCTCAATAAAAAGGAAACTCACCTGGTCTACCCAAAGTTCTGGCGTAGAGTATCCAGTCCTCTTCAGCTATCAGTGAACTAAGTCCGCCTGCCCCAAAACTGCAGGTGTAGGGAATTGATAAATCACTCTGTCCGAGTCGGACCCAATAGCCCGACAAATGTGCCCCGTTGCTCAGCGGTCGCCAGTGTCTTTCAAGCTTGCCGCCAAGATAGGCCTGCTCTATCTGTCCACCCACATCACGAGTACGATCTCTTTGAGGAGCATACAAGGAACTTGGTATCGCGACGGAACAGTCTAGAACATGGGCACCCAATTTCCGGACCATATCGTCTACTGGCTTCATTATATAGTTGTCGGCGGTGCTGATACGGTCATCGTAGTTTGTTCTACCATCAATAACCGTGGTTGGGTGCAATAAACCTTGTAATGAAACATACAGACGTTGCACGTTAGGGAACATGGATGGCACTGCATCCAAAAAGCGATAGAATGATTCCATATCCGATAAAGGGCCTCTGACCGGTAGTTCTTGGATTCTTGGAAAGGGGTCAAACTCCCAGAGAAGTTCCACGGAATCGATGCTTGAAATCCTTTGGGGCAGCAGGAGCTCGCCCAGTTGCATGAGCATTTCTTTGCTTGCCGTATGAATCGTATTCGTAGAGTATAGCACGTCAATACCTTCAAGATAGCTAGGGAAACAGTTAGTCATATACGGGAGTTTTGGTGCACGGGAACTCCTTACGCTTGTCGACAGGTGAGCAGCCAACCCATGGCTCCTATAAAGCATTTCAAAGGGAAACTTCCAGGCCAAAGCTCGCACATGTTACACCCGGTTTGGCCAATCCTACAAAGGTCGTGCGATGGCGGAACAGTGTGCCCAGGTAGAGTAGGATTCGGGGGGTTTCGATGGCACACGGAGCTCTGCCACAACCACTGCTTTGGTTGTGACTCATCCAGTCTTGGCTGTGGACCATCTTTGCCTCCATACCAGTCCATATTCATTTCACAATGAGCAATTTGCAGATCTGTGTCGGCTGTCTCTGACCTGTATGGTGACGGAGGATAGTCGTAGTTGAGGTCCATGTGAACCACCCGACCGCCAAATGCCTCAATCAAAATGCTCCGGCGTAGTTCCACGGGTAGCTTCTGGAAAAAGGCGCTCTCGGTCACTGCCCCAGAACTTGAGAACGCGAGAGCCTCATGGGATGGCGTTGGTGTAAGCTGGTGTGTACGCTCACTTGGGAGTTTTGGGGGAGGTTGATCCTTGCGCCTTCCAGCGCGATACTTTTTGAACCAGCTCGAAATTGCGTTTGTCATAATGATGGAAGGAAGTACGGATGAACTGAGGAAGGCTCGGTCGAAACGAAAACGCGAGAAGATGAGGAAGGAGGTAGTTCATTTCAAGTCCATAAGTCCATGCTAGATACAGGTGCCATTTGTAGCATCATATTGGCCCCCAATGACTGTATGTCAGCCACATGGCTGCAAGCCTGCAAGCGGGAAAAAAAGAAAGAGCCACTGAAAGAACATGAGAATAGATCCAATCCATGAGGTAATCAAGATTTACCAGATGATACTAGAGCTGAGTGGTTTCCGAATTCGTATCCCATGCTTTCCATGCACGAGGCACTCTATTCCAACTTTTTCATGACCAAACCAAACCAAACCAACCTCTTCTAATTTCACAGCAGGTGGGTTTCTGCAAGTTACAAGGCAAGAAGTTGCGGCCTTGTATTTGCGGCCGAAAGTCCAACGGCGCCCCACATTTGGCGCGACATGAAAAGCGGCATCTGAAATTTTTGCATTTGATTTCTTCTTCTTCTTTCTTTATTCAAATATTGAACAACGCAAATAACACGTTCAGGTTTCTCCTACTCTGGTACGAGGTGCGCTTTCGGGCTGCGCCCACGACTACTGGCAACGAGGAGCAATACGGAGAAAAAAGCGCACAATCTTGGGTGCGGTGCTCCCCTGGCCTTCGTGCCACATGGGGAGGATCGCAATGATTGATCGTACATGCTGATGCAAAGCAACGTAGCGACTACTATAAGACATGCCTTGGCCCTAGCTGGGTAGGAGTGGTAAATTCGTTCGTAATGTGACGACCACCGCGCTCGAGTAAGAGCGTGTGCTCGTTCTCTCACGGTTGCCGCCTTGAAACATCGTGAACAGCCTCATTGTGGTACATCACCGCCGAATACATCGTAGCTGATGTTATGGCTCGTGAGTCGGAACTTGAATCCCCCCAGAACCAATGGGACAGGACTTTGTCTCGGTATCCTCCTGGACCATTCATGTGGCATGGATGATAATCCCAAGAGCGCGGTGTCCTGCGACAAACACTTGTTGAATGACCGAACCGTGCCATGCTGCTCCAACTGCCGGGTCGCTTGTTCAAGCTCAGACGCCGGAGGTGAAGCTCAGACTACCTTATGGTGTTGGCCAACAGCCGTTGGTTGACCAGTTGAGCGATGTGAGACCACTCACCTCAGAATTCATTTCAACGACTTGTACTATTCGCAAGTGCTGAAGTGCCTATATTTGACTTTGAGCTTCTCGCTGTTCTACAATGGATTTCGATTGAGATTTTGCAAAAATGCGCACCACTCAACGAAAAGCCGCTTGAACGAATTAGCCAATTTTTTTTGACATCACTATAGGGTGGCGATTTGTACAACCACACCACAAACAACGAAAAACTCTATTGACCATATCGCCATCAATTCATTCCCAAGAGGCACTGCTATATACAACCGCTATCAGGGAGACCCTGTGATCAGCTAGACTAAACGTCTAGACCAAAATTATAAATCTGACTCAATAAAGGCGGACACGAAACAAGTCGCTGTTCTGCCGTTGTAGTGCAAGTGGGAGACGATGCTCTGTAGGACACCGTCGGGGAAGAAAAAAAAACGTCATCAGCACGAGCTGTCTCCTCCATAGCTCGCAATCATATGGTATGATAAAAGATTTCCAGCTCTTCCATAAATATACAATCCTTGAAAAACGAAGATAATGCCTTTTCTTGGTGGTTGACGACGGTCAAAGTTGAATGTTTGGGAAACAACGTCACGAGAAGCCTGGTCCATTGAGTTAGGGAATGTTGGATAGACTGACTACTAAAATTTTGGAGGAATATACACCACTTACCTTTCTTTTTTTTTCCAATTTCTTTTTAGCTGGACGAACTTGAGACAGCATCGGCAATGGCCTGGATAGACTGAAGAGCTCGCTTTTTCCAGCATGATTGCCCAATTCTGAAGCACCAAGGCTGTGGATTTGCTTCGCGCTTTACCTGATCTGATGCGACACCAGAAAGGCTTGGTTCGTCATTGTTGATATTTGCTCTTGATTCAACGACTGAATCGACGCCGTACTTGGACTTCCAGCAAGGCTGGCGCATCTGCCC
Organism: Zelopaecilomyces penicillatus; assembly: GCA_005765155.1. Taxonomy (NCBI): domain Eukaryota; kingdom Fungi; phylum Ascomycota; class Sordariomycetes; order Hypocreales; family Pseudodiploosporaceae; genus Zelopaecilomyces; species Zelopaecilomyces penicillatus. The sequence continues at coordinate 145,619 of VCCP01000006.1, forward strand.
GCATCCCGGATTCGGCGTAGGAGCGGCCAAGACAGTGATGACCGAGACTGCAATGGTTGCTAGGGACAGCTTCATTTTGGAGGATATTGAAGTGCGCCGGATCTGGTTCGAACTGAAAGTAAAGGTATGTGAAAGACTTCGAAAGGTGCAAGGTGATTGCTTGGTAGGTTGAATGGTTGGATGATGAGATGAAGCCAATGAAGAAGAACAGATGTAATGAGATACGGGAAAGAGCTTGTAAAGTACTCGTTCGAACGATGCTCAAGAAGCCACGCGAAAGCGTGCCCTATGTTCTCAGAAGATCTGAAATGACCGCGATAGGAATGTGAAGACGTATTTACAGTCTAGAACCTATTGACCTGGTATCTCAATAAAGGCGCTGGCACTTGGTGACATTACACCACCAGACGCGCACCGAAATCTGGATGAGCCGGCCAGCTGCTGGTCAAGGCAACCAAAGAAGCTTTCACAATTGTCCCTTTTGTTCAAAGTTTCCGGACTATTGAGAATCTAGGTGAAAAGGACTAGAAAACAAACTTGTGTCTGTTGTTGCGCCCCTCGTCTTTATTGTGACAGCTTTTCCTTGGCATTCGGCTTCAAAAGTGAGATAGGGCAATGCGGAGGCACGTGGAAACTCTCCTGGAGTTTTGAACTGTGCAATTATGGCCTTGTCTTACATTTCAGACCAGAAGTTGCATCCTGCGCCTCTTCCGTTGCAAGATGTAACTGTTTCCAGTGATGAGGCTTAAAGTGGACTGCTTGGGAGTGGCAATGGCGGATTCTAACTGGAGCTAGGAAATCACATAAACCCTGCTGCAGGCATGAAGATTTGTGAGAGATCTATAAACGGTCGCCAATCAGATATCCCAATCACACACAGAGTTTCACTCCCAGGAACCGAGACATGGCGGGGTGGGTTCTTTGAGTAGAGGGGGTGGGTCCGTTCTATTGAAGCTCTATTGACACCCAAATCGGGTAATCGCAGGGCGACCTACTCCACACACCCACACAACATACAGCACATGCAAACAGTCCCTGGCAGAAGCGACACAAGGAAAAGAGTATCTCAAAACAGTGCACATCTATGTTTGGCTGAAAGTGAGCGAAACATGCAAAGCTGTTGCGTTGTGTTCAGAGCGTGGCCATGCTGCAACACACCCAAACGCCCCCTCCCGCTTCGCACGGGGATGAAAAAGAACGTTCCAAGACCGGTTTCCAAATAGACTTGTTCCCGCAAAAGATGGGCTAACGGGCTGGGTTTAAGGGGCGGCGTCAAAGCCTTATTGATTTGCCCGAACGGGCTTGGCAGAAAAAGTCCCTACGCATCTGACTGACTCAGTTCTATGCGTCGAATATGGGCAGGTAGCTTGGAGCTGAATCGAGGAGCAAACGTGCAAGATAGCCAAGGGAGATGAATGGCCCTGAAACATCTCCTAGGCAGGTACGCATGGTGTCAAAGAAATGCGAGAAGAAGCCACGTCGGCACTTGGGGGGACTACGCGGAAGGACTAGCAGGGCTCTGAAGTTCGTTCCTTCCTTTGGCTGCTAGCAGAGGGTGCCTGCTGGAAAAGATGAGCCGTCGAAGTGCAACATCATCTTCTACTGCGAAGTTTAAAATTTTGGCAAATTCATGATGTTACAAAACTCGAGGGTTCTTCTAGAATAAAGGTTACAATTGCAAAATCAGGCAACAAGTGAGCCCCCTCACCCCGTTCTTCCGGACTCCCACCTCACAACTTGGGGCTTTTAGGCTATTCATTTTCAGTGAAAATATTGTGAACAAGCTGGGTGAGATGCTATTCTAATAACATGATAGTAGGTGTTATTAGTTGATACTTGCGAATCGAGAAGTGCAATGGTGTCGCACCCCTGAGCTTCGACTGTCCCACGCAAGGACTATCCTGCCTAGCCCGCAACATTCAACACACTGACAGAGGGGATTTTATTGCTTTGAATATGATGAAGGTTCAGCAGAAATAGAAAAATGTACTAGTTCGGAACAGAGTCGAAGCTTTTAGACCCATACATGGTTCACAGCTGTGACGATGACGCTGCAATCCTCGCCCAGTATTGTTTGCAATGCTGAGATAAGCCCTGGCCTATATTCCGTTACTGAATGAACACATAAATCCCAGCGTCGACTGCTTGAATGTGAATATTGTGGATTGCACTTGGAAGCACGAGCTGGGGAAGATGGACTACGTATCTGACAGCGAGCATGTGGCAGTTTTCAGCCATCTGTGTGCGTACTTAACGCCAGCCTAGATTATGGACAAATCTATGAGGTAAATCCTTCTATTATATTGATGGCACCTCAGTTTATCGAACATTATCTAACGCTGAGATTAACTCAACAGGAATTTCCATGTTTTTAATCAAGTCCGCCATTGATGATGGTTTCCCTAGTTCTGCACCCAGCTTCTCTACAACACAACAAAAGGCATTTAGCAATATTTGGGCATTGTCTAGAGAGATCATATGCGAATGTGCAAAGATTTGCACCCCTAGTCTTCCCCCACGTGGAAGTGAAAGCATATACAGAAAAATCGGCAACCTTTTGTGATTCTCGAAACGTCGCACCCTGCCCTCAAACCCATCCTCGATTTCAAATGTCAGGTTCTCGTCAACGTTCTGATGCATAGCACACGAGAAGATGCTACTGCCTGGAGGCCAGTCGGTACAACTCTGTATGGTGTCTGAGAAACCCAAAGACCCAGCTTCACCAAGAGAGGCGAATTGCCCTTGTACAGATTGAATGACGGTATAAAGGGTGCTTAGGCAGGAGAAATTTACTCGCACCGGTACGACATTTATACAACAACCAACAACATCCTCAATGGTTGGAACATCCAAATTGCGCCCGTTGACAAGTTGGCCGTACACTATCTCGTCTTTCGACAGCAGACCGCAGAGAAAGACTGCCCAAGCAGAACTCATGAAAGACGCCATTGTGATGTCAGATGGTATGTTTGGGGTGGATATCTCGTTCTCGATACGAAATGGTACTGCTATCGGCTCAGATATTTCCCTGGGAACACAGTTGACCTTAAAGTCCACGTACTTCGCCCCTTTGAGAAGCGTTCTAAAGTACTTGATCGAGGATGCTCGTTGACGCTTGACGTGAGCAAGAACTTTGGAGTAACTTGCAAGTTCTGGAATTGGCTCGCCGTGATAGGCACCCACCAGTGCCTTGAATATCACTTCCACGGAAATAGCATCATACTGACTATGAGAAATCCTCATTATCAACCTCATTCCTTCCGTTTGATGGCGCAGTACGATGAAATGAATAATAGTTTGACGCCTTCCAAATGTGGCAATATCGTCGAGGCAAAACACTTTGAGCGCCTCTTCCAAACCCAAATCCGCTTGCACATCCTTGATCTGAAAAGGTACATCTAGGCTTTTGGGGATGACGGCGAAATGAGAATCCTTGTATGGCCAAAACGATGCCCGCAGGATCGGGAATTCGTCCAGGAGCCTACCACAGCTCTCTTTCAACCTTTTCATGTCGACCTTGGTGCCAAGCTCAAGATGATAGTAGTCCACATATTGAAGATTCTGCGATAACCCTTCTACAACAAAACTCTTCTGCATGTCCGTGAGAGGGAGTATGTCTGCAATATCTTCAGCACGCAGATTTGGGCATGAAGATGTGACAGATAATATGATATCCTGCGCCACCTCAGGCTCAAGAACATCATGCGGGGGCAATTCTTTAACGTGCCCATTTGTTTCAGCGCGCATCAGCCGAGATAAATCAGAGAGTACAGGCTGCTGGAAGATGTCTGCCACAGTCAATTTTATGCCAAGCAAGCGGGCTTCGCGTACCAGCTTCATTGCCGTGATCGAGTCCCCTCCAAGCCGCAGAAAGGAATCATTTGTACCGATATTGTCCCTGGCAATGTTGAGGACCTGCGCCCACAGGTCCTGAAGTGTATGCTCATCCTCCGTCTGAGGCATCGGCTTTTCTCCATCGGTTGCAGCTGCGTCAATCTCAGATAAGAGACAGGTGCCGATTTCCCGAAGAAGTTTTCTGTTAGTCTTGCCTGTCTCTGTTAACGGAATCTCTGGTATGGAGAAGTATAGTGATGGTATCATGTATGCCGGTAGATGCTTTGCTAACTCAGACTCCATAGTCTTGCTAATGCTGAGCAGTTTGGCGTCATGGGAAGAAGGCTCTATGACTTTCCTAGTGGAACCATTCTTAGCACTTCCTACAAAAACTGCAAGAATGCGGCTGCTACCCAATTTTGTCGGCAAAATAGTTTCAGCCACAATTTGTGTACCGTTTGGTTGACAGTCCCGCACACGACATTCGACTTCTCCGAGCTCGATTCTGTGTCCACGGATCTTAACTTGGGTATCCTTCCGTCCAATGATGATGATATTTCCATTGTCATCGAACTGTACAAGATCACCTGTTTTGTATAGCCTTCCTTGCCTGCCAGGAAAGAGAATGGAACCTTGGAGAAGCCAAGAAGGAGCATCAATGAAAGCTGCGGCAGTCTTCTCTGGATCGTCGAGATATCCTAGGCCAACAATTGGTCCCTCAATAATAAGTTCGCCAATCTGGCCCCATGGCATCAATATGTTATGGTCTTTCGGGTCCACAATCCAGGTTACAGCTCCTTTGCCTACACCAATGCTCCGTAGCATGACAGCCGAAGAAGAGGTGCAGTTGACAGTGCTGAGTGAAGTGCACTCGGTAGGACCATAGGCATTTATCAATTTCGTATTGCTACCCCACCATGCTTGGCTGTCATGCTCCGTAACTATTTCACCTAGAAGAATTAAGGTCTCCAATGTGGGTACGGCTCCTGGACTAAGTAGTCTCGCTACTGTTGGGGTCAAGTTGATATGAGTGACCTTCATCTGGTTCATCGAAAGGACAAGATGATTCATTCGATCAGCCTCGTTTGGCACGCAAACGCAGCCTCCAATAATCCATGCTGCGAAGAGGTTTTGTATTGCCAAGTCGAAGCTGTAGGACGCAAAGTCATATATCCTTGACGTTGGCTTGAAGTCAAGACTTTGAATTTGGTGATGAAGGGCCGAAGAGAGATTTTGGTGAGATATGACGCATCCCTTCGGCGTCCCAGTACTACCCGATGTAAAAATGACATATACCACAGATGAAGGGTCAGGTGCTGGAAGATTTGAATGTAGCGGAGACCCACCATCTTCAGCAAGGTCTGACCCAACAATGACAACTTTGTCTAGAAGCGTCGAAGAGAGAGTGCCATTCAAGTGAGATGACACAATTAGTTTCGATTGTGTTTGTCGGACTATAGTTCTCAGTCTTTCTTCTGGCAGATGATGATCAAGTAGCACAAAGCCAGCACCAGCCTTTATCACTCCCAGGACGGCTACGCCTGTCCAAACTGACTTTTCAAAACAAACAGGAACAATGTCGCCGGAGCTGACACCAACTTGAACAAGTGTTTCTGCGAGCTTTCTTGCTAGATCATCCAGCTCTTTGTAGGTCAACTCTCCATCCCATGCGCATATGGCTTGCGCCGAAGGCCGAGTCCTGACTGTGCGGGAAACCAGGTTATGGACGCAATCATGAATTGTCTCGGGCACCACAGCGCCGTTTTCCCAAACTCTATGCAGGGCATCGACATCTTGGCGATTGGTAGATCCCATTGGAAAGAAATAAGGGTAATGTTCTGAGAAGATTTGTGGAAAGCGAAAAATAAAGAATGGCTTGATCTGAGCAAGCTAGAATTGTGACAACAATGTCTAGAGGATTTGAAGATAAATCTTTTGATCATAAAAAGAAAAGAAAGATTGAAGCGAGATAGCACTGTTTTACAATGACTAATTGGCTATTGGATCGAGTAATGATTTAACTTACAGCATAGTAGCCCTGTCACTATCTGTCAAGGAAGACTATCTACTTCTTATTGATACTGACACTTTCTGAGTGCCGCAACCTTCACAGCGCATCAATATAACATGGCACTGTTTGAACCTTGGTCTTCCGCCACTTCTCAGTCGCCCCCATTTCATTCTGCACTATCAGTGGGGTGCATCAACCAAAGTAGTCTCAACCAATTACAATGGAAAGCCAAAAGCGGAAGTTTGAATTTCAATCAGGGTGTGCCACACGAAGTTGACATGGCATTGCAACAACTTACAATGGTGTACCACTCACCTATTCCAAAAGGTCCTGCTGGGCTCACTGGGCCCATTTATGACGAGTGCAGTTACATCAATATCTGCGAAAGCTCGTGTTCAACATGACGGTTATCCGAACCCCGGACGCTTACAACGGGCCAAAAGCCAGGGTGAGAACTTGTGAAAACTGATATCAAGCAGAGGGAACAAGCCTTGATGCGCCCACAACGCGTCGTTCAGCCCGCAAGTCTCATGCAGTTGAGGTTTGAGGGCGATCAGCGTGTGGGCAGGACTCGTCGTGTGACGGGCGGTGGCTGATTGTTTTTCGGGAGGTGCGGAGGTGCAATTTACGGCCCGAGGCGAAAACATGGGAACAATCCGAAATGCTAACGCACGAACTCGGAAACTATTACCGGCCCAATTGGATCGCTATCTGTGCCGATCGCAAAGAATGGCCCCACGGCGGGCACCATGGATAGGCTAACACCTCCCTGGTCCATTACTTGTGCTAGGAATTCATGGTGCAACTTATTGTCTTCCCCTGTCTTCGATTTTCTTCCCGGCAGTTGAATGAGGGGCCGGTGGGATGCCTGCCGGGGTTGTCAGCTTTGTCTTCAGCATCATACGAATCAAGGAGTAAGATGGACAAGTTCTTGATGATGCAATCGATACTATTGCGATAATTGGTGGGTTTAAATCACGTACTGATTGGTAAGACTTCGTATCGAACGATTGCAATGTACAACACATCACAATCCATTCCGACCCCTGAAGTGTGTAAATAATGTATCGATGTCAACGTCATCAACAACCAATTAAAAGAAGGATTAACGAATGGATACGGATTAAAAGGCGGTAAAGTAGAAGCGGATGATAAGACATTGGTATGATGTAGATCCCTGAAGCTCTGGGGTGCAAATACTGTTGTTATCTCTCTCTCTCTCTTGGTCATTTTGTGCTGCAGCTTATTCATAGGCATCCACCATAATCATTATAATGTACTTACAGTATGCAAAAGCATGACCACAATCTTGAATCAAGGCCTTTAGTAGAAGTACCAGGACAGCACTTGAACGCCGATTGCGTGCGTCACAGCGGCCGCAACAAGGGTACGAGTTGCAAACTTGAGATGACGACCTCGAAAAAGTCTGACGGATCAAGCGTAGTTTCAACAGAGAATGATAGTCCTAACCGACGATGTAAATAACGCAAAGAGATTATTCTATGAATTTGGGGAACGAGTGGCTCGCGTTTCTATCAAACATTAGCAACAATATGCTTCTGATATCTACTAAAAGCAGCAATAACCTAAAGATGGTATATGTCTTTAAGTTGAGTGAGAAATTGAGATGCAAGAAGGAATGGACAGCCATCTGTTCTCTGCCATGTATTTCAAGTTCTGTACTGTAGACCAAACACATTAAAGGAGATACGAAGCACTGTGACTCTGATTTTCTGAGATAGCCGCCGCAACCTTTGTGGCCCTGTGGCTGCCGACTGATGGTACATGCAGCTAGAGGGAAGGAAGCCGAAGGCTTCACAGGAGAGAGGTCAAAGTTCTCAACAGGATCGGTGGGCTAAGCATTGGTCATCGGCGGATGGAAAACGTCCAAGGTAGGTCTAACGGCTAGCATGGGGTATCCCTCAACAGGTTTCATGCCCCTTTTCTTGTTGGCGTCTGGGACTGGAGAGATATAAATACGAGTACTGCAGAACAGAAGCTGATAGAAGAGTCAAGGCCTCATACAGCCAGGAAGTCATTGTTCCAGCCTCATAAACCATTCCAAGCTCATTTCACAGACACATTTCTCAAAGCAAAGCATGGCAGGTCAAACAGACATAGAAGCCCCAATCAAAAATGGCTACTCTAGCCAGTTCGGGGTCACCATCACCTCAGGGGCAGCACTGGTGGAATTTTCAACGGGGAACCGTCATAATCCCTTCAGTCAGCCCAAGATGCGAGAGCTGGAGGCTCTTGTGAAAAAGCTCGATGCAGACCCCAGTGTCGGATGCATCGTCTTCACTGGCGGCAAGGGCAGGTCCTTTTGCGCTGGAGGAGATTTCAAGGAGACTTGCGATTTCACCGGTGGTGACGAAATTGACCGCTGGCTTGATGATGTGACTGGCCTCTACACAACAATTGCGGGCATCTCAGCTTCGGTCATTGCTGCCATTGACGGCTACGCCGTCGGTTTGGGATTGCAGATAGCTCTATGCTGCGACTACCGCATAGGATCTGACACCTGTTATCTCATGATGCCCGAGTTCAAAGTTGGTATTGCATGTAACTTTGGAGGCTACTTGCTCGAGGCAGTCATTGGAAGGAGTGTTATGCAGAAGATGCTATTCACATGCGACCGGTGGAGTGCTCAAGATGCCCTTAAGGATGGTCTTCTACATGAAGTGGTCCCCTCAAAGGATTTGGCTGCAAAAGCCCTTGAACGAGCTCAAATCATTGCCTCTTGGGAGGAGGAGGCTGTGCAAGGAACGCGTACACATATCAATGCTCGTCTCGTGAGCGGCATCAATGCCCTTGGAGACAAGGCGAAGCAATCCCACCGCGCCGCCTTCTCCACCGGAAAGGCACAGGTCAACATGAAGCAGATTATCACCAAGAGCCAGAATCAAAGCCAGGATCAACTGGGAGCGCCGTCATGGATTTTACTGACTAATCAGCCCGTTCCTTCTCTCGGAAAGACGTTGAAGAAGACTAATGGCTGCGGCGTTCATACTTATGGAGACGGTGCTGCCTTGTCCGCAAAAGATTTCTCCTGGTTGGAAAATGACGATGTACCAGCAAAGGAATTTTCGGAGTGGGCAACCTCCTTCGAGATCAAGGGGGATGTCGTACGCATCAGAACAGGCGCCATGAACGATCCACCGTTGTATATGGTTCGTAACACAACCACACGGGCTTGGGCTTTGGGGACTGATGCATTCACACTTCACATTGTTCGGTCACAATGGGGAATGCCGGTGGGCTTTGTTGACCCAACCGTCATTAACCGCGACGAAACAACCAGCTTCATGGGTGTGTCCCAGCTGCCCGCACACTCGTCCATCACACTTCGCAAGGCCGACCTTGGCGGCTGGGCTGTTGAGATGTCAGTCCACCCAGACCCCATCCTCGCTGCTCTGAATCCCCAAATCTCCGACTTCAAGGAGGCTGGATCCGCTTTCATTAGGTCCCTGCAAAGCAGTATTTCAGAACTCACATTTGGCGAGAAGTCTGTTGCCACGTTGCTCTCTGGAGGCATTGATTCTGGTGCGGTGACTACTTTTGCCGTGCTTGCCGGCTTGAATGTCACGGCATACAGTGCCGGTTCCCCCTGGGGCAATGAGCATGCTGAGGCGGCCGAGCTGGCTGAGTTCCTTGGAATCAAACATGTGAAACTCGACTTCTCAGCGGAGGAGTTGCTGGATGCTGCCCCCGAGAGCATGCGCGCCTTGGGAACGGCCGAACAGGAACGCGTGGATATTGCGCTTACAATTACGGCGTGTATGCGCAGTGGTGCCATCAAGGAGCCTCATGTGCTGACAGGCTATGGTAACGACCTTCTAAACTTAGGTCTTCCACCCGATTCCCGTCAGGTCGAAGATTTGATCCAGGAGATCATCGATGGTGTGGATATTACACGTCACAGCGGCGAGTTCACCGACTATGTTGCTTGCGTCTGGGGCAAGAAGCTGAGCCATCCTTACTGGCACAAGGATGTCATTCAGACGGCATTGGACATCAAACCTTTGTTAAAGGTGCAAGGTGGCAGAGAGAAGGCCTACTTCAGGGCTGCCATGGAACCATTTGTGCCAGAATCAACTGCCTGGAGAATCAAGATTGGCATCCATCTAGGTGGTGGGCTTCAAGGTGGGTTGGATGCTATGTTTGGTGGCCGGGAGGGCAAAGTCGCAGCCTACCATGACGCTTTCAAGGCCATCACTGCTCGCCTGGTGGTAGATCCCTTTGCGAACATTCTGGATTTGAAACCCAAGGTTGCCCAAATCAATGGCAACGGTCACACCAACGGTCACACCAATGGCTCATCGTCACCATCAAAAGCCCTCCTCCCGACAGGCGCAGGCTTTGTCATAGATGGTGCGTTTGTGGCTGACGAAGCCTCTCTCGCCTCCCTTGTCAAAAATATCCTTGCCAAAATCACAGAGGCACGTTTTATCCTGGTTAGAAACCTTTCGCTGTCTGAAAACAAGTTCAAGTGGGTTTCCAACGCGCTGGGCAACCCTGTCAATCACAAGTTCCAGACTGGTAGCTCCGAACTCATGAAGCTACCTGCGACCCGCGATAAGGGCAACGTTGTTCTCGGTCGAGGGATGCTACCAGTGCATACTGACGGCCTGTTCACTAACAATCGACCTGATCTCATCATGCTATATGCCGCAGAATTTAGTGATCTGCCTGGCAGTGGCGAGACCACTGTGGTGGACCAAGTAGCAGCGATGAAAGAGCTGCCCAAGGAATTGGTACAGAAGCTTGAGAGTGTCGAGTTTGAGTACAAAGTCGTGGAATCTGGACATCATATGCAAAAGCCCGAGGACAAATGGTTCAGTGTGCCTCCAATTACGACAGCCAAGGGGCGCAAATGTCTTGGTGTTTCTCTGCAGTTCCCACCAGGCACGGAGACGAGTTGGCTACTAAGGATCAAAGGATGGAGTGATGAGGAGTCGACAGCGTTGTTGAAGGAGCTGGATGATTTCGTGTACCAGGAAAGGTACCTGTATCAACACCCGTGGAAGGTGGGAGATCTTTTAGTGATGGACAACTATGGAACGTTGCATGGGCGGACAGCCATTAGTGAGCAAGGTGAGAGGTGCTTGTACCGTGGCCAGGTGAACCGGCGAGATATGGCTGCCACTTGATTGTTGATAGTTGTTAGTTGATGGTTATTTGATTAGTAGCTTATTAAATCATATCTATACAGTAGATTGAGACAAATCTTGTATCATGTTAGACAATGTAGATAGACTGGGGCAACGGCCTACCTCAGCTGCTCATAATAGTTAATCAAGAGCTAACGTCCGAATTCATTGTAACAAAGTCATGTGTCAAATCACTCGTCCAATACACCGCTTCTTCTGAATTGCCCTCCTTTCCGTCATCTCTCAGATTTACGATGACCTCTATGTCCTCCTCAGCCATGAGATTCTTGGCTTTACTGCCATCCACCTCGGCTGGCACACCCCTTTTCAGGAAGCAGATCTCATCTTTGTTCTTGGAATCCACCATGCTTACAGAAGTCAGCCCAGGAACAATGATTCCCTTGGCCGCAAACTGTGTGTCGATAAGAGAATACCCCAGCGCGGCTAATATGCCAACCCAGTTGGGATCTTGTCCATATATGCCTGTCTTAACCAGCACTGAGCGCGCAATTACAGAAGCGATATGCTTCGCCGCACCATAGGATGCCAAGCCGCGGATCCGGATTGTGATAAATTTAGTCGCGCCCTCGGCATCTCTGACCACGAGCTTTGCCATGTCAGCCATGAACCCTTCTAGGACGCCTTTTAGCGCAATAAAGTCCGCAGATTGCTCTGATAGAGGCGCGGAAGGGCGAAAGGTGACTGGAATATCCTCGCTAGAACTTTGGGCAGTAGCGGCCGTAGCAGCTGCTCCGTTGGCGAGCATGACAACCATGTCATTAGTGGAAGTATCCCCCTCGATGGATATGCAATTGTATGATCTGTCCACAGCAGCAGACAGGAGTGACTGCAACGCTTCAGACGTCACTGGAGCATCCGTGCAGACAATAGCTAGAGTAGTAGCCATGTTTGGGTGTACCATGCCAGCGCCTTTTGTGAGACCTGTCATAGAAAATGACGTGTCTGGGTAGGAGGGCAAAGAGAAGGTACGTGATGCAAGCTTTGGAAAGGTATCCGTTGTGCAGAGACCTCTAGCAGCCTCGAGCCAATGATTGTGAGAATTTCCCATGCTTTGATGAACCTTGGGAATGCTGTCCAAGATGTTTTTAATTGGAAGTCTTTGTCGTAATGCCAGAATTAGCTGGAGCCTATTTTAAGATGCAATGGAGATTTATTGGAGCAAACAAACTCACCGTGTTGCGCCCATACCAGTATGCATAACCATGAAGTCTTGATTTACCTTATCTGGTCCGTACCTGCCCGCTTCTTCGCTCATGGCAACGGCATCATCAAGCCCTTGCTGGCCAGTCAGAAGATTGGCACATCCAGAATTAGCAACCACGCCTCTCAGCCCATAGCCCTGTGTCTTTTGCAAAAGGCCTTTGCTGACAGTGACAGATGCCGCAGGGAATTCGTTCTTGGTGAAGACGGCAGCTCCATTCGAAGGCAGCTCTGAAGAAACAAGAACCAAGTCACGCTGCTGGGAATCTGGGGATGGACTGCTAGGCTTGATTCCGGCGTATATGCTGCCGACTTTGAAGCCTAAGGGATGTGTGCCAGATGTCGGGATCCATCTGCGCTTGTGAGCGGGTACAGGCAAGTTTCCGAAGACATCGAATTTCGTTGTTGTCGAATAGTAAGAACAGTGGCAGCAGGGATGAGAAATTCGCAGGGGCTTAGTCGACAGAAGCAGTCGCTTGCCCATAAGACCAGAAGCCGGTCGAGAGGAGGAGAGCAGCATGATTGAGTCGTTGTTTCTAAACGATTGAGCGATGTAGGATGTGCCTTCCAGCTGTTTGTTCGCAATGTAACAATTGCTAGATGAAGATGCACCTGAAGCTGCACCTGACTGTTGTGATGTGATGTTGTTGGTTTAACGGCAGGGGCGCCTGCCTGTTGTTGTCCATGAGTCACCCCTGTGACGCGGTGCCTGCCGAATTGATGCGACAATGAACGCAGAGGCAGGAATGCTGCAGTCTGCAGAGCGCTGTAGAGTGCTGGGTAGTGTTGTCAAAGCCACCCTTTGTCCTTGGACAGGGGTCTGGCAGGCACTACTGTATAGCGTGTACCAGGCAAGCCAGGCTAGGAATGGGGCTTCGGGCGCTAATGTGGGCGTGACAGGGCTACAATGCAGGGGTATCAGAAGGGCGCATGGCAGTGATGGATGGATAATATGAGTGATTGATGTTGTTGTGCCCAAGCATCTTTGGGTATCTCAACTATCAACTGATTCATCATCAAGATTCATTCATCTGTTCCTCATATATATTCCCTTTTCTTCAATAAGCACCCAACGGCATTTAACTACCTCGATGCTACAAGATCGTCAGACTTGACCCAACCCCAAGCCTAACCCTGGGCCACGTCTCCTGCTGAGTTGGACCGCCACGCCCTAGCCATCTGTCTTCATATTCCCAGTCAACGTAGTTTGTAATGGAATGCTTGCCTGACCACCTCGCCAATGGTTCTAACTTCCTCTCTTCCATCTGCACCCGTCTTTTTCCCAACTACCAAAAAATATGCCACAAAGGGCCACCGGCCAGTAGTCTCCGGGTCTTTGACCACCTCGCCCTGCTGCAGAAACACAGAGTGCTCGGGCAGGTAGCACATCAGCGCCTCTGGGAGGGGCTCTGCACCTTCAAATGTACCACCTTGTTCAACTGGTATAAAAACAATATTTGACGGATATCGAACACTTGGTGAGAGAGGGTAGCTAAGAGCGCGAATGACACATTCAAGGTCAGTGTCGTCTGGCGTGGGCGGCATTGACGGGCATCGTGAGAGCGCCATGAGCATGTGAAGCGCAAAATAATCAATTCCGTATGTATACTCAACGGCAAATGACTCTTGATGACCAGGTAGCCTTGGGTTGATTTCAATGAGGAAGACACGGGGGTTTGGCGCCTTACTCATCTTTGTTACGCTCTCAACCAACTCTATGCCGCTGTCCGTCGATGCATATTTCTTTTGGCTGTCTATTAAGCGTGCCTCCAGATGATACACACCATTCCTGAAACCCATTACGAGAAGCGTTTTCGTCAAAGACGTTTTAATAAGGTCCAACTCGGAGTTTGGAAGTATCGAGGGCATGATGGTGGACAGCTCGGCGAAAGATACGCAGCCCGAAGGAGATGATTCAGAATATTTCTCTAAGATCTCGGCAGATGAAGGGAAATCGTCATTGATCTCGCTCCAAATGAGTTCTCCATTCAAAAGAACAAAATTTGCGTCAACCTCGGGGCCTGATATGTATGGTTCAATCAGAGAATTGACACCTGCAAAATCTTCTTCAATTCTCCGCACTGCATCCACGAGCTCCTTCTCAGACGTGACCTTCCTAACGCCATCGGATGAGCAGCCAGTGGCGGGCTTGACAATGAGCGGATATTGCAAGCAAGTATCGAGTTTGGCCAACTTCTTTCTCAAATCCACCACCCCCTGGGCCAAGAGAACACGTACATCTCCCGATGCTGCTGTGCGAGTTTTTTCTTTGTCGCGACACATCTCCATTGCCTCCTCTGGATTCCCAAATAACCCCATCTTCTTGGCCGCTTGAGACGTCGCAAGAAGATGGGTGTCGGTAAAAGTGACAATGCCATGAATAGGACCTTTACTTGTGGACAAAGCGGTTGCGATTCTGACAGGCAATTCTTCGTCAAGAGTCAGGTCACACGAAATGAACTCATCCCGCAGGTGGGACATCGATGGATGTTGGGCCCAGTGGCCGTCATGATCCAAAATCACGAGTTCGACACCGAGCGCTGCAGCAGCTCGCCAGATACCCTGTGATGATGACGATGTGGTTGGATTCGGCCTTCCATCAACCATTGCAATACGCTTCCTTGGCAAGGGACAATGCATAATCCAAGGAAAAGAAAGACGAGCTGCAACTTCAGCTTCCATGGAGGCCATTGCAGACGCAACAAGTGGGCTCGGAAGATCTTTAACAAGTAAGGCTCCGACTGCTTTTTGAAATGCCCGTTGCACAATGTCCTGTCCGCTACTGAAATCAAACGGCTGGATTTCTTCTCTCAACGTAGTGAAATCTGCTGCTTTATTGACAAGCTCGCAAGTCAGAAATCGACGCTGAATCATGTCATTTCGGACCACATAGCCGCCTATAACGGGCAGCAACAACTTCACTGCTGTGATATTGGAACCATATTTTTTCACATTTGTCTGGATGGCCTCGTGCAGGAAAGCAAATGCACCAGAGCGATTTGTTTCAGGCCCCATGAGAGGGGGCTCACTAGAGGCATCGCAAGCATTCGCATTGGATGCTTCATGCCATGGCCAAATGGAAATTGGAGTAAAAATAATATCCAGGGTACGGCATGGTCCATCGGTTACAACAGGCTGCTCACCAAGTGTCCAGTGGCAGTGGAAGCGCGCTTAAAAGACTCGACATTAGCATTGATATCTTATCAATCGGCTTATGGTTGCATTTAGACACATGATACAACAGAAAACCCATTACCTTGCTTTCCTAGAACGTTTATTTCGATGTATGAACTTCCGACTAAGGAGTTTGACTTCATATGCTGCAAGCCCATATCTCTGAATGATGCGCGCATTCGCGATAAATACCATCAATTTGAGTAATCTTCCACACAAATTGTTTACTAGATTATCAGATAATATGGGGTTTAAATCTCAATCATCTTCTTCTAAGGCAGGGGGTACAGCAACTCGTCTTTCAATGTCGGGCAAAAATGAGGAGGTGGTATACACGAATGAACTCCAGAATACATGCCAAATAGCTGCAAGAGATCTGACTAGGGTTTTTTTATTTGTTCTTATTAGAGTGATGTAAGGCGCTACATTCAGCCCTTATCTCGTTCCAATACGTCTTTCAAACAAGTATTCGGTGTTCCGCAATCAAGCAAACTCCCGGGTCTGCCCGAAACTGATAACTAACTCACTCACGACGTCACACGGACCGGGGGGGGGGGTTCTCAAACCCACGGAGGTTGACCCCACACAGCTTTGAACTCTTCCAGGACTTACACCTACAAGTCCTTGTCACGTTATGCTACAAGCATCCTGCATCCTTCACGGCCGCTTTCCGTCTGATATTGATGTGAACCAGCCCACTCGGCGTCAAGGGTATTAAACAGCTACCCCCTTGCTAACTACTCCACCATACGAGCGCGTGGTAGATCGCGATCAAGTCTTAGCCTAGCAACCAATCTACCCACATCGTATTTGCCATATGCCGAATCGCAGACTCACGGCATGAATATGCACAGGCTGGCAGGGCTATCGTTGCCGGGCGCAAATACGCGATGGCGGCCGCCGCAGGGATCTTCTGCTGACAGTCATGCCCCAGTCACCGTATGTTTGTGCTTATGAAGTGCTTTCTCAGCAAAAAGCTGGAACCAACTTACTTTGCAGCTTTCTGATACGCCTCCCTAACTCTACATCTTCACCCAAATGGCGAACATAGGAAATATAGTCACCTCCCCCTCGTATCTTCGCAAACCAACTTCCGACTGATGTTGTGATTGATCATTGACATTGCGGTTGCACCACAACAGTCGTTAGCACATGTCTTTATGGCCTTGACATGTCACATTGGAGGAATGAAATTACTATTATATGCATTGAGACATTCAATGTTCTATTCTGCTGGACATGCTGGATTATGGGCTTACAGCAGATATCATCAAACAACAAGGCCTCTATAATTGGCCCTGTACCCAGCACCAAATTTCCGAGGCTCTGCAAGGGACTATATTTCGCCACAAAGCATGCGAAACCAAGGAATACAATGGTCGACATGGATAATTCGGTGCTTCACGTGATACTAAGCACTTTTTGCAGTGTCAAATCGTCGTAAATTCATCTTCTGTGAGGCGCAATAAAAAGGCCATCTACATTCTTATCAGCGGACAGTTGAAGGAGTGACCTATTCTTTAAAGTTACTCGGTGCCTTTATACAGACGACTCATCTACGTGTAATTAGGGTTACAAACCCTTTCTGTGCGGCATTATGACTGCCCTTCCAGCCTCTGACGATGAGCCGGCCGCTCCAAAGTCAGATGAAGAGGAAAAGATAATCCAACGGCAGCTTCAGTTTCCCGATACCAATGTTACCTTTTTCACGCTATTTCGTTATTCGTCGCGGACCGAAATTGTAGTCATTCTGATCAGTACTATTTGCGCCTTGGCAGCTGGTGCTATTATTCCACTACCCCCGGTGAGAGAGAATCGCTTCTTCATGAAACGTTGCTCATTCCCTAACAACTGCAATATATAGATCATATTTGGCCGCCTATCACACATCTTCGTCGGTATTGAAAATGGCCGCTCAAACGACCCCAATGCCCTTCACACCATTTCCTACTACTCCCTATTTTTCGTCTACTTGGCCGTCGCCTCGTTGTTTCTTTGGTTTATATCGACAGCTGGATTTGCCTACACGGGCTCACGTATAGCACGGCAAATCAGGTCTCGATATATGGAAGCAGTCCTGCGCCAGAACATGGCCGTATTTGATAGCATAGGCACAGGTCATATGCTTGCCCAACTCGGCGCTGACTTGAACTCCATCCAAGACGCCCTCTCTCAGAAACTCTCTCTCACGCTCAGCGCTGTCGGAACGCTCATCGCAACTTATGTCGTCAGCTTCGCTCTGTACTGGAAACTCACATTTATCCTGGTTTGGGCCTTCATTGTGAGTCTTGCCTTTTTATACCTGGGTAATAGAGTTGCAGTCCGCTACTCTGGTCGTTCCATCGAAGCCCAGTCGGCTGGTAGCGCTATCGTCGAAGAGGCACTTGGCTCCATAAAAAGCACAACGGCACTGGGTATGAGCAAGTTCATTGTAAAAAACTACGATCTCTATCTCGGTGTTTCGGAAAAGGCTGGCTTCACTCTAAAGGCTCTCATGGGCGCCATGGTTGCCATCACCGTAGGCGTCGGTTACTTGAACGTGGCACTGGCATTCTGGCAAGGCTCTGTCTTTTTGGTCAAAGGAGAGACGTCATTCATGGCCGTTGTCGCGATTACACTGATCACCAAGAGCGCTGCGTTTTGTGTTCTTGGTGTAGGCCAGAACGCTGAGACGTTCACAACAGCGGTTGCGGCAGCACGAAGGGTCTTTCAGATGATCTATCGAGAATCCCCCATTGACTCCATGTCTAGCAACGGAACTACTCCAGATCTTGTGGAAGGGAATATCGAAATGCACGGCATCAAGCATATTTATCCTTCTAGACCAGGAAGTGTTGTGGCAAATAATCTCAGCATACTGTTTCCCGCAGGAAAGACTACAGCTGTTGTCGGGCCTTCTGGGTCTGGGAAAAGCTCAATTACGAAGCTTATCATGCGGTTCTATGAACCCATTCAAGGCAGGATCACGCTAGATGGACATGACATTGAAGAGGTCAATCTTCAATGGCTGAGACGTCAAATTCGACTTGTCAACCAGGAGCCTTGTCTTTTTGACACAAGTATTCTTGAGAACATCGAGCATGGCTTCATTGGTACTCAGTTCAGCAGTCTATCAGCCGACGAGAAACGCAAGAGAGTGGAAGACGCCACTAAGATAGCCTGCGCCCACGACTTCATAGCATCTTTACCCCAGGGCTACCAAACCATAGTTGGCACAAAAGGATCCAAGCTCTCCGGTGGCCAAAAGCAGAGAATCGCTATCGCTAGAGGTCTCGTTGGCCAGCCAAAGATCCTCATTCTAGACGAAGCTACCTCCGCTCTAGACACAACGACTGAGGCATCAGTTCAAGCAGAGCTAAATGCCTCTAGTGCTTCCAGAACAACAATCATTATTGCTCATCGGCTCTCTACCGTCCGTGAAGCTGACAAAATTGTTGTGTTGAAAGCCGGTACTGTCGTGGAACAGGGCAAGCATGATGAGCTGATTGAGCGCCGGGGAGAGTATTTTCATCTCGTGAATGCCCAAAGGCTCGCTGTTGATGGGGGCAAAGACTGTTCTGGTGGTTCTAGCAAATACGACGTTGAGGAGAAGGGACACATCACAACTAGCATGGAAGCTGTTCCGGAAAAGAAGGACCTCGAACACAACAATACTACAGACAGTGAAGTTTCACCAGATACTTTTAACGACGCATCATACTCTCTATTCTCCATGGCTAAGTTCTTAATGTCGCTGAACTCCAAAGAATGGCATTTCATACTTATCGGGCTCTTTGCTTCCATCATTGCTGGCCTCGAGGAGCCCGCATCTGCCGTCCTCTTTGGCTATGCTGTAGTGGCCATCTCTAAACCACTGGACCAACACAATGACATCCGATCTGCCGCTAGCTTTTGGGCCTGGATGTTCTTCCTCCTCGCCATGATTATGATCCTAGTCTTCACCATCCAGGGAACCGTCTTCGCATTCTGTTCGGAACGTCTAGTCCGTCGAGCGCGCAAACTTGCTTTGGCACAAATGCTCCGCCAGGAAATGGCCTTTTTTGACGACAAGAACAACTCTCCCGCTGCACTCACAAGTTTCCCCTCCACGGAAACGGCTAACCTTGCTGGTGTGAGCGGCGCTACTTTGGGCATGATATGCATTGCCATGTCCACGCTGGTGTCGGCATTGGCTGTTGGCCTTGCGTTTGGGTGGAAGCTTGGGCTTGTGTGCGCGTCGATTATCCCAGTGCTGATTGCAAGTGGGTTTATCGGAGTCTGGGCCATAGGGGAGTTTGAGAAACGCAACGAGCAGCACACAAGAGCCTCGGCGGCTTGTGCTGGTGAAGCCATCGCAGCAATACAAACTGTAGCCTCCCTTACTATGGAGACTAACATCCTAGCTTCCTACAATCAGATACTGTCTGTATCCGAGAAAGAGAGCTTGAAAGCTAACTTGAAGGTATCCCTCGTGCTTAGCATAGCGAGAGCCGGCGTCAACGCGTGCATGGCGCTCGGCTTCTGGTACGGGGGAACACTTATTCTCAGCTACGAATATTCGCTGCTGCAGTTTATAATTGTATATTCTTCAATCATCACCAGCGCATATTCCGCTGGTCTCGTTTTCTCATTCACACCCAACATTGGGAAAGCAAAGCGATCGGCAGCAGGCCTTCATAAACTACTTGAGCGCAAATCAAGCATCGAATCGGACTCCACTGAGGGCGACAGCCTTGGAAAGAAGCCACAGGGCCACATAAAATTCCGAAATGTGAGCTTTGCGTACCCTACAAGACCTGAACATCTCGCTCTACGTAATGTCTCGTTTGATATACCCGCAGGCTCAAGCATTGCCCTCGTTGGACATACTGGGTGCGGTAAGAGCACGATTGTGTCGCTGCTGGAGCGTTTCTATGATCCAAGTCATGGGACGATTTTACTCGATGGAAAACCGATAAGCTCGATTAATATTGCAAAGTATCGAAGTTGTATCGGTTTGGTCAATCAGCAGCCGACGATGTTACGAGGATCTATCCGAATGAACCTGGCAATGAGTCAGGAAGATGAAGAAAGCATATCCGACGCCGAAATTGAAGAGGCTTGCAGAAAAGCCAACATCTACGACTTTGTCTCTTCCTTACCGTAAGTATTGAAACTTCCCTCTTCTGCCACTTGCTTTACAAATCTAAAATGCCATGCAGAGACGGGTTCAACACCATTGTTGGCAACCGCGGTGACCAGCTGAGCGAGGGGCAAAAGCAACGTCTAGCACTCGCTCGCGCTCTCCTCCGCAGACCAGCCATCCTTCTTCTAGATGAGGCCACATCAGCAGTGGATACACAGTCAGAGTCGCTCATCCAGGAGGCATTGGAGCTGGCAACAAGCGGTGTCACAACGATTACCATTGCCCACAGATTGAGTACAGTGCGTAATGCGGATGTTATATATGTGTTGGATAATGGGGAAATTGTCGAGAGCGGTTCGCACGGGCAGTTAATGGAGACAAGAGGACGATATTTTAAGCTGGTGACTACAAATTTGGACAGTCAGTGATAATTCATGTACACACACAAATCGAGACCGTTGGTCACTTGCCAATGTTGTTTCTCGGCATACCCTGCCAATAGTCAAACAAAGTTGCATGAGGGTGCTAGCTACCGGAGACGATACTAGTATTCGACTTCCAAGTTATTATGAAATATCTTGAGCGTTTAGACAAAATAGAATGTTTTCACACGCTATTAGACGGACCAAATTCTAGCATCGCTTCAGCTGATTATGGAGAGTTAATCCCCTACTGCGAACATAGCCATACACGCTGCTTAATCTCAAAAGTGTATAATCACAGTACGGTTTCCATCAGCCGCTACAAAGGTAAAATTTCACAACGTAGAAAGAGTTTGCTTCTAACTCAAGAAGTGGAGGGGTGAAACAATTTCCCAGCGTTTCTGAGAATCAAAAACTGTAAGTTTCTTCCAAAACCCGTCATGGAAAATCATCAAGAATTTGACCAGGTTGTTCGATATTAGCAAAACCATGAAGAGCTGAAGAACGTCATTAAACCATCACTCAGAGTCATTCATTCATTCATGAGAGAAGATTAAATTACGAAGCCTACAAAGTACGGCATAGCACGTGGGCAGCCATTTACTTTGGCATCATGTAGCTCCGCGGCACAGCATCTACGAACTTGTTTTTGAATTTTTCTTTTGGATATTAACAACAAGGGTTCTCAAAATAACAGGAGTGCAATCGAAACGTGGTTGAGGGTTTTATTGGTCAATCAAGATGCCGATGATGATGAACAACCTACTTTAATCTCTAAAGAACATGTGCGTCTATGGTTGGTGTCTTCATTAGCCGTGTTAAATGAAGCTTCGACAAACCAGGAAAGATCAGGTATCCAGCAAGGATGAAAAAGCTAGTGCGGCGCAAATGGTATTTGGCACACTCACACGCGTAATGGCCATGTGAAAAACCAGTTGATGAAAGTGCTCCCAGCCAGGATCTGAATCCTAACCAATATATGTTAACACGGCAATTAATATTACCAACGAATCCGAGCGCTACAGGGTATTCCGTTTTTAGTTCCTTTGCCGCGATCCAACAAGGCATTCTTACCATTGGAAAGATCTGCTAGCCTTGACTACTATGTTACCCGCACTCACAGAGGTTGGTTACTACTTCTGTTTATGGCACTTTGAAGATAAACGATTTATATTGCACGTGGTATATTACCATGCACACTTCTTTTGGGTACATAGATCGCTGCCCAGCTGATGCGATGAGCTTTGGGTAGAAACTGGGTTCTAATTTCAATATCCTACCTTTCCAAGATATCCACGACAGTTGCTCCGGCAGATCTGTTATGATAGGCCTCTCAGGGCAATGCGTTGGTGGGGATCCGCCCATGCAGCAGTCATGACTATTTCATGCTCCACCACAAATTACGAATCTCATGGCTTTCATTTCGAGGTATCAGAGGTGCTGACGTTGCATGACAACGGACTATGAAAGCCTTTACCAGAATCTCCGTCCACATCATAGTTCAAGGATGGATGTTGTCAATAGGATACACCGAGGACTCTATAGCCAGCTGTTCAGCGAAGATCCTTAACAGAATAGGCATTTTCAAAAAAGTGAAAGGGGGCAGCCTCGCATCGATAGTCCAAAGCTGGAGTCAGTCGGGGAATAAATCGTCATCATCGACTAGTTGTTAGCATTTTCACACACATGCGATCCCGGTAACAGAGAGAACAAAATAACTTGATTCTGCTTTGCACGGACCTTGCGTGGTTTGAATGGGTTATGGAGGAGAGAAAGCATCGCAAAGGAAGGCACTCGCATATCCAAAGCGGAGCACGAGATCGTTTCTTGAATCGCCTCCTGTCAATATGATACTCGACACACACACATCCTCACATCACATCACACCCCATCTGCATGATGTGGGTTGTCATTTCAAGGTGAGAAGAAGACTGATCGACCGTCGGATAAAGTTTGCGTGTTGTAGATACGGAGAAAACATGTCGATAGCGCCGACACATCACACCTGCGGGCGGTAAGTCGCTTGCGTCACCAGAAACGGCTATGTGTTTGCTGTTCCTGCCGCTGCTGCTGTTGTCACCCAAGCCATCTTGTCTATTCTTCATCTAAAACTGCCATCTCACCTGCACCTATGCCGTTGTAGAACAACAAACATGCAGGAGTCTAGGAGGTGGGCTGGTTTGGGTGGGATCGGGGCTGAGCATGGGAAGCCCGGTCAAGCTGAACAAACAAGAAAATCATCCGGTCAGGTCGAGTTTGATGCTGTGTGACCAAAGCCGTGAAGCTGTGCGACTATACAAGATTAATCGTCCGGCGAGGCACAGCATGTACGTACATGCCACTCTCATGCAGGGGGATTTGTAGAGCGTCAATCTCATTTCAGCGCGGGAATTGAAGGACGGCTGTGATTTCGTCGCGGCGAATATAGAGAGTTGGTAAAAACATAAAAATGAGAAAACAAGGTCTTAGCCGAGGGCCAGTCTGATCCGCCTCCAGGCAAGGTTGTTGTATCTGTCGAGGGTATCCGGCGCTGTAACGTGAGGTTGGTGTCTGCCTGAATACAGTACACATCTGCTGGAAGAGGCCCAAGCACACGTGCACTGTGGGCGCCCGTCGTTCTTGATGTGTTTGCGTGGCGCCTCCTTCATTACAAAGTCCAGGCACTACTGGCGGGACCCTCACCTACAACAACCCTTGACTACACCTGCCTTGTTTAATTAGGGGTGGCTGCCAGGTGGTGCAAATTAAGAACTAACCTACAGCTGCCGTAGTATCACAGGAAGTTTCTTTTCTTCAATCAGCCAGATATTACTACGTAAAGCCCGGTTTCCGGGTTTACAATTGACGTGCACGGAGTATGCGTGTAGGCGGAGTTTTGCTGAATAGAATCCCAGGTAATCCTTCGACACTTCATTCCGCTGTCATCTATTAATCTCACTCACGGACCAGAATCTGGCCAGGGCCATTTGAATCAAACCCACATGGTAGCTGGGATTCCAAAGCCGAGAACGCCGGTCAAGCAACAAGCTGACAGAACAGGGTCTTTAATGCAGTCAGTCACTAATCGTCGTCAATGTCTCGCCCTGCTGCTGTCATTGCCCACTCAGCCTCTGGTGACAGATTCTCTCACCGCATTGAATCACGAGATCAAAGGTGATAATGGGAAGACACCACGCCTCGGGCTGTCGGGTGGCTTTAACCGCCCAATATGCTCTCCCGTGCACGCCCGCCATCGATGCAGCCAACATCACAATGTACAGGAGGCAAAACGCCCATTCTGTGCCGTAGGCGCTCTTGCAAACGCTCAGATTGGACCGCTTACACTGACATGGACTTACGTTGGCAGCCGGAGTGGATATTACGAACGCCTCCCGTCTGCCTCACGATCACCTGCATCAGCGAAAACCAAGTTTTCATCACAGGCTGCCGACCAGATCTACCCAGCTGAGGCCTATCAGCAGTACCTGGAACGGGTGCTTGCAACCCTACAAGTCCAAACTCTCATGCAAGATGCCGCACACCTGGGACCTGGGTAACACAGCAATACTGTACATGCAGCCCCAGCCTCCAGATAGTAATACTTTGCAAAGCGCCTACGTATGGCAACGATGGTGTTTAACATAACATCCTAGGCCATAGTATGGGCGAGATGTGTGTCTGTTACTCGTCCGCGTGTGCGTGAATCTTTGGGTGGCTGAACAGCCAAGGACGCCAATCGCGGCACTTTGTCTCCCCAGCTGAATTGCGGAGCGTCTTTCCCTGGCTTGCATTTACAAACTCAAAATAACCCTGTCATCTATTTCGGTTTCTGTTCTCAGTGCAATTCCGCCACTTTCCACCACGGCGCCCAACATGCCAGGCATAGGGGAATCCGACGGACGCCTCTTTACACTAGGTATCGGGACTTTCGCGGCGGGCTTGAACACAATCAAGGACAGGAGGAACCTGAAAAAAGAAAGGAATAACTGGGAGAGACAAGATGGCAACGGCGTTAAACGTTGCCAACCGAACAGCCGAGAGTAAACATCGTCTGGAACACACTACTGGTGAATCAGTGCTCACTCGGTCCAGGAAACCGGGAGCCGAGTTCACGCCATGGTCTATTCTGGTTATTAGAGCCCGCTCTTTCTGAAGGAGCAAAGCCGGAAGAAGAAAAGAAAATACACCTTACGTAGTAGAATGCTCCATGAAAAAAGAAAGTATACTGCATATGGAATCAAACGTAAGCGAGAAGAGCTCTCCATTTGGAAACGAGATGCGTAAAGACACAATCGAGTGTACCTGCACGCACAGGTACACAACGTTGCAATGATCAAAAGAACAGCAAGCGCAATCTATACAGCAAGGTTGTTCATCCAATAGCTGAACCAACCAGCGTCACCGTGCAAGGATCTCCACGCCGCCCCATCATGTGCTCTAAAAGTCGATTTGGGGCAGAATCAACTGTATTAAATCCATGTTATTCACTCATGTGGCGCAGAAAGACTAGTAGGGTAGGCAAGTTGGCAAGGTCAACCAAGACTTGACCTGTCTGGTCTGTGGTGCATGGCGACGAGCGGTGTCAAGCAGACACAGAGCAATGTACGGGGTATCTCCTCCGCTTCCGATGATCCTTTGTTTGGCTGTTCAGCCCTTGTTTTGATAGGTGGAGGGAGAATATCCCTGGTCCCAGTAAAAGGCGGCCATAAAACGGGAAGGCGGACGCATGGCATCTCACCTAGCCTAGACGAGTAGGAGAGGGCGAAGCAGATGCCGAAAGCCTGCTGTCAAATCCCCACTGACAACTGTACAACGTTCGGATGGCTGTTTTAGGCTGGCCAATGACTTTGACTTGTTTGACCATCTCGTTTGCCGCCATCTAGTTCTTTGTTCCCCTGACAGAGACGTACAACAGTGCTGAGTATTATTTCATGAGAAGCCACTGACATATGCCACGCCACACGCTGATTATTCGGCGGATCGAGTCATGGTTAAGGGGCCTATGAAAGAACGACTCCACTAGTTGCCTTCACATCGTCTTTTGTTGAGGACCTTATGGTAGCAAGTTATTACTCATGTGTTCCACTGCGGTTATCGAAACGGTTCGGTTTGTACATTCGAGCATTTTGCACGGACCTATGGGGGAAAATCGAGTACCTGGTAACCATTAATTAGATATAACAAGAATCCCACCCTTACGAATTGAAAGACACCTTCATCCCTTGCAGTTTGTTTCCCTCACGAGCGAGAGTCGTAGTGTTGCTACGCTACACGTTGTATGGGGTAGCATCCAGCGTGTGTACGTATACCATCTAATTATCATCCCACCTCTTCCGGGAAGAAGGCGTAGAACAAACCAAGAGGAAGGAAAATTCCGCTTCGCCCCCAGTCACCGGCTGAGCAGGATTTGTCCGGTAGGAGTTTTATGCATGCAGGCTAGATGATGGCCTCTGGGCGTATTGCGAAAGTGATAGTTTGCTGTGTTGTAACCCAACCCCACAAACATGCGTCCTGGGCCCCCAAAAATAACAAGGCCTATCAGGGGGGCCCAGTCGTCCAGTCCCAAGCACTGGTACAAGATGCGATACGCGACACGTTGGCACGGCAGAAGCTTGGATCTTGTTGTGGTGGGACTTGTAATTTTTCTCTCACATTGGCTCTGTGTCCTCCCAGTCAGCAGCATCATAGGGCTGGGAATTTCGAGCTTTGGCCGTGTGTCCCGTGCGCTTCCATTTTTCTTCGCCTGGCCACTTCGGTGCCTGGCTAGTGCTGATTGCCTGGACTGTGCGTGAGGCTTTTATGGATAGGCGATCAGCCGACTGCTAGATTTCAATAGGGGAGTCATGTCGGTATTCGTGCCCTCGTTTGTTACAGGAAACGAATGTTATGGCTTGTGAGGGATCGCCCGATGCCAGCTAAGAAGAGAAATTGGAGAAAAATCCAAATAGGGGGGGCGCCACTCCCGGGTTGGGAATCAGCTAGACGATAGTGATTGGATGCTCTGCTAGCCATCTATGTCATCGATATGTACGTCTCCAAACTCTATCGGACAAGGGACCGTGAGTGTGTTGTCGG
This sequence comes from Zelopaecilomyces penicillatus, assembly GCA_005765155.1. Taxonomy (NCBI): domain Eukaryota; kingdom Fungi; phylum Ascomycota; class Sordariomycetes; order Hypocreales; family Pseudodiploosporaceae; genus Zelopaecilomyces; species Zelopaecilomyces penicillatus. The sequence goes on from VCCP01000006.1 coordinate 172,589, forward strand.
TTGAATTGCTTGACGTGGTTGATGGATGAGGTTGTTTGTGTCGAGAATGTTGGCGTGGTGGGGTGCTGTGTTGTTTGATGTGGGTGTCTTTTGTTGGTGTGGATGGTGGCTGCAGGCTAGCCCAGCACAGTTTGTGAGGCCTACTCAGGCACTCTTGCCTCGGGGCAATGAGCCAGGTATTACAGCGCCAGCGCCTTCCAAGACAGAACCTCCAGTGATAGGGCTTGCCTTGCCATCCGCTGGCTGGCCGGATCGGGCTTTCCCATCCCCGCAACCCCTCCCATCGAGTTCCGTGGTCCACCCACCTTTCTCATTGTAGCCAGCTAGGGGAGCTTCCCAAGCCTCCGTTTGAATTTCCGGGCCTCAGCGATGGGCCGGCCGATCAAGCCCAACCACCAGCCATCCATGTCCGCCAGCCGCCAAGCAAAGCGGGATAGCGACAACTTGATCCTACACCGAATTACTAAGAGAGAGAGTGTTGAGGGTAAAGCCACCGGAGCTTGTCGCCGATAGGGTGATGCTGGTGCCTACAAGTCACAACTTCCCCTGAACCACCCTTGGAGCTTGTTGCACCGCACACAACTCGAATTATTGAGGCCTTTGCTAGCATGTCTAGCTCTATTCTTTTCCTCGTCAGCTATCACGGAAGCCGGTGACGCCTACTTCGTGTATGAAATATCTGCTAGTGTGTTTCTATCTAACTCCCAGCGACGAAAGAGGCAAGTTCCAGGAAGACTAACGCGCTAATGGGAGGGTCGTCTCCGAGCGTCTCACATTCCATTGTATTGCCGCAAATATCAGTACACCTACACCTACATCCATGTATTATAGACCCATGAGGCAACATCGCGACCCCCGGCAGTGGCTTCCTGCGGGCAGAGGGCAAAAAACTTGATGCTGGAAGGCATTGGGAAACTTGGATCCTGACCGCCCAGGCTCCCAACTCAAATCCCGGGGTCAAGGTCCGGCTCCAGGATTACGCTTCCCCAGAGCTCATAGACCACCACGGTATACAGCCAAAATATCATTAACAGGCAGGGGGACATGGCATGAACACAGACTCCAAACTAAGACTTCATCACGATGAGCCATCCCCAGTCATCACTTGCTGCAAATGAATTGATCAATATATGGCCCTGACTTGCTTACATGGACCAGACACGACAAGTGATAAACTCCGGTCCACGAGTACGTATTAGATCACAAGGCCAAATGCGAAATGCCGACTTTCATATGTTGAGAATAGCAGTTATGTCAACGAGTCACTTTTGCCGCTAGGGCTGTCGCTTTCCAGATGCCCCTGGCCGGCTCCGCCAGTTTCCGTTCCACAACTGGTCTGATTGGGTGGCTGGCCTAAAAGATCACTCATATCATCCACTTGGTGAGAGCGCCAAACCTACCAGGATGAGCGGGCATGCGGCTGATGGTGGAGACGGGAGGCGGAAACGGGTGCCGGGGGGACAAACAAAGCGCGATGGCCCAAAAGGCGATCGAGGCCTGTTGCTGGCACCTAATCAATCCATTACCGATTCGGCAACCCTCCCCCCATTTTGTCTTGGACCGAGAAGCGTCAATTGTATCTCCCACAAAGCCGAAGGCCCGAAGGCATGAACAGACTCCCCAAAGATCCAGAATCCCAATGGCAATGGCCACTGCCTCCCTCAAGGGGTCGTGTGGGAGGATCTAGAATATGCCCCAACGTGGTCTTGATGTTGACATTTCACTCATCTGGCCCCACTAATCTGGCCTGGGATCTGACCACATCTGCATTAAGTCTAGACTGGACATTTTGCCTGGTCTAGAGCCACTACGCCGCAGCTTCCGAGGTCAGTGATGTCAAGATTTTGTCCACTCTGTCAGACGGTATGGCCCTGTGAACAAATGATCTGATATATCGGATAACCGGTTGAGACAAGTTGTGCTCTGGCTGTGGGCTGCGAGTCGGATCACCACGTCGTCGGGGCGTACGAGCCGGTCCAACTGCATGCACGGCATCGATGCCCGAGGACGGGACGGAAGTGATGGCTGTGCTTGATGATAACAGAGAGAGCCAATTGGGTGGTACCGGGTAACTTAGAACAATGAAGAGTGTTGAGCCCGCTGATGTCGCATTGGTATACATCCGTGCCTGCCTGGCCTTACTGGGGCGGGCTATGCGGGCTTCACGAACGGTGCCGATCAGCCAATTAATCGAGATCACTATGCTGCACCTCACTGGCGCCGGCTTGCACGCAGCTGACAACACCCACATCAAGCAGCGAAGGCCGTTTTCATTCTGTGGCGTTGACTTGCACAAACGTGACCGCTAACTCTGTCCGGGTCTAATTTACGTATGTGCTGTCCTCGTTTGGCAGAATTGCAACGCTCACGTCGACCCCTTGCCAAGATACGATAAGGAACGCGGAAAAAAAAAAAAAAGACACATCACGAAAAGAAAAATCAAACAAAAAGACACGGCCGTTCAAAAGCAAGTGTCTCACTGTCTGTTCATCAAGGGCATCCATCCGTAATCCATACCCCCCTAGACCGAAGCTGCAGGCATGCTACCGTGCTCCACCAGCCCTCGAGTTGCCCCCACCACCACTCTCTGCGTCTCAGCACCGCCTCGTCTTTCCGCATTCTGAACGTGTCAAGGTTCAGTGATGCCCCTTTCAGGTGGAAGCTGAATTCACATCCAGGTGTTAGGCGAGATGTCCATGCCAAGGTCCAGATGGAGACCAGACAAGGGAGTCATGGAACCCGCATTGGACGCCACCAAACAAGCATCACCAAAGCCCCCCGAAGCCACTCTATCCCACTCCATGACATACCGTTGCATATGCTGCTTGCCTTGCTCAGCTAGACTGATTGTCCGGCAAATTACCAGTTTGGTAAGATGTGGCTATCTCCATGCCTACAGAGTACGTCTTGCGATGAAAATGTCCACATTGTAGAAACTGGCAGAACAGATTTCAAGTATAAATATCCAGTTCATTCCTCCTCTCCATTCCCCTTTTCTCATCATCAACAATCATCTTAATCACTTCATCAACTCATCCAACCAATCTTCACTCACTCTCAACTTTCGTTGACCAACAAAAACCAAACTTCGCAAACATGCAGTTCTTCGCCGTTGCCGCTCTCTTCGTTGCTGGTGCCCTTGCCCAGCCTACCACCCTTGAGCAGCACCATGCCAACATCATGACCACCACCGGCCCCGTTTGCCCCGATGGTCTCTTCGGCAACGCGCAGTGCTGTGCCAGTGACATCCTTGGAGTCATTGGTGTCGACTGCAAAGTCCGTAAGTGTCGTTTGCACGCCATTCACTCATGAGCAATGATACTGACTCCCTTTCCTCAGCCAACGAGACCCCCCGTGATGCCCGCAACTTCCGCGACATCTGCGCCAAGGTTGGCAACCAGGCTCGCTGCTGCGTTCTCCCCGTTGTAAGTTCTATCAATCCTTACTGCATCAATGATCACATATGCTGATGCCATCTCCTCTAGGCCGGCCAGGCTCTCCTCTGCCAGCCCCCCGTTGGCATCTAAGCGACTTGCTGGCTACAGCATACTGCGCATGGAGTCTCTACAAAACCAAATCTGGTAGAGGCTCCATTGTGTTGCGAGTTCCTGTGACGAACTGAGGGATTCGAAGCTGGAGAATTATACTGGATGGATGTGATTTATGACTTCTTGATTCAATATTTTGTTGTTTGCCAAGAAACAGGGCAACAGCTACACGACAATATTATTTAGTCCTTAGGTTCATGACCAATAAAAACTTCATGGCTTATTACTTCGAGTTCAGCTGCACATTGAGTGAATGGTTAAACCGAACAATGGCAATTGGCTAGTTCAAAGTTGGCGACAAATCATTTCATAATGTCATTGACTACTCTATGCCTGAGATTATTCTCAGATTCAGGTTAGTAAGTTGATATGTGTAACAATAAGTAATAAGGATCCGCCCAAATTAGCTGTGGCCGTTGGTCAAGTTGAAATGCCGTCGTTGAAGTTGCAAGTTCCCCAATGGTTCCATTTGGGGCGGCACTGGTTGCCGGACGTGCGCTAAAATGTTTCGGGTTCCGTAGTGGAGTTGGATCGAAATGCTGAATGCCTGATCGTAAGCGAGATTGTGGTGAATCAGTATTGTCTCGGCCTATGTGTAGAGCTGATAAAACAAGAGCAGAAAAAGGAAAACACCCAGGGAATAGATAGACACGGACCATTTGTTTGACCTCTGGTTAGGTTTTCTTCAACAGCAGAGACACTGCCTTTTCTTACCTGTCTCATGGGAGCTCAGGGAAGGAACTATCCGCTGTAAGCTACCCCTCCTTTTAGTTTGACCCCCACTCATTCCCACACATCATCTGTGCTCCTCTTCTTCAACGTCCTAATTATATCTAAGCTCGAAACTTCAAAAGCCCTGCCTTGTTGTTTATTGGTGCTTCACTTACAGTAAAACCAAAGAACATTTATTGGCTCAAAGCACTTTGCCCTGTGCACGACGTTGATTCCCTTCACCGGCACACATTGCTTCACGCATGAATCGGTTGCCAAGGCACATTTAGTCTACATCGGCATCTTTTATTCTTTGACATCTGCCTGTGGATTTCAATATCCCCAGTTCACTATGGCGGCTCGTATACCTCCCCAGCCTCCCTTCAACTTCAACGTGGACCCAGCGACTTTGCTTGAAGTGGCCGAGAAACTGGTGGCATATTCAAAAAGAGTTTGGGATCATGTAGCCCAAATCTCGTCAGATAAAGCTACATTCATTACCGCCATTGTGCCTATCATCAACGACGAAAATGAGAGGTTGACACGGTCTCGTCTGCTAACATTTCTGAAATCTGTGGCTCCATCAATAGAATTACGCGATACCTCCCAGGAAGTCGATCTGATGCTGGATCGTGACAGGGTCAACCGGTTCTCTAGACGAGATGTCTTTGCAGTGGTTGATGCTGTGTGGCATCGAAAAGAGGAAATAGATGATGAGTCGCGCTTATATCTGAACGAGATTAGAGAGCAGTTCATCCACACGGGCATGGGTTTAGAAGATGAAGATGCGAGAGAACAAGTGTCGAAGGCACTTGTGAGACTGAAAGAGCTCACATCACAGTATTTGAGAAACCTGGATTCAGATATTGGGGGTCTATGGTTGACAATAGAAGAGCTTCATGGCGTTCCCAAATCTTTTATAGATCAGTGGAAGGCAGATGGAGACAAGAGATGGGTTAACCACAAGCTTCCAACTCTGAATGCGGTGTTGCAAAATGCCTCCAGGGCCGATGTGCGACAGAAGATGTGGATGAGTTGGGACAATAGAACCAAGGATTCCAACGGCCCACTTTTGAAGGAGATGCTTGTATTGAGGCACGACCTTGCGAACTTGTTAGGCTATCGACATCACGCACACTTACGAGAGACCGATCGGATTATGGAGACTGACCAGGCTCTTCAATTCCTAGAAAGTCTTCATGAACCTTTGCGTCATCTGGGAAGACAGGAGCTTGAATGTCTCAAGGCCATTAAAATAAGAGATTTACAGGAAAAAGGAGCAAAAGCTGAGCCCTCCACTGAATCATTTTTCCTATGGGATCGATCGTATTATAATAACAAGGCGAAAATTAATGCTTTTAACATTGACCAGCAGCATGTTTCTCAATATTTCCCGTTTGAGCGATGCCTATCCCGCATGTTATCCGTCCTAGGAACACTCTTTGGAGTTGAGTTCATCAAGTGCACTCCGGAAACCACCGAAATACCCATTTGGCATCCAGATGTGCTGACCTACGTTGTCTGGAACGATGAGTCGAATGGGGATGACTTTGTGGGATACCTTTACCTTGACGCTTTTCCGCGTGAGAACAAGTATGGGCATAAAGGCCACTACGGAATACAACCAGTGAGACTTGCCAAACCAGTCTCTACGAACTAGAGAGTATGATATAGCTGACTTGTAGGATGTTGAATCCCTGTAGGGATTTGTGAAAGAAGATGGTACCCGCCATTACCCTTGTGCGGCAGTCGTAACGAATAACTCACCACCAAGCGAATCACGACCAAGTTTACTTCGCATCAAAGAGGTTGTCTCTTGTTTCCACGAGCTCGGACACGCGCTACACAACTTGACTTCCAGGACTAAATATGCACGTTTCCACGGCACGGCTACGCCACGCGACTTTGTTGAGATTCCAAGCATCATGCTGGAGCATGTTTTTTGGCACCGGGATATCGTGCGTTTTATTTCCGGACGCTGGGATACCGAGGAGCATCCCGACAAAGAAGAAAAGCTTCCTTATGAGTTGATTGATCAGCTCATTGCCAGTCGTTTTTCGGACACTGGTATAAGTAATCTCCCAACACTGCTATTAGCAACCTTTGATATGAAAGTCCATACCCCTGCAAACCGGGAGGCAGTGAGCAGCATGAATCTGGCTTTTGAATTCAACAAGCTTCGAAAGGATCTTTGTCTTATGAGCGGGCCTGAAGATCTCGGGCTTGGACTTGAGGCAGCGCACGGCTACTGCAGATATCGCTTTCCGATAGGCTACTCGTCAGTCTATTACACCTACTTATTGTAATTATTGGGATCTATAATATTGCTTCTTATTGACAGGGAAGGTGCAAATTACTGATCATCAGAATAGGTCACGGGCTTTCAGTTATGATATTTTTGAGACAAGATTTCGACCACTGCTTCCATCTGAGAACTCAGTTAAACTTATTGAAGAGATTGTTACAGCTCCTCTTCGCGATGAATTTAGACGATACCAGCACATGATTCTGAGACCGGGCGGCAGTGTTCCCTCATACATTGAGCTTTTGGCGGCCTTTTTGGGGCGCAGTCCCAGCAGTGAGGCCTATATGAAAATGCTGAGGACAATGCTGAAACGTACGTGACACTCTAGTGACGCCTATGATCTTACATCGTCACTTCAAGTTGTGTTTGGAAATGTCCGCACCATATAAGAACAATATTGTTCTTGATAGACTTGAATCGAATTGAGTTATTGGATATTTGATATTTCAATTGACCAACTTGAAATTGATGCTACTATGATATCTCATTTGGCAGGTCTGCGTATAAGATACCCATGCCTTCCTTCTATCAAATTACAAGTCTGATTGTATGCCGCCTGATGAGAGTTTGGCCCGTTTGTTCTTATCCACAATTAGTACTTGACTGGAAAAAGCTGTTAGCACGAAGCGATAAAGAGTCAAAGACAAGAGTTACTGGCTGACATGGGATGTTAAAAGCATCTAAACTCAAACCGGCCTTATAAATCTATGAGTTTCGCGCGGGTATAAGTTTCAGCCAGCCGATACTTGAACGACCTTGCTGCCGAAACAAAGGAAGACAGCAGAAAGACAATCAAATTTCGCGTTGCGGGTTGCTTATCTTGTAGGACAGCCGGTCATACAAGCAGAACATACAACACTGTCAATCCGGCAAACTCTATTTGTCGGGTACAGCTCGAGATCAAAATCTGGACAGTCCCTGCTAGCTGCGGTCTCAGGGCCAAAGGTTTTCTTGTTTTCTTCGCAGGCAACCCCGGCATCAACGATGATGTGCATGCCGCGGAGGAGGTGGCGACGCGCGCCATTGAGGTTTTGTACACCCAAGTTCTTCTGGCAGCAGTTATGCTCGTAAGGGCACGGGCACACCAGAATGCAGAAAGGGAATTTGCACATGATGCCAAAGTGAGGATAGCGTAGCTTTGAAGGCTGTTGTATGTGGCAGGGAGAAAGACTTGATCGATTCGAAAACGTGGAGTTTGTCGTGGCTCGCAGGTGCCGTTTGAGTCGAAAGATTGATGGAGATAAGAACAGTTTGGCTGTTAGATGCCACAAAACGGCGGAAACTTATACGTACAGGCCTCATCGTCATTCAGGGAATCAATCACAATGAGGTTGCATTGTTGTTCACTTCTTGTTTACTCGTGGCTCACTGCCCGCCGTTTTCTGTGGTTTAGTCTGACCCCGCTGGGGCTGCTGCGGAACCAATCTCTATTTACCCATTCACCGTGACTGAGTGAGGACTCTGATTGCACCCGATTCATGCGGGAGCATTCGGCAAGTGCCGAACTGACAACGTATGCAACATGCCAGTTTCTGGGTTCTTCAGGTAACACAGTCATGACAAGGACGGCTGCAAACGGATATATGGCTCTTGAGTGCACACACTGTGGGTGTTTGCTCTTAGATGTTACCTTTGTGTTAGGCGACAAGGGAGAAGCAGCTTGAGTTCGGTTGAAGACAGGCTATCTCATCAACTTCCTCTCTGCCGCTTTTTCAACTATCGGGGAGTCTTGTATGCATCCACATATGCAGCTCTCAATATTTACAAAACATTACAGTACTTGAGCAACATGATGCATGTTAGTTGACGTCTCTAGCTCTAATAGAGTACGGTTTCTGAAGATTGCTAACAAGCCTTAGGAGCCTAACGATGCCAATGGTTCTTGGTGTTGCTGTTTGATGCCGAGTAAGTTGATTATTGCTTTTGTACGACTTCAATGGTGTACATGGAATCTTGGAGAACTGCAAGTTTTTTAGTATACGGACAAACAGATGGGTTTCGCCCAATCGGATAGCTCGGTGGCGTGAATACGCCTCCGTACTAATTCACAATGCCAGACTACATTGAAACCCAAACAGGTAAGACTTTCCTCTTTTCCCTTTTTCCTCCACTGAATTGTCAACCTAGGGCCGGCCATTTGCCTATACAGGGTTACTTTTCTTTTTACATTGATCTCTGTTCGGTCTAACAACCCACGCTGCTCCCACCGTATAACGGAGACATCCACTTTACAAGACGATCGTTGATCCGAGCACAAGTATCTTGTCAGTCAGAATTCTAGACAATCAACTGGCAGCCAAGAATTAACTAGCTTCTCGTGATCAGGCCGGTGTTAGTTTGCCACCAAACCTAGCTAGCATGATGGCTTCATAGACAAACCGCTACATCAAGCAGCACCACAATGCGATGAGTTGCATGAGACCTACAGAGCTTTGACTGCGTACTAAATAAATGTCCCCAAAAGATACATTGATTCAGTTTCCCTGCGGTCAATCTGAGATATATTTTGCTCTCCTGTTGTTTATGAATAGTTGTATCACTTCACTCTAGGATTGGGTAGGCGAAGCAGAATGGGCACTTGACAACACCACTCTTCAGCGGCCACCACGAGTATGTTGAGTTTCAGCCTTAGCTACTGGCGAATACTACACCAGCTATGACGTCCCCCTATTGGGCTAGCTATTAACTAAGTAGCAGGCATTCCTGTCTGTATTTCTTTCACATGTCCATAATCGCTCGGCCGAGCATCTGTGCCTGTCAATTGAGGGGGATCGCCCAGCACAAGCAATGATCGAATGTCTACCCCACACGCACATGAAAGCTCCACGCACAGGGATCGGCACTGACAAAGTTATGCCGCGGCCTGTCATTAGCATGGCTCCAGGATATTATTGCTTGACTCTGATGGGAATAGCTAATTTTACCCCGGACTTTTTCTTGGCTTTACACTCCATTGACATTTAATTGGACCAGGCAAACTCATGCGATCTGCCTCTTTCGCATAATGCCTTTGAATTATAGGTATGGAGTCGGAAATAATTAGGCACGCTGCCCTCAACTGTTCAATCCTTCGGGCTGTTATTGTGTATTCGCTACGAAGTAATTATATCTTGAGCTGTTTTTTTTTTTCACGTGGCTTTTCTGTTCAGGCACTACGAATCAGCCACACATACATATCTACACCCATTCAAACAAGAACGAGGAAAAGGGATCTACGCGATTGGCGCAAATACTCGGCTACTGCCTTAAAATGGTGAAGATCAGGAACAAGGGCTTGCGGATGAAGTTGCCTCATTGAGCCAGATGGCGTTGGCAACATAGACACACCAGCGGGGGCATCTGGATCAGTTACTCACTTTTGCTTCCCCAGAGTGCTGCAGACATGGGGCATAGGTATAATCCAAGCGTGTAAGCGGGTGGTGGAAGACGCGATAAGATCTAACTTAGCTGGTGGGTAGTTTGAGACCTTTTGATTGTGTATGGGAAGCGGGTGTTGGGAATGACGAAATGACGAAATGGCAAGATGGGAATTAATGCGTGCCGACGCATGAAGATGTGGATATAAAAGAGTAGTATCCCCGTCTTCTCTCTTCATCCTTTCCAAGTGGAACAGTTTGATGCAGAAAAGATAGCAGACTGGACAGATTAAATCTCAATATACACCTAGAGTGTCCCGCCGTCGGCTTTCACCTCATCAACCAGTCTGAGACATTTTCCCAAATCCACCAGTCCCCAAGACACAATCTCTCTTGTTTGATCCTACGAAAATAAAATAAAAAGCAAAACCCCCAAATGAACGAGAAGAAAACCCAATCAATCACGCCCGCACTCTGACGCCGTCCCACGATACTCATCCTTCTTTGCAACAACAACTCACAATTACACAAAAGACAAGCACAACTTCATCCCTCCTCACCGTCGCCAACGTCGCCCATCATGCAATTCCGCGTCCTCCCCATCCTCGCCGCCCTCGTGGCCACCGTCGCGGCGGACGCTTCTGTCATCCTCACCGCCGTGGAGACAATCACCCACGACACTGTCGCTCTCAACAACACCGTTGCCGGCTGGAACGGTGGCTTGCTCGGCCTGCTCCCCATCGCCACAAAGTCCAAACATCTGCTCAAGGACATCAAAGCCAGCACCAAGCGCATTGAGAAGATGGAGCCGCTCACAAACGAAGAGGTCTTCCAGATTGCGGGAGCCACGCAGAACCTCGTCGCCGATGTGCAGCAGACCCTGGCCACTCTCATTGCTGCGAAACCAAAATTTGATGACCTCCTTCTCGTCAGCCCCATCATTTTGCTCAACCTCAAGCAAGAGCGCAAGGCGACGACCCAGTTCAGCACCGCTGTTGTTAGCAAGGTGCCTGCTCCGCTGCAGGATATTGCCAAGGAACTCATCAAGCCCATTGACGCCATTTTCGCCAAAGGAATTGAGGCTTTCTCGGGATGATACATGTCGTGGCCACTATGCACGATATGTCTCATACGTGTCTTCATATAGACCAGGGTTGGTGGATGTTTTGGTTCGGAGTAAAGACATTGACGAAAGCTCAATGTGAGGGCGCAGGTTTCTTGTATATACCTTAATCCAACCAGTGTGATATTACATGCCTAACATATTTTTGCTTATTGTTTTCAATACCATCCTCTAAGTTCAGTGTGCTGTGCCCCTACCATAAAACATGATGACTTATTTTGTTCTTCATTTCTTCATTTCTTCAAACGATGGCAACTGGCCAATCCATATGATCCATTGTTCTTCTCATCCTGGGATTTTCTTCCTTACGCCCCTTCCACCTTCTTATCGTTTTCTGTAATGTTGCACCGCCAGCCATAGTCGTCATTGACTTTGCCAAGCTGGATAGCCTTTAATTGTGTCAAAAGCTTCTGGAAAATCGGCCCAGGCTCCTGTTGTGACTCAGGGAGGAAGGTCACCGTCTCGGCTCCGCCCTCGGAGGTGACAATGGGGCTCGCAGGCAAGAAGCTCGAGTTACGGCGGGTGATGGACCTGATAGGAACTAGGGCTGCTGCCGTGCCAGCGGCCATGACCTCACTGAGGGAAGGCATTTCGGTGTACTTGACAGTCCGTCTCTCTACCCTCCAGCCATAACTGCGAGCGATCTCCTGGATGCTGTCGCTGGTAACGCTCTCAAGGACACACTTGGAGCTAGGGATGACGAGTGTCACGTCGCTGTCCCCTTTGGAAATAACACCAATGAAACTGCTCGTGCTGAATTCGTCAATATCCTCGTGCTTGGCGCTATCTAAGTGCAATGTAATGCCGTAGCCCTCGGTGCGAGCCTTGTCACTCCACCGCAGCACTGGCGCATAATTGCCTCCAACCTTGACGTGGCCAACACCATGGGGGGCTGAGCGATCAAATTCATCCAGGATTAGAGCTTTGACGGGTTGTGCTCCATGGTAGACACCGGTGGGGATGACGAAGATGGCAAATATGTACTCCTCAGGCGCCGTCAGGCCCAGTTGGGCGCTGGAGCCGTACATCTGAGGTCTGATATACAGGGCAGCACCCGTCTCATGAGGCGGGACAAACTCAGCATTGAGGGCGACAGCGGCACGGCAGGCCTTGAGGAATGTCTCAACTGGGACGGGCGGCATGGATGCCACCTCAGCAGACTGTTGCATTCGAAGTGCATTGCGATCAGGGCGGAAGATGGCAATTCCACTATCGCCAGGCATACGGAAGGCTTTGAGTCCCTCAAAGGCCTGTTGTCCGTAATTGAGACCCGTAGACATGCCATGAATGCGGATGTAGGGGTCGGTTACGAATCGCAAGGGTCCCCATGATCCCGTCTTTTTGGAGTAGGTTGATTCAATGTGGCCGTTGACTACATAATGCACCAAAAGGATTAGCAAGCATGGACACTCTGCAAGAAGGATGAATTATGCGCAAAATGCCTTGACTCACCCTCGCGGACGAAGAAGCCAACGTTGGACCAGTCAATGGCCGTGGTTGACGGAGGAGGAAAAGCTGCCATTATGAATGTGAGGTGAGGTGCTGTGTTGGACAATCCTTTTGTGAAGAGCAGCAGAGAGCCAATGCGAAGACAATTTGAGCGTCACTGTCTAGCTTTGAAGCAGCGATCAAGAAAAGAAAAAGCAGGCCCAAGTGGGAGGGGTTGTGCGTGGAGGAGAGAGGTTGAAAGAAGTAAGAAATTTAGAAACAACTCCCGAAAGCTAGTCAAGCTCCCTTGTGCTACTATCTAGTGGGCTGCTTATGTTGACAAGGGCAAACGTGGCAAATCGGCTTAGAAGATGCAGAGTCTTACGTATGAAAAAGGCAGTAATTAGACGGGTGAGAAAAAGAAACAGGGAAAGAAAGCCCAATGGTTTCCGACGAGAAAGGCGCAAGAACCCTGAAGTGACTCCCCTCCCCTCCCTTCCTTCCCCATATCGGGCTCCGAGACGCTGGTGCCAAGGCGTCAAGTTCGCTATGACGGGGCAGCAACGGGGCGTTTGAGCTCCGATTTCGGGTGTGGGGCTGGCAGGTGCCTTCCGCTGCGCGGAGCGAGCAGGTGGGGTTGATGAGCGTTGGCAGGGAAGGTTGAGGGGTGCGATTAAACTGTACGGCAAGTGTTCAAACTCAAGAGGCAGCAAATAGAGTGCACGCTATTGGTTCTTGTGACCGAGCTCGGGCATTGGCCAAACAGTGGTTTCCCGGCATTGTGCATCTGACACTCGGCGAATCAGCAATCACCCTGGCAGGCACTTACGTCCCAACACGGAAAACGTCACAAATGTCAAGATCAATCAAGCCCTTTATGAATGGAATAAAACTATCTACATCGGCAAGGGATGCGGAGCTTTGCACTAGATTCTTCCCCATCACCTATAAACCGATCAGACACATACACTCGCACTCAATAGTATACTACACCCATGCACATCAGCTCTGTTGTCATTCCAAGGCTCCTACAGTCATCAAGCCATGTTGAACGTTGTAAAATCACAAATCCCAACCGGCTCCAAAATGGACTGCTATGGCAAGTATACACAATGCAAAAAAAAATCGACTCGTGAGAGCATGCAACTAATAGACAAATCTCAACCTTCCGACTTTGCTTTCGACTCGACTGTCCAATAGGACTTTTAACTATGAAGAAAGAAAAGGAAAAAAAAGCGCCAAATGATATCCCCCACACCCGCTTTGCCTTGATCAAAAACGCCTAGCAACAAAACAGCAAGCATATGTCACGGTCAAAAGCGAGCAGCAACACACCGCTTTGACATGTGTCAAGTCACCGCCCCCGCTCACGAAGACAGCGACGCCAGTCTCTGAAGACAAGTGAGAACACCTAGCGCAACAAAACTCGTTAGCCTCATGTAGTGAATAGTTGGATAGGATATCGCTGCTTACCGCTGACGCCTTGCGTCAAAGTAGCTGTGGCTTCGGTGCTTCGAGTGCCAAGGCTAACTGTAACCACCTGCTCCACACTGCTGTCCCGAGCCAAACGGTTGGCCCACTTAAACACCTTTTCATCCTCACGACCATCGCCAATGACCATCAAGAAATCAACAGGGCCGCCTTGAACTTGTTTCTCGCAGGCATTTCTCTTCAACATCTCAAATACCCTTTGAGCTGCGGTGCTTTTTGTCCAGTCCATGGGTTCCACCAAGATGGAATTATCTGCGGCCAGCGCATGTACACGCTGTGTTTCGCATGCATCATTGACATGACTTGCGCAGTCAGATGCCTGGCGAGAGGCTCCTTCGATATCTTCAGCAGCACCATAGTGGAAGAGGAGGCTGCATCGGCGTTCCTCAATCTCAGCGCCGGGGGTTCTCTCAAGATAGTACCTCATGATGGGTTTAACCGAATCTTTCCAGTGTTTTATTTGGGACGAGTCAGCCATTTCTGTCCAGTTTTCACTGCCGCAATCTTTAAGGAAACAGCCATTCTCAGCAATGAGGCCCAGGTTTGGCACCCGTCGGAAGACTCGATCGAGTTCTTCTGGCCGTCGACCAGACATGACGTAGACGGTGTTGCGTTCATCGAGCAAGAGGTCGTTGAGAACGTCCAGGGTTCTTTGCGGGCTAACGGGGATGATTTGATTCACTGGCCCCCAGCTAACCAAAGTGCCTTCGTAGTCGAGGATAAACAAGCGGCGCTTACTGTTTTGGTATTTGGAAGACACAGCTTGTACAGATAGCCGAGGGACGTATGTTTGATCCCGCTTGTGTTGCTCTTCATAGGCTTTATCCAATCGGGTGAGAAATTCGGCGAACCAATGAGAACCGGTTTGGTGAGCAACACATTCATGAAGCTTCTCCCAGCGGCGTTGCTTCTCATCATCTCCCATTTCCAAAGCTTGCTTGATGGCATCGGCGCACTGGCGATAGTCCCATGGATTTACCGACAATTCATTCTTACCAAACAATGATGAGGTGCCTGTAAACTCGGACAAAATGAGGGAGCCGTGCTTCTTGTCTGGGTATACATTTCCGTCTTGGCAGAATAGGTACTCGTGGGATGTAAGATTCATGCCTTCACGTTGACTGGTGATCATCAGTGCATCAGCAATGGCGAGAAGGGCGAGATACTGAGCGTAGTCAATATCTTGCTTCAGGTATACGACAGGTTGATATGCCAGATTAGCCCACGACGAATTGACACGGGTGACAATGTCGGAGACGGCGGCGTCAAGATCGCTTGTCTCGCTGGATGATAAAGCCACCTGGATCAAGACGGTGTTCTCGCGCCATTCAGGGTTCTTGTTAAGAAACAGCTCGTACGCAAGTAGCTTTTGTCGAACACCACGAACATGATCAAGCTTGTCCCGAGCAACAATGAGCTTTTTGCCTTGGTATCGCTCTTGCATAATGCCGAGCCATCTCTTAACATCCTCCGAACCACGGTGCTTATTCAAACTGACGGGATCAATCCCAATGGCAAGGTTCATGACATCAACGAACCGATCCTCCAACTCTAGGCCATCCGTGGTCGCTTCGACGCTGAGCAAGCGGCTGCAGGTTTGCAGGAAATGGCGTGTGTACTCGTGGATCTGGAACCCTACCAAGTTCGCACCAAGCATGCCCTCCAACAACTCTTTTCGCACAGCTAGGCAACGGAAGACTTCGGATGAAGGAAACGCAACATGTAGGAAGAAACCAATCTTGGCATCAGGCAGCTTTTTGCGAACCATGCCGGGAACGAGGAGCAGATGGTAGTCATGAATCCAGATGACATCTCCTCGCTTCCAGTTCTGGACAATCTTGTCTGCAAAGGCCTGGTTGACCTTGACATAATACTTCCACGAATGATCCTCATAGGCTTTACTTTTGGGATTGTCAGGGATTTGATAATGGAAAACCGGCCAGAGGATCTGCTTGCAGAAATGACTGTAGTGGCCGTCAAAGTCCTTGTCGGAGCAGAAGACAGTCAACATATCATGCTCGGTCGCCAGAGTGTCCTCAATATCCTGTCTCTGTTGGGTACCCTCGAGGGCATCGGTTGGCATTCCCAAGGTGCCTACCCACATATACTCGTCGAGGTGATTATCACGGGCGGCGGCTTGAGCGGCGTTGCGAAGGCCTCCATTGCCCTGGTCCGCATTTACAACACGCCAATGCGCCGAGGCAAAGACCTTGTCGTGGCTTTCGCTGCGGATGAGAGGTCTGGGCTGAACAATGCCGCGACGTCCAAGCTCCTTGGCCTTTTGCAGGGTCCGGTCGTGCTCGAAGATCGCAGCGGGCGGAGGGGAGTTGGCGCGCGACTGTGGCTGATTTGCGCGGCCACCCCAGGAAGGTAAGCCTTTATCCGTGGGCGAAACATCAGCATGGGGGAATTGGATGCGGAAACCATCTTCGTTTGCAAATGGGTCGGGGGAACCAGTCTCGTCAACAGGAGTAATAGGCGGAGTGATGTCAGGCTTCGGGGTGAAGAGACTTGGCTGGAGGTCAGGGCCGCCAGCGGACAGAGGCTTTGGTGTAGTGAGAGTTCTGGGCAATTGCCGTGTTTGATTCTGTCGTCGGGGAGGCGTTCCAGGAAGGTTGAACTGCACTGTCTTGGGAAGGAAGCTGCACAGGGAAAAACGGTCCTTTGTCAGCTCATGATATCAAGGGCCTGTAAAGCTAGTCCATGGATGAGAGGCTATAGATAATGGATTCCACTCACAGGGAGCAAATAAAGACAGTCATGATGGGCCACCTATGTCGTCCGTTCGATGAAGTAGTCGAATCAGCAGATAGTACAGAACAGTGATGAAATGTGCCTCAAAAAAAAGCACAGCTCGGAACGTCCCCGTCGTGTCGCTAGCAAATATGATTATGGCGGCACATATGGAAGAAGGCGAGCTTGAGATTGAGGCAACAGGCTGCTATACTGAGCTAGAGGTTGGAGGGAAGTGCATCAACGTTGGGGTAGAAGATGTTGTGAGAGATGGCAACCAAGGTTGGGGAGGACGAGAAGAGGCAAAAATTTGAAACCTGCACAGCTCTCTGTCAGCGCTGCAGTTGCCGCTGCTGTTGATATGTATGGTGTGACGAGTTGCTCTGGCGTAACAGCGGTGCTTCTGCGGGGGCTTTTTCTTTCTTCCCTGCTTGGAGACACCTCTTTGCTTGCTTGCTTGCTTGCTTGCTTGCTTGCTTGCTTTTCTAGGGCGAGAGGGCCCACTGCTCGGGCGGGAAGCGTACAGTACGGTAGTACTAAGATGGGTAGGCACTAGGTACGAGGTATTTTTAGCATTTGTGATCCATGTGTGTTTTCTGTTTATCCCAGCCCAAGCCTTGTCCATGCCCCCAAGATAGGAAGGGGTGTGGTGAGAAAATAAAAAAAAATAAAAAAAAAGCACGCACCGATACCAGCACCAGCAACACCAGATACAAGAGAACAGACAAGCAATGAGAGCCGAGTGACGTAATGCCACTAAAATCCGGGGCAAAGCAAAGAAGATAATAAAGTGGGAGGGGCGGCGGCGGGACGCGTCTCTCAACAAAGAAAGCGCCACCAATGTTGGTTCGTGTAGCGTTTCCTCGGATCGACGTCACGGCAGGAGGAGAATATGGTCCGGAGACGGACAAAACTTTTGCTGAACAGGGGGAGGGATGTTTTGGAGGGTTTTGGTGGGTTTGGGGTTGGGGTTGGTGAACAAACCAGTTTGCTGGCTGGATGAGTGGGTAGACGGGTTGGTTTTGAAAAGAGAAAATTGGAACCTGAATGGTGGCATGTTGAATTTATCATCATTATGGCCCTCGCAACGCCTCACAAGGCGCTCAAACGGCGCCTGCTCCAACAGCCCTCCTAGTACGAAGTACCCCGTACAATATCACAGATATGAGGCATTACCCTCATGCCCTGTATCTGTAATTACCAGTTCGTACCATCCAGGTACAGCCTGCGTACCCGTGCCGAGCATGCTGCAACCACTGCACAACACTGCACTGCGCTACGGCTGCTGGCACTACGGCTGCTAGTCTTAGTCTTGCTTGCAGCAGGTTCTCTGGGGTTTCAGGCGATCCTTGTCGATGCGCATCTGTACGTGTGCGTGTGGCCTTGTTGGCCCCACCATCACCTTTCAGGTCTCAGGACTAATATCGGCTGGGGCTTACTCGGAGCTCCTCCTGGCGGCGGCACTGTGCATCCCTCTGGGCTGTTTGGTTGGGGGGTGGGGAGCTGTAAAACTGCAAGCTCTTTGGTTGGTGTAATTGCACATTCAATGTACTTTTGGCCTGGGCTGTGTATGTGTGTGCGTGTGCGTGTGTGTGTGCGCTCTGCGTTGAGAGTGCGAGCGTGAAGTGTTTGTGAGTGGATGAGTGAGTTGTGAACAACAGTGTGTCCTGTGTGTCTTCTGCTGCTGCACCACACTCTGCACTTTCCCAGTTAATACTTCGTACCCATGGAAGGAGCTGCCCATGTCTGATTACAGGCGTCTCGGGCTTGGCTGCGGCTTTACATAACCCTACATAGTGGTTCTATGTCGTACCAAAACGGGGCTGCCGAAGAGGTGTTTTAATGGCAACATTACCCTGTCCAGAAAAAGCCTCTCGCAATCAATGAATCAAATGAATGGATCCTGAGAAATGGGCTGGTATGAGGTGCCTGACAAGCGCCTGTGCGAATATCACTCAGCAGGGTCTCTCACCAAAACAAGGCCCTGTGGGCTCCCTCCCATTCCTGGCATTGTCCTGGAAACATGCCCGGTGCATCAGTGGGCTCCGTGAATCCTACTACTGTACCTGTACGGAGTAGTGCCCACTGGAGTTGTCGAGTCAAGCACTCTCCAGTGGGTGTAATTAGGTGGGCACGTACCCAGTAGGTTCAAGGAAGGTGCACTGTTGTCATTGTTGTCATTAGATAAACCACGTCTTTGCTTATCGTTTTCTCACTTTTTAATCTCAACCTTACACCTTCAGAGCTACATTCACATCACCATCATCATCTCCCTTTCTCCAAACAACCGTATCTGCAGGTCTCGGCAGAGTTCATTCCTGTCATGTGTGCCCCGAATTACTGAGCATCACCCCACCCCCCCCATTTCAGCCCCATCTCTCCGTCAACAACGCCTCAATCATGCACAGTTTGAAAGCAAAAGCCCTGTATCAGCAGTGGTCGTCTATAGATTTCTGTTACAGCCGAAAGAGAGCAAATAAAACCATATGGCACCTTATTTGCTCCTGTCAGTTATCTCTTTTTTTTCTCATCCTTTCCCTTGCCTTCTTGCATTTGCATTTGCATCTGCTCTGCCCCTCCATCCCTCCCCTTCACTCCACTTCCCTTGGACCACTTGACCCCCCTTCGTGCAGTGCATTGCATCTTGCTGCGGTCCCGGAAATGTGATGGTTCGGGCTAGAAGTCTTCTTTGGTGATCCAGCAGCCAACCCTTCCGTACATGTGGGCTCTATGGCTACTCCCGTTCGACCCAGCCGGCCGCTGGGCCACGGGCCAACGTAGCATCCAACAAAATTCAACAACGGACGGACTCTGTGGACATTGCAACGCTCGTGCCTTCAGATGTAAATTTCTTTCTCATATATCGCTTTCGCTTTTTCGTTTTCCCTTGTCTTCGCTTGAAGCTTCTTCGCTTTTAGCCCTGTCTCTTGTCAGTGGTGCCCAACCGCTTAATTTCTTCCCAACTGCACCCGTAATACACAAAGTGGGTTGCGGAGAACTTCGATCGAACCGCAAATACCACTGCACACACTCATTCCTCAACTGCCACAGCTCTGTGCATACATTAACAAGGTAGGTAGGTACCTGCGTACTGAACAGATGCCATACCTAGATATGGAAGCACTGCCAAGACTGCAGCGCAGATAACGGCTGCTGCCTGTCTTGTGTGTAGAGGCAGTACATCAGCGGTTTAGGGCAGATAAGATGGCTTAGCATGATGGTCATCTATCACATCTCGAAGAGCGCGTCGCAAAGTCCCGCATCCCGTTTCGTTTCTCGGGTTCTTCCCGCTGTCGATGGTGGCAGCCCCGCACCGAGTAACACGGGCCTTTGTCCGTCAGTCCAGCCTGGGCTTTCCCGATATCTCATGATATCTGATCATCCAGAACTCCCTTCCTTCCTGTTGCAAGCCCTATTCTTGTATCTTCTCGGTATATTGTCTGTATCTTGACACTTCAACATGCATGTCAAAGTCCGTCAAGGCTGGGAGGAGGAGATTGGGCTACGCAAAACAATTTTGTGCAGCCTCAATGGAAGGTTGCTGCTGGTGTTCAACGCGTTCAGACACGCACTGTCAGAATTGCGCAGACTGCGGGGGCGCCAGACTACATTGGGGGAAGCGAGGTTTGCCTAGCGGGAACTCTTGCATCGAATCATGCCCAGCACCAAACAAGTTAATCCAAAGTGGTCTGTACGGAGTACCATAGATCCCAGTTCATCACGTCAAGTGGGCAAATGATGATGAATCGAGCTCACCACGCCATCATGGCACTGTAAGTGCTCGTTACTGATCATTGGTAGTGCCCCACCAATTACTTATTAGCTAATAACACCTGTTTATAGACATTGTAGCCCCGTACACATGCAATCGGAATCAAATTCCCATCAATCAACCCAGCCTAATTATTGCCGATGCAGCAATGTCGTGGCGATGCGGCATCAAGAACCGTTATTGGGCGAGGTTGGCCTGCATGCGACCCGAGAAGTGGGCACACTTATCCTATCTAATCATTTGCTATATTTACTTCCCAATGCTCATAAAGTTGGCACTGGATCCAGACTTGAATGCTTGCCTGCCTGGCGCCAAGGTCATGATGTCGTCAACTGTCTACTAGGTATTTACCAGTCAGCTAATACGTAAGGTATGAACAGGTAGATCGTAAAAAGACCTTTTTCCATGCTGCATCATTCCACAACACGTCTGCGCCTTGTGCAACATTTTAATCTTTTTCAGTACTGTTTGAAACCAAATTCCTCAGAGATTTTTACTAATAGTAATTGTGGAGGGTAAGGTCTAATTATTTAGACACGGACTAATAATCCATTACGCAAAAACCATGTGTTCGTTTCAGCCCGCCCTGCCGATCCCGTCCCTAAAGTGGGTTTGGACGTTGCGTGCGTCTCATTTTCCTTTCACCCTCATGCCAACCCAGCGAGGTTTGAACGCGGGTTGTAACGACGGGCTTTACTGTGAGTTGCACGTTCGATACCGAAGTATTTTTTATGTTTAATTACGATACCTGTAATACAACCTCGATCGCCTAGACGGATAGCTCAAACTAGCGATTTGCAAGTCCAGAGTCCAGCTGCGTGTGGCTGTGCCATTCAAACCCTCTCCCCCAATCAGCCCATTGCCATCACATCCGACAAGTGTAGTAGCAGCTATATTTAAATTCAAGAATCAGCTTCCGAAGCGTTCACAAGCGTCGGGCAGCTTCACTGGACCACGACATTGTCGGTTTATTTGTTAGGCTAGTCAGCCTTTAACCCGAAGCCCCCACGAGAAGCCTAAAAAAAAGGCTGGAATGAGCCACTGACGCATGTAACAAATCAACAAGCCCCCCTGCCAACAACCGAGAGCGCATTGAAAACACGATCCTGCTGGCATATCATGACTCCTTCTACCCCGCACACAACCAAGGCATGCGCCCCTGGGC
This sequence comes from Zelopaecilomyces penicillatus, assembly GCA_005765155.1. Lineage (NCBI taxonomy): Eukaryota > Fungi > Ascomycota > Sordariomycetes > Hypocreales > Pseudodiploosporaceae > Zelopaecilomyces > Zelopaecilomyces penicillatus. Next base: position 194,221 of record VCCP01000006.1, read on the forward strand.
TGTCTAGCAGCTACAAAAGTCTACAAACCGGACGCTTCGATGAGGCGCGCTAGTGGGTCCGGCGCCCAAACATTTGGATAGATGTTACCCATGCTTGCCATGATACGCCCAACCCAAGGGAACGTATCAGTCGCTGGCAAAAGAAGTTGCCCGCGCATGGGTACCAGCTGACAGCCAAATGCATATACATGCCCAAACCGAAGCCACTCGGGCCGCAGACAACTCGCCTTATGCCGCCTTCAACCGCCGAGAACTGAGAATGTACTTGAAGATACTCCGCACATGGTAGATGATAGTATTTCATGTAGAAGAGGGGCAGCTACTGGAAAGGTGACAATGGGATCTAATAACATTTTTTGATGCAAATAGATGCTAGACTAGGTGGGGATTAGATAAATGAATGTGGCCAGTTGATGCCATGCGTCAGCCGCATATCTTGACATATGCGTAATGCGCCAGCATCTGCACATCATCATTGTGTCGTTTAGTTCCGCCATAATCGCACGGCTTTATCCTTGCCCCCGCTAGCGACACGTTGTCCATCGGGACTCCAATCAACCTGAGTGTGAAAAGAGAATGTTAGTACGTTGCGTCTCTGCGATTATCTGTCTCCTTCGGGCTAAGTGAAATTGCAGAGAGCCCTCAACTTACTGCATAAACCTCATCTTGGTGCCCGGGTAAATCAACAGTCAACTTGAAAGAAGCCATTGACCAAACCTTGAGTGTGGTATCTTTTGAGGCGGTCACAAGTAGTCGACTATCTGCTGAGAAAGCGGATTGGTAAATAGGTGCTACATGACCTCGTAATGTGTTGATGAATTTTCCATCCCTGCAAAAGAATTCGTTGTTAGCTTCATAAATACTGTTTAATAAAGAAAACGTGGTTCACAAACCTTGCGCTCCAGATTTTGGTGTGATTATCCCAACCTGCGCTCGCTATGAGACTGCCGTCAGGAGAAAATGTGACATGATTGATAGCCTTTTGATGCCCCAACAGTCGTTCCACCGGTTTTGTTCCTTGTGACGGATCCCATAGGTACATTGTGAAATCGTCCTGCATGCTTCATTAGCTCCTTCTACCCCCCCCAGAACTTGGAGTTAACTCACAGAAGCTGAGACTAGGCGCTCCGCAATTCTGCCCTGAAATCTGGCGGCCTTCTCGAAGCGTTCCTTTGCCTTCTTTCTCTTCTCATCGTCTGTCTTGGGCGTTGGCTTATGGTCAAAGTATGCTGTCCGCAGTACGAAATCGGTCGACAAGGCAAGATGATTCACCCAATGCGCATGTGACGAAAGAGTATGAACAAGAGTACCCTTCTCCGCACTCCAAACTCGGATAGTTTTGTCGTGACTTGCCGAGTAGATTAACCCAGTTCCACCCCAGCGAACACAGCTCACACTGCTCTTGTGACCTGATAAGACATGATCTAATCGTCCGGTGTTTATATTCCACACCCTGATAGTAGCATCCTTGCTTGCACTTGCTAGTCTTGGGGATTCATTCTCCCACAAGTGATATGGTTCCCAAGCAATATTAGTTACCCACTTCGAGTGGCCAGTTAGGGAAGCTGTGGGCATAGATTTTCCCGTTTCGGGATTCCATAGCCGTACGGTCTTATCCACACTGCCAGTTGCAAGGTGTCGTCCGTCAGGCGACCAAGCAACACACAAAACCCAATGGGAATGTCCAGACAATGTGTATTTTGGCGTACCGGTATTGGTATCCCAAATTCGTGCCGTCTTATCCCCAGACCCAGTAGCCAGACGGGTGCTGTCTGCAGGGCTGAACTGAGCTGCTAATATGGCCTCTCCATGACCCGGCATTCTATGGGAAAGCCGTGTAACGGCCTGGACCTTGAACACAGACTGGGGTTCGGCGCTTAGTGTCACAGTCGTTTCGAACGGATTCTCAATGCCATGGCTACGAAGAAGCTGCAGAAGGTCGGTTGGGTATTGGTCAACAACGATATCAGTGTCTGGGATATGTATTCGAAATCGATACGGCAGAAACTCTTCCTTGTCCTAACATTCACAGCATCAGCATAGGAAGTTACGATTACCAGCCTAGCGCAACGAGACTGCGTACCCTCGCTAGAAGTGTATTTAATAGCAGTGATAAATTCTTTTCCGAGGCATCAGCAAGCGGAACCTCTATGACATTGGCCATTTGCTTGCCATCGCTGTCGAGAAACCGCGCTTTGAAGGACCCCGCAGGGCTTGCCACAGCTGAAACATCATGCTGTATTTGTGTTCGCTCAAGATCCTCCCGCCTTTGTCGCTTCGACGGAGGGGGTAAGAATGTGGCCATGGTGAAGGAGGCAATAGATGCCGTAAATGTTGATAATCTTGACTTCGTAATAGTTTGGGAGAACCAGCCAGTATGGTGGGGCTTGTTGGCAAAAATCTAGGAAAATTTGGGCGGTGAGAGGTGTGGGGCACACCCGACCTGCAAACCAAATGTGCCTGCGTGTCTAGCTCCAATCCCAGAACGCTAGGACACAAGCGAAGATATCTGTGTGTAATCGGAGAAAAGATCATAAAAGCAGATATTCGATTCAACGCGCAATAATGCATGCTGTGAAATTTCCGCCGCCGACTCCTAGTAAGCAGCCAGATTTGCCAAATAGCAACAACCAGTCGTCTCAGGCCGAGATCAAGTTACCAACAGCAACATTCGACGAGACCCGCGGGATCTCACACCGTTGACAGTAACCACAGCAAAATGGCTACTGCCACGAATCGATAACATCCATTTATTGCCTTCAGTGCCAGTATGGTCGACGAATACATCAGATCCATCTCAGGCTAGTTACCTGTCAGCAAAATATGGCTGATTGATCACAGCTCCATTTCTCTGCTATTGCCCTGGCTGGGATGCCGATTGCTGGGTCATGGATGTCCGGTGACCTCGGATTCTTCTAGGTTGTGCCGGATACTGGTGGAACTGAGGCGGCATCGACATTCCCGGGAGCGGAACAGGTGTAGTGCTTGAGTTTTGGACGAGCTGAAAATGCGGCTCTTGCACCAGTGGTTGGATGTGTGTAGCAACCTGCGCCTCTTGGTTGAGCTGTTGCGCGACTGGGTGCCCTGAGATTTCCCCATGCTCTTGCTGCTGTTGCTGTTGCTGCGATTGTGGTGTCTGTGCGCCTTGTCGTCGTTGGCGGCGTGCTCGTTGTTTTTGTGCTGATAGTTGCTTCCTACCTGATTCCACTTGCTCATGTCGCTTGCTCTGAGCTTCTTGCCTTCGCTGGCGCTGCCAGTCCTCATTTTGCACGGCGTAGATAGCCGCAATTCTAAGTTGCAACTGTGACAAGACGTTCAACCGATCCGGCTGAGACATCTTCCGATAATCGGTCTTAAGTTGATGAAATGCATCACCAGATAAACGGAGAAGTGGCTCAGGTACGCCAGCGATCTGCATTGCAGTCGTTGTATCAGGGTCAGGGCGTGGGCCATTGGCTGAAAACAATTGTCAAAACTGCAGACATTACGAGATGGCGACTACAACTAACCTTCACTCTCATCAATCTCATTATCCTCGTTCTCGCTCATTTCTGTTGGCGTTGGAGGCTCCGGTGTTCCCGGCTCATGGTTATGCTGGTCGCAGGAGATAGTTAACACCCAACCGCCCACGGCCTTGCGATTTACAGCCTTTGCTTTCCATGGACAGTCTGTTTTCTTCGTGGACGTCTTGTGCTTGGTAGCCATGCACTTGTACGGCCTACCGCCCCGGTCACAAACGAGATCGCATCGCACTATGTCGTTTCCGGGTACATCGGCGCCGCCCATACGTGAGCGATGTGATCTGGCCTTGACAATTTTGTAGCCTTCTTTCTCCATACGGCCATTGAGGTGCTGCATCAAATCATCGTAAGTGCTGTAGACGCCAGCGTGGGGTACCGCCACGGCCTCGAGGATGCCGAACATGGTGTATCGAAGGTGCTAGCGGGACGCGTTGAGCTTCGCGATGTGTGGATTTGCTTACGGGCCTGTGCGAGATGTGAGTTTCCAAATGGCATTGCCCAGTGGCCTGGAGGCAGAAGTGCCTCTGTGGGGTAAACTACGGCTAATTGCTCATAAAGCTCCCAAGAGCCAACTCACAAGTGCTATTGATTGATGCCCAGCTGCCAACCAGCTCGTACACGCTTCAACTTTGGGCTCTCAATGGGGACATATATCCTGTTATAATCATGTTATGGTTGTGCAACACCCCAATACTATAGTCTCGAGCATGCCAGAAACGTTCAGCGAGAATTTGTGGTAATCGCGAGCACGATCATTTCAGACACTATGCCCGCTCCCCCATGTGTGGGTTTCATCCGTCGGCCATTGACTTGCACCTGCCTTTTTGAAGAGGGACCACATCCAAGGGCAGGTTGGAAAGCCTGGTTGCTAGCTGAACTTGCCTAATTTGACATCTTCAAGATGGAAGGGGTTCTAAATGTGCACAAGATGCAAGAATGTCCACATGGAGAAGGAAAGAGCACGAACAGATCAGGGTAGGCGGCGAGGGAGGTAGCCCGTCTAATTAATGTATTTTCAATTTTAACATCTCCGGCCAGTCCATGGATGAAGCCAATTCATCGCTACTCCATCAAATCTTACGCGATCTCATTGCAGACCATCATGCCACTGGTTTCTTCTACTCCTTCGCGGACGGTGAGCCAAACGTCGTCGGGTTACTTCAGTTCCATACCATCCGCTCCCAGCACGAACAATGTTGCTCCCCTACGTGATGTTATTGGAGAATCATCCAGCCGGGGAAGTCTGGGGCAATACACGCCATCAGTAGCATATGAAAGATCCAGTACTGCTCGTACATTGCCATCGAGGACAACCATGCGTCCTAGCACTGCCTCTGGGCGCAAGTCTCGCGCGACCACCACATCATCAATCTTCGGGGGCGAGCCGCAAAGCATTGTGTGCGCAGTTAGTGAAGCTCGTGGAATATCCCCTTCCGTTGGCATTGCTTTCATCAACGTCACCCTCGGCGAAGTAACCCTCAGCCAAATTTGTGATAATCAACTTTATTACAAAACCATTCACAAAATGCAACTGGCATCACCATCGCGTATCATTTTCACACACGCAGCTTGTCCTCCAAACCAATCAAGTGCACTTTATTCACGGCTACAAGAGAGCATGCCGGAGATACAGGTCGATAGCTTTGAACGATCTGCCTGGTCTGAGACTGTTGGATTAGAATATATTCGTGACCTGGGTATTGAATCCGATTTCGAGCCAATCAAGGTGGCTCTAGAGGGCAAATATTATGCAGTTTCCTCTTTCTCTGCAGTGAGTCTCCTTTAATATTTTTATTCTTGCATTATTAGGTACTATTGATGATTTTCAGGCCATGAAGTACATTGAGAAGCAGTTTAGCATTAGCTTCGCCCCTCACTCACTTCGAATCAGATACCAACCCTCTCATGATACCATGATGATCAACATTTCTGCAATCAAAAATCTGGAGATTGTGCAGAACATGAAAAACCCAAAGTCTAAAGACACATTATTTGGTCTCCTCAACCATACCGCAACTCCTATGGGTTCACGAATGCTTCGTAGCAACATAATGCAGCCGCCGACTAGCCAAGCTAGATTTATCCAACCTCGATACGATGCACTGGAGGAACTAACAGCAAACGAAGAAATGTTTCGCGAAATTCGTAAAGGTGATGACTTCAAATTATCTCATGCACTCTAACTATACATTGACCTAATATATACACTCAGCTCTCAAACCATTTTACGATGTGGAGAGGATGCTTACCAAGGTTATTTCATAATAAACCACAGCGCTTTCTTCGCTAATCTTAGTAGTTCATCACAATCTCGAATGCAAAAAACATCTGCCAGGCTGAAGAGCAGTTGACACAAGTATTAATGATGAAAAACTTTCTGGAGTCTCTTCCGGGCTTATACAGGGCCCTCGGTCCGGCAAAAAGCGACTTGCTGGTGAAGTGCCGTGATCATTGCCGTCCAGATGTCCCTGCTCCGATTCTCCAGGGAATTCTCAAAACAATTGAACCAGATGTAACATATACTAAGTCTTCGTTGGATATACGTAATCAGCGAGCCTTTGCAGTTAAGTCTGGCTTCAACGGTATGCTGGATGTCTCCCGCCAAACGTACAAGGAGATAACAGCTCAAATTCATCAACATGTCGACGAGATTAATGGTATGACGAGCCGAGACGGAGGAATGAGACATCTGATCACTGACAGCATTTTAGAACAATATAGGATCATCGCGAAGCTGAAGTTTGACAATTCTCGCAAGTACTGGCTACAACTGAAAAAAAAAGACTTGGGTGACTTGATGTTACCGGATGTTTTTATTAATGCAATACCAAAAAGAGACAAGATCGAGTGTCAAACGCTTAGTCTTCTGAAATTAAATTCAAGACTCTCGGATACGTCCAATGAGGTGGTTGCGAGAAGTGATACCGTCCTCCAAAGTTTGATGGAAGATTTGCGAAGTCAAGCCCCTGGGCTTTTCAAGATCTCCGATTCTATTGCCCTTGTTGATATGATAGCTTCATTTGGAGAGTTGGCCACAACGCGTGATTATGTCAAGCCAGAAATGTTAGAAACGTTGGCACTAAAAGCTGCACGACATCCGATTCTAGACAAGGTAAGTTCTTTATCAAAAGTTTGACACCGGTATTTGGCAAGCGATAGGTAGTGCTAATGCTTTGGATAGACAATGGATGGCAGTTTCATCCCTAACGATTATTATGCAACGGAGCAGTATTGTTTTCACATTGTAACCGGTTGCAACATGGGAGGCAAAAGCACCTATATTCGAGCAGTCGCATTGCTACAAATCATGGCTCAGATCGGCTCATTCGTCCCCGCTGAGTATGCGGCATTCCCAATTATCCATAACATTTTTGCCCGTGTCTCGACTGAAGATAATATCGAAGAAAATCTATCTACATTCTCTGTAGAGATGCGAGAAATGGCATTCATTCTCCGGAATGTTGATGACAAAAGTCTTGCCATCATCGATGAGCTGGGCCGTGGCACAAGCACCAGGGATGGACTAGCAATTGCGATTGCCATGTCAGAAGCTCTAATTGAGAGCAAAGCCTCGGTTTGGTTTGCAACTCATTTTGCTGAGCTTGCTAGAGTTCTTGCAGACCGCCCCAAAGTGTTAAATCTTCACTTGGCTGCCGACAACGCAATTCTGGAGGATGGGATGCCGCATATCACAATGTTATACAAAGCTACTGCAGGAACTGTGGATGATTCCCAACATTACGGTATACATCTGGCCCGAGCATTGGGACTGCCGCCAAGCTTCATAGAAATGGCTGAACATGTTGCCAGTAACCTACGACATAAGAGAGAGTCCAAGCTTCAGAGCTCAGCTTCTCGTAAACTCAACGCTCGTCGGAAGCTTATCCTTAATCTTCATGCGGCATTGCTGCAAGCCAGAGATTCTGGCAGTGACGAGGCACTTCCGGGGTACCTTGTTCGACTCCAAGAAGAGTTCATCATGCGTATGGAAGAGATAGATGGCATGTGAGCCTGTGAGGATGTGAAAGCTATTTGATCAGAATTAACGCACAATGAAGCCCCTATTAGTCTGAATGGTTGTCTTTTTATGTTCTCACATGCATTTGGGTTTTTTTTTACTCCGGTCCTATGTAAACTAACGAACCAATGCTGGTGTACGTACTGAATGGTGATGTTCATGTTCGTCGAGATGATGCGCTTCAATAATGAGTTGTTGCTATCATATTTGCCAACCACATGGTATAGCTAGCTAATCCTGCCGTGGGAAATTCATCAGGTTCAGTCTACCTTTTGCAAATTGGTCAATTGAATGCTGCCAAGTGAGTAGTTAGTGGTGCTATTCTCAAAAGGGGTATGCTGAATTGTAAGTTCATTCGGTAAGCAGATGTCAAAACTCACAGCTCACGGTAATATTGCATAAACAAGAGATGCAGGACATGGTTGTTGAGACTTGATGATCGGTAAAGTTTCAGCAAACGGGCAAGGGCATATTCTCACGTCAAATTATATAAATCAAGTCCTTATCTCTGTCACCAGTCTCTGTTCACGAAGAATTTTTATGAAGCGAAAAAAAGCCCAGACGGTCAATGAGATACGGGATTATTTGAAAAGACTGGGGTTGCTGACAGAATGCAGAAAGTGTTGACCAATGTGATGAAGAATGTGACATTTAGATGGTGGCTAAGAATAAGTCCGCGCTGAATATAACAGGCGCAAGGAAGCTGGCGAATTCGAGTATCCCAATTGAACAGCCGACCAACTGGAGATGATCTCCCTAACAAGTTGCAAGATGATTGAGGCTAGGAAAAGAGATCCAAGGAGCAAAAAAATCCCAACAGCTTGGCTGAAAAGGTTAGGCTTTTCCGCGATTGGATTTTTTTTCTTTTTTTAAAAAAGGTGCTAATATCCGTCTGTAAGTACAGGGTGGATCATGGAATGGTGATTCTGGATTACAGTGGTGCAAAAGTGACGTTTGACTCCAGAGAGCTTCCCCCAGAGCGGAGGAGGCTCGACTTTTATGCTCCCATTTTGCATTGTCGCCGTTTCTAGACCTTGCTAAGCTTGCTCGCATTTTTTTTTAAATAGCTCTTAACAAAACCAATCTTAGACAACGGATTGATATCGCCAATAATTGCCGAGTGTATCTATTGCTGTGATTGCTCGCCCGTGATCTCTGGATACGCGTAACGGAGCAGCTAGGGTGACGTAATGGAGGGTAGACGGACGTGGCGACTGACGAATTCGCCCAAGGCAACCATTGAGGCATGTCTTGGCTGGATTGTGGCGGTGCACGCCACTTCTGCCCACTCTGACTGTGGGAGGCCACCCACCCTTCTTTATCCCTCCAGAACAACTTGTATCCTGTCTTGATGATGTTGGAACTTGTATGTGCGTACTATAGTTACGTAGTACAGTAAGTGTCTCAGCTTTTCTCTTCCCCATGGCTATGGCATGTGAACATTTGCCCCCCCACGCGTTGTGTTCCAGGCGTGCGCGGCCTTGCTAGACCGTCCATTCGTGGGTGCCTGTAAACTAGGCTGAGCACATGGACCCATGAGTCCATGGCTTTGTATAAAAGATGACGACGGTGATTCAGATTTCTGCAAAATCACCTGCCGGGTTTTTTCATATATCCCTCCACCCCCCTCCGCCGTACCTTGGTTATGGGTTCTCTGTTCGTTAACCCCCCAGACATGAATACAGCACCCTCCATCGGATCCTCCTTGGACGCCCAAGGCCTTGCGCACGAACAGCGCGGCCTGCTAGACCTTATCGACAAGCTTCAGTTTGCTCAACTTGACAATGTCAAACTACCGCAGATCGTTGTTGTCGGAGACCAGTCCGCAGGGAAGAGCTCTGTGCTTGAGGCACTCAGCGGCACGCCGTTCCCTCGGGATGCTGGAGCCTGTACACGCTTCGCGACGGAGATCCGCTTGAGAAGGTCCAAGGAAACCAACCTCAAAGTGTCCATTATTCCTGACAAGACTCGCCCATACAATGAGCAGGCTCGCTTATTGCAGTACGGTGGCAATGTCGCCGTTGATATGTCCTTTGATGGCATGATGAGGGAGGCAACCGAGCTGATAGCTCCTCGAAATATTCCTGGCCGGTTTGCGGCTCGCGATATTCTTGTCGTGGAGAAAACAGGCCCAGATATGCCTCTTCTCACTTTGGTCGACCTCCCCGGTCTTGTCCGCGTTGCAAACCGGGACCAGTCGGAAGCTGATATTCAGACGATTGAGGTCCTATCAGATCGATACATGAAAAGTAGTCGAACAATAATACTTGCTGTTATTGGCGGCAACAATGACTATGTTCAGGCACCCATCTTGCAAAAAGCTCGCCATTTTGACCCTTCAGGGTCCCGTACCATTGGTGTTTTGACAAAGCCGGATATGACAGAAGGCATCGGCCTTGAGGAAAAGTTCATCGAACTGATTACCAACCAGGACCGAGAAAACAACTTCAAGCTCGGATGGTATGTCTTGCTTAACCCTGGACCTGGCGAAAACTGGTCATCCGCCGAGGATCGAGCTCGACGGGAAGCAGAGTTCTTCACTCGGGGTAAATGGTCGGCCTTGCCTCCTCAGATGTGGGGTATCGATGCCCTGCGGCAGAAACTGAGCTCACAGCTGCAGCGACACATCGGAAAGCACGTTAAATCTCTTCGCCGGCAAATTCAGCAGTCGCTTGAGCAGTGTGAAACGGAACTCAAGTCCATGGGAGCTGGGAAAGACACCATTGAGGAGATGCGTTTCGAGATGGGCGAGCTCTTTACAGCCTCAAATAATCTCGTTACTCCCGCCATCAATGGAAATTACAAGAATCCATTCGGGCAGCGGTTCTTCGGCAGGCAGTTTAGCCCTAAAGGCACCCCTCCGCAGAAACTTCGTGCCCGTGTTCGCGAAGAAAGTGAACGATTCGCGCGACTATTTCGCCAGCACGGTCGCAAGGTAAACTTTAGCACTCCCGGAGTCGCCAACCTCCCTGCCGCCGGCGTTGTCGGAGACCAGTCAAAGCGGGAGTTCGCCCAGAGAGAGGTCGAACCCCTCTTACGTCAAATTCGTGGCAACGAACTTCCACTCGATTCTAATCCACGGGCGCCGTACATTCTGTTTCAAGACTTCTCACGCAATTGGCCAGTTCTGGCTCGAGAGTACAAGGACAACGTTGGTGTGATCTGCAATGAGTTTCTAGCTGACGTTATTGACCACGTTTGGCCCATGCGTATGCGCGATCCGCTGCGCTTCCACTTTCTGGAAGTGAAGATTAAGGAGCTGATGGAGAGCTCAGAGGAAGAGCTCAGTCGATTGACGGACGACATGGAACTCGAAATCCAGCCCTATGATCCAGAATACGAGGACCGTCTAATAAGGTGGCGAGCAGAGGCTACTCAGGACGGCGGTTCATATACCGAGGCAGAAGAGGTCTTGGAGAAGATGCTCATCTACTACGACTTGACTGCTCGGATATTCACCCGAAATGTTATCACTCAGGTCGTCGAGCGACATCTTCTTCTTGGTATGCTTGGCTTATTCAACCCAATCGAAATTCTGCGTATGCCGAACACGACGATTGAGGCTGTTGCGGCTGAGAACAAAGAGACTCGCGATAGACGATTGGCCTTGAAGGCAAGAAAGGTGACGATTGAAGAGGCACGAAATATTTGTGCCAATCTGGCTATGAGGAGCGAGCTGCGTGGTTATGATGATGAACCAGACGATGAGGTCGCAACAGATGATGAAGAATCTTCAAGAACACCAGCTCACAACCGCAAGTCAGTTGCATCAGCCGCTTCAGTCACTTCAGTAGCGTCACCATACGAACAAACCCAGGCCCATCAGCCGCTGAAAGCTCAAGATTCCACACGCCGCACATCAAAACTTGAGGAACGCCCCCGTCAACCAACGAATATGGAATCGGTCCGCCGGACTCCGGTACCACCGCAAGACTTTGCCAACAATCAAGCAGCCCCAGCTAACCAAGACTGGGAGCAATCTTACTATGGGGGCGCATCACAACAGCAGGCTCCGCACCATGCACCACCACCGCCTCCTCCCCGTCCTCAAAAGCTAGGCTTTGACGAAAATGAGCGGTTTTATGACAATACAGTACCCCGGGGCGAGTCTGTCGGTAGGGGTAAGGAGAGTGCCCGGCAGCGGTTGGCAACGGTCATGAAAATGGGGACAGGCAACCCGAACTAAGGGAAGCTAACGGATTGGTTGTTCAAGACATTTCTAACAAAGTCAAGACTGCTAGAAGCTACTATCATTGTTTAGAAGTCATCAGATATTTTTAGTACGAGGTTTGCACTTGTCTTGATGTTGGAGAAATTTCAGTTACTCTGTCATTCTGGAAAGGTGTATATATCCCATTTTTTGCACAGTCATGAGCAGGTCAGGCCATTTACAATTTGTTTATTCTAGATTAGATTAGCACAGAATTGAGCGAAATGTACTACATATAGTCACAAGAGATCGAATATTGGACAATTGGCGTTGAATAAACACAACCTCATCTTTTGAAAGCCCATCCCTGGTTGAGAATCCTAACATATGTTGTCATCTTAAATTGCCAATGACAATGGATCGTAAATAGATTCTGGCTCAATGACCTGCGATATATTGCTCACCATCCTGCAATCAACACACGACTAGTTGCAATTGCAGAATCAACTACGAATGGTAGATCCAAAGCTTACCCAAATACTTCCCCCAGCTGCAACTGTTGCCCTTTTTAGCGACGAGGCGGGCCAGTTGACCAATAGGCTGAGCATTCATTTGTCAAACGGACATAAGCGGAGTTATTGGAACTTAATCAGCTACTTCAATCAGTTGTCAGTGGAACTTGGGTTTGCCGCTAACGTTTCTAGGCTATGAACCGGGTATTCTTCTCATGCGTGTGTTGGTAAATCAATCTATGACGAGATATTATATAAAGGAGAACGAACATCTTATACTTTTTTGTTTGATCTTCGAAACCGCAACACTGTTAACTCCACATGAGTCCGTAACTTGAGTGAAGAAACCGAAAAAAAAGAGACATCATATATTGAACCACTGGGAATTAATGTTACAAGCCCGCAATGTCTGCTGCTCTTAAACTGGTGCAAGCGCAGTACACGGCGCTCCCCATTACGCTGCAGCCCAGCGACTGCGAGGGCAAAACGTACATCATCACAGGATCCAACAACGGGTTAGGCTTCGAGGCTGCTAAGCACTTGGTCCGGATGGGTTCTGCACGTGTTATCGTCGCTGTCCGCAATCTCAAGAGCGGGGAAGCAGCCAAAGATGCTATTGAGTCCGAAACAGATCGCCAGGGTGTAATACAAGTATGGCACGTCGATCTGTCCTCGTACGAATCGGTAGCGGGGTTCGCAAAGCGGGTTGGCGAAGAGCTTGATCGGGTGGACGGGTTGATAGAGAACGCAGCACTGTCGCATGGGCAGTTTATTGAGGCGGAGGGTAATGAGATGAACATGACTGTCAATGTTTTGTCGACCATTTTGATGGCTCTCCTTGTGCTGCCGCATTTGGAAAAGTCCGCTAAGAAATTTGGAACTGTGCCTCGGTTGTCTATCGTTGGTAGTATGATTGCGTTTGACGGCAAGTCCACGTTGGATAAGGTCGACAATGAGGATATTCTAGGGTATCTTCGAGATCGCCAAAAGTGGGAACCACAAATGGATAACAGGTACATCATTTTGAGAGATGCCAAGTTTTCTGGCAGGTCAATGGGGCAATGGAGTCAGAGGCTAATTTGAGATTCTTCAGTTACACCCTGTCTAAGTTGCTATTGCACTTTGCTTTCCTTGAGCTTACAAGACGAGCTCCCTTTTCTCGCACCGGTGTTGTTATAAATCTGGTCAATCCAGGAATTTGCCACAGCGGCCTGTCACGCAATGCTAATTTCGTTATGCGCTTGCAAATTGCCTTTGTCCGGTTTCTACTTGCTCGATCTACCGAGGTCGGCAGCCGCACTCTTCTTCACGGTGTTACTGCGGGTGAAGAAAGCCATGGAAAGTACCTCTCCGAATGCGAAATTGCCGAGTAAGCTTACTCCCCCTCCCGATTCAACGTTGTGGAATCTTTCACGTTATGCATGGGGTAATGTTGGCTGATGAGAGATCTTCCAAAGACAAAATGTTCCCGACTGGATAACAAATGAGAGTGGGAAACAATGGCAGGCTCGCGTATGGGAAGAGGTGGCCAGATCTTTAGACAAAGTTCAGCCAGGCTGTCTTGACGTTCTTGAAAAGGCATGATATGATGTGCACCACTAGAGTGCTAGAAGGAGGAAGATGGCTAAAAATCACATTGTTAGGAAATTCCAAGACATCGCTGGGATAATGGAAGGGGAAATAAAGAAATAACATACCTTGAGTGAATACAGCTACACTTGGCTGGCATCGTATGCGAGTGTCGCATTGGGTCACTCATGTGAGCTTAACACTTGAAGCGCCAACATCTACCCCTTCTAGATAGTCACCATGATGATGCCCAAGTACTACATCTGTAATTGCGATTTTCACCGCATATTAGTTCTTGTTCGTACATGCCTGATATCTGCAAGGGAACACACAAATTTTATTATGCACGGCAGCCTGCCAGGCATGTATAAGGACCAAGAAGACAAAAAGACACAAAATTGCAATGATGGTCTTGACGCTTGATTTTCCATCCCAACTGATGTTGTTTGCAACCACTGGGGTGTTCTTAGTCGAGTCCGATGAGGCCATTTGGATGCTCGACGGTGCGGCGACGGCAGCTGGAGGGTTGGGATCGAGGAGGGGTTTATTGGCGACAGCGTTGACCCTGACGCTTGCATACTTCTTAAATTGAGTATTGCCTGCTTCTATCGGAGGCAATGGAGCGGACAGGGTTGCGGTGTTGATCTTGGAGTGGCCAAGGATCTCTTGAGCTGGCCGAGGTACAGCGACAACTATAGCACCTGCAAAGAAGCAAACAAGGGCATGGCTGAGAAACATGGCGACGATATTTACAGCACGAGTGGTTATGTGGATGGAGATTTTGCGACTTGGGATCAATTGTGAACATTATCCTTCATGAATAGGTTTGGCCATGACTTATATCATCTCTTAATAATCATCCATAAAGCATCGCAGCCCTATCTTGATCAAAATCTAGAGCACAGCCTCGTCTTTAGGTTAGAAGGCCGCGTACCAGTTGACGAAAACATGTTGGTGACATGAGTCCGAGCCAACCAAACAAATCCCGACCAGGGATGTCATTATCACCAGCTTGACGTAGCCTTGCATGCGACCAATGAATGGGGGTGGCGTTCATGATTCCCTTGCACCTCGGAAACGCCCCAGATCTTGATTTTTGCGCCTAACCTAGTTGGGTATGCTGTGTGCGTGCTAGTCTCGTTTATCGAACAGTGATATATTCGTACACGGATTTGACGCCATTTGTAGAGCATCCGACAAAAAAGCATATTTTTCTTCGCAGTCGTTTTACACCACCCTCAACGAAGGGTTGGCCATTTTCTTGTTCCCAGGCAAAGTCTCTAACGCGCATCTCATCTTGTGGGAATGATTCGACCACATTGCTCAGATCATCTGTGGGTATGGCATCATTAACATCTAACTGAACCCTGTGCTCTATTTCGATTGTGCGCCGCCCAATCGCACACATTGTCGCAGAATCCCACAGCGACTCGCTCTCTGATGATAAAGACCTTAACAGGGACAGAGCTTCGAGGCGAAGGCTGACATCGCGACATTTTATTATGACAAAATATAGCAAAGGGCACAGGCCGACCTGAAATGTGGACTGCAGTGCTTCTGTTGAGGGGGCCCGGTCGCAAGTATTGGCTCTAGCAGCGAAGTCTAAGATGCGACGAAACTGATCCATGTAGGCATCGAATGAAGTTTCTTGTTGATCCAAGCAGGTGTTGACCCAGATCTTACACACCAGCCAACGCATCTCTAGAACAAAATACTTGACTTCATTGACCGGAGACGAGTTTTCTTTGGCTTGGAAATCCTCGTTGGTCTTATACCAAGCATCTAAGCCCACATCAAGCCGCTCGCGTTCATTGACGGCATGTGGAGGGGGGCTGCATTGGGGTGCGACACCGAGTCGAAACTGACTACTAGCCCTAACAAGCCTGCCGGTGCGCGATAACAGACAATTGAGAGACCCCTGAGCCTTGGTGAGACGGTTGGTGTAATCCTCTTCTTGGCGGAAGTTGTCATGGGGAAGTGGCCAGGTATCAATGCCTCCACCAAAAAAGAATGGGAAAATGCTCAAGTGGCGAAAAATGGGAGCAAGCTCTGAAGACGAATTGAATTTGGTCGAATTGAGAATCCGAATAGCATGCTTGCAGTGATTCATGGCAGCGGCATTGTCCCCTTGAAATACCTCGATGCTGGTGAAGATGACGCAAACTAAGAGAATTATGTCAAGGGGGGTCGCGGTTGGTAGGATAACCACATGGCGAATAGCAGTATTGTAATGACGAATTGCGAGGTCATTGTGCTTGGACTTTACAGGCCATTTTTGGGTATTGATATCCCTTAAACGCTCGAATAGGGAGCTGAGGGATAGGACGGCATATTTGGCGGCGGGTTCTTGATGCACGACCTGCGTAACGAAATGGGTCCAAAACGACCTGTCAAATGGACCACACATTGTCGGGGCTACCACTTGGCGAAAGAAGTCCAGGCCACGGAGCTCGGTAGTATCTGCATCTGGGGCAAGCGATGGTGGCGGACGCACGCTCAACAGATGCTCCCATGAGTACCAGCCAGGAGGCGGTGGCTTATAGCCATCGCACTTGCGGCCAGTAGTAGAGCATCGCATACAACGGGGTTGAGCTTCATCGCACTTGACCTTGCGGGCCCTAGGTAAACACCATGGTTAGAACCCCTTGTTGCATTAATTCTACCTCCCATATGTCTTTCAATGGCACAGACGGAGCCAGTTTGGGGGATCCATCGCATTCAGAAGGAGTAACAACGAAGTGACGTACTTGCACGTAAGACAGCCGGTCCGAACCTTTTGAAGGCCCTTGCGTGGCATTATCCACAATCAGGTGAGAGACACAATAAAAGATTTTGAAGCAAATGCGGCAGGAGCAAAAGCCAAATTTGATGCTATGCGTTGACCGTATACACCGTGTAGACCGTGTAGCCAGGGGAGGTTCTGGAGAAACACGCTGGATGGGGTGAGGAGTGGCAATACATGGCGACGAAGCGCAATTTGATGTCCCGGCGTGGGTGCAATTTGCAGTCTGCCTAGCGATGAGGTTCTCGTCAAAGTGTTCAGGGGCGCTGCAGCTTTGACTGGAATCTCGGGAGATGGAAGGCTGGAACGTGTGGAATCTGGACGAGCTGAGGAGAAGCCCGGGGTCGTGGTTGGCTGGGAAGGCGGGACCCAATCAAGAAGTGGTGGGGCAAGTGCGAGCCAACGAATCCTGGGGTGCAGAGGCAGGAATAGTGGGTGGAGGGCAGGCGCAAGGTCCAGTAGTGTGCGTATCTTCACGAACCGTTTCACGGCTTGAGCCGAGTAAGCAACGCAGGTGAAGCGCTCAACAGCCGGGCGGGGACGGCATGATTCCAGTTGTGAACATGGCAAGGCAGCCTTGTAGCCTTATTGCATTTTTGAGTTGGTCTGTACTAACTGTTTCAGCTGGTAGGCAGTCCTAGGCCAATCCAATGGCAAAATGAAGATATTCACGGCGCCTCTAGCACCAGATGAGTTACTGCGCCCTTCTTCGTCATGAGCCGCGTACCTCGATGAGTTTAATACGAAGCACATTGTAGGAAGCTGAAGAAGCACATGCGTTTTTTTCAAGCTCGTATTTGAGATTCGCACAGATCCAGGTTATGATTGGTGAACAAACAAGTCGAGTCTGAAACTCGGGAGCGTCACAATACCACAAGGAAGACGGTCTAATAATGGAGCAGAATTGAGTTTATGTATTCGTTTTTTTTTGAGTCGGCTTGACAATGAGGGAGAAGCGTCGGAGAATTAGGAGACCAGCCACCGACTTCGCGGGCCGGGGTAAAGTCACACCGGACAGCAGCCACTGCAGGAGCGACACCTCAGCAGCCAACAAGCCACCCGAAACGCCCACACTAACAGCTACGGTGCACAAAACGCCGACTTGCAGGCCTTTGAGTCCTTCAGACCATCTGTAGGATTCTCCGGGTCTAAAGTCACTCCGGTGGATGATTCACCGCCAACAGCCCCGTGTGATGAGACCGTCAAGCTGGCTTTAGTGTCACGTGGCTACGTCAACTTCTGCTACAGAATATTAGTGGTGCAGAGTGCTGGCACATCGGCACTGGTCAAGATGCGAGCCGGCGCACTACCGCGTCCAATTGACAAACAACGCTTGCGGGGCGGGGGTTTTGCAATCCGAATGCGAATCCTTAGCATCATCGCCATCTAATCGCAATGTTTGAGTCACTATAGGATTCCATTGCAAAGAGAGTTAAATAAAGAGGGCAATTCTCACTTTTAATTCAAGTTCACAGAATCAAAACACAAACAGCTTGTAGACAGCACAAACACCAGTAACTCAAGCCGCTCTCCCCATCTCACATACAATTCCACCATATCCAAGGCTACACACCCCCCACAGAACCAACAGCCGAATCATGTCCGCCACATCACCCCTCAAGAACCGCAAGATCGTCATCTCAGAATTCGGTGACGTCTCTAAACTCAAGTTCGTCACGGAAGACATTGCTGCACCCAGCAAAAACGAGGTCCAGGTGCGCATTATTTATGCTGGCTTCTCCGGCGCCGATGTCAACATGCGCAGGGGCCTGTACCCCATGCAGCGCAAGGCCCCACTCACGCCGGGCTATTGCTTCGTCGGTCGGGTCCACGCTACCGGCCCCGGATGCACGGCCGGCCACAGACCCGGCGATGTTGTTACGACTGTCACTGTCTACGACTCCGATGCCGATTACATCAACATTCCGGAAAAGTATCTGGCACTTGTCCCGGCCGGTGTGGAATTACAGCACGCCGTGGCTTTAAGCCTTGATTGGAACACCGCCTATGGTATGGTCACTCGCGCTGCAGAGGTATCCGCTGGCCAGCGGGTTTTCGTCCATGGGCTCAGCGGCGCAGTTGGCTACGCTGTCATGGCCCTTTGCCTACGCCAGGGAGCGACTGTCTATGGTACAGCATCGGAACGCAACCACGAGGCATTAAGGGCGCTCGGCGCGCATCCATTCGTCTACACAAACAAGAACTGGATCACCGCCATGCAAAACCTCGGCGGCGTGCATGCCGCCTTCGATCCCCTAGGCTTCGAGAGCTTTGACGAATCATACTCCATCCTCACCACCGCCGAGCGCAGCATTCTAGTAGGCTACGGCGGCAATCTAGATTCCATGTCTGGCGGCAAACCCCGATCAGGGCTTCCCGGCATAGCAAAACTCATAATGCGCAACGTCACCCTCTGTAACAAGTCCACAACGTTCTACACCATCTCACGCGATCAGAAGACGTTCCAACCTGAGCTAAGAACACTTTTGCATTTAGCCAAGGAGGGCGCCATCCGCGTTCCCATTAAGCAGGTGTGGGATATAGATAACATTAAGGATGCCCACGAGAGCTGGGGGAAATCACCGGGAATGGGATCAATGCTGATACGCATTTCCCCCGAGTAAAGAGAAACGGAAGCCAGTAACAAATGGCAGATTGTTTGGATGTACAGTTGTTTCATTTGGTGTTTCTGCGTTTGCATTTTGATACCATAATTTTCAATAGACGTCTAGTTAGATTCATTAATGCAAGTTAATTCTCAATGCTATGCGATCTACTGATATAAACCGCTTTCCGTTGTTAGTCATCCTAATTTCACCTTCAAGGGAAGCGCTTGCGTGCCTGAATTATAGTGATTCTTTTGCTGATTGCTCACTGTCGAATCATCATGACGTCACATAATACCTCAATATCTTGATCGCCAGATCGTCAGTAGAGCTACGTAGAGCTACGTAGAGCTACGTAATGCGGCAACACAGGAATCACAGGTAACAAAAAGGATCAAAATTCGCCCCCCAAATAGTTCATTTCAATTCTCAAAACAATTTTCCGTTCTCAATTACTCTCAACTCAACTCGAAAAAACATACACCAGCTATCAAAAGTCATGGTCGCAGCACGCTTAACATCCGCCGGCAGGCGCATCGCCTTCACCAGCTCTACGTTTGGTAACCAAATTCTCGGCAGCCAATCCACTCGCCAATTTCATCAAACTCGTTCAATTTTCAAAACACCTGGCGTTGAGGATGCCGAGCCCGACAAACGATATGAAAAGAACACCAGCCCACCTAGAGACAAGCCTCCTCAGCCAAAGATCACAAACTCTAGCGTTCCTGGTGTGGACAAGGATGCCGAGCTCACGGAGGAGCAGAAAAAGGAAGTCGAGCAACACAACAAGGAGTTTGATGAGAAGCACGATCGCGCTACCTCAGCGGCGGACGACAAAGTTGACAAGAAATTCTGGAGAGGGGCTGATGGATCAAGAGGGTGAAGGAATTGCAAAGAGATGAACCATTGTGAATTATGGCGTTAATTCTTCCAGTTTAGGTCAAGGCTTACAGATTGGATGTATTTGATATTAATGTGTAACAAAAATATACACAATGATTAGTACAGGCACTGGTGCTCTATGTTATCTCCAACAAAGCTCACAACTTCGAGCCATAAGGCTACGTAACACGAAGTCGTCGGTAATAGTCCATAACATGAATTAACAAAGCCCAACTGTATGAGCCAAGCTTGAACAAGTCAAGACTCATAAGTGGGGAATACTAGAATACGTGACGGCATTCGAGCATGGTTGTAATCTTGAAGTCGTATCGCGAAACATGAAATCATTGAATGTCATTACTCAAATCATTGGATGGATATTTCCGCCAGCTTCCAAAGAATTTCCATCTGGTGAATAGCAATATTCAACTGGTAGAACCGGCTTTCATGATGAGCGGAGATGCAGGTCGCATGAAGCGCCATGAGTGTAAATGGCCCTGTGTACACCTTATTAGAGTTAGCCACCGATCCATAATAAGACAAATAAGTAATAAGTATAGCATAGTGGAGGAATCAGAAAAACTAATAAGGATCATACAAGGAAAACCTCATCAAATACAATCTAGCGTAGTGTTTGATCATCATGTAAAGGGTTAGGAAGGGGGCTTGAATAATGAATGAAGCTCGACTTACCAGGTCATACATCCATCAGCTAATTTGCCAATAGGCAGCATGGCACATGCGATCGACGTAAAGCCGTTGGAAAGCAGAACAATTGCATAGCCCTGATTGACTCGCATAGAGCGTAAGCTCAAAACCCACGATCTAAAACATGGCATAAACGTGCCCAAACTCCGCGCTAATGCTCTTCACAATGACGTCATGAAGGGTTGAATATCTCATGGCCGGTCCATACCGGATGAGCCAGCAATCTCTCCAATCGCTCCGCGGATATGATCCACCAACGCCTTCAGCATGCCTTGAGGCTTGGCCCTGCCCTCCATTCCGCGGACTGGCTCGCTACCCATGGTTGGCAGCACATTATCGCCAGCAGACAAGCTGACAAACAAGGCGAATGGCACAAGCCATACACATAAGCCAAAGTAAGAGGCAATCATGGTGAAGCTTGGTACATCCGCTTGCTCATAGTACGAAGTTCGCTGGTAGGCTCGTACCTGGTGGTCGGAAAAGTGGCGGAACCACACGTAGTGATCGACAAGGACAAGAACTATGGTCGCGGTTAGATAAATGTCGTTCCCAAGAGGCCAAGATGCAAGTTCTTACCACATGATAGCAGGAAGAGAGGATCAGAGAGCTTGACAAAGGGGAACCTTCTCATATTCCCCAAGTACACCACATGCGAAACGATCCCCAGCAGTGTCGCCCAAAACGGAAACCCATCGATGATCCATAACGTAGCTTGTACGCCAATGACAGTGAAAATCAGTCGCGTGAGAAAGCGCTTCGCCAGCACAGTATGCTCCTCCACCAGTTCGGACAGATAGTACAGGCCAGACGCGATAGACAGCGTTAGGAAGCAGAAGCCGAGCACGGCGCCGCTGTATCCGATAAGAGGAAGAATCCACATCTTCCTCTTCTTCTTTTTTGTTTTGATGTATTCGTCAAGTTCTCAACCAAAGAGTGCGTGCGTGCGTCAATGTCTCTGCAACATGATGCGAAACGTGTTCTCAAGGGGCTTTTTCTGGTTCAAAGAGAAGATGAAAAGGAAAAGAAGGATCGGTTGCATGCAAGATTAAAAGCCATCCCGCAGAGTGGACACGTTCAAATCACCGAACCTGGGAGGTCTGTCCCCAAGCAGGGGGGTCCCTAATTCCACCATCACGGGATGTCTTTCCTCCGCTCCGGGGATGGAGATTGTGAACTTTGCAAAGGCGAGTGAAAGCCCATTGTTTCGCTTGGATCACTTGGAAGGGATTGTCGATGAAGCGAAGAGCCTTTCCATCATAAACAGAGACATTTTGTGATGTATTTGGACACCCAATGTTTATTGGGATGGGGTGTTTCGTGTGAATTAAAGCAAAGAAAGAAATTTTACGCTGATAACGACTCACGTTTTATAGTAAGGTTTGTCAGCCGAAAACGGGTGGACGGACCTAAGCAGAAAAATGTCTTATCGATTACCCCCCACCTGTCCACAAAAAAAGTCTAGAGCGAGGGTAACGATTGCCTACACCGATCTAGGGTGAACGGTTACTTCCATCACGACCAAATTTCCATTCGGCAGTCATCCAGGTCTCACAATTGTCCTTTTTGCGAAGTTTTTCTGTTCCGTCCGGTTTACCAAAATAATACAATCGTTCAACCTCGAATTCGCCCAAAAATGTCTCGCCCTGAGGATACCCTGTGCGCCATCTCCCTCCCCTCATCCTCCTTCCCCCCACCACACCTTTTCTTCCATCATAGAAACCGTTTATTTTCGAGATCTATAGGATTTTATTCTTATAGAGGAACGCAAGTCTAACTTCCACTGTGAAAACAGCGCGGCCGACGTCCACTATGACGACACAGAAGCGCGCAAGTACACCACAAGCTCTCGAATCCAAAACATCCAGGCGTCCATGACCCGCCGGGCCCTCGAGCTCCTCGACCTCAAGTGCCCTTCTCTCATTCTCGACATCGGTTGTGGCAGCGGCCTCTCTGGTGAAATCCTCTCCGACGTTGATCCTGAAGATGGGGGCCCACATACCTGGATCGGCATGGACATCTCCCCCTCCATGCTCGATATCGCTCTCCAGCGGGACGTCGAGGGCGACTTGATGCTCGCGGACATCGGCCAGGGCGTTCCCTTCCGCGCGGGCGCTTTCGATGCAGCCATCAGCATATCCGCTATTCAATGGCTCTGCAGCGCCGAAACGAGCGACACATCCCCCGCGGGGCGGATGACGCGCTTCTTCAACGGCCTCTATGCGTCACTCCGTCGTGGCGGCCGCGCCGTCTGCCAATTCTATCCTAAAAACGACATGCAGCGCAACATGATCACCCAGGCCGCTGTGAAAGCCGGATTCGGCGCCGGTATCCTCGAGGACGACCCCGGGACCAAGAATGTGAAGCTCTACCTCGTCCTCACCGTAGGACAGGCTGGTGGCGAAGGTGGCACCGGGGACATCACCAACGTCGTCGATGGCATGGACAATGTCGACGTGTTAGACGCAAGGAAGAAGCTCAAGGCCAACAGCATCGAGGTTAAGAAGGGCAGCAAAGCGTGGATCGTCAAGAAGAAGGAGCAAATGGAGCGTAAGGGCAAAGTTGTCAAGGCCACGTCCAAATACACTGGTCGCAAACGTCGCATTGCATTTTAAGAATTCGTTACATGCGCGAAACACAAAGAAAAAGAGCGAAAATACCAGGACCTATGGGTGGGTGGATTGGTTTGCATTGCACAGGCGTTGGTGGAGAAATTTTGGCGGGAACAGCTACTCTTATAAAAAGTGTAGATACTCTTTATCTCACAGTTATTTTCAATCCTTCATCTTGACTTATGGTAAATTACGTCTTAACGAGACTATGATACATCTCCAAAGGATGTGATTACCCAATATTATAGCCTTTTACAGGGTATTATTGAGTTTGTTGCCCAAGCACGAAAACAATACACCACACAATAACATGTGTGTGAGTGCAAGAAGAATTAACAGAGACAAAAGGCTTTTATGTAGTCGCGCTACAACCGCCTGTAAAATGCTACATCACTAAGCTAATTTTCTATTCAAACCAACCCATTCTAGGTCTCCTTCTCTTGGGAGCCTGACTGCTCCGGCTTCATGGTAGGGAATGTAAGAACTTCACGGATGCTGTAGTTGTCAGTCAGGAACATCATCATGCGGTCAATGCCCATGCCCCAGCCACCAGTGGGTGGCAGGCCATGCTCCAGAGCGCGGCAGAAAGTCTCATCGACTGCCTGGGCTTCGTCATCGCCTTGGGCCTTTTGCCTTGCCTGCTCCTCAAATCGCTCACGCTGCTCAGTAGCAACGTTCAACTCGGTATAGCTTCGCAACAGTTAGTTAAGCAGTTTGAATCAACGAGGGTATTACATACGCATTGAGGATTTCCTTGTGGCAAACGAAAGCCTCGAAACGCTCACAGAGACCAGGGGTGACACGTGAGGACTTGGCAAGGGGAGACATCATCTTAGGGTGGCCTGTGAGTGTGTCAGCAACTGTGAGATTCAATAATTTAATATGTTTGTCGTTAACTATTCTTACCAGTGATGAAAGTTGGGTTAACCTGCAACATAGTTAGCTACGTTATTTTATACAAATAGTGACTTGGTCAAACTTACGCATTGTGACTCGAGGAGGTCTCCAACCAAGGCATCAAGCATTCGAGCGTTGGTCAATGGAGGATTGCACTCCACTCCGGTCTTCTTGAGCACTCGCTTGAAGAACTCTCCGGATTCCTCAGTGTGAAGCTCATCGGCATGAGGGAACTTCTCTCCAATAATCTCTTCCAGGGTGGGAATCATTTCAATTCGGCGCCAAGGGGCCTCCCAATTAATTGTGACCTCCTCTCCCTTGACATTGTGGTAGAGGGTCTTGTATGATCCATGGATATGCTTCACGAGGCCAGTGACAAGCTCTTCCGTCATTTCCATGAGGTCGTAGTAGTCGGCATAGGCCATATAAAACTCGAGAGTAGTGAATTCTGTCATTTGTTAGGATTTATCAATTCATGGGGGTAAATGCGATAAATAGACATACCAGGGTTGTGGGTCAGATCGATACCCTCATTTCGGAATTGGCGGCCCATTTCGTAGACTCGATTCAATCCTCCAACAACAAGCATCTTGAGATACAGTTCTGGGGCGACACGCAAAAACATGTCCATGTTGAGATCATTGTGATGTGTGATGAAAGGCTTGGCAGTGGCACCACCAGCGATAGCATTCAGCATAGGAGTTTGCACAGACACAAAGTCACGGTCATCGAACCAGCGGCGGATGTACGAATCGACCTTGGCTCTAGTGATGAAGATTTGTCTAGAGTTCTCGTTCATCATGAGATCGAGATATCGCTGTCTGAAACGCTGTTCAGGGTTCTTGAATCCATAATGCTCGTCGGGGATCTGTAAATCAAATTAGCATGTTTGAATATGAATCGAACAATGCAATATCATCAGACCATACCTGGTGCAAACATGGGGACAGAAGGATAACCTCAACGGCCGCAATTGAGAGCTCTCCGGAAGAATCTCCAGCGCCAGAGTCCTGCTTCTTCTTTGGGTTTGTTCGTGTAGGGTAGCCTCGAATACCTAATCACACAAAAACCAGTTAGATCCAGACAATACACTGACATTGATTCAGCTGTCTTATTCTTACCAATGATATCTCCTCTGCGGAGGTTCACATGCTGCTCATCAAAGCTTGGTGTTCCTGCCTCCAAGTTATCCGCTTGCGCAAGAACTTGAAGTCGTGCACCCTATAGACCGAATCAGAATTTTGCTCGTATGTTTTCAGGATCTCTGTGCTACCCACCTCTGAGCGAAGGTCGTAGAAGAAGAGCTTGCTACCAGCCGAACGGCGAACGTATATTCTGCCAGCGAGGTGCAACAGCCTGCTGTTATCGGACTCGCCATTCTTCAGGTGAGAAAACTCTTCGGAAAACTTGCGAATGTCATAGGTGACGTGAAACTAGGTTCTCTGTGAGCATGTCTACTATGTTTCTGCGGCAACGTCGACATCTAGCTACCTTGTGTGGGTAAGCCTTGCCCTTGGCATGCAGCTCATTGACTGTTCTAGATCTAATCTCGAAGTACTGTTCTCACTATCAGTCTTTTGCCTACCAAGACAAAAAAAAAACAATAAAAATCGATTCTGTTTGGAGACGCTGATGCCACAAACCTGGTTCGGGGTGAGTTCCTTCTCAGCCGCCTCAGCATTCTTGCTGCTCGCCTGAGGCTTCTCCGCATCCCCAGACTTCTGCTGCTTAGCAGCGTCCTTCTCCTTCTTAGCCGCCTCCTTCTCACGCGACTTCTGTCGCTTCTTGAGCTCTGTCTTGGAGATCATTTCGCCAGTCACCTCGTCAAGGTGGAGCTTGGCAACGGCGGCGGCAGCGGCATCTGCCGCACCAGAGTCAGTTGTCGTCGGTGCTGGATTGTCCGCCATGGTTGTCGAAATGCTACCTTGGCCTGTTGACAAAATTTCGTCGGGATTTGGAGAAGATTTTTTTTTTTGTTGTTGTTATCTTTCCAAATAACCTTTCGAAAGACTTCGAGTTGCTGCACACTGAGACGGGGGTTTGAAAAAGCAGTCACCCCACCATGCGCCGATGGCGGGGTCGTTGTGTCAGGGCAACATCCCTCTTATCGACGGGAATTTAATCGGCCGATCCCGACCTGAGTCACCTTACTACCAACGCCCGCCATATGGACGGGAAGGAAGGTGCAGTGCAGCATGCAAACATTCATCCACAGGTGTCTGAGAGAGCTCACTCGGAGTTTTCAATTGAGTCAACTAAGCTCACAGTCAGGCTTAAAGTCAATATGAGTCACCACTTCCGATGAGTGAGTTTGATGCATGAAAGGTGACAAGAGTAGAAAAGAAGAAACGCTCTATTCTGGCAGGTCCCAATAATACAATGACCATCTAAAGCCATAAAACCGGCGCATCAATAACACACACTATTTGCATAGCATGCCTTTTGCTCACAACCACGTCAAGGGGCCGACATTCGGCCCACATGATGGGTCTCTTAGCTTTTGCGACTCTTACAGATATATGTATCATGTACAGCATATGTCTTCTATCCCAGCCATTGATGAGGAGAAACAATCTCCCATTACCATACGGCCGCTCAACTTGCATATGCTCTGACAACTAACAAATTGAAAAGAAGGCGCTCTTGGCCATATGTTATCCCTTTGCCATAACCATCACACCTCTTCTTCATCTAGAGGCTCAACTCTAACTAGAATTTCCTCCAGCAACCCCTCCAGGAAGCTGCCAACATCACGACCCATGCCAACAGGCTCTGCTTTGTCATAATGGTCAATCTCTTTACAAACATGTGCCAACTTGTATACAAGTTTGCGTAGTTTTTCGTGCGCCAACTCAGCCCTTTGCTGCTGTAGAGTCATGGCTGCTATGTTTTGGCTGGGCTTGAAAACCTGTTGTAGTCGGATTTGTCTTCGCTTGAGGGCTTCCTCCAAAGCAGGGAATATGACATCATTGAGCGCGTCCAGTTCTCCGTTGGGATTCGCCGGCGCCGGCGATGGGAAACTCGAGGGGGCAGTAGGAGTGCCTTGTGGCACAGGGGAATATGAGGATGGGGGCATAGGTGGCTTTGGCGTTACAACCGGCTGATGGATGGTCGACTGTTGCTGTGGAGGTGGTTGTGGTAGTTGTGATTGCAGAGGTTGTTGTAGTTGGAGAATTTGTTGTGGCTGGAAAGGAGCCGTTGGCGACGCTGTTGCTGATGTGCCCCTAAACGGTGGTATTTCCGGTAGGTACATCGGGTTGAATTTTGAACTTGATGGCCGTATCTCGGTGTCATAGGCGAGCGGGAGTGGCTTTTCCAATCCCGGAGGGGCGAAATTGGTTGCTGGTAGAGGGGCAGGAGGCGTGGAGGCAAGATTCAGTTCTAGCATCTGCATATCATAGTGCAGGTGTGCCAAAGACTCCTCATCGTTACCTGGTGACTGAGATGTAGGCAATGGTGGCATTGGTCTGTGTCCTCTTGGTGTTTCCGGCGCCTCACGGAATAGGGCTTTCACCGGACTGGGAGGTAGGGGCATCTTTGATGGCGAAGTGGGCGGCTGGTTTGGTGCAGGTTTGCGCTGTGGACTGGACT
Organism: Zelopaecilomyces penicillatus; assembly: GCA_005765155.1. Classification (NCBI taxonomy): domain Eukaryota; kingdom Fungi; phylum Ascomycota; class Sordariomycetes; order Hypocreales; family Pseudodiploosporaceae; genus Zelopaecilomyces; species Zelopaecilomyces penicillatus. The sequence goes on from VCCP01000006.1 coordinate 222,066, forward strand.
GTCTTGAAGTCCCCGTGTTGGCGGCTTTCAGGGTATCGCTCGGTTGGAAGGCGAAATCTCGCGACTTGGTCGGGCTGGCTTCCCGCCGGGTCTCTCCATAGTCGCTCGAATTTTCCAAAGATCTGGAGGCTCTAGCATTGGCGGCACTATCAGCCAGAGCGTTAAGTCCTGGCCTGTTGACCAGACCACCCCGATCGCCCACCAGCCTGACTGTGCCAAAATCCCACATATCTTCATCAACACGTTCTCTCACCATCTGGGCCCCGCTGTCGTGTACGTCCCAGTGCTCCTCCTCCTCGCTCTTATTCGTGACAGACCATCTGCTGTACCGCTCAATCAGTTCAGTTAGGTATGTCGTCTTTTTTGCTCTCCGTATGAATGGGTGTCGAAGCAAATCTCTCGCAGTCGGCCGTTCCTTCGGGTCGCGTTGCAGGCAGAGCTCGACAAAGTCTTTGAAAGCCTTGGTGAAGTTACCTTCCAACCTTGGTGGTGAATTTTTGGGGATGAGGAACAGGACTTTCATAGGGTGGATATCGGCATAAGGCGGTTCGCCGTTGGCCAACTCAAGCGCGGTGATGCCCAGAGACCATATGTCGGCCTTGTGGTCGTAGCCAGATTGCTTAATTACCTCCGGCGCCATCCAAAAAGGGGTCCCGACAAATGTGTTCTTTTTTGTCATTGTAGCTGAGAGCTGACCAGAAACGCCAAAGTCGGCAAGTTTCACCTGGCCAGTGGCTCCCAACAGGACATTGGCGGCTACCATTTCCCACATTAGCTACCTGAAGCATTTTACAAGGTGTATTTCTCTTTGAAGCATGACTTACCTTTGACATCTCGATGTAGTTTCTTATCAGCATGTAAATACTCTAAACCGAGTAGCAATTCCCGCACAATGATGGCTATGTAGTCCTCCCCGATCAGCCCAGGCTTCATCAAGTCGGCACAGCTGCCCCCCGAGCAAAATTCCATGACAATCCATAGCTCAGCGCCTTTTGCATATGAGCCATAGTACTTGGTGACATAGGGTGACTGCAGCTCGGAGAGAATTGCTATCTCTTGTATGATGTCTTCAACTTCGTCCTCAGCGTTTTCTATGTCGATGATTTTGATAGCCACAGCTTGGCCAGTTCGTTTGTCAACCCTAGCGCATTTAAGAAGCGGACTCGTTAGCAAGTGTTTTTGAGAAAGCAAGGGAGCAAAAGGTGAAGAAAAACAAACCCCTTGAACACTTTTCCAAAACTGCCGCCGCCTGGTGAGGTGTGTGTCAGGAATATATAAAAGGAAATACACATGTATGATGGTGATGATGGACGGACCAATGCAATACTCTTTCAAATACAGCAGCTCCGGATCCAAAGCCTCGTTGCCATCTTCCGCTTCGCGATGCGGCTCCGACATGATTTGTAAATGCCGCCTGAAGCTGTGATATTCGTGACCGCTCTCGTTCCAATGTGTGCGAGTGTGTGGAGATGTGGTGGATGCGTTTGGCAGGTATGTATGTACGTGGCTATTCGATGGGGTTCCTATCGCCTATCGTAGTTGATGTGGTGCCTGTAGTTTTGGCTTGCAGCTGAGCCGTGTCGTGCGTAAAAAGGGAGCGTGGGAAGGTGTTCTTGCTGGGAAGGGGCGGATGCGATTCGTTAAGTCATTCACTTCGTATCTCGTCGCTGATTCCGTCGCGTCGGTCGTGGTGTTGGGCGCTAGGAGGTGTATGTAAGGTATGGTGAGAGCGCAGAGTTCACTTGTGTGAATCTGTTGTTTGGGTATTGACAACCAGCAGGGATGCGATTGCAGGTATTAGTGGAGGTGAGTGGTGGCACAGTTGGCATTGCTGGTGAGCGGTGAACCCCACTATAGCAACGGTTCAAATGGATGGCTGTTTAAATGCCCATACTTGACAGGTCGAGGGGCACTTGTTCAGTGGGAAGGTGTTTATTAGTGGGTGTTTAGTGGGAGTACATCCACTGAAGGTTGAGCGAGCGCCAGGGAGAAAGAACCCCAAGAAGCCCCTCCTTTTGCACTAACAACAACCGACAACGGTTAGCAGGATCAATCAGCAGGAACCCGAAATGCCACTTGATCCACCCTTGCAATGCCCAACCGAAACTGCAAAACTGCCCTGAATCGTCCCGTCCCGTCCATTCGCGCTGGTACAACAACAATTCGCCACGAGTGCTTGCAGTTCCTCATCACCCGTCTCATCGCTACACAGTTTCAAAGCTACAGTCAGCAGTGAGATGCGGTAGGCAATGGGTAACAAGACTATTAAAGGGGGGAACTGAGACGGATGGCCCTGCATGTCCAGATTCAGCTGCTGCCGACCTCTAATTACATATATACATTAGAATAGACAACACCTGAACCCTAAGGTAGCTGCAAAGAAAGAGAGGGTGGTGGCCGCTGACGGCGAGGTCTGTCTTCTCATTACGTCGTTGTCTCACATTGATTTCATTTACGTCAACATCGACATCGACATTGACTTCGACAGCCAAACACCAACAACGCCCATCCCCACAGTTCGTCGATTAGAAGCCAAAGGGAAAAGGAAAATCAACAGCCATTGATTGGCGAGACGCGCTTTGTTTACTTTTTGGTGGGGCAACGGGCGATGGCAACCAGACTTCCCGGAGGGTACGTACCTAATCAGCTGCTGCTACGTAGGTACCTAGGTACCTGTAGACCCGACTCAGACTTGCAAGTTGCACAAGCCAGCCATGAGACGTTGGCTCATCAAGGGGGAACGACGCGCCATGTCGCCCTCTTCTGCTGGCCAATCATAAATAAACGGCGTCAAGGTTCCAGATTGCCCTGGCTAGACGCAGGGACCTGCCTCGGGGCCGATCCCTGGAGGCTGGGGAAAATGTCTCGCCAGTCTTTTGAAGGTCTCGCGAGAAGAGAAGGCGACAAAAGGCTTCTGGGCCGGATATTCCCCCGGAAACTCGACGTGACCAGTGTTAGCTAGGATTGAGGTTACAACATTTTCTACAGAGAGGCCATCCTCGTCGACATGACTTAGTTATGACTCCCAGTTGTTGCTGGCCTGAGTGGTTTCGCCTTGAGAAATCTGGTGGCGGAATCATACATACGCAACAGCCTCCTGTAGCACTCAATGGGCCTAATTGCAGCAGCAGGTTATAGGTGACACCCCGCTTCATGTGTTGTTGGTGGTCCAGCGCCATTCCCCCTTTCTCTGTAATGACACTTCCCTCGTAACTCCTACGCATGACGTACAAATGAAAATGTCCCATCAACAGCAAACGGATTATTCACTTTATATCCCGAAATGCATCAAAACTCCCGCTCACCACCATCATCCACCTCCAGCGGATAAGCCTCTGAGGATCCAGATCGAGGGTCCGCTGGTTTCTGTCCAGAAACTGCTACCGAACGTACCATGGCATATAGATGTCTGCAACCAGATTTTTCCACAGCTGTCTGCCCCTAAGCTCGCAGAGCTAGCCTACCGGGCCATATACGGAAATGACGCTTTACCTGATGCCGAAAATTTTCTAGTCGTTCGAGATGAGTACCTGGGATGGATTCATGAGAAGAAGTAATTGCGTGCGCCCCTGGTTTTGCATGGACTTAAAGAGTCGCTTACAACTATTTCTTTTCAGCGAGATTGATTACTACGGCGTTACATTTGATATTAATGTTTCTCCGGATAAGTGTTTTCCAGAGGTTCTGCAGATCAACATCGTCGAGATTGAAGCAGATAACGGGGAGTACGCCAACGAGTTTTACCCTTTTACGGTTGATCCTGCAGAGTTTATTGGCAAGAAGATCTTGGCAGTACCCAGGTGCTGTCAGAACAGAAAGGGCTCTACGGATCGTCGAAGAGTAAACGGTTTAGTAGCAGATAGGGATGCTATACGGCAGGGGATGGATCATGAGATGATGATGAGGTTGCTGATTGGTCATGGGGTTTATTCCACCAAGATTCCAGAGAAGCGGTTCGATGTAGTCCCTCGTCCTCCGACAGTTCAAGTTCCCAAGGAACAATGAAGACGTGAGGATCAAATACGTGCTCACTCACGGGCACCTAATAAATGGGGACGAGGCGTTGGAGAGGCTTTGATGATGACTGGCACGGTGGGAGCTGTGATGCGCACGTGGCGTTTTTGCCTCAAGCTACAGCCAGCGTTATGTTATTTCAGGGACAACAAAAATACTCCCAAAAATGGACCAATGGCAAGTTTTGTACAGATAGACTTCTCTCTGATAACTATGAAAACACTTAATAGGTCTCCCCACATCATTCTCCTTCTCTAGTCGCTTTCATAACCCAAGTAAGTCATTATATTAAGCCTTCCCGCAGTGTGGGTGGCCACCTTCGTATCCAAACACTCGTTGAACAAAGTAATTTTAAGCGGCCGCTTTTTACTGCCCGTAGTTCTGCAGCGGGCGTATAAACAGGATCCATACACAAGCTGTTTTCGTGGTTTACCATTGGGCCACAAACCCATGGCATAAGCCAGTTTCTGTATAGCTGGAAACCCAAAAAAAAAACTACCTGCCTTACTCTATCCCACCTGGCGCCGTGACGAGTCGTGTATATCTACCTGTTCTTCGGTGTTGAAGGGGTGTGTAACCTACAATGGGATTAAGGTGGCTAGCGAAAAGTCAACTTTTAATAGTCAAGTATAGAATAGCATTACATATGAGTGTTAGTGACAGGTTCTTTGTTCCCCAAAAAGGTGTTTGGCTGTTGATGGTTGTATGAGATTCGGCAGAAGCTAAACTAACCCGGCCGAGGTACACGTACTGTAAACCATGCAAAGTACGGCACTGGATGGGATGAGCTGAACATGACGAGCTTCTACGGCGTCTCTGCTTTTTAGTTGCACTGTGTTAGTGCTTACCTGGGTTTCGTTTCCCCGTCTGGACCACTGTGAAGAAACTATTAAAACACCAATGTGCCTCCTTGGTGTACGACTTCAAGTTTCATTTTCAACTATCTGCCTACTCTTATATTCCAACAAACTAATCAGTACAAATCACTCTACAACCCATCACAATGAAGTCTGTTCTCGCCATTCTCTCCCTTGCTCTCGTCACCTTGACGGCTGCGCATCCCACGTCGGAGAATAATCTGGTCGCTCGGCAGTGGAGTTGCCTGGCCCCTTGCTACCCCAGCCAGGGTGATTGCCAAGTCCCCTATGTGAGTGGAATCTGGCTGTCTACTTCCCTATCCCGGTGATGCAAAAAAGTACAATGACTAATGCAGTAATTTTTTTAATTTAGACATCTAAAAAGGTCAGACTCAAACAATGATGAGGAATTGCATTTGTGAACTGAAGTTTCCAGAGGTTGTATTGTATGCTAACACTTCATGACAGACTGCTTCAGGATGCTGGAAGTGCTGTAAATAGAGGCGGTAACCATGAGATGGATTCAAGCTAGAATCTTGTTAGCTTCAGAGAAAAAAATCATAAATATATTCTCGTCAACCACCGCCTTGTGTCTCACCGCGCCAGATTTCGATCTATGGCCGTTTTTCCATGCAAGCCGAGATCCTGGGAAGCGACACCGCTGAACCGAAGAAAACCGAATATACCGGACCTTCATGATATGACAATGTCAGCACTTTGAGCAAGTTTCACGATGTCAACATATGGAGATTAACTGCACACTCTAGTTCCAGTCTCGACTCAATGCATGGGCGACAGGGCTGAACTATAGTCGTGTCTCATCTCTCAATCAGCACCTGTCCATCCTTCCGATGCTCACTCCATCAAGTTCCAACCATATTCCAACATCTGATGCCTCGGCCTGCTTATAAAAAAAGATCCTTAAACAGGGCCATCAATTTCGATTAATAAGTTTATATAGCGGGAATCCACATACATAAATCTCCCAGATGCGAATGCCCGAAACATGATCTGATGCAAGTGGCTGGAGGGATCATAGACTCGTGGCGCTGCCTTACAAATCAGCCACCACCAAACCCAATCAATCAGTCACCATATATAGGCCAGGGTTTCATATAGCAGGATCGCCGGCCCGACAACAAAATCCCCCGGTCGTTCCGAACGTATTTAGGTGCGTCATGCAAGCTTCGGAGAATACTTCTTACCATGGAGAGACGGCGTCGTGCAGACTACCCAACAGACCACTATCGTGAAGTCAAACTGCCAAGCCCATGCTATGGGTTTTAATGAAAATGAATTGAGGCTAGGCAATTGGGCTTCATAGGAAAACGAAGGACCGCCGCGCTCGGCTATTTCTGACTATGAACTTACAAATCACCAACATTTACAGTTTACTAAACATTCGGTGGCATCTAGGTTTACAATACAATGTGTCTCTCACTTAGGAACTTGTCAATTGGAGCTTGTTGAACTTGTATAAATTCTTGTCCTCCCGCCTTCATTGGAGAAACTTCAGCTCACATCCAATACTCTTCAACTACACTCACCAAACCAAACTAGACTAATTGCACCTTCAACCCCTCTTTCTCAAACTCCTTCAGATCTATATCTACACCATGTCTTCACCCTTCAAGAATGTGCTGCTCGTGGGGGCCTCCGGGTCCATCGGCTCCGTTGTCCTCAAGGCATTGCTAGAATCCAGCAGTCTAGAAGTCACAGTCCTCCAGCGAGAATCTGCAAAGTCATCACCCCCAGCTTCTGTAAAGGTCATTCGCATCTCAGACTCCTATCCGCAAGCCGACCTTGAGAAGGCCATGAAGGGCCAAGATGTCATCGTCAATTGCATTACAACCACCAACGTCAGCGAGCAGTACCGCTTCATCGACGCTGCAATTGCCGTTGGAGTTAGGCGCTATGTCCCCTCCGAGTACGGTCTAGACAACCTCAAACCCGAGGCCCAGGCCCTCAACTCCGTCTTCCGCAACAAGGGAGAAGTGCAAAGCTACCTCCGCTCCAAGCAATCCGACATTGAATGGATGAGTATCAGCTGCGGCATGTGGCTCAAGTGGAGCATGTCCAACGACTTCCTCGGCATGCACGTGCGTGAGAAGAAGTTTGTCTTCTGGGATGATGGCGAGGGCTACTTCTCCTGCAGCACGGAGGACAACACAGCTCTGGCCTTGGTCAATGCGCTTACCAAATTCCCCGAGGAGACGAAAAACCGAAACGTCTTCTTGTCTGACTTTGCAGTGACGCAAAGGCAACTGCTTGCGGAGATTGAGAAGCAGCTGGGGTATAAGCTGACGACGGAGTCGGTGGATAGCCACGCGCTTATCAAGGAGAAGCAGGAGGCGGACAAGAATGGAGACCCTTATGCGATTTATGCTCTTGTGGAGACTGGCTTTGTTACCGGTCGGTATGGTGGTCATATCGAGGCAACCTCCAACGAGATTATGAGTGAAAAGTTGGGACTGCCCAAGAAGACGCTGCCTGAAGTGGTTACAGCGGCTCTGAAGGCCAACAGACTGGCTTAGTTATAGACAGTTTAAGTAAATATAATTCGTGAAAATAAACTGTTTATTTTTGCCATATTTTCTAGCATGGATAAGTCGTTGTAAGGCCGACTTAGCAAGCCAACATTTACAGCCCAGATAATCACGAGAGTAATACCTATAGAAGTCAAACATTTACCAAATCAGTAATACATTTATTTCAAGTCTCCTAAATGACCAGTCGGCCTTGCAAGGCAACTGAGCGCTTCGTACGTAGGGGGCTGTGCGTCAATTGACATGAAGTCATGGCCCAACACCCACCTGTATTCTCACCGAAAGGGGCATACACGCGGCGGCCCATTCCACGGCCAGGTTGAAATCCAACCCAACAAATCAACGTCATCCAATACACAGAATGAGGCTTGAAGATGGGCGAAGTATCTTGGCAACCATACCAGATGACTATTACAGCCTCGCTAGTTGGGCGATTCCATGATTGCCATGTATGGTGAGGCCTCACTGCTGCCACACTCACACTTGGGGATATAAGAGCGACTTCGTCACAAGATGTTTTACTTGGTTGTTCACATTATCTTACGCATATTTAACACTACAATACATACCAGCAATATCCAGAATGACTACTTCTATCATCACCGCCCAAGTCTCTACCTCTCAGCAGGTCATCGCGGACGAGCACGTCCAGGGCCTGATTGATGGCCTACAGGATCTCGAGATTAAAGAGCACCAGCAAGCCATTCTTGATCCTACGAACCCCCTGGACCAAGTCGAAAGCGAGAAACAACGCATAAGCAAGCCCAGTAGCATCACTCGCATTACCATTCGTCCAACAATTACCCATCTGTCTCCAGTGGAAAATAAGACATGGGATGAATGTATAGTATTTACTTGTTCCGTGCATCTCGGAAAAAAAAATCCTCTAACAATGGCAATAACCAGTTCTCGACTTTATGAACTCAAAAGCTAAAGAAAACCCATACCGCAAACTCCTGTACCGAGCGCATAGTCACGGCTACCCTCAAGGCCGGTTTCAAGACAAAATTACAAACCAGTACTGCGACACTTTTGGCTCTGATTATCATCTCTCAAAGGAACGGAAACTCGAGCGTCATCTTGATCACCCTGTAAACGACCCGGTCAACGACTACACCATGGTAGAATTTCGCAATCATTTGAGTGACCATTTGAACAAGACTTGGCTAGCCACTCGACCGATCCAATACAGGCCACCACCGTCCAATTTTGTGTCCCTCAGTGCAGATTTCCGATGGACAGCGCAGAAAGCATGCCAGAATGGCAAGAATGCTCCTGAAAAGGACGACGGCGGAAATGACAAATATATCCCTGGTATTGCTATATTTAATACATCCATCATCCAGTCACACAAGAACTGGCATATATGGAGGGTATCCGACATTGAAGGGTTCTTCCGAGGAACAACAAGCCCCATTCCAGAGTTTCTCTGCCGATGGGCCCGCAACGCAGAAGAATACGTTTGCTGGGGGCTAATCCCCCAAAATGCCTTGATATCATTCACACGTATCAAAGACCTCATCCAACCCTCAGATGCAAATGCTGCAGCATTTCTGACCAGCAAGTTTGTGCACTCAGAACATCTAAAGGATTTCAGACAACAACAACCTAAGGAAAACATCTCGCTGGAAGAGTACACAAATCGAGCAATAAACCTTGTGCGACAGCTTCTTCTTCGAGATTGCGCAGATGGCGTGGATCTGAAAGAGTGGTATATCGATGAGCTTACTCGGTATTTTACTTTTAACCGTAGACTGGACTGGGGGTACATTGTGTCTGGGTCGTATGAGAAAGTCAAAGAGTCTTCTGAGGCGATGGAAACGCAGCTAAAAGAAGAGCTTCTCTTGTAAGGAGTTCCTTTGAAGAAGCCAGGACATGTACGTATTGCAACAGAGCAGAAACAATGCCATTCCGTTATGTAGTCTATGTTTGGAATCGCAGGTTACCAGCGGCACTCCAAGCCTTGTCTGAAATACCAGTATGGAACCAGCAACCAGGCAGTAACGAGCACTCTTTGATAGAAGCATTCCCGATCTAAACTCTGCTGGTGATACTGCGTGGCGTCTTTTGGACCAAGTCCTGCCCTCTAGCCCTAATACGTAGTAACATTCTGCTTACTATGTACAGCCTGGCCGCTACAACATCTGTTTTGAGTGCGCATAAATACCCGAATCCTTTCATTGACATCCACTATAAACTGTACTTTTGCGCGAGCACTTCAGACTTCTTGTCAACTCTCCCTAGCAAACTTATCACACCTCCCCCAAAACTCCAGGCAGTCCTTCTATTGTTTCTTGTTTATTGAGCCCAGCCTCCTCCATAATTATGCATCCATGCGTGTGAAATATGCTTGTCAAAGCTACCTAGCTAGGACATCTTCAATCTGTAATGAACTCAATCATTACTGTGCCCTGTTTCAACCCAATCTCCTCGATAGTCTCATCCAGGCTTGCAATCAAGTCTTGCCCCTGAGGCATCTTCTTTAGCTCAAACTCCACACCTTCTTGACCCTCCAGTGGCTCCGCTTTGAGCCACTCAAAGATCCTGCGCACCGGGTCTGCCACGTTGAAGCGCCGAATGACACGTCCACTAGGGTGTCGGAACTGTATGCGTGTTGTCGTTGCGGGGTTGTTTTCTGGTTCGGTATGTGGGCTTGTGCTTGATATCTGCAAAAAGGGGCTTTGTTCCGAGGCCAGCTCAGTTTCTTCTGCTTTTTCGTTGCTGTCACTGGGCCCTGGAGTCTTTGTGAGGGCGTCAGGATCGTAAACGTTGGGGTTTGAGCTTGAAGCACTGCTCTGTCCACCGCCGGCTAGACTGTTCTTCAGTGCCATCTCCAACATTTCATCTTCCGTCATGCGATCCACGTCCACAACTTGAGGCTTCCGCACTGCCGCTCTGGCGACCGGGTTCTTGCTGTTGGCTGCTAGGCTATAACGGTCTAGAAACTCCGCCAGCTCGGCATGGAAATCCATGGCTTCGGGAAATGGTCGACCGCTCCACACTTTGACTTGCTCACCCGTACGAGGATCAATGATAGAGACGTGCGGATAATTCTCCGGGTTCTCATGCCCTTGGTTGGGGAAATAGAATGTGATGAACTCCTCTGCATCGGGATAATCTTTGTCGTATTGTAAAAAGATGAAATTTTCCGTCACGAGTTCGCTAATCGTCTTGTTCTTCCAAATGTCGCGGTTAAGCGCTTGACAGTTGAAGTCGTTCATATCCTGCAAGTTGACCAAGATCCACTTCTTATCCTCTTTGCCCAGTGTCCGAGCCTCGTCCCAAGTCAATCGTGACATTAGTTCGTACGGTGGCCGGAATAAATCTTGGAGTCGTCTGGCATGACTGCCGTTTTCATTCGTATCGCTTGCCGGACCCGATGTCCCGTCGCCCCATATCCGTTGTCCAAAGGGGCCTCCCGACCGCGCTATTAATTCGCATGTTAGCCTTTATTTAAAAACCCGAGGCACTCAGCGGTATTCGGAACTATCCCAGACTTACGAGGTGGTTGTCTTCTTTGCCTCAATTGTTCCAGGATAGCAGCCTCTGCATTATCGCTCCCAACTCCTCCAGGTCCAGCCCAAGACGGATTCGGAGCTACCAGGGTTTCTGTCGTCCTGGCGATTGGTGCCCTGACAGCGTCTCCAATCAAGCCTCTAGATCCTGTCCCTGATGAATGATCTTCCTGGTACATCTCTTCCTGTAGGCGCTTAGCCATGGCAGCGTCTTCCTCTTCCTGTGCAAATGCAGCAGCTTGTGCAGCGGCAGCCCGTCCGTCGTCGTCATCGTCGTCATCATCTTGACCTATATCGTCATCGAATTGCATATCCGCATCTTCATCTTCACTATTTATATGAATGACGCCGCTTGCATCCTCTCGGCCGATATTGGTCCTCCCAGCAGGCCGTGACGAAGTCCTGCTTGTCGACGCAGCAGCTGGTGCAACTCCAGCCCCTACGCCTGAAACCAAATCCGGGTTCTCGTAGAAAAGTTCTATAGCGCGCTCAAAGTTCCCGGTTGTGATTTCCAAGAAGCCACGTGCCACATCTACACTGGCGCCAGTGATGGCGACAAAGAGGGAGATGTTCTCCTCCATGGCCGTTTGAGGAGGCGTACACTATTCCAGGAAGCAAACGCAAGTCCAAGCGCAAACTTTGAGAATAAGATGTCAGGTGAAAGTTCAGTCAACTCTCACTTTGCAAGATAATGTGTATCGAGTTGCAAAGACGGCGGACGTACGGAATTCGCCAAGTGGGTTTCGACGGCGGTCAAGAAACGACCCCCCACAGCTAGGACCTCGTTGGACGGTGGAATGCCTTTGTTTGTCTGGCCCAGGCAAAATTCCAAGGGATTTTGGTAGATTGCTTTGCCAAATTCGAGTCGTTGATTCGTCGTTTTCAGTAAGCACGAAGCTTTTGCAACGGTCGTAATATTAAATCGTTAACAAAGACTGAAGAAGTGGAAGGAAGAGTCCTAATCACTACAGGCAAGCACCTACCATGACGCAACAGCAACTCACCCCGCCATGGAGTGAAGGTCAAACCCCGGCCGGAATATCCTCCGCACCGGTAATCTACGGAGTTAGCCCACCAAGCACACCTACCCTGGAATTGAAGCACAATATCCAGTGCTACAGGTTTGGAAGCAAGAATGCAAAAGAATATCTACACTTTACACATCCCGCATCACATAAAGCCCTCTTCTACAATTACTTGAATAGAGGAATAATCCTTTCACAAAAAGTTGCAATTAATGGAAAACAATCACAGCAACTCAGAATGATTGGTACACTATGAATTACTACTCAGCATACCCAGACAGCGTTTTGTGAACAATATTCTTTATAGGGAAGCTAATTGTGCGTCCTATCAGGCTAAAATAACTGTAAATGTTTTTGTCTTCTAACCCACTAATATCAGGATCTATATCGCCTTATCTAGATGTATTGTAGCGACGAGCATCATGCAAATCCTCCAACAGGTTCTTCCAAGCCTTCTGCACTTCGGGAACCCGCTCCTCCTGGATAGCTCGATTGACAGCCTGCTCCAACTCTTCCAACCTTGTACTCGACCTTCCAAAAAATCCTTCCACATGTGCCTTGAGTGTTGCTGAGACTGCCTTGGCTCTTGTCAGCCTCTGCGCCTCTGTCCCATTCTCTGCCCGGTCAATGTCGAGACTTCCGAGGTACCCCAGTAATACTCCATTGCTGTCGGGAGCGGTCTCCAAGGATGCAGAAGATTTTGTGGCCGTGATGTCTTGCATTAAATCGCAAACACATTCATACCACACTTCTCGTTTGATAGAATCAAACTTGGTGCTCGCAAGATGTGGCCGTAGAGTGGCGATGATGTCGTTGACAATGGCCCGGGTTTGCCTTGGTTTAGAACGAGTATAACCGCGGGCGATAGCCTCCAAGCCATTCTTGGCAGCTTCCAGGATCGTATCCTCTTTTGAATCCACTTCCATTTTATCGTTGTCCTTCAGCTCATCCAGGTGAGGAGTAACAACATCAGAAATCTCTTGAAGCATATCTAAATCATCCCTTGCCTTTGCAAACTGCCACAAACAGCGGAAAGCATGCGGCCTGTAATCTTCATTGTTTCGCTTTGCCTCACGTATTGCAATCTTCTTCATTTGTGCTGCAATTTGAGCATCACTGCTCCATAACGATCTTCCCTTTTCCACAAACTTTGGATATGACTTAAGCAGCTTTTCTTTGCCAGGGAATGTTTTCAAGGCAAGTGTTTGATCAAACACAGGCCAGATTGCTTTCAAGTTGGCCTCTCCAATCGCGCCGGTTGCATCACTGGAACTAGCCACATCGGAGACCATGGCGGCAACAGTAAAGGCGCCTGTGTGTCGTAGGGCCCACTGCGTGGTATCCAGGCACTTCTCTACTAGAGAGACGATTTCTGGAACATAACGTACAACGGTACGACTACTTCCAGCGTGCTGAGTCCACACTTCTTGAAACACTTTGCTGGTGTACTCATCAACATCGTGGGACCCAAGATAAGAAAGTGGCAAGAGCACTGTCTCCTGTGCAGTAAAATGGTCTGGGGACACCTTGGCTATCGCAACGACGACATCTCCCACCTTTTGACGACGTGATACTTCTTCTGACTGCAGATAAAGATTCACGAGCTTTTCACAAAACCTCTGTTTAGATGCATCTGGAACCACTCTCACGATGTATGCTGCTGCACGAGCGTATGCCTGGCTTACTTCGTCGTTCTTATCGAGAACTTGCTTTTCCAACAACTGCAGAAACTTACCCGAAACCGGCTTTATTTCGTTTGTGTGGCGAGTGAAAAGTGTCGCCAAGACCCGGCTACAGCCAATCTTGGTTGGCATTCCAATGGCAGTTTTGATGGTTTGCTCAAGTCGAGGAGCAAGTTCGACCATTGCTTTCTCATCAATGAAGCGCAAGATATTCTCAATGGCCTCAGAGATGGGAGACTGGTTGACCATCTGGGATCGTAGTTTGTCAATCTTCTCCCGGCTGTCTTCTCCAACTCGCTGGTAGTGGTAGTTGATCTGTTGAGGTTCAATTGTGCTCAGCAAACCCAATAGTTGGGGGATCACGTCAGGAATAAATGTCCTCAGGCTCTTTCCTCCATGCTTTGCAATCTTGAGAACTGTAATAGTCGCGAACATTTGCACATCCTGAACTGTACTTTCCACACCCTTTTCAGACAGTAAGAATGGGAGCGCCTCTTGCATCATTGCTTTTGCCGCCGATCCATGGCCGCCTTCTTCCAGCTGTCGAACGAGGCTGTTTGAGAGAGCCATGCAAAGTCTTAGAGCACCCTCTCTGACGCTTCCCTTCACATCGTCTAGCACTTTGAGCGCAGTTGTCCAGATTTCTCGATAGTATTTCTCATACTGTTTGAATTGACGTCCTGAAATCAAGTCGGAAATGGCAGCGCAGCTTGCCTGTCGCATTCTCCATTCCCTTCCCAGTATGCTTTTGAGTAAGTCTTCCATAATGGCATCAAAATGAGTATCAATTGTGGCACCAGAATCCTTAACCAGAGATTTCCAGATATCTTCCATAGACTTCTGAACATTGGTGTTAGGATCAAAACGGTATCTGAATAGCTTTGGATAGAGCTTCGGATCAACTTCAGAGTCTGACAAGATGTTGCTGAGACCGAAACGTCCAAAGGCAGACCGTGTAGACCATGTTGCAGCATTGGCAGCTAAAGACATAAATTTGTAGACCAAGCGCTGATCTCCTACCTCGTTGGCCAAGCTCACAATGTCCTTGTAGGATGTAATGGAGCTTCCTTCCCCTGTGGGTAACGCACCAGGCTCGAACAACTCAGTTTCCTCATCGACCTTTAGCTGCGTGCTAGAGCCGGTAAACGCCGATACGAGATCCTTAACCAAAGCGCTCTTGAGATCCGCATCACCGCGCTCGTAAACTAATGACAAGCCGCGAGAAGCGGTCTCTTGTACAAGCTCATCTCTTGCACTCAGAAGGCGCATGAATGCGGCTTGCGACTCTCTTAGTCGAGATTGAACTTGTGGTAGATGCGAGCAATACTGAACTATGCAGAAAAGCCAGACCCCAGAAGCCTTCAACAGTGAAGGTTTTGTTGCCTTGCAGTCAGTGAACAACTTCTCAATCACACTTTTGACAAGGAAACCTCTGCCACTAGATTGAAGCTGCGTGTTTTTAGATTCAACGTCCATGGTCAATTGTACAAAGTTTGAGTCCCAGGCAGCAATCACAGCAGTAATGGCATCTCCAACTGTGAAATGCACCTCAACTCTCTTGATCTCATGAAGTGAGAAGAGCTCCGTCAAGATCGGACCGACAGCTCCTTGGGACCATAAATCGGATCCGTCTTGGGGTGCTTCTACTGGCTCTGAGGCTTGGACACAGACAGCGAGCCGACCTAAGCCGAAGATAGCTTTCTCGTTTCCTTTCTTTGCATGGACAGCAAGCTTCTTGATGATATTTTCAAGGCTGTAAGTGCCATCGGCCGGGGGCATCGCTAGTTTGGCCGACCAAAGCTGAGAGAAAGATTCCAACGCAGATCCCAGCAGAGAGGGTGCAATATTTTCTTTGACCAAGAGCGCAAAGGGAAACGACAGGCTTGAGGGAGTATTTCGATTATAAAAGACACACCGTGAACACAGGTGTCCATAGGCTAGCAGAGCACCTTCGGCGGCGTTCAAACTTGATCCAGTTGATTCTTCAGCATTTGCAAATAGAGCCTGAAGCGTCTTGCTCAAGTTGTCGACGGTATCTGAGTTATTTTTTGGGTGTGCACCCAGTATTCCCAAAGCTTTAGAGCCCAGTGAGCGAATCTCGCTACTGTTAGATTTGATAAGCGGAAGGAGTTTGATACCAACCCCAGTGATTGAACTGAGGGCTTCTCCTGGAGTCAGTGATGCAACCTCAACAAAACAGCGAATACACTCTTCGGTTACTGGTGAATCATCGATAAGAGCCCCCTCCAGGCAGCATTTAAGATAGAAAATCAGATAGGCACTATCAATTGAGGAGAGGTATGTTCGAATACGCTCCTTGGTTTTGATATCCGTTTTTACTTGCGCGTCGAGGGTCTGCATCCAGTCTGGTTGAACCTTGAAATCATCAAGAGCGGAAAGAAACATGATCTGCCTGCAGTATCGAAGTGCAAGCGGGAAGGCTTGCACGCGAGGTCCCTGAAAATTCTGGAAGATCGGCTTTTGTGGCAATGTCGGCAACCCGCCAACTGTTGTGGAAACTGTGGCACATTCAGGCTCAATAAGGGAATCAAACAGGGCGGCGACCATTTCCTTCCAATCAGGCATTTGAGGATTTGTCTCAGTATGGGCTAAATAGGTCCATGGATCTAAACCCTTATGGCCTTGCTCGATTACGTCACTTCGCTCGTTGAGTTGCCCAGCTACGGCGAGAATATCAATCCATCGGCCATAGATATCAGAAAATGGCAGGCACTGATTTGCCCATTTGACAACAGCATGACGAGTGCTACGTATAGCCGGCGCTTCGTCTCGAAGAGACATGTAGGTCATCAGCATGGTCCTCAGAGCTGCAGCTTCATCCCCGACCAAGGGTGGTATTTTTGATGTCAAACTGGAGAGAGCACCATCGATGTTGACTACAGCTTCTGTAGTGGGATCTTCGGATAGCGATCGAAAAAGCCAGGCTGCGAGATCCAAACGGTTCTGAACAGGCATGTCAGCGCTTGGAGCAAGCATGCCAATGGTTTCATAAGCCCTGGATCGAAGTGATACGTCATCATTGGAAGTTTGCTCAGGGACTGGCCAGGCTTGTGTTTCAATGTATGCTCTCATACTCTGAATGAGTTGTGGCCCAATAGAAAACCCCTCTTGAGAAGGACCAACACGGGCCACCCATGAGAGATATTGAAACAGAGCTTTGTGGAGCTTAGTACGTTCGAGCGCGCTTGAGGGTTGGCGGGCTTGGGTTGATGAGTCGGTGGACTGCTGTGGCAAGAAATCTAAAGTCACCACATTTATAATGCTGCTTGACATTGTTGTTGAGATGGCAGATTTAGAGAGCATCCCTAAAATCCGAGTTCGATAAGCTGCTGGCAAAATAGAATGGGCTTGAAACAATCGAGTCACTAATGTGGCATCCTCCATGGAAACTGAACTCCGCTTGAGAATCTCTTCGGCTGTTGAAGCAACTCTAGAATCTGGGTTGGATGAGCCATAGAGGGCGGGTAGAAACCGTTCTTCATCAGTAAAGGCAGCGCTAGCCAGAAGAGTTACCGCCTTGGACTTCAACTCCGAAATTCGGTGAAGAACTTTGTCCGCACCTGTGGCATCGACTGTAAAGAAGGCAACTTCGTCGGTGGAGAGTGTAGGATTGGCCTGAGCCAATGTTTGACTTCCGAAGGGCGCTCTTAACCGAAGGAAGAGCCCAATTGCCTTGGCAAGAAATTTTGCATCGGCTTCATCTGAGAGGCCAATGGAGGCCCTGAACTCTTCATCTTCTTTGCTTCCGCGTTGGGGTATTCGAATGTCTAGAATGAGGCGAAGGATGATGTTGAATACGGTTGCAGCTCTTGGGTGGCCTTCATCCTTGGACAAGCCACTGAGCGCAATTGGGATCAGATCCCGCCTCTCGTCTGGGTCCAGACGCTCTAAGCTATGTAGCACAAAAGAAAGATCCAATTGTTTGATGATGGGCGAATCATTGGATTTGTATTGCTGGAGTAGCGCCTTCACGGGGAGCACAACTCTAATCCTCACTATCAGCTATGGTCGCCTACAAATGGCCAACTACGGGCAATGGGCATGCATACTCTGGCGGCTGAATGAACGTCTTTAAGCGAGCCAAGATTTGTATTACCTGCCCATAAATCAGCCATAATCCATTTGGGCCATTGATAGCACGGGGATACAGACCCTCGACCTTACAGAGGCATGCTCACTTGCGGCCTTCAGGATCAGAGGTGCCAGGAACCGTTGCAACAATTGGTGCAGCTTTTCCTCCTTGTTGGCAACCCCGAGAATTTTAAACTCGACACTTTCCAGCAACTGCATCTCCCGTGCCTCCGTTGGCGAGGCTGCCATGATGGGAAGGACGAGGCTGAGATGAGGGATCCAAAGGGCGGGGTGATGGGTAAAACAGGCAGAACTCGGCGATCTTACGGCAGGAGAAGAGATAGAAAACAGGGGATCAAGTTACACAAGCATGTCCACAGGAATCATTTAAAAACAGAAACTCGCTTGCAAAGGGCAATTGTCCAAGGCAACCTTGGGGTGACGAGTTGAGAACTTGCGAGGCAAACGTTTCGGTAGCGGTGATGCCAGGCCTGCAATTGAGTGACGACAGCCTTCTATCAAAAATGACTAAGCAGGCCTGTCCCACACACGGTAAGCCCAGCCGGAGCATATAATTCACCAGCTATTTATCGTATGACTGGTATAGTAGAAGCAGCACAGGGGAATCAAGACGAGGAGACTCTTAATTGTATTAAAATAAAAGAACTATTTGAACTCCCTTAAGCGCTTAGAAAGGGATCAAAATGTGCTAGTATAGTAGCAATATATTGCTGTCTCTTTTATGATAGGGTAAGTCAGGGTATCGTACAGTTAGATCAGGCACAGACAGGTAACGAGGAACTCTTGCCAATTACGCGAATTATTAGATGGTGAATGGTGTTTTAACTTGGCGGTCATAAGTACGAAGGTGGGATGTATGGCTATAAATGATCTCAATGGAAACGCTGTTGACAGATTCCAATTGTTATTTAATATTAACCCAGACATGATAATGACATTGTCAGCAGCTCACGAGATTTGATTTATTTTCTCCTAATGCGTAATATCGAGAACGTATTGCATACCTTCAAGATTTACATAAGCAAGTGATTACTAGACGTGTGCATGTGAAGCTGCATCGAGCCTGTTGTGCAGCCCCTGCAGTGCAACGAATAAGGTGACGCAAACATGACCCGAGGGTTGACAGGTACTACGATACAAATACCTCCCTCCCTGCTACGGGGGACGTCAGACCTCATCATTACCGATGGGCTAAAGTGACTGTGCGCTTTCATTCCCGATACTGCGAGTGAGGCTGCATGCAGTTTAAAATGAGCAAATGCAGTACCTTGTCCTAGCCAGCTGCGTGACCAGTGCCTTGTAATCCATCCGAGTCCGTTCGCTCTGTGTGCTGGAATGAGGCGAGTCCATCTGCCTCAAGGTCCTCTCGACTGAGAAAGACAGCAATAATAGTGTTGGAATGTGATGTGCGTTTGAGCACGTTGGCCAGCCCGATACCGGCTGATATGCAGCTTACAAGGCGATCCCTTGGTCCGGGATAGGTGGAGGGCGAAATGACATTATACAATAGAAACTGAAAGGCCTGGTCGTTCTTGCGAGACAGTGAAGCAGGCAGGCACCCAAACAGCCGATGAACGAACGCTCCTTTGAATCATTTGTGTGCGCGCCCAAAACATGCAGGTTGTGGGGCTTTGTGCAAGTCGACGCTTTAAAACCTCACGGAAGTACAGAGTACTTTATACTGTGCAAATTATGAACCTTCATCGACATGCACCTGTGAGAATAAAAGCAGATGCAGCATCCATCTGATAAATTAGCTAATGCTAACAGACGCAAGACGCCAGGATCAGAAGAAGAAGCATGGAACAGCACATGTGACTTCGGGCTTTCGATATTGCTGCCCAGTCTCAGCCGCCGTGTCTGGGGATAGATGCTGGTTTCAAGAGGGTGACTTGCGGGGAAAGATGGCAATCTGCTCAGTGTGAAGTAACAGACTTCGTACTCCGCACCCACCAACGGATTCTGGTGGCAAGGCGAAGCCTCACCTGGACGCCAGGCCAGGAAAGGCGGTGACCCGTGACTGAGCAAACTTTGTCTGATTTGCATCTCAGCGACGAATTTCAGCTGGACCTGGGTGAGGGTTGTTGCAGGGGTACTTGGCATATTAACGGCCGATCCGAATGGGCTACAGCGTGTGACAAGGTTTCCATCCCAATCCTACGACAGCCATCTTCTTGTTGTCTATTCATTCAGTCACGAGGAGTGGACTTCGGAGTGGCCAAGGACGTGACTAGTGACAACATAGACATAATCGCCTTCCATAAAAACTAGTATCTCTCTGTGGCATTGGCGTAGCATAACCAATGAAGATTTCTCTCGGACCTCGCGGCCCCCCCACCGCGGAATCGAGCAGACGGGACTACCAGACGCCTGGAACCAGCTCTCATTTGCTCGAACAATCCAGCCCTGAGTCGGCACCCGCCACTCCTTGCTGCATTCCATAATTTTTGGCCCTGTGGCTCATAACCAATTGGGGTGCGGCCAGGGGACAGAAGGGAGGGGTGCATGTCTTGATGCGGACGCTGGCCTGGCTAGGGGTGCTGGTGCGATCTTGATTGATGAGAAACAGAATCGAACCCATCTTCCCGTGGCTGGATACACGATCTGGAAACCACATGGCGAATGGATCTGATGCTTGTTCGGGGTGCACAGTGGGCACACTGCTCCCTCCATCAATGCTTAAGCATAGGGGTAAAGCGACACTGAAATTGGTGTAGAATACGCATATAATAGGGACTGCTTGGGCGTCTATGATCGAACAGACTCGCAACTAATCTAGGGTCTTAAGAAATAGCAGAACAGATGCTCAGAGTCGGAAGGCAGTCCCGCGCTGAGTCTGAGACAAAAAGTAATCACGGTTGGTACAGCAGTATGTATTTGGCAAGCAAGACACGTATGTACTTGCCACAGTTGGGTTGAAACTCCCATCTGCGTTTGTACATGATATCAATTGCGACGGTGTCCATATAGCTTTGCCGTTAGGGCTGAATCAATGCAACAAAGGCTGTCCAATGTAGCTGATGCTAGGCAGAATGTATGCTGGCGGCATTCAGTACCGAAAGGGATTTTGGGAAAATCAAATCTTGCGAGGTATAGCTACTAAAAAGCTTACCACACCCTGTGACCCCGGCAGCTACACAATCTCAGGTTGTAGCACGGTTTGATACCGCGTATTGACGAAAAAGGCGATTGGGAGGCATGGTAGGAAAATGACAGGGCTATCGTCATGCAAGGAGCGAACCGCTGCTAGCATAGAATGGAGCTGAGACACGTTGCTTTTTTGACCGATGCGTGCTTTGTGCTGCTAAGTAATCAATCAAGAAACACGAGAATTAGACCGCTGACGAGGGAGGGGTGGCCCAGGGAGAGATATGACTTGTGGGAGGGAGACACTGAGCCGGATACATTCATTGCCTTTGAAACAGAAAGCTGCGGATAAGAGCAGGCAGTGGCCTCATCCTCCGTAGAAACTGCCCAGCCAGTCGACAATTGAAACCTTGCCAACATACATTCAAGTCGACAGCCTAGTCAGATACGGTGCACGTGCCTTTGACATTCAAGATTTGGGTGTCAATGAAAGTAATGTCAAGCATCCCCACTCCCACAAAAGTTACGAGGCACGAAGTACGAAGTACGAAAAACAGGATCGAAAAGCTTCGTATGTACTTCATCCACCTGATTCGTATCTCTATTTTTGCCCTTTGCAGACTAAATTTAGATTAGTGTCAGCATTGAAGTGTTGAGCACTGTTACCATAGAAGATTCGAGCTCAATGGCAGGTGATTGGATTTATTAGCCCGTAGCGAGATGTTTCCTCCACTACAATGCTAATTGCGACGATACCTCGCTCAACTCGCCCCAATTCACGATACAGCCCGGAGCCAGTCATTAGGACCAAAGTGCTTCTTGGCAATCAATGCACAGTCCACAGCTGCCCTTTCAGCCTGTGCTGAGCCATGTGAAACCAGAGAGAGAGAGAGAGAGAGAGATGGAAACGTTCCGCAGCGATTCCCTTGTCTATACGGAGTATCCATCTTCATATTGAATAAAGTCTAATTCGTAAGAAAGTGCCTCGTACAATTTGCTTTTTCTGGTCAGTGGAGGGTTGGGATCGATTGTAGTAGCACTTGGTACACGTAGGATTCACGGATGCCGGTGTGACATGCATTTCGATCAACCAGCATCGGCCCCTTGCTGATTTATCATAGGTACGAGATATTGACGTACGTACTCACTGGAGACGGTATCTCTGCAGAAATGGCGAATACATCTCGCACTGTGCACATGTTGGCACCATGGCAGGTCCAGTCAACTTGGGAAAATCCAGAATGAATATGCGCAATTGACGAATGCTTTCATCTCTGTACTTCTTTGGGTTTCTACTAGCAATTCGGAGAGGAGGTAACCTGCCCAGTAGACCATGATTTCATGGACCGCCCTAGTAATTTGGTAGCAGGGGTGGCTGTAGCCAGTCACAACCATGGACGGCCATATGAGGAGACTTGGGGCTTTCTCCAATGGAACAAGTGAAGTAGTGGCCATGGATAGTGACAACTAGTGCCAAGCCTATAAACCCAACATACAGACGAAGAGACAAAAGCAGGTCGGAGTGACGCTACCAAGCCCATTCCCAAGAGATGGGGAACCTGGCCTTTTCAGCCCTTGCTGGCCGACGATACATGCGCCGTTCAAGCGCATCGGGAGACGGATGTAAGCAACTTACTAGTCCGCTGCACTTGCCTGAATTACTTGAAAATAGAGAGCCAAGGCAATCTCGCAGACAAAGGAATTGGCATGAGCAACCACGGGGCGCGGAGTAGGGAAGCAAGGAAGGACATAGAATGTCAGAAGAGGGGAAAAGAAGCGCGAGAAGGAAGGGGCCTTTCAGTAATAATATGATGACTCGACTTCACGGTGAGAACACACTTTTGTTTTGCATCCCGTTGCTTATTCGCATTGCTTCTTTTGTCCCGCGTCTACTCGCGGTTTCGATAGGCGCTCATCCCGGAGCGTAGGCTCCATTGTACCATCAACGAATCAACCCTCCATGCTCGCAGCCCATTCCATTTCCCTCGCGGTCGATCATTGGTGCCATGGGCTCCGAGTGCAGAATCGGGTGCACGTCGCGCGATGTCTCAACATATCTACAGATACAATACCGTAACTGTGGCAGCCTTATTATTCTTTATCTAATTATGTGCTCAGTGTATAGTCCTGTGCAGTGGGTAGCAGTGCAGTGCGGCCAGTGCAGCTATTGCGGCCCAGAAAAGCAAAAAGCAAAAGCAAAAGTCGTCATCTGCTTGACTGCCAGGCATCAGGCCCTGACCTGGGCACCCCATCATCATCATCTCGGGCGTCGTCTGTGCATTCCATGCTAGTGTGTGTTTTTCTCGGCTCGTCCGCCCACAAACAGCTTTTCAACGGCGTGCTGCGTTCACGCCACCCAGATGCAGCGAGGTATCAGCGGATGGGATGCTAATTTTGAGGAGTATGACGATGTGTTTACAGTTGGGTATTTGTACCTGGATTTGTATACCTATACGTATGGACAGCATCAGCGGCATCAGCCCATACGAGGATAGACGATGCATCGAGACGTTCCCTACAGGCAGACCGGCTGGCCGAGGCAAATCGCAACACCATTTCAAGATCGCTAGTTACGCGTAGTTACGAGCTGGTTTACGAAGTAGGCGTCTTTGCCACATCGTGCCCACACACCCGTCATTGTAGTTTGGTGCAGCCAGTGCCAAGTGTCCCCAAACCATCAATAGCACCACTCACACCAGAGCAGCAGCCTGATTGCCTTCAGTGCTGGATGGTGCAAATGCCAGTCTTGCTGGGATGATAGGAAACTCTCATCATCGCACTTCTTGCCGCCCCCTTTGCGTTCTCAATCTTCTTCCTCTTGCATTCCCCATAGTGTGATTCATGTTGATCTCTTTTTTCTGTCTCGTTTGCCGCAATTACAGAATCTTTCATCTGCTTGGCACCATCGTGTGTCGGTTGCCCTTTGTTGTCTTTGATGGGACATTTGAGTCGGATTTTTCAAACATTCAATCAAACGACGACGACCAGCTGCAAACTTTAAGAAGAGCAAGGCCAGCTTCGCAACTGAAGTGTCGACGTCGCAGTCATTCGTCCAGACTGCTCTCCCGACGTGTCTTCGCCGCGATCTCAATTGCGTGCATCTTCATCATCATCAGTCCAGCACTCTCTCATCAATCACTGCGTCACGTAGCCCCGGCCCGGCCGACTTCGGTATAGCGTCCAGTAACAAGCTAGCAGACTCAGCCGTCATCCGCCTCGTGTGTGCGCTGTTTCATCAGTCCATCGCTCGTCCCACGCACAAGGCAGTCCGCCCAGCTAAAGCACCAAGTACCAAGATTGAGCGCCGAGGAAAAAACGAGGGAGAAGATTGGCCACACACAGAGTCCACACAAAGTACATGCACACCCCCCTGGTCGATCCTAGTCGATATTTTCCCCTGCCCTCGCCTAGCGAATCCCCGCGCGACCCGGTTCAGGCTGTGCAGCGGAGTGTCGCTGAGTCTTGTCCTACGAAAAAAGACTGTGCAGCACCAGCACCAGCCCTGTACCAGCGTACCAGCGCACCAGTGAAGCACACAGTCCCAGCACCACCAGCACCAGCACCAGCTTTTGCAAGGGAGAAAAAAAAGCTCGTCCATCCTCCGTCGCTGTCCCGCGTTTGTCCTTCTTCACACCTGCACCTCTTTTCATCCTCTTCACGGCTGCTACAGTTCTTCCCTTGCGCGTCTTTCTGAATATCGGCTGAGATAGTTACGGTTGTTTTTGCCGGCGCCCAAAAGTGAGTTCTCTTATTCAATTTTTTTTTTGCTTTTCAGTGGTTGGTCCTATGTTTGCCCGTGCGTGGCTCTGCCTCTGTTTGTCTGCCCTGGCGTCTGGATTTCGGCATTCCATCGAGCCCTACCCCTCGGCGACAATGACGAAATCCCCAACGGTCGACAACTTCCAATCGACCTGGGCCAAGAGCGCCCTTATTCCTCGATATAGAGTGAGCAATAGACTCAAATAGTCATTACTTGATTGGCCATGCGACGACGGCCCTCAGTGGTTGCGCCTGCATCAAACCAACCCACCAATCAACACTTGATTTTTCTTGAAAGAAGCCTTTTGAAGACCGAGTTTTTGCAACAAGACAGCCGTTCGGGTTTCGCGATTCTTATTCAATGAACACCTCGAGAATGGGCGGTTAACTCGCTACCGACACATCCGCTCCGCTCCCACACTCGTAACATAATGTCAGTCGGATGAGTCACGGCAGCACAAACACGAAATTGGAGCGAAACGAGCCAGAAAGCTCTGCTATCAATGGACGCTTTCTCGACAGGCGCGGCAAGACAGGACGTTTTATCATGGCACCGTCAACAATATCCGTGATATCACTACCTGAACTCTCCAAATCGGTGGTTTGCGTACTATCGCTGCCTAGGGACTGCTTTGGCCCCCTGATGCTGAGTCGCGATCCTGCCGCCAAAAGCCCCGATTTGTGATGCATCTTGTACCACCCGACAACACGACTTAGCCGCGGGAGGCGCACGCAGAACATCACAGGATTTTCGATATGCTGTTTCTATAATATTGAGGAAGAGTCGGGATAGAGAAATTTGGCCGACGATGGGTTCCCGTTCAGACTTTCGTTCTGGACAACCGACACACCTATAGGCACATGGACACACCAGGATCTTTTTTGAGCGATAGGAATTCTTAGACACGGACAAGGGAAAGCTAACTCTTTTCTTTTCAAAAGGTTGTAGTGATTTCGAGAGCGTTTGAATTGTTTTACCACATTCCTTTGGAATTCTCGGTAGAACACACGTTCAGCCCACGAATATCATTTTCATAAAAGCTCTTGACAGCATCGGCTTCACAGTCACCCATTAGGACACTGTTTCTGTTGAGATTTTGTCCACTACAAGCACAGTTTCTGCCACTTTTGACACGGCGTGACGGCGTCTTGAGAGATTCTTGTCCGCACTGCTCTTTTCAGTCTCGGCATTGGGTCTGGATACCAGCCTCCATCGACTTGTTTCCAACTTCGGTTTGGTCCAACGGATTTTCACATATTGTTAGTTAGGCCATTTTGGGTACGTTGACGTAACATTGATGGACTTACCACTTCATAACACGTCTTTGACGTCGATTGACAGCTCGCTGGACTCATACTAATATCATCGGGTTAGATCTGACGTTATCCCATTATTTACGACCATACTTTGTTGAGCATTCATTCTTCATCGTGGTATGTTTTCAGCTTTTCCTATCGTTTCATCTCTTACGAGCGCTCCAACTAAAATATCCATGCAAGATCTCTCAGAGTTTGAAGCGGAACGATTTTCTTCACGGCCTTTTTTCATCAATCAATAGGTGCGATTTGTTTGGTCACTTTTCAAACACTCTGGGCTGACATGTTGATTAGTTCCGAATATCCTTCCTTTTGAGACAACGTCTTCTTCAATCGTATACATTCGCCCTTCAAACCATTCCAACTAGCTCCCTTTGGACTCTTCCTTTCAATTCATTGGTACGTATTGAATTCGATTGTTTCCTGCTTGTGTGCAGCAGAGGTAGTGTGAATACTCCACAAGCACCCAATCATCCTGCACGAACAATGCAGCCTTGGCCAAGTGGTCCAAGCTGCGCATTAGATTCAATATGTATTCACCTGTCAACACCCCTGTCAATAAGCAGCCCAGCCAGCTGGGGGATTCTCTGTTTGTCGTCAACAACATTCTCTCTCTTTGCTGTCTCCCCACTATTGCGCTTCTTCAATACCAGCAGAGGCAGGTTATATTGAGCCGCTCATTGCTTTTATCTTCTCATCGCTCGAGCTATAAGGGCTAAAGCAAACACTACCTTTCGGATCTTTTTCATCACCAAGTGAATTGGGATTTCCGCTGACTGTTCTATGTAGATCAGTATGACTATGAATTCCTATCCCGTTGCATCAGCTAACGGCGGACCCGTCGTCAGCGAAATGGCCTTCCAAAACGGTACACCTCCGGCTCAGGATATGTCGGCGGTGCCCCCCCCTTCCGGTGTTTCTCAGGACCAGGCCAAGACAACCCTTTGGTAAGGAATTAACTAGTATCAATCAAATATCCCCCCCCAAACTAATAGTTGCTTAGGATGGGAGAGCTTGAGCCTTGGATGGATGAGAACTTCATCAAGGGCGTATTCCTTTCATCTGCTGGCGAAACCGTCAATGTCAAGGTCATCCGCGACAAGAACTCGGGGTAAGTTTTTGTGCGCTATGAACAATGGATTGTGGCTTCGTCAACATTAAGACTGACAAACAACCACAGCAATGCAGGCTATTGCTTTGTCGAGTTCTCCACCCCTGACGCTGCGAACAAGGCCCTTGGCCTCAATAGCACCCCTGTGCCAAACAGCTCGCGCCAGTTCAAGCTTAACTGGGCGTCTGGCGGCGGCCTGGTTGACCGACGGTAAGTTTTTCTGCTTTGCGTTTGTTCAGGTTAATATTTTCACTGGCGTTTTCCCGCTTTGCCCATGTGTGTGTGCAGCCACGGGGTTTTTTTTTTTTGAAGTTTCTGCGCGTCACTGTTCTGAATAACCTCTGCCCCGCCAACCTAATTTTGCCTGTTCCTCTGGCCTTTGGCTTTGGCGCCTGCACCTCCCACCTGACCTCCTTGGAACCTGCCTCAGGCGTACCCAATTCACTCTCTTCAACTCAAATTTGGCAACGTCTTCTGCTCTGCCCCCCTACATCGTCAACACTTGCCCTATTGCCTGGTGGCTTCTTGAATTTCAGCCTCACATCAGCGCGCACCCTTTTTTTCGCATAGTTTCTAATGAGTTCATCCACCAGCGACGACCGCGGCCCCGAGTATAGCATCTTTGTCGGCGATCTCGGACCTGAAGTCAACGAATATGTTCTGGTGTCTCTGTTCCAGGCCCGTTTCCCATCTTGCAAGTCTGCCAAGATCATGACCGATGCCATGTCTGGCCAGAGCCGTGGCTACGGCTTCGTTCGCTTCTCAGACGAGAATGACCAGCAGCGTGCGCTGGTTGAGATGCAAGGAGTGTACTGCGGCAACCGTCCTATGAGGATCTCTACCGCCACTCCCAAGAATCGGTACGAGGCGTCGACCCATGAATCAGTCGTGGATTTGGCTAACACTTTTCGCCCCAGTGGCAACCATGGGTTTGGTCAACCCCAGCCCGGTGCTCCCATGATGGGCGGCGGCGGAGCTATGCCTCAACAACAGATGTGGGGTGGAATGCAAGGCTTCCCATATGGCGGCTTCAACCCGGCTACCCAGATGAACCAGTTCACCGACCCAAACAACACCACCGTCTTTGTTGGAGGTCTTTCTGGGTACGTCACGGAAGATGAGCTGCGCTCTTTCTTCCAAGGCTTCGGAGAGATTACCTATGTCAAAATTCCTCCCGGCAAGGGCTGCGGCTTCGTCCAGTTTGTTCATCGTCACGCGGCAGAGATGGCCATCAACCAGATGCAGGGCTACCCTATTGGCAACTCCCGTGTTCGACTTAGCTGGGGACGTTCGCAAAACAACTCTGGAGTCGGCACCCCATACCGT
Source organism: Zelopaecilomyces penicillatus (assembly GCA_005765155.1). NCBI lineage: Eukaryota > Fungi > Ascomycota > Sordariomycetes > Hypocreales > Pseudodiploosporaceae > Zelopaecilomyces > Zelopaecilomyces penicillatus. The sequence goes on from VCCP01000006.1 coordinate 250,418, forward strand.
CCGGCTCCTCCTCCACCACACTATATGGGAATGCCCGGTCCTGGCCACGGTCCTGGCCCTGGACCTTACGGACCCCAGCATTTCGGTGGTCCTGCTCCTGGACCTCAAGGCCCACCCGGACCTCAAGGACCCGCTGTTCCTCAGGTAAGAAGCCATTGATAGCATTTCTGTGGACAGAAGCTCAATCTCACCCCTCATTGTACCAATGGGAGCTAACCACTGGCATGATATACAGTCCTACGATATGTAAACGGTCAGTCTTGATCTTCAGACTCGAGCACACGCCTGTTTGTCGACTCTCATTTGCTGCATTTTTTCTCTCTCTGGCAGCTGCTGTTATAGCTATGCCCTGGGGCAATTTGGGGGCGTTGGGACTGATTTGCATCATTCGGCAACGTCACTTATATATTCCAAGTTCATCTCATTGCTTTGCGCTCTGACACGACACCACGCACTCGATTTTCTTGAGTCTTGAACCACGACTGGCGTTGGAGATACTAGTCCCCTGGCGGATTTTCATCAGTCAAATTTCATTCAGTGATTGATTTTATTTTTGCTTCGCTTTCGTTCTTGGTGCTATTGTTTTCAAAGTTGCTCTCCTCTCCCTTGCTTGCTTGCCATGTGAGTCTATTGTTCGCGTATGGCGCTGGGTTTCTATTAAGATTGTCGATGGTACTCTCGAACTTGAATGATTCCATGTAGTCTATTGAAGTAATGCTTTCGTCATAAACACCCCTTGTTTCACCCGTTTGCGCATCAGAGTTGATATCCCATCAGTATCTGTTTTCGAAACTCATCAACGTTAGTATCATTAGTGCGGTTGGGCAGACGAACTGTATTCCTATAATCATTAGTGCCACGACCCCGACTTTGATATTTATACTTATGAATTCCAGCAGGATTGTAATGTGTACACTCCTTTACATGTTAGTCCAGCCACGGTGTTCATGTCAATCTTGCGCTAGACTCTATTTCAATAGGGTCTGTAATTATTATTGTTCAGAACCAAGTCAATATTTTTATCTCAAGTGTGCCATGTTGGATCACTCATACGAAGCAACAATCTACGCATCATGGGCCATATCTACTCTGGATACAGGACACAGCAGGCATGATGCACTCTATCTCTCAATTTATGTACAAAGTACACGCAGCTGTGGTTTCAAGTTTCTAATTGCTAATCTGAAACAACTTGCAGCTTCTTGTTATCTAGAGTTGTCCAGTTTAGAAGATGGCTAGGGCATTGGGAGGCGAGCCGATCAGGCCTGGATGGTTCAACGGGGCCGATGTCAGCATAAATGAGTATCGCTTCGTCTTTTGACAGTACGCTGACAGTTTGCTGAGATCCCAGAGCTCTCCAATCGACATGCCAAACAGACTTAAAAGGTAGGAGTGCAACACTGTTATGATAATAGAGCAGCATCACAAAATCAGCCATTCCATTCATCCAGGGTGGGGGGTTTGTACTATTTCTTCTGTTTCAAAAGACTTACCTAAATCACTCGGGGTGCCTGGCTGTCCATCAGGCTTCAGTGGAGGATAGGCCTCAAAGGCATGGTTGTCCGATGCCACGGCGGCGAATCTCTTGTTCCATATCCATCTGGCAGATTCCTCGCTGCCGTCGACTCCAGCCAACTGTGCGGCGGCTAGTCTCCCCAAATCTGCTATGGTGAAGCCGTCAAGTGCCTCTGTGGCTCCCGTTCTTACGAGAAGAATATCCCCGTGGCGGAACTCGACCCCCTGGTGCGCCGCGCATGACTCCAAGTCGTCTACTTTGATTCGCGTCTCGGAGAAGGGGTCATAGGGAATGCCCTTGGCCTCGGCGTAAGCCTGGTAGTCGAGGAGGACACCTCGGGCGACGACACAGCCTCGGGCGTGCCAGTGATCCAGGGTGGGCATCGTGTTGCCTGCGGTGGATTGGATGGCTGAGAGAGTCGCATGGTCTGGGTTGGCGCCGTTGTAGGCAAGGCCGGAAGGCTGATGCTGGAAGTGGATGAGGCTGTCCCACTGGCTGCTGCACTGGGTATTGAAGCTGATCTCATCATCCCAAGCCTTGCCAATTGTGGTGTTGGTTGAGGCGGTGATCTCATTGGCTTCGCCAAGGTTGATGATGTTGTGTTCAGGCTGCTTCCGGCCCGGTAGGGCGAACCTTGCCATGGCGTTGATGGGCCAGCTGGGAACTCCATTGTCAGCTTGTCAACCCCCCTTTCTCACCTAGAGTTATTTTAAGCTTGAAAGAAGGGGGAGAGGGGAGGGGATCTAACTTGAGCGAAATGGAGACGCCATCTCTTACTTCCTGGGCGGCGGCTTTGACGACTTCCGGGGTGAGGAAGTTGAGTGTACCGAGCTGATCCTTTTCCCCGTTTCGGTCAAAGAGGCCCCACGCACAACCCTTGGGCATACCGTCGACCTTGGGGAGATCATCGAAGTCGGGTACCGGATAAGCCATAGTTTGGGAATTGAGGCTGAATAATTAGGGGTTTGTTTCCGTTGAGGCTGGGAGAATGACTCGACACAGCGGCCTAATTTCAAGTTGAGCTGGAGAAGCAAATGGACGACGACAAGTCTTCTTTATGTCCAGCAATAGGGCTGATCTCGTAGTCCAGAGCTGTTTACGAGGTGAACGAGATCATCGGTTTGCTGAATCTTTCTTAGGCAATGGCTTACAGCCTTGTCTCTGACCGTGGTGAATGAAGGACTTCGGCGTCACGGGGTTTGACGATAATCCGATGCTAGGCCCTGCCGGCCTTTGTGTCGCTGAGTTGGGTTGGAGCCGGAGCCGGAGGAGGGGCAGAGAGAGAGTGGCATGTCGATAGTGGTGGTGGTGGTGGTGGTGGTGGGGTGGCGGATATAATTTCCAAAGCGTGACGAGAGTGAGGGGAAGTTGGGGAACCCTCGTCTGGGGGACGCGCCTTCTCTGTTGGTCGCGGCCGTACTTACACCTGTTTAGTGGTGGGCGATATTAGTTGTCAATGTATAGTTTTCCGAATCTCTACTAATCAAGAGCAGTGACTGCTGGGAGAAATGAATGTCCGAAACATCAGGTTATTAGAGTGAACTTTGTCTCGGTACTAGCTAGACAATCTAATGCTTTTTCCAGACTTTAGCGCTTGTAGTTTCAATTCATTTGAGCCTCATGTTGAGTAAACAGCTTGGAAGACGGGTTTTTGTTTCCTTCTACAGGCCGCTGACAAATATCCATGGATGTACAGGCACTGCTGGACAGTGGTTCACTCGCCGTTTGGAGGCATATCAGGCGGCTGCCGGGCACTAGAAAACCGCCCGGCCCGTCCACTAAGCAACGAACGCGATGGCGCATCCACTAATATCATCCACTACAAGCCCACTACAAGCCCACTTGTAGTGGTCTGGCTACAGCGCCAAGGTAGTGGAGCAACTACCATGGCAGGCTAAATAGAACTGACACATGTGTCTGAGCAACTACTGCTACCTCAAAACATCTCCACCTGCAGACGGGCTGGAAAAAGTTTCCCTCTTGAGTGAATGGGGGCTTCCCTTACTCGTACATTCAGAGCTGTGAGCCGGCAGGCTGCAACCTTCCCGTACCCCCAACGTGGAGGGTGGCGTGATCAGATGTGACGGATCACCGTTTGATGGATATCTTGTTTGCTGTTCGCTGGCTTCGGGTTGCGACTTGGGGCCAAAGAGTTGACCTTCGACAGCGCCCCGTCGCTCCGCCATCCACCCACAGCCTATCGTCTGTCCTTTGAGATTCAGTCACCCGGGATCTCCTGATACGGATGTCAGGTTTGGGCGCATTGCAATGGCGGTTGGGTCGGCCTGGCTAGATGTGGTACGATGTGCCGACGGCTTGAGATGCTCAAAATCGCCCCGACTGCCTGTCTGACGTCGAGACACCCGGCGAGCAGGGGATGGATGGGTTGAATGCGAGACACCCGGACACGGACACGGCCCCATCTGCTTGCAACCCAAGACTGGATCATCGGTGATGATGGCTGGCATAATTGTGTCCACCCCCATGTCCATGTCTGACTGATGCAGGTCTATATGAGAAACCCAAATCCCCCGCTCCTGATTTCGAGTTTCTCCTGGATATTCCCATTCATCTCGCCATAACCGCCTTCATCTTGTCATCTCCCGTTTCCCAAGACCATCCTCTTCTCTTCTTCAACATCAATTTACACAAACAGAAATGGTAGCAGAAGCATTCAGCGGCGGCGGTGGCGCCAGGGTCGTCACCCCTAAACAACCCGACTTGGATGCTCTCACGCAAAAGCTTCAAGAAGAAAACGAAAAACGTATCCGCTCAGACGGCAACGCCCAATACATAGACCTTGGACTGGCTACATCTGGTCAATTACAAAACTTGGCGGATGACCCCTGGGCTGATCATGAGGCCCTGAACAAATTGCCGTCCAATCTCAAAGACGGCGACGAAGTCAAAGTTCTGATTCTTGGAGCAGGCTTCGGTGGTTTGATCTGGGGTGCCCACCTGATTGATGCGGGAATCAAGCCCGAGGAGATGCGCCTTGTCGACACCGCTGGCGGATTCGGAGGCACATGGTACTGGAACCGATATCCTGGACTCATGTGTGATGTTGAGAGTTCGGTATATCTGCCACTGCTCGACCGCACTGGATATATGCCCAAGCACCGCTTTTCCTACGGTCCTGAATTGAAAGCTTACGCCAACCTGCTGGCTGAAAAGTTCAACCTAGTTGATCAAGCCGTTTTCCGTACCACAATCAGCGCATACGACTGGGAGGAAGAATCTCATCGATGGCGGGTCACCATGAAACAATACCGAGGTCCCAACGAGGCACCTATTCACATGACAGTCACGGCACAGTTTGTTGTCATTGCCAATGGTATTTTGAATCATCCCAAAGCCCCTGATCTGCCAGGCTTTGCAGATTTCAAGGGTAGAATGACACATACTGCTCGATGGGATTACGGTGTCACTGGAGGCGCGTCTGATAACTGGGATCTGTCTGGACTAGAAGGGAAGAAAGTTGCCATCATTGGAACCGGTGCAACAGCTGTGCAAGTTGTTCCCCATCTCGCCAAGTGTGCGGGCGAGCTTTACGTTTTTCAGAGAACACCATCAGCTATCGATGAGCGAGGGCAAAGAGCCACTGACCCTGAAGAATGGCAAAAGATCACCTCTAAGCCTGGGTGGTGGAAGGCTCGAAATGAGAACTGGATTAGTCTCATCACTGGCTACCCCACGGAAGGCAATGACGTTAAAGATGGGTGGGCTGAGATTCCTGGATACAAGTATCTCTCCGGCGGGTATCATGAACGGCCTTACAACCCTGAAGATATTCCAGGTCACATAGAAAAGGCTCTGGCTGATGATGCCCCTCGGTCAGAGAGACTCAGGAAATTTGTTGAGAAGGTTGTTACCAAAGACCGATCAACAGCTGAGGCTCTACAGGCTTGGTACCCTGCGTGGTGCAAGCGGCCATGCTTTCATGACGATTACCTGCCATCATTCAACCGCGAAAATGTCACACTTGTGCACAGCCCCAAGGGCGTCGAGAGACTCTCACCGAAGGGCATCGTTGTAGGGGGGAAGGAATACGAGGTGGATGTGATCGTCTGGGGTACAGGCTATCGAGCCCCGTCTACTGATATGGGCGAACCTACTCGAATGTCCAATATGACTGTCACCGGCCGAGACGGTACCCTTCGTGATAAATGGATGAGCAATGGACCGGCCACCCTGCACGCACTACTCACAAACGGGTTCCCCAATCTGTTTCTCAGTGGACCAGCGCAAATGGGCACATCGCCCAACTACGTTCACGCTCTTGACCAGCTGGGATATCACACTGCATATATTATCAAGGAGGCACTTCGGAGGGCCAAAGACCCCGCAAAGGCGACTGTGGAGGCAACCAGGGAAGCCGAGGAGGCCTGGTCGATGGAAATTCAGATGCGGTCTGGGTGGATGGCCCCAATGTCTGTTTGTGGGCCGAATTATTTCAATGATGAAGGTGCTGTCCTTTCTCAAGAGGAACAAATGAAGGCGATGCGAGGTGCTACGTATCCTTTGGGAGTACTTGCATTTCAGAAGGTTCTGCAAAAGTGGAGGGAGGAGGGCAACTTAGAGGGTGCCATTCTAAGTTCATAGTGGCAAATTTGAAGCCAATGCAATGAATAGAACATGATGATTTTGACGGTAGCAAAGTTTATTTCATTCTGTGATGATTCTATGTGTACCTCAATGGAATAGTAAACTTAGGCACTTGGCGGTAATGGAAAGCTCATGTTTGTCTTACGCAGAGGTAACCATATACTCTGACCATGTAATTCTTTAAATTTAGTGACCATGCAACGAAAACTAATCGGCTGTCATCTGCAGACACGCAGCTTGCATATGTCAATATATGCATCTGTTTTCCATCACAATCCATCATCGTGAGTGGAGCAAAACTATCTACCCCCAGGTTTTCAACCCCCCACCCACCTATTGCTTGACTCATAACCCCTGTCCAAATGTTCCATTTCAACAAGAGCACTAAAAGTCTGGGGGGAGAAATACTGTCAACGCCAGCTGGGGTTTGTTAGCTAGACGAAAAGCCCCATTTATTTGAACACGGGTCTTGGCATAGAGAGAGGGGGCCGGAGCGCATAAAGATGCCGTGAGTTTGGAAGATCTGTTGGGTTCTCGGCTGTGTGATTTGTCAGGGTTCAGATGAAGTTGACAGGATTGATGGGATGGTTCGATGGCGGCGGATGACTACAAGGTATATGTCCATCCCCTTGTTTATGCGGCTGGTTGGTTTAGAAGGAAACATGTTTGTTGGGGGGGGGGGGGGGGGGGGGGGGGGGTGATCCTGGGTGTGGTATTACGTATGAATAGGATGATATCATGTCGTTTTGATGTTACATATACACGACTTTGGCGGTTTGTGGATCTATACTCAGTCTTGAGCGATCACCAAAATGATTATTCTCAACTATAGATCTCTGGCTAGAAATGTCAAGGATCGGTAATATTGAAAAAGAAATATGTCAAGTTAGAGACGAAAGTTGCTTGTGATTTTCAGACATGAATAGTCCCTCTGGTAACCTAAATTGTGAACTCAAATCTATGAGGATACCCCATGTCCAATAGTCAGGTCAACATGGTATTCATATCAAAGGCAGTAAGGTGAGCCCCGGGAGCACAAAAGAATGCCACGCCATAGCAAAATATGTCATGTAGGAGGGCTATTGATAAGATCCAACTAATAGATATTCCGTAGAGGAAGAACCTAAAAAACAAGACAAGCAATGAGTGGAGTAACCCTCGATATCTTTTACTTCTCAAATCCCCACACTCATGAATCTTCCTTCACATCATAATTCCTTGTAAATTACCCCCCTTTTCATCCCCATCCTTTGTTTGCACATGTTGAAAAGTGCCCCAAATTGAACACAGTATCCACAACGCCTGGCCTTAATGGTTGAAGTTATCAAACGATAAATCTGGTGCATTTTCCTATTCCCGTTTTATACTTTGTGATATGCTATTGGTTTGTTTGTATGGGTGTGTGTTTATGGTCCCATAACCTTTTTGGAAAGAGGCGAATTGGGTTTACCAGCCGCGGCCAGCAAGCTTCTCCTCGGGCTTCATGCTGTCGCAGTTGATGCCAACCATGGCCTCACCGAGACCTGAGCTGCATTCGGCAAGAACCTTTGCGTCTTTAAAGTGGGTGACAGCCCGGACGATGGCCTTGGCACGCTTGGCAGGGTCGCCGGACTTGAAGATGCCGCTGCCGACGAAAACGCCGTCACAGCCGAGCTGCATCATGAGAGCAGCGTCAGCGGGGGTAGCCACGCCGCCAGCGGCGAAGTTGACCACAGGAAGACGGCCCAGCTCAGCAGTCTGGCGCAGAAGGTCGGCGTCAACCTCGAGCTTGCGGGCCATCTCACGGATACGGATGATGCCGCCCTCAGCCAGCGCAGCCTTGGCCTCGCCAATCTGCTTGTTGACTGTCTTCATGTGGCGAACGGCCTCGACGACATCACCGGTGCCGGCCTCGCCCTTGGTTCGAATCATGGCGGCGCCCTCAGCAATGCGGCGGAGGGCCTCACCGAGGTTGCGGCAGCCGCAGACGAAGGGGACGCTGTAAGGGCTCTTCTCGACGTGGCTCTCGTCGTCGGCTGGGGTCAAGACCTCGGACTCGTCAATGTAGTCGACGCCGAGCGCCTCGAGGATCTGGCACTCCACGAAGTGGCCAATTCGGGCCTTGGCCATGACAGGGATAGTGACGGCGGCCTGGATCTCCTTGATCATGGCTGGGTCAGACATGCGGGCAACACCGCCGTCTTTGCGGATGTCGGCGGGGACACGCTCCAGAGCCATGACGGCACAGGCGCCGGCCTCTTCGGCAATCCGGGCCTGCTCTGCGTTGGTAACGTCCATGATGACGCCGCCCTTGAGCATCTGCGCAAGACCGGCCTTGACAGTGAAAGAAGCCTTGGGGGCCTCGCCCGAGCCATTGGCAGGGATGGTGGATGATTCGTTGGACATGGTGGATAGGGGATCCGTGAGGAACTGGAGTCGGAGAAGGAGGTCTTGTTCTTGTTGGAAGAGAGTCAGCGGTTGTGTCTTTCCGAATATGTATCAACGAAGGGAAAGACTTACAAAATTGGGGAAGGAGAAGGGAAAATGTAAATATATGAGATGGGATGGAATGGAATGGAGGCGAGCGGGGTGGCGAGAAGCGATATGGCGGGGTCTTTATGGATATCTCTTGCAGGGAGCTTGGCTGCGACTAATTGGCCCTTTTTTTTTTTCTATCCCAGACCAAGCCTCAAAAAGTCTTCTAAGCCGAGTTTCGCAACTCCGGGGGTAAAATTGCAAGACGGGAACGAAATACAAGGCGTTGCAGGCCAATTGAAACAACGAGAATGGAATTATCTCGACCAGAGGAAGACAGCGACAGAAATAGGATGCTCCGATGAATTGAGATGCATCGCAGCTTCCTCACTTACATCCTGTTTAGTGCGGAGTTCGCGAGTGACGAGATGCGACAACGGAGCGTGAGATTTTTCACGTGGAAGGGTCCAGCAGCAACAGTGCATGATGCGGAGGATTTGCAGCCAGCTACAGTGGATACAGACAGTGCTGGAAGGGGCTGTTCGAGAGGGATCACGCCTTACAGGAGCGCCTATCTAGCGTTATCCACTAATGACACAGCAGCTAAGGCGGGTGCCAAAGTGCGCCGGGTTTACAGTCGGGACCCTGTACATCAACTCTGTCGTCTCTGCCACCGCCGAACACGCTCCGTCGTCGCCGGCTCCTTTGTGGCGGTAGAAGCGGCAATCATCGGGAAACGAGGGTCTAGCAGAGGGGAATAAGTTGTGGTTTGTCAGTACCCAAGTTTTGTCCACCTACCTACTTTCCTAACTTGGGCAGCTGGCTAGGTTTAGGATAAAATAGGTGTATGTAATAGAAATAGTAATGGGAAATGGGACCGCCAAGAGCAAATAAGACGGTGAGAGCAAGGCCGGCACACAGTCAGACAAAAATAAAATAAAAAAGAGATACGCGCAAATACGCAGGATGTAATCACTCGCAGGGCGCGCATTCCGAGAGGCTGGTCGAAGGATCACGGGTCGGCCATGGGCACGCCCTCTCGAACACAGCTTGTGCTTATTCATACTTGTCAATATTTGAGTTAGCCAAATGCAGATTACGGGCAAAGACGGAGAGGAATGGTTCGTGATGAACCAACAAAACAACTGAAAGTTTGTAATAGAAACCTGCAAGATGAAAAAAGTCCGGCCAGTGATCAGACTTGCGTCAATACCCCTACGGTTATGGTGGGCTGCCACGCGAAGTCTCAGGCGGTGGGCACGGACACGGTGATGGGATGGAAATGGAGATGGAAAGCCGTGGAACAGCCATGGAAGACCTGGAGTTGTTACCTGATGACAGCTTCGATGGGGAACAGTTCACCAATATTTTCTTTTTCCTTCCTTTCCCCTCCGATCCTTGTCGATTCGACCAACGCAGGTGACCCCTCCATTGCCCCTCAATCCAGCGCGCTACGTGTAAATGTCCAGATGTACCCCTCCATCGCTCATCCCCCTCTAAAGTCTGGAGCATCTAGCGCCCCAGTCCCCCCTCGTTACAGTGCATTTCCAGTGCCGTTTAGGTGCAGCCAGGTGCATCAACCCTGCAGTAGGGCTGCACCCGCTTCAGGCTATTCCGTACAGCGCAGCAAAGAATGTAGCGGTACAGGTGACCCTCGCTATAGACTCAGGGCATTTTGGTGTTTGCACAGGTCCAGATACAGTTTTAGCCATGTCGGGTACCAAAAATCAGTTTCCATCCTGCTCATGCTCACTTGTCATGACATTTTTTGCCACCACCCTTGCCACAGATGACTGCAACACGCTGATCTAATCAGGGTCCGATGGCCGGACCCTTGAGCGGCTGCCGAAAACGAAAAATGAAATGAAAAATGGGGGACGGATATCAGTGGTTGCTGATGACCCGAGATCTTCGGCTTGCATCTCCATCCCTGCACTACTTGACAATCATTTCACACCTCTCTTGATTTCTTGCCATGAACACGGCGTTCTTTTGCTGCTGCATATCTCTCTGCTCTTTTCATTGTGCATTTACACAACGTGAATTGATTTCGCTTGAGTTGACTTGAATCATACTTTGTTAAAACGATTGCACCCGACTGCTTGCCGAATTGACGATCCACTTCCTTCCAAGACCCGCTGAACTCACATACGCAAACTCGACATATCTTGTTTCCCTCAGGAGCGTCGCATTGAGAATCATCCTCCCCCAAACATGATCAGCCTTACCGTCGGCGTCCTCGCCCTCCAGGGTGGCTTCGCCGAACACCTCAACCTCGTCCGCAAGGCCGCCGACACCATACTCGCCGCTGGTAGCGCAACCACCTCAGACATCACTTTCGAGGCCATAGAGGTGCGCAATGAGCTAGAGTTGGCGCGCTGCGACGCCCTCATCATCCCCGGTGGCGAGAGTACCACGATCTCGTTTGTCGCAGCGCAGTCTGGCCTTCTAGAGCCGTTGCGAGACTTTGTCAAGTGAGTCCTACAGTTCCTCTTCTTTTTGCTCTCCTTCTTTTCTAACCACTTTCTACTTTCTACAGAGTCCAGAAGAAACCCGTCTGGGGCACATGTGCTGGCCTCATCCTCCTCTCCAACGAAGCCAACGCTACCAAAAAGGGCGGCCAGGAGCTCATCGGCGGTCTCGCTGTCCGCGTCCACCGCAACCACTTTGGTCGTCAGATTGAAAGCTTCGAGTCCGGCCTCGACCTACCATTCCTCCGCACCAACGGCAGCGGCAGCACCGACGACGCCTCGCCATATCCAGGAATCTTCATCCGCGCACCCGTGGTCGAGGAGATTCTCGACACCAACAGCCAAGGCGGTGACGACGCAGCCTCCCCCGCTGTTGAGGTGCTCGCCAAGCTGCCCGGGAGAGTTGATAAGATGAAGGCCGGTCTATCACAGGCTAGTACAAAGGACGGCTCCGGCGATATCATTGCTGTGAGGCAAGGCAATGTGCTGGGAACTAGCTTCCACCCGGAGCTGACTTCGGATGCCCGAATTCATGTCTGGTGGCTGCGTGACATTCTACGACTACAATAAGCCGACAAAAGATCAAGTTGTCATTTTCATTGTTATAAGAAAGCGTATAAATCATTTTGGGTATCATTTTGGACATAGACTTAGTATTCTCGAAGGCTTTAGGTTAATGCATTATTCATGCAAGTAGACCTGTTACCATTCAAATAGAAAAAGAAGCATCAAAGATCATACTAGGCTACCTATTTTTGCGAGGATGCATAATCTGGGGGTGGCGTTGAAGTCCCATGTTCACGGGCAGGAATGGCTGGGACGTTGTCTTCAAGCCCAAGCAGCCTCATAATGTCCGGCCTCCCTAGAGATTCGGCAAGATCTCTCACCTCACTTGCACTTGTATCTGCGCCAGCTTCGCGCAGTAGCTTGACCAACTCATAGTCCTGCTTGATAAGTCCTGACACCAGCGGGGTCTTGTCGCTTTCACCAGTTTTGTTCGGGTCGGCACCATATTCCAGAAGCAGCTTCACCAAGTCATTTCTACCCTCACTTATTGCATATGTCAACAAGCTTTCCCCAGAATCCATAGTGATTGTAGGCTTCAACTTGGCACCATTTTCAAGGAGCAAGCCCACTAACTCGGCCACACCAGTCTTTATTGCGTAGTATATTGCCGGTCTACCCCATGTCGGGTCCGAGGCATTTGTCAACGCTCCATGGGTTATGAGGACCCGGACGATGCTAATCTTCTCTTCACACTTGATTTTTACATCTTTCAAAACGACTAGAAGAATTGGTTGGCGTTGCCAATCTAAAGCATTAGGGTCTGCCCCTGACATGACAAGCAACTCCACCAAGTTCAATTGTCGTCTCAGTATCTGATCAGCAAGGAGAGAAATGCCGGCAATCGTGTTACAATTGGCGTTTGCTCCCATTTTTAGCAAGAGCTCCGGCATGACGGGGTCTTTTCCTTCAAGAGCCATGGCAAGCAATGAACTACCAGTGATGTCTTTAGAATTGACGTCGGCACCAAACTTCAACAGCAGCTTGACAACTTCGGGATTTCCACTGCTGACCGCATGTGCAATAACCAATCGGCCAGAAATATGTGCAGTGTTTGCTCTTGCGCCATTTTCGAGAAGAAACTTTATGCCATCAACGTTTCCGGCAGTAACAACATCCACAAAGTAGGGTTGACCTGTTATGCTTGCTTCGTCAACTCGAGCGCCTCGGTTGATTAGCAATTGGGCAACATCTGTACTACCAACTGATGCAGCCAGGAAGAGTGGGGGCAACAGCGACCAGTTTGAAGACTTGAGACTGGCCCCGGAGGCCATGAGAAGACGCACACTGCTCTCTTGGTTGGCGAGGATAGCACATGTCAAAGCTGTGTTGCTATCCTCATTACGACCATTAATATTGGCTCCCTGAGCAAGGAAGCCATCTACTTGTTGCACGTCGCCACGTGAAGCTGCCTGACACATCGCCGAGACAAATGGCTCGGGGTTTGGTTGAAGGCTCGATGCTAGAGCTACTAGTGACTGTTTGATTGATGACATGCCCCAGGAGAAACCCGTTTTTAGTTTGGCCTTTTCTGATGAAGTGGCTTCCTCGGAGTACGCTGGGGGTTCCGTGCCATCAGCGACATTCAAATCAGCGTTGTCGTGGTTGGTACGGTTTGTGGATACGGAAGCGTAGTGTGTAGTCTCGCCGTCAAATCCTGATAAAATCTCAGGTTGGTTTGATGTTGACTCATAAGCAATTTTGGCATCTCTAATCGCATCTTGTATCTGACTTGTGTCTAGAGCCGTATCTTGCTGCCCCTTTTCCGACCTATGACCCAAACCATTTGGCGTTAGCAACTGAAAAGTAGCATTCTGTGCGAGTGCTCAGCTTTATCTTACATCGAGAGTAATCGGATGAAGTGCTCAAACAGCCCAGCGCTCTTCAAAAGCATGTCGGCATACTTATTCAGAGCGTCAGAGTCCACGGATCCCACATTCACTGACTGCAGACGCATCAGTTGTTTTTGTAAGCTGGCCGTTGCGGCATCGCAAAACCCCAAGGTCTGCTCCAATAATTGTTGTAGTTGATATGAGATAACCAAGGTGGTGCTGAGGGAACCACTTAAGTCCATTGAACAGCGATGAAGACTCTGCAAAGTGTCAATCATCGATGAGAGTTTCAGTGCATGTCGTTTTCCCTTGGGCCCCAAATCCTCAAGAACGCCCTTCAACTCTTCCGCACCGGAGGCGCATCTATGAGATATCGTGGAACAGACTGTTGTGAGCGAGGAAATAGAAGAGGCGTCCATGTTGATGATGTTTGTGAAGGGAGGGACTTTGTGGCAGTTGAATGATTACAGGTCATCACCGAATGATAAATTGTTATGATGCAAGAGCAGACCTGTCTCGTTGATGCCTTGGTTGACTGGGAATATTATGCTACGAGGGAAACACTGTAAAAAATATGGCGGCTGAAAAGATGAGCCTTGTCTGGAGGCCTGCCTCTGTCGTGGTGACCAAAATGATACCCTTATTAGGCGTCGTGGACGGATGACGCGGTTCCTGAAGGAATGCGTGGCCCCACTATCATGAGCTGAAAACTGATGGTTCGGACGTTGGCTAGATTGGATTTAAGACGGAGTATCCGTCGCCATGCGCATAGTATTCAAGAAGTCGCTTCTGAGGACCTTGAACTTCTAGCAGACATGTTGGCGGGGCTCTGATGTCCTGCGCAGGTATTTCACACATGTTACAGTGTGTAAATACTTACGTTTACCACGGACGACATGCTACAGGCTGATTGCTGGTTCAGAGAGTACAACGCTGGAGCTTTCGCAAGTTGGCGGCCTGTGGTAGGCTGAAGCGAGATTTGTGAGCCGCGTTCTCCATGTTTACCAAAAATCCGCCCCACCACCTGACAGTTTTGAACAGTTGGAGGTTGTTTCTGTGACAGATTTTAGTTTGACGAATCGTTCGACTCTTTTGCGGTCTGTTTGAGTGCAAGATTTATGTGCTCGGAGGGTGCCGGAGAACAGGCGTTTGTCAACTACAATTCGAGGAAACCGCGTGAAATCTGTAATTATTTAGTGGGAGCTGAAATGCTAGGAGTTTTGGATGGGAAATTCAAAATTTCCATGTTCCGAGTTAAAAATCGCCCCAGCGATCACCCACCCCACTGCACCTTCCAAATGTACCTACTGCTCTTTATTTCTCTTGTTGGGTGGGGTGGGAAGGCACGTTCCCGGTGTTGTTTGGGCCCCGCGCCAGCGCCATTGACGCTAGCAATGCAACGGCCTGAATCCCGCTAAATTTGGCAGCCATTACGTCATAACCGCCTGGTAGATCTGTTCTCTCGCACGTTTCAGCGACGAGGGACATGGGTCAGATGCCTTCCCAACACGCCCAAACGCCAATCATGAGCAGCATTGCGGGCTCTTCCCTCTTCCCAGGTCGCACTGACACCACTTTCGAGCTCTATAGTATGGTGTTGGCTGATTGGATATGGGCTTTCTACGGTAAAGGAGGATGCAGGTTGGCAGGCTGCGCCATAGTGGCGACTCTGGCGAGGCTATAGACAAGTCATCCGATGACAGCATACTGTGCTTGGATGATTCTCACTGGCAAGCTGGTCGCAGCAAACCCATCCATCGTTCACTCATCATTCTCTCTCAAACACAAAATATTCAAAAATGACCAACAAACGCCGCCGCGAGGCAACGAGTGCAAAGATGCTACAAGACGACAAGATATCACCCCTACACGAAAAACAACGCCAAGTCGCTTCTCAATACAATGAGATGAACGTTTTCTTTGCTTCCCAGTTTCCGCAAGCAAATGATGAGCTGCTACGGCAGCGACGCCAATCAATACACACACAAAACCCTCGTAACAGGGAGGTGCACCATCAAAGTAGCCAGCCTGGAGAAGAAAGGCCAGAGTGCGCTGCTATCGGCGATGCACAAAACACTCCATCGTCTTGGAATACACACGGTTTTGCCAAGGCGAGTCCCACCGCTGCAGATGATTTAGAATTGGACGTTACCTCAATCCTCGACGATAGTGTTCATTGGCCCGACGCCAATTTTGCCACCGACGTAATGCTATCTCTGCCGCTATGGCAATCTGACTTGCCTTCTTACTACTCCAGCGTGCCGCAAATACAATACTCAACCGACGACTTTCAAGACAGCTACCAAGAGGACAATGACGGGCTGTATTGGCCAAAGCAAAGTACTCAGAGCTCCAGCACGCTGATGGACATGCATGAAATAGACACTGAAGCAGGAGAGCCGCGGGGGAAGCGGATGCGAGGGATCTTGAGCAGCCTGTCGCAGTTGGAACACCGGTTTCAGAGCCAAGCCAAGCAAGACCTGAATGACATTCGAGGTAGTGTTCTCCTATAGGACCATGTATTTTTTTATGGCAAATACTAATCCAACGAACTGTTTGGCGACTTTCATATCTCATTGTCCGCCAGTACTGTCTCTTTTCATAACAGAGCATGTGTTATTGGACATTAATTTGCTTTTGGCGATCCAAAACTCAAACGATACCTCGCGTAGAGCACACCGATACGTGCTGAATGCTGCCGTTATGTGTGCGGCACTTGATAAGCGTTGCCATAGAATAACGCAAGTGTCGGTAGCTTGATCAATGCCCAACCGGATTATTAATTTGTAAGACATTGGGAGTAAAACCTCGGTGCGCAAGTTGTGGTAATGAATCAAGGATGAAAGTGGACATTCCTTGGTACAGACGAGAGAAGCGGCTGGAATAAACCCTCCGCCCAGTAGCTCAAAACCAGAAGCTAGTCCCAATTCTGTGCAGCCGGAAGTTTCTTTCCCGTGCCGTCACAATACGGTTTGCCACCCTAGACTCAAAGATTCGCATCGTCCCAGACTATTGTAGGTCGATCCAAACAGAAGGGTTAGGGTGAGGATACCTCGATCGAACGCCAGACTCCACAAATGCGTCATCTGCCGCCCCTCGCCTTTTTTCTTGTCCCAAGAGTGGGCAATTTGTAGTCCAACGGACCGCGACGGAAGCCTTTACACGAGATGTTTTCTACCAGTCATCTCACACGCCGTACATGTACAACAGCGCCCAGGAGGATTGAGTGCCGTTCTGTCCCGCCTGATAAGGCTGCTCGCGACCCCCAGAATCAAGCACAATGGCGGTCCCAGTGGACCCCAGATGGCAAGCAAAGCCTGTGAAGCCTGTGACTGAGTCGGCTCGCGAGCGCGAAGCTTTCAGGTTGTTCCCTCATTCTCATCGGGTTTAACACAGTTCATTTGTCTCATACTGCAGCAGATATGAACCGCTTCTCGCCGAAAAGTGTCGATTCAACTACACCGGCCGACCGCTACCGGCGTCGGAGCTTCTGCCATCGACAGACTCCATCTTGACGGCGCTCGCCCAACTGGGGACATATCAGACACGGACAGAGAGAGCCCTAGTATCTCTGTTTGACACGAACCATCAATTCATTATCGCTGAAGCAGCGCCGTCGTCGCCACTTATCCCTGGCCCGCTTGACGCGCCGCTCTGGCTGTGTGGCACTGCGATTCCCCGTAGTCATGGCACATGTGAGCATGTGCTCTATGACACTTCTGATTCTGGGTCAGATGGGAGCAATGGCATGCTGCCATTGACGTTGGTACCTGATCTCGCACTAGACGATCGCTTCAATCTGAGGCCATATTGCCTCCTTGGCAATTCCTCACCGCGCTTCTTTGCCGGCGTCCCGATTCGAACACGCAGAGGCATCAATATCGGGGTATTTTGTGTTCTCAAATCCACACCATGCGAAACATGGACCGATCAGGACACGCGCTACATTAGAGACATATCAAATGCCATTATGGATCATCTTGAAGCCAATAGAACAAGATTGTCCTATCGGCGGAATGAGCGCATGACAAGAGGATTGGGATCTTTCATGGAAGGAAAGTCTACCATTTCTGGTTGGCAGTATGGACCAAATTCTGCAGCATTTGCAAATGACTCTAGGTCGGAAGGCGCTCTTGATTCAAAACAACAGGAGTTGGAATTGCAGCGTCAAGGGGAGAACGAACACCTACCGACCTATGAAGTACCAGCCGATAGTCCCGTTTATGACATGATGCTGCAAAATAGCCCTGATGTAGTGCAGCAGGCTGAATCCTCTTTTTCTCCATTCAAGGTTAATAAAGTCCTGTGCAATAATTCAGTCGGTGCTGCTGAAAGCAGTAATTTATTGTCGGACCACGCTGCTTTATGTAATGTTTTTTCAAAAGCCAGCAATATCATCAGAGAGGGTTTTGAAGTGGAGGGGTGCTTCTTCTTTGACGTCACGCCGAGCTTATATGTTGGAAACCCCATTCAAAGCCCGCTAAAAGAAACCAGAACTGTGTCACCAGGCCAGTCGCCATTTACGAGTAGCAGTGATGACCAGCAAGATGCTTCATCGAACACAGCTACGGGTTCATACTGCGACCTTCTTGGCTTCTCTACGACTGATACGTCTAGTATCAACAGCTCCAAGCCCGATGCTAGTGAGGGATTGATGCCAAAAAAGTTCCTTGCAAAATTGCTGAGACGTTACCCAAACGGCAAGATTTTTAATTTTGGTGCCGACGGAGAACTGCAATCAATGGACTCGTCGGAAGATGATGGCACATTTTTCTTCTCACCAATTGTTGACAAGACCTCCGTGGCTGAAGGGGGCTTTGTCAAATCCACGCCGGACATGATGCGAAAACGTCACGCCAATAACCCATTTCGGCGACAGAATGAGGGAGCTTTAATTCAGAAAGCCTTTCCAGGTTCTCGTACTGTTGCTTTCAACCCGGTGTGGGATTCTAAAAGGGAGCGATGGCTAGCTGGTGGATTTGTCTATAGTTTCAGGCCAAGCCGGATCTTTACAGTTGAAGGGGAGCTGAGCTTTCTTAGAGCTTTCACAATGCTTGTTGCTGCGGAGGTTCTCAACCTCGAGGCTTTACAAGCGGCCAAGGCCAAGGCAGATGTACTGGGCTCGTTATCACACGAACTACGATCTCCGCTGCACGGTGTCATACTTGGCACCGAATTGCTGAACGATACGGATCTTAGCGTCTTCCAAGGGAATGCCACACATACCATTGAAACTTGTTGTCGCACGCTGCTTGACACCATCGACCACGTGCTTGATTATTCGAAACTCAACAGCCCAGTAGCCAGGCAAAACACCAAAGAGGCTAGCAAGATATTCTCCAATCCCAGAAAAAGAGACAGAGTGCAATCATTCAGTAACAAAAACCACGAGTCGAATATCAGGCTTGACGGTTTGATAGAAGAAGTGGTAGAAAGTGTTTTTGCAGGCTTCAGTTTTCAGCACATGTCGGTGAGACAGTTATCCAAGAAAAGCCGAAAATCATCATATAGCGATACTGCGGCTACTGATCGCCTCGACAGTTCGCAGGCCTTGGAGCAGCTTGGGCCTGTGTTTGATGCTTCAATGCCCGGGAGGTCCCATTCTGAAAGGGTAGACATACAAGTCTGGATCGACCCATCCTGCAACTGGGCCTTTGATGTTCAAGCAGGTGCACTACGACGAATTATCATGAATCTCTTTGGTAACTCTCTAAAATACACTTCGAAGGGGAGCATCCGTATTTCACTGAGTCAGAGTAACCCCATGCAACACCAGCTTTCCAAGGACAAACGCACAGTGAAGCTAGTGGTGCACGATACAGGTAAAGGCATAACTAACGACTATCTTCGCCATGAATTGTTCAAGCCATTTTCACAAGAAGATGAACTGGCGCCCGGCACAGGTCTGGGGCTGAGCATAGTCAAGAGAATCACTTCACAGCTACGGGGAAGGATAACGGTGGATAGCCAAGTAGGCACCGGAACAATAGTAACTGTCACATTACCCCTACAGCAGACTTCGCAATCAGCGCTCGAAATTCCAATCTCACTTCCAGAAGATACACAGTTTGAGGAGCAGGTGCGAGAACTTCAGGGGCTGCGTATCCGGTTATCTGGCTTCAATGGCGACACGAACCAGAACGCCGCAGATGACAACACCGGGAATGGCATTTTGCGAGGTATTTGTGAAGAATGGCTTCGAATGGAAATTATCTCGGATGACCAGTCGACTTCCGTGGTGGTGCCAGATGTGTTGCTTTGGTCGAGCGATACACTGCCAAAATCACCAGAAGATTGGGTTTCTAAGACTCCAAACGTCGTGGTCTGTCAGGATGCATTCGAAGCCTACGAGCGGTTCAGATTGGACGAGGAAAATGGGCAGGCTGGCATTTTTGAATTTATATCACAGCCGTGAGTTAATCCTCGTTTCTTCCCTGGAGGTTACAAAGACTAACAAAGATGTACTGCACAGCCTTGGTCCCCGTAAACTTGCCAAGTCAATAGCACTCGCATACAGGCGATGGATGGGACTGTCAAAATTCGCTCTCACTCCAAGTTCGCCTGGCGGCATGATGATGCCTGCAGCTTCTTTAGCGCAATCGGCAAGGTCTTCGCAAAGCTCAGGCAGCAAAATCAATGAATCCAACGGGGAGGTAATGTTGCCTGAAGCCAAGCCTGTAGAGGCACCCTTAAGAGCACCACTGCAGTCAGTCTTGATGAACAAAGAGGTAGCTCCTCCATCATGTTCCTTGCAAGAGCTGCCTGCCACTGTTGGGGTCATTCTGCTTGTTGATGACAACCATATCAATCTGAAGATATTATCGACATATATGAGTAAACTGGGCCACCCGTTCAAGACGGCGGTTAATGGAAAGGAAGCCGTCGACGTTTACACACAACACCCAAGCCATTATGCGGGCGTGTTGATGGACATGTCCATGCCGGTCATGGATGGATTTGAAGCTACCAGGCGCATTCGTGGATATGAGCATGCGCATCAGCCTGGTCGCCGTGTAGCAGTGATTGCGCTCACAGGTCTGGCATCAGAGACTGCCCACCGTGAAGCGATGGAGAGCGGTGTGGATATGTTCCTCACGAAACCAGTGAAACTAAAGACCTTGATATCCGTGATGGAAGCGATGGAGATCTTGCCAGGAGCGGCGGGTTGTTGACGCAGGCGCAACTCTAGTTGACGGGTTGGCTTTGCTGCGGACGTCATATAACCGTCTATTTTCTTAGTCAAGTACTCCATCTTGTGCACGAATTGATGAAATGAAGCGATGCCCATTTCTGGTCCTATATAGGTTTCATCGTCTCTGTGCTCAACACAGCACTCTGCGTGACTCACCAAGGCATGTAAAAACATGATATCCTAATGAAAACCACACCATCCAGCAGTATCGCGTAGCCATGGTTATAGCAGCAGAAGCGTAGCCAGTCGTGTGGTGGTAGATTGTTCATGGAAGACCGACACAACGCATCAATACCGATGGAAGATTTACAGATAGCCTCGATTAATAGCAAAGCGAGCGACGAACAACAGTAATTAAGGGACGAGTAATAAAAACTGCCGGCTTTCATAATGGCGCGAGTTCCGGGATCCACAATGCGGCCCGTCGTGGGGGGGACAGACTGAGATAAATCACCTCCAAAGATGACGGCATACTCAAGTGCAAAACCTCAGCAGAAGAGTCAGCCGAGTAATTTGCATCGCCCAAGATGACGAGAGAGATGTTGCAGTGTCGCATGACAAGCCAAGTAGTCTGTAATGCCCTTCCTTATTAGTACCTAGTAGCTAATACAGAAGTACTAAGGGCATCGGCAATGGCGAAGAGCGAATCCCTGCTGGCAGGCAGGCAAGGTTTCTAGGGGATGTGACTTGAAGCTGACCCGGCGCCAAACCTGATTAGGAAGTCAGAGGTAGTACGGAAGGATTCGGGCAACGAGAACATAAAAACGAATTGGAAAAGTCGCAATCGACAACGCCATTCTGCCTCTTTCATAATCCTGATTTCCTTACCTAAATCACTGCCTGCTGCTGCTGTTCTTGCTGCTGCCATTTCACCCAGACGCTTCGACAAACGAGAATTCATCGCCTTCGGCCCAATATCCTTTCTTCCCTTTGCGCCTCACAAAAAAGCAAAGCAACTCGCTAACAAACCAAACCCATCATGATGCGCGGCTCCGTAACCTCCACCACCGCTCGGCTGTTGCGGCCGCAGCTCATCAGCCGCGCCGCCGTCCTGCCGCCGTCGCGCGTGCTCTCGCGATGTCTCTCTACGACGCCGCGCCGTCTCGCCGTCGAGGACAAGACACAACAAGCCGCCAGCAAGCCCACTCCGTCACCGGCCGCGGCCGAGCACGTCAACCCCGGTAGCGACCTGCCAGCCTTTAGCCTGGACACGCTCGGTCTTAGCAAGAACATGAAGATCTTTTTGTTTGTTCTGCTGAGCATCTTTGGCACGATTGAGACTTGGATCTGGTGCAAGGCTATCTGGCGCTGGTGGAAGGGTGAGACTAAGGTCTCTGGCGGGGAGGCGACTGCTTGAAAAAGAAACGGATGAGAGAATGGACGATTCTATAATGCGCCGATTATTTTTGCATCATCGACATTGTGTGCCGGCGCTTCTAAAGGCGTCATCACCTGATGCGTTCAATTACTTCATCTGAGAAGGAACGATTTTTTTTGTATTATTTCGCACACTGGTGTGCTGGATCCCACGACCGTCGCAGCATTCTCCCCTTCTTAGAATTGGTTGGTGCGTTTCAAGGCGCAGGATAAGGGGGTAAATGGAGTTATGTCATGTATAGACAAAGAAAGGGATACCAAGATCGAGATCAACCTCAACAATGATTTTTAGAAACATATTTTTGAAATTGCCAGTGAATGCTTAAGTATTTAGATTGTTGATGTGAAGAAGAGGTAGACAATGCTTACCGTCTTGATGTTACCATGTTGAATGCCAACTGTTTACTCATTCAGAGCATCACCGTATACTTGGAGAAGAAAAAGGAATGCCGCTAAGTCTCGGGAGACATGCCAAACACCCTTGTCCATTGGCCCAGTGCATGCTATTTTCATCACAGACTTGTGTTTCTCATGAGAAACTGTATCAACTGTTGGTAGCTGTATCATAGTTATGTTGTGCTCAGCTCATTCCTTACAATATCAATTGATTCATAAACTATTCCAAGTTTGTAAATTGTACTATAACAAGGGGCGCCAAATCCGAATAAGACGGCTAAATATGAAGATGTCGACAAATACCCAAGTTAGTCATTAATATGGCTTGATCTCGGATCTGTCCATGACGTCTTAAGACATATAAACACCAATACTCGTAAATGGTAACAAATTCAACTATCGTTTGAGACACTCAAATGGACAATTTCTTTTTTCAATTCATAAATTTTGAATACATGTGAATTTTCTATGGAACTTGCAGCTACAGTCCAGTTGGCAGACTGACGATACCAGGGGTCTATTTCATGGTTACACAGCTCCGAGGGGAGCCCCTGCTAGGATATCAAAGAAAAAGGTCTTATGCTCGGGTCGTGACGGTTGGTAATGGATAGTGGGTGGATGGTAGGAAGATAGTTATGGGGGTGGTTATTTTGATTTAGAGGGTCTCCATCTTGTCGAGGATGGCCTTGGTGAACTCGTGGGTAGTGGCCACACCGCCCATATCCCTTGTGCGGACGTTGCTAATTTTAAAATATAGGTTAGCATGGATTTTCTACACCGTTAGATATAATATGTTTGTCACTTACCCCTCAGCAATGACGGCATAGACGGCCTTGGAGATACGGTTGGCGTGGTCGTCGAGACCAAGGTGCCTCAGGAGCATGCTGCTGCTCAGGAGCAGAGCAGTAGGGTTAGCCTGGAACTTGCCCTTGATATCGAGGCCGACGTGACGGCAGCCGGGCTCGAAGACAGCGACGTCACGGCCCATGTTGCAGCCAGGGACGAGACCAGGACCGCCAACAAGAGCGGCACCAATGTTGGACAGAATGCCACCGTAAAGGTTAGGCATAACCATGACATCGAACTGCTGGGGACGAGACACGGCCTGCATGGAGGCGTTGTCGACAATCATGTCGTTGACCTCGAGGGTGGGGTACTCCTTGGCGGTCTCGTGGAAGGTGGTGCGGAACAGACCATCGGCGAGCTTCATGATGTTGGCCTTGTGAATGCAAGTGACCTTCTTGCGGCCGTTGGCGAGGGCGAAAGCAAAAGCGAATCGGGCAATGCGCTCAGACTTGGCGCGGGTAATGATCTTGAGCGACTCAACGACGCCGGGAACGCTCTGGTGCTCGAGGCCGGAGTACTCGCCCTCGGTGTTCTCACGGATAATGCACAGGTCGACGTCCTTGTGGCGGGTCTCGTAGCCGGGCATGTTCTTAATGAGGGAGATGCTGGCGTAGATGTCGAGCTCCTGTCGCATGGCGACGTTGAAGCTCTGGTGGCCGGAGCGGCTGACGGGGGTGTGGAGGATTCCCTTGAGGCCGAGCTTGTTGCGCTTGAGAGACGCAACACTCTCACGGAAGGCGGCCTCAGTGCGGGCACCGCCCTCCTCAATGCCGGAGACGGCAATCTGCTCCCACTCGACGGGGACATTGTCGGCCTTGAAGACCGTCTTGACCGACTCAGCGACCTCAGCACCGATGCCGTCACCGGGGATCAGCGTAACGGTGTACTTGCTGCCAAACTTGGCCGGCTTGAAGATGTCGGACTGGACAGTAGCGAAGGATCGAGCGAGCTGGGGCTGCTGGGCAGCGCCGCGCAGCATCTGTAAATTGGGTCACCATGTTAGCATGCGATCTTTTTGGTTGGAAAGTCACGCAAATGGACATATAATCCCGCGGCCACCAGCAATGCCCCTCCCTTGAATAACATTATCTTTCAAGAGTTTGCGGGTTTGTTCTCCCATGGCCCAACAGAAGAAAAGAGAAGAGCCAGCTGTCCATCCAGCAATCCGTCAAGTCATATCCAATGCTTGTCGTATGCATAAATCTTTCTTCTTCGCTTTCCCTCTTGCAAAGCCGCCCAATTCCGAACCGCTAACAATCAAACACAGAAACAGCAATTGCACGTACCTGCGCCGTCCTAACAGAGCTTCGTGACAACATGGTGGCGAGGAGAGGAGGGGAGATGTGGGATGATGATTTGGTGAAGAGAACCGTTTTTTTTTTTTGCTGCCTCAAAGGAAAAACCCCCAAAAAATCGCGGGAAGAGAAAAAAGTACAGAATAGGTAGGTAAGGTGGACGGAGAAATAACAGTTTTGGGGCCGAGGTGTTGGAGCAAATGCCGCAGTAAGGTAACCAACCTGTAACGTTGGACCAAGAGCGCGGATAACAGCACTGTAGCAGACGCCCGTTCAGTGGGTCAGGTGACCCGCCGTCCACTAAAACTCGCCCACTACCTATTTTTCACTCGGCGCTGGCGTCCGTGGCTCTTCGCATTCCGCTCGTTTTCCGACGCTGCGGCGAACCGAGCCAAGCCTAAAGCGGGTGATGAATGCGACAAGGGAGGCGAAAAGACACCAGGGACACTCCGGCAACGACCGAGAACGAGACGCTGTCGGACGGCCATGCCGATGACTGCGTTTGGCTCGCATGCTGAGCAAGTTGCTACAGCAGTTGAGAATGTTGCGCAAGGTTGAGGCTATTCACAGCTCCCGGTTGTCCGAGCAGCAGAGGATGTGATGGGATTGCCACACGATGGATCTTGTTATCCGACATTTCGGCTACGTTTGCACAGTCAACCGCTCATGGTCAACCCCCACTCTCCCTCCAACAGCCCTCTGCGTCTTTGTCCATTAACTAACGCTAGACAGCCAATGCAGTATTGTTCATTGGAAATTGGGACATATTAGAGGCGGAGCACAGACATGGCAGCCACGGGTGAACGGCAGCTTCATAAATCACACGACCCGAGATACTTCTCCCACTGCCCCAGGATGATGGAGCAGTTCCGGACCCGCTTATGCACCGGCCGTCCGCTATGAACCACTTGACTTGCACCGACAAAGCCGATCTATCGCATATTGGTCTGCGCACAATCCTCGCCTATTCGATTCAGTTTCCATTGATGCAGGGTATGGTTTACTGCCTCGTTTGACCTGGTCATTCCCCGGAATAGGTTCCATAGTTCATTTTGGGCGTGGGACTTGCGTGACTTTCCCCTGCCGCGATGAGCCGTGAGCTTATCGGCTTTTCGGCCGACTGGGCCCCTGGAATATTTATCATTATGGCGCCATACCCGCCGTCGTCTCCACATCGCTCCGCATCTCTCGCCGCTTTTCGAGTCACCACTGGAAATCTCATCACCGGCCATCATATACCCTCAGACTTTGCAGTAACAGACGGCAACTACGTCATTCTAGTCAAGGAAAACAAAGGCACTCACACAAACGGGTCGAACTCTTTCTGTAGCCAGCCATGGCGCTCTCCCAGCGAGCACAGAAAGCTGCAAATCCTGATGTCACCCAGTCAGTGCTTGCAAACAACTGGCACCCGACGTCGAATCCAGATGGATACGTGAGTTTAGGAGTTGCTGAGAATTCTCTTATGCACAGCGTACTGTCAGAGCATCTTCACAAGAATATTGCGCTTCCAGACGTGGCCTTGACCTATGGAGATTTTTACTTGAGGGGAAGAACCTCTGTGGCCAGTTTTCTCAACAAGCAGCTGAAGCCTGTGCTTCCCATTGACCCTGCCCATATCATGATGGTAAATGGTTGCACCTCGGGTGTTGAACAGCTGGCCTGGTGTGTTGGAAATCCGGGGGACTTGATTTTGCTCGGGCGTCCCTATTATGGAGCTTTCCCCGAGGACATTACCCTTAGGACGGGGACTAAACTCGCTTTAGTTTCCTTTCAAGAAGAAGATCCTCTGGGACTTGGCTGTGTCAAGCGATATGAGGAAACGATACTGGAAGCCCAGGCGCGGGGAGACAGAGTGGCTGCTCTGGTACTGTGCAATCCACACAACCCGCTTGGGCGATGCTATGCGAAAGAGGTTATTGTGGAACTCATGAAGCTTTGCCAGCGATATAAGATTCATCTTCTTAGCGACGAAATCTACGCGCTATCCATCTTCAAAAACACCGTGGACTCTAGTCCTCCACCAGCACCGTTCGAATCAGTACTATCCATCGACCCCACAGACATCATTGACCCAAGCCTCATTCATGTGCTGTGGGGAATGTCAAAGGACTTTGGCGCCAACGGGCTACGATTTGGGGCCATCATTTCGCAGCACAACCCACAGTTCCATCTGGCCACCTTTCCTGGTTCCATGTTCAGCTCAATATCTTCTCTCTCTGAACACATAACGGCAAATATTCTGGAAGACGACGTCTGGGTTGAGAATTACATCAAGGATAATCAGGAAAAACTGGCACAACATTACGAGCGCATTGCAACATGGGCAAAGAAGAATGGAATTGACTATGCGCCTGGCGCCAATGCTGGCTTCTTTCTGTGGGCAGACCTGGGGACGGCCTACCTCAAAAACCACACAGTCAAGGCAGAGGATCTTGATAGAGTCGTCATGGATGCGCTGCTGCAGCATAAGATTTTTCTCGCATCTGGTGCCAGGTTCGGTTCGGAAAAGCCGGGGTGGTTTAGAATCATCTTCTCCCATCAGGTGGATTATCTTGATGAGGGATTGAAGCGCATTGTGACAGCTATGGAAGGTCCGGCTATTACCAATGGCACAAGCGTATGATTTTAGTTCTTGGAGCTGCGCAATAAAAATCACGTATTCAAGTCTCTCTATTACTGATGAGAATTACATCACACTGCTCTGCTGCTGATGTTCATTGGTTGGCTATCCTCATTTTTCAACTTTGCAAGTTGGCATCTTTAGAGTAAGACCCGTAGGGATCCCCATAGATGATAACCTACATCAAATATTCCAAGAAGTATATTGCAAGCGACGACAACCTTTGATGCTCCAAGTCACTTGCACCTCAAAGGGAATTACACTGGTTGGGTGATGCGAGCTCGGGCTAGCTACCCTAAACTTCATGTGACTGGGAGGAATATCCGCCAAGAAACATGTTCCAGAACGAAAACAATTACAAATAAAATAAATAGGCATCTTATGGGTTTGGCTTAATTCACATATCTCTAAAATAGAGTCTTTAAACATTACCAATCGGCAGTTGCCTTATGGCGGTAACGTGCGTCCCTGTAGGCTGGCTGCACCACTGTGGTGATTCCAAACCGTGCATATGCACGCCTAACTTAGTGACCCATCCCTAACCCTCCACCCAAATACGGACAACAAACCATCACACCATCATCCTACTGGGAGACGGAAAAGCAAAAGTCTTGGCCAAGTCAGACATTTGGTAAAATAGACCGGTAAGAATCTCAAAAGAGGCGGAAGATGGAATATCCTGAGCCAATTGTGGGACGCAACGCACCTGATGGAGTGTGTTTGTAAGCAGCAGGTTGTATTGATGTGGAATCATTTGTAGCTCTGGGGCTCTCCTCTCTAAAACTAATCGGAGTGCTAGAATATATAAAGAAGCGCAACTTTCGATTATCTAGATCAAGACGGATAAGAATTAAGAAGTGAACAATTTACTGCCTTACACTCAATTGACATCATCCAGTAACCGCTTCTACCGCTTCCTAACCTAGATCATTCTCACTTAAATAGCAAAAAATGGCTGCTAAGGTATGATGCCCCAAGTCAAGTAGGCGTTTTTACAAAGTCTTTCCTCTTGTATCCCAAAAGTCAAAGAAATACACACGAGTCTAACAATCTGGGCATGGCAGTTTACACTCTACTCATACACTGGCTCTCAATGGGCTGGTGTGCCTCTTCTCACTTTAGCTGAGAAAGGATTCGACAAAGCCGAGTACGAAATCAAGGATGTTGATTTAAGTGAGAAAACAAGCCCCCCCGTGACTCTAAAAAAGGCGAATTATGATCATGATAGCTAACCGCATGTTGTTTCTTAGTGACGGCCGACAATTTTGACCCCGAGTACCTCAAGATCAACCCCAACGGCACTGTCCCATCCCTCACCTCACCATCCCTCTCTGCACCCCTTACGGAAAGTACGGATATCCTCAGATACCTAGACGGCCTCAAAAGCGACAGCAGTAACAGTAGTCTGGTCCCTGCTACTAACGACTCTGAGACCAAAACTAGGGTACAGAAAATCCTGGACCTTGTTCACTCGAGCGACCTCGACACCAACGTGATTCTCCTGCAGGCCCGCGATGTAGAAGAACTGCTGGAGAAGCAAAACAACGGGTCTAAAGCCTGGATCGAAAGCAGACAGAACCGATTGGATAAGGAGCGGGCTGCTCATCCTGAGCATTCCTTCTACGGACCTAAATCAGAGGAAAACGGCACGCTGCTTAGTCTATACAAGAGGGAAGCGGATGAGAAGCACTCGCAGTTCTTTCAGGAGAGCGACAAGCAATATGTTGCGTTTGCCGCTGGTTTGGATAAACTCGAGGCTCTTCTTGTTCTTCCCTACGCTGCGGGCGAGACAGTGACGGAGGCTGATTTTCATATTGTGCCGCTTCTTGCGCACGCCATGGCTGGCGCGGGTACGAACAAGAATGAGATTCAGAACTTTGAAATTCTAGAAGGATTGATCGAGAAATCTGTAGCGGGGTTCAAGGTAGGGACTAAAACGAAGACGTGGTGGTCAGCGATAGCTGCGAGGGACTCGTTCAAGACTGTGTTTTCTACATTGCACTAAGCTAGGGGAGTGATCGTCACAGAGATTTTACTCTCTACCTTGCTGTGATCAGACGATAGGTTTAATTATTTAAAAAACAAATAGGGAGAATGCAAAGCGATCTATAGTTGTACACTTGTTTCTTATAATAATCATGATTCGTAACAATGTTCTTATACAAAATGTAACTGAAGTTCGAGGCAAGCTATGTAAATCCATCATACAAAGTCATAAAACCATCACGTCCGTCATGTAAACCCATCACATAAACCCTGATGCAAACCCTGATGCTGACCCTAATGCTAACCCGTAATGCCCGATGCCCATCATGTATACTCATACCATGCAAACCATCCATGCAAACCCATCACTCGTAACACATAAACAAGTACAAAACTCAATTCACATCATAGTCCCACAATCCCTTGGCATACATTGATTTAATCGCAGTATCCATCACACCGAGGAAGCGATCCTCCTCAATCTCAACATCATTCCAATGCCAATCCCCTCGTTTCGCAACATTGCGCCTTTCATGCTGAGAACCATGCGACGACGACGACGACAACGATCGTCTTTGCTGATTCCGTTTCCCACTCTTCGGCAGCACAGAAAACGCATGAACGTGAAAATACGTCAAGCCACGCATATTAGCCAAGATGCGAAACCCACGATGTTCAAGACCCTCAGGCTGCATCTCGACAATCGCACCAGCGCCCTCACGCATAAACATGGTGTGCGTAAGTCCCGCGCCGTGAACGCCGACAAGAATATCAGTTTCTCGAGCAACCCTGAGCTGCTGGGCAAACGAGATAGCAGCAAAGTCCACAAGGCGGATGGTTATCTGAGGGTGGCGCAGTTCCAGTGCTCGAAATAGAGCTGTTTGGTTCCGCAGACGGCGATGGCTTCTCCGGTCGACGAAGGTGACTACCATGGACTGGTTGGCTTGTCGGATTGGAGGGTCTTGGATGTCGTGGAAAGCAAGCACACGGCGAGAAAAGACGGATAGAGTGGGCGCCAATGTGCATTGCTGCACTTCGGCGTCTTCCTGCCAGAACGGATTGGCACTCCCAGCTAGAGGCGCGATGAAGTTGACATTGTCAATGGCAGTTACGGAGGCATTGGATAAAGTATTCGCAAGCTCTTTGAGTCTGAGAGGTTTGCGCCGTGCGAAGAGAGTCCAGAGGTCGAAGAAAGGACCATTGGGTAGATCGTCTAGAATGACGACCTGTGTGTCTGATACATCCTCGGGGAACTTAAAAAAGGGGTTCATGTTGCGCCTTGAGTCGGGAGAAATACGCAGCACGTCAAAGGTCATCCATGTGGAAAATATCTCCATCAAGCAATGCCAGGGGTTCATCTCGCCTTCTCGTTTGAGCAGCACAAAGTTCTTTGGGAGCGATGCTAGCTTGCTCGCTGCGGCGTTTGCATGGTCGATTACCTGTTCTTCTGCTTGTGTATCCGTAGTTTCCTGCACAACCTTCAGGGGCGGCAACCCATGAACCGCAAGTCGTAGATCAACAGCCCGATCAAACACCTCAGGCGGCCCGGTATTGTACCAGTAACTCCGAATACGGTGAAAGGGTATAAGGCCGTTTCTTTGTTCCTCTGCAGCTAAACTCCGAAACGAACATGGTGCGCGGAACTTCATGCTGCCAACGTCAAAAGTCGTGCCCTGGCCGATGCACATGGAATCGACCTGTCCATCTGATCGAGAGTGGCTGTGGAAGCAGGTAATATTGACGGGCGAATTCGGGTTCTGCGAGCAGTATGAAACGGTATGGTCGCGTAGGTCTTCGAGATATTTCGAGGAGAAGCGTTCAACG
This sequence comes from Zelopaecilomyces penicillatus, assembly GCA_005765155.1. Taxonomy (NCBI): domain Eukaryota; kingdom Fungi; phylum Ascomycota; class Sordariomycetes; order Hypocreales; family Pseudodiploosporaceae; genus Zelopaecilomyces; species Zelopaecilomyces penicillatus. The sequence continues at coordinate 281,399 of VCCP01000006.1, forward strand.
CATTTCGTAGATTGCGGCGGCAACAGATTGTTGTATTCATCAGGGGCTGTGAGATATTCTGCCGGCTTTGTTTTTAAAAGTAATAACGGTGCTATTCTTTCTGATAGCGAGCTAGACGTCTTCAAATGCCAAAAAGTGCCAAGCAAAAGAATAAAGGCCACAACATTAGCCAGCACAAAAGCGGCCCGGAGGTGTGTTGCTTTGCCAAACTCGGACGGCATCACAGTCACGTTTGCAAGAGCACATGCGGTCAGACTTTTTTGCTATCCACTGTAATAATAATAATAAAATTCCGAAAAATGCAGGGCCCTGAGTTTGTATCAAAAAAGCTGTGGTCCTCTCTTTCATCTGTTTTCTTTCGTTTGGCCATTTTATTGCTACACCAATAACCCACCTAGACTTTACTTTGCCTTGTTTTGACGATCGCCTCATGCAATGCCAGCGTGGCTAGTTGACGTGGAAGCACCGGACCCAAGAGGTTACGAGAACATGGAACAGATGGCGTGCAAGCCAAGACTAACGAAACGAGGCTCCGTGATAGTTGATGGCCCAATGGAGGAAGAAAGGTGTGAGTGTGCATGTAGTTGAGATCCGATAGATTGGTAGGCCTTTGTTTAGTTCGGCGCTTAACCGCGTCTTTAGTAAATTGCAACCCCCCCCCCCTGCGTGGACAGGACCCAAGCTGATGGGACGCCTCCGCAATGTTTCAGCGCTTAAATAGATGCACGAATCGGTGTTTTCTTTGGCCTAGTCGGTCGAGTTCAGCTCCGATCATAACATTCACGTGTGGAATCATTGCAACAGTTCCCTCACAGCCAAACATGATGGCTTTGTAAGAAACTCCCCCAAACATCGTCTTCCAATATTGTTATTGCATCTATCCTTGTTCTAGGTCTGTCTCTTGGGGTTGATCTAGGCTGGGATTGGGCTGTAATTCAACAAACCCCCACCCACGCTTACAATGTCGCACTAACAACGGGAGCAAGTGTTGTTGGTTCTGCTTCCACAGCTTCATTGGGCCTAAGCTAATCCAATGGAATGGATACACTGAAAACACACCGCTGTAATGTGTGTCTACTGGTAAAGCAACTAGTCCAAAATAAACATGAAAGGTTCTTGCTATTATCAGAATGTAAGGGGCTGGCTGATGTGCCTCTAGCTTAAGTTTTTTTGATAACAACAGTGGCGGTCTGCTTTGAATAGCATCAGCTACTGCAAGACATGTGTCATATCTTACCGCAGCGTCAAGAATGTTGTTTCTGGTAGAGTGGTCAATCCCGTAGGCTCATCCAATCCAAGCCGTATCGTCTTCTCCCCCCATCCACTTTCTCAGGCCGTTCATTCCTTTAGCCTAAAACCAAGATCTGTGTCTGCGACAGCCTTGCCCACCAGAGTCCCATCATCGCGGCCAAACGTCTGGAAAAGCTTCTGCAGCGACTCTGCATTATTCGAATCCGTCTCAAACGACGCAAGAACCAATTCCAAGAACCGCTTTTGAGCGTCTTTGCTTTCTACCAGAGCATCCTGATGGCTTTGTATAAGCGGGAAACAAGCTTCTTCCCCCGGCGAGTTGTAATCAATAGCTTTTAGCCCAACGTTCAACTCATGCCAGTCAATACGTGTAATCGAGCAACCAAGCGCCTCCTCCAACAATCGCGGCTGCAACCCCTGTGTCTTATTCGTCGGCGGGAGAAACACAACACGGGCTCCGCAATCTGCAGCATCGTAGATGTTGGTACGGCCAGATGTGAGAAAAGCAGTTTTGGACTGTGAGAGCAGGATGCGTGCGTGTGCGGGAGTTGTAGAAGATACCCAGTCTGAATTTAGAGCAGTGCAGACTTCCTTGCTGACGAGGAAGTGTACGGGGAGGTCGTCGGCTTGGTTGCGGGTTTCTATGGCGGTTTTGATGGTGTGGAGGATGAGGTTTGCGTAGGCGACGTTTTCGGACAGAGGAGTAAAAGGGTTTTGAAGGCCGCCGAGGTTGATCAGAGTTCCTTTTCGTGGTTCCGTAGATGACGGGGGTTTAAGAGAAGACGGTAATTGAGGAGGCACGACAACAGCGTTATGAATCTGTTCTTTCTGAATGCGCTCTTTCACACCAACGTAGTCGACTGCAATCACCTTGGCTGCTTTCTTCCAAGGTAAGGGGACACTCGGCCACGACCAAAGCAGCTGATCTATTACAATGAGTTTCGTCGAGTCAAATAACTGCGATACAAGCTCTGCAAACGGTTCATCCACGATACTGATAATGAGACAAGGCCGATGAATACGGACAAGCTTCTCAAGCGCCTCCTTGCCCTGATTTTCTGAAGTGGTATCACACTCGTGAACTTTATCCCATGGAGGAGACGTGTTAAGCTCTATGGTGTGGCCGTGGCCGATATACTCGAGACTTATAGGTGCGCCGGAGAGGGTGGTCAGTTTGCGTAGGCCTGGGAGGATTGTGAGAGCGAGGGCGCTGGGGCCGTAGCCGAAGGGTTCTGCGTGCACCCATATTATGGCAGGGCCGCTCTGGACTGTAGGATTTGAGGATTGCATTATAGAATGGGAATGTTTAGGGTTGGTTTGCTATATATAGCAAGTAAGTTGTGGGATTGTTTGGTGTTGTGCAGAGCTACGATTTATGCTGATATCAAATTATGTGTGTGTGTGTGTGTATCTACGTGGCATCACTTGCATGTAAGCGCAGAGTCGCTTCTCAGGTCATCCCTCAAATCACGTCAACTTAACGTAAATCCAACGTCAATTCATCCATCTACTAACCCATATTAGTTCAGTTTATAACTGAGTCATCACCGCTGTGGCCATTCAAACAATTCCAAGAGCGTTCCCACAAGTTTCCTCATCAGTAGTAGATTAGGCATCTATCTCGATAAGCGGGGTATTGCACGCCTGCATGTGAAAGCAGATCATGGTATCGGGAAAATACACTTCAAGATAGAATTGGCTATCTCTATCTCGCAGCATTTCTACTATTTACTATCTAATGATATTGTATCTAACCATATTTATCCGGAATACTCAAAAACTATCAGCCTCTTACATCTTATGCATCATCATGCACCATCCTACACACCAAGAATCCCCAAGTGTGGACAAGTCAAAGACTCCAACAACCATCCTAGAAGACGCAACTGCTTTATGGAAACCTAATACAGATCCAATTCCACTATGGCTTGATTGCGACACTGGTCATGATGTACGAGTATCTTCGCTTTCTTACCCTTCTCTTCCTTCCCTAACCCCCCCCCCCCCCCCCCAACATATAAAAGAAATAAGATTTGTAAGCTTATATATTCTTTTCCATTGACAGGACGCCTTTGCAATTCTCGTCGCAGCACATTGTCCTGCAGTAAACCTGCTAGGCATCAGCACCGTATATGGGAATGCACCCGTCGAGCATACCACGTACAACACGCGTGCTGTCTTGAAGGCGATTCACCGCGACGATGTACCAGTTTTCGCTGGTGCTGCTAAGCCATTCTGCCGTTTGCCAATCTATGCTACAGATGTCCATGGCAAAACGGGCTTATCCGGAGCAACACACCTACCAAAACCAAGTCCATGCTCTTCTTCTTCCTCTTCCTCTTCCTCATATTCATCTACATCTACAACTGCCGTGGAAGAAGCATACCGCGCATTGAGCGCACAAGAACCCAACACTGCCTATCTCATCGCTACCGGAAGTCTCACCAACATCGCTCTTCTCTTTGCTTTACACCCAGATCTGATAGACCACATTCGCGGCCTCTCTATCATGGGCGGCGCTGTCGGAGATGGGTTTAGCAGTGTATCAACAAAGGCTAGTCCAGGAGAAAGTGTTGTGGGGTTTGGGAACACCACAGCTTGGGCAGAGTTCAATATCTACTGTGATCCAGAGGCTGCGCAAGCTGTGTTTAGCAACACGAAGCTTGCTGAGAAAACGACGTTGATATCGTTGGACTTGACTCATCAGATGCTCGCGACGCCGGACGTTATAGAACACCTTGGATATGGGTATGATGACCACAACAACGGTAGGGGTGAGAGCAATGGCGCAATATCGACTGTTCGCCAACTCTTTGTCGAAATTGTCGCTTCATTCGCAAAAAGCTACGCCGAGTTATTTGGTCTTCCAGGGGCTCCGTTACACGATCCGCTCGCTGTGGCGGTATGTTTCGCACCCACCATCTTCTTCCAGGATAAAGCCTGTGAAAGATTCCAAGTAAGCGTCGTCCTCGACGGCCAGCACCCTAACACAATGAAGGAATGCTCAACAGAGTACGTATCGCAATGTGGCAGGACCATGGTTACACTGCTCCCCAAGGGATCTAAGGGTGTCCGTATACCACGGGCTCTGGATACAGCCTTCATGTGGCGGATTATAGATTTGTGTTTAAGAAATGCGGAGAATAGTTGTTCTATGTAGATAATATTGCTTGGTTGGGTAAGATGGACGTCAATTTATTCTGTGACTTGTTATTACATTTTGGCCGTCATGATACAACATATTGGTTGCTGAAGGAGGCGGCAGTTCCACATGTCTATAAACGCCTAAATCACTAGAGAAGAGACACGCCAAATCTATTATAGATATTCAGCTAATCTATTAACCATGCCTGTTTAACAGCCATTGCTCCTCAACCTGTAATTCACCACGAAGCAACTACTCCTTGATTGCTTGAAGAGTATACGAATGGGGCAGTCGCCACGGCTGGTCCTTCAAACTATGCTCACCTATCCAATACGTCAGTAAAACAACCATCAATCTGCGTGTAAGTCTCAATATTCTCACCTCGCTCGTCCGCACTCATTTGCGCTGGCACAGCCGGCCAAGGCACACTTTGATGCTCAACAAGCCCAGAAATACGAAGCCCCTCTGACAGTAATGCCTGAATGATCTCGCCTAGTCCGTGATTGAACTCTACGCTCTTTGTTGCTGTAAACTTGTGACCCCCAGTGTCCACATACGTGTCGTCGTCGTCAAGGAGTATTGGTTCAGGGCGCTCAAAGTAAGGATACTTGAGGACAAGCTGACTCTCATGTTGGTCATCGAGCGCCCATAGCACAGGGTGGCCTTCGCGGATAAACAGTCGCCCTCCTGGTTTCAACAACCCCGAGACGACTTTGGCCCAGTCTTTGATGCTCGGGATCCAGCACAGAGATCCTATCCCCGTAAACACGAGGTCAAAGCTACCCGGAGATAAAACTTTGAGACCATCATACACCGAAGCTTCGACAAATTTCAGCTTTTCCCCGCCTGTTCCTTGAGTTTGCGTGGCCAGTTTCCGCGCTTCATTGAGCGATGCGTTGGAAAAGTCCAGCCCTGTGACAGAAGCAGCACCCAGCCTTCCCAAGCTGAGCGTGTCTGTGCCAATATGGCATTGCAGGTGGACACAGTTGAGCCCGGATATGTCGCCGAGCAGAGGAATATCGAATTTTACGACGTCACTGATATGCTCAGGGTTGGCGGCGAATTTGGCCACGCTGTATTCTTCGGACGTGGCATGCTGTGCGAACCCCGCGATAGAGGGAACGTAAGCGGGGGCAACAAGAACAATATAATTATTTTAATTTTTTTTTTGAAATATAGATACTTACAAGAGGAGCTCGCTCGTCCCATCGAGCTTGATTGATCGTTTCGTAATCTACATCGGTCGACATGGTGATGGGGTTTAGGGTACGTGTAAGAAGGGGGGTAGTTGGGCTGTAATGTAGAGGTTGATGCTACGTTGGCAGGAATGGTTATTTGGCAGTTGATGGGAAAAGGTTCACGGTATGACCTAAGGGCTAAATATAGCGGTATCAACACCTGAAGCATTGGTAGACCACTATCCGGTAGGCAGGTAGTTACTTATTGGTAGGCGGGGTTCTGGTAAGCTCATTGCATCGCTATTGTTCGGTTTACACAACCGTTATTATGAGTCATTGGCCGAAAATGAAAAATTGGCAAGTATGTCGATACATAACCAATTATAAGAAATGAGTGAAAGATGAAATGGGACTGAAGTTATAAAGCCGAGGGAATGGAATACTAGCCTCAAGTGAATTCCTGCTGGCCTGCTGGCACTACGAAGAAATGTTAAGCTGGCCGGTTTGCTGTTTCAATACGGAGTAGACATCTGCACGATTACTTAAACGCCCAAATCTAGATATCGCTAGCGGCCAAACCGAACTGACTCATGCCGAACTTTGGCAGCACGCTAATAAATGCTGGTGACTTGTGGCCTAGATCTCTTTATATCGCTTCCTTCCTTTGTATTCGGCTTCCTGGCAGCGGAAAGGGCTGGGATATGAGATCCACCTGATATATAACCTTTCGATAGGATTGTCTTATTGTACATAAGCAGCAGACATTATGAGACTAAAAAATAGCATTTCTGACAAATATTCGTTGACATGAAAAGTCGTGGTCATCTACCTCCACGATTACGGGCTTCGCAACAACAGCAGTACCAAGTGCTGCTTGTTCTGCCCCTCAGGTTCGCACTGAACTTATTGCCTTCGATAGACACATAACAGTCTAAAAAAAAGAAACAATGTAATCATACTGCCAACGGACGTACTGATCAGATAACAAAAACGACACGAACTGTGACCTGCAGGTGTGTTTCCATGAATGGGACCTGAATGAGTTGTGGATGATGGCTATCGAATCTCTCTGCCGTCAAAATAAAACATCTATTCAAAACTTAGGGGTCACTATTACTGCGTTTTTGTGTTTAACTGTACCAATGGCACGGCTACTAGACTCTGGGGAGGCTCATACGATGGTGCTTAAGTGTAAAGTATTTCTGTGGCAGTATTTGGCAACCATGTATATTGAAATGATGAATAGCGTTTCTTCTTCGCTAATTGGTATATAAAAATGATGCAGTACAAAACAATGAGCCGTTAGTAAGTTTTCTAAGAAATTACATATTAATTAGGGCTTTATCGTGGTCGTTTGAAAGGATGTGCCTCGGTGTTGAAAACATAATGATCAAGATTGATCACATCGGGCGGCGAAAACACAAGGTAGTAATACTTCAATGTCTCGGCAAACCAAAAACTCTAGAAAATCAGGGTTAGTCAACCGACGTAGTATTAGTGAAGATGAACCAAGAGGCTACTTACTTCTGTAAAGTCATCAAGATTCTTGTCTCTTGTTTCATCGTTAAAGACCTTGGTTACATCGCGTACCACCGCATGCCCATTTTTGGTTTTGGACGCGGCGGTAACGCTCTCAAACATCTTCCAAGCAGACTCCTGATACTCTTGCAAGCCTGTCATCCGGTGAAGAAGAAAGACGCTTTCAATGGCCTCGGGACGGAGGATGTAGCGAGGGTCTTTGGCTGTCGTGAAGCCCTTGGGCAAGTGATCCTTCCATTCGGGACGCTTCTTTTTCCCCTGTTCCCACCTTTTTTCATCCCAAGGGCATTGCGCTGCACGCCGCGGCTCACAAGGTACCATGTTGTACCTCTCTGGCATGACTCCGCTGGCGAAAGAGTGGTAGGCATAGGCACAACCTTTGGCAAGTTTTGCGCCCGTCTCCACGTGTTCAGGTCTGCCTAGTAGCTTGCCGCCGAGGGCAACGGCTCCACCGATGAAACAAGTGAGATGCTCACTTTCGGGATCCAGTGGTTTCTCGCCATTTTCGCCCACATCAACGTTTCCGGAGATGAGAATATCTTCACCACCAGGGACCATTGGCCGAAAAAAGAGATTTTTGTCGGCAGCAGCAATGAAGCGTTCGGTCATGATCTTGTACATGGGTTCAAGCCCGCCAAGAAGGGCGTACATCTTGGGTAAGTACTCGTATAGAGAGTCAGCGCTGGCACCAAGGGTGAATTCCTTTCGACTTGTAAAGTCCATGGAGCTGAGCGAGATCCAGATAGGCCAGAGTCCTGGTATGAGTGTAGAATTTTGGCTTTTGTGAAAGTGACCCATCAGGCGTGCCACAACGTCATAGTATTTGGAGTTATTCGTGATTTGTGCTAGACGTGTCATCTCGAGTGACAAAGTTCCTGGCGAAGCTGACACGACCCATCCCTCAGGGTTTAAGCCAGTTCCAAGCTTCGACAGCTCAAAGTTGATGAAATCCACAGGCATAAAGTCCTCAGTATTAAAACCAGAGTAGAGAAAGTCACCAAGTTCAATGGCCTTGGCGAGCAAAACTTCGCGACCGCTGAGATCGTATGCGGCCAATAAACCCCCAAGATAGCGGATGGTGGTCTCAAACGAGTTGACGGTTCTAGTTGAAGATTTTCCAAAATCAATTTCCGAAACAGCAGCCACTGCCTCCTCGAATTCCTCTCTCAAACCCATGATCCAAAGTGTGTCCAACGAATCCACAAGGGTAGCAGCCCAGCCAGAAAACTGGTCTCTGAAACCAGCCGTGAGTGGGGTAAAGGCATCTTTCTTCCAGGCATACTTTCGATACTGCTGCCAATCATCCTTGAAGATCTGCCGCACTTTGTCTCGACGGGCTTCGCGTATTTTGGCAGCAGAAGGTGACTCGGGTGCAAAAACATGCTGCACTGGCGGCAATGCCTGGCCAGCCCCTCGAGGCAGCTCTATTGGGTTTTTGGGAGGCAGGTGTTTGAGCGGAACTTTGCTCCAGTCAAAGCTGCTCTTCTTCATTGATCCCTTGGCATTGCGGCCATGGTTCATGAACTGCTCAAGATTGCGAAAATCTGAGCCAGGGGTGTTTGAGATGGACACAGTGGGTGATGACCGGAGGAAGAACACCACGAATGAAAAGGTGGCTACGGCCGCGAGCAGGAAACGAACGCGGAGGCGTGGGAAGACGAACATTGTAGAAAACAGACCGCAAAGGCGTTCTTCATGTCCATGAGTCAATGGGGCCGAGGAAAGCAGATGAAAAAGCGAATCTCACAGGATGGTCAAGGGGGAGGCTGATCCTTTTAAGGGTTGTGATGAACAAAGTCTGCTTGTGATTGGTGGACAAGCTCTGTGTGATTGTAGTTTATTGTAACAGTAGGTTGACGGCTGCAGCCCTGCAGGCGCTTCAGCAATGGAGGTGGAAAAAGCGTTCTGAGAAGGCGCTGGAGCAGTATTATATTACGCGGAGCAAGAGAAGGCAAACACGTTTCATTCTAGGCCGTTTCAATTGCCATGGGATTCTTCCGCATCTGAGTTGCACGTGCTGAATAGTAATTATCACCTAGAGGGTATGAAGCAAAGGCGATTTCTGGCTGGCAACAAGTGACGTTTCAAGCCTTTGTTAGGCAGGCCAAGCCGGAACGACGCCGGCATTTAGCCTTGTTGGGTCTCTCATCCAGGGGCACGAGCTCGGCACGGGCCTGATTAAGCTATGAGAAAGCCAAAATTAGTGCCTGACATGCCCTGTAGCGGTTAGAGATGCACCAACCCCATACCCTTTCAGTGGGGAGTGGCCCCGTTTATACACGTACAGCAGCCTGTACGTAAGCACGCCCCGTAATTAGGTAAGCATGTTTTCCACCCATTTCTCACATTGCTGCCTACCTAGGTAGTAGTAAAATCAATGTTTGACTTTGACTATACCGCGACATCCACCACCCTAGGCATTTTCTGCCGCTCACCTCGAATATCTATCGTATACTCCACAGGCTATGCAGAGATTGAGCGAAGATAGCGACGATGATATTCCCCTGCACCATAAGCGGCCTTTTGGCACTGGGCTGAAGCGCAAACGAGTGGAATTTGTTCGAGCAACCGACCCCGATGGAACCATTACAGCGGTGGAGAAGGCTAGAAAGGCAGCTCTAGTAGGAGATCTCTACGCGAGCATTGTGCTAGCCAAGCCTTTGGAGACTGGTGCTGCGGCCTCCGCGACAACAAACCAACCGTCGAAGCCCACTGAGCCAACGCAGCTTGACGAAGAATCAGATGCGCAGCTGCCTGTTTGCCCCGTCTGCGCACTACCAATAACCTCGTCATTGGCTCAGCACGAAGCCTCTCTTGCACATCAAGTCAGCCTTCAGCACTCACATCCGCCCTCGGCTCTAGATCGGTCGCGCATGGGCCTCCGGGCCCTGGCCTCCAAAGGATGGGATCTTGATGCGCGCCAGGGCTTGGGTCGGGATGGCGAGGGGATGCGATTCCCAATCAAGGTGGTGGCCAAAGAAGATACACTTGGAATCGGCGCAACACTACCAGAACGGCGTGTCGAGAAAGAAAAGCCCCGGATGCTGAATCCGAAAGAGCAGAAGATACAGGCGGAAAAGGACCGGATAAAGGGAGAGAGGCTTCAAGCGGAGATTTTTGGGAGAGTAGACGTGGAGAGATATCTGAGAGGAAATGGAGACGATGGGATTTGAGATGATTTAGGCAGCAGACTGCCATTACCTATAATACAGATGATACCCATGGCATGAAAAGTAGCCTACTAAACTGTGGCAATAACAGAGTACAATGATACAAGAATAAAAAATCTTTGGATTTTTTTAATTTAACTTGGAGAATTACTCTAAAGGGGAATTGGTTGTGTTGATACGTGTATATTGTACCTTGGTTGTACAGTAACAGCTTATAAGCCTTTCAAAGTCAGGAGCTTGTTAGGAGATGTCACAGAGAGCGGTGTTGCAGGTTATCCCCAGTGACCTCATCGCTGGGCAAGCCAAGTACCTTCAGATAGTGTAGTGCATGCTGTAGCTGCCTCCTACTAACACACACTACCATTGTCACACGGACCAAACACCAGCAAGTTTCAAGCTCCATCCCGAATTACGCTGTCTCGCAACCCCACCATACCGACACAACTCCTGGAAGCAACTCAAGTTGCTCAACCACACTCAGCAGCTCTCACCATTCCCACCTTCCTACTGCACCTTGAACCCGCCGATTCTGTCGCTCCGTCCATACAACGCTCTGTTTTGCTCAAGCCGCCTTGCTGTCTCTACCCATCCACCACCACAAGCGTTCGCCTGCCGACGGTCTCGTCCATCGTCATCGGACGAGGCCGCCTTGAGCACGATTCGTCATGGGGCTGTCTATCATTCAGGAACAGTCCGATGGTAGGCATTCCGAACTCCTCCCACAAATGGAAATAAGCTGCTGACTCCGAATCTTGCAGTCATCCTGCAAGAGATCAAAAACATCACACAGGGCGACGTAAGAGCTTCCGCCCAACCCGCTCGCCCTCCTCTCCTGAAGCGCTAACACGGACCGTCGGTGCTTGAAGTGGAAATGCCTAATAGTGGATGAGAACTCCAAAAAGATCATCGACAACTCGGTCAAGGAAGATGATATTCTCAACAGCAATATTGCCAGTACGTCTCCCCGTGTTGTCTACGAACCCCCTACACCAAACGTGGTGACTGACGTAGCCGACCACACTATAGCTATCGAGCGTATCGAGGATCGCCGCGAACCGAACCCTGGCATGGACGCTATATATCTCCTTTCTCCCGAATCGCATATTGTCGACTGTCTTCTTGCGGATTTCGAGCGCCGGCGCTATCGAAGGGGTTTCCTTGTGTGGACAAACCTGCTTGAACCCTCGCTACGTCGACGAATTGACGAATTCCCCGGCATTCGCCAGTTGCGCGCAAGTTCCAAGACCCTCTTTGTCGACTTTTATCCCCGAGAGTCTCATGTTATAACATTCCGAGATCCCTGGAGTTTCCCCATGCTCTACCATCCGTCATGCAATGCCTTGGTACCAAAACACATGCAGATCCTGGCCAAGAGGGTATGCGAGACCCTTTTAATTGCTTTGATTCTGTGAATGATGCTGACTTTGAGCACTGCAGATTGCTGGCGTATGTATCACCATGGGGGAGTATCCCAAAGTCAGATACTACCGGCCCAAAACGGCAACACACGACGCTGCTGTTTTGTGCACACATCTAGCTAGGTTTGTTCAGGAGGAGCTGGATGGATATGCGCAATGGGACCCAAATTTCCCTCCCCCCTCAAACAGGCCGCAGTCTACGCTAGTCATCACGGACCGGTCAATGGATATTCTAGCTCCTTTGGTCCACGAGTTCACTTATCAGGCTATGGCACACGACCTCCTTCCCATTAAGGATGGCGACAAGACGACATACCATATTATCATTAATGAGGGAAGGTCAGATGCTGAAGAAAAGGATATGGAATTGACAGATAAGGACAGGCTTTGGGTTGACAATCGCCATCTCCACATGAAGGACACAATTGACAAACTTATGGGAGACTTTCAAAAGTTCCTCGAGCAAAACCCACACTTCACAAAAGACAACGATAAAGCAACCAGCCTCAATGACATTCGAGACATGCTGGCTGGTTTGCCCCAATTCCAGGAAATGAAGGAGGCATATTCATTGCATTTGAGCATGGCGCAAGAGTGTATGAACATATTCCAGCACCACAAACTTTCCGACATTGCATCAGTCGAGCAAACGTTGTCCACAGGACTCGATGAAGACTTTCGGAAACCAAAAAATATTCTTGATTCAGTCGTAAGACTTCTAGATGATGACGCCATATCGGCACCGGATCGGCTACGCCTCATTATTCTTTATATACTTTACCGCGATGGTGTCATTTTAGAGGATATCAAAATACTGTTGACCCATGCATCTTTACCACAACAGGACTGCGACTTGCTTGTCAACTTGGAGAATCTGGGCGGCCGAATCACCCGTACGCTTAAGGAGGTTAGACAGCCTCCCCTACCTCTGTTTCCCCCAGATGTGAAGAGTTTGCAGGCTAGTGAAGAGTACGGATTATCGCGGTTCGAACCTGCTTTAAAGCCGATGCTGGAGGCCGTGACAAAAGGCACCCTGGACCAAGGGGTGTTTCCCTACGTTAAACCGCCTCTTGACCCTAACGAGGACTTGTTGGCTGCTCAAGGGGGTTCTCTGCGAGCTGGGAGACCAAACTGGGCCGCAGCTGGGCGACGACCACCCGAAAACCGCCAGCGGCTCATTGTATTCATGGCAGGTGGAGCAACATTCAGTGAAAGCCGCATCTGTTATGAAGTTGGCAAAGAACGAAACCGTGATGTTGTCCTGGTGACTTCCCACATGTTAACTCCTCAGCTGTTCGTTCGACAGGTATCCGACCTAAGCCGTGATAAAAGGCAGCTCGACCTTCCACTAGAACGACCAAAGAGAGCACCCGCCCACCTATTCGAGAGACCAGCACCACCGCCCCCTGCAAAACCATCTCCTGCTGGACAGGGAATGGGTGGTCCGCCACGACATGGTGGACCGGCCGGAGCTCAAAGAGTACCCCCAAGCGGCGGTCTACCAAACCGGCCCGGCTCTGCAATACCACCTACGCAGGCCATGTCGAATATGAACCTGAACCCTAACCCATCTTCGAGGCCGACTACAGCAACAAATAATGCACCGCCTGCAAACCATGATGACGGGAAACACCAGAAGGAGAAGAAGCGACGGAATTTCTTGGGTATGAAGAAGTAGGGCTCTTTGAGAGGGATTCCACCGCCGTTGGAAGAAAGCGATGGGCCCAAGCAACGACGGCAAAAGAAGAAATGAGTTGGAGCTCTAGATGGTCAATGCGGGAGGCCTTGGTAGTGCGTTTCTATCTGCTCGTCCTCGGTCGCTATTGGTTTATGGCGAGGGTTAATATCAATTTTGGGTATCTCGCACATGTGAAGCGTGGCGTTGGGATGCCAAACTGCTACCTTGATCATTGAGTCGTCGGATTTTGGAGGGCGTGCGTCTATGTACTGCGCCGAGTAGTTGGAAGTGTAGAGATCAAAACAATTGGTAACTAGATTCAGGAGGGTGAGAAGGATGTAGACGACGCCATGGGCATATTTGAGTCGCCGTTTCTATAAATGCTCAGAGGTCGGTCGGTAATGCAGAGCAGTCAGATCATATGAATCGAAGCAGTCGTGTCCATGGAAATCTATTTGTCTTATAGCAACAAAGTGATACTGCTTTAGCAATCTAAATCACTGAGGCGCGTTTATGTACGAGATTGTTGCTCAACTTATTCGCATTCAGCTGCAACATACATTTCATATTCCATTTCATTCGACTATAACATATCCTATCATATTTCCATGTCAACCCCATATCTCGGCAGAACTATATATCCAATGAGAAAAAGTCCCATTCAACCAATAACCAAGCAACCCACTCATCTCTCATCGCTCGTCTATCTCATTTCAGTAGATACGCCCCATTATCTATATATATATATATATGATGGTGGTAAAATCAGCGTCGAGTTGCAGCAGCAGCAGCTCGTTTATTCAAAATTTTCTGATTGGCCTTCCTTACCCGCTCATCATCCATACCCTGGCGCCATGAGCAAATATCAGCAAACTCACACGTCCGGCACTTGAAAGATTCCTCGATGTCGACACCGCTGGCTTTGCGATCGCCGCGCCACCAGTCCATGTATTTACTTAGGTAGCTGTCCAGCAGCTGCCGTGACACGGGGAAAGTATGTGAGTCGAGCTCCCGCCCGTCTTCGCGGTGGATGTACTGCACTTGGAGAATATGACCTAGTGACGCAGCACCGAGAGGGAATGCTCGATCGATTTCGTCTTCGATAAGGGGGATTAGTTCGCGAAGGGATCCGTATTTTAAAAGATCAGGGCTTGCAGAAGAAGTGGATGATGCGGGAGCAGTATCTCTGCTGTTTGGTTGTGTGCTTCCACTGGCCTGGGACTGTTGCGCGGCTAGTAGTTCCTCAGAGCTGGTGGGGGTGTCGAAAAAGACTTCATCGTGCAGCTCGCCAATCTGTGCAAGAAAGGAGTCGGAGAAGCGTACATCGGGATCGAGGCCGTAGCGCCGGAAGACATTGAGCAAGCTCAAATGGCCGGCCGCCATCTGCGACAGGAAACGATGGTAGAGGAGTAGCTGGATCTTTGCTGGCCGCAGAGCTGGCTTAGATACGGGGGCTGTTGAACCCCGTGTTTTGACGTCTGTCAAGTAGATTTTGGGAGCAGCCTGTACTGATGATGATGATGTGGGGTTCTGGGGTGGGAAATAATCACCGAGAGTGGCCTGGTGATTATCTGCCTGCGGCCCCTGACCAGAAAGCTCCTTTTCAAACTCTGCATCTGGGTTTTCGTAGCTCACGCCGTCGATGACACCATTGACCAAGTTGCCTTCCACAAACCCCCATACTTCGAGCTCTCTTGTAAGGCCAGTGTCGCGCAGGGTTCTCAGACCCTGCACCAGGTTCCAAAGCCTCAACCCAAAGCCATCTTCTTTACTAACAATGTCAATCTTGACTGTCGTATGAACCTCATCCTCCAACTTCTGGTGGATCTTTGTTCCTTGGCGCATTGCTGCCGTCCGCGTTCGTCGACCACCAGGAAGCCTCGTTAGCGTATACCAATATTGCAGTTCACACCAGGCGCCCGAGGTGAGGTCGCTAACAGTCAATGGTTTCTTCGGAAACGAGCGAAAACGTTGTAGTGGTGATCGTTCATCTTCGGGTGAATGCACGCGCTCATTCTCAACTAATGCGGTAATCTGCGACGTGGACTCCAAGTCAAGTAGAGCCTGGCTCACTAGGCGCTTCTCGGTTAGTTAGTTAATTAAACCAAGGGAGATGATATAGATATGGGCTTGGTTGCGTACAGTTGGGATATTGGACGTCTTTGATGACCGAGAGCGGCGGTGATAGTGAGCGCAGATCACTGTCGCTTGCGAGTTCTTCCAGGTCGTCAACGGACAAGCTGTCTTCCGTGACCAAGGAGTGTCTAGTGCTGCTAGTCGCATCCGCCAGATAGCTGGCAATTTGGTGGGAATAGCCATTTTGAGCGAAGATGCTGGCGTTGCTTCGTTTTGAATCTAGAGCCAAGCTAAACGTTGTGATTGTGGTTGTTGTTGATGAAGCTGTCGTAATCGAGGTGTCTTGAACGGCAGTAGTGCGGTTGTCTTGATCAAGCTGGAGCATCAACTCCTCCTCTTCGAGCGAGAAATCATAGCCAAACTCGCTATCGCTGTCCGGCATCACAGACACGACCATTGCTAACGCAACATCTGATTCATGGTGTTTTGGGGGAATGAAGCTGTCAAATGTGAGAAAAGGCGGGGGAAAGAGGCGACACTGGTGAGATAGGCGTCATACCTACTGTAGTGCACTGAAGGGGCGCTGGAAGCAGTCGCGGAATGGACACGCAGTCACGTGGGAGCATAGAGGCTCCAGTGTTCGTCTAGGCAGACAGCTTACAGGGGGTTTGGTGCTGGAGATGCCTGTACAGGTCCCCTGAACAGCCGGGGTTACAGCTGGAGATGCCCCCACGAGGCCATGTTCAGGGCTCACAGAAGGTACCTACAGAGCGTGCCCGCAATTACTGAGGCTTAGAAGTGAGGC
The DNA here is from genome assembly GCA_005765155.1 of Zelopaecilomyces penicillatus. Lineage (NCBI taxonomy): Eukaryota > Fungi > Ascomycota > Sordariomycetes > Hypocreales > Pseudodiploosporaceae > Zelopaecilomyces > Zelopaecilomyces penicillatus. The sequence goes on from VCCP01000006.1 coordinate 297,659, forward strand.
CTCTATTGGATCTGGAACCTGTAGGACTCAGCGCCGATGATGCTAGAAACTGAATGTTTCAAATCGAAACAAAGGGCTGTGCAGAACACGAGGCTAGAATGACCCGTCAATGAAGCCAATACCTGTCCTGTCACTGCTAGGGGTCTAGGACTAGCAGCAGTCCTAGTTTCTAGGCATCTCCAGAACGCACATATCGTAACCCTAGTCTGGTCTCCTCAACATCTAGGCATCAGCAAATCCCAAATCCCCCAGTCCTCCAGCTACCATGGTGGCTGTGGCTGCCTTACCTCCCCCCATTTCTCCATCTCTCCGTCTAATTATCTCTCTCCCCGAATGACACCTGAACCCATCATCGTCATAGGCTGAGCTAGCCATTGCTACTAAGTAAAGGCACACAGCGTAATTGCCGGGGGGGGGGTGGTTTGGAAAGCCACTCAATCATACCTTACCAACTCGTCCACATGCCCACTGCCGGCTCAAAGCCTCCAGTAAAAGCCGTTTTTTTCTTTTGTTCCCTCTTTTTACAGTTCCTAAACTTCCGCCTGTGAGCCACCCCGTTGCCTGTCATATTTGCGACCTGCATACGATCGACTTGCTAGTTTTCCACTGCGGCTTGACCCATGGCCCAGGGCCCCAATCAACCAGCTCAATGGCCACCCTCTCCTCGTATTGGGGGATGGATGGAAAACGCCCCTCCCAGTACTGAAACCGTGGCCACCTGCTGCTAATAATAATACCTGCGCACATATATATATGTATGTATGTGTGATAGATAAGGCTTGCTAGCTGGCTGCAGCAGAAGGCAGCAGTTCAGTACATAACCTTGTGGATCAGTGGCAATTCTCTCCTTCTCGTTCTCTCTTCCACCCCCCCTTCATGTTCATCAGCATTCCATTCCCAGCCTTGTGTTATTGGTGCACTTGAGATCAACCCTGCTCCAATCTAAAAGCTGGCAGTTCCCAAAAAAAAGGCAAGGAAGACAAGTTCAGACTTGGAGGAACATACGCACTAGAAGAATACAATCTACAAAGATGCCCAAATCCAGACTCTCTGCTACGGCGCTCCGCTTCCGCAACCCCACCGAAGCCGCCCGGCGCAGGCCCGCCGCCGAAATCGGTTGTAGCGGGGCCGACGCCGGCGCTGGAAAAGACAACAACAATGACAACGATGACGATGGTGTTACGAGTGCTGCAAATGTTGGCACATCAGGGGCAGACCTTCTGTCATTACCTTCAGAGCTGCATTTTCTCATCTCGGGGTACCTGACGTACCCTGACGCCCTGTCCCTGAAGCACTCCACGCGCCACTTCTACGGGCTAGTCGACACCGGTCTCAGGCTCAAGGTTGAATGGCTGATTGAGCGTCGACGTTTACACCTAGAATGCCCCAACGAGACGCGCTGCGACTTGGGAACTGATATTAAATTCTGCCGAGGCAGTGTCCCGTATGTTCATCTACTATCCCCTTCCCTCCTGATCCAGACAAGATGTCTATAAAGTTTAGTAGTTTTAACCTCACTAACATACACTCGCTCCCCAATAACAGCATGCTCATGAGACGACGTCGCGAACACATCGAATGCGAATCCCGCCCCGGCCTCGGCTGCATCATCTACGACACACCAACCTGCCCCCACCGCCGCAAGGGCATCAAAGCCCTCAAACGCTGGCTCAAGACGAGCTTCACCGTCGAGCTATGGTGGGTATTGCTGGCTCTGCTATCCGCCCTACTCGGCTGGTTCTATCTAGCCATGTTTTCTTAGCTGAAGCAAGTTTCTTTGAATGGCTTTGGCGTTTTCTCAAAAGAAAGTTTTTGTATAGTTAAAAAGACCTGTTGGTGGTTTATTGTCCTTTTTACATGCATGTTCCTTATTTTGCGAGCAAAAGAAAATGTTCTCGGGCTGACGTTTGACTGGTCTATGGAACTTAGACTTTCTGAGCGCCCCCTTTTTTGTTGATGGGCTTTATCAATAGTATAGTTGGGTATGTTGTAATGACTTAATGAGTGGGCAACCAAGGCGATAATGGTTTATATAATGCGCAGGATTCAGAGTCTATAGGTATAATCGTAATGCATAGCATTGGTTAGACATTTCCAATACAATATTAATAATTCTTTATAATATCTTTTTCCAACATTAGCCCAATACTGAATGTAAAGGTGAAATTATTCATTCGTTCAAAAAATGTATTAATGATGCCCTCTCTACTCTACATACTCGGTCCATAATCAACACTCATCCCGACAACGAATAACCCCCCCCTTAAGCAGCTAAGCCGCTACGGGCGTACCATCCGAATAAAAAGAATCATAATCATCATCGATCACAAACTGTTCCCAAGGCCAGTCCCGAGGATCATTGAACTCCGCACATCCCTTACACCACATCCCCTTCACCAGCAGTTCCCCTCCCACACTCTCCAGCCGACCAGCTTCCCAAAACACCCACCCGCATCTACGAAATTTTTTGGGGATAAGCACGCCAAACACATTACTGTACGTCGACCCCCACACCATTGTCCACGCGAGCGGCGGATAAAAGACCAGCTGGTCAAATCCGCCGCAGTGGTAGCCGTCGCCGTCGCCCCGGAAGGGCGTGGCGACTCGGTCCTTCTCCAGCTGATGCCGCGCCGAGGATTCTGATTGCCGCAAGATGATCTGAGTCATCGGGGTGAAGCAGTTGTTTATAAACAGACCTACGTGTCTGTCGGAGTACTTGGTAATAGTTTCAAGCAGCTCGTTACGGTCTGTCGTCGTGAGGGCGACTTGGTGCACCATCTTGAGCCCAAAGGACGGCGCGCTCAAAGCATGAATAGCACTGGAACCAATGCCATCGGTGACATCCTCCACCTCGGGATAGTCGTGGCTTCTAAAGAACTTGGTAAAATGGTCAAGCGCAAATCCGTAGGCACACAATATAGCCTCCAACTCCCAGGGCTCGAAGAGGGCAATATACTCCTTGAATCTAAACTTCGTGCTGAAATGCTCTTGCAGCCAGTCCGAATTTGCGTTGCTGTGCGTGGTGTTGCCGAATAGCATGCACGCAACCTGCAGTCTGTACATGGCTCGCCACATCCGGATCTCCTCAATCGCAGACAGAGATTCCAACTCATGAATGCATTTGCCAGATTCTTTAGCTAAGCTATCCAGCGCTTTAGCGCTGTAGCTTTCCGCAAGCGGCTGTACGATCTTCACTTGGAAGGCTGCCATCTCAACAGCCTCTTCCACTGTAATATCATCTTCATCAAGAAGATCATAACTTTTCTGGTTCAGCTTCTCTTTATAGTTCTTGAGAGTGTCCATCACGGTCAAATGACATCGCGATTCCGCAAACTTTGCAGTCCCACAGCGGTGTGCTACCAGAGCATCAAGAGCGGCGCCGCGAAGAGTCACCTGTATCGAGTTGACCAATACATATTTCTTTGAAGACAGAAACTGCTGGAAGAGTACCGGGGATGCGCGTATTAAGCTCCCCAGGTCTTTTAGTCGGAGGAAAGAGAGGATGTTGAGACGAATCTCGGCGGGAAGGGTTTCAAAAGTCCTCATCTTGGTGGTGGCGTTGCTGTTGTTGGGGTCAAATGTCAAATGTTGCGTCTTATGCGTCTTTCGTTTGGCAGTTTGTACGATCTATGCGTAAAGTTTGCTTCTGTTGGGTGATTGGTAGATTTATGCTGAGAAAGCTTGTTGAGAAGAAGAAAATAGTTACAAGTAACGACCCAAGTTGCCATTATATATCCAACACAAGCACCCTATAAGCACCGACGATTGTATAACAATGCAACATCTACATGCCTCGGTTCCCTTGAACATACTAGCTGTTCCCTTAAAACTTAAGAGGTGACTCGGTCAAAGCGAACAAGGCCAAACACATTCATCCACTGTACTCTTGAAATGGCCCTTGTGCCTTGGGACACTTTCGATATGTCGAAACATGTCAATGAAAAGCATTGTCCTCTTCAGACTCTTCAGTTTTCAATGCGTGCCCTTGACGGAAGAACATTGTGCTTGCAGACACGCATGTCGTTCAAAAGCCACAGCTTTTTCTTACTCTTAACCTTCAGTATCTATATTGAGCCGTGCGCCAATCAGGTATTCACCACAGATTGAACATATGGCTTTGTAGCCCAGTCTCATCGGCTAAAACATCTTTTCGAAGAAAAAGGTCGTCATTTGCATGACAATTTTCGTTTCTATCCCCGTAGATGGTAAACGTGTATCTTTTCAGTATATGGTGGATGGCGGTTATGGAATAAACTCCCATAGAGTGAGCATGACGCTCCCAGAGTTCATAATCCGCGTCAATGATATTTCTGTATCGGGTCAGCTTGTCAGGTGGTTGAATTTCAAAGAACCCACAGTCTGGAAACAAATTGTTCCTTCAAAGGCCGATCTCCAAGACTCGGCAACTAGACGTCAACAATACTCATTAGTCGTACAACCACAGCACCATAAACGCTACCAGATATCCATACGTCTTCCCAGACTCTCTCGTCGTCTGTTTCAATCAAAGAAAACTGCAACACATACGCTCACCACAACGCAACATGAACCAGCCACCAGGATCCATTACATCAACATTCACAGTCATCAGTGGAACTGAGCCATCTCCCTCATGGAATTGCATTCTGCACCGTTTGAACTGCTGTCTCCTCTTCAATTCCCCGTACCTAACCGACAGATTGCGTAAATGTCGTCCAGCCCTAAACCCTGTGATCATCCCCCAAGGCAAAAAGCATGTTACATGAGCCGTCCGGCAAAAAACAAAAGAAGCCGCGCAACTGCCCATCCCACTAGCCAAGTTGCTCGCAACTGACATTGACAAACTAGACGAATAGGGTATTTTGAAGTGGTACAAACAGTTCCCAGAAGACAAACCAGGCGCCTCATCGGTTTACCATAAAAAAAAACCTTTTTCTCGAGCCCGCCCCCCCTCTGAACCAAGTAGTAGGAAAAGGGAATTTCGAGACCGTTTACGGGCGGCCATAAGCTGCCCCACGTCCAGGGTTGCCAGGAGGCATGCCACGACCATCAAAAGGTGAACCGCCAAAGGCGTGGGCATCAGGGGCCCCAGGTGGCCCGTTATACCCCCCAAGGCCATGAGGCATGAAGCCATGTGGCGGTCCATTGAAGAAGCCGGGAGGCGGCATCGGCATGTTACGAGGAGGCATTCCACCCATGGCCTCTGGAGGCGGCATTGCCACAGGAGGGAAATTGGGCGGGAACATGTGAGGCAAAGGCACATTTCGTGCTGGGCCTCCGGGAAGTCCGGGTGGAGGAATCATAGGGCCCCGTTGTTGAGGCGGAGGCAACTGGGCTCCACTTGTCATCCAGTTGGGCGGCATCTGGTCCAGCCCAGGTGGCGGTGGTGGTCGCTGTAGAATTTGCGTGGGCTGGTTGGGTCGTGAATCATGATCGCCGTTATGGAACGATTCATCCATGGGGAACCCGGGTGGGGGTTGCGGGCGCATTTGCCGTTGCGAGCCACGATTTTCGCGGGGCGAAAACTCAGACTCTCGATCGTTCATCTGTGGCATTTGTTGTTGTTTCGGTGGCTGCGCCTGAGCCATGCGCATCAAGTTGAGCTGGTCTTGCCCTGGTCCTGGTCCTGGTCCAGCTCTCATGAGGTTCATTAGAAACTCGGTATTGCTATTGTTACGAGCAGCACTGGGCTCGGGAGCTCGGGATCCTTGGCTGGCAACCCGCTGATGAAGCCCAACTAGGTCCTGCAGAATTTGTTCAGGTCTTGCAGTATGTTGCTGCGGCCGGGGAGCAATGATTTCATGAACGTTTTGTGACGGTGGGTGGCCAATTGGCCCGTTACGACGCTCGCCTCCATACTGATGGAAGGAGGCAGGCGAAGTCACAGCACTCTTCTTTCCGCCATCTGAGCCGTTGTTTGGAGGCGGGACCGAGTATGCCGATGGTCCTGGCGGTGTAGCGCTTAAAGTTTGTTTTTGAAGTTTGGCAAGTAATTGTTGGAACGCTTGTCTCTCCTCCTCAGGAGGTGGAGGTTGATGTGGGGGTTGATGCGGAGCTGAAGCTGGTGGAGAAGAGATTCCAGTCAAGCCCGCCAGACCGGCCAGGCCAGGTAAGGAGGCCAGAGAAGGCAGAGAAGGGGGGGCAGTAGGAGGCAATTCAGGCGGTGACTCGACCTTGCTGCGCACCTCTTCTTGAGGCTGGGAGAAGAAGGAAGTGAATCTTGACGATTTGGCCGTGGATCTAGGCTTCGCCACAGGCTCCGTTTGATCAATCACAGGGGCAGCCGCCTCGAAACTTGAGTTGGGCCCAAAAGCCATGAAAAACTTGTCGGGGGCAGCTTCCACAGGAGCAGTAGCTTGCACCGGAGGCTTCTCGGGCTCCACAACAGCCTCTGCAGCTGGTCGATCAGAATTTGAAGCGCCGCCCTTTGCCTTCTTCATTTGTTCCATCCACTTCAAGAAGTCTTGCTGGGTATGGGCTTCACGCTGCGCTTCTGCGGGTTCATCAAACCATTCGGGCTCGCGCTCGACACGCTGATTCTGCTCGCGACCCCATCGTCTATCAGGAACTCGGGCGTTTGCGCGATCATCTACAATCTCGGCGTTGTCTCGATCGCGCCAGCTCTTCATTCGGTCTCGCTCCTTCTTTTCCGGGGTCGCAACTTCGACAACTTCGGTCTTGTGCCAGGACTCTAGCTTGTTTCTGTTGAGTCCATTGCGGGGCCTGCCATCAGCGTCGAGCGGCTCTCTATCTCTCACAGGTCCGTCGACGAATGGCCTGGCAGCCTGACGGTCTCGGGCAGGTTCACGTTCATCCTTTTCCCGGATGGTGGGCTTCTTCTCATCTCGGAAGTTACCTCCCATTTTACCGTGGAAGCGTTCCGCACCCTCAGCACCAAAGCTTTTACGAGGCTTTACCATACTCCAACCTTCATCGAGGTCGCTGTCTCCACGACGACGGAGAGTGGCGTTTCTTGTACGGTCTCCATCGTTCTCGCCGTTGCGAGGGCGCAGACCAAATCTGCCTTGGGGATCGAGGTCTCTAGGGTTCTTGTCATTTTCAGGCAGCTTGGTAATTCGACCGGAAGATGCAAAAGCCATGCGTGGCGGTGCAAATACGATGTCCTCCGGGTCTTTGGATGGATGAAGCAAAGTTAGCGCATGGAATTAAAGAATCATGGTCCGAGAGGGGCAACCGACTTGCGCTGTTTCGCGAAGCATGGCGGTCGAGGCCGGGGCGGCGGAGGTTTTGGTCAATCAGCGGGTTGTCAATAGATCGTGGGCGGTCGTTGGTGGGTTTGGTTTGGGTTCGAATCTGCTCAGGAGGCACACTGTAACAATGGTCAGAGGAGACATTAAGAGGGAAGAGTGTGGCTGGATATGTCATACCCCATCCAATCCTCGGCTGGAGGAAGCTTGTCGGGCTTGGAACATAGCGGCGAGTCCCGCAGGAAGAGCAAGTGCTCTGTGGTATATCTAATGGCCATAGCAGGGCGGCGATGACGCGATGCCCATCAGGCGCAAGCGCGTGCCAACACTGCTGAATATCGGTTGATTGATCTGGCGAAGCGGTCGCGAATCTGTAGCTATAGAAGGACGCAATAGGGTCAAAAGGTTGATAAAACTGTCAAGAGATGGCGCAAGCGTGAATAATAATGGGGATGGCTAAAAAAAGGATGCTTTGTGTCGAAGACCTATTAGCGACCGGTGGAGCTGTCGGCAAATATAATGATAATTGTAGTTTGTTGGCTGTAATGGCGACGATAAATTTAATTAATGGTGTGCGGGGAGACGTTTTCGAGCTGCTGCGTTACCAAGGTTGAAAACGACGACGACGACGATTCGACAGAAGCGCTGAGTCTAATGGTGGCGATGGAGGAGAAAAAAAGATGAAGAGCGGAGAAGAAGAAAAAAAATAAAGCTGGCGGTTGGTGCTGGTGGCGGCGGCAGTGGTGCTGGTGAGGAGAAGGAGGCTGGACGGTGAGGGCACACGGTGGATGTTTGTTGAGTGAATAACTGTTTGTCTGTGGGTGTGGTTGTGGGTGTGCGCGCGTGGGGGGCGGAGATTGGAGAGTCAAATGAAGAGTAGAGGTTTTTAAGAAAAACTGGAAAACTTCTTTCAAGCGGTCGGACGAGAAAAGACGAGATGTTGTGCAACGGCGGACGAAAGCTGGGCGATGGGGGAATTATCGGGGGGGCGGGTGGTGGAGTTGGTGGTTTTTGGGTGGTGGACGAAGGTTGTTTTGTTTGGAATTGGAGAGCCGGACCGGGGGAGGTAGATTGATTACGAGTGGGTGGTGTCTGGGTGGGTGTGTGCTGGTGCTGTGCTGTGCTATGATGTGATAACAGGTGCTTGGTTTTATTGTTATAGTGAGGAGATGAACAAGGCCACCTTTTTGCTACACCACTAACTTGGATATGTCGCTGTTTGCTGATCCACTGACATCTCTGCGCCCAAAAGCCTCCGCCAAAAGCTTCGCCCAAGAGAAAGACAGAGAGCACTTCCCACTGCGTGCGCCGCTTTCGTGCCCAAGATGAAGCTACTCCGACGGGCTCCACTCTCCGTTAGAATTAGGGGGGGTGAGGCGTTGGTGGTCGCTGGCTGAGCTTTGGGCTTTCTCCCAGTTGGAGGCATTGCAACATCAGGTGACTATCCCCGTGTTGATGAGAATACTGGAGCCGAGAAAAAGAAAAGAAAAGGAAGGTGCCTCAGAAGCTAAAGCGTTGGATTTACTAGTTAGGGAGTTAATATTACAGTCCAGTCAAGTCATGATGCGCAATGATAAACATTATCACTGCGTAAATTGAAGAATCTCATAAATGTCATCTCATATCAATTTAACATTTGCATCATTCACATCCCTATCTACTACGCCTTGTATCCCACCGCGCGCACCTCCTCATCCAAAGGCAAAATATGCGGCAGCGGTCCCACCGGCGTGATAGCAAACGGATTCAACTGCGTATGGCTACGCGTATAGTGCCACTTAATGTGGTCAAACTCAGTCGTCTCCTTGAATGCCGGCTGCGTCCAGTACAGGTTACGCATCCACTTGTTGATGTGAGGGTATCCCGAGCGGATGTCGCGAATGTTGCACTTGAAGTGCTGCACGTAGACGGGGTCGAAGCGGATCAGCGTGACGTACCTAAAAAATTATCATGGAGAGTTAGCTTTTTTCCTCATGGTGTGGGAAAGGGATGCGCGCGCAAACTTACAGTCGAATGTCCACTTCGGTGAGGGTCTTGCCCAGGTAGTATGGGTCGTCCTTGTGCTCGCCGAGGTGCTTCTCAACTCTGTCCAGAGCCTCAAACAGCGCCACAACGTTCTTCTCATAGGCTTCAGCTGTGCTGGCAAAACCAGACTTGTAAACGCCGTTGTTGATCAGGTCATAGGTCCACTCGTGGATTCCTTCAATCTCACTCCTCAGCTCCTCGGGGTAGATCTGAACAGCTTTGTACTTCTCATCAATCAGGTCGTCAAACTGCAACGTTTCTCTGTTAGCCACCTCATAAATATTAGCAATAGAAAGGGCGCTTACCTCTGATCCGAGCATTCGGATAATCTCGCTGCTCTCGTTGCTGACAATCTGCTTCGTCTTCTTGTCGTACAAGAGAGGAACAGTGAATCGGCCGGCATACTCCTTCTCAGACTCAAAGTAGACATCTCGCAGGTGAGTGAAGCCTTCGTGGCCTTCAATCGGGTCAGGAATGACATTCTCGCCGGGCTCCTTCTCGTCCTTGGTGACGAAGCGCCAGCCCTTGGATCCCAGGTGCCAGTGCACGACGGAATAGGTGATGATGTCTTCGAGGCCCTTGAGCTTTCTCGTGATTAATGTGCGATGCGCCTGTCCAAGCATCAGCCATCTCATTCAATCTTTATTGGTGAAGAATGAGGCAAGGTTTTGAAAACACCAGTTGCATCATTCTTGATTCACACTCACCCATGGGCATGCATAGCTGACATAGAGGTGATACCTCCCCTTCTCCGGCGGGAACTGCGCACCGCTCTCGCGCGAGATCCAGTTGCGGAACGAGCTGACCTGGCGCTTGAACTCGCCGCTCTTATCATCGGGATGAACCCAGTCGGTAACCTTTGCAGCAGCCTACCAACAATCCCTTAAAATTAGGTACCAGATTCAATCCACACATACTCATTACGATGACTCTTTGCAGCACAACTCCCTCGTCTGCCGTAGATCGTTGTCTTGAGTGCGTAGTAACTCACCATTTTGAAGTGGGGTTTGTTGAACAGCAGTGAGCTCTGTGTAGTAGTGTATTGCCGAATCGCGCGGGGAAGTGCACCACTATTGCTATTATAGCTCCGGCTCGATGCGTAATTGTGTATTATCGAAAGTCGCAAAGACTGTTTCCCGAAAATATTCAAGTTTGTATTCACTGATCGAGGTCCTACTCGCTGTAATATCGTCATTGATAAATAAAAATCTTTCCGAACCATCCGCCAGAATTCTCAAGGCGCCCTGCCCGCCATTTATACAACTGATCTTTTTTTCGCCTAGCAACCTTACCCCATGCAGTAGCTCGGTGCAAGGCGAACCCCCGAGCCCCGATTAGCTTAGTACCATGGGAGCTTGGGCGTGCTGCAAGATGGTGACAAAGGCCTGACCTAAGCATCGCCATGTTGATATGTAAGGCGACCCCTCATTCCCCCCCCTCCGTGCCCTTTTGCAGTGTCAGCAATCCAATGGCTTGGGCCAGCTACTCCAGACCTAGGTGGTCTTGGCACGCATTGCTAATGGTGACGTAAAGCAAAGTTTATGAGCAGCCCAACCCACAGTACTCTTCATGTTAACCACAACTCTTTGTCATCAGCAACACTAGGTTGACCAGTTGTGATGTCGTTGGCCATTGGTTTCACAAATTGAAGAAAACCAACGACGTAGCTCATATTTAGTTCAGACATTACCAATGAATCTTTCTCATTCTTACAGTTTCTTCGTAATGCGGAAAGGTCATACAAGTTAGCCTCAAGATGATCTGACCACAAGCAAAATCATCACAAATAGCCCATTGTAATCTATTTATGCGACTTAGATCTTGGCCGTCGACTGATTATCATACTAAACAAACAGGCCTGTACAAATACTTTGCTCCTACTGTGGCTATTTCCTCTGTATCCTTGCTCATTGCACTCTGACTTTGATATAAGGCACCTCAACATCCTCCTCATCCATATCCTCTGCCACAATCTCGAATATCAACTCCTTTTGGTGTGATGGAATCGGCTTCTTGGAGATGGTCTCGACCAGCGTGCTAAGCTTCATAGCATAACGATCCTTGAGCTTTGCAGGTGGGAAGAAGCTTGCATACAAAAGACTGACGCCAGAGCTAAGCATGCTGACGCTGAGCCCCTTCTTCTCAAAGAAATCGAGAAGCTCCTTCAGTGTAATATTGTCCACCTCAAAGCGGTCCCAGATCTTGTCCAGGGTCACCTTGCCCTCAGGGCCCTTGTACTCAACCTTGGGGCTGGCAATAGGCTCACTGAATCCAAAGAATGGCAGTGCAAGGTTGATGAAGCCGTTCTTGTATTGCTCTAGATCCTTCTTTCCATCAATGACCTTGTAGAGCTCAAAGACCACCAATCCAGTCACCAAAGCCGTTGTAGTGGCAATGGCGGGAATGATCTTGCCGGCAATGAACTTGGTCTTGTGGCGGTCCGCTGGTTCGATCTTGTAATTTTCAGCTCGCAGGTTGCTGCAGGCCGTGATGAAGTCGATGTGGTAATTTGAGTCATCATCCTTTTCGAAATCCACTGGCTGCAGCTGGAAACCTGACAGAGTGCTAGGAAGGGGAATGCTGGCAGTGATCTGGTTCAGTTCATCGGTGTCATCAAAGCTGCTCGCATTAGGATCCTGCACCTTTAGTTAGCGGAAGACTCTCATATCCTGAAAATAGTAGGGGCGCTTTATAAACTTACTGGCTCCTTGTCATCCGCCTGAATCTTGACATTGGCGTCTGGCGAAAAGTCGGGCACAATAATATTCTCCAGCTCTCGCAAATAAATTGATCTATCGTTTCCTGGAGACTTGATGTTGAAGTTGAAAGCATGCAAGTTTGCAGCCGAAACGATGAAACCAAAGTGAGTGGGGTTGTTAGGATCAAATTTGAGGGCATCCGGTGCTCGCTTGGGTCCAGACCAGAAAAGCGTGCCGCCAGACGTAGTAGTATCTTTGGGGAAGTTGTACAGCAGCTGCTGGACCTTGTTGGCAAACTCGGTTTCAAACAGCATACGTGCCCAGGCAATGCAGTCCTCAAAGGTTCGAGGCCTCTCTGTTGTCAGAAAGTTGCGGATTGTCTCCAATGTTTCTTTCTGGTTTCCACCTTGCTTGAACGTCGTCTCCAGGAAATTGGGCTGGGTCAGGTAAAGATTGACAGTCTGTGGCGCCTTGACAAAGCACTTCTCAAACATGTACTCCTTGGACCACGCAATTGTGTGCTCGATCCGGTTAGGGAAGCTTCGGATTGTGCACATGGGGAACTCCTTCTCGGGAGGATCTTGGGAAGACGAGTAAGACTCTGTCAAATGTGGCAACACAACTTGTGTATTTCCTTTGGTGCCGAGTGTGCCACTCTCCAGCAAGGGCTTGCGGAAGAAGACACAACGCCGGTCAACATAGGTCCTTGCCTCCACGTTGTCCAGGGCGTTGGTAACGCCATCGAGCCCCGCCCAAAATGTCTCGTTGAAAACACTTTCGGTATCAGCGCTGACTCTATCCCTCATTGTTTCAATATGACCGTCCAAATCAGGGTTCATTCGCTGCACCGCTCTCGCGGCACAATCGCTCTTCATACTTCCGACATCTGCGGCACGGAAAAGAAACTGCCGATTCAGGTTGCTCCTCTCAATAGAATCCATGTCTGTCACATAAAGCTTTCCTTTGGGACCTGTACCTAAGCCCATCATGGCCCAGTTCTTGAGCATCTCGCAACCAATTGCACCAGCGCCAACAAGAAACTGTGTCAAGTTTGCAATCTTGTCCTGGTATTCCGTTCCAAAGACAGCAATCTGCCCATCATAACGAGATCCAATGGGTTTGCAGAGCTCAGGAGTTCTCCTAGTTTCAGTTGGAAGAGATTCAAGGGAGTCAAAGTACATCCATTGATTGATGGGCTGGAACTTGCCCGACACTGCCTTGAGGACTTCTTGTGCAGTGATGCCACCAAAAAACGCTGCCATAGGGCTGATGTCGCCAGTCGCTTGATAACTGAGCTCCTTGAGAATCTTCTCGTCAATCTCAATATCAAGCCCTTCGTCCTTTGCAAATGCCTTGGATGCTTCAATAATCACAATAGCATCCTTCTCATCCATGGGGCCGGGCAGCCGCTTGTGAGAAACTTGAAACGCGTGCAGCGCTTGGAACCCAAGATGGAGCTGCTGAGGCCTGTCGAATTTGGCAAAATCCGAAATGACATATTCCGGTGCCTTCAGAGACTCTGTGAAGCTCTTGAAATTGACAATTGTTGGCATCTTGACTTGTTGGTACTGGCCACCCCGTTGATACTGGCCAAGGCCGGATACGTCGCCAATTGAAAATGTGTATGGGCCCTTAACCGTGATTTTACGAGGTTCGCATCCATTCAAGCCCTCCATTCCTTCAATTTCTGAAAAGGTAACGTAGTCGCCGTCCTCCAGGCCATGTCTAGTCTCATCCAGAGCAGACACCAGGCCTTCCTCATCGATACCGGCAACAATTCCGTTTAGAGGTGTCTCCCCAGTAGCATCGATAACGGTGAATTTATCTCCGAAATCACAGAAGATTGAGCCGAAGAGGCCAAAAGTGTCAGCAACGACAATGTAGATGCCTTTAGAGTGGCAGTAGTCGGCGATGGTCTTCTGGGATTGAATCGGTACGTTTGTCAAAACCACGATCTGGTATTTGTCGAACTGGGAGAGGTTATCCTCGAGCCTATCGCAAATATCAGTGACACTTTGTCCAAAACAGTTGATTCGCAATCAAATATCAGGCTACATACCCAGCAGACTGGTGGACCTTGACAGGAGTATAAGCATTTAATTCTGCCACTCGTGGCGCTGTAACCTCATCTCTTGGCTTCCCAATATCACTGGGTGTAAGAAAGAACTGGGATGATAAATCTGCAAGCAAAACTGGTGCGGGGTCGTAAACGGTGAGGCTTTTGACACCAGCAAGAGCAATGTTCTTGGCGATTTCAACACCAAGACCTTTAAGACCCACAATCAAAACGTTTGAAGCGCCCATGCGCCTCATAGCCTCGTGACCCAGGACATAGAGCTGTCGGCTGTAGAGTGACTCGTCGATCTCCGTATTTCCGACGACAGACTTGTCGACTTGGATCCTGGTCGCGAGATCGACCTCGGGTAGCTTGGAGCCCTAGAAAGGAGAAAGGAGAGCTTCGGTTAGAGCTTTGTTATCGGAGAAGGGCAAACAGGCAACGGGTTGTGGAGATTTGATGCGCGATGGATGGATAGCAGACTGAAGGCCATGACGCCGGGATGAAAGACGCAAACAAGACAGAGAAGCTTACATCCATGGCTCGTTTGGTTTCAGGTTGCGATTCTCCGCTGGAGAGCTTTCGCTTCCGCAGCGTGCCCGAACTAGGCGACGACGGAATTTTGAAGATGGTAATCCAGCACCAAGGTCGAGCTTCACCCCCACCAAGATGCTGAGCTGGGCGTAGGAGGAGCTTGCAGAGGGTATAGCAGTCGCTTTGGGAGCCTCTGGCAGCAGCTGTGGTGATGGTTGAGCAAAAGTGTCGTCGAAGTGAAGACTGCGAGATGTATCCAAATTGTCACCTGCAGGAGGATTGGGGCAGGCTCTGATCGGTAAGCAGGGAGGATGAGGCTGTGTGCTTGTGTGCAGTGTGTTGGCCCCGTGCATGAGGTACACCTGCCTGTGTGACCTTCTGATGAATGAGGATTGATGAGGTAATGCGGTGACTTTGATGTCTGTTCACAGCGAGGCAGAAAGGAGGGGCAACAAGGCGGGGCGATGAGTGGGGACGTCCAGAAAGCAGCGGAAACGCCCCTCACTTCTCAGGCAGCATAGCAGGCAGGACAAGAGCGAGTATTCTCTTACAAAATACCGTATTAGATGTGTTTCTTGTCTCAAAGGAATTCATCTTGATAATCTTGTCATCTATGATCTATGGTCCATGTCATCATCAAAAGAACCATAGAAAAAGGCCATTTGATAAAGCGGCTAGCATATTCGGCCCCGCAATTCCACACAGTAATTATATACATTCCCATCAGGACAGGAAGATAGCTTACCCTAGACCGTTCTCGGTCCCAAGAAAATCCAAACTCTCAAAGTGTTGTTGGTTCGTCAACAAGAACACCTTGTCGCGCCTGGTTCCGCTAGAAAAGTGGATACAAAAACAACGTCAAAGGAGAAACAAGAACACAGTAAGAATACTGAAGTGTAAAAGTTGTCCAAGAGGCGGAGGAGAGGGGATAATTGTTGAGCAAAATGCAATGTTCATGTGAGAGACACAAATTCGGTGTCAATTTACACGTTACCTTTAAGCATATTTTCTATTTATCAATTGAGTTATAGCTACTGGGGTATTGTATTTCTGGATTGGTGTTTTCCCCCGTCAGGCATGACTTTGCGGATGGAAAGCTACGTGAGGGCTACTTACATCACTTCAGTGGTGTTGACGGAATTATCTACCATAGTAGATAGCCGTTGTAATAACAGAACGCGTCGGGAGAAATTCACCCAAGAGAGAAACTAGCTGTTTTCACTGCTTGATAATGTCACCAGGGACACAAAACACATGCGACATCTAGGCTTGCATCGATTGTCTGCTTACTACAACATCATGTTTTTTTCTTCTATCCAAGAAAGTATTTGCTGCTCATAACTACCTAATTGCCTGTGTAAATGTATTTTGGCTTCTCCCAACTCAAACCCCTGAAATGCTAAATGAACAGAGCAGAAGATTTAGAGAAGACTTGGTCTGACAAGAACTGTGACCTAAGATGAAGGCTCCTTTATGAGAACGCCATGAGTTCAATCTCGCTGTTGGAACAATTATCAGTAAAACTTCACCAAAGATACCCCGTAATTGTCTGTTCAGTAAAAGGGGGCACGGTAAGACTTACAACAGCAAGTCAGAATTTGCAGGAATCATGACATTCCCATGTTTATCTGTAAATGCGCTTTAACAGTATGATCTGTTAGCTGTAATTGATCGTTGACGAGATACTGTAGCCAGCCCCAATTGGGACTCTATCCAGAGCCAAGGAGGTGCTAGAACTTACCGAGCGCCATATGCGTCGTCGCTATTTGTAAATGTGAGCTATTTGTCCCAGCAGTGTAAAGGTGGAATAGTGTGCGCAGTACCTGGATATATCAAGCAAGGCTTTTTCACCTATTTTCATGCCGACAACTCCTTTGTCCCAGCCTGTGTCTTGTTAGTAAACGTAGGATTTCTAAAGGAATGTATGCAGCACCTGGGATGAGTCCCTTCACACCAAGCTTGGCCGTAAGTGGTGAATTAATGTCGTGGCTGGAGTCAAACCTTTTTGAAAAATAAAATTTAGCCATGAACATACATTAATGAATAAACTTGCTGAAGTTACATACCTAGATCCGCGGTTATCTGGCTTGGAAGTGTCTTTGACCCAACCTGTATAATGCATCTGGATCGTATTTCCAGCCTGGCATCCGGTGCCGGTGCCTTCTTTGAGGATAGTCTTGGTGAAAACCATGGTGGCAATTTGGTCAGTAATGGCTATTCAGGAAACAGAGGAACTTTCTGTGGTCCAGGAACTTTGGTGTCAAGGAAGGGTGAAGGAAACCTTTCCAAAGAGATGAGATAACGTGCCCAGCGGGGTAGGCATTTCTACATAAAGAGGGGGAATAATAAATTCTGACGATTTCATGGACATGGCTTGGTGCTACCACCCAATTCGGATTAGGTTCTGCATGATCGACCACCCTTCATGCTTTCGTCACTTCCATAATGAACGACATAGAAGGAATTGCATACAGGAAACTACAGCCTGAGAAGACTTCGTTCATGGCCGCATGCCTTTCCATATCACTTGCCCCAAACCACGCCCTATTACAATGTGCGACCCGAATACAGCTGATGTAGTAGGCCGAAGGCTGGGTGGCAGCCATAGCATCTTTTTTAAGCCCCACATTATCCATTCGCTATTAGCGCTAAGACCAATTCCTTGCCGCAAAAACTCATGTCTAGATCTATAGTCATCGCCTCCTTCAGTTGCTGAGAGTTTGGTAGTAGTGGATGGGTTTTGAAGTAAAGTGATAAAACCAATGGTTGTATGGAGTCATCTTGACCGCTGAGGCTTGCGATGCAAAGACCCGATGAGAAATCCCAGACACAAAACACCCACAGAAGTCTGTCCAGTTAGCAAGGCAACCATAGTTCCATGTGGCACACTGAACGCCAGCACCACTCAGAAGACCGACATTCACAAACCAACGACGAAGCTCACCCTAGGCCCATCATTGTGGGGACAGCAAGGAGAAACAAAGATCTGTTGGTTGTCATCATTATCACTGGCTATTTCAACGTCGGGTCTTCTTCATTCTATAACGTCTTCTTACTTGTCACTAAATCAAGCGCATAGATCTGCCTGACTTCTCCGTGATTAGGCGCTACAGCTAGAGTAACGAAGCATATACTGGTATCATTAATGCTCAGACTCAGATGGACCCTTTTTGACGCTTTGCCGTGGGATAAAAATTAGCACCAGCGTCAACAGTCAATTTCAAATTGCTTCCAACTAGTTGATTTTAATGAGTTCCACCTCGCTATGAGTTAGAAAACAGTTAGTCTTGTTGCATCGAAGTCAATACCACAGCCTGTTTTAGTCAAAAAGCACATCCTGCAGACTTACAAGAGCAAGATGGCATTTGGAGGAATACGGGGTGGGTATCCACTTCAAAGGTAGATTGGTTAGCCATGATGATTTCCAGTCAGACCTTGTAGTCAACCACACTTCCTAGTTAAACCAGTTCTGTAGTAGCAGAATACTTACCCAGGGCCATATGCAAACTCGCTGTTATGAACGTGTGAGCTTCATGCTTCTGGCTGCAAATGGGGAATATAGTGTGTGCAGTACCTGGATATGTCTAGCAAAGCTTTTTCACCAACTTTCATGACCACAATTCCTTGATCCCATCCTGAATTCGTTAATAATAGGCCGCTTATAATTAGGGGAATGCCAGTTTTACCTTTAATAACTTGACCTTTACCAAGTACAACTTTGAATGGGCGTTCAAGATTCTCGTTTATATCAAATCTTGGAAGAAAACAGATAAGCCATGACTATAGATGCTCGGCCAATATGCTATACATACAGCTTTCCTTTATTTTCGGGCTGGGAATTATCTTTGAACCAGCCCTTGTACAACATGGAGACACTGTCATCTTCTTTGCATTCGACGCCGGTACCCTCGTGGAGGATAGTCTTGGTGACACTCATGATAGGAATGTGTAATGATAAGCTGTCGGGAATAGATAAGTACTGCTTGCGTTCAGAGTTTGATGTAGTGGAAGAATCTCAGAGCAGAGAAGGGGGGATGAATTCTCTTAAACAAAAGTAATTGGACGTGGCCAGCGGGGGCATAATGCGATTACATAACTTGATAAAGAGGGGCAGGCATGGCCATGTGCCTGTTGGAAAAGTAATGGCGTGGTGCCACCAGCTCCGAGTTGGGATTAGGCCCTCGGTGAGAGTCTGCCTAGGTGACCAAGCCGCAGCCCTCAGTAACATCCATTTCAATCATGTCAGTGCGAGATTGTGGATTTGTCTATCGGATGCCTATGGAGGTGATTCTTCCCAGATTTGTACCAAGAGCAATATGTGAGCCGGCCACATCTGTTGCACTGGGTCGGTGGCTGTATGGTAGCCACAAGAGCTTTTCCGAATCCCGTAAGATCCATTCACCATCAGTGCTTAGTCCAATCCCCTCCCGTTTGACTAAACTGTTGGTATCAGTAGCTGAGTCTCCGCTATATTGAGACATGCATTGTCCCAGTACGAATGAGCCCACGTTTGTGTGAATACGTAACCCGCCGGCATCGAATCTCAAGTGATTAACAAGGCGGCCAATGCCAACCTTATAGATACAATTTCCGGTTACCATATCCCATACCACAAGTCTTTGTTTGTGGCCTGTACTTTTAAGTGTTTCGGCGACTGCAAGTTTAGTGCTGTCAGGTGAGAAGTCGAGCGCGTGGACGGTTAGCTTTACGTCCGTTTCGTATAAGTTGGAATAATCACCCGTCGATGTGTTCCAGATCCTTATGTTCTGATCTGATACAGATAAGACCTTTGAACCATCAGGAGAGAAGGCAACTTTCCTGATTCCTTCGTTTGTGTCTCCGTATGTTGCGACACAAACATCAGAAGATATATCCCAAATTCGCAAACACACTGAATCGGGCATCCATGTTGTTACAATCCTCATTCCATCTGAAGAAAAGCTAGCACAAACATGGTCATTAAAACGTCTAGTATCCGTGTAGTTGTACGTTGAGATGGGCTTTCCATCAGTGGCACTCCAGACCGCCACTGCCCCACCCTCAAAGCCTGATACTAGTTTCTCTCCATCATAGGAGGACGTTATTGAACGAAGTGGGGCTCTGTGCAGTGGAGC
Organism: Zelopaecilomyces penicillatus; assembly: GCA_005765155.1. Lineage (NCBI taxonomy): Eukaryota > Fungi > Ascomycota > Sordariomycetes > Hypocreales > Pseudodiploosporaceae > Zelopaecilomyces > Zelopaecilomyces penicillatus. The sequence continues at coordinate 317,274 of VCCP01000006.1, forward strand.
CGTTTTGATGTAATCGCCAGTGTCTACATTCCAAATTCTGCGATTTGTAAAACAGACGCCATTACTAGAGAAGACAGCAGATCTGGGCCAACTTATGTGACCATTCACGCTAGCAGAGTGTTGGAAGTGTGTAGCCGATTGAGGAATCCTGTAGACGAGTGGGACCCATTCCAAAGGTTCATGTAATTCTTCTTTTGCGATATAACGGCCAGAGGCATCGCATATATTGAGAGACCAGTCGCTCGCTGCCGATACAATTCGGCTCTGGTCGGGTGAAAACATCACCCATAAGGGTGTACCGCTCATCATATCGGAATTTCCTGCATATGTCCCAGTATTGATATCCCAGACTTTTATAGTCCAGTCATCTGATGCAGATATAATACTTGAGCCATCTTTGGAAAACGCAATACTTTGGATGGCATTGTTATGACCATGTAATGTGCTCAAACAATCACCATTATGTGCATTCCAGAGTTTGATGGTATTATCGTGTGAAGCCGATGCAATAATAGTTCCATCAGGAGAATAGCAAATTGAAGTGATCACTTCAGAATGTCCAGCGATGGATGCAGTTTGTGCCCCCGTTGAAACATCCCATACGCTCATATACTGGACGTTAGTTGCGCTATCTCGTGGTGTTACACATGATAAGTGATTGCCGTCTGGAGAGAAAATCACTAAATCATATGCTTCTGGTTTAGGTACCGGTATCATGACAAATTCGTTTTGGCCAATATCCCAGACCTGAATGGTGGATAAATCTGAGCGCAACGCAATCTTCTGACTGTTTAGTGAGAACCCATAAAACTTGCTGTCTACTGATGTGAGAGCAGCACAGGTGGCAATATGCTTGCCGCCTATGATGTCCCATACATCCAACGTGAAGTCACTTGAGATGGACATGATTTTCATGCCATTGCGTGAGAATCTGATGTGTCTCACTCCACCTTTCTCAACCTCAAATGAGGCAACGCAGTGGCAAGTCTCCACATTCCAAATCTTCAATATCGAATCTCGTGATGCTGATGCGATGTATTTCCCATCGTACGAATGAACCGCGAGAGTTATATCATTCGAATGACCTCTAAACATTGAAGTACAGTCACCACTGCGAATGTCTCGGAGTTGGAGAATGTTGTCTAGAGCGGAAAGAAAGTTTGTGCCACAAGGAGAAACTTGAAAATATAGGTTTCCACTGAGTTCCCGCATTTCTTTCTCAATGGTGAGGAGACAAGCTGCTGTTGTTATATCCCAAATCTTTATGGATGAAGCTTCTGAAATGATTTTATCGCCCCCAGATGTTACCCTGACATTATGTACTCGACGTTCGTTACCCTCAAGTGTCATCAAACATGGGTCCCAGTCCATATTCACCTGAGGTAATCTGGAAATCCAGGACGGAAAGTGATTTGTAAACTGTTTCCTAACGAGGCTTTTTTCCGGGGAGAATATCAAAACCGAAGAGTAAATCTGAAGAGGAGCTCTATCAATTATGGAAACATTGGCGAGAAGCACCCGTCTTGTATCATGAACAAGGTTCGCGACTTGCTGACCTGCTGTCGACTGAGATTGTAAGTTAGTTTCATAGTTGTGAGAAACGAGTTAAGAACTTGACGTACATCTAACAACGTTAGAAGGGAGTTTACCATTCCAAGGGCTTCGGATATTCTTCCAAGAAGAGTCAGTGCCTCTAGCCAGAATAGCAGCTTGGTACGCAAAAAGACATGCGTGGCATCGTCATCTTGTATCGTGTATTTGCCTTCTCGCAAGTGATGAACCCAATAGATGCACGCATACTGAATTTCTGGAAGTATACTGGATTCAATGAGTTCCTGTGCAATATCAGATCGCATTGTGCCGGGAGCCTGAAGGCAGCACATGTCCTCTTTAAGATTGCCTTCCTTTGATAGCAGTTCAAGGCACTGTAACGCAAGCCTTGCATGTGTAGCCTTTTCATCGACCCAAAACGGGTACCGCTCCAGGTTCTTGCCCTTCTCTGGATCAAGTATAAAGTCACGGAAAGAGAGATGGAGTACTCTGATAGGAGTTCGCGTGTCTGAGGGAACTTTAAGTACTGAATGAAGAAGATCGAGTTGATCTTCAATGTCATCTGTCGGGACATCTAGAAGACCGGAGAGGCCTTGGATTGAAAGAGGCTGTGCCAGAGTGAGAATTGACCCTACAGTTGCCTTGAAGCCCTGCATGACCATTTCCCTTTCCGACGTGGATAGCCCAGCTTGTAGCCGGGATAGGACCGGGAGATAAGTCATTTCAAAATGAGAGGACCGGGCTCCATCCTGCTCCAATATTCTGGCCAATTGATTATGTGGCCCTCCAAGTCTTCGGTCGCTGATAAATCGACAGATAGTGGCAGCAGCGATAAACAAGGGGATGGCCATTTCCACAAGCTTTTGAGCATTTTCCGCGCCAGGCCAATCTTCTGCAAGCTTTCGATTTGACGTGACTGACATATTGTAGTCTTTCCGAATGATGTCGAGCTGATGCCATACATAACAGGTAATATCATTGGATATTACCTGATGCGGGATCTGTAGAAGAAGCAAGCCATCGTACTTTCCGCGAATTTCTTCAAATCCTAGGCGGATAGGCAATTCTGGCCTACTAGTGAGGAAGAACTTGAGATGAAACGCTTTTGAACTCTGCGCTTGCGATAAAATACGAACGATTGTTCGCATGTTATCCTCACGGTCGCATTCATCGAGAGCATCAATGACGACGATCAGTGTTGATCGTTGTAAATTGGCGGTTGCTTTTTGTAAAGGAGTGAGTATGAGTTTGTCAAATTGATGACCCATAGCCTTCTCATGAATGGCTGGATCATTCTCCAACTCAGTTCGGACATATGCCGCCATAGCAGGCAGCTTTCGTACAAGCTGTGCACTTAATGTGGCTAAGAAGAAAGCAGCGCGACCACGATCACCTTCGCCTCTCTTGAAGAAGAAGCTTGCACCGAGTCGCCCCTCATCAGTCAACGATTGGGCTACCGTTCGTGAAATTGTGGATTTTCCTGTTCCTGCCATGCCGTTGAGCCAGAAAACAGATTCACTTTCGTTACAGTGAGCCCATTCATTGATCTGCTGAAGGACCTCAAGCCGGGTACCTGGGAGACATGTTGCCTCATCACCATCCATGCTGGAGTCAAAAGTGGCTCCATCCACGACTCGTAACTTTGAGAGAACTATCTCTTGATGCACATCGAGAAGTAGTGTTCTATTTTTAGCAAGTAAGTAACACATAATTGAAATCTGACAAGAAATCTTACGTTTGCTTGATGTTGAGTTCCAATTCAATCATCCTCTGATGCCCTTCCATCTTGGCTATCATGCTCTTGACGTCTCTCTTGTTGAAGGGCCACACTGCTCTGGAAAGTCTTGCTCCATAATCCAATTTGGCAGCCAATTCAGACAGTAGTATGCGGCAATCAAGGACACTCTGATGCAAGGTTGGAGACGATTCTAACCTGGCGGCATTTGGGCCAGCCATCAAACGCTCAACTTCTTTGAGGGTGGCTGTCATTCTGTCTGCCTGATTCAAAATACGACGAACGTCTTGCGGGGCGTTTTTGACATCCATACAATAAATGGAGCACATTACGCCAACTTTGACGAACAAATCAACCACCTGGCATACATTTGCTATGAGACCAAAGGTTTCTGCCATCGTAACGGCATGTGTGCGCGCTATGGCGAAGAGCACAGAGAGGGGTTTCCAGATTTTGAGACCAGAGAGGAGAGAAAAAGAGGCATGGAAAAGACGAAGTTCTCAGCATAATGTAGGATGCGAACACAACCAACACAGCGGGGCCAAATATGGCCGCTGCTTGATTTGCCCAACAACGCTGATGCTTTTCGTGTTGCAGTCTTGTCTTCATGTGCTCCACTCGCAGAGGTGCCACTGGGCGAAGCGGCTTCAGCGGCTAGACGGGAGAGGGCCGCTGTGGGGGTCTTCAGCAAGGCAACAGCGCTTAGCCACAGTGGTCACAGCGCCCTAGACCACCAATGAGTCGCCCATTGGCGGCGGTGTTGAGTGTGTCCCAATTGGGCCAACTATAGACACATTACTCGTGAGGATGGCGAGATTAAATGTGTCTATACTTGAAACTGAAAGGGGGAAGTTAGAAAGGAAAAAAGTGTTGTGGAGAGTATTTGGAAGCATGTCTAGTTTCCCGGCTGTATCTGATGCTGCAAAGTACATCAATCCGAAAGTAAGCGACTTCAAGCAGGTGCTACCAGTGACTGGGCAAGTGTGAAGACGAGCTCTGTATACAACTTGGCATGCAGATCCGTCGTTGCTTCCGTCTCTAAAATCTAGGGGTGATACGCCCAGAGCAGAAAATAAGATAATTGGATGTCAGGCAACCAAGATTTGATCAATTACATCTGTTGCAAGAAAAGTAAAGCTGAGTCCTCGGTTTGGCAAATAGGGCGAACCCTCAAGTTCAAGGCCTTGTCCTCCTTAGTTTCCATTCATATCAGAATTGCCTTTGCCGTTAGACCAGTTATGGATGAAACAGAAGCTCAGCAGTCGAAGAGCCCTAGGAAATATCGTCGGGCCATTCGCGCTGGCTGCCTCCTCAGCTGTGGGGTTTGCGGGCCATTTCTCTTTCTTGCAACTGCGAGCAGCTGTTCGATCACAATCTCGCGTTATTATGTTACTCCTTTTATTGGACGCGTGTATCTCTCTTCTGCAAGAACCGAGGCAAATGAGTCTACAACCATTCATACGCATTCTTGATGCTCAGAACATAAACGACACACTCGTCAGTTCGGGTTTAGGATCCAACACACACTGAACATACTCTTTTTAAATCGCCATCCTGTGTCATGAGCCAAGGTCATCGAGGGGGGACTCTTTCAAGAACTCGAAGCCTGGAGTCTCTGAGAGCGGATGTGCTGCATGAGCTTCAAAACAACATCGAGGGCTTATACTTCTTGAAAAGATCTTCCATCTTGAAAAGCAAAGCCGATGATGTTGTTCTCCTTGAGAGTCTGTGCCCTCAACAAGTTAGCGGTGCTGTGAGTCTCGCTAAAGATCACCTCCTGCGTATAGTGCTCCAGTGCAACGCTTGTTGGGATACACTAGCTGCCGATGGGCTGCGAGTATTCTGGCGAGAGGTTGCTTCCAAAGCCTCTAGCATTGTACATATAGAGTTGAGGGTCAAGATGGCCCGTCAGCTGGTTCTTGCACTGGTCAAAGCCCGACAGCGATACCTAATTCGACAGAACAAAGTACCAGAACACGATATCACGCTGCAGCATTTCTTCATTGCAAGCATTCAAAGCTTGCTTGAGAAATTCCAGGCGCAAAAGTCCGACCCAACCTCCGACAAAGTTGAAAGACACTAGCAGCTGTCTGAGAAAGAAAAGGAGGCGATGCAAAATAGTATAGTTGAAATGGGACCGACAAAACAGATATCTAAAAAAGCTTATACACTCTCTTCAGCGGGTGCTCAGAAACTTTATCCAATCTCGGAACTGGCAGGAGGTGGCCGGTTCCAGCTCAACACTTTGGGCCTTGTTGATGAGATGGTTGGGAGAACGCCAACCAAAGTAACCACAAAACAGCCGCCAGAAAGAGGCTGCCAGAGCGAACCAAGGTTCGATCCATTTTCCAGGCATAAAGCAGCACCCTTTGGGAACTATATCGCTAACAAAGCCAAGAGTATCATCCAGGTCGACACAGTCTTCGGAAATGCAGACATCACCGACTCCCCAACTCAAGAGGATGGATGGATCCTGGTTGAAAAGAAAATTCTCCCAACGGAGAAAAGAAACACTTTCATTGCCAGGTTCAGAACGTTCAAGCTCATCAAAAACTGTTAGTCATACCGACGAGCTCATACCTGCTGTAATTGACAGCAAGTCGGAACATTTGACGAGAAAACCATCTTCTACCAACAGGGAATTTGGAGCTGAGATTAGCTTGCCGTCTCGGAGAACCGAGGGGATACCAAAGAAGCCACGCAAACGGCGATGCACTTGGTCAGAGCCGCCGCGAACACCAGAAAGATGAAGAGCTTTATGCTAAATGAGGTGGAAATTATCTTGCACAATGAGCGGTGCTAATATACGCTTGAAACACATGACAAACGGTGGAATGACGACCATGGAAGGAATGCTACTGTTAACGGGGATCATATATGGGCTGCAGGTGTTGGATGTGTTTGTGTCGGATATTGGCTAACTCAGATATGATAACATGGCTGGATCGGGCGTATTGCTAAATTTGTTTGGTGCAGTTGTAGGATTTCTTTGAGGTAGATAACAAAATGTTTGGCTGTCGCCGCAATTGCAAATATTTACTTGGAGCATTAATTGACGTGAGCTAAACCGGTCACTGAGGAGGTTAGTATTGATAGTAGATTCGAACGTAACGAATACTTCAGATGCTCTCACTTCGAAGAATATTGTCTTTGGAGTTTTGTAAACGTTTGTTACGTAATTGGATACTTCGCGAAGCTGATGCACCACAGGAGGAGGACTTTATGACAAAACTGTATAAAAGGAAGATGCTCCAGTCATTCACAGTAGATGATACTATTGACATCATGCGTGCCTCGATGGCGTCTAGCTGGGATTCAGCCTTTGTTGAGAGACTCAACTTTAGAACCGTGTTCCTGGAACTGCTCAGCGATTCTAGTGCAGGAAGTTTGTCGAGCAATAGTACGGTATTGTCAGCTCTGAAGCTTGCAGAGGAATCTACTGAAGCTCCTCCAGACGCCTTCAACATTAAGATCCAACAACGTCTGGCAAGTAGCGTTCCATCACGGCCGATGATCAGAAGCGATATCAGCAACGCCTTTCGCTTACTCTTTTTTTACTTACTGACGAGTGAGACGCCCACGAGCTGAGTGGTGACTGTCTTGTGCAGGGCATGACCAACGTAAGCACTGTAAGAATTGCCAGGCTATACGGCATGATGAAAGGACTAAGTCATACCCGACGGATATTTCAAATTGTTGCAGTATTGAGCTACAGCCGTCAGTAGGTAGTCTTCTTCCGGCGTGAGCTTGCAGTCGACCATGTTCAGCTATGGGATGCTCACATATGCAGATCCACCCAGCCACCTTGGGGCTCTGCTTATATAGTTGGCTGCTCCTTCAATTTCTTTTTGGACCAAGGCGTTAAGTCACATCTTTTATGCTCCACGTATCTATTCGTATGCTTGTATATCACATACAGACTATTCGCAAGGCTCCTAACACCACGTCAAACACAGCTTCTACAGATCGCGATGTCAGTCAACGGCTCGAGCACAACGACTACCCAATCAACAACGACTTATATCCTCGTACCTGGTGCTTTCTGTCTGCCAAGTATCTACGAGTCCCTCGCCTCTCGTCTTCAGACCTTGGGCTCTGCTGTCGAGCTCGTCAATCTTCCCACTGTTGGTCGCAAAGACAACCTGTCAAAGCCACCTAGCATGTACGATGATGCCGCCCACGTCCGCAACCTTGTACGCAAGCACACATCTTCTGGCAACAACGTGGTCCTTGCTGGCAATAGATATGGTGGCATTGTCATAACGCAAGCCGCCGAAGGCCTACTCAACGACACTACTTCCCAGAATGGCAATGGCAAACTCATCCACCTGGTGTATCTTGCTTCACTCCTACAATCTACGGGTCTCACTGTCTCAGAGTTAGTTGAGGGAAAACAGCCAATGCCTACAACACTGAATATCAACTGGCTCGATCCCCTGCCTGCCGAAATCGCGGGGATGGCGTTGGTTGGGCAGTTGTCGGCGGCCCAGCAGCTTGAGTATGGCAAAATGAGTGCCGCTCACAGTGTGGCGAGCTTTCATGACAAATTGACATATGAGGGATGGAAGTACCATCCTGTGACGTATGTGGTGGCAGGCAAAGATAGAGCTCTGGATGCGAAGTGGCAGGTCGAAAATGTAGATGGGGTCATCAAGGCCGGTAGTGAAAATGTGAGGTAGGTTGTGGTAGACGATGGGGATCATTTTGTTTGGACTGGTAACGGAGAAGAGCCAGTCCTAGCAGCGTTGGTTGATGCTGCAGACATTTCTTGATACAGTAACTTCTGAATCACAGTAAGAGCCCTTGAGATACCAAATGGCTAGAGATGTTTTCTGATAGCATGTTTTGATCTAATATCAAGCTCACTTTCATAATGATGAACAGCCTGAGAAGTTCCGGAACAAAAGAGAATTGAATATGAGGTTCCAGGATAGCTTGTTATAAGCCATACCTGGCCATTTCTGCATCGCTGTCATGCCCGGCTTGGACAGTGAGAGCAAGCAAATGGAACATCGGTCCTGTAGGTTAGCAGATTATATCAACTAAACATAGCATATATCAAGAAGATAAAAATAACCAAGCTATCAGGAAATATCTTGACGATTAGAGTAGAATCAACATCAATGCTTGCAGCTCAGCCTGAATCAGTAGTAGCAAACTATTTGTCCAATGCAGTGCCTTATCACAGCCCTAACAGGTGTCGGGTGTTTCCTATGGGTCTTGGTCACCCCACTGTAGGCTCCCAAGGCTTTCTCCAGTGGAAGGGTTCAGCTCTAAGCCCTATTTGCTAACGCGGTTGCTCTATTTTAGTTGAGGAAGCTTGTCAAAGAAACCCCGCTAAACCCGTTTCCAGCATTCCATCCAGCTGGACCCTTTTTTGGCGACGCTATCTATCAACCCAGCCTCCCTTCTAGCACTCAAGCTAGCAATGTCGTCTTGGTGTGAGAAAATCCACATTCTGGATCAAAATCACAGAGAAACATGCGCGTCTGATTATGATGAAGCAAAGCCTTTCGATGGGAGAGAAAAGTTATGCACGATGAACGCATGCTGCTTTGTTGTCACATCTTTTTAGACAGCATACTGAGAAGACGGGATCTGTTGCCTTGGCACTCTTGGCGCTGGGACTGACGTGCCGATTTGGCTTGGCAATTTGGCGTGTTGTGCGCTGTGAGGTTGGGTCTCATGAGACTCAAAGAGCAGATCGCTGCAAATTGCAACAGGGTGTCGAGATCCAGTCCGGGAGTACCCGTGTATTCCAGAACTACTGCTTCTGGTATGTGTGGCTCTTGCGGCCCATTTATTAGCAGAACACGCCATATGACAGAATTGAAGTTTGATGCTGGATTGAGAGGGCCCAGAACACAGTTGTGGCTGGTCATAATTATAGCTGACTGAAATACCCCAGCCTTGCTTACCTGCGAGATATAATTATGGTACAGTGGTTCCTGGTGTATTAAGACACATAGTCTCTCGCAACCGACTACCGTGCACTGCCCCTTCGTCCTCCACCTCCTCCTCCCCTTCTCCTCATCTTCAAGTTCTGTGAGAATCGCAGAGTAAGATATTAGTAAAATAGTCGAAACGTGCCGTACATATATATGTATGCCGAGAGCCAGGGTTGATCCGCTTCTGCCGAGCCGGATCCCGAGTTGCAGGGCCTCGTTGCAACCTCAGGGCTGTGAGTGAGGGCCAAGATGTTGGGGTGGAAGGATTTTTTTTAATAGACGCAGCACCTACAGCGCGGTAGTTCCAACGCATTTAGCGGGTTGATGCTAGTGGCCTTTAGTGGTGTCAGGCGAGTCACACACTGGCCGAGATTCGCTGAGCCCCAGCCGCAAGGGTGCTGCATCTCGGATAATCGGCTTTGGATGTGACGTAGCCGAGAGCTCCATTGGGCGGGCCATCCCAGGCTCGAGGGTGGCTGATTCGGGGCATGAGACGCACGTGTGATGGGGGATGGAGGATGGAGTGGTATGGTCTGGGGGCGCGAAGAAAAAAAAAAGAGAGCATCCTGGGGGGTCTCGACCAGAGAAGGCAGAAGCCACTGTCGGGCCACACGGCACAAGGCGGTGCTGGGATGAGGAGCTTGGGCACGTAGGTAGGGCGTTTCTCGGCGTCTCTCCGAAGACTAGATAAAAAAAGAAGTCCATCCCTTCTCTCCGGAATACTTACCTATCATATGCTGGCTTGTTGGACTTTTGAGAGCTGTTGCGGTTCGAGAGCATTTTGACTGACCCCGCGATTCTTCACGATCACTGCTAGACGTCTTGCGACAGCAGCAACAGGAAGGAACGGACTCGCGACAGTGGTCCTGGCTTGGCTGAGGTACATGCGACAGACGAAGAAAGGGCAGAGCAACAAAGAAGCAACAAAGAAAGACGGCATTTCATGACCTTGTCTTGAACACCTCTATCGCCAAACCTAGGACGGGACTTTGTGTTTCTGGTTTAAAGACACTACTCGAACCCTACATTTACGACCAACATATTTATTACTACTGCCTAGCTGAGCGCAGTTTCCTACAAACCTACAGCTGCCAAAGCCAAAAGCGGCTGCGTTCACCACAACAAACCGCCAAAATGGTCGCCCGCGACTCAACCTCTTCAGCTTCCTCCTCTACTTCAGACAGCAGTGTCTCTTCCCAAGGGCACCATGAGACCAACGGCCACTCAGCAGCTGCAGATCACGACAAGGGCGGGGAAGTGAAGGAGAAAAGCCCACCAGGAGGGTTCGACACGACCCCTCTTCCGGATGCGCCGCAGGGATATACGGTGCGCTTCATTATTCATTCAGCCGCAAATCTGCCCGTTGCCGACTTCCACACTGGCGCCTCCGATCCGTATGTGATTGCGACGCTCAAGGGCACGAATCCCAAGCGACACAAGGAAGATCCCGACCTGTCGCACAGGACGAAGACGATTCGACGCTCACTCGAGCCAGTATGGAACGACGAATGGGTTGTCGCCAATGTGCCTCCAGGAGGGTTCACCATTAAATTTAGAATGTATGATGAGGATGCGGCGGACAAGGACGATAGGCTCGGTAATGTCACCATCAAGATACCTGAAGTCTCTGAGAATTGGGAGGGCATTCCCCCTCCTGGGAGGGAGTTCCCGGCCAAGAAGCGAGTAATGAGCAAGCGCGCATATCTTGCTAAAGGCATCGCGAATGTCTTCACTCACGGTCACATGACGCCTCGTCTCTGCATCAGCATGGAAGTTCTGGGCAAATCAGACCCCCCGTTCGCTCAGATGTGCACTATTGGACCAACTTCCTGGATCAAGCACTTTAGTCCAATGATTGGCCGATTGATTGGTACAAAGGTGAACAAGGATGAGAAGGATGATGAGAATGGTGATTCTAGCGGGGGTGACAGCCGCAAGGCCCAGAAATACGAGTAAGCAACCCAAGCTCACATTGAGCTTTATAGGGGCATTATTCCAACTAACACACTTTGTTATAGCTTCCAAGCGAGTCAGATGCAGCTTCAAGGCCCCGTGCCATCAAAGTTGTATCACCGATATGTCGAATTTCGTCCCGTCATTGGTTCTTTGTTTGCTTCAACAGGTGTTCGGGGCAAGATTCTCAACAAAGCGTTACACAAACAACACAGTCGCATCTATAATTTTGATAACACGACGGAGCTTGGAACCTTTGAACCGTGCTCGGAGCAGGCATCTCTGCAGCTTCTAAAGCTCGCACACTTTGACGAAGGAGGTCGCATTTTTACGTATATCCTGACATTGGATGGATTGCTTCGTTTCACCGAGACTGGCAAAGAATTTGGCGTCGACATGTTGAGCAAGCACACTATGCACGCAGATGCAGAGAAGTACATTGCCTGCTCAGGAGAGTTCTTCATCAGGAGACTTCAGCATCCTCATACTACAAGCAACGGAGAGGCGGATAACAAGACACATCCTTCCGAGCCCATTCCAGGTGGACCTCCGACGGAAGCTCCGCCACCAAATCCCGCTTACTACAAGCTCTACATCGACAACGAGTCTGGCACATACCGTCCCGACAAATCTATCATGCCCGACCTGAAAAAGTTTATGGAAAAGAACTTCCCTGGGCTAGGAATTGTGACGATGTGCAGCGGCGACGAAGAACTCACAGAGCTCAAGGAAGAACAGCGAAACGTCAAGAAGCGCGAGGGCAAGATTATGAACGTAGTTATGAATCGAAGCTCGGGCAGCTTCAGCTCCGTGGAGAGCATGCTTAATGTGCGAGATGAGACCTGGGAGCAAGGGCAAAAGAGCAAGAGGGAGGCAGCGTACGCGGTGATGATGGAGCCGAACTCGGAGAAGATTAAGGAGGCTGTCGGAGTGATACTACCGCACCACGATAAAAAGAAGAATGGCGATGATGGGGTGGAGGTGGGTGGTGCGAAGTGAAAAAGGAAAGAAAAAAAAAGGACCTAGAGCGGTGGACCGAAGCTGGTTTTGGTTCGGACGATGGAATGACCTGATATTGATACCATGCGCCTGTTGCTTTCCGATATCTCCCCCTTTTGTTGTCAATGAATATGATTTTAATGCAGAGAATGTGATGTGGACATGATGTGAAATATGAATAGGTACTGGGATTTTGTTGAAGAGTGTAAGCCTCTCAATGTGAGTGGCTCTAAATTCTACAGTGTATTGGTGTTTTGATATCCTACTCCTCACAAAAGCTTCATATTTTAGGTTTCAGTGCCACCCATGTGCTAGAGCACGTCGCCAACTTGACGCCATCTTTATCTGTAATCTCACCCCTCAACTTTGTCTTGCGACCTTCAATCCCTTCTATCCAAGTAGTCACACACACCACCGAATTCGTAGGTATCTGCTTCAAAAACTTAATATCCAGCGCCGCCGTAACACTACTATCCGTAAACACAGTCCCGGACTTTTTCAGCGCGGTATTAATCTCATTCACCACGCCCATCGACTCATCGACCATGGTCATCGTCATACCGCCATGCACCACAGCTTCATACCCGCAAACTCCATCCCCCAGCGAGAAAAACGACGAGACGCGCAGAATGGGCCGGCTCGGGTCCCGCAGGTGTGCTTCATCGTCGGGTTGGAAGAAGCACAGGAGGTGTTGGAGCCCGCGGTCGCCTCGGGTGAGGGTGTTGCCGACGAATTGGTCGCGTAGGTCGTCGATGGGCTGGATGCATTGCGGGATGAAGGGGATGACGCCGGGGGTGTTGAGGTGAGCGGCGCACCAGGGGATGGAGGAGAAGTAGGCGAGGTTGGAGGTGTAGAGGTCCGGGTTGGTGGAAGGGGGGTGGAGGTTGAGAGGAGGACAGAGGACGCGGTAGAGCGGGTCGTGGTTTGGGGAGTGTTTTTTGGTGGAAGATGATGATGATGATGATGATGAAGACATGGTTGATGAATTGGGGCTGTTCAATTCGTCGGGAGAGTATTATGGGATTTTGTTTGTTGAAGGGGTGTTTTTTTTATGGGATAATGGGCGAGTTTCACTTTGCGGAGTGGAAGCGAAGGGGAGGCAAATACCTCGGCCGGATTTCAGGGCCGTGTCGAATCCCGGTTACGGGCGTTCCGGACGGCGGCGCTGGAGCGTCCACTGTCAGCTCCACGGGTTACAGGTACAGATGTCAGTAGTGGGGGATGCATTCACACGCATATTGGTGAAGTCATGGGATGGCTGTAAGTTTTTGTTCATGAGCAGTCATCCATCGCAGTATTATTGATTATTAGTTATTACAATAAGAAAATTAGACCTCATGATAAAGTATTTGAGAATATTCAAAAACAGTTGACGGAATCACCCGCATATAAATGACACTCTCAAAAACAAGCAAGGTACATGAGGAGTGTGTTTGCGTCTTCGCTGTGGTCTAGCCACCTAGGATAATACAAACTTGACATGCCATGCTTGACTGTCAAATAGATGTTACACTAATACCGAATTCAAATATAGCCTAATTCTTTTATATATGAAACTAAACGTCTATTCAAGGGCCTGATAATTGTTCTATCGTTGTAGTTCAATGGGATGGAATCACTGGGTTGACTGAATCATCAGGGTTCTGGGCTTCATTGTCTTTTATGTGGACAGCTGCCCATGTCTTTTTGCAGCTGTAAGTCACGACACCTCTTGCCATCAGTTGAAAAATATGTAAAAAATCCTAAAAATCTCATTGTTCAAACGATTTTTTCTCTCCTCATCTTTCTCACTTCCTGTTCAACGAGCCCTCTCTAGGTCCGGCCTCTTTGTTCGCGCGCACGCTCCCTACGCTCGCTCTCACTCTTGGGCATCCCGTCTGTCTTTCCCTAGACAGATCTCGTGGAACTCGCAATATCTTCAAAAATCCCAAAGCTCATACTTCTGGGTCCATAGTACTGTGCTCATCATGCACGCTCTCAGACCAGATACCAGCGGGTCCGACCTGAGCCCAGAAGAAATTAGGATTCTCATCACCATCGAGCGAACTGGGGCGGGACTATCCATGGGCGCTATATGCCTAACAGTCCTTTCATTCATTCTTTTCAAAAAGCTGAGGACTACTCCAAATATGTTTCTTGTGTTTGCATCCCTTGCCAATGCTGGCGCCAGTATTGCCTCCATGATGGGGTATGATGGCGTTGATAAAGGAGAGGATTCTACTCTTTGCCAGGCGCAAGGATTTATCTTTCAGTGGTGGGTTCTTATACTTCCAATCTTTCTCCTGCGGTTTTCTTCTTAACTATGTTTTAACTGCAATTTGTGGACTCTCATAGCTAAGAGAAATTTACTCGTCAGGTTCATGCAATCCGATCCCTGGTGGTCCTGTGCCATGGCCGTCAACGTTCTTCTAGTTTTCTTCTTCAACGCAGATCCTAAATCCTTCAGGGGATACCTTTGGGTCTACTGCGTAACTTGCTATGGCGTTCCAATGATCCCTGCTATTGTTTTAGTATCAATCCGAGGAGACCCACGAGGTCCTGTGTTCGGAAATGCGGCGGTACGTGTCAACAAGACTTCCTATGGCCCCCGAAGTCTAACGCTGTTCTCAGCTGTGGTGTTGGATCGGATCCAACTGGAGTCTGGTTCGTCTCTATGCTTACTATATTCCCATCTGGATTTGTATTTTTTTCTCCATTATCATCTATGCTGCCGTGGGGTATCACGTCTTCCATCATCGGAACCAGTTGAAAAACATCGCCTTCGTCGGGTCCGACAAACACAACAGAGCCGGTTCAGGAGCAGGAAGCGATGGTGGCGACTCTGCGGAAGAGGTTTGCAATGCTTTAGTTTTGAGTCTTTTTGATTGCCGATCACTAACAATTAAGCAGGGACTTACCAGAGGACAAGAATTTTACGGCACCGTCGTAACAGAGGTTCAAATTACATCAGACTCTCCCGTTTTCGATTTCCACGAGCTTCCCGCCGCGCACATCCCGGCTCACACAGACTCTATTCTGCATTGTGGGCAATCATGGGTGGCAGATACTGAGAACAGACAAGGCGAAGGGATGCCAAAGAAACCGCAACAATTTGAGACTACCTGTTCCTCTGACAGTCACCCAGCTCCACAGTTCACCGTTATCAACAAATTGCGAGCTGCCAAGTCCAGCGCATCACTAAAACTGAGACGGCTTGACCCAGTCAAAATGGCCTATCTACGTACAAGTTTCATCTTCGGGTTTGCTGTTCTAATAACATGGATACCAAGTTCCATCAATCGTCTTTATAGTCTGACTAACGGCGGCAGAGTAAGCTTTCAGCTCAGCGTTGCAAGCGGTTGTGTGTTGCCTTTACAAGGTGTCTGGAATGCATTGATTTACTTCTCAACCAGCTGGAATATTGTGCGTGACGAGATTAAAATTTTCAGGGCCCGTTTGAACAACAGGAAGGGCAACAATTTTCTGGGTACAACCAGATTAGAGAGCCGACTCGATGTTGCGCACTACGGGCATAGAAATACTTTGGAGAGACCCAGAATGACGAGTGTCAAAGTGCCAGCCCCCGCACACTTTGGATTTGACGATATTGAGCTACATGAGCACTTTAGATGTGAGAGAAACTCTGTCTAAGTAATGTCAATTACGTATCGAAGCCGCCAAAGAATCCGCATTTGGAGGATTATGGTGCAGAAGTATTGCAGCAAACGCAAAGACTTGTTTGGCTCACGTTATCTATTTTTCCTGCTGTTGAATTCCCTAAGATGATCCAGGTTTTTGTTGCCCGATATGGGAACGGCAAAGTTTCTTCATTTCTCGGGTTCCCATTTCCATGGAAGATCGTTGATGTCTAGACCTATATACAACATTTGCTGAACTGATTTGTCAGCGTATAAAACACTGTTGCGGCGAATTATCTCGGTTGGAATATTGTAAGCCTTTATTTCCTAAAATAATCTAGGCTTGATAAATGGGTTCTCCTTCAGCAGTATCAATGCCATCGCGAACAACGTTTGATACGGCAACGTCAATATCCTCATCTCCCTGGATCAGATCGAGCCAACCGCTTTTCACCTCCTCAGCAGCCAAAAGAGCATATGCAACATGTGCTACTGTATCGCGGGTAACCTTAGCTTTCAGCGTAGGGTTCTTGCCCAGATTTACCTTGCCAGAAAGCCCATCAGCAAGTGTTCCTGGTCTGAGGCTGATGCCGACGAGAGTAGGACTTTTCTTGGTAGCCTCATAAAAGGCTTCGTCAGCGGCTATCTTCGCCTGGTAATATGTGGCCAAAACGCCGTGGTTGACATTTTTGTTATAGTCGTCCCATTCGCCGGCTGGCCACCATGAGGCGCCGTTGCGACGAGAACCATTGTACGACACTAGTAAAAAGCGTGCAATAGACGGGTCGGCCGCCGCAGCTCGAGCAAAATGGATTGCGGCATCACGGTCAATTTTAAAAGTCTACAGAAGAAGTGTTATTGTCTGTCATCTTTCATAGGAAAAGGGTGAAAGTGTAGCTGGTTTTAGTGCATACCGCTTCAATGCCGCCCTTGCCTCCGGCACCTATGACGAATAAGTTAGCAATGCAATTAGTCGATGGAAATTGATTGTTCTTAAAACACAAGGTCACATCTTACCAGCACTCCATGCGACGTAGTCCGGCTTCACCTGGCTGAGAATACTGGCGGCTCGCTCTTGGCTGTCGACCTCATCGACGCTACTAACAAGGACATTGAGCTTCCCGGGTAGCCCGGCACCCAACTTCTCAACTGCGGGGACCTGCTCCTGTTTGCGAATCACACTGGTGACGGTCCAAGAGCGATTGAGGAGCAGTGGGGTGAGAAGCTGAGCAATTTTACCGTGCCCGCCGAGGAGAAGGACGTGGTGGGAGTTGGCCATGATGAATTGCGATTGTTGGGTTTTTAAAGTGAAAGAAGGTAAAGTTGCACAGGTAAAGCAATCGGTTTCAAACGGGACAGTCTACGACTTGGATATATATACTGCCTAGCTTACTTAGACATGCACTTGGTCGGTACCTTTACAAGACATGACGGGCACACTGGTAAGGTATGATGTGTGATCCTTTCAGATGGTGTGCGACAAGGCATGACGACAACTGATCAATCTAAGAGGGCGGGGTTAGGAGGCTTGCGAAATCTCCGAGTTCAGCTCTCGCAATGCCCGTTCCAATTAGAGTTCAAGGTTCCTCAACACGGACAAGATGCGGCAGAATGATCTGGGGGGGAACAGATGTGGCGCTAGGTGAGCATCAGTACCATTTACAGCTGGATCCCATTTTCTTCGAAACACATGTCAATGGCAGCAGTACGCCAGCTCAAAGCCTGGTGATTAATCGCAGATAACAATTGAGGGGGTGGTTACTCAAGGAAGCCCAAGATGTCAGAATTCAGGGTTCTGTAAGATTATGTCATCACTAATGATGGCCCTCCAGGCTAGCAACAAAGCAAGGTCCAGCCCTGCAAATAGGCTGGTGGCTCACCAGTCGTCTCAGCAGCAGATATTGGAGATTTTCAGATCGTCACTAACCTTTTACACAACTACTACAGAATTCGTTGCGACTTGACACAGACGCGCCGCCGCCGATATTTACTACATGGTTTACGAGTACAGAGATCATTCTGTGATTATTTGACAGGCGGCCAAAGAGGAGGTTACTGAGCGTGGGCCAGCGTTTGCGCCGGACCAAGTCGGTGGGTGACTGACGTAGTTTGTCAAAAAACGTGAAGCCAGAACCATCTCATCTCACCCCTCATTTGTCAAAGTCCTGGCTGTTTTCCCTTCTTCTTTTACATGAGCTTTGGCCGGTGCAGAAGCTGGAGCCGCGCCATGCCCAAGTCTGTTTGCATTATCGGTTAGTGGCCGCCTCTCCGAACGCTGTACTCAGCTTCCTCGTCAAAAACCCCCTTACGTATCCTTGCAAATTCGCCCCCTTTTTTAGAGAGAGGGAAACAAAACTCACCATCCTTTTACAGGCGCTGGCCCATCCGGCCTCGTCGCAGCCAAGACCTTTCTCCATAACGCACCAAGGGGAGAGTTCAAAGTATGCGTCTATGAGAGCCAGGACGCCATCGGCGGGCTTTGGCCGGCGTCCAAGGCGGACGCAGCCCGCCAGGTGCACCCGCTGATGGTGGCTAATCAGAGCAAGCACACGATGCAGTTTAGTGATTTGGCGTGGCAACAGGGCGTGCCGGAGCTCCCGCGTGCCTGGATGGTGGGCCAGTATCTGCAGCGGTATTATGATCGGTATTTGGCGGGTCATGAAGGGTTTGAACTTCAGCTGAAAAGTCGGGTGTTGCGCGCGGAGCAGAAGAAGAAGAAGACGGAGGGTGAGAATGGTGACGGGTCGTCTGCTGGTTGGCGGGTGAGTGTTGAGTCTAAGGATAATGGTAGTAGCAGTGGAGAGAGCGGGAGTATAAGTAGGGAGTTTGACTACTTGTTGGTTGCCTCGGGGTATTTCGGGAAGCCAGCGATTCCGGACTGCTTCAAGCAGCCGTTGATGAAGACTTCGGTTCCTGTTATTCACAGTAGCCAATACCGCGACTTGAAGGGGCTTTTGGGCAAGAACCCACGCGGCAAGGGCAAGATCTTGGTGGTTGGTGGGCAGATGTCTGGTGTCGAGATAGCTGGCACCATTGCGACTCATCTATCGTCAGCAATCAACTCTCCCGAAGAGTTTGAGGTGCCCAACATCGACAAGTACTCACTCTACCATGTTATTCAGCGGCCGATATGGGTTCTCCCGCTCTTTACCACTCCCGAGGTGAGTTATAACCGCTGCCCCCCCCCCCCCCCCCCCTTTAGATATCCTCACATGCTAAAATGAGTACTCTTCTAGCCAAACTTTCCAGCACCCCCTTTCCTACCACTGGACTACACATATAGCCTCAACAACCGCGCCCACCCACTCATCAACAACCAGGGTCACATCACCGAGCAAGATGCCCAAAAGGCCCACGGCCTCTTTGAGGCCAGCCTGGGCACCGACCAGTCCGAGTTCTGCCCGCTTCTCACGCCCAATGACGAAGCGAAGAAACAGCCATCGTATTTGGCTGTGAGCGACTGGTACTGTGATTTTGTGCGCGCTGGAACTATCACGCTATCCCTTGGCAAGGTTGCCTCGCTGGAGGGCAATATCGCGACGCTCGTTCGCGGCGGCTCCAAGATGGACGATGTCGCCGCTGTGGTTCTAGCTACGGGGTTTGATCCGTGTCCTAGTCTTGATTATCTCTCAGAGGAGATTCTCAAGACGCTGCAGCATTCGCCAGAGCACCCAGAATTGGCGTATGCGCTAGCTTTCCACGGCACACATCATCCTGAGGTTCAGAACTTGGGGTTCGTTGGGTTCTACCGGTCTCCCTACTGGGGCGTCATGCAGATGCAGGCGCGATTCTTGGCCAAGTTATGGTCTAGCCCGAGTAACGACACAGCCGGCACTGGTAACAATAATCTGCCTCGGAAGCTCGAGGCTGACGACTCAATAAAGCGCACGCTTGACTTGCGCGGCGACCCAGGCCTCTCACAATTCCCCATGGGCGACTACCTCTACCTCATGCAAGAATTCTCCGAAGCACTCTCCATAGAACTACAACCACCCCTTTTAGACAGTATCCCCACATTATCTCACAACGACCTTCCCTTGGACATGCTCACTCCATCAAGATACCCCTCCACAGGCGACGATGACCAAGCTAAGCTCGACGCCATGACTTCTCTCAAAGAAACAAGAGACGTCGCAGTCGATGGCCTCACCACCCCGCGGTTCGTCTCCCGCGCTGTGTTCCGCAGCCTACTAGGCACATGGTATCTCGACCGCGACCTGAAAAGCAGACTACCTTCACACCCTAGCGGACGATTCGTCGGAACAGCCACTTTCCTCCTCCGCGACACGACTTCTGATGGTATACAATGTGCCGCGGGAAGCAATAGCACGACCGCCAATACCAATAACAATAGCAACAAGGAAAATGGGAGTACTGAAATTTCTGGAACTGACGACCTCGGCATGGAGTACCTCTACATCGAGGAAGGTGACTTCACTGCCGACAATGGTTTCACATTCAAGGCTACGCGGCGATATATCTGGCGGTATGATGAGATGACGGAGAAACTAAGCGTATGGTTCGTTAAGCCCGATGACCAGAAGCGCGCGGATTATCTCTTCCACAAGATTGAGTTTGTCCAGCCGGAGAGTAGACAGCAAGCCAAGGGATGGCCTGCCAAGGCGGGCCATCTCTGCATCGATGACTACTACGATGTCAAGTACAACTTTGCTTTCAAGGCCGTCAATCTCAAAGACTGGAATATCGAGTACACTGTAAACGGGCCGAAAAAAGATTATACGATTCGCGGGACTTACACGCGGTAAGAAATGTGCCAGTCTTTTAAAAACCAAAGCAATACAAAAAATGAACAGGGACTTCCAGTCCAGTCTCAGTAGTCTGCGTTCGGCATGTTGCTTGCCTTTTGATTGTGCATCATTGTACCCAAACGAGTCAAAGACTTTATATCATCATAGGAAAGGTGTTGGTTTTACAAAGATTTCCACATTAATCTAAAAAAACAACCCGCCGGTTAGCTTTTTACAATTCTCCATCTGTTTTTCAGATCAAACAAGGATAAGGTTCCTCAAACACCGCCCAAGCAGGAGCCAAGCAAGCCACAAAAATTTGTTGAATGTGTACACAGGATAAGTCAAGTCTTTAGGCAAATGGCCCCTAACCACACAATTTTCCGAATATCCCCAGCCTGATCAGTTTCCCTTTTCAGACCGTCTAGAGCTTAACCAGTTTCTGGTCCAGATGGTTGCGGTAGAACTTGCGCAGCGACGGGGAGAGCGCGAGAGTTTCTTTAGTGAACTCAACTTGCGGAGGACAGGTGTTTGTGCACTCCTGCTCAGAGGGTGAGGCTACTTCGATAGGCAAATCTGCAAGATCTGAGTCAGAAGCAATCAAAGTTGCGCCTTGGCTCTCACCGACGAGTTTCCAATCGCTGAAACCCTGCGCAACGTGCTGGTCGATAGACGACATGGTTTTCTGAAACTCGAATTACCAATTGCTCTCATGCAAAAGATGGCAATTTAACTTACCAAAGAATCTATCAAAAGAGGTCGCTGCTCCAAAAGTAGCCTATCAGCCAAAGCTTCAACATCCCTATCTGCATCTCGAATGATGTCCTACATGCTCGGGGCTGAGTTGGAGAATGAAAGCAAATCAGGCTCCAGGCTGGCCGTCTGCTCACAGTTTCCGTTTCGAATCTCTGCACACGCTGCACGAGGCTTGATCGGGCGAGTAGAGCTCTTCGAAAAGGCTTCAATCGTTAAGGATGCCAATTTGCCCTTTACATCGGCCAGTGCTAGGTAGACCTGTTGTAGCTCGGCGTTCAGCTCCATTATCTTGGCGTTGTCCGTAGCTCGATGCGATACTAAATTTTGCACCTCGTTCTGTAGTTTCACAACCTGGAAGGAATGGTTGCTAATGACCTTTTTGTTGGCAGTCAAGATGTCCTGGATGGATTCCAAGTTAATGGAAAGCTACAAGGCATGTGTTCCAAATAAAGTGAGAGTGAAAAAACCCACCTGTAGTAGCACAGCGAGTTGTTTTGCCTCCCCATGGTGTTCTAAAGTTTTGACCAAATCCTCAAGCTCCTCATGGAGGCCAACAGGTGTGGAGGTTTGGTAACTTGTACCAGAGTTTTGACGGCCATAGCTATCGATCATGTTGAAAAAATAAACAGCAAGGCGTTTCTGAGCCTAGTGAACAGAACAGGGGTTTTGGAAGAATTTATCGATGGTTGCGAACAGTGGAGTTATTGTTGAGAAGCCGTCGAGAGGTGAACGGAAAGCAAATGCTGACAAGACGTTGCCGAAGAGAGGTGCAAGGTAAGCTGCAAAGCAAGACTGGCTCTGATTTTGCCTCTAGGGAAGAGAGCAAATTAAATTAAAAGATATGAGGATTTGTTTGTAGTGTACGGTAAAGTGAAAGTGTGGGCCTGTGACGTGCTTCTTTATTGGCATCTCTCAGTTGATATGCAGTTGCGCAGTCAGTAGTCGCGGTCAACGCGTTGGAAGCTGCAATGGAGATTCGAAAATGCAGTGACAATTTTATTATGCAAGTCAAACGTCCCAAACGCGTGAAGAAGGTAGGAGGGAGAAGGAGGATGAAGAGGAAGTGAAGACCGAACAAATGGGCGGTGACGAAGGCCACAAGGCAGCAATTCAGTCGGCTGCAAGAGAGAGGTGGGACGGCTGTTAACAGTGACCAGAAAATGAAGGTATCATGAACCTCAGCAAGCGCACCGAATACGTTACGCACTTGGGCATAAAAAATCACCCAAAAAACTCAACAGAATCAGTAAGCCGCCGGATAATGGGCCAGTAAGAAGGTCCTCTATTAACACCTATAGAATGACCTGACTATAAAAATAGCTATAAGAATAGCTGTAGAAGCTAGGGCTGATTCCCCCCGCTTGTAGGGCTCTGGATTGCAATTTATTGCCGATTTCCTGTTAACAATTAGAACGGGGATTAGATACATATGCACATAGGTATGTGTAGATATATAACCTGTAATAATGGAAGGATTTTGCCTGTTGTTTCTCCTTGATAAATAGAAAGGCGAGGGATGGGAAGCCTATGTTCAATATAGGTAGAAAATAGAACAACGTATAATAAGTATTGTTAATTATCTCTCAAATATATTTAGTATACTATAGTAGTTGGAGTGTTATTGACTAGCGTCCTGGCTCAATAGCGAAGTTATGTTTGTCACTAGAGCTATATAATCTGTCCAACGGGCCGGTTGAGGCTTCAGAGGCTACTGCAATTATGCGGTCTGCTAGAAGTATGCTAGGCCATTTAAAAGTCTCAGATTGCTAGAAACGGGCTATATGAAGCGACTTAATATTGTTGCCAGCCGAGTCAATATCTGATGGAATGCAAGTAAAGCCGTGGACTTGCAGCGGTCTGGAAAGGTGCAAGTTGTCGTTGATTTCATTCCTCTCCACTTTACACAGCTCAATGTCTGAAAAGAACAATCGTGATTCACGCACGAATTAGCCTGAAAATATGCTCTCCAAATACAGATTAGTAGTGTATTGTGAATGGAGAAGATCAGTGGTTCGGCTCCAGGAATGTGCGTCGTTGGCTGTTTCTTCACCAAACATTCCCACACGTCACTGTGCGTCAATGTCAGTCCACCCTGCCTGCCCCTCTCCTGCAACCTGCCCCAACAACCACCGTTCCTGCGCCATCATACCTTCTTTGAAGTCCCAGGCTCCTTCTCGGCCTCCTCACTCGCAGCCTCAGGACAACGGTATCGACTACCATGTATCCCTGATTAGCAAGTGCCAAGAATGCACTTCTCACCTCCTCCTCACAACCCCTCCATCCTTACCCCTCTGCCACCATGAAGCTCGCCGTTTTCAGCACAAAGCCCTACGACAAGAAGTATCTCGATGCTGCAAGCAGCTCGGCTAAGACTGCTGATTCGTCATAAGCCGTCGAACTTATCTATCATGATTTCCCATTGAATGACAAGTCTGTCCCACTGGCCAAGGGTGCTGATGCTGTTTGCGCGTTTGTCAATGACACCCTCAAGGCCAGCACTGTCGAGGCGCTGGCTCAGGTTGGAGTCAAGGCTATTCTGCTTCGCTGTGCCGGCTTCAATCATGTGGATCTACCTGCTGCGGAGAAGGCTGGAATCATGGTTGCAAATGTGCCCTCTTACTCTCCAGAGGCTGTTGCCGAGTTTGCTGTCGCCCTGATTCAAACGCTGAACCGCAACACCCACCGCGCTTACAATCGTGTTCGCGAGGGCAACTTTTCCCTTGATGGACTTCTGGGCAAGACCCTCCATGGCAAGACAGTTGGCATCATTGGTACAGGGAAGATTGGAATTGCCACAGCTCGGATCATGAAGGGTTTTGGCTGTACCATTCTGGCTTATGACCCATACCCATCAGATTATCTCAAGGGCATTGGCGAGTACAAGGATCTTGATGAGCTTTTATCCAAGTGTGACATCATCAGTTTGCACTGCCCTCTAATGGAGAGCACCGCTCACATCATTAATAACGACACCATCGCAAAAATGAAGCCAGGTGTCCTGCTGGTCAATACCTCTCGCGGTGGCTAATTGATACCAAGGCTGTCACCAAGGCACTCAAGAGCAAGCACCTTGGAGGCGTGGCTCTAGATGTGTACGAGGGCGAAGGCGCAC
Organism: Zelopaecilomyces penicillatus; assembly: GCA_005765155.1. Taxonomy (NCBI): domain Eukaryota; kingdom Fungi; phylum Ascomycota; class Sordariomycetes; order Hypocreales; family Pseudodiploosporaceae; genus Zelopaecilomyces; species Zelopaecilomyces penicillatus. Next base: position 341,693 of record VCCP01000006.1, read on the forward strand.
TTTTCTACGAGGATCACTCAGGCGAAATCATTGATGATGATGTGCTGATGCGCCTCATGACTTTCCCCAATGTCATTGTCAGCGGCCATCAGGCCTTCTTTACAGAGGAAGCTCTGCAGGAGATTTCAGAGTGCACGCTGCGCAACCTGAGTGAGTTTGCTAGCACAGGAACGTGTAAGAATTCATTGATGAAGGACAAGAGTTCGAAAGATAAGGGTTTTAAACCCGTCCGTAGTGTTTAGTTATTCCAGCCAAACTCACCCATGTCTGGTTCTCTTTGAGCTTTAATTTATCGTTTAACCATCAAATGACACTGCCAATTTTCCTTTATTTTATCTATAAGTATTCGGGTCGGTCATATTAAGTGTGTAGTAGACCATGGTATCTCTATAGAGATATACCAGAAGGTAGCCAAACCTACGTCTGCAGAGCTGACCATCACCAAACAAACGTGGTTTGATCTCAGGGTCAGTTCCATCACCTGAGCGATGGATTAAAAGCGCCCAGATCCCAGCTCTGGTGCTTCCATACCGCACGTCAACCGTAGCCGGAAAACTAGTTGGGTCCGGTGTGCTTCTCTCATAGAGTCGGTCGGTATTGAGGGTATATATGACATTGAATAGTTAACATTCCATCTCCCGTCTTGCAATACGGCATCGGGGAACTCCAGGAGATCAATTTGCAGGGCATCTGGTGGTTCTATTAATAAACTTGATAGTTTTTAGTAAGAATACAATCTATCATATTGATCTTGCAACATCGTCTCCGTGTCAGCCTTCTAGCCTCATATCTCCAAGTCGACTCGTGTAATTCTATCCATCTCTTCAACAAAGTCAATGTGGATTGGGTTTCTCAATCTCAGTAGCTCTGCCAATCTCTCACTCCCGTCCCAATACGAATTGGCTACAGATCCATTGGGGGCAGAACCAGCTGCCCCATCAAATAAGTCCAAGTCACCTACACTGACGTCTACTGGTGCGGAATCTAGGGGTGGATCAGGCATCAATAGATCCCCATCCAAATCTATTCGCCTAAGGCTCCCATCCCTCTGAACAGCTGTTTTCATGAATGGGTCAAAGCGACCGTCTTCAATGGCCCATGTTCGAGCCCATCCTTCCACGCTAAACGCCCAGATAATAATATCCGGCGAAGAGTCCAGGGCAAGCTCAGTGAGGTTGCTGCAAACCGCTACAGGCTGTCCGCTTATCTCGAAGGGATACGCAGGGCTGTTTCGAATGGGGTCGCCCAGTAAGTCAAGCACTCCATTGTTATGCTCTGTGTGCCAAAGGGCTGAACGGTGAAGCCATTGTTCGCGGCCATCAGCAAAGGCATGCTCAAAGGTTTGAGGAATAGGGTTCGAGCGAGTCATATTGTGGAAAACGTCAGGTGGAACAGTATAAAATACCACTATCTGTCTATTCAGGCCCGAATTGGCTGGTTCAGACATTGAATGGTGATCTCGGCTGAATAGTTCTTGCTCGAGTTGGTTTCCACGATGGATTGCATAGGTAGCCACAACCCGGACTCCATGTCTTGTATCTGCCCCTGCGGTATACAAAATAGGCACAGGCGAAATAGCACTATGAGGTGGCCGAAACCAGACTTTTCGAAGCAATCTGGTCAAGGATCCTACCGGGGCATCAGTACCTAGACAAAGGTATCCAGTCCGTGGATCTGTGAAAAGAATGTGGTATCCATCGCTGAGAGGTATAGCTCGAAAATGATCTGCACTCTCGGAAGAGATTCTGCGTAACAGATTGTCGGAAATTGTAGGTGGTCCTAGCAAATCATTCAACAGCATCAAAGCCCCAGAACTTGAAGAAGTAGTCGCAAATGGCTCACGGATTGGAGATCCAGGATTGGAGTTCGTAAAGGACACAACGGATGTGCTGCCCAAGCCCAATAGCGTTGTAGCAAATTCATGGACGCCGCTTTCAATGGAATCGAGGGAGCCGCCAAGTCCTCCAGCGGAACTGATAAGCCTCAACTTCTTCGCTGTGTCAACCCCGCGGCGTTGAGGAAGAAAGTAGAGGAAATCACTAGGTGACGCGAGAGGGAACCACCTGCTCAGGTCTTGGCCGGTCAGAGCATCTATCTAATGCAACTCAATTCCAGCGGAACAACCAAAGGCCACACAGTTTCGCTGAGGACAAATCGCGACCGAGCGGGGTGGATCATCTGGATGGCAAATGTTCCTGTATACTGACCTCGGTCCATTCTCTGTCGGCGCAGCGTTATATGGAGACCGCTCGTGACAAATGCAAGGCCCATTAAAGGTATTGGGTCGGTTGGGTGAACCCGAGCCAGATCCCTCGTTTGACGTGTTCTCAGAGTATGGGCTTGGTGCCCCAATTCTCTCGTCCATCAGATCAACAACCATTCCAATCCGTCCCTCCATCAAAAACGCAGCAGCATGACGTCCAGCTGAAGTATCCATACTGGAAGCTATAACTCGTCGAGGACATATGATGCTAGCCACTGGACGGAGAAACCCTAGAGGCATCCCTTGGCGGCGACGCAGCGGTATCGACCACATTGTCCGTTCGCGAGGACAAACATGATTCAACTCATATATAAAGACTAAGCGGTCATGAGCAGCCATAATGAAGCGCCCACACAAGCTCACTGTGAAGATAGTAGAGTTGTTGGGTGCACCAGCCCTGAATCCAGGCACGATCGCACTGAAATCAGTAAAGCCAACCTCTACAAAGGCACTTCCTTCAGGGTGCAAAAGATTGCTTTCTCGTGAGATCCATCGGCTCATCATTCTCTCACGGTTGAGGTCGGGGTCCCGGGCAAGACTCATAGGAGTGAGTATTCTCAGTATGCTGCTCCACCATCCTCCCTTTTTGAGCATGTAAACCAGCAACATACGGTCGAGGGAGGCGTAGAACCAGGATCGGCATGTGTGACGAGCAGCGTTGAAGTCGATCGGAGTCAGAAAGAAATATACTTGTTGAACTATTTCGGTCGGCAACCTCATCGCACAGGGCCTCACTGCGTTTATACATGTTAGTAAAGGTCACAGTTATCCTTTATGTCAACCTTCATCAAAGGAACAACACGTACCACCTCCCACCTCTACCACATATTCGTTGCCGTGCATTCTCATCACCTCTGCTGGCTGCGACGGCACAGGATGTATGCGGTAATCACCACTCGACACCAAAGCAACCACGGTCATCGTGTCGCCAGTCTTGTTCGCGGGTCGCTGCGAAAATGTCCTCGATCTGGCTGACCGAGTTCCCGCAACGCCCCTTGAGACTAGGATTTGCGAGGACGTTTTGGCGGGCACCCTCCAAAGAGAGGAGGCGCTGAAAGAGACTAGGAAAAAAAAGGGGGGAGTAGGATAATATAGGGTTGAGGAGCAAGGCAAAAAGCAGAGTCTGGCTCCTTGCCTCTGATATCTCAATTAACCTCGGAGTCTTTCCTGCCAATTTCACAAGATTAAAGGGGAAACAAACACGGTGACATAAAGAAACCAGGAGCATACACAAAGATCATACTGCCTTGATATCAGGTCTAACTGTATCGCTCTTGCCCTGAGGCTGAATGCAAATAAAATGCTAAGGAAAAGCGCAACCCAAAACGGCAACAAACTGAGAATAGCCTCGACAAACAACAACAACAACAACAACAACATACGCCAAAACGAAACGCCGTCATCAATAAAATGGGGTTCAATAGGCTTTCCATCTTTAAGGGATGCGAGCCCTACATTTCCAAATAAAAGTATCATGAACCAATGAAGCTCCAGTTCCAGGCCGACTCAACAATGGAACATTCATTAATCATCCCGTTGTAGGTCCATCCACACATTATCATCACCAATACCTAGGGAACGCTCCACGTTACGTATCATCTGGGCCGGCCGTGACTCCAAATCCGGCGCTGATGACGTGTCTGTAGACTCGTCATCGTCAATGTGCAATGGAGGCGGATCCTTGTAAATCCAAGGTTGCCGCAGTCTACGTATAACAGTTAGCAACGAATTGATCTAATATGTACTTCTGACCAAGAGAACTTACGGGACGATGAGGCTTGGGTTCACAAACGTCAGCCCTTTCTCCTTAAGCTCGTCCAACGTGCTGCCTCGTCGCAGGAGGATTTGCGATCGTGAGTGTCTTGTATCTGGATCATCCTCATACTCATCTTCCACAGCCTCTTCGCCACCGTCATCATCAGAGCCATACTTAGGTATCATTGCTCGCAATGCGATATACTTTGTCAACGGCTCAAACCGCCTCTTGAAATAGTAGCTGTACCAGATGGTAAAGGGAATGAGAGGGAAAACTGCTACAGACTGCACAAAAGCAGCCAACGACGCAATCTGCCCAACCATGACGACCTCAAAAACAAGAAGCCCAATGACAATGCGATAGCAAATTATGCGCCACGCACCTCCAGTTGCGTGTTGGGGTTGGTCCATTGCGTAAAGCAACATGTATTTGAATGTGAAGTAGCCAAGCGTAAAATAGAGCGTGCCAAATGCCAGAATAACGCATCCCGGCATTACGACGCTGTAGATGAGGCATAGGTTAAAGATAAGCAATGATGTCGGCAGATAAAAACCGTATTGGAACACAGGGGGCTTTTGCAGCTCCGCGTAGTCTCGCGGCGTCCGTGCCAAGAGTCGATAAATCGGAAAGAGGATCACGCTGCCAACCTCCAAGATCCTGAACGGCATCAGACCAATACCCTGAAGCATGATGAAATTGATATAGAAAATAGACAATTGTTCCACGTCTCGAGCTATGGCCTCGGGGATCTTGCTGGTATCTTTCAGGAAACCTTGGATAGTGCTGAAGAAATCGAAACCTGTTCTCGACACAGCAAAGACAAAAAAGGTGTTGAAAAAAGTGAAGAAGAAGTTCTTGGAGATGAGTGAGAGCTCGACGTCGCCATTAGATATCATCCCTTGACGTTTAGAAAGCCAGTCGTAGAGATACGGTACCGCGACGTTGAGCAACGAGACTACCAACGTGGGCAAACCGTTCTGAACCAGTGAGTAAATAATCGAGTGGCCCTTTAACCAGTGAACCACGGATGGAACCACTTGTTTCATAGTGCAGATGCTAAGCCATGATGCCAGAATGGCTGTTGGGAAGATCCAAATAAGAGTTAGAAATGTGATGAAGAGAGTTATGGCCCAGCTCTTAAGTCTCCGAATTCCACGACGCGCGTATGTATTCCTCCACACAAGATCGGATGGCGATGGCGCAGACTTTGCCAGGAATCGGCCAGGTCGAGGATCTATCTGAGCCTGGATAACCATTTGACAGGATGCCACCGAGTCCATGGTCACAAGAACCATACCCGTGGGTTTATAGTCCTTCTTTCGCGCTTTAACGACCTTGTCGTCCATTCGTCGCAGCTTCTCCTCATAGTAATCAATCGCATCTACAGTCTTGCTCCGCAGGCCAAAGATGCCATATCGCAGGGAGACTTGCGGTCTCTCGGCTCCAGTGACGTGAGGCTGATCCTGATGGCCCGCCAACAGACGCCAGTTTTCAGCAGCTTCTTCGTCGCGGTCCACCAGCTGTGCATCTGATTCCGGCGTGGCGCCATTCGATGATTGAGATGGAATGTTGCTGTGAAGTGCCTCTCGTTGACTCAGCATATATCTTGCCCAAGATGCCTCCAACTTGCGAAGAAGCACATCGCGCTCCGCCACGAGATCATCCAGATCCGACCAATCCCTGCAAACGGTCACTGAATCGACCTTGCCAATGCCTAACTTGGCAATCAAGGCCGTGATGCGAGCCTCGGATCTGAAGTGGGGCGGAACACCAGTCAGGCGAAACGTTCGATCTGTAACCGTAGACTGTGATCCTAGATAATCCTGTCGCAGCTGTATAATTCGGAAAGTCTCCCAGTTGATAGAATAGAGCGTCAAGCCCACGAAAAAGTAGGTAAAAGTGACATATGCCCAGAGGAAAGTCTTCTCTCGGCTCTGGTCCTTCGGCGTTCCATCCGTGATGCCGTCAAGGCCGACCCCATGAAGTGGCAAGTGCACTGGTGTGTAATGATAATATAACCCATGCGTCTCGTTCCCATCCGTATTATTTCCGCCCAGCCGTAGCTGGAAGTTTCGATAATGAGCGTTAATCGGCAAAAGCACCACGACCGCCAGGAATGTCATGGCAGCAAAGAGACGAATGGCCATCTTGAAGAAAGCTAGAAACTGTTTGAGTAGGTCAGCGCCACTTGGCCTACATCCCAAGCTCCAACAGTTATAAACCTACCACAAATGCATCGAGTCCAGCCGACGCCAGAATCTGCTGCTCCGTCACTCTATACAGGCGTGGCATCCAGCCGAGGAACGAGTCACCCAGAGCAGGAAGACCTATGGCTGGGTCGAGGCGCTTCGTGCGCGCGGCATACAGGGCGGGCCATCTCGGACGCAGTATCTACAGTCACGGTACTGTCAGTCTCCATATGTTCGACCTTCGTCTGAATGCTGGCCGTTTCAACAAGGCTGGGGAAGCCATTTGCTGGGTAATGGCAAATAGGCGGCGAGCTTACGCAGAATGCAATAAGAGCGGTAACTCCCAGGAGCGATGAGAGCACCAGCTGGACCACGAGGTCCTTGGACGGGGGCTGGTTATACTCCCGGAAGTCGCACTCCTTCTTTGTATCGTTGAGATTCAGCATGATTGCCTCATTTCCCTGCGACGTCGTTGTCGTGAAAATGTCGTGGGAGAGTTTGAGGTTGCGTACAACACCAAGGTTGGACGCTCAGCGTCTCGCGCAGACGCAGAATGCAATCGAGGGGGGGTTCGTCAGCTCGAGGCGATTTAATTAGGCGACGATAACTAGTAGCTGTTGATGGGAGCCTGAGCTAGGTAAGCTTCGTCGTCGTGACCATGACTCCATGAGCGATGGCTGGTCTTGTGACGTATTGCGACTCCCGCACAGACTCCAGTGCCCCAGCTAGGCAAGTCCCCAATTCGGAGGGCCATCCACAGTCGTCATCAGCGATTAGTCATCCTTGCCCAGTGGCAGTGTTGGTGCATAAAGTTATGCTCATATAGTGCATAAATAAGTGTGTATCCCTCCCGTTAATGACCCCACAGGTACTATCTACACCAGATCACAAAGTATACAATAAAGCTTACGCTATTCATTAATATATCAAGAAGCTGCGTGACCTATTATTCCATTTCACATTCCACATCATTTTACACGTATTAAAAAGTATAATCCATTCCTAATGCGTTAATCTTCAACTTGAGCTCATCCACCCATACTGTGTAAGTGGCATAATGATACCTACCCTACAGCTTTGGATCTATCAGCTCCGAATATTATTGCGTCACCCGTTCTGGTTCTAAACATAGTATCAGTGAATTTAATTCAGAATATATCTTATTTTTAAAAGAATGTGCTCATGTGATAATTTATGTATCACTTCTGTCAGTCAATTGAACAAGCTAAAGATAATCAGTCATTATCCAATGCGTCTCAATACCGTTTGCGATGAGTCAAAGCATTCACTTCTACCAGACGCTCTGACAGCAATTGTCACAACCCTCACATTCATATATGCTGCAAATCAGAGGACAATTCTGAATTTCTAGAGACCTTTCCCCAGCCATGAGGGAGAAACGCCCAATCGCCGCGCTTATGCCACGGACCAGAGTGTTACACATGCAACTCCAACCCCTCTGATCAACTATCACTATGGAGGATCTCACATTGATTAATAAAGTGTTCTTGTCTCGCCAAACATACCAAACGAACTCCCCAAAAGCAAAGTCTGTTGTGTAAGTGAAAATTCTAACCTATAGGGACCTCAACCGCTGCCTTGCAGCATTGTGAATGACTAGGGTTAACGCACCAGCACTTCCCCTGCTCTTGTTGTGGGACGGCTCACAGCACGTAATATGCCATCAGGTCATAGTGCGGCATGCAGAAACCTGAGACTAATAGCGAGCTGATTGGTGATGGCAAGTACACTCAAATATAGGGGGTTCCTTGGGAGGAGCGGAACTTCGGAATCATGGCCCGGTTCTTCAAACGTTAGTTGCACAATGTAATCATTGGCTCAGGTGTAGTAACGGAAGTTTTCTCTGTTACACACACACGTTCTGCCTGTAGTTCGTTACCATGCAGTGATTTTAACCCCAATCCCTTCATACGTCTTGTGATCTCCTTGTGTTAATGGTGTGACATGTCATCTTGTAACAGTTAGGTTTGTCAGATCTACTCCTCCAGTCCCCCCCGGTGGACATAGTATGATTTGTAGGTTGATATTCATTTTCATGTGTCACCAACCAGGCCCTGGAAGCCATATAGCATTGTTAGAAGTTGTTCGATTCTAGAACAACGATGGCTAAAACGAGTCTGGACCCGGTCTGGTCACCGCCCATGCAAGTGCACTTGTATGAGAGACAATAAACGTGTACAGTAGTTTGATTCCTGCTGTATGACCGGGCATGGCTTTGGTCCATTTCGGAAACACAATTAGTAGAGGAAGTGGCGAAAGACAGTACCGTATCGTGCCTAGTGAAAGCTGAAGATGAGGACAAACGCATTCAGATACTGGATTGAGGAGTAGAGGTTACCTGTCCTTGTGCAATCACAAAGGGGGGGACCAAGTGGATTTTCGGTCGTGAGATATGGAAAGCCATGCATGCCATACATGGTCGACTCAAATGCATAAAAAAGCGCATCACACCGGTGACCTTGCGCACCGGCAAACAAAGTCACCGGAGTCTTTCCCGGGGCCCCGTTTCTTCTAGTGGGCGGCATTGATGTCCGACTAAGATATCCTGTAGTGCAATCGCACAGCGACGCAAAGTTAATAACCTATCACTCGATAACTCATTATGTTCGCCATATCTGCAGGTTACCGCGGCCGCACAAGATTCTGCAGCATCCATGTTTCTTTTAGCCGGCCACTAATACCAGGCTTTTACGTAGTGATACATGACGAATAAATTGTCAAGATGCTACGAAAATTTGTCACCATGATATGCTTCCTCCGGCAATCGCCATGGCCTATGGGATTAAGTGTGCGCCGACGCAAACTGGCGACAGATAATAGCAGGTGAAAGCAAATCGGCCAATGGTGTTGTTGGCATTGGCGCAAAGTGCCTTTGGCTCTCTTATATAGCGATAGATATCCGAGTTTTGGCAAAAAGAAATTGCATCAAAGATTATACAGAAAATCTGCTTGCTCAGGACACTTCAAAGCCACTGGACGTTGGATGGGAACAGGGTCACACTTTCTTACACCGGTAATCAAGCACTGATCCGGAGCATGTCTTCCCTAAACAACGAGATTGACGAATGGAGCTTCTCCACGCTGTGCACATCTAGATAGCGTTAGAGTTAGACATTCCAAGGACCACTGGCAAGGAGAAGCAACCCTGTCTCCATCAGAATCCAACGTGCATGCAAAAAGCCGCATATGGGTGTGTAGCACGACCCGAAGCCATCTTGTCCCAACAGTGTCGTTGTTTGAGAAAACAGTCGAGGCCGATTAGCATTCCGGGAAACTGAGAGCAATGCCGTGAGACATCAACCTTGATAATAAACAAATATTTAAGGGGCTTGCTTGCTCATGTCGAGTTTGGTATGCCCCAGTGGCTCAGTCAACATCAATACTGCCAGCATTATTACCTCTCCTCAACCCGTTTTCTAACAATCCTGCTTACGAGAAAACTTAAGCCAGGCTGCTATGCCTGAGAGAAAGGCTTTGAGGGAGAAGTCTAAGCCGACTCGGGAGAGTGGCAGTGCAATTGCTTCCGTGCCCACAATTGGAGGCAAGGAAACGAACTCAGTTATATAAGACAAGATAAAGCTGACAACTAACAGCAAAGGCAAGAGTAGCAACGAGGGTGGAGGAGAAACTGCCATTCGCGCTGGAAAGGTTTACGCGTGAAACTGGTCCTTGGCATCCACTGAAGTTTTGTGATGACCATTCCATGGTCAAGACAAGCCAGGACGCCAAGACCGAGGCTCAAGAAGCTGACGACCAGTCGACTGCAGCCACTCAAGGTTCAACCAAGGAGGCCAAGGCAGCCAACGTAGCAGACTCGCAAGTTTGAAAGTACTGTTTACCGGCTATGGATGCATCCGAAGCACTTGTGGAGCATATTAGTTGGCATGTGGTGGCATGTGGCTCACGACAGTAGATGCAGTCAAAAACTGTGTCTGACGGTGAAGGGTATGGATTAGTTTGCGAGTTTTGACTTGGAGAACCTGTGATTGTAAAATCTAGTCTTGGTGCGAAGTCAATTCCAGAACAACCGAGAATAAGCAGGTTTGACCAAAAGCTAAGCGGGCAATTGGCGTCTGCGTTGACAGTGTTTAAGCCAAAGTGTCTGCATATGCCGTGCATGTCTGGCTGAGATGTGTGTCACATCGCTAGAATTGTTCGCCTGCGGGACGATGACTCGTCGTCATGACTGGCATTGGTATGGCTCAGGATTCCTAGTGTAATCCAGGTGTTGTTCAAGTGAGTCGAATTTGGTGGTGGTGGCTCCAACCCTCCCAAGACTGCCAAGCATTGTCGTGATCCATCGATGACAACGAACGACACGGCATAATGGAAACCGATAAGCCGTAGTAGTCATTGACTTCCCCGCACTTCGGATCACTGGGCAATATGTGTGTGGTGTGGTCTTGCATGCATTTCTCCACGTTGCCCACAGCGTTGGTATGTCTTTCAGTTTGCTGGTGATTGTTCGCGCGTGCCTGTTTGCTGTTTCCTTTGTTGGCTAGCTAGGTGAGCTGGAGCGGTCACATTGTAATCAGGAGCTGAGGGCAGGAAAAGAAAAAGAAGCAGTCGAAGCAGCACAACGTAATCTACGCACTGTACTGGCATGACTGTTGTGAATGCACATCATGCATCCCAGGCTTTGCAGCAGGAAAAGCAAACTGGACCTGCGGCTCGGAAATTGCGCTTCTCCGGGCAAGCCCTGGCGACTGCAATGCACCTTCTATGCATTGGACTGCGTAGGTACTGTCATTACAGGCGGAAACTGCCAACCAGTACGGAGTACCAACAACCAGCGCTGTTTGTTCCTGTTGATGCCCTGGAAAAGAATCTAGCCCCTGCAGGCACCTGCATAACTTCGGCTCGTATCCGCCGAAAATGTTATGGAGAACAGACGAATTGAGGCTTCTTTCCACCCATTATCACGAGCCCTACGACCCTTCACAACCCCCTTCCACGTTCCTCGTCCACCTAACTTCCCTCCCTCGGCAGGGTTCGCGGGGGAGGGCGCACGCGAGAGAGAGTGGCATTCGCGGGGGAGAAGAGCGTGAGAAAGACACCTCAATTCTGAATGTTGTGTTGGAAACGCGTTTGACGGACGCGACTACTATCCCCCCTCCAAGAGAGCAAGAGGGGAGGGGGGGACTCCATTTGTCACTTGCCCGCGACCCACGCGTGACGACAAGAGTCAAAGTCTCTAATGCTGGCAATTAAACGGCGTCGTCGGTTGAATTGGATCAATCCTCCCTTGTTTTGGAGGGATCCACTAAGAATTTTGCATGAAGCTCACAAGCTCAGCACGCCTTACGCAGAAAAGGTGTGGAGCATTAAACACTAAATCACACCTACAAGGTCCCCCCGCTGACCTCGTACTTTGTAATGAAGGTAGGGTAGTGAACTAATTACTTGTAATAAGAAGGGGTAACTTCTAGGGAAGCTTATCTTGCCGGAACATGCCTCAAGCATCGATGCCTCTGATATTTGGTGGCGTCTTGGTGAACATTGATTGTGTCTTGGTTCTATCAGAGTCCAGTTACGATCTTTCGCAGCAACTCAGGAAACTCTCGTGTAGTAAGAATAGAAACAAACATTCGGCGAACTGTCAATCACAGTCCATTGCTGGTCGCGTGCCCACATCTCCGTACCAGCTCTCGTATCGGTTAATGGTATCAGTTGACGAACCAAAATTAGCTATACGAAGTGCGCAGGCAATATTTTGTCAGCACAAACATGGCCAGAATCGTCTGAGACTCCAGCGCACTAGCAAAGTACGAGGTCGGACGAGGTATCTGCCGCGATACCATGCCAATGCACAACTCAGGACCCCCAAATCACGGACATGTCTCGGGTACTTTGGATCGTGGTTGTACGTGCTGGCAATCAATGGTCAAAGTAACGCCTACACTACGGGAATGCTGGCCCTTACGAATCATTGATCGTGTGCTATCAAAGCTTGGCAAGAGGCGTGCCATTGGCCAGCGTGCACTGAAGTGCTCCATCGTTCAGTGGAGGGATGGAGAGCGCCATGCCTGATTGGGCAATTTGCGTACGGTAATCTACAGGTAAGCGGGTCTAGCCGGCCCCCGCCAGCGCCGCCAGTAGCTATTCGTGATCCCCAGTGGAAAGGAAAGCCTTTCCCTCTGTAATTCCCATCTCCAGGCCCTGTAATCTGCACCCGGCACAGTGCGCATTGGCCAGCCACAACACACTTTAATGCCTGCTCAGCGCTGTGCTGTCCATACTTGCAGCCGACATGAGTTAGTGCTGCCGAAGAAGAAAAAGTTCATGTCCCTTCCTTGGCCCTTGTTGGCCCTTGTTGAACTAATTAATGACTTGATTACCCAACCCCATCTCGCTCAAGGTTCCTCTGCCGTTCCGCTTCTTCGTCCGTCCCACCTTCTTTCCTGTCCCCGGATTCGGATTCCTCACAGACGTCGTCAAGAGCAATTCCCCGCTGTCCAAATCCCCGTCGATCGTTTCTGGGGCGAACTCTCTCTGTCATTTGACGAACCCAGCCAGTTGGACGCCTTCTTCATTTTCTCGCTTCGCGCTCCCGGTTGTGTCTGTTCGCTTTCACAAGGCAACATCCTGGCCTCGATTGATTGACCACAGACCTTTCGACAAGCACGACACTCGCTGAACCCCGATTTGAAGTGATAGAGTGCGGGTGCACGGAGGACGTTGGCCAATTGGTGAAGCACGAAGCCCATAGCCATCTTATCTGGTCATCAACAACAACACACAACACAAGCTCCTCTATTGCTTCACGGCCTCAATCAAGTTAATTCACCAGAGCAAGACCAGCAGGGCGACAGACGTCAGATAAACACGCGTGAATCGCCTATCGATACCCTTGACGAAATCTTGACGCCGGCGTCACCGAAGCTCCTAACATCACAGCACTCGACTACCTCCCATCATCACTCCTATCTCAATCACAACTCACATCCATTTTCTTCGGCTTCACACCAACCGTTGCAATGGGTATGTATACTCCAATCCAGTAAACCCGACGCCTAGTCCTGTCCAGCAATACTAATCCTTAACCCCCCTTTTCACAGCTCAAATTCCGATTACGACGATTATCCCGTTCAACGATGTAGCCAAGCTACCCAATTGCGCCAAAGCCTGCGGCCCTCTCTACGACGCCAACGGCGCCTGTGTTCCTCCTGCCGCTCCTCAAGCCGAACCAGCAGCCTACACGACATGTTTGTGCAGATACTCCAAGCTCAGCCCCTTTGCAACGGCGACAGCGGGTGTCTGCGACCAGGCATGTACCGCTGAGCCCGAGGGCATGAAATCCATCACCAATTGGTACAAGGATATTTGCAAAGACGTTGCTACTGTCGGTGCTGGTGGCGGTAACGGCGGAAGTGGCGGAAACGGAGCAGGCAATGGAGGCAACCAGCCAGACACAGGTGGTGATTCGGGAGGCTCGACAGGCGGATCACGGAGTGGAAACAGCGGCAAAGGTGGTGATTGGTAAGTTTTATAACGCCCATCCTCATCATCCTCACCTTGCTTCAGCACATATATACTTACCTATCTTTCTCACAACAGGCTCTCTAATCACTGGCAATGGGTCGTCATGCTTGTCGTTCTCGTTGTCGGCATCGCTGCCATCTGGGTAGGCGCCTGCCTCTGGCGCCGCCGATATCTCCGAAAGAAGGACCGCCAGGCTCTCAGCCAAAAGCCTGCCACTGCCCCCGCCGACGGCTCATGGGGTCCCGGCATCGGTCACAACAGCAATGGCAATGGCCCCGATCCTACCGTGCCATACAAAACCGAGAACCGCGCGTCGTTGCCGACGTTTGTCACAACCAGCGAGGAGAAGCGAAAGTCAAAAAAGGAAAAGAAGAGATGGATTGTTAGCGAGCGCACATGAGCTTTCTTCGGTAACCTTGCTGCCTTTTTTTCTTCTTTTTTCTCGGTCGACTCTCCCCAACTCTACTGGAGGCCACGACGACGATGCTCCGACTTCTATGAAACGCGTCAGGCTTTGGACGGACGTCTTTTCCCTTTCCCCATCTCTGATTTTGTTGGACTTCTCGGCTGAAGAAAATGACTGTCCAATGTCTTTTCTTCACCCATTGTTCCAATGTTGTTTGCATTGTCTACTCTCGGCGTTATCAACTTCGTTTTTTTTTTTGGATTACATTACACCTCGGATCCGACCTCGACAAAAAGGAGCTCTCTCAGGTGGCCTCTTTAATCATATTTTATAACAACCTCACTCACAACTTGCGAATCCACACACGTACACACACACACACACACATATATATATACACCAAGTCAATACCAATTTGGTGGGCAGGTAAAAGAAAAAGGAAAAAAACTACTCCTTTTGATTTACTTCTAACTTGATCACGTCATCTCTTGATATCCACGCAAGGCGTTGTCGACCTCTTGCATTCTACATCTGCGGGCCACCAGGCCCAAACGAATCGTGTCTTTTTTTCTTCATCTCGTTTGGCTCATCGGGGGAGGGGGGAGGGATACACTGTTTTTATTTGAATTGGTGCCAGGTTTTTTTGGGATTCTTTAAACTCGCCTGGATTTGGAGTTGCATGTCAGGATTGGGTGGTGTTTGCTGGAAGGATTAGAACGGGCCGGAACTGGACATGCCTCTCTTTGACAGTTCACTCGGCGAGGTTGATCTGATGTACTATCTATCTATACAGCAGATGATAGAAATACCACAATCTTCAAAGAACTTTTACTCGTCTCATTCTAGGTGCATAGTGTTCTATTAGATGCATGACGTAATGGCTATCTCTGAAGAAAAATTAACTGCCTCAATCCATACCATCATGGCCATGTTTATTACCTTCCAAGCAACGTATTATCTAACACAGTCAAACAACGTTTACAACTTTTGCTCCTCCACGGCATCCATGTATAGGTCAATGAGACAGCCTGCCGACCAGGCCTGGGTTGGGCTCTATATCACGAATATTCGTCAGTAATCAATCGTCCCTAAAGAATACTTCGTCGTCAAAAAACATACCGAATCCGGACAGTCCTCTCCATTCTTTTGCGTCAACTCCGTAAGCCCAGCCCAAACGCTTTCCCGAATCATTTTCTTGCAGCCATCTAATCTCTGCGTCACCTGCTGGAACGCCTCAATCCGGCCCTCTGCTGTCTTCTGTCGCTGAAGATCAAACTTGAGAAGCGCTCGGAGGAAAAACCCCGTGGGCCACAGCCACTCTGGACCTTGATGATAATTCCTTCCCTTGCTGGTGGCGAAGTTCTCGCTGTCTTCGCTGTTGCGGTAGAAGGGTTGGTAGTTCAGATCCGCGGGATCCAGAGTAGCCATGCCAGTTGGTCCACGAAGCACCGAATCTGCGAGACACAACGCATGCATGGCATGATCAGGGTCAAACAGTGACGGCGCAACTGTCATAGCAATGGGGAAGTTGCAACGAAGCTGGTAGTCTTCGTATTCCTTGCCAGACTTATAAAGGTCCTTGTAAATACCTCGGCGGTTCAGGACCTTTGGGTTGACATCATATTTGGAATCATCTTTCGGCGAGAGTGGTACATAGTAGCACCTCTCAAAGTTGGCCTTGATCAGATCTACCCAGTCCTCAAAGGAGATAGAGGACTCGTCAGACTTCTTCACTCCGGAATAGGCGTACTCTCCACGTGTATGGAGCTCAGACACCCATTTGAGAGTGCTATAGAGAAGACCAGTTATCTCAATGGCAGCTCCGTCACGGGGAGTCCCAGGAACACCCTTTGATCCTGCGCGTTCGCTCTCACCCATTTTGTCCATCCAAGTACCACAGTTGGATTGGTTTCCTCCAAAGATGATGCCATTGTCCCAGTCTACCTTGATTTTCTGGTTAAAGCCCTCATCTTTCATTTGCGAATCAATCTTTGGCCCAGCATTTGCTTCTCTGTACTCCATCCCAGATGCATGTCGTTGAAGCGCCTCTTGGATGATGTCCTCAATAGTGCTCTCTGTAGAATAGGCTCGTGAATCGTCTGTGGGGAACCAGGTATCGTCATATGGTAAGAAGCGCCGCGGGACCTTGGTCTTTAGCAAGCTCAATCCCTCGGGAGCAAAGCGCGTATAGTCTTGAATGGTCTGAAGGAAGAACCAAACAGAGTCGCGAGAGTTGTAACGCGGAGCGTCACCACTGCTCAGAAGATTGGGTATCATACCATGTTTGAGCACGCTAGCGAACGCAAGGATATGCTCCTTGGCTTCGTCAAATCGACCTGTACCAAGATACAAGCCCCTGATGGAGATGAAAACGTCTCGCCCCCAGCATCGGGCCCATTCCACAGAGAAATGAGGTAAACCTGCAGCGACCGATGGAACTGGCTTATTGGGCCACAAAGAGGCGGACTTGACGTAGCCTGTTTGTTGCACACTAACCATGGCAAGACTTTGCAAAAACCATTGTCCTTTGGCCACATGGTCATTCATCAGCTCCAATGCCCTCTCGCAGCTTGCCGTGTGAGCGGTTCGGATCACAAGCCCAAAATATCTTGGCAGAAGGAAGCTAGGAATAGCCTGAATAGCATCAAAACGCTCTTTGAGCCAAATAGCAGGGCCTGAGAGTCGCTCATTACCGGGTGTGGTGCTCATTCGCTGAACACGTCCAGAGATGAATTCCAAAGCCCAGGGGCCATCTCGGAGATTTTGGCAAAGGGGATGGGCGAGATTGTTGTCACGAATGATATCCTTGAGAACACTCCACCATCCCTGGAGACCTGCATATACAAGCTTGCCGTGACCTGGAATGTCATACACTCCATCCTTGCCATCACTTGAATCACGTTCTTCTGCCTCACATCGATACAACAAGAAGTTGAGATCAGTTAGGTTTAGTTCGGACCACGCAGCCTTTGCACCTGTCGTAACATATGTGTCCAATCCTGCTGAATGTTCTGCAGTTGGAATCCAAGTCTCGAAGAGGGCAATGCTACCAGGCGGGAATTTGTCTCGGATTGAGATAACGGTATCGTCATTGTTGAGCTCCATCTTTATGCCGGGTACATCCTGTACTTGACTAGGCAGGCCCCGGAGATATTTTTTGTCGCTCAGTGCCGCTTCTGTAGCTTCTGCGCTATCATCAACCTCAAGCACCCAGCTGCCAAGGTGCCTTGCCCGAGTCCCAGTCAGGTTAACAGGTTTAAACTCGCCCTTTCCGTTGCCGTATCCAGGGAATGCAGTATGAGCAATGAGAAAGTAGCCTTTTCTTGACTCTGGATGCACCCTGTGGACAGTGATATACTGATCTTCGTGATGGATATGAGTTTCTTCGTACCCGTCCTTGCCCATAAGTGTATGAATCTGGTTCAGCAACTTCTTGATGCTGCCAATGCCGTTCTTTCCACGTCCAACTTTGATTGGTTTTGATCCAGAAGACTCGGACGTGTAGAGACGGGTTTCGTTGACCAGGTCAATCAGCTTAGGGTAAATTTCATCATATCCCATGACACTACCCGTAGCGCTGGAACACATGTTGACGAGAGCTGCATTTGGTAGAGTATCCCGAGCATCTCGCTTCTGTGCTGGGGTTTCGTTATCATGGGTACAGTCCATGAATAAAGCATGAACGGGGGTGGGTTTGATTCTCCTAATTATTTCCCTTGAAAGATTTCCATTTGCATTGGAGGCTGCTGCATGGGTGCTCTTTGTTGGGCTGCTCTCTGGCGATGCTTCAGATCGTGATACTTCATCAACCTCGAAACTGCCAATAGGACGTCCACCATGTTTGTGGACTAGCCTACTCAGCTCCGCAGTGCTCCAAGCCTGCATAGCTTCGCGGATGAGGGAGCTGATGCCAAGCCGTTTCACAAAAATGTAGTCCATCTCCTCGGAGCCGGTGAATAGCTCGGCGACAACATACAAATCCGGACGAACTCTGCGTGCCTCGTCCAAAATGTGCTCCGCCAGATGGATCGGGGTTGAATGACAGTTATCGATTCGTAAACCAGCAAAATATTTGGCCATCAACCGGGCATAGTTTGTCATGTGTTCCCATAACCAGGGGTTGTCCTCTGGGCCAGCACCATATCTGAGTTTGACGCAGTCTCCCCACACGATTACTTCACGCTTCAAGTACACGGTCGATTCCGGGCCAGCGTTATCAACCAATGCATTGCCTCCCCATACCCAGCCATTGTTGGCCAGAGCTTTTTGTCCAGCGGAAAGATGAGATGTAGTCTCATTGGATGGTAGGCGAGTGAAATAACTTTCAATCAGAGGATTGGTGTCATTGATGGGCCCAAACTTGGGCCCATTGTCATCCAATCGGACATATTTAATGCGATTGAAGAGCTGTTCCAGGATTTCCTTGACATCTTTGTCGTATTCTGCATAGAGAGTGACGTTCAAGGCAGCCAAAATATCCAGCATTTTAGCTCTGGCCGCAGCCTTGTCGGCCCCTTGGGAGGCATCGCCCTCATATCGACCAAAGACGAATGATAACAGTGTAGATGCTACCGCTGGGTCAACTCTGCGCCTGAAGCGCTCACCCATGCGGTCGAAACCCAAGAGCCCGTGTTCCTTGATGAAGGCAACTTGCTCATCCAAACCTGCATTCTTGAGGTTTTCCAGCGTTCCAGGCACACTCGATGAGGTTTTTATACCCTGAGTCTTGCCATTGGTCCACGCATCAACGGCCGCATCGGCATCTCGCTCAACATCCAAAGCATAAAATTCCCAAAGGCGAATTTCAAGGATGACATGCTTCTTGATCGCATCCATTATTACCATCAGATCATCCGTGTTTTTGATGTCCACCGGAAGACCCAGTGCCTCCAATTGGCTACTTAGCTCTAGGAGCTTCGTGTCAAGCTCGTAAGCCGACTGCAGCCACGGCGCGGTTTCCATATTGTATCCAGCTTCTGGATGGTCCTGTAGCCACTTGGTGTTGTTCGCCGTATGATTTAGAACAATATCAGTCAGACTCAAAAGTGAGTACTTTTGTTCTAAGCTGTCAACCAACTTCTGAACATCGGCCTCCCCACCAGGGAAACATTCGGGATCCCAGCCAAGCTGATCATACAAGCTATATGGCGAATTTGAGCTACCCCGAACTTGCAATGGTGTGAAATGAATCATGTTGTAGCCCCGATCGCTGATTCCCCGAAGATGACGCTCCCAGTCGGTTGGGTACTGGCCAATAAACTTGCTGATAATGGAAAAGAGGGACAATGCCGGGAGCGGCAATGGCCGTCCATCCAGCCTGAGGCGCGGTGCCACATCAATGTAATACTTAGGAGTTCGCTTGAGAGCCTCTTCACTTTCCAATGTCTTGGAGGTAGTATCTGGGTTGAGCTCTGGTAACTCGGCATAGGTGGTATAGAAGGCGAAGGCGCCGGGGGTGTAAATGGGGATGGAGATCTCAATGGTGCGATTGAAGTCGGGCGTCAGTCTGTTTAGAGTTAGAAACAGTCCCCATGGACCCAACATGCAGCAATCAATGCAAACACAGGCTGCTCACTTGAACTCGCGAAATTTTTCACGCTGAAAGTCAGCGCCCTTCTCAGGGATGTTGACCCAGAGGCTTCCATGGCGACAGATGGACGACGTGCCCTCAATGGCAAAGCGGACGGTGACAGGATCACTGCTTTTTGGGGCGATATAAACGTACTCGCCAGCAACCTGGGGCGAGCCGTCGTCGTTCAATGGCAGCAGATAAACCTCGTTGGACGTCATGATGCCTGGGCTCATGATGGAAGAGAGGGGGGTCGCAGCGTCAGCGCCCCGCGCGGAATTTGTACCGAAGCGCTCTGTTGCTTGTGCAGGGGTGCAGCGGCGATCCACCACTGAGAGAAGCTAGCAGAGCTCTCTCTTGGATCTGACGTACTGCAGTGGGCAGCTTGATGTGACGTGATGCTGGACGCTGGGCAACCGGCCTATGATAGCCAGTTGAGAAGGAAAAAAACAAGGCACAGACGCTCTTCGTAGGTAGCCGGGATATCAATCAGCGGAGAATGAGGTAGAATAGATGGGTGAGCAATCGCCTACTCTGCTAGATTTGGGAGGGGCGCTTGATAAGGTATCAGTCAGTCATCAATGGCAGCACGCCGTCTTTGACGCCACAGCAGGTTGGGTTAGCAACCATGAGCAATGTATTGATGTTCGTGTTTGCCCCCCCAGAACAGTCGATGCACACGACAGCCCTGTCCGCCGTACAGTGCTCGTAGATTATATCATAGGTAGGTACCAACCAAACGCAGGCTTCGAAATTTTCAGGGCGAGTCCAGGGAGAAGGCTGAGGAGCGTGAATGTACATGTGGTAGGCAAGGGACGGCCATTGATTGATGAGGATGTAGGACCAAACGGCCCGTTGGAGATGCACATCATCGATCGATCCCACCAGCTTCTCCAAGCGACCTTACCTGCCTGTGATCTCGCCGTGCCTTTCTGTGACCGATCACTCTGTGGCCTGCCTATCATCTACACACGAGCTAAACGGACAGCCAATGGCCAGCAAGCGTAGCAGGAGCTACTGCTGTGTTTCGTGCAGCAGCAGCATGACATTAATCTGGTGGTTGTACTCGCAAATTGCCCTCATTATCGAATACGATCTGTGTCGCGGGCAAGGACCGATGCAGTAGCCCTTCCCAACAAATCAGGAGAACATTCCACAGAAGCCTGGCAACGGAGACATGTGCGACGGACGGGAGTCACACTCTGTATGCTCTGAGCTGCAGTAGCTAAGGTTCGTCATAGCTCGCACAGCTCCTAGAAGGGAGAGCTTCCCAACACTAAAAACCGGATGGGGTGTGGGAGGGTGAAGGTGGTGGAGGTGGAGGTGGGGAGGTTGGGAGGAGGGGAAGCTTGAGAAGGCTGACACTGCTGAGCCACAGGAGCACCAGCCACCGAGAGGTACACCTTGGTACCCTAGAGTACTCTCGACCACTGTGCGAAAAGTGGGAGAGAGAGAACACAGAAAGTAACTAGAAACTCTGACCTGATAAAAACTGCTAGCTACGTTGATATTCTGTCACCTTGCCTTTAACTGTATTTTGATCATGGTAATTCCTTAGGTAAGGTTGGCTGTATAATGGTAGACAATGTTGGGAGTTCATGTTGCTTTGGTGTTACCTACACCATTTCCTTCACATGCTATGTGTGCTTCTAATAGATGCATTGGCACCCAGGGGAGAAACTCATTGCTAGTATCAGCTCAAGTCATCAAGAGCATTTATCAGACAATAGTTTTTGAAATGTGGTATCAAGAATTTATTATTCCAGTGCATTCATAGTAGTCTAATTATCGCATACACTTTTCTGGACAAAGTCAGTGATGTATTGGACTAATTGTGATCTGGTTGAGCCCCCAATCTACTATTCATTGTAAAGCTTCATACACGTAAGTCCCTGTTCTTCAAACTCAAGAACGCCAGATATCTCTGAGTCTTGAAGAAGTAAAGATGTTCATTTTCTTGGTAAATTCCCCGAGATGGACGAAGTATGAAGATGGCTGAGCGCAAGTTGAATCCCTGTATAAAGCTAATAGCATCTTCCATCTTTGGAGCTGAGTGTTGCTCTTTGCTTAGAAGGACCCTGTGTTTCATCATCTTAAAGTATCACGAAGCAAGTTGATCAGTCACAATCCAGACACGATGCCGGTTGCGGTAACTGCCACTAGCCTGCCGTGTTGCGAATTGCGATGCCCTTTTTCTTTTTCCTATGTTTCACCTAATCTGACCCGGTCTGACCCGACCTGACTGATTGATGACTGAGCTAACCCTCCATCGTTGCCTGAACCTAGGGTTTTGAGATGGAGCGACAAATTTGCCAACTAATTCTAGAAATTTCACTTACACTGATTTATTTTGATGCTTGACTCATCGTTCAATGGTCGCGTAAAGCCCTCATTTATATAACCCTGGCTACAATGAATCAGCCAGAATCGCGTTGTTGGCTTAGATCGTCAGGTACACATTGGCTGACTGATGACTTCAATGGGGAACGGTAATAGATTTAAGCGACTTCTAGGACCCCTGATCACGCAACCCAATTGCTGACCATGGTCTGTGGTCTTGACATTAAACACAGCGGCAAATACCTTGTCTGGTCTGCGGCAGCTAGCATTAGGGTCAGAGTTTGGGGAAAATCGCTCAAGCAAATGCCAAGGCCCATCCCAGTGCTTCGGCTGACACTCACCTTGAAAATTCAAGGTGCCGTCTATCATCATGTGAGAACACAAACAATATAAATAGTCTACCTTCGCCGTGCTTCCAGAGCGTCGCAACTTGTCTGTGTATATTCCTGCCCCGGCTTGGTTATGAAGGGTAGGGTTGTCTGTCATTGTGTTAATTCTTCTGACAACCAAGTCTTGCAGCATGTGCGGTATGATTAGTTGCCTTTTGGACATGATCTTGGGGTGTGAATACAAAGTAATTAACCGACGATTAAAAGACGTTGCTGTTCTTAGCTCATAGTCGATAAACACTTCGTAGAAGAGGATTGCAACTCTTTCTAATCGATGTTCTGGTTCAAGCATCCCGGGCTCTTGCTGGCGGCACCCTTTCCGATGGTGCTGGGCCGCTTATTTGGGCACGTTGCCGTATCTGGACGGCTTGCCCGGGATGGCAAGCTTCCAGACCGAGCGCACGAACCACGAACCATAACATTAATCATAACAGCAATCCCCACTGTCGAGCATAACCTATCTGTCATACAAACTGATGTCGGCTACGCCGTGAAAGGGCCCGCAATGGCCTCGATAGTCGCTTGTGGATGTTGGATGGCAAACCTTATTCGTGGAATATGCGCTGTCTAAAATGTTTCTAGAAGAAACGAAAACGGTCAATGATCAGCAAAGCCCCCCCCCCCCGGGACTAGAGCCTCCTTACATACAGACACACACAGACACAGACACATACACACAATTACAATTGCCTGTACGTCATGAGAACTGGGCTGTTGATGCACTGTCAGCTTACACCTACTCAATTGATCCCTGCTGCCAATCTTTAGATCCGTTGTCAGATCCCTAGTCATCATTGGCGAACGCTTTCTGCATCTGTTGTCACATCACATCGGATGCGTTTGCCAGTGCACGGAGCAGGCGATGGCGAGAAACAGCCATGCAAATGTAAGACCACCATGGCTGCTGTAGATCTTGCCCCGTGAACGTGCCTCATGAATGCAGCCGCTGACGACTGGGCATTCAAGAAACGTGGCTTTGGGAAATTGAGGGCTTGATCTTGCTGCCGCGTCCTTTGATAGGCAATCCGTGAAGCAAGCAGGTTTCCATTGTTTCGGCCCCAACTTCTGGCCCACGACTCCCCACGGCTCGTTCTGTCTGTTCACATCGTCAACCGGTTCAGGTCCCACTGCACCAGCCGGGTATTAAAGACGTAATGATCAAAGCTAAAAGGCAATACACATGCATGTGACGCGTGATAAGAGAAGACCACTAGAGGGAGGCAGGGTTGGGAAGTGGAGGGAGATGTATGGACTTGCCGAGACCTCTAGCCAAGATGGCGAGCCTTTCTTCATTCATGATAGGGTTGAAACTATTCCGTCCCATAGCTATACCTCGTAGTATGCCATGGAGAGCTCAACGATCCACTCGGTTGGTCACAACTCCATACAACAACAAGCACGGTTGGGGCTAGTTCCGAAGCTCGTGCCAATAATTTGCATTAGATCAGATTATAGTAGCAACGTTAATGCATCCATGCAGCTTCTCTTTTGCTTCTGCCTTGGGTAACACGGACCAGGCACGGAATGCATGACACACACGAAAAGTCCGATGGCTGTATTGTAGAAGTAGACCGGACTTGCCCAACCTTGTTGCTCGGCATAGGACGAGACAATGTGTATGCATCTCCGATACACCATCGTCAGAACATCTTAGATTCGGTAGAGGCGCTATCTATGGGGTAGGCTTAGAATTAGCCCGGCCCCATGGGGGGAGAAATCCATACGTCCCCATGGGGGACGGGTCGACTTGGACCCTTATTGTTCCAAGCATTACTCAGATGTGAGACTATTATCGTGAGAAACACAGATATATAAGGAGTCTCCCATGCCGTGGACATACTTTCCTTCCAACTCATCAGCTCAAACAACTCTCAAGCCAACAAAGCAACAGCAAACAAACAACCCATTCAATCACACAAACACTTCCAATCCCCTCTCTCTCTTAGCTTCGGCAATCTTTCATCATGGCCATTCTCAAGTTCCTCTTGCTCGCCATGACCGCGCTTGCGCCTGTCTCTGCCGCGCCCAACATGAGCCTCGAGTCTCTCGAAGCCCCCCCTGAGGCCAACGCCACCTCGCTGCACAAGCGATATGGTGATGGTCAGGGCACCTACATCAACAGCAACGAGCAGCACCGCTATGCTTCCGGTGTCAAGTGCTGGACCGACTGGTTCGTCGTCGAACAGGGCCGATCCTACAGCGAGTGGTTCCAAGCCTCGGGCAAAGTCTACTGCACAAAGTCTAGCATGTGCTCAGTCTCAAAGATGAATAGAAACTCCAAGTGTGAGACCTGGTCTATTGGTATCGAGACCGGCATCAAGAACGACATCATCAGCTTCAGCGTCCGCGCTGGTTATGACCTGCAGAAGTGCAACTCTGCTGCCGACACCACTTCCTGCACTTGGAACGACGGAAAGTGCCACGTTATCTGGGCTCAGCAGCAGCTCGCTACC
The DNA here is from genome assembly GCA_005765155.1 of Zelopaecilomyces penicillatus. Classification (NCBI taxonomy): domain Eukaryota; kingdom Fungi; phylum Ascomycota; class Sordariomycetes; order Hypocreales; family Pseudodiploosporaceae; genus Zelopaecilomyces; species Zelopaecilomyces penicillatus. The sequence goes on from VCCP01000006.1 coordinate 366,561, forward strand.
ACAAAGGGCTATGCTCGCCGACGCTGCCACGACAAGGGCCGCGACTACACTGCCTGGATGAAGGATTATGTCCACACCGCCCCTACCCGAACTGTCAACTACGGCTGTGGCAGCAAGTGTACCGATTCTCAATAAGTGTCTTATCTACTTTCGGTCTAAGGTCTGGTGTTGGATCCAGGGGTTGTACATAGGAACTCTGGTGATGACTTTCGGATATTTTGGGGTTTACATCCGGGGCAAGGGGGAAACAGCAACAGGAACGGGAACGGTCTGGCAGGGCCCTGGAGGGCACGGATGATGGCATCGACGAACTCATGATTTGAGACAATCTGTCTCCAAGTATATATCAACTACATACGGTCTTTACCTTTACACATGTAAATAGTTTAACCAATAGACAAGGTCATTACCTTACAAAGGTGTTACAATCAGCATGTGAATCTGCCTCATCCATCTAATTTCTCAGGAACTACATGAGCAATCAATTTACAGAAGGATTCAAAAGGGAAGATTTTCTGAACAATGAGCTTTTGATGATTTCATGCAACTTTCTCAGAAAAATCGTTTATTTTGTAGATGAACTACCCCTTTCAGTCACATGAATTTAGAGATGAATCAAAAGGAAAGAGAACAAGAAGGAGATGCATGTTAACTAAACTGAAAACTAGCCATGTAACTCGTAGATGGTGGAAGCTATGAACTGAATCTTAAGCATTCTATTAGATAACACAGATCATGCGGCGCACTCTTTCTACCATCTCATTCAAGTGTTCAGGAGGCACACCAAACCAATATCATCAGTTAAGATCGTACGTGATCTAAGATATATGTTGCCGTTAAGGTCGAGTGTAGAAAATACCAAGGCTGGCTTGGTCACCGCTCTTCACCAAGTCAATATCCCTCCAGTAGCAAAAATGCGTTGGCTGGTATTTATTTTCTGGGCTACTTCGACTTCGTTAAGAATTCACTATATGCCGTTAAGCAGTTCAATAAGCTGGGGAGTTATATGGAGATTGCATTGATTTTATTGTCAGGCTAATACTTTGGGCTAAGAAGTGTTGTTACTGCTCTCCGTAAGATGGGGGTTGATAAGTTACGTAGCTGTGTAGATGCGCAACCCATACAAAGCCCACGCTATCCAGCACCAATTATGAAGCATAAATTAGTGATTATAGATCCAAGGCGTTGTCGATCTAATGGCAAATACTAGAACAAACATTCTTTTACTACAGAGTGGCCAGACGAGCAACCAGCGAATCGTTCAATGCTGGATAATGACATAGAGTTGCCACTAACCTAATGCCAAAGATGCTACAAACACCTTATAACCTGGCACAGCGATGAGTAAAGCTGGAGGGCAAAAGGCAGTGGGCGCAAATCTCGCCAAGTTTCTCATATTGTAGCCTATCAAGTTTGACATCAATTGCAGTGCAGGCAGTCCAGTTTATGAACATGACTTGAAAGCATTTGCATAAATTTATGAGTAGTGGTTTGGAGATGTGCAATGTTGGAATGTACTTTTCCTTGTACCTCCATCTGCACACCCAAGTACCAATCCATGCGTTCATTAGTAGTGTGGAGACATGTTAAATCAACCCCCCCCCTAATTAACTGGCCTACTACGTAATCTCGCCTCAACACTGTCCCCTACTTCGTGATACTACAGTATGTGCGTGCATGACAACCGCGTTTTCTCGTGCAATTCCCATTCCCGTGCAATCCATATTATAAACCACATTTCTGAATTCCCAATGTCAAAGTACACCGAAGCAGACCTTGACAGCGCCGTTAAGGACGTTGAACAGGGCTCTTCTCAGCGCCTTGCATCCAAACGCTGGGGAATCCCTCGATCAACACTCCAAGGCCGGCTCCAAGGCACAAAACCAATGTCTGTAAACAAAGAGCCAATGCAGCGTCTCTCCAAGCAGCAGGAAGGGCATCTTCGTGAATGGATTATTACACAGGAAGATTTGGGTGTCCCACCGACTCACAAGGAGCTCACTAACTTTGTTGAACAAATTCTCATCAATCAAGGCGATCATCAACCGCTTGGGAAAAACTGGGTAAAGGGGTTTTTGCACCGAAACCCAGAAATTAAAATTACCAGAGGTAAGAAGGCATTTATCTTTTTCGCATTATCTTCCATATGTCGCCTGCTAAGCGAGAAATGTGAAGGAGTTCTTGGTGCTTCTCAACGTTCTAGCCAAGCAGATCGTCCCTCTACCACCACCCCTACCACCACCACAACAGCAACAACTGTCACGGCTCAGCGTAGAAAAACTAGAGATCTGCAAAAGGCTTCTACGCGATGGCCTGCTGTGTGGAAATGTATAGAAAATGATGATCGTCCTGACGCAGCCACCTGGAGAGCGATATTGGAATACAATAATCAAGTATGTCTGGACTACGAAGCAGAAGAATAAGTACGTTGTTAAAGCACAAAGGGGATTCAACAGAAAAGGAACCGTCTAGAATACTGTTCCACACACCAAAGCGATCATAAAAAGTCTGTTGAGACCTCCATCCGGGTTTTGGCTGGCACCTCTCCCCACTTGGAGTTGGCTTTCTTGACATTTAACTACCATTTCTTCTTCCTCAATCGTTGAGCAGGGGCGACTCTTTAGCTGTGGCAGTAGATCCTCTAGCTGTTAATCTCTTGCTGCCAATTTGAGAAGTTTGACCGATCTATTCAAGGCCTACATACGCCCAAGTTATGCGTGAGAAGCCCAGCATCATTGTTCACACATTTACAACTGTTGAACCAAGGTCCAGGCATTGCTGAAAGATGTCTAATACTCTAACAACAAAAAACCGGCATCTATCACAAAAGAAATTGGATCAATCAGGCAGGTGGCTAATAGCTTATAACTAATTGAGGTAGATCCGTCAACCCGAGGCTAGAGAAGCTTCAAGAAGCCATAGAGGCCTCGAGTCATTGTCAGCTATTGTGCGCGGCGGCATCTGTAACAAGAAGTTGGATTATTTAAAGGTGATCACAATGTATTTTAGGGTCTATTCAGTAGCTTCTGACTCGAAAGACCGATGTTGCTGAACATGTGTGTCTTAAATCTGATCCATCACCGCTATATAGATTTATTATCCTTCTCATGCCGACGTTTCTCTTCCAGCTTCTGCCATGTTACACAGTCTGATCCACATGAAGATTTGGATAGATAAAATGCAATGGAGTTATTCTTGCATTTTGACCTTGGCCGCTAGCACGCCCAGCTCATGTAGCAGATCACAGAGTCTTTTGTTTCGAGCCACTGGTTCAAGCTTGCTGATCAATCTCTCGGTGATTCGGTGTTCTGGCCAGTAGCTATGCTGTTGATCGTCTGGTCGTACCATGTTGTCTTTCTACCGTCTGTGGCTGATTGAGTACTCGTTGAACTAGCAACTACCTCAACGAACACCATTACTATTCTATGCCTGAATGTCAATGTCGGTGCCTTTGAGCCTCATGTAGGCGATGCGTGTTGCACTTGCTGGATGCAACGGACAAGCCATTCAATTTGTAGGATACCCACGTACTCATCATAACTCCAAGTTTTTTTGTGGTCGGCAATGTGAGGTTTCTGGGCCTTGGTAAATGAGAATTTGAGTGGGTGGTCGACAAGATCCCAAACCGTCATGGCGACCTTTGTAAAGTCTCATCTACCTTCTCATCGGCCCTGACCCATCGATGCCGACTTTGTAGAGAGCTGATTCTACTTGTATAAACTGAAACTCTCGATAAAATCTGTCATTTCTCAATCACCTTCATCGAGCAGAGCTACTGTCATATTTTCATCCGATAACAGGTTTGTTCATCAGGATTACTACGTCTAGGCTTGAAAGTCAGTGGGCATCCCCCCCCCCCAATTCACTCATAAGTGGCATTGGAGACTTCTTACAAAGATATTTAGTTACACAATCTGACAACTCGAGTCGACTGGACCGAGGTAGACTAAGCTTCCCCTGCCAGTAATCTGTTGAACAGCAATAGTGGCTTCCAAAATGGTCCCATCATCCTAAAAGTGTCGGCTGATTTGAACCCGATGTCAATGGGGAAAACACCGGCATACAATCTTTGTGTAGTGTCGAATATAAGCCGCCAGCAGCCCGTGAATCAGGTTGATAAGCAACGCTGCATAAGCTTCCCCATGTCTGTCCCGTCCATCAATTGCCGAGACGCGGAGGTGGCGGGCGTCGATCGGCGATGAACCCCAATGTATGTCCGATAACTTTTTAAATACGGGGCAACTGCATTAAGGATGGAATGATAGGGCAAGGTAGTTGTCATCGGCAATGCGGCAGTGGTAATGTAATGAATGGTGCAACGTCGCAGAGCTAGGCAGAGCTATGAGTCGCAAGCCGACATGCAAATATCATCAATGCTCGTCACGCCAGCAATGCCTACATATTACTCAGTAAGGCTGAGTCCAGGGCTGCTCAAGGCAGGGCGGCCCATTTACATTGCAATCCAGTAGAGGCAGTTGATGTTAATTGAGTGTCGTGATGTGGTGTACGTAGACCACGGACAAGTCATTCGATAGTGACAATCTAGATTAAAAACCAGAGGCATTCTAGGCAGCGAGGGCCCATTCATATAGGGTTTACTACGTGCCAGCCTTTGCAGGCGAACATATTAATCTACTTAGCAGTGGTTTAGGCGTCCGCCTTGCGTATTTTAAATGCCGTGCATGATACAGCCTCAATTCCGAAAGAGAGGCTCAACGAAAGGCGTTTTGGCATGATGGGTAGGTTAATATAAAAGAATAATCCCATTTCATCAGCTTCGATTTCCCTTTGTCTACCATTCCATTACAAACCTCGATACAAATCAACTTTGAATCAATCATCACCAGTTCATCCAACACTCGACATACACCCACCTACCATGTACGTCGTCAAAAGAGACCCCAAGGTCCAAGAAGTCCAGACAAACGTCCACAAATTTTACAAAGTCCAAAAACATGTACTCGTTCAACGCAGCGCCATCAAATGCAACTCCGAAGGCCGCGGCCGCGTCCAATGCCGTACCGTCATGGCTGAAGAGGCGCCCTCTGGTCGGTACCACTTCATCTGTGACGACGGATACATGAACGACGTGGTTTGTAGGGGGATTAAGTCCGATGGTTCTCTGACTGGTGTGATTCCATACAGGCGGTGAGTACTAGGGTGTTTTCCAACAAAAAGAAAAAAGATCACGACGGTGGGGAAGGAATGTAATGAGAAAGGGCTAATCTGACTGTGATACAAATCTTGCAGAGACGATAGCAGACACCGCGTGTACTTTGACTACGCTGGCAAGCCGAAGTGGGTTCGGTGTTGCGGTTTCCAGGTGGACTTTTCTCTTGTCTCGAAGAAGTCATACATCATTGATGTGGTCCGGTCTTAGGAAATGTGGAAGACCCGCCAATATTTGATCTCTGTGTAGCATTTGCTGTTTACTGTACTACCCAGAAGGTAGAGCAAATATGTTTTGTTGACTTGGACAGCTTCTATAGACTGGTATAAGCGTGGCAATGTTTGGAGCTTCTCGGTTTCATGCGTTTTAGTAGTAGATTTGAGCAACATCAGATTGCAAATTCACCAGCACTTCAGCCTCAAGCTTCCAGTTCAAACTCTGGGATTGCGATCACAAGAGAGAAATGTAATCAAGTGTAATGACAGAGCTGTGAATTGGCAAACCAAAGGTGGCAGTGTACGGCGATGTCTCAGCTTCGTGACGGCATGGCTGCGTCATGACACTCCGTCTTTACCAGGCCCAGATCCAGCCTCTGCGTTGCACTATTTTCAGTAGTTTCCATTAATCACGCTAGCGAAATTCATATTTTCAGTATTTGATACCATTGCTAAAGGCGTTGTACCATGTTTCTACCCACAACCTCCACCCATCTATGCCTCCAAATCCCACATCTCCCAATCTGTTGGCATCATTGGTGTCGATTAAACACCAAAGATTTATACAATTATATGCTAATAAAATAAGATGAAAGCGCCGGATTCCCTTTTTTGCCCTTTTTAAAATGCCCATCCGGATGAGGTCAAAGTCCGAGAAACGGCCAAGCTAGCCTTTAATGGCCAAGAAGAATATACGGATATCGATCAGGAAGCAGACGCATTAATAACGCAGCTACACAGCATCGCAGACCAAACGACCCCACAAAGGAACAGCAAGGCCAAGGAAATACCCACACCATGGTGGAATGAGACCACCCGGGAAGCGGTCCACGAACTCCGAGCAGCAGGTCGCCGCTACCGCGCTCTGAGGTCGCAAGTTAATCTGAGGGAGCTCCAGACCTGCGAGAAACACTATACCAAGGTCCTTCGTACAGCAAAGAGGGAGAAGGGTATCTGGGATCTAGAGAGATGGGCTAGGCTTAAGAGTCATATAGCCCCGGAGCCACCTACGCTACCACCGCTTATACGCAGCGATAACACAGAGGCGATCACAGCCACAGAGAAGGCTGCAGTCCTAGCAGCGAAGTTCTTCCCCCCCCCCGTTGCATACAGAAGGGAGGCTTAAAACAGCCGGATACGGTAGAATCCAAATCGAACAGGCTGTCGACCCAGATGAGGTCGAGCAGGTACTCCGCAGCGTAGGAGCATGGAAAGCCCCTGGCGAAGATGGTATCCCGATGGGATTCCTCAAGGCCTGCGGCCAACCGCTCTACGCAGCGATAGCGCACCTAGCGACCAGGAGCCTTGAATCGCAATACTTCCCGCAGCGTTTTCGTCGCGCGGTAGTAGTGGTCCTTAAGAAACCAGGGAAAAAACCAACAGCCTACCAGACTGCCGGAGGCTGGCGGCCTATATCCCTACTAGCCACAGTAGGGAAGGTTATCGAAGCGATCCTCAGCAGGCGCATCTCCAGCGCAGCGGAACAGATAGGCCTTCTACCAAAGGGCCAGATGGGAAACCGGGCAGGCAGAAGCACCGAAACTGCAGTTTCAGCTGTTATTGAAGGGGTGTAAGCAGCCTGGGGTAGCGGCGGCAACGCAGCTCTACTACAGCTCGATATCAAAGGCGCATTTGACACAGTCCCCTACCATCGACTGCTCCTAACCCTATAAGATGAAGGGTTTTTAGAATGGATGGTTAACTGGCTGCGCAGCTACCTCGATGGGAGGACAGCGAGGCTACGCCTAGATGGCACCCTAACCGACCCTTATGAAATCCTGGCCGGGGTCCCACAAGGGTCCCCTTTATCCCCAATCCTCTTTATTATCTATATCGCTACCCTATACCGGGCCTTGGCCGAGATACAGGGCCTGAATGTAATAGGATTCGCAGATGATACGAATCTACTTAGCAGCGGCCCTGATGTGAATAGTATATACCTATGGTTAAAGAAGGCCTGGAGGATATGCAAGGCCTGGTCCAGAGCCAGCGGGCTAGAATTCGCACCGGATAAGTTCGAGCTGATCTACTTTACAAAAGCGCACGCAGCGCCAACGCAGGGTCTCCTACTCGATAACGCTACGGTAACCCCCGCAGAGCATGCGCGGATGCTTGGCATCGAGCTCGACAGGAAACTCACCTTCTTTAAACATTGGGCAAGGATTCAGGGTAAACTCACATCACAGAACCTAGCACTCACAAAGCTCGCCGCGAGGACGTGGGGACCCCCTCTCCGCACGGCCCGGATCATATACACGACGGTAATTCGCAGCGTTATCGCATATGGAGCGACGACCTTCCATAAGATCGATAAACCACCAACCTCGAAGGGAATTAAATCAGCATACGCTGCACAAACCCTGTGCCTACGCAGCGTTACCGGAGCGTATAGGGCTACCCCAGTATACATCCTCGAATCCGAAGCATATATACCACCCTTAGACCTATATCTCACACAACAAAAGACCAGAGGCCTCGCCCGCCTACAGGCCCACGCGGGATTCTTCAAGCAAATACGCGATACCGTAGCGCTATCGATGCGATCTCGATGCCCCCGACAGCCCAATCCCCAAGGAGAGAAGCTATTACTCGAGACCAACATACTACTCAGCCATCATTGGCTGGGAGAGAGAACCCCCACAGAGGCCCTTCTACACTGGTGGAGGGAACGATGGCTAGCGAAGAAGTCGCGAACTAGCTGCGCCGCAGCAACGCAGCCTATAGCCCTAAGCTGGAAGACACTAAGGAAGTATGATAGCCTCACTAAAGCAGAGAGCTCGCTGCTCATTCAGATCAGAACCGAAAGGATCGGGCTAAAAGCGTTCCTCCATCACCGCATGGTCCCTACATGCCCCACGCCGCTATGTAGCTGCGCCGACGGGGGGAGGGAGACAGCAGAACACCTAGCCCTATGGTGCCGGGATGTCCCAGAACAACTCCACCGGAGCCTCAGACAGAAGATCACACCACTCCAGAGCAGGACTGACTGGATCAGCGCACTCGCTGCGCCATCCACAGCAAAGGAAATCACACGATGGACAATGAGGCTAGAAAGGCTACAGGAATACAACCTGGCACTACGAATACAGGACACCGAAGACGACACAGCAGCGAGATAGCAGGGGCGCCGCGGCGCTTCAATTTAGGGGTATCTACAAACGACTATGTACCCGCCTCAGCGGGGTAGCAGCGACCTCAGTCCGAGTCCTCCTCCGAGTCACATAAGTCCACAGCACCAACAGGGACAGCAATCTCCTATAACTGAGTCAGACAGCGCAGCGAGGACGCAGTGAGGGAGGCGGGACTTACATGGTGCTTCAGCAACGACTCAACCATCCTCTCCAAGCGGCCCACGCGGGCGGTGAGAGGGCCGAGATCTACCGGCGCTTTCGCAGCGACACCGCGGAGCTTACGCTCTACACGATTGCCAGCAGCGTTCTAAGCTGCTACGTCCTACACCGAGTTAGTCAGACACAAGCAGCGAGGACGCAGCGACATACTGCCTCGGTAGCGGAGGGGCGATTCACAGCCACTACAGTGGCTAGAAAGGCGGTAACAGCGGCAAGGGCCGACTCAGGCACCTAAGCAGATGTTAGAAAAGACGCAGCGAGAGCGCAGCGGGACACATGCCTCATCACAGTTATGACGTACGTCACAACAATGGGCACAACGCCGACCAGCCCCTACGAGATGATTAGCGGCGAGAGCGCAGCGAGGCCGTGGGCGATATACCAGTGGTATTATGACAAGCCTCAGCACCCGACTCCTCCATAAGACCACGAAGACAACGGATACATCTACAGAGTCAGCAGCGACAGCGCAGCGAGGACAAAGATACATACGGCACAGCACGACGGGAGCCACGAGGCATAGGGTCCTTCTTGTCCTTCTTCCCCTTGGAGGGGGTCTTCGCCTTTGTGACCTTCGCCTGGAAGGGGTTAGTCGCAGCGAGAGCGCAGCGAGGAAGGATCGACATACGGGGGACTTAGACGGAGTCTTTGGCTTAGGAGGCGCCTTTTTCCTGGGAGTTTCGACGCCCGACCCGGGAGTGCGAGCGGGGCGGGGGGGACGCCGCGACGACGCCGCGCCCTCGGTTACAGTAGGGAGTAGGTCGACGGTTCCAGCCATCTGGCAAGGCCCAAAGAGTCAGAAGGGCACGCAGCGAGGGAGCAGCGAGGACGACTTACTGGCAACAATACTGGTTTTGCATACCACAAGGGTTAGACACGCAGGCGCAGCGAGGGCGCAACCTGTCGCCAGACTAGGGGGGGGGGGGGGGCAGGGAAGAAAGGAAGGAAGGACCTACCTGTCAGAGCGGCTTGAGGAAGGAAGGAAGGAAGGAAGGAAGAAGAAGGGAAGGAACGAGGTTTATATAGTGAGGGCGGTGAGGCCAAGCTGCGGCAGAATTGCGCAGATCACTGGCAGCTGCCAACAGTGTTGGGAGTTGAAGCTATCACGACAACGCCTCGAGGCAGCAGCGACATCACCAACTACCACAACGAGCCCAGGGACGGAATTCCACAGAAGCCGGCAGAAGCCAGGCGAATCCCGTACCCATCCGACCACCCAAAAACATCAGAAACGGGAGGACGAAGCGATATAGCTGCTACAAACAGTTATAACACAAATACTAACCCGGCCATATAGGCCGGTCCTACTAACCCCCAGCCTTATGGCTCCGATATAGCAGACGCATAGGCATCGCATCTAACACGCCGATTCCCCGTCAGCCACCAGATACGGAGGTGAGATCCGTTATGTACAGGAGGCAAAGACCAACGCCGCGGTAACGCAGAGAGAGCGTAATATAGTTAAAAAGAGGATAGGGGTTTTCATCTGTTTTCCCCCCTATCTATTAAATAGAGAGGGACTGCTTACCCTATATAGGGTCTAGCCTAGAATATATAGGCTAGTACAGTGTAAGACTAATAATAATAATAAATAAATGCCCATCCGGTTGAAAAGTCCCCCCCCCCCCCCAAAAAAAAAATGAAATCAGTAAAAAAAAAAAAAAAAAAAAAAAGAGAAGAAAAAGAAAAGAAAAAGAAAGCATCATGAAACCCGCATGGGCATGAATGTTCTAAGCATGTCCAGTATGCCCTTCCAGTGTCGTTTCCGCTCCACCGGTTCAGTCTTTATAGCAGCCGGCTTCTCTTCCGAATTCTGCAGCAGCAGTGCGGGCGGCGGCGCCTCAAGCCACGGAATCGTTGCGGGGGAGAACGCTTCCGGTGTGATGCCGTTGCCGAAGCTTGCGTATTTTTGCTCGAGGTCGGAGAAGCGCAGATCGAAGTCTTCCCATCTGATGATTTCGGTGGCAGCGTAGTAGTGGAGAGTTGTACCTGGCCATGGGACGACTACTTTTCCATTGGGGAGTTTGTCTGATGAGGAGTAAATGATTAGTTTGATGGTCTTCTCACATGAATTGTTGTGGACGGTTGGATCTGAGAAACTTACACCATGATGAGCAGCTATCTGACCATACCATCTCCTTCATGCGTGACTGAACCCAGCGAGTAAACTCTGCTTGTGCCGACTCTTTGACACAGATTGAGCGCAATCTATCCATCTGCAATCGTTGAAGAACTCTCATCATATAATCGCTCGATCTCTCGATTCCGGGGTATGCTGAACCGCTCACAGGGCAAACTGGCGGGTTAAACACTACACCTCAAATGTCAGCATGAGTTCCTCCCAACATAAAGGACATGGGGAATTGATTGTAAGCAACTCACCAAAAAAGTTCGGAAAGCCTGCCACAGTAACAGCCATGTAGCTGTCATACCCGCCATCCATCGACCAAAGCTTCGACAAATCCCGCCCATCTCTCCCCTGGATCGGAAACCGCGGCGAATAAGGATCAAACCCCGTAGCACAAACAACAATATCGTATGCGCCCCCCTCGCCACTCTTGGTGTGGAGAGACGATTCTTCTGCGTGTGTAATAGGTGATGAAATGAGTCGCACGTTGGGCTGCTGCAAAGCCTCGAGATAGTTATTCGAGGGTGTGAATCGGCGACATCCCGCTGCGTAGTCTGGGACCAAAGCCTCAAGCTGTTTCTTATCCTTGATGTACTTCTTCATGTGTTTCTTCGCCACCTCTGTGAAATTTTTGGATGCCACTGAGCCGGCCCAGAGCCCAGCGAAGCCAGATGCTACTTTCTTCTCAATCTTGAGCCGAAAGTCGTAATACGCTTTGGGATCACTCTTGAGCTTTTCAATGGTTTCTTGTGAGTCTTGAAAATGTGTCAGTATTGAAGGTTACTTTCACCGTTTGCGATTTCTCATTATAGCAATTTGCCTTTGAGAGTGGTATAGATAGAGAAGGCTGTGATGATGACTTACAAACAATCTGAGTCTCTCCGTTTTCAGAAAACACATGCGGAACGATCCAAGTGGGACTTCGGATGAAGTTATCCACTGTCTTAACTTCTATAATACGCATAACTATTAGCTCGTCGCACTCTTTGTGGATACTGGACTGGATGGGGCTGTCTCATCTTACCTTTGTGGATTTTGGCAACACACTGAAGCGCACTCGACCCATTTCCAATCACCGCAACATTCTTGCCAGAAACATCAAGATCTTTGGGCCAATTCGCCGTGTGCACAATCTTTCCCTTGAACTCTTCGAGTCCCGCAATCTGCGGTAGTTTCCAGTTGTTGAGTCTGCCTACAGCATACACAAACACGTCGCATTTGACTTGTTGCTTCACTCCGGGCGCATCTGTCCTCTCAAGATGAACGATCCATTGGGAGCTGCCTTCGTCCCAGGTCGCGCCGGTGCATTGCTGGTTGCATCTGATGTATTTGCGAAGGTCGTGGTTGTCGACGGTGTTTTTGATGTACTGCAGGATCTCGGGTCCTTCGGCGTAAAGTCGAGACCAGCCGGGATTGGTGTTCCAGCTGTATTGGTAGCAGTGCGATGGCACATCACAGGCACAGCTGACGTGAGAACTCAGTATTGTGGCTCTTTTTGTTGTGTTGCTCTTGAGGACGGGACGGTATTTTTGTGAGTTGTCACTTACCCCGGATATCGATTCTCAAACCATGTGCCTCCTACTTCGCTGTTCTTCTCATACACTGTGACTTCAACTCCCTTGAGCCGAGTGGCAGCGTCTCTCGCAAACTGAATACCCGAGATGCTATTTTAATTAATTAAAAAAAACGTTAGCAATTGGTTTGCAACTCATTGTAGCCTCTCGTTGAGATTGAGTTGAACATACCCAGCTCCAATGACCACCACACGGATGGGCCGCGCTACAAAACTAGTTGGTACAAGATCCATGGCTTTTGCGAATGCAGGATCAACATGTATTGAGCTTTGTGTAGAAGAATTGAGAATTCAAGTAAACAGACTTGGAGAGAAAAACCGCGCCGCAATGGGGTGGACAGACTCGCCAGGTCTTATACGGCTCAGCTAGCTAGGTTGTTGTCTCGAGGCGTGCCTACAAACTAACACAACTCATATACCAACGCCGGTGGGCGGCCGACTAGCAAAGACATGCGATCATTTCCCACTACAACGCATCTTTCCTTCCATTCACTAATATCTACATACATTTCCTTCATTTAGACCGCTCTTGGCAAAAACAAAAGCCAATGCTAAGCATAAAGAAACAAGGGGGCCCACATCGGAGCCGCAAAAGAACCATACGGAGAATACCGCCAAAAGACTTTTCATTTTTTTTTCCTCCCAAAAGGACCGTCGCTCGCTTGTTCCAGGTCTTGTTGTATGCGAAGCAAGACCATCGTGGAAGCGACATTAGCCATGGTTTCCATCACCGGCCAGTTTTCTTTTTTCTTTTCTTCTCATGACCCTAGAGGCATTGGGTGCCCTATCATGAATTGCCTGCTAAAGCCCAGCTACCATTGGATCTGTTTTGTCCTTTGTCCTGCAGCAGGGGGAGGGGGGGGGATTGGTCTGAGACATTGCTAACTTGGGTGTCATCGCGTCTGACAAGCAGCCGTTTTGGAAGCGGACGGCTTTAGATTGTTGGAGTCCAAGCTCTGGAAGTTGCCTAGCCTTTTTACTTTTCTCCTCTTCAACTGTTACCGAGACTCTATTGGTATGTATCACACTGAGTGAGAAAGAAAAGAAAAAGAAAAGAAAAAACCAATGAGTATCAAGCGTATCAGTACAGGTATTGCTTTGGTTACACCTGCTCTGTTCTGTTTCTTCTTGTCTTTGCCCACACGTGGCTCGCCTCTCCTGCGGATAGTAACACCACCCATCCGTAAGATTAGACCCCAAGGATATCTAGACTGGTAATTGTGCGTTCGGGAACAGCCACTGCGTACGATTGTGGCTTTGTCTGGCGATCATGGCGGCAGGGCCTCAAGAAGCTCTAGATGTACACCGGAGGCACGGGAAAGGATGGGTGTGAGAGAAGGCGGTTGTACAAGATATGCAGCCGTTCTTACAAATGTCCATGACGGCGCACATTGAACAGAGGGATCGACCGTAACTGGGAACAGGCGTCGGCAACGAATGCACCCCGACGGTTCACGTGCGATTTAGCGGCTGACGGTCGCCCTCCTCCTCCCATGCTAGGCATTTGAGAAGAGGAAAGAAGTTCAACAATGGAATTGGGGAATTGGAGGTCATGATTGCTTCGTTTCGAGAGTCTAATCTACGTAGTTGTAGTAGTATCGACGGCAATTACAGGGGGTGCGGACTACATTGTCCGGGTTCTCTTAGACTAGCCAAGCAACTGTCCACAGTTAGTGGGACTTTTATCACTGGAACCACTTCTGGCCAAAGCAACTTTTCACAACAGAACTCCTTGTATTAATATAGGGTAATTATTAGAACTAACTGTGTCTCTACGTAGTACAATTGCCGGGAAGCTGAACATCCCATGTCTGCCAATACCATCACTTAGACTCAACCCTGTGGGGGCACAACTGGTGTCTGTATGGCTGGGATCCAGCCGTGGCTGAGACAAAAAGGCAAGACAGGAACAATTTGCCGAGTCAGTATGACTTCAATGGCACGCTGAACAAATCTCTACCTCGTTGCCTCGGAAGAACTTCCTATTGGCACAACTGCAATCCCACGTAGCAGAACATTTTGTCTGTCTTGCTACTCTACTAATATCTAGCCCTGATGCCCTACACCCCAACTACGTAGTACAGCATTTTAGATCTATACTATCGGTGTTATCATGCAGGTCTTTCCGTTCAAAGAGCTAACAACCTAACAACCTCTTGTCTCCGAAACATTTACCCTTGCGCTAAGGCCGTCAGCAGAGTCCTTTTTAGTGATGGTGATATTGTATTGTACCAATTAGGTCGATAGGCACATGTCGGGAATTCTTTCTTCAATGCCTATACCTTTGCCGCACGCTACCACCTTTGCCGCACGCTAGAAACGCCGATCAGAGACACTCACTCTGCTCTACAGGGGGGGGGTCCCACCTCGTCTAGACGAAACATCACCACTTCCATCATGGGCGTAACATGCCACACACAAGAGAAAAAGTCTGCGCATTGATGCCTGATCAGTTGAGTAGCCTGTCTGCCTGTCTAGAACTTGCAAAACCTATCTTTCCTCTTCTCGTCTCTTCTCTACCGTCACTTTTTAAAACACCACTAGACGATCATCAACTCTCACCCCCCCTCAGGCGCGCGCTCTCCTATCTTGAACTACCCGAAGGGTCTTTTTTCGCAAGATCAACCCATTACAGGATAATTCCGTGACCTTTTTTTTTTTTTTTTAACGAATTGGTTGGCCGGCTTTTCACAACGGCCACTCGGGATAACGTCGTCGATGAGCATCTTGTCTCAGACGGATGGGACATGTCCCCATTGTCGGCAAATTTCCCAAGTTTTTTTCGGTGATGACATGCTAAGCCCTATCCCCCGAGACTACCTGACGTTGCACCCATCGCCGAGTTTACTGGAAGAAACGGACGAGTTATTTTCCGGCTGCTACTCTACTCCTCTTTCTGTGTATCGTTGGCGAGCTATTCATGTATTCATGTACCAGAGGGTAACTGTTGTCCGTGTGATTCCACTTGTCTGCATGTGTACCGTGTACGTGAAATGACATTATCATCTTGGCAGTGTTTGCCGTTTTGTTAGCCTTTTTTATACGCGACACAACAATGTGCTGATTATTGACACCCGTGTTTTGCCTCTTCCATGGCGCTTTCATTGCTTCTTGGATGCAACTAAACACTGCCGCAGGACCTGGAGGGGTAGACTTGGCGCAAACGTCTGGGGTCGGTCGATCGTCTCGTATAAGTTGCCTCTCCCTGCACAGAAAGGAATCCGGGGGCTCGGCGATTGTGACTACACGGAGTCTAAGTGTGAATCTTGGTACGAAGCTATTTATTTCAGCGCCCTGCGCTAAAAAAAAAAAACCCCCCAACACCATTGCTAGATCGGTGAATGAATTGCGGCACAGCTGCGGTTCTACGTGTTAGTTGTGGTGCTAGTCTGGGGTTTCAACAAGCCGTTGGGATGGAGTTGTTCAACACAACCAACAGCATCAATTTCCATGGATATTCCATGCGTCTCCCGGCATTCCAATGCTGCGCCGCTGAAACCCAAATGTCTAACCTCTTGACATTTCTCCTGGCCCTGCTTTCCTAACCCATGTGATGAGAGACCCTGTGGTATCCGTTACCCCAGGATCTACGGATAGGTCTCATTGTGATACCTAGATATGCAAGACATCGCCTCACAAGCCGGATTAGGCTTTAGAGAAACAAGCGCTATGGAGAAGGGATGCAAATGAGAACGCTTTGTGTTCAGGCTTATCAATGTGCAGGTAAGCGACCAGGCGGGGAGTAGTACTGCTTTAAGCCATCATGTCGGCTGAAAAGGAGACTGTCATCACCTGAGCTATATTGGACAGCAACAGGAGACTGGAATTGCTTCTGTGAGGAGGGATATGAGTCGTCCAAATCTTCATACATCTTGGACTTTTCACTTTGATCTTGTTGTGTCAGAAACGACACAATTCGCTTCATTTCATCTAGTAGATCACCATGATGACATGCATCCTGTGTGGCAAACCTGATAAATTAGTTATGTACCCCTTGATAATAATGAAAGCCACCGATCCACAGCTCAACATAAATTCCATCTTGGCGTTAAATGTAGTATGGAACTCTTGCAATGCAAGTTCTACTCGCCCCTTATGTGTAAGGATATTGGGGAGCGAGCTGTCACATTTGCCAAGCATGATTGCACGGCGTCATCGATCTTATAAACGCCTAGAGTCACTACCAAAACCCAGCAAGCCCTGAGAAGTAATCTAGATATGTTTCATTACTATCCTGCTAGTTATAATCTATAAGAAAAACGAATTGAATGTATTATCGGTTATTGTTGAACGATAAACACACCAAGATTACTGTCCCAGAACTGGCCAAATTGTTTCATCGAGAGGTGGAATACGGATTGGTGTGCTAAAAGGTGTTGCTTCTGAGCAAGGTTTAGTCTTTATCGGTAATTGCTGATCGGATTTATATTATCAACTTATAGAACAAACGCCGCCTTTTGACCGGGTTTCACCCACAAACCGATATGCAAACCAAGTATATAAATCAGATATTAGCGCATCATTTGCAATGCTCTACCACAGGGCTTTCTCTAGATACGGCTTTGATGGGCTATGATTCTGCGTTCCATATACGGGATGATCCTGATCTTGAAAATGCAACATAAATTTGAAGCCATCACAAAAAGAGTGGCTTTGAGCCATGTTGGATGGACTGTCTGGAGACGAAAGTAATGCGGCATAGCTATTGAGAATGAGCGAAATGTTTCCTTTACATCACTGGCTTCTTCGTACCACAAAGAATTAGGCTTGGCATAGTCAGTTAGATGTTAAGTGGAATTGAAGCACACTAGGATGCTTGGTACCAGATGGAGAAGCTGAGACGATGAGGGTTTGAAAATGCGCTGTATATATGTATATATATAGGTACTGCAGAGATTGTATATATATGTTAAACTAAATAACTGGAGACAAATTGCTCCAAACCATAAATCATCAATACCATCAACTGTGCCCTCCTGGGTTCTATCAAAAATGCCCTCCTCTGTATGTCCAAAATCTAAGCAAATGTCATCACCATCATCCAATATGTAACCGTAAATCCAACTCAAAGTGGTTTGCTTGAAGCAATTCAAAACAACAGCCACACAAAAGGTAGTCAACCCCCTTTTCCTCTAAGGAGAGTCACTGCACTTGCTGCCACAGCCATAGTTGACAGACCGGGTGGGAGCCGTGTGAGAATATTCCTTCATCCAAGCAGTGTAATCACGGCCCTTATCGTGACACCTTCTACGGGCATAACCCTTTGTTTCCACGAGTTGCTGTTGCGCCCAGATGATGTGACATTTTCCATCATTCCAGCTGCAAGCTGTCGAATCAGTCGCCGAGTTGCACTTTTGCAAATCATAGCCAGCATGGATACTGAAATTGATGATATCGGAACTAATTCCAGCATCCATGCTCATCGACCAGGTTTCGCATTTAGAATTGCCGTTCATCTTGGAGACTGTACAGCTCTGCGTGCCTGTGCAGTAGGTCTTGCCAGAGGCAGGTAGCCATTCGGCGTAGAACCGCCTCTGCTCGACCACATACCAATCAGTCCAGCATCGGACACCAGAGGCGTATTTGTGGCCCTCGTTGCTGTTGACGTAGCTGCCCTCGCCGTCGGAGTAGCGTTTGTGGAGGAGGGTGGTGTTGTCGGCGGCAGGGGGAGGGGCATCGCGGGATTCAAGGGCCATGCTGGGTAGGGCATGGACAGGCGCCAGTGCGGTGAGCGCGAGTAGGAGGAAGTTGATGATGGCCATGGTGATGATGATGATGGATTGATAACTTGGAGGGAGGTTGTAAAGACTTGATGAGTTGAGTTGGTGATCTGTGTGCTGTTTGCTTTGAAGGCTTGAGAGTGTCTTGTGTTGATGAGTTAAAAGAGCTTCATCTTCATGGTCCGGACGAACCCTTATATATCCATGTTTCCACCTCATGTCTCATCTCTGGGGCTCACGATATCACCACCATACCATATCTACCCACAAAACTTTTAAACATTCGGCTAAATCCCCCCCCGTAGAGAGCTTGATTACCTCCCCCGCACGGGGTAAAACTAACCGATGAAGCCACCAATCTGTGATGCTCAAAAAACGTGTCCCATGCATGCTTACAGGTAATAGACAAGTCTCACAATCTTGGAGCAAGCACACACTCCGGGCAGCCCGATCTGACGCCTGCAAACAGATCTCGTACTTTGCTGCCCCAATAGGTATCGCACATGCCGGGTCTATTACGATGTTGTAACAAAAAAGGAAGAAAAGTGGAAGCATCAAGGAATCAACTTGGATTATTATGATATCATGTTATCCACAATATGGGCTCGAGCTCCGGAATGTGCTTCACCCGTGCTGACTTGTGCATGGGGCGTTATAACGAACAGAGCAAGTGGTCAACCATAAATACGATAGAACGCATGGCACGGGGCCAACCAAGCCTCATATCTTTTTGCGCCAAAACAGTCAAAACTGTACCACAACTTGAATTGAATCTTTTCGATTGGTAGTAATAATATTATGTATGCAACATGACAAATATACTCGTAGTCCATGTAGAAAACGCTCGCTGCCTTCATAAAGGCTTATGGCGAGTATACAGAGCCCCTACACCGATGATAATGATTATAGATCTTGCGAGAGATCTAAGGATCAGCAGCAGGGATAACTAAAAATCAGCTGATGTGCATAACTAGTCCACTTGTCAAAATGTATGCAGGCGTATGTGGGGAATTGTCATCAAGGGGGGGGGGGGCTTGCTCATCATTAGCCACACTGGCTTTTTTCAGAAACGATCAAACGGCACATATTTCCCGAGTAGGGGGGCTTGGCAGCGATCATGGGCTTAAAGCTTATTCTTTGTGTCAACAGATCTTGGCGTTCATGGCTTGCAGGATGTTGATATCATGGCTGAGGTTCTCCCATGACAGCCTCTAGCTAGGTAGTGAGGCTTTTACCAACTCACTCACGAAGCATTCGAGTATAGGTTTTAGTACTGATAATTATCATCATATATGCAGCTACACTAACTACAGGTCAGTTCGGCAAACCCGAAGACACCTACATCTTCCACTGTTTTGCCAATGATATCACTTTGACTTAACTATGTAAGGGTTATCGCGTTGGGCTGATGTGTAATGAGACCCAGCCGTGTCCGAGGTAACGCTAGAAAGACACAGTCACAATCTACCACGTTGACGTGATCTGAAGTCAAGACATCTCCACCTCTTTAATTCAGATGAAGTCCTCACTCCCCACAACTGCAACATCGCATCATGCCACCACGCTGTAACGTGGTAGGACATGCCATACAGATTCTTGTATACTACGGTACCATTCCTATGCCATTGGTCAGTAATTAGTAGTTCATTGCTTGCCCTTTGAGTTCCTGACCAAAAGCCAGCCTCTCTTGCGCTAAGGCAGTCAGCAGAAGCAACACCACACGGCCATGCCTTGTCCCCAGATGCAGAGCTGCTTCCAATAACATATGCATACAAGTTAGCAACAGACAAGCCTCAAGCAATTGTAGATCATGGCCCATGGGGTACCCGGCTTCCCCCACAACCTTGGGGGAATATATCTTTACTTTTCTTCCATCATGTCTCATCCCCACAATATCCAACATCAGCACTTATCGGTCGTTTAGCTTACCTATGAAAAGCGCCAGCTCCGAGATCCCCCTAAGACTCTGTTCCTTATAATTGTACACTTAGCAACAACAAACTAACGTTTCTACCTGTTCTAGTCTAGATCTGTATCAAGCACTACCAGTTAGTCATCTGCCATCAGCCCGCCTCGACTACACAAAAGCATGATTTATAACTAGACCTGCATTCACCACAGCCATCCAATTGATACCAGCTGGTCGGGTAATTGCGAGGCCTGCGTGATTGTTTATCTATTTAGCTCCGGACTTTGCCTTGCTCATTATTTTCTTTCTTTTTAAAGAGGCTTTCCTGTTTTATGTTAGTGTTATCTATGAGCAGATGCGAACAGCTTAAAGTGGCACTTGGTAAGCCTTGCTAGTACAAGAACGGAAATAGGTTCGTCAGAAAACGGGAAGCGATCTTACCAGTTCGTACAATGTGGAGGGACCAGCCAACAAAGTGAATGAGACAAGATTAGTGCAATTGATTGGCGGTATTAGTTACGATTAATGTGGGAACTGACAGGAACAGACCTCCGGGCAGCCACCGCCACGAACCGTCTTTTCGAGGTAAGCGTCTAGTTCGGTGAGACTGTCTAAATGGGGGTTAGGGGGTTATCACGCATTTCCATATTCCCGATCATTGGGCTGCTATTCCGGTTCCTTGCGCTTATCAAGTCATAACTGTGCAGGCATAACTTCACGAGTCTGAAAACGGTGTAATTGACTCTCTATGTGTGAAGATCTATTTTCCGCCCTTGTATTTACCCTCCTCTTTCGTTTCCTCTCAAGTCTCTATTCCGATGCTTCCTTATAACTACCTCTCACAGTTTCTTCTCAAAGCTCTTCTTAAGAAGTAGTTGGGCTAGTTTGTATAGGGAGGTAGAACTGCAGGCATCATGGTATAATAGAGGTCTTGATTATGCTCAAATTGGTGTCCACTTCCCCGTATTGGGCCAGCATCAGAAAGAGCAATGACGTTATGAGCGTGCTCTTCTAGGGTATCCGGCTGGGGATATTCCATGCTATCTACATGTCCGTCTGAACTGTCCTTTCCCTGTAACTCGTCTGTAGATATTGGGCCAGGGACAGCTGTGACAACTGCGTTCTTTGCAGTTCGCAGCTGATTCAGAAGCTGTCGAGATCCATGATGAACTCCCAGCCCGCGTCGAAATCTACAGACACTTCCTCTAAATGGGACAAGAAGCCCAGTTCTGGCATGTAGCTGGAGTGCTCCATCCCCCACGGTGCCTCCGAATACGCAGAACTCGGCAGCGCTGCCAATTCTTCACTCGTGAGAGGGGTAGAGTTGGTACCAGTCGTCGATGAGGATGGTTGGCCAGCAGGTAAATTATGACGACTATCACCCGTATTCGAGTTTGTCGTTGTTATGAAGCTTTGATCAGCCGCTTGAGCGGTCTGTTGCTCGCCTTTTCTGACAACTGTGCCAAAAAACGGAATGCGGACTTGTTCGTCCGTGCTCGATCTCGACAGCAGACCCGTAAGCGTCTTGCGACATTGCGACGCAATGGGACAGTTTTCTTGATTCTCCTGGCGTTGCAAGCACCGAATCAAAGACAACACAGCCTCCATGTCATTCCCATCATCACTTGAACTTAACATCCTTGGGCCGGAGGAGGACCTTAAGCAGCAACCCAGAAGTAAGACAATGGCACCAGTAAAGGCCATAAAGTCCACGAGCTTGCACTCAGACGGGCTCGGCCCTCCCTCCGCGTCACTATGTAGACTCAGGTAGCGCCTCAGCAGCTGTCGTGCAGCCTCCATGCTGGCGACGCGCACGATTGAGCTGTGCACAGAGTTCCTTTCTCCAGAGCCGCTGAGGAACGGTAGGTAGATATAGAGTCGCAGGTGGAAGAAGAAGAGTTGCTGGTGCAGCCGGACATGGAATTCGTCGAAATCGGGGCCATCGGCTTGCATCCGGTCAGGAAGCTCCCACCAGGTTTCTGGGAAAGACGCTGCAAGCTCATTCATCTCCTCGTCAAGTTTCAGTGTTTTGGAGATGGAAGCCTTTGTACGCGAGTGGTTTCGGTCAATGACTTTTCCGGTTATCATGGCACAGCGGATGGCCATGGTCGAATCCAGGTAGTCATTTTCGGGCTGCTTCACCTCTAGGATTTGCTGATGGTGCATGTCGACAAAGCCGTACGGCAGCCCGAGAAACATGCTCATCATGCGGTCTGCTTGGTAGATTGACAGCCAGAGCCGTCTCTTGGCTGTTGATCGGAGGCCAGCCCGGTACAGGTCCTTTTGACATCATCAAAATCATCAGCTTCCAGCACTCGTCTCCGTAACACGATGTTTGACATACCGTTGAATGCGCGACCGCTACTCCTCTACGATAGATCATCCATGATCTTCTGGGCTGGCCCTCGTCTGCATAGAGAACAGCCAGCAAGATCAGGCACTCCAAGCCTTCCACAGTAGACACATATGCCATGTCAGAGACAACGAGGCGGTCGACCAATTTGTAGATAGGTGACCCATCAACATTAGAAGCGAAAGCGAACGCAATCGCCATCTTACCCAGTTCTGACGGTCGATCACTTGTGTAGGCCCGCCTGACGAAGTCTGGAAAAGACTCAATCGTGTCGTCATACATGCCACGAACAGCTCTGTGTATTCGAACCCACCAGCCTTTGTGCGCCAAGGCAACTTTCATAATGGAGTCGTAGGACGGCAATCCTGCACGTAGTGTCTTGCATATGATACTTTCCCTCTGGCCGGGTGAGGGTGAGGGTGAGGGCTCAGGCGATCTGCTGGAAACACGAGAAGGTGGCCCATGTTCACCTGTTGACGAGTGAGATTGGGAGAGCTGCGCTGGCTCGTCAAGTCTACTGAACGTACAACAACTGCATGCCAACAAGGGGGACTCACTCCAGACAGGTCCAGAACCGCAAGGAAGGGCGCCCGCTGATCTGCGACACTGTTTTCCACAACGTCTTGAGCCTGAGGGACGACTGTGGTGCTGTTTCTCGGAGAGTCGGATTCTGGGCACCGACGCAACGGCAGTCTCGCGCCATTACCGCCTTGGCTTACACATGATATGCGACGAGATTCGCAGTTGAAACAGACCGAAGCTCCTGGCATTGAGACACACCGAGTCTTTCGACGGCGACCTAGACAAATGAATTACGCGTGAGCTGGCGTGCTGGAGCAGCTTTGGGCGCGGAAGGGAACGAGGTACTCGCATTCTGTGCAGCTATGCGTGCCTCTACGCATAGTCCTTCGTGTCGGCACCGAGGTTGAGGACTCGGATACAGACGCATTCGTCCTCGGAGAGCCGCGCACCATGCTTGAGAAACTTTGGATGGATTGGCCCACGGAGTCACTGTATGTGGTCGAAGTGATGCTGGATGAGGGAGGGAGAGACGGAATTGGTTGCCGCGGATGGGGTTTCGTCCGCGGACGAAGTGGCTTAGCGAACGAATCCTTCACATGAGGGTTGTCGCCAGACATGTCATTGCCTGTTGGAGGATTCGTTGTCGAATTACTAATGACTATTTAGTCTGATTTAATAGACTCCTCTTTGGTTTGTTTATTAGTCGTCTTTTTTGTGCGCGGACGAGCCTTTGTGTAGGACCTCGTACATGTGTATATATATATCTAAGACCTTCCTCGTCACAGATCGAGGTATTCTAATGAGAAATACTACGAAAGCGCATTTCATACTTTCCCTGCCTATCTCTAGTAAAATCACTTTACATTTCATTGTTTCCGTTGAGGCAATATAGTTCCGCGACAATGGCACCTCTTGTATGGCTTGTAACAGGAGTTTCGGCAGGCATTGGAGCTGCCCTCGTCGAGGAAATCGTCCGTCGAGGCGACAAAGTGATTGCTGCCAACAGACAGGTCCATCAGATGGCCGATCGAGCTTCAGAGCATGTGTCGCTTCTTGAGCTCGACCTGACGTCTGGTTCCAAAGTCATTGCAAGCAAAGTCAAGGAGGCCTGGCAGATATTCGGACACATTGATGTTCTTGTTAACAATGCTGGCACATTCTTGTTCGCCCCCTTTGAGGAAATCAGGTAGGTCAGATCAGGTCAGGTTCTATCTGTGAGATCAGGTTTCTCATCAGCTTTGCGCAGTGATGACGACGCAGAACGCATCTTCCAAACCAACGTCTTCGGCCAGCTTCACATGACACGGGCCATTCTCCCCTTCTTCCGCCAACAGGGATCAGGAACAATCACCTTCACAGCCTCAAACCAACTCTGGGGCAACATGCCCTACACGACGTACTACAACATGACCAAGTGGACAAACAGCTCCCTTGCTGAATCGCTGCACAAAGAGGTCTCTTCTCTCGGCATCCGCTGCGTCGCCTTTGAGTGCGGTGGTGTTGCCACGCGCCTCTTCGAACCGCGCGAGAAGGATAAAGTTGTGTCACAGAAGAACGAGGAGGAGGACAAGAGTCCCATCGAAGCATATATGCCAGGGTTTACCGCTGTTTCACAGGATTTCGCTGAATTGGGATTGCCTCCGGGAGACCCTGTGAAGGTGGCAAAGGCAATGGCTGATGTTGTCAGGGGTGAGGGTATGGCGGCTGGCAGAGTCTGGTCCTCACGGATTGCTCTGGGTTCGGATTCTCTTCGATGGTGGAGGATCAAAAGACAACAGGAGGCCGTAGTGATGGATCGGTGGGAGGACGTCACCCTCAGCACGGATCGTGACGATGCAGTGCTCTCTGACAAGTTGGATCGCTTTGCTCTCATGGCAGGGGCTGAGTAACATGACCATGTTGTGATGTTCTGAGAGTGAGATAACACATCGGTCGATTAGACAAGCTCATTGTATGACCATTTCCGGTCGATGTGTATGTTTATATCTCGATAAGGTAGCTAATTCACACCCAGCACGGGATCTGAGGTTGATTATATGATGCCCATGATTCCGAGAATTTCTCCCAACTCCGCCGTGTGAATCAAGATCCAAAGTCCAAGCACCAATCCTCTGCCCACTGCTCAACAAAAAGCAAACTTAGTAGGGTAAGGTTTCATGTGACGCAATATCTCCTGTGAGCTGTTCACTCAGGGTCAAGAGCAGATGGGTGATTTTTTTCATGACGAGATCCTGACGCACAGCCTGCCAGCGGCACGGATCGCAGATCCTCAGCGTAGGAGCACCAGGCGCGAAGTCTTTACCAAGACGAAAAAGAAAAAAAGAAAAAAAAAGAAAAAAGAGCAGCTGAATCAGAGACATGTTAGCTTAAGTGCGACTGTGTGACACATCACGCTACAGTGGGCACCGGAAAAACTTGGTTACGCATGCAATGCTTTGATGTGAAGTCCAGCTTCAACTTGTCATTCTTTGCCTATACGCAGCCCTGTTGAGATGAGGTACCCAGCATGAATTGAGAGGGAATTGGACATGTCTCTGATTGTTTGTATGCATTGAGTTTCAAGGTGTACGGTTTAGTTGCACACCTCTCGCATTGCTCCCAAAGTCACACGGTCACACTTGGGCCGGACGTGGATATAGTGAGACACGGTGAGACAATCCTCATCATGATTTGCGCATGTGGTGGTGATTGCTCTCGGCATTTGACCAAGCTCGCCCCCCTTTACCTTTTAACTTTCGCTTTGCCTTGCCTTAGACACGACAGATCGATCTGTGAAATCTTACAATTGTCTATATTTAAACAATCCCCAGCATCCATCTCACTTCTGAACACTCCACGACTCGGCTTATGCCACACACACACACACACACACACACACACACACACACAAATCATCATGAAGTTCGCTACTCCCCTCACCATACTGGCTGCCATCTCCGGCGCCTACAGCCTAGTCATCAAACGCGACACCCCAGTCAAAAAGGTCATCACCGACCTCACTGCCTTTATCGGCCAGCTCGACACAGCGGTCAATGCCTACAGCGGCGACTTCGAGCCCATTTCCAACGCCATCGACAATGTCGTCAGCTCCATTGCGAGCGGCCAGACCATTGTCACCGGCGCTGCCCCCATTGGTCTCGGCGATGCTGCGACGCTTCTTGACCCAGTCAAGGAGCTTGAAAACCAGGCCAAGGTGCTCCTCGAAGATGTCAAAGCACGCGTTGACGACGTCAAAGCTGCGAAGCAATGCACCAACACCCTTGGAAAGATTACCACTTTCAACACCACTGGTCAGAAGTTGGTTAATGACATTGTCGACAAGATCTCATCGACCTTTGTCAAGGCCCAGGCCAAGCCGTATGCTGATAGCATCAAGAACACTCTGGCGCAGGCACAAGATCTTTTTGAGCCCAGCAACTGCTCTTAAAGAGAAATATTGGGGATTTGTATAGGATGAATGATGATGGAGTTGATGTATACACTCGGTAGATGGGAAGACATGTGTTTTGATGAATAAAATCTCAATATTAAGCATGCATGCTCCTCCCTGAGATATGTTTGGCATTATGGGTATACCGAACTGACAATAGTAAGATCGTGTCTTGTAGATAACACAGCCGCCTGTCCAAGAGTGCGGATAATTAAAACAGTACATGTTGGAGCCACGGCCTCTGTTCACCCCCTTTGTTCACCGGGGCCATCAAGAGGAGGTGAATCGTAGAGCCTTTCTCCTCAGCACCGTTAATAGCAGCAATTTATTCCTCATTGACTAATTATCGAAGCTACAGGCACAGTATATATCACTGCTGCCCGCCCTGACCAGCCCTTCGCCTCTGCCTTTTCGATCGGTACGATTTCTTGGACACCCTGTTCCTCGCTGCACCTCCCTGGGTTTGATAGTTATTGCCTCGTGGAACTATCTGATGCTTACTGAAATAAGCCCAGCATTTTATGTGTTCCGCGACTGTTTCTGGTGCAAGCCGGTCACGAGGGCTATAGTTGATTTCTTTAGACATTTCCTTGCATTGCTCAAAGATCCCATTGAGGACTTGCGCACCAGGGACTTCGGCAGCTAAAGGCTCTTGGTCTTTGAGCGTGCTGATAACATCACGGATCTGGGTATGCAAGGCGGTCTTTCTATTCCGTAATTCTGAATATCGCATCCACAGATCCGTGGCTAAGAAAGCACCTTCACTCGGCAGAATGCTCGAGATATCACGGAGCCATTGGCCACTGTCGTATACTGGGATATTGTAACGCCGGACCTGGTACATGACGCGCTCCCACTCCTCTACCCATTTGGACAGCGGGCCACCCTCGTGGTACTTGTCCATGACAGCCTTGTATTTCTCAAGGGTTGCTTGCTCCATAACATAGGGTTCTGGCTTCATCTCCTCTTCTATAACAACCATCCATTCTCTAAGCCCACGGCTCCAACTAAGGCGGTACTGAATGAGCTTAGGCACGCTGTGATAGATAAGACGCTGTATCCTGAGCTTTTCATTCTCCTGTTCCATGAACAACTCCCGATGCATGGAATTGGCTTCGAGGGCAGCTTCATAGCTGGCTTGCTGGGGGGTTGGAGGCTGGCCCAATACAGCAATGGGAAGATCAACAAAATCTCGGAATTTGAAACAGCTGGGCTCTTCAATGAGAAACTCCCCTGAATCATCTTTGGTCATGATATTCCAAAGCGGTCGGGAACAAACATGGTCACTCAGTTCGTCTAACCAGTCATCGTATTGCTCACTGGATTCAAGTGTGATTTTGAGCTTGTCGGGTTCATCGGCAGTACCTAACATTGTGTGAGCGCAATGTCGACTGATTGACTGACGAGGGGGGTTCAAGATGATGGCAGGCGAAGAAATTGTGAGTCTCTGCAAACTTCAGCGCGTGTTGGCGCAGGTCGCGTTGGACCCCAAGTCACGATACATCAGCGGGGTACATAGCAAACAAACACCACTAATCACAGTCGTTGGTTGCCATCAATAAGATCAATTGTTTCATGTGTTGGTTCTGATCAATTGCTTGTGAAAACAAACAAATCTCATTCCTCATCTTTGATTCCCTTCATCAACCCTTGTCAATTGCTTCTTACAGCCTCTCATCACATCTGCATGTAACCCTGCACGATGACCTCATCGATCACTCTCACCCACAGTGAATTAATCCACTATTATGTCCCCAATGCAATCTACCAATCGTCTCAAACATAACAACATATCGGATCTTTAAACTCTTTCTTTTTTATAATCTCTATTCATTAGTTTGATCTCATCATGGAACTCGGCATAATTACCCTCCGCATGCAGGTGCGTTGATTGGAGCAAGTTACGACTCCATTGGAATCTTTGGAAGGATGGAATGTCAATCCTTCCACCTAATTAGTACCCCGGGAACAAGCAGGCTTCAGCGCCGGCCTTGTTCCCAAGTCGGCTCGCCGAAATCATACATCATACATTTAAAGAACATTAAAAATGCTCAAACTTTCATCTACACCTTGAAACATAAATAGCAACTGTTTTTTGTAACTCCCTCTTTTTGTAGTGTAGTTGCATCAATCGCTATGAAACTCCCAACTCCCCATCTGGCCAGCTCGGCCCTCATACTAGCCACAACCACCGCCGCCGCCGCGAAACTCCTCCACCCCCAAACCAACACCTTCAACTCCTCCTTCTCCCTCTCCCCCGCCCAAATCTCCCTCACCAACCTCTCCTCCACCCTCGCCAACAACGTCAACATCGCCACGCGCTTCGAGCGCACAAACTTCGCCACCGGCAGCGTCCTCACAGACCCCTGGTACACCAACCTACCTGCCAACGCCTCCTCCGCACCCGCTGGCTCCTTACTCAAGCTCGAACCCTTCACCAACACTGCAACTTACACCGTCCCGCCTTCGCTCGCGCTATCTCGCATCATTTACCAGTCTAAAACGCTCAATGGCTCGCTTGTGCCCGTGTCGGCGGTGATTCTATGGCCTTATCTGCCTCGTGGCGGTGGTGATGGTGCTGCTGTGCCGCTCGTGTCGTGGGGTCATGGCGCGACCGGCATCGTTGCCGAGTGCGCGCCGTCTCATGTCCGGACCTTGTGGTACCATTTCGGAGCTCCGTATGAGTTAGCCCTCGCAGGCTTCGCCGTCGTGGGGACCGACTACGCCGGGCTTGGAGTTTCCTCTTACCCAGACGGCTCGCCCATCACGCACCAATTCGGAGCCTCACCCGCTGCCGGCAACGATGTCTTGTACGCTGCCCAGGCAGCACAAGCCGCCTTCCCAGACAAGCTGAGCAAAGAATTTGTCGTCATGGGCCACTCCCAAGGCGCTGGCGCCACATGGGCCGCCGCCCAGCAGCAGCTCAAGGTCAAAATCCCCGGCTACCTCGGCGCCATCGCCGTCTCCGCCTTTGACAGCATCCTCAGCATAGTCAGCTCGCTCGGCCCACTCGGCGGCAGCTTCTTCCTACTCCCGGCAACCCCGGGTCTCCGCTCCGTGTTTCCAGACCTGCAGTTCTCCGACATCCTCACAGACGCTGGCATTGCCGCCCTCAAGCTCATCCAGGACATCCAGGCCTGCAACCCAGCCATGTCGACCCTGCTAAGGGGCATCACTGAGGAAGACCCCAACCGAACTCTCGTCCGCGAAGATGGAATCAAGAACCCTCGCGTCAAGGCCTGGTCTGATTTGGTCACGGTAGGAGGAAAGGACTTTGCCGGCCCGATGCTCGTGCTTCAGGGCGTCAATGACACTCTCACCACTGAGCCTGTAGCCGCCGCCTTGGTGAACAAGACGTGCGCAGCTTCCCCGGGCCGAGGTCTCCATTATGTCAAGGTAGCCGGCTCAGGCCACACTTCTGTCCTGTTTGCCGCGCGACAGATCTGGCTAGACTGGCTGGATGAGAGATTCTTCAATCGCAAAAGCCTAAGCGGGAAGACATACCATTCTGGTAAGGGCAAGTGTACCTCCGAAACCGTTGGAACAAACTCGCCCCGGCCATTGAGTCAGTATCAAGAGAGCACAAACTTCTACCTCCAAATTGCGCTAGATTCATATCAAGCTGCGTAAAGATTGGTCCCAAAGATACCTACCTGTCTAGTATAAACCATACACAGCTAGCAGTTTGGGTGGAGGAGAGAAAACTGGGGCCTATAAACCAAGTACAATAGCATTGGGTAATAGAGTAATAGATATTAAATAATCATCAAAATGTCTCAAAAGAAATCCCTTGGGCGTACAATACCGCCATCATAATCCATGTTATATAGAACGCCTTCGTCATCCATCTTCTCTCAGTGGATGCAAAACCCGAATCAAACCCCTCTATTCCCATACTCTCTCGTACCATCTGTCAATCGTTGCAAATCTCCATCAATTATTTATAGGCGAGACACAAGTCCGGGGATGTCGTCGACAGTCTTCTTTCCGAGAAGGATGTCATTGACAGCTGTGAACAAGGGATACTGCTTTACTGCACCACGCGCTTTCAGAAAGCTGTTCACTTCATATGCGGTAGTGGTACCCTGCAGCTTCTGGCCGTTGAGGTCCTGCTTCTCGACCTCGTCAATAGACATGCCCTTCTCCACAGCCTTTCTCGCGCATCGGAAGTTGCGTCCACCAGAGCAAGATGTAATCAGATCCGCAACACCGGCAGAAGACTCGGTAAAAGTCGCAGTCTGCACGGTCTCTCCAAAGAACTCCTTGCCAAACTTGACCATCTCCATGAGACCAATGCGCATAATGGCAGCCTTGGCGTTGTCTCCCCATCCACGGCCATCAACGAAACCAGCGGCCAAAGCCACAATGTTCTTGAGAGCGCCGCCTAGTGATACACCAGCGACGTCAGAGACCGTCTGGACATGGAAGTAAGGGCGGTGGAAAAGGAGCTTGAAGCACTCGTGGTCCAGTGACGGGTAGTCAATAGGAAGGCCAACCAGCTTCGCCTTTGAAGCTCGGCCCCGAGCATCACGGTGGAAAGCCCCAGAGGACTCGGTGCCGGCAGGGTTCGGGCTACCGGATCGGGGGGACGGAGCTCTGCTATCCATCGATGGCGGGTCATAGGCAATGGTCGTCTCGGACCACTTCTCTGCGGCAATCTCACTAGCAATGTTGGCACCACTCAAAGCACCGACATAGATATCCAGTCCATCGCCAATCCACTCGCTGAAGAGGCTGACATCGGCGTCAGACACATTCACACCCTTGATGCAGCTAATGCCACGAGCAAAGGGCAGGATCTTGCCTCGGAGCTGGTTGCACACGTTGCCGATGAACTGATGGGGCAGGTTGAAGACGAGGATACTGGAGTTTTGGACGGCATCGACCAGAGACGGGTTGGCGATGATGTTGGAGGGGAGGGCGATGCCGGGGAGGTACTTGACGTTTTCATGGTAATGGTTGATGATGTGGGTGAGCTTCTGGGGCTTGTCGCCAATGGATTCGTCGTAGTGCTTGGAGTCCTTGCCAATGGTCACCTCCTCCTCAAACACCCACATCTGAACGTCCTCCTCGAAGATATCCTTGTTGAGACGGGCATTTTCGGCGACAATCTTTGCAATGGTGGAGCCCCTACGTTTGGACTCGTTAGCAAACAGTCTACTTTGCCATTGAAAAGCCACATAATTAGAAGTACATACCAGTTGCCAGATCCCACAATGGTGACTTTGTGCTTCTTTGAGTGGCCGCCGATGATTGCTGAGCCAGGCATCTTGGCTGTTGTTGTAGTGGCGGTGGTGATGATGTTGTTGGGGATGGTGGAATAGCTCAAGGAGTATACTGGTACTCGCAGGTGTCTCAGGCCGCTGGGTATTCGCAGAGCAAAATTTCGAAGCATGCGACTCCTATAAGAGAAAGGAAGATTGACAGGTTCAATCGCAAAAGCTAATTCAGCAGCTGGAGGCCGGGATATATACGTCGGTTCGTTGGACTCGCAGGGTGTGGAACGGGGAACCGGAGAATGTGTGTGGACATCAAGGAAAGCTTTCTCTTTCTCTTTCTCGTTCTCGTCAGCCCCTCCATACCAGCCAGAAAAAGTCTCGACCCAGCGGCCCGTAGCTCTCTCTCACCTCGACTAGCAATGACGCGCAAAGGGCTGCTGATAGGCCATAAACGGACCATGGATCGGCCATTGGTGGGCAGCCAGCCACACAGCCACACACACACAGCTTTTCCCAGCTTGACCACACCAAGAACAGAACTCACCGCTTGCTGCATCGGGCCAACAAACACCAGTTCCACCCCCCAACGGATATCCCGTGAGGGCAGTATTATTGGCTTTTCTTGGTTTGCCGGCAGCACCGCGCTGGCCGAGATGCGAGGCGCCTGAACGGGAGCTTCCAGGGGGGGCGACACCTGTGCAAATCACATGCTACCGTCCCTCCCAACAGCGCCCGCGCGCCCTGAAAGCTTTTTTTCTCTCTCTGCGTGGTTTCCATGATAGCGTGTGCCTTTAGCGGCTCCCTCTTCACGTGTGACCACCCCAGAACGAGGTTCGAGGTTCGAGGCTCCAGGCTCCAGGCTTCACCATCCCAATTCCGTGCCTCTTTCTTATCAAAAACCCCCATTTCGCCAAGCCCCAACCAACCAACAGCCCTTGTTCGTTTCCTCTCTTCCCGGGGGGGACTCTCCTGCATGCCGAGGAGCTTTTCTAGATCGGACGTTTTTTGTCATGCAGGACCGGACTTTGATCGTTTCGGTTCGTCTCTTAACGGAGCTTTGCAATCGGCGAAACGGCCGAGGTCCTTATTCTCTCTCAAGGCTGTCTGTAGATTAAAACAAGGTACATACTGCGTACATTGTAGGGGTTGATGGGACGAGGCATTAATGAACGAGGTTGAATCTACGATACCAATGTTCCATGTGAACAGGGATGTTGGCCAATATGGACGAGGCGATACACATCGGCAATCTTGTTCCGTTGTTTCAACTCATCACCTAAGATATGCAAACAAATCTCATTATATACACCTACACATGCACAGAGGTAGTATTTATACAGCGTCTTGACCCAATCATGACGCAATCCATCAACCCTCCAGCAATCCAGCCCCTTCCTCCTCATCCATCAACTTATTCTTCCTCCTCAACCCCGTACTCTCCGTCCTCTCCCCACTGCCAAACACCGGCTCCAGGAACACATCGTAACTCACCCACATCATCGTAAACAAAACATTCGAAAGCCCAGCAGCCCCCTTTGGCAGTTTCCCATCTTTTCCCGCCAGAACATGCGACAGCGCTATAAAACTCAGCAACCCCGGCGCCCACGCGCCCACGAAAAGAATCTGCCCTATTTTCTGCCGCGTGCTGGTGATGGTGTAGGGTTGGAACGAGGCCAGGTACTGCTGGTAGCTGTGCGGGAGGTCGTGTTCTCTGGCGCCGTCTTTGAGGAGGTTTAGGTATCGCACGCTGGGCTGTGAGGTGCCTGGGCGGTTGAGGCCCGCGGTGATTCTTTGCCACCAGGTTTGTTTGTTGGGGTTGTGTGGGGACGTAATGTATGGCGCGTGTAGCGTTCTAGCGAAGAACGGCTTTGAAGAGGGAGAAGAAGAAGAAGTAGAGGAGCTTTGTGATTCTGAGTCGTCGCCCGTCTTTGAAGATATCGCGAAGCATGGGACCTCAATCTCCTTGTAGCTTGCACCACCTCCCTCAGTGCGCAGGATCTGACCCCAGTCTTGCTCCGTAACCTCATACACAACCCCCACCAACGCAACGTCGTCATCATCCTCATCTTTGCCCTCCTCATCTGCAATTAGGCTTGTCTGTTCATCAGAGTAACGCTTTATATTCCCCTGATGCTGCCTTTTATACGCCACATTGGCAAAACACGGCTCCTTGTATGGAAACCCAGGCAAGTTGAACGTCAGCCGCATCGTCGGCACCGACACATTAACCTGAGAGAGCGGCCGGATTTTGCGCGAGCCTAGAAAAGTCTGCGCAGCCATGTTGGAGCCG
Source organism: Zelopaecilomyces penicillatus (assembly GCA_005765155.1). NCBI lineage: Eukaryota > Fungi > Ascomycota > Sordariomycetes > Hypocreales > Pseudodiploosporaceae > Zelopaecilomyces > Zelopaecilomyces penicillatus. The sequence continues at coordinate 400,440 of VCCP01000006.1, forward strand.
TACGCGAGGTAGAGAACAGTCCCTGCCGCAGCTGACTTGCCAGTTTCTCTCGGCGCATCATCACCATCGTCATTGTCGTCGTCATCGTCGGCTGATGATTGTAAACGACGCTCTATAGACGTCGTAGGGATTGAAGAAATTGGCGGATATGACTTGGGATCAGGATGTAGCTGCGCAATCTCAACCTTATCTAACGCCGCTGGTGCAGATGAAAGGGCCTCATCGGCGCGATGTTCGTGTTGCTCCATGATAACCAGCCAACTTGCGAATATTGTGTGTGTGTGTTGAGTGGGATGCGCCGTTGTCGAATAACTTGCGTACGTTATATGTTACTTCGTACTATTCGGTAGAAAGTATGACTTATCGCTATAATTCCGAGTGAGTCTTTGTTAGATGCGCGCCCTTTGCTGTCTATTATATACAAAGGATCAGAGCTGAAGTCAAGTCATATTTCGTATCCGACGCTCAGAGCTGAAGCGAGTGACGTGGAATATCCTTGGAAAACCAACTGGCTACCTAGACTAGCGGGTTGCGGAGTTGAGCGGAACTGGCGGAGCGTCGGATGTTTCCTCGAATGGAACCCGACGATCCGAGCAGGGGTTTTAAATGTGTGTGTTATGCGGGAAGGAGTTAAAGGTACGCGTATTCAAATCTAGCTGTTTGATTAATAATGGCGATCCCCTACTTTTATACACGGAGTATGGGATTTGTTGGTTGATGTGTTTTTTTTATCTCGATTACTGATTGATGCTGACAGTTGGTATCAGCTCAATCCCGCTTTCACCACACCTCGCAATATCAGTTCAACGCTATCTCTTTAATGGTATACTTACTATATACACACGTATACAGGTCTTGCTACACAGCTAATACTTCGGCCTGCTACTAAACCGTTCTGCACAAATTAAGCTAAACCAACTGCGTTGTGCGTTCGAGATCATAATAAACAAATGTACAGGCCCGTGTCACTGTGACGCAACTTCATCCCGGGCAGTCCGTCCGCTCGGTCTTTACCCCTACAATCGGGCATCGTTCGCACTATGATTCTGTAAACGGTCGTGGATCTCAAAATAAAAGTAAAACGTGTCTCAAATCTATCCACCATTTCATTGTAGCTACTCTTCAGTCCAATGAATCGCCAAAAAAACAGGGAAAGACAAAAATGGAAAAGGGGCCGAGATTTTAGTTTCCTAAAGAGGTAAACCACCGCTTAGGTATTACAGACAACCCCACAAGTACCCTCTATTTACCAAATCAAGAACTGGATCTACAGACACATCACAGTCATTCACCTCTCAAGACTCAAGTCTCATAAAGAATTCAATCATTAAAAAAGTGTATTTACACATTGGCTATTCACTAGAATAACCATAACCATGCCCCATATTTCATCATGCATTCTCCCAACTTGCCAATTCTCATTGAGACGTGCTCATCATAGCCCCTCTATAACCAGCATTAACCATACACATCCTCAACATACACTTCAACGACAGGCAACCACCAACGCATTTGCACACACAAGTTTATCTTCCCCAGTTTAGTTCAGATGGTAATATGTTTGTTCTTTTTGTATTTTTAGTTGGGTAGCTAACAAAAGCGTCAAGACTCTTCCCGCCCAAATGTAACCCAGTAGATGCAAAATCCGCCAAGCAGTGCTTTAAACATGGTTGAAAGTAAAAGAACAGAGTATAAAATAAAACACATCAAACGAAAACGACTGTAAGGGATTTAGTTTCGTGGTATACGGATAAAAATTTGAAAACATGTTATTTTTTTCGCCTTCCCTTCCATCAGCAACTAAACAAACTTAGCCGTGTAGGCCGCGAGTTCGTTCCCGCATCAGCTCTCGGCGCTTCTTGTCCGTCTCTGTAAGGAGAATATGTTAGCAAAATGCGCTCAATCAACATCAATACAAAGTTACGCCACCAAGCGTGTCATTACGTACCTCCATCATATACAAGGAACTCGTGCAAGGCTGAGCCAGCCGGCACCATGGGCAGGACCGGGACCTTCTTATCGGTAACAATCTCCAGGAGAGCAGGGCCATCGCTTTCAATCAGCCATTTCAGGCTGTCGACGACATCAGCGGGGTCGGTTGTCCGCCTGTGCTGGATGTGCATAGCATCGGCCAGCTTCATGAAATCAGGGTTCGTCTGATGTGTGTGAGCGTATCGGTCCTCATAGAAGAGGTTCTGCCACTGGGTAACCATGCCCTGCTCCTCGTTGTTGAGGACAATGACCTTGACGCCAATGTTGAACTGAGCGGCGGTGGAGAGCTCTGTCAGGGTCATGTTAAATGAGGCATCGCCGTCAATGTCAATAACCAAAGCGTCAGGCTGAGCGACCTTGGCGCCAATAGCGGCGGGCAGACCGTAGCCCATTGTACCAAGACCACCTGAGGTGATCATGGTCCGGGGATGTCTCCATCGGAAGTGTTGGGCAGTCCACATCTGATGCTGGCCAACACCAGTAGCAATGTAGGTGTTCTCTTTTCGGTCGGCCGTCAGCTTGCTGAGCTCCTCAATAACAGTCTGGGGCTTGATTAGACCGCCACGCTCTGCCCGAGCATAATCAGACATGGGCCACTTCTTCTTCCACTCCTTGATCTTGCCGAACCAAGCCGCCCGATCCTCCATTGACTTGGAGTTGATCTGAGGGAGCATGAGGTTCAGGTTGGCCGCGACGTCGCCCTCAACAGCCTCGGTAGCCTGGACCACCTTGTTGATGTTCTTGGGCATGATCTCAAAGTGAACGATACCACCACGACCCTGCGCAGCGGCAGCCTTAGCAGCTGGGGCAAACTTGGTGAGATTGCCAGTGACACGATCGTCGAACCGCGCGCCGAGAGCAATGATGAGATCGGCCTCCTGCATAGCCATGTTGGCATATGCAGAGCCGTGCATGCCCAGCATGTGCAGTGACTTCTCGTCAAGCTCGTCAAAGCCACCCAGACCGTGGAGCGTTGTAGTAACAGGAATCGAGGCCTTTTCGGCGAGCGCCTTCAGAATCTCAGGGCCACCCTCGGACTGAATGAGACCCTGGCCAGCATAGATGACGGGGTTCTTGGCCATGTTGATCAGGTCAGCAGCGCGCTTGATAGAGGTATCGAGCTGCCTGGCGCTCAGGTCCATGGCAGCCCGTGAGGCAGCACTGGGAAGAGAGGGGAGGGAGGCTTCGGTGGGAATAGCCCTTCTCAGGATACCAGCAGTGACATCTTTTGGCAGATCGACGAGGACAGGGCCTGGACGTCCGCTGGTGGCGATTTCAAAGGCCTCGTTGATTCTCCGGGGCAACTCGGCGACGCTCTTAACCATGACATTCCACTTGGTACAAGCGCGGGAGATTCCGACAACATCAGCCTCCTGGAAAGCGTCGCTACCAATGGCGGCGGTGGGGACCTGCCCACAGAAAACAACCATTGGTGTTCCATCTGACAGAGCATCCTGCATTGGAGTAATCACGTTGGTTGCACCTGGGCCGGAGGTGACGAGAACGACACCAGGTTTGCCCGAGGCACGGGCGTAGCCCTCAGCCATGTGACCGGCACCCTGCTCATGTCTCGGTAGGATAAAGTCGAAGTGTTTTGAGTTGTAAATGGCATCGAAAACGGGTAGAATGGCACCGCCAGGGTAGCCGACTATTGAATGGAGTTAGCCGTCTGGTGGATTCGTCACAATTTTGTCCCACTTCAGGGGGGGAAGCTATGAAGCCGGCATCGGAGTCATACAAATATGCTTAACGTTTTGCCTCAACATCATTTCGTGGAAAATCTCTCCACCAGTTTTGCCGATGAATCTAGAAATCACATTATTGTAAGCCAAAATTTGAACTCGCTGCTTCGTAAAATGCCATGGATGGCCGGAATTGGAATGTAGACGTACGACTCATCCATCTCGGGCTTGCGCTGGTTGACCAGGGGCTGCACATGGTTGCGGTTGTCTTCCTCGGCATTGAAGGCAGGGCTTGGTACAGGGCGAACGTGTCTGTTAAATTGAACAACCCAACGTCAGCCAAAATCCATATTTCTTTCTTGATTGCAAAGCAGCAATGCCTAGGAATTCCAATATTTCTCTGTCTCTGGCCCCCTGGCCCCGGAATCGGCAAGCACTGACGCAGATAGCGGGGGGGTTTGGCGGAAATAAACAACGGACACAATGCCCGGAAACATGGCTGCTTCCTGGCTGGTCTCAAGCCAAACCAAAAAAAAAAAAAAGCCCAGCCGCAGAGACAGCGGCACAGAGCAGGGAAGAACAATGGGAGGGGGAAAATTCCTTCACTTACGGTGCTGCAGTCGTGGCCGTGGCCGCCGTCGTCTGATTCCTCTTGCCAGCAGATACCTTCTTCTGTGCTGTGAGAGCCGCTGGTGCTGTCGTGGACGTGAATGGGCGAGCCTGGTTCAGGGCCTTGATGGCCCTGGTGGCCTGGCGACTTCGGAGCATCGTGGGCGAGGCTGCGGGATGCCCAATCGCCAGCCAGGAAAAAAAACAATTGGGAGGAGGTTGAACGGTCGAGGGGGTGGAAAAGCCGAATTAAGAGACAGAAGCCACCCGTAGATAAATGGAAGAGCAAAAGGAAATAGAAGCAACCCGGATCGTCTTCTGAAGGGAGTGAAGGTTCGAAAGATGGCAGCAATTGGTTAAGAGGCGAGAGAGAGAGAGAGGCGAAAGATGACGGATGCGCTGCGGGATCGCGTTGGAGTGGAGAGCACTGGTGGTAGTAGTGGGGGTTGTGTGGTGGTTCAAAGTGGGCGGGCACCGGAAAAGGTGTGAAGGGGTGGTTGATTGATCGATTGATTTGAGGGTTTTGGGAAAAAAGGGACGGATGAAAAAGGAATCAATCAAGTGTCGTGACCCGGCAGCCAGAGAGCAGGAGGAGGAAGGGTCGGAGTCAGAACAAAAGGCCAGCGTCCCCCGAAAGCGATGCCGGGCAAAAATCTAGTAGTAATATTCACAAGCTTGTCACAGTCAGCCCACCCCAAGGGAAAGTTTATGTGGGGGGTGGAGTTTTCCTCTCTCCTACTTTCTTCTCTTTCGTCGGCTATGCACGGACCACCTACACATGGAGGATCGTCACACCAGCTTGAGTGAAATTGGCCAATCAGAGAGCCGATATAGAAGTGAAGGGGGGGGGCAAGGATTCTCGGGGCAGCGGGACATGAAATAATCCAGTCTGCGTAGTTGACTGCCTTCCGTGGGTGAAAAATACAGTGGGGACTTACAGTGAACGTACTGGGCCTGACAGGTGAATGAGTGTTGTCCTTGGACGGCAACAGTTCGTCTGGTCAGGCTACGGGGCTGTTACTGGGCTGACAGGGCCCTATAGCAGGTGCTGTAATATTATTGCCTCCCCCCACTCACCAAAAGACAAGGAAGCTTTTGGACTGGCGTTCTCACGTCACAGTCTTTGACACACGCAAGTGAACGGTGATGTATTACCTATTAGTGAGGCCCTTGTCGATATTTCTCCCATATCTGATTTCCTCTACATTCGGGCGGCTTCATCTTTCTTATATCCTTGCCTTCATCCCGATACTTCACCATACAGTTTTCACCTATTATCGCCAAAACCTCGGGGACTTGGGACTTCAGCCACCATCCCATCTCAAGGGGGTTGCCTCACTCACCGCAAACTCTCTCCTCTCCCACCTTTCACCACATACCAGCCTGCCGCCAGCCACCGCAACGGCTGCCTGTGTAACCACCCTGCAGCTAAACATGGAACCTCATCGAACATGTCGAGGTGCAGCATCCGTGGCTGTGACAGCGGACTTTTTGCAGATCCCTGGCCTAAAAGAAAAGAAAAAAAGAGAGAAGCCGTCGCTGGTGCAGAGGGCATTCCTGCCTCACCTCCGTTCGTTCCCCTCTTTTAGTTCCCCCCACGTTATCTGCCGTTGAACGGATGAAAAAGCCGTTTGAGGAACAACAACAGAGACTTGACGCAGTGACATGACATGATGCTGTACAACCCAGAGCAAGACAAGCCACGGCTCTACTAAATTTAATAAAAACTCCGCGCTCATATTATTATATAACTATCTGGATAGCACATGTCAACGCCCATAGTGCAGCCCGCCAACCATAGCGAAAGACGACGGCCCCCCCTCAATATTCGCTAGTCTCAAACATGCATGTCCCGGTTATTGATCGTTTCTGTCAGTTTCTGCATCCCAATATATACTGTTAACCTCGGAAAGGAAGCCCGGAAGTATGTAAGTAAAAAAGGTAGGGAGGTTTACGTGCATCGGAGTATTACGGCCAACTAGCAGCTCTCCTGGCCTGTGTCGGAGGAACACACACACACACACATAAGTAGTCTCTGCCCTATTATAGGGCGACATACAGTGCTACCTCTGGTCTATAACTAAACTCGCTCATTCATGGGAGAAAATGGCACCACTTTCAATCGTAGTAATACACGACACCCTGTGGTTGCTTAGTCGAGGGACCCTAAACACGCAACCTGCGCATTAACTGAATGCGCTGGCTCCTACTGCCCTAGCAGGTTATAGTGCGGCGCACTTGGAGGACATTACCCCAGACTACTAACCAAGTTAATGGACGTAATAATACAAGATTCGTAGACAACATACACCGTAGTAGGTAGTATGGAGTTTGTAGACTATTACAGCGGCAGTAATCCCCTTGGCACCAGTGCCTTAGTTTCTGATCACGCTCAGTAGTTTCTTGTCGATCCATGCTGCCCTTCTTTCGCATCGTTGTGGTTCGATCCCACAGTATGAATGCGGAGTAGCCCGGCTCTAATTGCGGTATTAGTGGCCAGTCAGACAAACCCATCCCATGATCCATCGCCTTGTCCCAATCTGACTGCCCTACGTAATGCATCTGGGTGGGCAGTACGAGGGGCCCCCGATTCCATTTACAGGGAAGCCCATTTCTGCTTATCGCATGGGGTTTCTTATCCTATGTGAATGAGGTGTTTGCGATTGATGTATGTAAGCCGAATTTGTCCATTTATCCGTTGGGGTTGTTTGTGTTCTCAACACACTCAAACACGGCGTTTTCCTCGCTCACTACACCATCAAACTCCAACATAACATAACAATGCTCCGTCACTCCCCAATACGTACATATACAGACTCTCAAACAAATGGCGACATTCAAGACACGGGCATGAAACATACTTCTGCATACCCGGGTAACCCGCAAATATAATCACAGAAAACAGCCAAGGCGGGAACCAATATCAATCATCATGCATGCCATGTAATTGCATCTCGTTTTGCCACTCCCCTCCATTCTGCCTCACACAGTCACTCACTCACAAACTCCCTCTCTTTTCTTTGACATACGCACCCTCATACAGCACACACACCCACACTCTCACAACAGAAAGAGACAAGATGCGAGGCGTGTGCAGCCAACGGGGAACGGCTTGTGCGTCCGCACTGCATACAAGGGGGGAAACCCGCCGCACCTAAAGGACAAGGATGGGGAAGAGAGAGAAAAAAAACCCTGCTGCTCTGATGCGATGTGACCCACGGGGACTTATCTGACAATACCCCTCCATCACGGCGACATTCAGAAGAATTATGTTAGGACCTGGTAGGTAGATTCTCGTAAAACCAGCTTGTCGTAGATAGCCCAGCGAATCACACAAATATATATATAGAACACAGATCAGAGGAGTTATAAGTGTAATTACAGCTCCATCATGCTCAGATATATTGCAACAACATATTCTAATAGCCTATTGAGACGTAAAAAACATATCAAAAACCTGCTGCTGCCTCTTCCTCATACTCCCGGAAAGCATAGCTACCACTTACTTCCCTTACTAGTACTTCTCTGATTCTAAGGTCATGCTCTCATCCACTTCATAACTTATCAAAATCCAACCTCTACAGAATGCAGAAGATATGTAACTGGCCGAATAACAACCCCAATTTGCTCTTTAAATCATCACCGGCAATTCCCACGCCAACTTCGTCCCTCCCCCTCATGCACAGGACACCATAACGCTCGTTCACCAAACCCCAATAAAACCTTGTAAATCCAAGATCTACATAAATACGCACACCAACAAAGAAAAGAAAACCTGCCGACCCGCTACCAAAGAATGGTTCAATGTCTCTGGGCTCCCCTTTCTTCAACGCCCTCCGCATACGATACGCGTACGGTACGAAAGCCCGTTCCTAATAGACGAAAAAAAGTCTAACACAGACCCGTTACGAATCTTCCACCCGTAACTACGTAGTTAAAATACCCAACAGCTCAGACAAGGATAAACAAGACTGCAAATAGGTTCGCCGTGTTTCTGTCAACACGGGATGGACATGCATCATCGTCCCTTCCCGTACCATTTCATCACAAAATGGGGGCTGCTCGCTGTCCTGAGCACGCCCCCCCCCCCTTGGATGGCGTATAACGGCGGCTTTCGAAACATGTACGCTGATGTTCTATGTCGACCTCGACGAAACATATCGATCGATTATACCTACGATGCATCACCCCAATTACAGTAAAGGTAAGTTATGTAAAGTGTCTATACAGACTAGAATACCACCACGATCACAATTCATCATCATCGCGATTCCCTCTCATCCACCGCCACACCAAATTTGTTCCAGCATTCCTTCTGACGTCCAGAATGCACGCCACTATCTAATAGCGTTCAAGCCTCAATATACGGCTACGCTGCAGCCCGAGCGACCCAGCCCACAACACAAAACAAGAAACATGCAAGATGAAAACCGGGGCCCAGACTTTATGCACCGCCATGGCACGGCATCACTATCTGCACTGGATGAGGGGGCGTAAGTAGGTTACCCAATAACAAGACGTGCGCCCCCAAGTCCCTCACACGAGGAACATGGCGTTTGGGGGCCAATCCATCCAATATTCTCCATAATCAAGTGGGTCGCAAGTTACAAAGCATCACAGAGGACCACAAAGGAGAGACAATTCAAGGCACCTGTAAGAAAATCGTATTCAGGGTAATGGCAGGCCAAGATACAGCCATGGCTTCATCTTTACATCGTCTTCATCACACGAGTCCAGCAACAAATGCTGGTCACCTCGCGGTAGCTGACAAGTCCTCCATAGGGCTAAAAAAAAAGAATCAAAGAAATCCGGCAACCCAAAAAATCAAAGGGATATCCTATCTCGGCAGCTGGGCCCCCCTCATTGTCCCCTGCAAAATCCATTTTCCTCCGTCCTTGCTCTATAATCCCATGCGCCAAATGAGAGGGTGCCGCCCAGATATATAAACAACAGAATGGTGGTATCTCAATGTCAACAGCTCAACAACAAATGAAAATGCATGTCAGGCTACCAGCCTGAATTCCCCATTGTTTCCGTGTATTATTAAGTATGCATTATCATTCAAAACAATCGGGATAAGTGATGGGTGTCCCCTCGGGTATCTTCATGAAGCCGAGAAGAAGGAAAGAGCGAAGAGTGTATCAAGCAAATAAAAATAAAAATCCGGGTATGATGTAGCATGCTTGCTCAATCGGTAGACTCCGACTTGCGCAAAAACAAACAAAGGCCTCCCAAGTCGGCGAGTTTACCAGCACATGCCGACTGCCCGCTCGCAGGTTGATAGCGAGTAGGCATGTATAGAAGAAATGTAATATTTTGTTCCAGTCTAGATGCCAACAACCATTCCGGTCATCATGTCTGACGGTAATGGACTACCGTGTGCGTTTGCCTTTTTGCTAGGCCGCAAGCTTTCCATGCTAATGACGCGGCTCCACGATGCAGGTCGCTTATGGGGCACGGGTACCGGTGTGGGCGTTCCGGGTCGCGCCGCTGACATATGACTGGTAGTCATTGTGTAATCATACAGCCCATGTGCAAAATCGGGTTGGTGATGAGACGGATGTGGTGATGATGTATTGTACTGGGGCATATGGGCATCCACCATGTTGACCCAAGGCGTGGGGTCATCTGGCACGGGCATCGAGTACATGAAGCCAGGATGCGGGTCGTGATGTGAATGGTCCATGGGCGAGTCTACAGGAGTGTTGAGTTGCTTGGGCAGGCCAGTTGGGGCTTCAGGCGCAAACTTGGGCGCATCAATCGGCCAAACAGTCTCGTTGGGGATAGGGAATGGCGTGCCTGGATGCGGACCAGCCGTCAGGTCGTCGCCCATGACTGTGTCGCCACTGTTGCTCATTGAACTGGCGGGAGTCGAGGGCCTTGTCGTGCGCTTTGACTGCCGACCAGATAGCTTGAGCATGGCTTGAGGCATGCTGGTTCGGTACTTTGAAATAGTAAATGTGGGTGCATCAGAGCTTTCAGTATTTGCACTAGAGTTGCCTGATTCCGAGTGGCCCGCTGCGTCCAGCAAACATTGGCTTCTGACTGGTAGCTGAAAGTACATGTCAATTTCGGTCGGAGGCGGCGTGTTGCTCGATGTGAAAGGGGAGGTGCCCAAAATGAAAGCCAGGCGAACCAGATTGGAGATGTTGTCGCCCAAGTGTCGGCATTCAAGCATGCGCTTGAGATCGCCAGAAGAGCGAGGCTTCCAGTAGAGCTGTTGCCGCTTCTCTTTGGGCCAGATACATGTCTTCCAAATGGCCTTGACTTGCTGCTGACGCATCAAATTCTGGACCTGGACTCTGTGCTCCCAGTTGTTTACATCGAAGCCGTCCTCAAAGTGCTTGGCAATATGCTCAAAGTGCTTATCACGAGTGGCGGATGCCTCACCCACGTTCTTAGCCTCAAAGAGACGGTCTTTGCAGCCTCCAAATCCGCAAGAAAATACAAGCTGAGGACAAAGATCTGTTCGCGCAGCGCTGTTGGGAAGGGCCTTCATTCTGTGGGCCTCCTTGGCGTGTGTGCTGTACGCACGCTCTGTCGAGTACGACAAATGGCAGCCTTTAGTTCGGCAAATCCAGACAACATCAGCGCCGTGGAAGTTGTGAAGATGTTTCTTAAAGTCACTCTTCCGACCGAATCCTACAGGGCTGTTGTCGAGGAAGCACATGGGGCATTGGTACTTCTTCGTGGTTGGTGTAACAAGTCGTGGAGACGGATGCGATGTCACGTCGTTGGAGCCACCAATGTGTGGAGAAGGGACTGCTACGGGAGAGTCAAGCCATGAGCGCTCGCTCAGTTTTCCGGACCCGGAATCCGCGTCATGCAGTACTGGTATGTCGTTGGCGACATCGGGCCATGTGTATTGCGTGTGAATAGAAGCCTCGTCAGATCTGCACTGCGATGCTGCCTCGGAGTTGGTCCAGGCAGCTGAAGATGCGCTTGCACTGCTCAGTAGTGTATTTGCTGAGAAGACGGAGGCTCGAGCTGCAACGATGTCAGATGGAGGCTCCCATGTAATTATCTCGAATGGATGTTGTAGTTGTATGGTTAGGGAAGTGATACGTACATGATTCAGCATAGCCTGTGAGGGCGCAGAGCAGATTAGGAACGCCATTTCTCTGGACGAGAGCAAACAGCAATTGCTGATCCTCTTCGGATAGTGGAGTGCCACTCGAGTGCGAGTCGTCCGGGCCAGAGTTGAAGGGGTACATGTTTGCCATCGGCTGTGTGCTGCTTCAGTGTGTCAGAGTATCAGGAAGTCGTCCTGTTTTCGGTAGCGTGAACTCGCAGGCTGCGAGTGTTATCGTCGAGGGGCAAATTGGGGGCCGTTGGTGTGAATGCCTCCCTCACCAGCGTGTAGAGTCAGCGATGCGAAGGGGCCAGTCCAGGGCAAAAGAGTCTCAGGAATAATCGCGTTTAGGAACAAAAACAGGACTCTGCCGTGGGCATTCCCGCCGCTCAGCGCAGTGAGCGGCGATGGGATAATGCAATCGGCACAGCGGTAGTAGGCGTTGTCAAATGGCGAGACGCGATGCGGTCGATTTCAGTCGTTTGCTTCCTCGGCTTGACCCAGAGTGCTAGAGTGCGGGCGCGGGCGCGAGGATGATCTGCGTGTGCTGAGCGGGCGAGGATACGTGCACACAAAGATTGCTCGAATTGGTGTGACCTTCTAACCCCCAAAATAATAATAAAGGTTCAAAGTTTGCAGTCCGGGAGCGCGGAAAAGAAAGCGTGGTGCAGGCACAGCCTTTGGAATGGTTTGAGGAAGGAGGAGGAGGAGTAGGGCAATTTCTGTGATGCAGAATTGCGGGTAAATGAAGAATGATGGGGAAGCGTGAAGTAAGAGCGAACGAGCGAGTGATGAAGTGTGGAATGGAAGATGGATGGAACAAGGGCCCAGAACAAGGGGAAAAAGAAAGAGCGAGGGGGGGGGGCGCCTAGAAGGGGAGGAGGGACGGACGGTACGGGGAAGGAAGGCTTGGGAAAGAAGACTTGGGAAGGAAGGCTTGGAAGGCTTGGAAGGGCTTCTTAGGCTTCTAGAAGATCTGTCGGAGAAAAGCCCAGGTTAAGACAAATTGCCCAGTGTGCGGCCGCTTGCTGCTGGTGGTGCTGTTGCTGCTCTCGCTGAAAGTGGACGATGGTGTGTGGCATGGTGTGTGGCATGGTGTGGTGTGGTGTGGTGTGGTGTGGTGCTGGACGTTCGATGAGCCAGGGCAAGGACGGGAGAGTAGCAAGTACCTCTGGCGCTACGCTCGCAGGTACGACATGCAAGGCCGGCAAAAGGCAGAGCGTTGGGTGGCCCGTTCAGCTGGGCGTTGACGATGCTACCATGTAGAATATCAGGTACCATTGCCCCGTGTCGAGTACCAAGGTACGTGTATGTCTTCACGGGCTGCATGAAGAAATGACAACAACAGCAGCAGCAGCAGCAGCAACCAGAAATTGGTACGGACACACAAGGTGCAAGGTACCTTGACTCTCTTCCCCTCTCTCCCTAATCCTGCTTTTGCTGGACAGCCAGTACCAGCAAAGAGGGAGAGACATTTCATGGGGCCGGGTGACGAATCCGATAAAGTGGTGTCGCGCAGCCCCCCTGTCTGCTTCCCAGCCAGGGCCTTCGGCACCAAAGCAGCAACAGCTCACTCACTCTCTCTCGCTTTCTCTCTCCCAGCAACAACCCTCCCGTTTCAGGAACAGCGTCATTTCTGCCCATGGAGCCAAGCCCATCCTGAAACACAAGTGGCCGCTGGCTAAACCCCATCTCCTCATGTCTGCTCCCCATATCTGCCTTCCCCCCCATGTCTCTCTCCCGGCTAGTAGCCAATGAGCCGCGTCCGTGCCCAAGGCGCCGGTGGGGAATCCAGAAGAGGGACAAGAGGTCGCGCACTAATCTGGGCTCTGGCCAATGCTGGGCCAGCTCAATGCAGTTTTAAGTGGAGAGTGAGCTGCTGGGGCCATTGCATCAAGGTGTGCTAACAGCCCAGTGGATGGGTGGTCTGGAGAGACTTGGGTCCCCAATGGATGCTATCCCAGTGGGTCGTTCCAGTGGGTGTCGTCCCAGTCGCATGGGGGCAAGTCCCGATTCTAGCCACTCACAGCGGCCGCGTGCTGCATGGCGTCCCCGGTCTGCAGCGGCAAGTGGCCAGCCAGTGGCCAGTAAGCAGCCAATCAGCAGCAACCAGGGCCTGGCTGGTGTCGTCGGATGACCATTCTGGACCGACGGCCGCAAATTAGCTACCGCACGAGCTGGTTCCGCACGAGCTGGTTCTTAGTCGGTTCTTAGCTGGGTTTTAGTCGCATTTTCAATGGCCTTCTCTTTCCCCCCCCTGCGTCCATCTGTGTGCATCTATCTGCATCCTTCTCGCCAGGGCTACGGGAACGCCTGGGTCTGTGGATGTGGATGTGGATGTGGGGCTATCACGGCGGGTTTTGCAGGTGGCATCCTATTCGTCTTCTGCTGGTCATCTGTCCCACCTCATTGGCTGCTTGTTCAGCCTCTTGCTTCTTTCCCCTCTACGGCAGAGGCTTCTGCCGTGCTTCTAAGAAGGCCGCTAAAGCCGCATTGGGACGGCTATGGGAGTGGATTTGCCCTGCCAGAGTGCAAAGACAACCAACCACTCCAGCCCAGCGCAGCCAATCCTGTGATTGTTGCCAGCGCGTAGTGTGAGTGCTACTGGGCGAATAGTGCATCATGGTGGTGTCAATCTGTCTCGCTTTGTCTTAGAGACGCGCCGCCGCTGGGGGGGGGGATGCTGATGCTGATGCTGATGTTGAGGTGCCGACAGCAGCTGCTGTGGTGCTGATGCTGAGGTGGAGTGACTGGATGAGTTGAATGGGAGTGACTTGGGTGCTTTCTGCTGATCATTACCCCAGCTTTCCATCTATACGGTTTAAGCTTTGGCACGCACCTCCATTCTGCTCGTAACGGCGTCAGAGCCGTCGGAAACTCATCAGTGGCGAACTGCGGGAGAAGACACAGCCAGCCCAGCATGGAAGAAAGGTTCGTCATCATGTCTGACAGCAGGTCTGACTGCAGATGCAAACAGATGGGAAATGCACCTGAATAAACTGTATGTACAGCCCATACCAAGCCGTGTCTCGATTCCAGCTGGGATGGGCTTTTCTTCTCAATGACACAGTCCAGGTCCCTCCCTCCCTCCCTCTCTGTCGGTAGCAAAATCGTGTGTACCGTGCCTTGCACGTACTCCTACAGCGTTACTTCTACCAGACGAAAAAACACAAAGCGTTACAGATGGCCCTGTTGTGGCGCTGAAGGAGCGAGATCGACGAGCGCCACCCACCACCACCCTACGAGCCTGATTTGCTTCTTTCATCGCCGCAGCCGCCGCGGTCTGGCATTTGGGAAGGGCAATGTTGGGATGGGGATTCCATGCAAGCCATGCATGAGATGAATGACACAGACATGCTGCAAATGTCTTTTGTTGAGTTCTGTGAGTGTGTGTGAGTGTGTTGTTCCTGTGTGGCAGTCGGGTGGTTTTTCTCACAGCAACCCAAAGTCACAACCCTCCCTCCCTATGTGGCGCAGAGGCCTTGGCAAAAGCCAAATACAATGTTAATGTTGTATTTGATATCTTTGTAAGGCAAAAGGTATGATAAATTCGCGTAAACTGTCATTATCCTCATAGCTCCTTTGATCAGGAGAGAGGGAGAAGATTAAAAAAAAAATTACAGTAAGAGTCACGCGCTGTCAGCTGATCATGCGTTGCGACCCTTACCAATCTTTTGGGGGTCGAAAAACCACAAACATCAATCATAATGATGCGCCAAGGCGAAAGCAATCGTAGGAAAACGCCGCTAGAAACGGACGGACGGCCAAAAGTGAAATGGATGGATGGGTTGCTCCAGACCCACATGCCTAGCCAGAGTGGCGGAACTGAGATGCATGCAGATTTGAAGCCTCTCTCACTCACTTTCTCTCTAATATCCAGCATTATTACAAATGTCTGTGTCCTACTAAGAGATGAACGCTCTCCGCTGCTTGGACACACAACTCCGCGATTTCCAAGTCCCTCCGTTCTGATGTAACAAAAAAAAAAAAGAGCCGAGATGTTCATTTGAAAAATACCACCTCGACACCGCAACACACACACCAGAAAAACCCAGAATAGGATCTTCCTCCCGAGTCTAACTTGGTCATACGGAACTACCCGTTTTCCGTGACTGTTTCTGTTTTTGTGTCATCAACACAACACGTACGGTACCTACAAAGCACACACACCCCCATTTTTGGCCACACACCATTCTTCGGTCTTCCCCTATGTACAAACCTACCTACCTACCTACCCGTGAGCCAAGAACAGGTAGGGGTGGTTGGAAAATATGTGTACGAGTAATGGCTCTACATGATACACTTTATTTGGTTATGTGCGTCCCGTTCTGCAAAAAAAGAGTGAGTACTAAATATATATATTGATATATATATTACTGTAAAACGTACGGTTGGTCGAGCTTTATTTAGAAAAGTTAATTATGGTATAGCAAAGTGACCAGACATGCCCTAATCCAGCCAAGCGTTGAAAAGAGTGTTGTACTGTATGATGGATGATGGATGACTTGGCAGGGCAGCACACGGACATCTCAGGGGGAAGGGGCTGTGGGTTTTCTGTCTGTCCGTCCGATCTGGTGGAATTTCACTGCATCTTGGGTTTTCTTGGGGGGGGGGGGGGTGAATCTTGTCTTGTATTACCTACTATTAACGGTAGGTACATGGACGACCCGGGCGGCAAAAACCAATATCAACAAGGGGCGTTATAGCAATACTGTCTACTAGGATTGTCATCGTTTGGCCTTGTCGCTTCCTCAGTGCTGAGATGCCCGATTCCCGAATGCTTCTCTGCCGGTGCCAGCCAGGTACAGCCTCCTCCTCCTCCTTGCCTAACCCTTGACCAAGGCCGACTTTCACCACCACCACCACCACCCTCAAACAAACCCTGACAGCATCCCCTGTGTGTGTTGTGAGTTTTTTTTTTCTCCCTCTCACCGCTGCTGTACTTGGTTTTACCAAAACTAAACTAAAAACCTGGGCCATCAAATAACCTGCAGTTTCGGTGTCATCATCTTCAACGCCAGCCATGTTTTCCTTTTACACGTATAGATTGCAGGCACACCGCCCCCATCACGGAGAATGAATGATATACCAATGATAGTTAAGACCATAGTCATGCTTACAGGGTGAACGTAAACTGTACACTTTACTTACCTACATACGCGCGACCTACCACCAAACGCAACCGAATGTGTTTTGTGTATCATCGTCCGTAATTACTTTGTAATTGGACGGGCAAAAGTTCATTTCAAGAGTCCCAGCAAATGCCAGCGTGTTCAACCGTTTTTGTCTCTCATTACGGAATGCAACCACAGCTCACACCTAATAATGGAACATTTGACTCTTGAGTTCCACCCACCCACACACACACACACACACCATCTATCGTGAGCTTTGTTCGACCGACCACCATCCCGGGAACGCCGTTGGAGCCTTGTTTCCCTGACACGTTCTCTTTGACGATCGCTCTCTCCATGCCCATGTATCCATCTTGATAAGGGGGATGACAGGCAGGCTTCTCTTATTCCCTCACTACTTCTTCTTCTTGTTCTTCTTTAACTCTTGATAGACATGGAATTATTGTAAAAAATGAACTTATTTATACACACCACACCACCCAAACCAGAATCAAGTGCATACGTACATACCGCACAAACGCACCTCCAGCATTGACTGCCGCGTGCCCCGTGCTGCTGTTACACCCACCCACCCTGCATCTTTTTCTCTCTCTCTTTTTAACATTCTCCCCCAATGGCCCGTGTGTTGCTTTTTCGGCCACGGATTTGCACGCCATACCCGTCCGTCTTTCCGTGGGGTCCGTCTGTGAAAGTGTACTGTATTGGTTTCGTATTTGGCTGCTGCGTCCGGAGCTAATATCTGACTCCCCTCTCTCCCTCTCTCTCTGATTTTCTCTATGTCCTTGCTGTTTCAACTGCCGACGAGCGGGATGCCGGATCTTCGCTTTCCAGCTTGCCCTCTTTTTTTTTATGGAGAAAACGAAAGATCATCTAACCCACTCTTAGAGATGTTATCCGACTGTTGCGTCTATTAGTCTCGGTTTTTTTTTTCCATTTGCATGCACTGATTTAGCTTTGACTTCTAATTTTCTTTGGTGGAACATGTCAAAGTCTTTTCTTTTCTTTTGCTTTTTTCTTCTCTGCCTCTCTGTCCCCCATTATGTCTCACATATCAAAACCTGCAATTTGCTGCTGCTGTTCAGACCCTTGTCCCCACAGACCAACGGATTCCCAGCCCTGCCATTCTGTCTGTCTGTCTGCCATTCCTTTTCGCATTCTGTCACGCTTCCCCCTTTTCTTTGCTTTTTTTACTCGTCTTCTCTAATACCATGTACGAATTGAATGTTTTATTTTGTCTCGCGCGTCTCCGAAGAAACACCCACCTTCCCCACACCCGGCAGTTGATTTCCCAATTGTTCCAATATGAAACGCATCCCCTCTCTCTCTCTCTCTCTGCCCGAGACAAAAACAGACAGCGAAACCACTTTAAAAGGAAAACAATTAGACACAACAGACAGTCTGACATTGCATTGTTGGTTCATTAAACTTCTGGAGCGTGGGGTTTCAACGGCTCGCCCCCCCTTCCCCCTTTTGCTGTGTCTTCCATTCTGTCCAAGCGTTTTGTTTCTTTGCTCTATTATGTATGATCTGTACTGAGAACATATTGACTCACTTATACCCACCCACCCTGTCCTGTCTCGTGGAAATCGCCAAGAAAACATGCAAGATCCTCAAAACGGCGACATTTTGTTGTTCTCGGGTACCAAAGAGAGTGACATCGGCGAAAGGATTGCGACCCCCCCAGCCCCCATACTATGGTATACCAATCGCACAGACACACTCTTTCTTCTTCTGTTCTTGGTGAATTTCCGTCTTGACACGACACCCATCCAACTCTTGTCCGCCCCCATTCCTTCCGTCCCATCCACCCTTCGGCTACCGCCTCCGAGATACCCGCCCCCAAGGCCAAAAAACGAACACCGGTTTAAATGTGAAAGTGTACTCCGTAAGTCCGGTCCGAGATCCAAAAGTCCGTATACATTTTGGTTTTCTACGCGCTAAGGGGTCTAGCATGCGGAGACTGGAATGTAACTGGAAAATAAAAATAAAGATAATAATGAATGAAAACTGCATTTAACTAACTGTGACTAGGTTTGGACCCTGTTGTCTTTTGTGATGGACACGCGCACGTGCTGCATCCTACAAACGAAAAGTCTTCTAAAGCCTCCTCTTCAAGTGGTAGAGAAGAGCCTATATACAAGCAGTTCATCAGCATAGGTATATATATGAATACATATATACTTTGATATGTAATATGAGTACATCTCGGAACTATAACATTTTCAACACTAACACAAATATTAGTTTATACTTTGCCACGGGATAACTTCCTCCTCATGCGAATGATCAGGGGATATCTTCACGCCTCCTACAAACCATTCTGTCACGAACATCCCGCCAATCTTCATACACCCTGTTGATCATTCGGTCCTATACAAACTACACCCTCAAAGAAATCTTCACACGTTGCCTCACGCCTCCTACGCGCAGACCCTTTGTTATCCTCCCCCTCCCCTGTTCCTATTACAGATTATCGTCCAATCCCCCCTCCCCTTGTATCCAACACGGCCGAGTGTTTCCCGTTGGTGAATCCTTTCGTTTTTCTCCTTTGCTACCTGGTTATACAAGTCTTCAAATCAGTCCTGTGTGTGTCGGTTTCGGATGAATTGCCAAATCCCAACTCCGAGTCTAAAAGGCTTCGTCAAAGCGTGGCGGCGGCCCGGCAAGGAAGCCATCTTTCTTTGGTGAATTTGCCCTTGTCTCTCTCTCTAATCCCAGTTCATCCTACAGTATAAAACTCGCCGAGTGTAGATTTCCCTCACGTGTCATTTGTGTGTGTTTATACAGCTTACGCCTCTGTTATGCATATCAAGGGGTTGCAACCCAAAAAGAAAAAAACTGGTTTGCTCCCATCATACACATTATCTCTATATAACCAATAGAAAACTTCACATACACACACACACACAACCCAAACAAAAGCTTTGCCACAGCCACGGATTTCGCGCGCGCACCACACAAAATAGACGCCGCACACTAAATACCATATACCAACGCGTTAATTAGGACTCCTCCTCCCATTCACGTAGGGCTACAATGGCGCCCATCACCCCGTTCCTTCTTGAATCCTTCCCGTGACTCTGGTTTTTACCCGGTCAATACGGACTATCGACTCGGGGAGTCTCGTAGAAAAAGGCTATTGAAAAGGCCCACTTTGATCCTTCGTACAACTAACTAGCTCTCCTTCCCCCGGGTATGAGCTTTTCAGTCCAGGGGACATGGGGTTGTTATACCCGTTGAAGGTAGGATAGTCTACCGGTAAAAGTCTAGCTATGTGGTATCGCGTGTGTATGTTTATCCATGTTGTTACCAGCTTCATACCCTGAAATCGTTCCTCCCGAGAATATTTGCCGGTACGTAGCATCACCATGACAAGATTTTACCTGTTCATACAGGGTATGTCTTGATATTGTGGTATCAATCAAAAGTTACACGACCATCTTGTCTCGATTTTTAACGTACCATCCAGATATAATAATTGCCATCTCCGTAACATCTCCTCGGACCTCCTCCCCGTCTCATCTCGGCCATATTGTTGCCTAAAGATCTTCCATGTAAACGGAATCCACCTTTCAAAATTTAAAGGACAATCTCTAAAAACAGGAATGCAACAATAGCCCTACATCACACTATCTAGAACCCTTGAGCATACCCACATAAGGATTGCGTAGCTGAACCCCCTCCCCCCCTGTCTATCTGTCATGTCATGTCATGTCATGTCATGTCAAACTCCCACCGGCATATCTTTCCCATATCCGCGGTACTTGTTTTACCGTTTTCTTTTTTTTTTCTTGTTCTTTTAGGAGTACTCACAAAACCCTCTTTCTACACATGATCGCCGAACCTGACATCTTTGGCGGCCTCTCCCACACGGAGATGTCAAGATTCTTTTTGAGGGGGGGGGCATGCATCTACCCGACGGAGATTGAACACGATCAAAATGTTTCTTAGTCTTTATTTTGTGTCATAATTCACAAAAGTTATCTGGATTCCCGTATTCCGAACGATCTGCAGTCCGAATCCACGTTTTCCCACGTTCTTGTAGTTTGTCATGGATATGTCATGGAGTACATGTTTAAGGTAGAGAGAGAGGTTGCTACTCAACAGGTACGTGAGCAGGGTAGTTCAAAGTAACAACACACACAGAGAGAGGGAGATGGCGTGCAGGTCTGTCGTGACATATTTGTCTCACCGCACCGACCAGCACGGATATCACAATGCTGGGGTTGTTTTGACACTTACAACATTCTGCCAACACAGTATCAACAGTTGGCTACCTTGAATTATGTGGCCTCCCATTGTTTATTCATTCATTCCTCTCTTCATGTCCTCTCTTCGCCGTTCCTCTCTTCACCCTTAACACCTTCCCCAAACAACCTTCCCGTCAAAACTGAAAAAGTCCCCGGTCGGTTCCCGCCGCGAAACCGCAAATCCCAACCGCGGCTCTGCGGAAGTCGAGACATCAATTTCTCCCTTTTTTCGGTTTGTTTCCTGTTCAGCTGGCCCGCCCTTCTCCCCACAATCTTGTCAAACCCCGCGTGGAAGAGAAAAAAAAAAGTGCCAAATGATGCCATCAATAACACTACCTCAATTTCTTTCCCTTCCGTGTTTAGGGTAGCTTCAATGTTATTCCACATTTTCTCTTTGACATGTCTTTTGTTTTTTTTGGTCCTGCCCTTTCCATCCCGCTATTGTTGTTTCTGTCTCTCTATCTCACCCCCCCTGGTCTGTAAACTCGGCTCGGATCTGGCTCACCCTTCAGCCTCGGATCTTTTTTGCACAGATACAAGAACATGCATACAGTCGATTTTCTAAGGGGGGGGGGGGGGGCGTGGCAAGAGAAAACAGCCATGCAATACATCGATCGCACGCAATCATATCAAAACTTCCAATTCACTAAACATCCATCCCCCCCCCCCCCCCAACCCACCGCCTATTTCTACTTTTACTATTATTCCTCGGGGTGATTCTACTACCGGTCCAGCCCCCAGAAGTCCCCCCGAGCCGTGTCGGCAATTCACTCCCAGGGTATCGCGGCTTAATCAGTTCATCCTGTTTCTAAAAAGCCATTGGAGATTTCCTTAGTATGTCTTAACAGCATCTAGTACGTTGTCTGTATGTTGCGGGTTACTGGTCTTTTCTCTCTCTCTCTTTCTCTTCCCCATCCTTTATTCTTCCGTGTCTCTCCCTCCGGCTGGTGGCTGGCTGCGCTGTCTTCTTTCCCACGACTCATGATGGCCTCGTTCGTCTGCCAAAAAAACGCCAGTCAGCATAGACCAATGATTGATTGATGGATTGTCCCTGTGGCTTGGAAAGATGGAATTTGTCACAGAACATTTGCGCCTCCGCCATCGTGACCGCCAACACACGTGCTGCGCAGTGACAGCCTGTGATCCGGAGTAATTAATGTCATTAATTTAATGTATAATGTATCAATCAATCAATCAATCAATCAGTGCTCATGCCTAACCGCCATTCCCATCCCCCATCCCCCGTCTCGCCGATCTCCCTTGACACGCCGCCATCTTTCCATCTTCCATTTCCCATCTCCCGTCTCACATCGTCATGGCCTTCTGGCTGCTTGCCAAGTTTCAAGCCATGTGGCCCCCAGACGACACACACACCCCCATCGTCATATGTGTGTACAACTATGGGTGCACCTTGATGGGTAGACAGTTGTTGGCGTTTTCCAAGTTTTGCCCCCCCCCATCAAGCCTGCTACTTACCTACTTACCCATGTACCTATTATCGTCTTGCATTTTACAGCTCCATACATCTCGGCCTTGGCATATTACTATACCAATACTAGCAGCCTTATGGGGGGGGACCGTTATTTGACATTTCAACTTGGCCGAGCCGCTGTCCTGTTCATCCAATAACACCATTAACAAACCAGCAACCAACCAACACCCACACCCCCCTTTCGTCTCCTTTTTTCTCCCTTTCTTTTTTAGGTTGGTTTTAGATCCCCGGAATCCCGCACCGCACTCGGCAGCCGCCCAGACCTCTGATTGGCGGGAAAACAGAACACCCAGCGCCCCTAGCTCGGCTCTCTCCCCTAGCTCTCTCTCAAAGCCTCAAGTCGGAAAGTCATGGATTGTTTTCTAGTTGATGCATCTCTGCACCGCACTGTACCGTAGATAATACACACACACCACTTTCTTTCATGGAGTGTTGTCACTATTGTCTCTCCAACCACCCTCTGCAACACACAAACAGCCAACATCTACATGAGACAGGCACAGCACGCTACTACTTTGGCAGTTCTAAACTTGGCACGAGACCCCCCCCCCCCCTTCCCCTCCTTTCAGCGTTGTCTTCAGCTCTCTCTCCCTGTCTCTCCCTGTCTCTCTCGGTATCTCTCTAATATCTCACTCCACACACTCAACTTGTATCAACCAGCCGCCACCAATGACAACATATCACAAAGCGCACACATTCCAACATTCCAACATTCCAATATTCCAGGTCCCCGGAACTTCCAAAAGCCCAAGATCCACCACCCCGGCCGCCATGTGGGAGAGGCACGTCGCATCTGTCTACTCTAATTAGTTAACCCCCATATGAAAACCTTAGTACTATAGTGACTAACTAACTAACTAACCCTTGAGCAAATCTAAATCTACCTACTATTATTACCTACTGTACTATCAAGTTAGTACGCATACGGTAAAATAGGGCCAAAAAAAAGGTGCCGGCCGTAGTTGCTGTAGTGGGCACGGATGTCTGCATCCGACCAGCCAGTGTGTCATCGTCTCAAGACACTTGACAACAAACTACAGCTCAATAAACTTGCTTTCATGCTTCATCGAGGCCCATTCATTTACGTACTAACCTACTAACCGATGAACTTCTGCTAAACCGCTTCTTGTCACTGCATCGAATCACATCACGCCGGAGCGCCCTCCTAACCCCCTTCCCTCCCCCCTTCCCTTATCTCCGCTCCTCCCCTTCTTCTTCTTCCTCTTCTTCTGCTTCTTCTTCTTCCCCAAACACGCCCACCGGCAATGGCTTGATAACGGCACTAATTAAGCTTCGGCAGCCTCAACCGCCGCTCTTCCATTCGCCAACGCTAAGCTCGATTTGTTTCCGTAGGCTGGGATGTCAAGTCGGCCCATCTGTCAACCTCTCTCTTCCTCGGCGATATGAGAACATGAAACTCTGCATTCGTAGCCTCCACCCCCCCCCCCCCTCGTTTTTTCTTTTTTCCCCATCAAAAGAACCAAAAGCCCGATGCTTTGCCTGCCGAGTTGACATGGCTGAATGAACGGCGTCGAAGCATTATGCATTGAACTCCGTGTGTTAGCGTAAAAGAAAACCAAAAGAATCACCCTAACAGGAGTTTTGTCAAGTAAGTACTAGTATCAAAGTATGAAATGAACTTTGCCTTATAGGTTTAGGTTTATTACACCTTTGGGTGAAGACGTCTTGACTTTCATAGTGGGTGAAGCAATAGAGAGCAATCAATTTGGTTAGGGGCACAAAGTTGGTTGGTACTGCTTGTATTTCGTGTATTAGAATACTAGCAAAACTTGCATCGCTGCGTCGGGCCGACCATCCTGGTCCTTTGCCTCTATCCAGCTGGTAATTTTCGGTACAAATACAAAAATCCATTTGGAACGTCACCATGTTCCACCCATATAGGAAAAAAAAGAGAAAAAAAAACATAGATGGAGTTTGGAGGCAGATGATCCCTCCACTCAACAACTGCTGTGGTGCGTGCTTTGTTGCATACCAGGTACCTCTCTGGTTAATGTGTTCATGTCCTCGTGTCAAGGCCGTGCAAATCAATTCCCTGTCCCATCTAATTCAATACCGCTTAAACAAATGTCAATTATCGAGTCGCTGTTTTGATTCCTCCCTCTGTCGACTTTGCCTTGGTTTGCCGATGAGAACTCCGTTGCGCCGTGGGTATATCGTATAAGGTTCTGTTAAAAAGCTACTAATATGCGTATGATGCTGACTCGTACGCTGTGTACGAACTTCCATGGTCCATTGCTGTCGGCACCGGGCTACTATTGCCACATATGTCTGTTGGGGCAGGGCTATGCAGGCCTCCAGCTCCATAGGGGCCTGGAAGGTTCTGTGTTCCATGGGACGTGTAGTCAGCGCCGCCCATAGGGGTGTCGCCCAGGCTGTGCCCCATGAGTGCGTATTGGTGATGAGGATGAGGATGAGGATGCTGTTGTTGTTGCTGCTGTTGCTGTTGATGATGGCTGTCGTAGCTTGGCGAAGGTGGCGCGTTGTGGAATGTGTACTCGAAGCCAGCGGCGCCGCTCTGCAAGTGTGCCTGTGTCGGCTGCTGGGAAATGGCATACGCCTGGTGCTGGGAGGCATAATAGGCTGCTAAGGCCGGGTTGGCACTATTCCCATTGTGAGACATTCTGTACTGTGGCTGCTCGGTCTCTGAAGTGGGCGAGGTGGGCGAAACGCCGGGTTTGTTGTTGATGTGGCCAGTCATGGCCATCTGACAGTCACTGCGGATGGGCGTCACAAAGTCAGCGCGGTAGCTCTGGACTGTGCCCCCTGGACTCGATCCTAGCGCAATGGCATACTGAATAAGGAATTGAATGTCGCCAATGTGCTTGGTCTCGAGCCGCTTGCGCAGAATGCTGCTAGATTGGGCTTGCCATCGCAACCGGCTCTGGTCTGCCTCCGGCCACATTGAATGCGACCACGCCCGAAGCACACCTGACTGCCTGAGCAAGTTACGCATGCGGGCTGAGTAGCTCCACTGGCCGCTGCTTGCACCTTCATCAAAGTGCTTGACGACATGGCCGACGTACTCTTTGAAGGTTGCCGGGGCCTCTGCGTCCGAGGCGGCTTCAAAAACCTGCAGACAGTTCTCAAACCCGCAGGCGAAAACAGTCTGTGTGCACAACGCCACCTTGGCGTCGTCGAGATTCATCCTTGAACCTCCATGAGAGCTTTTGAGATGGGCCTTGTAGGCCGTCTGCCAGTCAAATACCATGTGGCAGCCGCGATGTCGGCAGAACCACTGTGCGTCCGTGTGATGAAAATCTTCCATGTGTCGCTTCAGATCATTCTTGCGCGTGCATGTCTTTTGAATGCCTTCTTCCAGACAGAAGCCGCATGTAAATGATCCTTTCTGCTTGGGCGCAGCCGTCGTCGGTGTGACGTCCTCGGCATCCCAGGAGGATTCGTCTGTTAGAGCTAGGTTTCCGCCACCAGTAGAAGGGCTTGTGTTCCTGTTACGCCGAGCACTGTGACGAGCCCGTGGGGAGACATTGGAGGCTATGCTTTCACAGGTAGAAGAGGTATCTGAAAAGGCACGAGCACTGGCGCCAGAGTCAAATGTATTTGAAGCCTCATCCTGGCTGGGGTATGTGCTTCCAGAGAGACCATAGGATGTGTCCATGACTGCAGAAGAGTACTTGTTAGTTCGAAAGCCCGTCTTTAAACGAGTGGAAAGGGTATCGGTAGATAGGTGTGAGGAACAGAGTAAATAACCCGGTATCAGGTTGCTAAAGACCACTTACATGGGGATGATGAGGAGGTGTGTCCTTCTTGTTGTAGGAGTTGGCCGAGTTCTTCTTTTGAATATCTGCCGAGGAGATGTCGGATCATCTGGCGGTCGACCTGGTCCTGCTGGGGTGAACCGTGTTCGGGTGACATGCCCTCATGGTCGGACCACGATTCGGGAGACATGGCTGTGAGCAGACGGGAATCTGATGCCAGTCTGAATTGGGGTGTATCAAAGGGGAAGCCGCCGAGGTCAAGAGGGTGCAAACTTGAAACCAACTCTTGGGCGGATGTCAGATGCGTGATGGAGTGTCGTCTTAATGTGTCCACGATATGATAAACATCCAGGTGTATATCGTGTCAAGGCGAGAGTGATGTCTGATGTGTTGTTGGTAAGATTGAGGTGAATTTACGATGGGGGGAAAGTTCGAGATTTAAGAACCTGAAGAGGCAGATATACCTGTAGATATGGATGGCGTTGAGGGGGGACGGGGGGGGGGGGGGGTGTGGAAAGGAGCTACGGGTATCAAAAGCCTGGAAACTAATGATGAATCCCAGGAGCGCGGATATTCTGACCTAGGTAAGCTAGGTACGTACTTTTGGGACAGTCTTTAGTCTCTTAGGCCCTAGACACTGTGGGTAGAGCGTAGGGCTGTCTGGAGAAGGGAGTGGGAGACAGCCAGGCAGGGTTCCGGTGAGAGCTAGTCAAGATGCGACGATGTTCCGTTTCAACGGCTGCTGACGGCGGCGTTGTCGTATGCCCGCGCCGCAGTCCAGAGGGCTGCCGTTTTGTCAGACCTGGCAGCGGCAAAGGTGCATTGTACAGGAAGCA
The DNA here is from genome assembly GCA_005765155.1 of Zelopaecilomyces penicillatus. Taxonomy (NCBI): domain Eukaryota; kingdom Fungi; phylum Ascomycota; class Sordariomycetes; order Hypocreales; family Pseudodiploosporaceae; genus Zelopaecilomyces; species Zelopaecilomyces penicillatus. The sequence goes on from VCCP01000006.1 coordinate 427,245, forward strand.
GGAAGACGATCACGGATGGGAGTGGGATGGTGGCCCACGTCCACTCCTAGTGTGGCAGCAGCAGAGCAGCAGCAGTAGGTAGCAGCAGAGGCCACCATCACTGTTCGCCGAGGTCAAGCGACGGAGCTGCGAGGAGGTCCCTATCATCTTGGAGGAAAGGGGCCATGCAGCAGCGGGACGCAGAAAACACGCTAGTACCGGCGTGTCCAGGAATCCAAGAACCTTCAAGAACAACTGTAATGACAGCAAAAGCCAAGAACATGAGCAGAGACGAGATCGACAGGTGTAGACGGCGTGAAGATGTCGGGGGTTGTGGTTGTGGTTGTAGTGTAGTGGCTGTGGTGCTCACAGCGGCGTTGGTGAATTGTACAGAGGCACAGCGGTACAGAGGCACAGCGACGATAGTATACACCCACCAGCTGTACCACTGCAGTGGTGGATGCTGCACTGGTCCAACGTCTGTCAAAAACAAGTTGACAGCGGCATGTGCAACGTCTTCTTGCCCACAGAGCAAACCACAATACTGCAGTCTGCAGAGCACCAACCCAATAGCACCCCCCCCCCCCCAGCTCTGCGGAGCCCAGACAGCCTGGTATTCCAAGACCCGAGACCCAAGACCCAAAACCTGGTACTTGCGTTCGGCTGGCTTCTCCCGGATGCTGAGGTGTACTGACAGCTTTCTGCACAGGTACCTACTTAGGCTGAGTCAAGTCGTGGTTGTATTGGTGGTATGGCCGTAGCTGCGTACTCCGTAGTTCCGTACGAGTTCCTGCTCCTGTTCCTGTTCCTGTCATGATCAATACCGGGCTATCTCTTGGTACCACATAAATACAACCCAACCTGGGCCGTGCTGCAACGTCTGGCTGCGAGGTTGAGGGCGTGTTTATGGGCGTGAACCAGAAATGGTGCCAACTTGGCGTGTGGTTGAGCCCGTCCTGCAGAAGCCCTTCACTCCCTGTCTCCTGCAGAGCGCCTGCATGTACAGTAGCCTCTGCCGTTCCCGGTGGCCAGGTTGCCAGGACAGACCCCAACCAGAGTAGTCTGGGGAGGGGTGTGTGTGTGTGGCTCGGAAGTGGGCTTAAGTGGGAGAACCTAAATGTGGGAGACGCTCTTCCTTCCATATTGCCACTTGGCTGCAAGCCGGATGACATGGAAAATCGGACAACTGTTAATCCGCCGTCATGGGCTCATAGCCATCATGTGACTAAGGTGACGAATGGAAAGAGTGCCGATGCCAAACCAAGCCTTTACTCTAGGCAGAGGCAGGGGCACCGAGACCCCGGTAATCAATGGAAGATCCCGTATAATGTACCTGGTCAATCGCGCTCACTATCATGATTAGCCGTCATTGGATGATGTCTCTAGTGACGGAAAGGTATGGCCGAACAGGTATCTGGCTTTTGATCATGTATTGTAGGTTTCATTTATACGCACAGAACCATACAGCGGGCCTCATCTTCTCGTCCAGGACAGCACGCGGGCAACGAGTGTATACTTTAGAGTAGACAATTTGTCAAAAGTGTACCCATAGCCCAACTTCTGGCTGGCAATTATTGAACACGTAGGGGTGCGTAGATACGCATCAAGACACTGCTGTAATAACAAGGTAATTAGCTACAGTAGAGTAAACATGCGTAAGGTGGTATGTCAGCATGTCTATCAATTAGTATATTCCGCCCCCAGGTTGGAAGGACAATGCAGGCTGGAGGACTGCCGGCCCAGAGTAAGACTGGTAAGGTAAGTAAGACAAGCACATGTGAACAGTCCGCATGGGCTAGATCACAAGAGGTATAATCGGGTTACGGCTTGGTCGGTCTGGGTTTTGCCTTGCCAAATGGACAAGATGGACTCTTTCGAGTCTATATTTCCCTCGCTCGTCAGATATAATTACCACGGATCAATTGAGTTGCAGGCGGACCGTAAACAGTCCCGTGGGTCCAACCTGCACGCCGGAAAGCCCATACGTTCATTTTATGCCAGACCAATGGACTGGAACATGCGCTGCCACACTGTCGCCCCAGAGGCTTATATAGGACACCTCTGATGAAACGTGCCGACATGATTACCACGTAGGTGAGTTTAGGGAGACAGGATAATGCAACCCCCAAGCCATCCGGCATCCTCACCCGGCAGTAGAAAATGGCAGGATCATATAACCCTTGTGAATCAACACCGCCAACATAGGGCAGCAGACTTTGCGGCGTGCGTCTACCGCTTGTTTGAGTATGTGGCTTAATACTGTAAGCAAGTACAGTGTATTACACCACAGCTCAACTTACTACCCTACCAAGTAGTTGGTAAATGAATTATTAGATATCGTTGAACGTTGCCAAGTGAATACCATCATGTCATGGTGGCCATGGGTCCGATGAACTGACAGGCTGGTTAAACTAAAATTCGGGGAATACCCAGGAACTATAATTTCTTCAACATCTGCTTGATAAGGCAAAATTTGATAGTCAGCAACTGTTTGAAGATGGGCGAATTAAAAAGACTTGGTCCAAGTTTGCAAATGCTCAATTCGGTCATGCGGGTAACCATTGCATTTCTGTGTTACCTCTGAACTTGAGTAACCGTTGCCCGAAGGCAGGGGAAATAACTTCGGGTATCTCGTCGCCTCAACCGTTGTGGTGATGCTCAGCTAGTGGAAGTTATTATGGATCTTTCTGCTGACATCGATTGGCAATGATGTACACAGCCGAGGCCCCACTCTTGGATTCCTCGCACAACGGCCAAAATTTGCCCACCAGGCAACAACAAGTGGTTTGACGCCAGGATGTTTGCCAAAAGCTGCGGGTTTTTGTTTTGGCAAGTCGAGGTTCCGACGGAGAGGGACACTTTACTTGATGATGTGATCAAAATTGGCAGATTGCCGGAATATACAGAGGTTGTAACATTGAACAACCCCGCACGATCCATTGCCCAATGCTTTGTTTGGCGCAACGCAAGCCTGACTGCAGTACCCGCCATCTCGGTTCATGGCCCCAAAAAAGGTTCGTCCGTGTTTTGGGAGACGGAAGGTCTCTGCGGCTATATGTGCCTCCGAGACATTGAGTGGGCATTTCAGGCAGGTCCTGAACCTGAGAGAGTGTTTGCAAGGGGTCATGAGCTGCCTTCAAGGACCTAGCTGGAAACATTAATACGGGAGCAAGACTGGGTATGGATTGGATGGCAAGTGGGCCCAGGATCGTTGCCACATCAGTCCCCATTAATCCAGGAAATTGGTATAAATACCTGTTGAGGAGATTGCCTTTGATGACAGGCAGGGCTGAGGTGGGCCCCCTTAGCGCTGTCACTGATGACGGAAAGAGGGGATGGTCCAATCAGCAGACATCTAGTCAGTTGAAATTGGCCTGCGAAAAGTCTGCCTACTTCGGATTAAAACAGTGATTGGTGGTCTACTGAGAACATAAACCAAGGTGGGTATTTGCTTTCGTAAGAATCAAGTGAGACATGATGTATATTGGTAACCGTCATGCGGATGGCCCGAGCATCTGTCCTGCGGGAATACCACCCAAATCCAACCGACGTGTCGGGCAGCCGGTGTGGCATTAAAGGAAACCGATAAATTTGCCCAATGGCGAAACTGATGCTACATTGAATCAGCTTGTTGCTACGCAAGACTAATTGTATGGTTTTGTCGGTTCAGACGCTTCGATCCGCCGGACCCATCATCGTCGACCAACTCACTGGTGCTTCTCGGTTCTCGGTTCTCGGCTTCTTATCTGTTTGGTCTTTCTTGATTTGACTGCCATAATTAACAGGAAGAGTGGAAACAGTGAGCAACGAGCCACAAGAAGCCAAGTCATGACTTACGCATACGGAGCCAGCGCAGCCCAGCTACTTAGCCAAACAACATGTTGTATCCACTCACTCATTGTCAAACCCATCAACTGCCTACTTGCCTCATTGCCGGATGGCATGAAGATATTATTGATTCCCAAACCTCGATTTTCGCCAAGGTGATCCATAGACAAGATCGGGGCACGTGAGCGGCAGTCACGACTAGGTAAGCAGTTTGTCATCGGGCATGGCGTCCAGATATCATCGGCGATCCATTTGTAGGGGTTAGAGATTGGATTACGATGAGGGCAGTGGATTGCGGCTGGGGCTGAGAGGTGAGGGCGAGGATAGAGGATGATGACAGAACATCAGTGCATGACTTGGTGGACTGTCAGTGGACGAGAGGTGCATCCGGATTTAACGACAGGCTATGAAACAAAGCCGGACACACATCTGGCACAGGCACAGAAGGTGCTATAGATGCCCTTTACCAATTCTCGGTACGAAGGTACACCTGGAACGGTACTCGTGTAGGTACTTTGGTACTTTTACCCAAAGCCTACCACAGGTAGGTACCTACTAGGTACTACGTATTGCCTTTTGCTCCAGCTAGTCCAAACTGGGTCACAAGCGCAAGCAAGGACGTGGCTCTTATAGGCAATAGGTCCTATTGTAGGTACGTATCGAGTGGTGCTCTGGCTCCTGGCAACCCCCCGGACAGGCACATTTTGTATTTAGTCTTCCCAGCCGCTCTTTCCAATGTACCTGGAGCTACCTCGGGTCAAGTACAGTAAGGAGGAGGGGCGTGTGGGACGTGTGGGATTTTATTTCCACGGCAGGAGTGGTGGACAACCTGGGGTCTTAAAACAAGAGGCCTGGGGAAAGTGCGATGGCAGGAGACAGGGCAGCAGGTGCATCATGGGCGCAAATATGGGCTGGTTTGAGACCCTGCTTGCTCAGCTTCAGTGGGATAAGGCCTCTACGAGATGCAACGGTTGGCAACAGAGATGCCTATCTAAGGTACTTATACTTGCCTACCCAGTGGTATACTGCTGGTAAGTACACCAAGATAGGAGATGAGTACTAAGCATTAAACTGGGGTGCAGATGCATAGGAATTCCCACATGGGACATTTGTCGTATCACCCCCAATGCTTATCCACAGGGCGAACCTTAGCGGTCAAGGTATTGGAGACTCTAGAAGGTGTGAATGGAAATGGGATATGATGCGCACCTGCCCAAACGTTGGCGCTGTGAAAATAGTCCATAACCTTAGGAAGGTGTGTATCTGTGCTGCCTGCTGTTGTTCAAGTACCAAGTGCTGTATGAACCTGATCCATTGAACTTCTTGGAAGCGATTGACTTCCAGGTGGCTTCGCAGCGACAAGCACACATCCAGACCCCTTTCTGCCATCAAGTGCCCATGGTGTTCATCTTGGCCACCATCTATCATCCCGGTCGGTCTTGCCTGGTCTCTAATCTCTATAATCACAAGTAGCCCATAAACTGCCCACCCGCTCCTCCGACTTAGTACGAGCAAACAGCCAGCATGGCCTCATTCGTCATCACCGAAGATAGTACGGGGTACTCCATACCTCGTCAATCAGCATAGCTAGACAAGACACATGGCATAGCTTGCCACCGGGTTACCGTACATGACCATGCTTGACGGAGAACGTTTTTTTTTTTTTCGAACCACCTTGCCGCGGCTATGCCCACACTCCGGACACACGGGAACTAGTTAGGATGGCAACCACTGTGGGCTGTGATCATTTCCACTGTTCAGCCCAGCTTTGATCCAAAACTTTCACGGCCCGCGCTCTTTTCCTAGTGTCTGTGATACTTCGAGATGCCATGGCCCAACGTATCATTCAAAATACCACGTACCTGTCTCGCCCAATGATGCTTACATAGTAGTACCTAGGTATGTTATCCACCGATAGCCCCTCAGCTCAGAGCATCGTTGACTCTATTCATACTATACCGCAGTGTAGGCTGATTGACGGTCCAACTGTAAGTGGCAATAATGAAAACTGGCGGAAGATGATAAGCTGGAGAGGGCACAGACCTGCTTGCGACTGTGTCTCCTCTATTTGACAGGTTGCTGAACACACACAGGCATACAGGCACATGGTGAGGCTATTGTAGAGGACTGAACATAATTAGATGGTAAGATACAACTTGATTATGAGCCGATCTGTTCGTTGAACAGATCCCCCCCCAGCCACAACACCACGAGGCAACGGCTTGACAAGTTCGCTATACACGAGCATTGGGACCCTGGGGCCAGCCCATGGTAAAGGTGAGAAGGAGAATGAAGGATCAATAAACCGCCGACCAGTTTTGCCTGTTGTGGGATGCGGTTCACGGGTCCACTTGTAAAGCCCAGCTTTGAATGTACACCACACACTGTGACTATTCACGATAACGAACTGGTCGTCGGCGAATACGGCTCGTCTTGGCCTTGATCTCTAGCCCCGAGGTGAATACGTAGGGTGTTCTGGAGATCAGGGTCGGGAACACGTTTTCGGTCTTGCAGACGCCAACGTGCTTGCTACTCCGTGTACCTTACTAGTGAATACATCCCGGGCCGACTAAGGTACAGTGTGTCGCAACGTATCGGCTGTCGCCCCAATCACCTCGGCACATATTATGCAAGTACATGTATCTCTTTGAAGTTGGCGTGGATAACTAACGGCTACCTATACGTTTTTGTCAAGGTTTCGGTGTACAGAATATCGTTCTTTTACTTGAATTCATCATGGTATACGCTCTGCATGCATGGCTCCAGCATGCATCCTGTAATAACTGTTCACAGAACGGCCGGCTCCCGCTCACTACATATGCCCAGGTACTGAGTTGGGTGTGCGACTTTCTTTTGAGAGGGTCTGGTTTCGCCCACGCCGGGGGTGCCGTCAGTCGGGCTTGTCTGCCGTATCAAGCGGCCCTTGTGGAACCCAGCCCTGGTCTCCTTCTTATTATCTACCCACACCTCCTCTAACCCGTCGGTCTGGTCTGGAAGTTGCTCAGAGCATACCATACCTTGCTCTTGATGCCGTACTCACAGTTCGGCGGCATGTCTTCCGGAGCCTGAAGCATTGCTGGTCGCACGTGCCGGGGTACTTTAGGAGCTATTTTTGGGGACCCAGCTGTATGGAGCCTTCGGGGTCGTTTAGAAAATCGGGAGAAGGACAGGAATAGGTGCAACACGGTATATTGACCTCTGTCTACTCCTTTTGTCATCCATCACCCCATCCGCCCCTTTCTGGCCGCGTGCATCACCTGGCCACTGAGGAATGATCTTCATCATTAGACATCGATGGGCTTCCCGTGATGGTATTTTTTTTTACATGCGTTTACCCTCCACTGGAAGCAAACGCCGGTACACGATGAGTGGCTTGAGTGAAACTCCTTTCTCTATCCGTGTGGCATGTAATATTAATTACTTGACCAGTTCAAATTACCTACCGTACAGTGGCGCAGGTCATGTTTTGTGACATCTATAGGGGTTCTTAACCCTGAAGAGGCTTTTCCCCAGAATAGCTATTGAGATGCTACCAACACGGTAAGATGATATCTTAAATTCCACCTATCCTGTGAATGGATGGTTCCTCCTAACGATCGACCATGACTTGGAAAGAACTTTCAGAAACGGGCCGCATGGCTCGGCGCACAACGGCGCCTGAAGCCACAGCCCACTACAAACAACCTACAATTTGGAGGTCGGACAGGGCGCCAAGCAGCAGATACATGCACGAAGGCTGTCCAATGGTACAATTAGTATCGCAGGGTATTTTCGGTGCAGGACAAGAGAACACAGTACTTTGCAGTACAGGTCACTACAATTTTATGCAATGCAATGCGCAACACGGCAGCTCTTCCGTCTGAAAATATAGCTCACAGGGCCCGAGCCGAACGGGGGGATAGGGTGGCGGCAAGCGAAATTAATGGAGTCCTTTGCCTCATGGCATTTGCTGAGAGGTTTACGAACCTGTCGGTAATGGTGTTCGATCTTTGCCTGCCACTGACTCTTGGCGGTAGATTTCTAGGCTAATAAGTGGGATGTTCATAAGACAACTAGGAGCATTGCACCAAAAGCACACGCGTTAACCTCTGGGCTAGATGCAATCACTCACTTTAGTTATCGACGCGCATGGTGTGGCGCGGGATACTAGTTGCCATTGATTGTGGCCTTTCAGTATTGACAACCAATCTAGTCTAACAAGATATGCAGTCATTTTAGATTCTTGCACTCTGCATCTTGGAGGTTGCTTTGGTCTTTGGGCTAGTGGGCCTAGTTTTGGCTTTGAAACCAAAACCAACAAAGATTCAAGGGTAGTTTTGAGTTGACGCTGACACCCGATGAGTTGTTCTTTCTTTCTTTCTTTTCCATCTACGCCCCAGGTTCACTGACCGAGGTACAACATCGCTTCGAGTCAAGCAAAACACAGTTTGGCAGATGTAATGACACATGGGGGTGACCATGTTCTACATTCTGCAAGCTGGGGGGGGGGGGGGGGTTTCCATCTATCTTGATACTTGTCTACCAGGGTGCGAAATGATGAGCGCTTGATGTGTAGAAGGCATAGTTCATCATGCGCTTGCTATACTGTGTACGTGAGACTATCCCTAAGTTGTGGGCAAACACAACCTCAAGGCGCTGTAGTCATTGATCTCAGGCGATGAAAGCGAATCCTCGCAGTTGGTAGGTCCTTGTAACTTTGGCACGCCGGCATCTCGGCATGTCAGCATGTTCGTGGTAGGTTAGCCCAAGCCAGCCTCACTTCCTGAGATACTCTGGTGAGAGACTGAGAGGTGACCTGCGCGCGCACGTGTGTGTGTGTGTATGTGTGTGTGTGAATATTGCCTTCTGAGGGCTTCATCCTCAACACACACTCCGTTTCCTTGCTCTGACCCCCCTCCCTAGCCAAGGCAACTATTATTAACAGGCAGGCTACATGTACATACATAGAAGTTGAGCCTAACCATTTAGAAACATGATTCTCAAACGCCAACAAACAACCCCATGTGCTTGTGGCGCCTTCGCCACCAGTCACCAGTCACCAGCCACGAATCACGAAGAAACTGGTTTGGGCAATCCGCTCGGTTTTTGCTAAGAGGGCTGGTTGGCTTTCCGACTTTTGCGCCATCCGATCCCCGAGCCACTCAGATACACACATACTCAAGCACTAACGGTGTTCACCATTATCTGGCTCCTCAAGCCCGTCAGACAGAAACCCGAGTGGTGGAACCCCCCTTTTCCACGTGTCGGGGCGCATTTGGGGGGAGAGACAGAACAGAACAGAACAAAGGGAAACAAACTACAAGAAGTCACGAACAACAGCCTGCCACTCGCTAATTGGGTCCATTTGTCGTGTCGGCGATGACTAAAGAACCAATACTCTACATGGAGCCTGCTCTGGCGGGTTGCTCTAAGATGCTTGGTGATTCAGAACGCCACATCCTGCAAACTCTGAAAATAGAACAAATCGCCCTCTAATTTTGCAAGTACACGGCGTCTGTGAGGCTTTTTGCACATCCCGCTGTTTCTCCTTGGGGGTGCTGCACCCTGCCATTGTCATGGTCCAACAACGTTATTTGGAGGGATCTTCTCGCCATGAAAACTAAACAACAAAAGACGTCAGCATCAATGCGGCTAACCAACTCCAATATGCACCTATGTGATTCGGCAAACGGCCACTTTGCCGCTATTGATTTTGGCCTGGATCCCCCCTCCCAATTCCCCTCTACTGCAGGAAAATGCCCAACAAGGTTGGCGAAACCCCGATCCAATCATTTGCATCTTCTGCAATCAATTTGCATGTAAGTATTCACCGCCCTCGCCATGATGGATCGCGGCAGGCAAGATGACGAATATCGAAGATATATGCCGGGTCACCCATGAACAGTATCAGACGGTTGCCCCGCCCCGCCCCCCGGAATCTTGGGGAGTATCCTTCCAAGGAAGATTTTCAAATCGCTAGTGCGATGGAACGTTGACCGAATAATATAGCCTTTGTGAGGTGACGCACCATGCAACCTGTCACAAGGCACCCGCTCACTTTATTAGATGACGGCTGTGGGTGAACGACGTATTGTGTTTAGCTTGCACAGCCTGTTCGTTACAGGCGAGGATCCCATGTCAACCCTTGTTTGCGCTGTTCAGTAGTTAGGATCAAATTTACAGTCTACGTGGTTCTCGACGCTCTTCATCACTTTGTCATGTCGTATCCAGAGGGGCGCTAGGAGATATCATCTCTAATCTTTCGGATTTAGAGCATACAAGTACAAGGAACAATACGGATCTGACCGAGAATTTCCTCATACAGCCAAAATAGGCTACATGACTAGGGGTGCTTTGTTTTGTTCGGAGGAATAACAAACTCAAATTTGTTGCGATATCCGAACCCGAAAGAAAAAAAAAAGAACCAAGCGCCGCACGCGCGCACCGGAGAACGCCGCACTACTAGTAACCTTTGAGTGTAGAAAAGCTTAATTTAAAAGGCACATACAATCACATTACTCGTGCATGAGCTGCTTTGGGTGAAGAGAACGTGAAACGAATAAGAACAAACGACCCATGATGTCGGACATATTAGATTGCTGACAGTGTGCGCCCCAGTCTACTGCAATACAACCCTCTCTTTTTTGGGATGCCGAGTAAGAAAGAGTCCGAGGATATACCTGGTTTGCTTGAATAACTATTGGTAGCGATGCTCTAAGAAGCATAAAACTAAGAATATTTCAATGAAGATCTTTTGGTTTAGATAATTTAAGTGGGTTTGTCTCTTTTGTTTTTTTCCCCATGTGAATTTCCAAGGATAAGCCGGCTTATTCCATGACATTTTTATATTTCATTTTTCAATTTAATAAAAAGACAACGATTTCGTGCTCAGGTCATCATGGGAAAACACGTGCCACAAGAAATGACCCAGACAGATCATAGATTGACAGATGGAGAACAACATCAGATATCAGCATGACAGAAGAACTCTTGCATGGGTATTTTTTTTTCTTTCTAAGAGGTAAAGATGTTCCCCTCACCTGTCAGATAATGCACGCGCGCGGGAGAAACCGTTTCAACGTATGTTATCTCGTACGATTTCTTCTTTTCCCATAGCCTTTTTTGTTGCAGTTATCTTTCAACCTGCACAGACCCTTTATTTTATTTTATTTTTATTTATTTTATTTTTTCAAATCTTTTTATTGTATCCAGTCTTTTCGTATCCACTATTTTATTGCTCATCTTTTTTGCTGCTGGTAGTGGTGGCACTGCTGCTGGTAGGAAGGGGACGAAGAATGAGAAAGGATGTAAGCACTCCGGGGTAGCACAGATCCCCTCATCCCAGACAGGGGAGAACGCCCGAGAGAAAAAGAGAGAGAAAAAAAAAGAGAGAGAGAGAGAAAAAGAGAGAGACAAGAAACTAGTTTACTACGTGTGCTTTGTTCAAAATCCTTGCTTGGTCAGTCATTGGGGAGACAGAGAGAGGGGGGGGGGGCGTGTGGCAAAGTATGAGGTATAGGCAGGACAGGGCACAAAACAGGGGCATCTGATATCTACCAGGAAGACGGAAGAACGATTCTGCAGCAGGGCCTCTGGCAAAGGGGAGACATCGCCATCGCATCGGAACTTTAAAAAGCATTCAGGTCTATGTCAATCGCGCTGCACCCTCTGGGCTGAACACCCCCCCTCCCTAGCCATAACCCCAACCCCTAGGCAGGCAGCAGGAGATCATTGACCGAAAGAGAGAATGTGGCTCCAAGCCTCAAATATATTCTGCCTGCAAATGCAAGCATATCATCAATGTGTATAGTACGGATATACCCTTCAACTTCTTGTTATAATCACGCCAGGGTGGTTTGTGTTCCACCACTTAATAGCCTATTGGACACAGCTGGGATGTTGCTTATACATATTGATAGAGTCTATTACTATTGGCCATTCATTTGTCTTGCAAAGACAAAATTTTCTGGCACTATTAGCGTAGTTGCATCTTTCAAGAACAGGGTAGGCGCGCGTCAAGTTACCTATCTGGTGGCAGCGTTGTCAAGATGATGCAGACGGGAATGCGCCTTGTCAGGCTTAACAAGCTTGACATGCTTGATAGGTCATCGTCATCCCACCACCTCGCCTCATTCAAGACTGTGATGACCCAGCCAAAACCATTTGGACTTACGCAAGACAGCACACCCACCCAACGACAACAGCCCCCTGCTTGTCAAGTAATATCCCCAGCGTGCATTATTCGCCGAGGCCTTTGCCTGTCTGTACAGAGTACACGGCACTACCTCGTGCTGGCAGGCTCACGACGACGGCCTGGGCCTTTTGCTCTTCCGTGAGATCCATCTTGGAATAGTACTCCTTCTCGAGTAACTCTTTCACGGAAGTTACCTTGTCGGCCGGCACCAGATGCACACTGCACCCTCCCCATCCAGCCCCCGTCAGTCTACTGCTATACGCCCCAGCGCCGCGCGCGATGCGGCAGATTTCATCAATCTCCGGGCAACTGCACTCGTACAGGTCCCGGCACGAGTCCTGTGTCTCGTTCATCAACCGGCCGAGTTCAGAGTTGAAGCCTGACGGGTCGGCAGCTACTGCGTCTGCCGGCCGTTCTAGCAGTGCTAGAAAGCGGAGCACCCGCAGTGCTTCGGTAAAGACGTGTAGAGCACGTTGCCGGAGCTTGAAGCGGTCCGCTCGCACGGGAAACGTGGAGATGAAGCGCTGCTCAAGCTCCGGGACCGTCATGTTCAGCACCTGGGCGATCTCCTCCCGTGTGTAGCCCTCCTCCTTGGTTAGGATCTCGCTGGTCAACTCGATCATCTTGGCGAGTTGCTCTTCCTGGCTGAGGCTTTTGGAGGCTGCATAATCGGATGCCCCGTTGTGGTAAAAGTATGCATCATGGAACCCCCGTAGGCTGATGCCGAGGGGACCCGCATCTGCAGGGAGTACTGTGCCAGGAGGATTCAACACGCCATTCAGATAGGCCGCAGCAAAACTAACTTCAACAACTCGAAGGTTGTAGTGGATGGGACCCGTGACGTGTTTATTCGAGGTGACAAAGGATTGGGCAATGACAAAACACAACTCCGGCGTGGTTGGAGGGAATTTCACCGGTCGAGCATCGAGGCCTGGACTGAATTGCACAAATAGTGCTGATCCTTCTTCAGAGAAAACTGAAGCAGCCTGGTCCATTCTGTGGAACGTATTGCAAAGAAAGAAACAAGTCAGCTTGCATCCATCTATACACGCCTTGCAACCATGTAATGCCAGCCCGATTGATAGGGCATAAACAACACCAGGTATATGTTCCGGAATTACTGCATAACAGGAAAAAGCGGAACAGGGGAGGGGGGGCATATGAAAGCAAGGGCATAAAAAAAAAACAAGGAGGGGGGTTGTCAGAATGCATACCCTCCAGAATTCACGCCGACTGCCCGCTCGCTGACGATGGCAAGTTCCGTAAGTTCCTTCTTGTCGACCGGGTTTTCACCGTTGGCGATCATGACGGCCAGCGCGCTGGCAGACACAAATGCAGCGCTGGAGCTAAGCCCGCCACCGACAGGGACTGTGCCGTCCATAAGCAAGTCCATATTGCAGGGCCGGAACCCGCTGCCGTGCTTGCGGCGCAGAAGCTGGAGGGCGCCGCGAAGCCCGCTCTTGAAATAGTTTGTCCACTCGAACCTGGATGCGTCAATCTCAACCTCGTCGTCAACGGAGAAATCAAAGTCCTCGGGTGGGAACTTTGCATCCTGGGCGTTTCGGATACGGATCTTAAAGATCGAGGCTCCAGGGGCAGTTGGGGAAGCCGAGAAGGCGATGATGGCATCGGCCGTGATGGCCATGGGCAGGACTGAATACAGCGAGTAATCGATGTGCTCGCCAATGATGTTGACCCGCCCAGGGGACCGGGCCACGAAGCTGGCCTGGTAACCAAAATCCTTGCTGAACTTGGTGAGCAGGTTGTTCCATCGTGGCGCCTGTGCGAGGGCAGTGCTGGGAGGGTAGATGTCTGCGAGAGAGCTCGCCACCGGAACTGGCCCCGACATTGTGGTGTGTGTGTGTGTATGTCTGTTTGTTGTTTCTGCGACTGCCTCTGAGAGAAAAAGTCCTTCCTTATTCCTTTGCTTTCTTTCCCCCCTTCCCGTCGTTAATTCAACACTGCAGCAAGCGGGCGTTTTCCCACTTTGTTTCTGTTCCTTGCGGTTCGGGCCGGAGCACAGACGGAAGTGTGTTTATGTATGTATGTTGAGAGCGAGAGAGGACGGGCCAAGAGTTTGGCAATGTTTCACGCAAGAGCCCCCGTTCTTTTCCCTCTGCCGCGTCTTATCCCGCAAAAGCCACGAAGCCAGTTTCCTGCGAGACTATTTTTTTTGTTGGTTTGTTGGCTTGGCTTGCCCTTTCTAGCAAAGGGTTGGTTCATGGTGGGTGGTAGTATTGGATTGGATTGGGAATCTGACCCCGCAGAGGTTCCCCATTGGAGCGGCAACCACCAAAGTGCGACATGACGTATCTGTTCTGTCGTAGATGGATTTTTTGGTGTATGCTGTGACCCGCTCTTTCATCGCCGGATCCTGAGCGGCTGGGTGGTTGTGAGTAGTCTGCGTTTCCCTGAATGTTTTGTTAATTTGATGCTACTGCGATGCTATGGTGGATGGAGGAAGATGGAAACGAACAACAAGGGAGTATGAAATAGCTTGTATAGATAAGACACATCAAGCCTCGTGCGGAGTAATGTAGCCCAGAGGGGCGTCAAAAGCGCAACAGCAAACGTCACGACTCACGACACTGTTTTTGTCCATGGAATCAACGACTGCAAAGCACCCATCATTCCATGATCCATTGTGTCCCCTCATCCTCGGTCGTTTATCGTTTGTTTGCCGTGCCTTTGCCGTGGAGCACATGGTGGATCCCTCCTGGAATTGAAGAGAACACAGGTTGGTGATGTTGTTGCAATCGCGGTAGATGCAAACAGGAAATGTGAGCTACCTCGATAGGAGTCGGACGCTCTAGAGATGAATCCTTTTCTCACCACTCTATGAACGACCCACCACCGTGTCCTAGCGTGATCTGGCAGCTGCCATGACTCTGTCGACAATTGCAATCAACTGATGCAAACAGCTGTTACTGCACCATGTTCGCTACAAACCCCTCCTATATCAATAAGGTACCTTAGGCAGTTTAAAAGGCAGAACCTGATCTATATGTGACCATCAAAACGCCGTTATCAATCGGGCGAAACAGTCGTCTCATCTTCCAACGTCTTTATCTTCTCACGGAGCCACAATGGCATAACACACTTGTGCCTCCAGGCGTCCTACATATATCCTTTCTGCGTCAGCTATCCCTGCGCTTACGTGCTCCTTCACGGCATTAAGGACATCAAAAGATCCATTCAAACTCCGAGACTATGGGATACGGAATTAAGGAGCACCATGCTGGCTCCCTCTATGTCACCATAGCAATCCCACAAGCCGAACAGTGCCCACCAACCGAATACCTATCTTACATGCCGGAAGATTTCAATACTTCATCCTACGAGACTTACTGCGCCGAGGGATACGGACGGGAGGAGTTCGACTGGGGCCTCTACTGGCACCGCGACACCGGGGATGGAATATGGTACGGCCTCGAGCAGAGGGAAGATACCAGCACGGATGGCCTGGGCTTGGGTATGCGTCAGGCTAGCATAACTACTCGAACGGGCAAGATGATGAAATACATCGGCTACCCCATCTTCTCGCTCAGCAGACACGAGATGCAGCGCTCGCCCCGACTATACGCACGCGTTGTGGGCCTGATCCGCGTTGTCCACGTCCCACCATCGATAGTGGACGAGCTGACGACTTATCTAGACTGGCTGACGGCGCACGCAGCCGTCACCGCGACGCGGTCCTTTATCTGGGCGGCGTCGCTGTTCCTCCGCGCGCATAGACACGCAGCTGCGGTCCTGCGTGGGGCGGCGAGCGCCTCGGACGATTGCTCGGTGCTCGACTTCGATATCAACGGGTTTCTGTGGGAGGCGCTGGAGTTTGGGTACGGCGAGGTGTGGTACGCGTTGGCGGGTCAGCTGCCGCGGCCGATCTTGGTGTCTACATTCGCGGTGGATGTGAGCGTCGATGAGATGGAAGGATGTTTGAAGCATATGCCACAGAGCGTGGTGGAAGAGGCAAAAGGATCAAACTGTCTAGAACAAGGGGGTGTGTTGTTTGAGGATTGAAGATGGCGAAGACATATAGGCTTCGGCGAGAGGGTCTTCCTGGGCCCCTTCTACCATCCATCATCTATGGCCGACCAAACGAGGATATTGTCCATAGAGGAAGCACTGAACACTTTGGTATACTCGAGATATATCGTAGACAGCAACCTATTTGTCCTACAAACGACGTCAGCTCGTGGGCCAGTCTCCCTCTCTCTCTATTTTTGACCTTAGCCTGCCAAGGAGAGATTTTCGGTTTCGTTTCTAGCTGCGCTCCGGGCCCAGCAAATCTTTATCGTAAACAGGGGTCACGAACGCCCTTAATTTTGTGGATATCAGGTTTGCAAGTTGGCAAAGCAACAAATCGCCAAGTTCGTGTCAAAATTAAGCATTCTCTGTACAGGCTAGTCCAGGAATTAATTATGGAGTGGAACAGGGCGTTGTGGATGGGACTTCCAGATCCGGGGGGGTGCGGGGGGATGGTCCTCTGTCAATGGACCCTCTTCCTGATGAAGGTACCTTACGATATCTTCTTCCATCAACTGTACGGGAGAACACACTTCATACTGTAGAGATGTGTAATCGTGCAGAAAATACAGAGAAAACACCACAAGAAGCAAACCGGTCTTTTTGAGGACCAGAAGAAAAACCCCGTTTACTTTCCGTCTTTCTCGCCGGTCCTCTGGCAGCGCGGAGGTCCCCGGTTGCAACTTGATCTACGACCTACGAAAACAGTTTCAGTGGAACGCAGATGACCACTGCAGGTGAAACAACTGCCAATTGGTGTCTGGGGCAAAAACACGAGAACAAGGTAGAGAGAGAGAGACATGCAGTGCGGGCAATGTACAGAGTAGGTAATTAGTGAGTAGCACAAAGGGAGAGAGGTCAGCTGGTGCATTCACCAGTCACGACGAAGCTCTTTGGCATCGCGGCCGAATCGAGGTTGGGTTCTCGCCATGATCTGATCACTGGTTATCTGCCAAGCGGTTGCTGCCTGTCCAGTTGCGTGTAGGTAATAGGAAGTGCCACGATGGGGGCTAGACGATCAACGCCGCCTCCTCCCCACGTCATTCGTTGCCACGTTCCGTCCTCGGCATGACGATGAACAGTGTTTCTTTCGCCGTGTGTATCATATCGCTTGCACTGTAGGCCTGGTACTTGGGCATCTTGGAGCAGAGCAAGCCCGAGCGAACGCCAAAGCAAAACAATAAACAATAGGACTATTGCGACGTGTTACGTATCGAGTTATGATTCATTTCACAATAGTGCAAAAGCACCAAGGTTTCATCAGAAGCACAGTGTCTACGACTCTACTGCAGGCATAATCATCATCATCTCCTGTTGTTGGTGGGGGGTTGTGCAGGTACAGTGGCATCAGTGGGTGGGTGTACCATGGATCGAGGAGCCGAAGGGGGGGGGAGGCAATGGGCAGCGATTTACAAGCACTGTATGAACGTGAGAAGTGAGGGAGACTTTCCAAAAAAGCCTGGAACCAGCTGGACCAGTGACAGCCACAGGTCTAGGTAATATTAGGATTTCGTATGGCTTTGAAGATACAAGTGCCTTGCAGCAAGTAATGTGACTCTCGGTTTTGGTATGTACTTAAGAGGGCTGGCTTCCCCCCTCCCCCCTCTTCCTTGACTCTCCCCAACGTAACAAACTGCAAACCAATTCCAACTACCAAAAAACATCAAGCAAATCACCAGCTATCAACAAATCCGACATCATGGGTGACTGCGGCTGTGCTACTTCTGGCTCCTGCGGCTGCGGCTCCAGCTGCACTTGCGCCAACTGCCCTGTACGTGTGATGATGATGAACCGCTTCCCTCTCCCATCCCCTTCCTGTTGCCATTGCTCCAAATGGAGTGAGAGGGCAAGGAAGAGAGAGACATATATATGATGGTATTATAATACAGCGCATACTGACTTGTGTGTCCCCTGCTATAGCATAAATAACCAACTCGGTCTTTCTTTATCCAACAGTCCACTCCTTTCATGTTACTTCGAATTTCGGGTGGTTTGCAAAATACGTTTAGGTTGCTAGGGCGTTGAGTTTCCCTCCCCGGGGTGCAAGGGCAAGATTGGAACATGACAGTGTGCCCCTTTTGATTCGTTTTGATTCGGGACAATGTAGTGGATTTTTATGTTGCTTATGAATCGAGGTTTGAGAGGCAAATGATGAATAATTTGACAAAAATTGTTGTTGAAATGCTTGACAAACTCCTCATAAAGGGTCGTGACGTGACTCCCCATTGATGCTATCTAAATGTGTCAATCGTCTACCTATTTATTTATGTACATTTATATATTTGTATATGCTTTTGCTGACATCATATTACTTGCAATTTGATTAGACGACATCCTCTGGGAAAAACGCCAACACCGGACTCAAAGCCTCAGCATATACCTTGTCGACAGTCCTC
The DNA here is from genome assembly GCA_005765155.1 of Zelopaecilomyces penicillatus. Lineage (NCBI taxonomy): Eukaryota > Fungi > Ascomycota > Sordariomycetes > Hypocreales > Pseudodiploosporaceae > Zelopaecilomyces > Zelopaecilomyces penicillatus. Next base: position 445,647 of record VCCP01000006.1, read on the forward strand.
TCCACTCCCCCTTTCTCATCATAGTACCTTTCTTCTTCTTCTCCAACTCCCCTTTCTTGCTCTAAAAATTCGCCGCCACACCGTAGGTACCAATCTCTCCGGAGTCCTGGTGTAGACATGATGGCGATTTCGACAATCAGTTTGCAGCTGTAGACGACCCAGATGCCCTCGGATAGTATCATGTCCCAAAAGCCGTATATTTCTGCCGAGTATTGGCATTGCTTGATCATGCTGATGGACCAAAATGTGACTAGGAGTAGATCATAAAAGATGTGTATGAATTGAGGCACGAACTCGAGCCACATCAGGGCTGAACGGACAAAGACGGTAACCAGAGATAGGACGGAGATGGCAATATTGAAATCATCCAAGCTGTTGGTTTAATGGAGTTAGCTATCAAATATCCAAATATTGTATATTTATATATATTATTGGCCTCTTTCTTTCGTACACTCCAAAAACCTATTGTTATCGGGGGATCGTCACATACCTAATTACTGTTTCGTCTGATGCATCTCGAGTATTCTGGGGGTTACCAGGCGAGCAACGAGCCTTTAGACCAGATATCAAGGTGCATGCGTTGGCTCGTCCGGCAGGAAGTGTGTTCAAGATGTTGCTGAAATGGACCAGAACGACGGTACAGAACAGGAACTCGAGTATCAGGAACGCTTGGCGAGCCATTTTGGGAGCAAAAGCCCGCCTGAACTGAATACGCATCATGGTAGACACTGTGAAGCGCAGTATGAGTAAACACGTTGATAAAACTTGATCCAAGTAGCTAGTCTAGACCAAAAAACCAAGCTTTCTATCTTAGCTACGTGGAGGGGGAGAATGCCTGGTTTTTATATATATACGGTGACGAGAAAGAAAAAGGTCAAAAGGGCTTCTGTATCTTTTAGTTAGACGGAGATGGGTGGCTGCTTGGTCTAGAGAGCGCAGGCATCCACAAAGGTAACCCCATTTTTGTGAATATACAAATGCGCGCTCTACTAAGCTTGCGACGATTATTGGGGTTGCGGCATTGCGACTCTGTTGATGTTCATCGGCCACCCAAAAAACTTGCTCATATCGCCTCAGGAGGGGGGATAAACCAGCGCTCTAGGGAATGGCGGGATGGATTGCGCAAGATGAGAGAGATGCTGCTCATTTTGGGAAGTTGGGGAGGAGAAAAACAACGGGAGGCTGAACGACATGGAACATGTGATGACGACTCATGCTAGTGCTGAAGAAAGTGGGCAGTCTGGCATTACTTGATGGTCCACGGACGAGGCGATGAAGCTGTCTGGGGATGGGATGGGGCCCCACGAGGGTCGCGTCCAAGTACAGTTTGTATTAGTTTCCAGAAACCCAATACAAAGTCTGGTCTCCACAGGTACAGAGAGAGAAAAAAAGGTCTCGCATTGCGTGTGTGCAAACAACGTGACTTGTTTCATCGAGAGCTGGCATTTTTAGTCGTTCATCCAAGACCCTTTCTTTACTTTTCTTTGAATCAACACATGGCGCGCGTCCAAATCCACCATGACGATGACGGAGCCGTTCCGTTCCGGACGCAATGATTAGTCATGCATCGAATGTTGAACTTGCGGGGCATTTTGGCCCCAGGAGGAATGGACGGTTTGTTGGGTGCTGTATCGGACAAACAGTAGGCAGCTGCTCACCCACTGAACTGTTCTGCTGTAGTACCTCGGATCAGGGACGTTCCGCCTCGTGAGTCTTGGCTGAAGGAACAGCCGTTTGTCTTGTGCTGCCTCACTTCGCGCACCTTTGCAAACTGACTTTACGCTGCTCCGTCCGCTTGAGGCTGAATGTAAGTACCCATCATGAGAGCCGACCTTTTGGCTATCTCTTCTAACGCTGAGTGTGTTGTTTTGTGCAGCCTCCTAGACCGACTATTTCTTGCCTCGTTGTTGCAACATCCACCCTCCAGGGATAGCTCCGTCGAGCTCTCGTTTCTCCACGAACGGAGCCCGAATAAATCCACCACAAAGTTTCAAAGCTGCCAACTACATGATGGAATCGGCCCTCGCGGCCACTCGCGCTCCTCCAGTCCCCGACACGCCACGACGATGCTTCATCTGCCTCACCGATGAGGAGCCGACCGATCCAGCGGGCTCTTGGGTCGACCCTTGTCCGTGTACTCTCGAAGCCCACCAGGACTGCATGCTGTCATGGGTTACCGACTGCGAGAGGTCCAACAAGCCGCTTCAGTGCCCCGTCTGCAAGTCCATGATTGAGATGGATGGGCCTTGGGATCCCATCGCAGCCGCGCACGACGCCGTCCGCCGCCGGTTTACGCGGGCGAGTCCCTTTATCCTTCTCACAGGCATCTCTGTTGGCGCACAGTTCAGCCTGCAGATGTACGGTGCCATGGCCATGTGGGCGTTTGCTGGCAAGGACGCACTACTGCAGTTTGTGCTAGGTCATGAGCCGGGCTTTGGTGGTATGGCGGCCCCTGTTGCGGGAGGGTTCGCGCGGGAAAGAATCGTGAATGCGTTGGTGTTGATGAACGTCGGGCCAGCTTTGCTGGTGAGTCTGTTATTCCCAGGACTGAGCAACAGATATTTTGTACAGACAGCAACAGCTGTAAGTCGCCCCTTACCCCTTGACCACTGTGATGATGGTTTTCGGTCTGTCCTGATGGACAAAGCACGAAGTAATGAACTTTCAAGCTAACAGTCCCGGCTGCAATAGTACGGCGTCTACAACTTCATTCGAAACGACAACTTTCTAGAATGGCCGCCGTCGCCCAGAATGGCCATGGTCGCATTCCCTATTATCCGACGGTGCTACTTCACCCTCTGGAAGAACCTAGTCATGCCGTATGAGGTTCAACTTAACCGTCAGATCATGGGACTTCCGCCGATAGAACAGCGCCAGAATGAGGAGGGAGCTGTTGAGCCTCAACTTGTAGAGCGTAATGCAGAGGGAGGAGTCGCCGGCTTCTTGCAAACTCTCATGGATGTGTTAGATCCCGATGAGGAGGACGAATTTCCAAGGAATGGGGATGATAACATCCACAATGGCGCTCATCGGGGACCTGTATTGCACGAGCAGGAACATATCGAGGTGGATAACGGGCATATTTTTGTCGACCTGGTGATTGAAGAGGTTGGGGACGGGCAAATGGGGGTGGGCGCTGCAATCCACGAACTTCAAGACGACACTGACGAAGCGGACGAGACTGATGATGCTGAAGATACTGACGATTCTGAGGACGATGGTGATGACGTTGGAGGTGCCAACGCCAACAGGAATCAACCTCCACACCAGGGTGACAATGATGCCCCTGCAGATGGGCCTCCCGTAGGGAACCAGCACGAAGCTCCTCAAGCACCACCAGCGCGGCGAATCGGCCTCGGCGGCCTTCTCTCCAGCGTGTCCAACTCCATCGTCGGGGCGCTCCTTCTACCTGCTATCTCCTTCGTCATGGGCGAAGCTCTACGACTAGTGTTGCCAAAATCCTGGACCGCCGCGTCACCACGACTCCCATGGGCCTATCTCAGCCAGCCAGGTGGCCGCCCGGGCCTACTGCAGCAGCAATGGGGTCGCAGCCTGATAGGCGGAGGGCTATTCGTCGTACTAAACGACGCGCTGAGGGTATACAGCAAGTCACGCAAAGTAGCGGCCATGCAGAACCGCAGAGTCAAGAATGTGGAGAGAAAGCGGCGGTGATGGATGTCTTGACTCCCCGATGTCTTGACTCCCCCCTACCACACCCACTTTTTTTAGAGCTCTTTCTCTCCATTTGATTGAAACTTGGGCGTGGATTTCTGGAATGGGTGGGAGCGGTTTTAAAGGGGGGACCTAGGTTCATTTGTATAAAGCGAATTTTATGAAAGCAAGAAAGGAGGCATATTCGTACGGAGTTTTTATTATTATTACGGAACGGGGAGAAAGAAAGAGAGAGCCTTGGATTAACTAGATGGGTAAATTACTCTTGTATTCGTTGTAAAGCATAGAATTGGGAGTGCTGGATGAATCTGAAGCACACTACTCATATACTGGCGGGCCTTGCTTCTAGCTGGCGTATGTTCAGAGCATTCATTTGATGTACAATAGATCTGATATAGACCGTCCCATCATCTGGCATCAACCACCTTGCTACCTCGGTATTGAGAGAGGTCAACGCCACATGGCCACTTTGACCCTCTAGAACCGCCACACTTACACCCACCCGCCACACTGCTGTCTGTCCTTCTAGCAAACAAACCCCCCCACACTGACCGACCGCGGGGCTTCCGCAACTCTTTTCCTGAGTGTTGTCCCGCCTTTTTTTCCTTCCCTCTCTTCCTTTATACTGTTCCTGCTCTCCCCCCTTAACGACGTTCATCCCGCCCCGGCTTTTTTTCTTCGAATTATTGCTGTCCTTTTTTTTTTTTTTTTTTCTCTTTTCCCGTGTTTAGAGATACCAGTTACAAAATCTTCTGCTGCAATGGTAAGTAAAAAATGAAAAGAAACTCTCAACCCCACAGATACGCGCAACGAAGAGACCGCCCCGCCTTCCTTTGCTTCCCCCCGCCATGATATCCGCGAGGAGTTTGTCAAGTTTGATGCTTGTCTCCAGCCTTTTTTGTTGTTGTTTAGAAGTACTGAGATGTTCGAAACAAATAAGAGGTTCAGAACAAATGGAACAAAAATGACAAAGAAAAACACCGCTGACGCTGTTTTACATTCACGCAATATAGGCCGCCCAGCAGACCTCCAAGCAGCGCCTGGCGCTCGCCATCTGCGACTTCCTCTCCGCTTCCACCAACGATGGCACCCTCACCGCCGAGGACCGAGACTCCATTGACGTTGCTGTCAACTGCATAGCCGAGTCCTTCAAGATCGATCCCACCGACACCGCCGCCGTCCAGGCCGCCATCGGCTCCCAGAACCTCCTCCAGATCTACTCCGTCTACGAGAAGCTCAAGTCATCTACCCCCTCAGCATCAGGCTCAGGCTCCTCCTCAGCTGCTCCGGCCGCCGCTGCTGCTGCTGCTTCTTCTTCAGGGGAGCCCTCTGAAACCCAGAAGAAGGAGGCCGAGCAGCTCAAGAGCCGCGGCAACGCTGCCATGGCCCAAAAGGACTACGCCTCCGCCATCGACCTCTACACCCAGGCCCTCGTCCTCCACCCTGCCAACGCCGTCTTCCTCTCCAACCGTGCTGCCGCTCACTCCGCCAACAAGGACCACGCTTCTGCCAAGATCGACGCCGAGGCTGCCGTTGCCGTCGACCCTTCCTACACAAAGGCCTGGTCCCGTCTTGGCCTAGCCCGCTTCGCCCTGGGTGACGCAAAGGCCGCCATGGACGCCTACCGCCAGGGTATTGAGCATGAAGGAAATGGCGGCTCCGAGGCCATGAAGAAGGGCTTCGAGACTGCCAAACGTCGCGTCGATGAGCTGGAGGCTGATGGCGATAGCGCTTTGCCTCGTGGCGGCTCTGGCGGTGCTGGCGGCATGCCTGATCTGGGTAGCCTTGCTTCCATGTTTGGCGGCGGCGGCGGCGGCAGCATGCCCGATCTCGGTGCCATCATGAACAATCCCATGTTCGCTAGCATGGCCCAGAACCTCATGAGCAACCCCGACATGATGAACAACCTTATGAGCAACCCCCAACTCCGTGATATGGCCAATCAGTTTTCCAGTGGCGGTGGTATGCCCGACCTTGGCAGTCTGATGTCTGACCCCAATATTGCCGACATGTATGTGTGCTTTTCTAGCCCCCCCCCCCCCATCTATACCTAATCCTCAAGAACATTTGGCTAATGCTATATTTATTCCCTAGGGCCCGAAACATGATGGGTGGTGGCAATGGTGGTGGTGCTCCAGGAAACCCTCCCCCTGGCGCTGGACAGTAGATAGATAGATTGGAAGTGGGAGGGATAGACAGCTTGAAATGAGAACATGATTCTAGGTACAACTACGTCTGACTGGGTTTGGGGATAAACCTGAGATGCTGAGCGAACAGAAATAACAAAGACCAGACTTCGTTTAACTTTTTATAAAATAAAAACGCAGCAATAACCAGCCACGACCCTCCCAGCATCATGCCCTCCACGCTACATATGATATATCCATATCTTGTTGTTAATGTACAGACCGAGAAGCATTGTTAAAGCTATCATCCATTTTTTTCGGGCCTTTCCTGTAGCTATACCCCCAAATCCCGTGCCATCGGAGCTCCATTTTGTTATCTATATCGCAAGGATTAGAGGCGAGGTTCCCCCTTTTCTATCATAAAATATGTGAATGCATTATGCGCATGTCTTCGGCCGTCAGTCGTGATCATGAAGTCCAATACCAGGTTAAAAGAAGGGGAAAATACAACGTCAAAAAACAATAGCGAGAAAAGCAAAGAAGAAAAGAGTTTTAAACGACATCAGAGGCAATTTCTAGCCCATGTTCTACTTTCTGTCTTCTATCCCTGGACACTTTGGGAAGAAGAATGGCCCCGCGCAGCACGACCTCTGCGACTGCGAATTCCCGAACCTCGTGCGCGTCGGACTCCACGATGGCCACGCGATGATGTGGTACTTGGTTGTGGTGCCTCGCTCATTCTTTCCGGTGGCTTATTTTCATCACCAATGGATTTGGACTTGCTCTTGACCGCCGTTGTCTCCTTTCCCTTCTCGGGATTTTTAACGCAAATTGCAGAAACCGATGCAGCTGCAGCTGCGTCATCTTCTTCCAAGTTATCAGGTAGTATACACACATTACGCAGTGTTGTAGGGCCGCGGTGACATGGTTTAGGGATCGCAGAAGGCCCTAGGTTACCTGAATTCATTGGAGCTGATACTCGGCGCTGCACCTGCAAGTAGTACCCAATCAGATTGTTATTCGTAGCCAATGTAATCAATCCGAAGAACTTACAGATGCGGCCGAGTCTTCCGTCGTCCGGATCTGCAAGTCAGCTGTGTTGCACAGAGCTTCAGAGTCCTGCCAAAAATGGGATGGCTCGCTTCTGGATTGAACTCGGCGGGAATATCGAGGGTGTTTGAAATGACCGTTTCCCAATGGCAAAGCTCCATTGTCACAAGCGTACTCGGAGGCCGAAGCCTCCGGGGCTGTGATTGGTGCTTGGTCGCTTTGCTGGCTGCAGGTGTCTGGTGTAAAGTTGACAATCTGAGGACGGTTTTTTGATGCCTCAAGCTTTTTGAGTAAAGCTGTTCTAGGAAAGCTTTCACGACGCCCCACATCATTTGACGTGGGCAGGTAGAGCTCCGATTCCCTTGATATGGGATGATCCTCCTCCTCCCCTATTACTGAATCATCAGACCACTGGCGTCCACTGTTGTAGCTAGCGGTCGCCTAAACCTCAGCAAGCTTTGCAGAATTGTCGTCTGTATTCATCGAAGTCTGAGGCTTGGCCTCCATTAGTGAGATAGTGGAACGAGGTGTGAATTCTGGTGCCACAGGATTCAGCTTAGATTCCTAGGAGGATACGTCAGTATCCTCCGAGGGAGCTAAATCTGGGTCAGCATCAGAATATACCTCTTTTCGTTGTTGCTTAGGAGTCGATGTGTCGTTGTTCTCGTCGTCGTCTTTGTCTTCGTTCTCGTCGTCAGCCTTAGGTTTTGACAAGTCGTTTATGCCGTCGGTCGTAGATTCGCCCCCCTCCGTCGTAGACCTCTCTGAACAGGAGTAATTGGCAAGTGTTTTCGTGTCGTCAAGACTCTTTGCAGCATCAACGTCGTCTTGCGGCTTCAGAAAGATCTGTTTTGACCAAAGGTCGGCGTATCTACCATTCGCCGCAACAAGCTCATTGTGGCTGCCTTGTTCAATAACCTTGCCTTGCTCTACCACCACAATACGGTCCGCATTCATGATGGTGGAGAGACGATGCCTAATGTAGCAGTTAGTCCATATACCTAAACTTTTTATGCCAGTAAAACTAACGCGACAATGAACGTGGTGCGTCCTTGGCAGAGCTTCTTAAACGAACTCTGGATTTGTTGCTCGGTATCAGTGTCAACCGCGCTGGTGGCTTCGTCAAGAAGCACAATATCCGGCTTCTTTAGAATTGCCCGAGCAATGGCAACTCGCTGGAGTTCTCCCCCTGATAGTTTACTATGTGCTCTGTTAGTAGGTAATCGTTGAGCATGGATTTTGTTTCACCTACACGCCACGTTCGCCAACACGGGTTTCATAGCCTAGATGCAATGTTAGCTCAACGAAAAAATAGCGTAGAGGCAGAACTATCAAAAGTAAACGACTTGCCGCTAGTGAAGCCCTGGATCTTATCGTGAATACTGGCTGCACGGCACGCCTCATACACCTCCTCATCAGTTGCGGTTATTCTACCATATCGTACATTGTTCATGATCGTGTCGTCGAACAAGATTGGGGTTTGGGGTACGATCCCAATGCGCTCTCGAAGGCTATGAAAGAGAATCAGCAGGAGGAAGTGGGTTCGGAAAATCGATCATAGAGGCTTACCTAAAGAGGTCAACATCACGAATGTCTTGACCATCAATTCGAATGCTTCCTGATGTCACGTCATAAAACCGATCTAAAAGTCTTAGCAACGTGGACTTTCCGGCCCCCGTTGCCCCCACAAAAGCCACCGTCATGCCAGAGGGCACATGAAGGTTGACATCATTGATGATTCCCTTTTGCTTGTCATAGCTAAAGTGAACACCCTCAAAATCCACCTCGCCCGACACAAACTTCAGTGGACGCGCACCCTTCTTGCTTTCCACAGTGGGCTTGGTTCTCATAACGTCAAGAAGTCTTTCTGCGTCAATGAAATCATCGCTCATGTTCTTCCCCAATCGGACAAAGAACTGCAGGGGCGCCGTAAGCTGCGCCCAGTACATCAACAACATGGCAAATTGACCAGAGGTGGCTTGCCCATTGTTTATGCGGTATACTGCCAAGAATGCGCTCGCCATCAGGCCGCAGGTGAGAACTATCGTCTGAAAGGCAACAGAGATATACCAGCTCATTACGTACTGCTGTTCCCTAAGCCAGCGATTTGTAACCGCATTGGCATGTCGGTTATCTTCATATCCAATCTGGTTAAAAGCGCTAACAGTTTGCCAGCCAAGCAAGCCAGAGTGACGGATATAATATTCCTGGTATAACGCATTGACACGTTTCCTGCTAGCCGTTTTGGATTCTGCCACCAGTCGAGCAGCGAACACCATAAAGACTGTTCCAGTTGCCACAGTGATCAATCCTTCGTAGGGCCCAAAAGTGATGGAGAGATAGACGACAGCAACGCACATGTCAACAAACATGGGCGCTGCCTGAAGAAGAACACTCTCCACAGCATTCGAAACAGCATTCCCTCCCTGGATCGCCATCATCATATCCGATGAGCTTTTTGAGTCATGAAAATCGGCTGAGAGATGCATCATGTGGGAATATGATGCGCGGCTCAAAGCATCATGGGAATAGTACTTGACGGGGATCCAGAGCCATTGGCGCACAAGCTCAATACCGGAATCCGAAGCCGCCAGGCGAAGAAGGGCGAAGACCAGGACCGATATCCAAGGGCTCCCGGAACTTGTGCCACTCAATATGTCCATGATAATTCCAGTCTGCCGCGGAATAAGAAGATGAAGAGCATTGGTGGCTAGAAGGCAGATGACAACAGCGAATGCACGAAGCTGCAGGCGGCGGTTACCAACAGGCCATACATATGGAAAGAGAATCTACGGCATGTTAGTACAGCTAGCTTTTTTGGTAAATACCTTTGTGTGGCAAGGACCATCGTTGCTAATCGCTACAGCGTGGGTTTGTTTTCTGAAGGGGGTCTTGAGAACATACCATGAATCCCTTGGCGTACTCAAACCAGTTCCCACCCTCCTTGAGTCGTTTTTCCATACTCTCGCGAGCCTCTCGCTCCCGTCTCTCCCAATTGTACTCGGGAGTATTATTGCCAGACGATTGATTGCTTTGCGTTGTTGACCCATAGCCAGTTCCAGTACCGTTGTTAGCCCCATCCTTTGTTCCCGGTCCATCGCCATCGACTTTAGGCAATAGTGACTCGCTCTCCTGATCCAAGACTGGCGTCTCATTGCCGACCCAAGTGGCCATACAGGTCCAGCTAACCAGGATTACAAGTGAACTGAGTCTCAACCCTAGAAGAATAAGACGGGCAATACCAAACTTATCAACTTCAACATGACTAGACCGTACGGCGGTAAGGATCGAGATGAGTAACTCGTAGGCAAGTGCAATAGTATACGAGCCTCGAAATGGATACCAGACAATGTCCTCTGATTCATATAGACGGCCGACCAAAAGACCAAACACGAGGATGCAGGACAGGGTGTTTATAACAACATGCTCTTCTGTTGGCCATTGCTTCTCAACCACGGACCGAGCTCCGATAACTGCCAGTTGACCAAGGTAAGTGAAGAGAAAGAATCCAAGGATTACCGTGACGGCGCGACGACTGGGGCGGGCGATTTGTGAGCTTTGTGACGTCTTGAGCGCCTGAAGGGTACACGTTACTATCAGGGATGAGAAGAGGAAATAGAAAAAGACGGTGGCCGGATAGACGTAAAATAGCACCACCAGGACAGAGTCCAGGTGGGGTGAGGCGGCCATGACAGGCCAGGGTACGTGTGGTCGTTTAGGTATGAGTTCCCAGTCTTATAGACGACTGCTTCATCCGGCGTGGTGGAAAGACTAGGTAGATGTCGAGGTTGAGGTCTTGCCGTTTGAGAAATTGAAAATGCGAACACCAGCCGCAGCGCCGTAAACTCAGGATGCCAGTCCTTTGAAGACGAAAGCTAGGCCTAGGGAGAAAAGAGTCAATGTGTTTGTCTTTATGCAGAAACAAAGATGGCGAGTTTGGGCAGCCAGTGCTGAAAGAGCGGGTGGCAGCAGGGTATAACGGGGGTGGAATGACGATGGAAAATGAGGAAGGAAAATATGGAGCGTCGCAGCGTCGGAACGATCGTAGCGGGCAAGCCGAGCGCAGTTGAGTTGAATTAAAGTTGAGACACGGGAGGAAAGACAGTACGAGGCCCAACCCGTAACTTCGCTAGCAGCAGGGTGAGGAGGGTAAGAAGGTGTGTCAGATGGAGAGAAAAGGAAAGGACAACGGCAGGCCGGTGGTGGATGAAGAGGAGCGGGATCGTCTTCCACGCAATTACAGAGGTGTAGAGGCGGTAAGTACCTACCTACTCTGTACTGTGCTGTGCTGTGCTGGACTGTGATGGCGAGTTCGGTTGCTAAAAGTTGCAGGTGTTGGGCACCTGGCTTGGCGTAGAGGCACTGCACTCGTATCCAAGTTGCGACAAGAACCTAGGCAGTCTACCAGTGCTGTGTTGCTGTATACTGGCCTCCGGCTGCTACTAATCTTAAGGTAGGTAGTCGTCTGCACCTGCGTGTGCGCTAGACATATGTCGTGTATGCGTGTGCGCGGGTGTTGCTGTCGCGAAACGTCTGACCTGTCCGATGGGCTCCTGTTCTTGTCGTCTTGGGCGTGTCTGTCTAATTGTACAAAGTCCGCTCTTGGGTGATCAATGGTGGCTCGGCCAAGATACCCACCAGTAAGAACACGAGAGGCGGGAGGACCAGCCCGGTGTGCGATGGCAGCCTAGGACAGCAAGTTCTGCTGACCGGTAGGCTGGCTGTTGTCGATGAAGGATAATGATAGACGGAGGAGAGCGACACTCGGCTATCGGTGATGGCGGCGCGATGAGATGAGATGAGATGAACGAGACTGGGGGGATGGGAAGGATCTGGCTGGCTGAGCTCGTTCTCTTGACTGATTTTGCGCCTGTCCCGACTCACAACAGACCTACACGTAAGGCCTACTTGCTCAGACCGGCAGTACTGCAAAAAAGTAGGTCCGGATAGTCGGGATCTGATGCAGCTGCACTGAGTCGTAGTAGCAGCGCCCCAAGCTGACCTTTAGTAAGGTACCGAGGGAACGAAGCAATGCGCTGCGTGTCTGATGCAAGGTATGTAACCAGGTACTCACACGAACAAGTATTAACAAGGAATGACTACAAATGATACCACGCACAGCGTGGGACTGGCTGACTTTTTATTCCCTTTTTCGCAGAACCTGCCTCGAGGCCGCGAATGGACGGGCCACCTGTCTCCCGTCTCGGTCCCCCCCCCGTTTACCGGAGGCCCAGAGCTCAGAGGCGATCACAATGACCACATTGGTTTCGCGCTGGCTCAGGGCCCGTCTGAGCCCGGTCTGGGCATTTATTTTATCTGGTTATCCGTCTGGAGCAAAGCTCCCGCTGCGGCAACGAACATGAGTACTTTAGTAGCTTGGACTATTGTCCTCGCAAGTGCCCGTTGCGTCGCCCTTTTCCTGCATCTCACACTGTTGGCGCACTTTCCCACGTCTGTCCCTTCAAGCCACAAGCGGCCTGCAAGCATTTACCCCCCTGTAAACCGCCATGCCTGCCACTATGCAAGTTAGCTTTCCTCCAATCGTAGGCTGCAACCAGCCTGTTGGTACACACAGAAGCAGCATCGATTGTCCTGGCCGCCTCATTGCCAGCTCTCACACACTGCCTGGGGGCTGCATTATCGTAGCAAATCTGGGGTATCTGAACACACTGGCGTTCTGCCGCTGCTGTCTATAAAAAGTCAGAGATTACGTATGACCTTGGGACATACGTAGTATACATGGGCAGGGCCCAACGCGCTTGCCAAAGTTACGCAGGCAGAGTTGCTCGTATAGGTAATACTCTCTGTCGTACAGGTACATACAGGGCAGAGCATGCGCCTTGTTCTCGTAGGGCGGACGGCTGGATGTCTGGCCTTTTAGGTCTTGAACCAAAGACGCTTGTCCCTGCTAGCTTCTCAGCGTGCTAGACTAGGCGCGACGTTGGCAACGTTGGTACTCCCCGTTTAGCCTACAAGGACCCACGGCCATGACTCTGCAAGGGCTTGAGGACCGACGGTGAGAAGGCAATGGAATGCTGCAACGACCAAGCACCACTTTGCAGTGTTGGTGGGCACCTGGTACTAGCCATCGTTCACTTCGCAGCCATAGTAACCACCAATGCAAGTCTGCTTTGGTGTAGTTGTTGCAACTTGGTCACTTTCAGGTGTGCACACCGACATCAGCTCTGCAGCCCTATTGTCCCCTTTTCTCTCACTCCCTGCGCTGATCAGTCACGCCAAGTGGTTGCGTACGCTCACGGCGGCGGGAAAGGTACAGCGATACACGCTGGCAACGGCTTCGGGGAATGTCACCGGCCGAGATGATTAGCAATCCCCACTTTGAGGTAGGAAAGCACCAGAGCTATCGGCTCCCCTGCATTGCGACAAGTTGGTTTCAACTGTACAATTGCAACCGTTACGACGTGTCTTCAGATCGGGCTTGCTTTTTATCCCACTACAAGTCACAGGTTGTTCCTTTGTAGCGACTTTGCACTCGTCAAGCTGCCCGCCGAGCCACTTGGTTTGAGCCGCAGGCGGTGGCAACAAGTATTGCAAGGAGCTTGACGGGAGATATCGAGTCCCCATTCGTAATGTCACGCACGCTGACTCGTTCGGCCGTTCCTAGTGAGAAGCATTGAGCTACGGTAGCTATGCCGGACGGCGGAAGAAGCGCGCGAAGCTGCAAGTCCGCTCATGGCGGCGACGGGCAATAGAACGCTTCTGATATAGCGGATCTTGCGCTATTGACCGGCACAGCCAAGCTCGGCAGGATGCCAAACGAAGGGTTCGTGGATCCACTGCACCACGTGCAGGGGTCCCTCCCTTGATGCATCGGGGTCTTCGAACCTTGAAGCATGGGAGAGCACAACGTCAGAGGCCCTTAGCTTGAGCTGGTTTGGCTTCATCAGAGCATCTCTGGCCCCCAGAGCTGAACGCCATGGTTAGTTGAGGCGTCTCGGGGCGCAACTGTCGCCGATCACTGAAAACCGAGCACGAGTACCAAGAGATTGATTGGGAATCACTGGGAACTTGGTGTGATACTGAGTAGACTTGACATGATGTTTAGGTCTGAGGTTTGCCGCCTTCTGTTGTTGCAGTGTGCTTAGATTCTCCACTTTCGATACTTGGGCAGGCGTGGGCGAGCGTGCTGTTGCTCAGTCGGTGTAGAGACAGGCAGGAAGTACTTCCATCCACTCAGGCAGGTGCAAAACACCTGGATAGGTAATCTTGAGACGCAGCAAGTACGTACGGAAGAGAAGGTACTCTGCACCACGATTGATTGGGTTGGAACTACCCGTGCCTTTCTTGTTTCGAGTACAGTGCAACAAGCTTGGGTAGTAGTTAGTGTTCCTTAGCGATGCGGCACAGGCTTGACGAAACAATGAACAATGCCACAAGAAGAGCTTCATTGCAAGCATCTTTCCTGTTTCTAATGTGTTCGAAGCAACCGATTGGCCTTGTCTACACGTGTGCACATCGTTGAGGTTGCAGATCTGCAACTTGACTACTAGCACTGCCAAGTTCCCAACGCCACAGGACTGCAGCATCAAACGGCAATGTTTGCTGTGTCCGGACGACACGTGAACCAGAGCAGATCGTGTCTCGGACACAGTCAGCACAACCAGTGATCGTTTTCATCAGTCTCCGGGCCGTCATTCCTTTCTCCAATCTTGACTAGTTCGAATGCGGCAAGTGATAAACCCAGACAGGCATTAGAGAAGACAGCAAGCAGGATTTCTATGTGCGGTGCCAGTCTGTAGGGTACGGCCTGCACATACTCACGCTACAGTAGCACGCCGCCACCATACTGGCAGTGATTTCACAGAGCGCGTGCTGTCACGATCGCCCTCATAGCGACCCGGTGTTATGTTGTTCGACATATTCCAGTAATATTACAGCAGAGCAATAGCATTGATCGGTGTGCCCATTCTTGCATACAATCTACCCCCTGAATGATTAACTAGCGCATACTTGCCCCACCCAGTGATTCGGTACGTACCTCACTAACAGCTATGCGCAGCCGGGGGCCCCTGCCTTTAGATATTAGCCCAGATCAGTGACGAAATATATATATAACTAATAAAAAATAAAATAAAATAATAGAATTATAAATATTAATTATTATAATTTAAATTAAATTGTATAATTAGTAAAAAAAATCTTATAAATATATATAGCTATTAATCCTTATACTTAGATTTTTATTTAATTTTTATTCTAATTATTTAATATAAATAATTGGATTTTAATTATTTAAGGTATTTTAAATCCTTCTTTTTAATCTACCCTGAATTTCTTTTAATAACCCCTCTAAAGATGCCCTGTTAACTTCCTTGGGTCCTAGTCTCGTTAAGTGATAGGGGGGCAAGGTATTATGGTGGTTACTGTTATCAGCTGCCAACCGAAATTTCCCCTATTCTTGATAGAAGATACCGTACCCCTATGCCTCAGCGCTGTACCTATCTATTATGTATTGAGCTTCTTAACCCTCTTGGCTCTAGCCCCTTATCATGTGCATTGGCCTTAATTGAACATGAAGCTGTCTTTATACCTTTATATGATGTTTGGTGAATTCCTAAGGGATAAACCTAATGAAAAGGGTTTATATTGGCAGATGAGTCAGGGCATTCTAAGCAATATATCTATCATATTGGTAATAGATACCGAGTATTATAACCAGGGATTAAGTATTAGTATAGTAAGTGGTAGCGAATAATACAATGAAGTTGAAAGTGTATTGATAACTATCTAAGCTATATCTAAAGAGTGAAAATTAAGGATGTATATATATATTATAGATTATGATTTAAGCTATAATCCTTATTACTGGATCATGCTTAGAATCATGAGCTATCTTGTTGGATTATGGTTTTAAGAGTGATCTTAAGCCTAGGATCACCTTTAGAATCATGATCCAATTCCATACAGTTCCAAGCCTCTGGTATGTACCTAGTAACATCATAAGTCATATGACCGAGGCCTATTGTATAACCTTAGCTATTGGGTTATAATATAATATCTCCCTCTTAAAAGGTCTTATCCTTAAGGCCTATAGGTATACCTTTCCTTCCTTCCTTAATATTTTGTGAGTTATGGGACTTATGTTGTATCGAATTGTTTCTCATGATGTTAGGTTGCATTAGGAAACCATAATATCCTTCCAAAAAGACTATTAAGCGTGTTGCGCTTATTAACGGTATCGAACGTTCTATGCTAGCTAAGGGAGTGGATTTTGATAGTGAAACAGCAGATATATTATGTTCTTATTATTTCAAACAAAAACAATCTTGCTATATGGCAGAAAACAGTAGCCGTTATATAGCGTGTATGAAGCGGGGTCGCTCCTGCGATAGTGTTTTAATGGTATCTTTATATATGCACTCTCATTATATTTAAATATTCAATTCTTATTGATTTTATTAATAATGAAACTTTTAGAGCAATACCATCATTTAGACTCCAAAGAAGAGGAAACTAGAGAAAATATCTCAGATATCTAAGATTAATTATTTGAGTTATAGTTATAGCTCTCTTTAGCTCTAAACCGCTTATCTTATATCCGTAAGCTTAAGAAGAAGGCTAAAGAGTAAAGCTTTGAGTTGATTTATTAGGGTTTAGAGGAGTTGGATATTAAAGATAGGATTGATCTGGTCCCTGTTCTAGAGGTATATGAGCATTATATAATATTGGATTTATAGTTCCTAGGTACTCTAAATAAGATAGATTGATCTTTCTTGGGTTTGGGCGATGAGTTTATTGATTTAGGGTCTTTGGCTAGGCTGACTGGTTCCGAAGGAACTATTATAGCATTGGGCAGTAATGGTTCAAATAGTTAATAGGTTCCTATATATTATCTTTAAGTCCGAAGCCTTTCTATTTAATAAGGTATTCATTTTGCTTGTTTTCCTATCTAGTGTCCAATATTATCTCTACTTCCCATTCTTTTTCGATTGCTTCTATTTGTATTATTATATATTCCTTTGTATTATTAGGTGCCTTGCTTAATAAGGAAATATAGAATATAGGGTATAACTATATATTCTTTAGTAGTAAAAGTTTATAGTTAATATTAGAAATAGCTTTCTTAACTTTAAAAGGTCTAAGTTTCTTAAAATCCAATTTATTGCTTGGTTATATTATTATAATATTTAGAGAATTTTTGCCTGGTGTATAGTGTAAAAGGTATACTATATCTCCCTTTTTAAAGATTGATCCCTTTAATCTTTATTGATCTATATAGTGTTTTATTCTATTATGGATGATTTAGAGTTGTGCATAGAGTTCTTTATATAATTATCGTTTTTATATGGTGTTAAGCATGGCCTTTTTCGATTTTGGTCCCTCTTGGTATGATAGGTGAAATGCTTCCAGTATGAATCCATAATTGGCATACATTAGTATGAGTTGTATTGATTCAGAAATAGATATATTATAAGCTAGTTATATGGTTGGTAGGTGTTTTACCTAATTGTCTTGGTGGTAATTAATATAAGCGTATAAGTATCCTTTAATAATCTAATTGATCCGTTCTGTTTGTTTATCTGTTTATGGATAATAGGTGGTACTGAGTCTGTGTCTGGTCCCAAGATATCCTATCAATCCTTGCTAAAATTTAGAGATAAAGGTTATTCCTCTATCAGAGATGATTTCCTCTGGTAAGCTATATAAGCTTACTACCATTTTATTGAAGTTATAGGCAAGATCTTCTATTAAGCTTGCTTTAATATAGGGTATAAAGTATAAGAACTTTATTAGTCTTTCTATAATAACCTATATCAAGTTATAGGCTATTCCTATAAGGGATTCTATTGATAAGGATAGTTTAATAATAAAGTCAAATAATACTAATTCTTATGATTATATAGGTACTGGTAGTGGTTATAACTCTCTATATAGTTTATATCTTGCTAGCTTGGTTCATCTATAAGTGATATAATTATTTATAACCTTCTAGATTACTTATTATAGTCCTTTGAATCTATAGTATCTTTATGCTTATTCTATGGTCTTTATAATTCCTTAGTGATTATAGATAGGGGATTTATATAATTCTTATATAATAATTTCCTAGAGTTCTTTAGGTATCTAGAGTTTCTTATTATATTTATAATATCTATCTTTCTATTTTATGCCTTTAAATGCCTTTGTTATGTCTTCTAAGGAGTATATTTGCTTAACTCGTTTTAAGATAGGGTTAGCTAATATAACTTAATATATAGTATTTAGTTTTATCTATAGTATACCTGATTCGGTTATTTGAAAGATTTGTCCTTTATAATGAGGCTTTCTATTATTATGGTTGCTTTGTTGGCTTAGAGTGTCTGCTTTGCTGTTTTTGGATCCTTTATGGTAGATGATTTCATAGTTATAATCTACAAGGGTCTCTATATAGCAGGTTTATTATACATTTAACTTCTATATAATAGTGAAGTAAGAGATATTCTTATGATTAGTAAAAACCTTTATTTAGTGGTTGCTTTCTTATAAATAATATAAGAATTTATTAAAAGCTTTGATAATAGTTATAAATTCCTTATTATAGATTAGATAATTAAGTTCTACTCTATAAAGTTTCTTAGAGTAGAAGGCAATAGGTTATAGTCTATCTTTATTATCTTATTATTCAATCTATACTCTGATGGTATAGTTTGAAGCATTAGTTTCAAGTTCTATAGGTTTATCTAGATCATATATTGCTAGTATAGGTTCTTTATAGATTCGCTTTTTAAGTTCTTTAAATGTAGTATCTATATTAGGTTTCCATAGGAATTTATGATCTTTCTTAGTGCATTCAGTGAGTAGCGCAGCTATTTTGCTATAATCGCAGATAAACTTTCGATAGTAGTTAATAAAGCCTAAAAACTCTTATATATTTATAATGTTTTATAGTATTGGTTAGTTATATACTACAGTGATTTTTATTGATTTTATTTGAATTTCATCTAATAAGAAGATATATCCTAGGAAGGTAATCATTTACTTATAAAATTCATATTTTTCTGGTTCAATGAGAAGATTATTATCTTAGAGTAGTTATAATACCTTATAGATATATTCTCTATATTCTTCTTCTATTTAGGAGAAGATTAGGATATTATTTAGATAGACTATTATAAAGATATTTAAATATTCTTAGAGAATATTATTGATTATGCATTAGAATATTATAGGGGTATTGATTAAGCTAAAAGGCATTACCAGATACTTAAAAAGTCTAAACTTGGTTCTAAAAATAGTTTTCTATTCATTGTCTTTCTTCATTCAAATCAAGTTATATACTCCTTTAAGGTCTAGAGTAGTAAACCAGTTTATTCTATATAATCGATCGTATAGTTCATTAATTAATAATAAGGGTATCTGATCCTTAATTATAATTGCATTCAATAATCAGTAATCCATAACCAGTTATAGCTTGCTATTCTTTTTTGATATAAATATGACAGGGTATCCTACTTTGGATATAGATGGTTAGATATATCCCTTTTTAAGCATTTCATTAAGGTACTCTTATAATGTTTTAAGTTCCTTGATATTCAATATATAGATCTTGGTGAAAGTAGGCTTCTTTCTATCTATAATCTGAATTTCATAATCCTATTAATTATATAAGGGGAGCTTTATTTCGAGCTCTTTACAAAATAGTTTAATATACTTATAATATTCTTTCGGTATAGATATAAGTCGTTTTTCTATATCTAAGGGTGATTTATCCTTAAAGTATTCTTATAATTGCTTTATTATTATCCTAAGGGTAGTAATAACCCATTGGGTTTATTATTATCGATTATTATATTATTTTTTAGTATGATTTCCTAATAGGAGGCCCTTCTTGGTAGCTATAAAGCATACTTTCTTTGCTTTACCTATTATCATTGAATCTTTATAATTTCTTAGAGATAATATAATATCACTCCATTGTATCTGGCCTATCTTCTAATCGATCTATAGATTACTATCAAATAACCAGGGATAGCCTAATATAAGTTTATATTCTTTAGTATCCATTATATTAAATATAATACTATCTTAATATCCTTGGACTTTAAATTAGAGATGATTAATCTCTTTATTAATCTATCCTTTATTATAGGCAAAGATATTTCCTTCCAGGTTATACAAGGGGTATAGTTCTTCCTTATTATACCATAGCAGTCATATATGATTCATGGCTTTTGATAATATATAATTACCTATTACTCCACTATCCACTAGAGCATAGAAACAATATCCTATAATCTATATTTCTATTGTTAGTTTGAGCCCATTGATGCTTATTGCATAGAGGGTCTTTTATAGGGGATTGTACTATAACCCTCTTATAGGCAACTTTACTTGTTTTTTGAGTTTCTAGGATTATATTCTTTGTATAATCTATTATAATTTATTCTGTCTAAGCCTTAAGTGATTATATAGTATAGAGTTCAATTAGCTTAACTTCCTTTATAGGTTTAGAAGTTGAATTCTTGTTTATAGAGGTTCTTTATTTCCTTATATATATATTTGTTTTCTTCTATATATTATCTATATCAAGGTTTATTATAGTTGATTGCTATTATGGCTTTATATTGAGTTCTTCCTAGGGTATTATCTTCCAATAGTTATCTTTTATACCATTATATCAGCTTCTATTATAAGTATATATTATACTTAAGGTTGGTATAATTATATAAATCCTCCTTTCTATAGTCTGTGAGTTGTGGTCTGTTGTGTTCTAATTTGAGCTTTTCCTACTTATAGACCTTATAATAGATAGACTTATAGTCTTTGTTTTCGGCTTCTTATCTACATTCTTTTAGGGTCTTAGGGTGTGGTTCGAACACATTAATTCCAAAAGGTATAAAGTACTCAGCCTTATATCAATCGATGAATTGATCTCCTATAAGGATATTCTTGATTCCTTATGCTCCTATATAGTATAGGAAGAATTTATTCTGGATTTTTATTTTCTAGTATTAAAAACAGGAGAAATCAATATATAATATTCAATTAATTTCACTATAGAAAATATAATTAAGATCTAGGAGTGTATAATTATCTTTATATTTGCTATAATTGGTTTTCAATATAAAGGCTCTTCCAAGGTGATCTCCTAGGATAGAGATACCTAGGCCTTCTTCTAATATCCATTCATAAATATATTTGATAATTATGAATCGAAGATTAACTCTATCCATATAGCTTGGTACTTATATAAGTTTGATTATTATTTCCCTAAGGTATTTATAGGCAGCACTCTTAGGTGATAGATATAGTATAGTATAGTATTGAGTTGTCCTAAGAGGTTCTTTATTCTTGGATTCTAAAGAGCTGGAGTTTAAGCTATTGCTTATTATTTTATCTTTAATCAGAGTGTTTTCATTATCTATAGCAGGGATTACTTATTGGTCTGGAATCTCTTTGAAGTATTCTTCCTTATCTATATCCATATTCAGTTATTGGTCCCATTATGTGGTATCAGGTTGGGTTAGTATGATCCATAGCATTGATAACTGTTAGGGTATAGGGTATCTATAGTTTCCAGGTCATCCTTATCCCTATCCTCTTTATCCTGTTATAGCCAGGGTTCATCCATTTATAACTATAATATATACACTTTATTATGCATTAGGTACTGGTTTCCAAGATTTCTTATCTTTCTTAGGTTATTTGCATTACTAGGAGATATATCCATATCCATTATAGTTATAATATTAGACTTTCGATATATCTCTTTTCTAGGTTGTATTAAGTTCCATTCTTCTAGGATTCAGGGTATATCCATAAATAATAGGTTCTTCTCTATATCTACCTTAATTAGACTAATATCATGATTTTCATCCAAAATCATTCTATCCTAATCCTTTGGTTTTCCTTTGTTTGTATTATATAAACTGTCTATCATTAATCTTAATAGCCATTCCAATATACTTAGCCAAATTTTCAGATCTATCCTCCCTAAAGAGTTCATCCTTAACTTCTTCCTTAAGTCTATTATAGAAGTACTCCATTAATGCATCATCTTCCTAGGTGATCCATAAGGTAATCTGTCTGAATTCTGAGGTATAGTCCAAGGCTAATCCATATTGGCATAGTAGTTTGAGTTTTTCGATTATAGCTCTCTCTTCATCTACTTATCCAAAGACTTCTTTGATCACATCTTCAAAGTTATTATATTTTTGAAAGATCTTTTTAGTTTTATTATCCTGGTCTTTTTCCTCCTTATTTATATAGTCTCTTATAATAGGTTCAAACCATTTGAGGGCAGCCCTCTCTATATATCCTATAGCATATAGGATTTTTACAGATTCCTCTTATAACTGGTGGGGGTAGAACTAATAGTAAGCTTTAAGTTGTATTAAGAACATTTAAAGTAATCCAGAATATCCAGTGAAAGGTCCTGGCTTACAAGGTTTAATGATTTTGCTAAGGTCTTTCTATTTAGCTTATAACTTAGCTTCGAGTTCTATATTCTTCTTGTATAGAGCCTAAAGCTTGGTAGTAAGTAAGATAAGGGTTGGTTAAGTGGTACCTATAATAATTAATTAAGGCAGTTAGTAATATTGCTTAGGGTTATATAATAACCCATTAAATAAGAGTTATTAATATATGATATTTATTAAATTCCTAAGGGATAAACCTAACAAAAAGGGTTTATATTAGCAGATAAATCAGGGCATTCTAAGCAATATATCTATTATATTAGTAATAGATATCAAGTATTATAACTAAGGGTTAAGTATTAATATAATAAGCAGTAATAAATAATACAATAAAGTTAAAAGTATATTGATAACTATCTAAGCTATATCTAAAGAATAAAAATTAAGGGTATATATATATATTATAGATCATAATTTAAGCTATGATCCTTATTGCTGGATCATGCTTAGAATCGTGAGCCATCTTATTAGATTATAGTTTTAAGAGTGATCCTAAGCCCAGGATCACCTTTAGAATCATGATCCAATTCCATATAGTTCCAAGCCTCCGGTACATACCTAGTAACATCACAAGTCACATGACCAAGGCCCACCATATGACCTTGGCTATTGGGTCGTGACACTTTGCCTTTAACACTTATAAATACTGATATTTTAAGCTCCTTTAGTAGCTATAATATCCTTAGTATAAGGGATCAGCTATACGACTGCAGCAGCCCTGTTCCTAAGGGTATTATAGCTGTTAAAGATGCTGAAAATAGTGATATTATAGCTATTAATAATGCTGCTGATAACACCACTGATTCTAATGATTCCGATGACTTCGAAACTATAATAATTGATGAAAATATGCTTGCTGAGCACTGTGCTAAGCTTTATATATACCTTAATTAGCAGGCTAAGAAGGCAAGTATAACCTATAAAGAGTATATCCAAGCCTAGGCTTTATTTACCTATGCAAAGCTGCTAAAAGAGAAGATCGCTCAACTTCTCAATCTTATAGTGAATCAGGTTTACTATGCAATTATATATCCTTTCCCTCTGGCTCATAGATACTCAGGGCACCCATCAATTATCCCTGAGAGCCTTATTACTATGATAAAAGAGGTAATTCAAACCCCTTATGCTATAAAGCGATTTCTGATACCTCTGGAGCTTTATAATACTATTCCAGCTTTATAGCTATTCTCTAAGAAGGCAATTATAACCTCGCTTAAGACTATAGGTATATAATATTAGCAATAGCCTCTTTGTGTTATTCTTAGCCCTAAGGTTAGGGCTAAGTGCCTTGCCTTTGTATAGTGTTGGCAGCACCTATCCCTTGCTGAATAGAAGTAATGGATTTGGATCGATGAGACTTGGGTTAATAGAATCTAGCCAGGTTAATGCTTTATTATAGTTTTTGAAGGTATTATATAAGACTTTATTTTCTACCCTTATTTATATACTAATTTCAAATCACTTTAGATAAAGATATTAATAAATTCTTAAAGCCTTAAATAAAAGTATATGGTTGGATGTTTTGGGCCTGCTTTGTAGGCAAGGTAAAGGGTATATCTCTTATCTAGGATAAGAAATGGGGGATTATAACTACCAAGTCTTATTATATATATATTTTACTGCAATTACTAGACTTTTGGATTTAGGATATAATCTATATCCTTTAATAAGATAATATACCTTTATATATAGCTAAAAAGACTAAAAATATTATATAGATGATATTCAATGGTGCTGAGTAGGTTAAATGGCCTATATACAGCGTAGATCTTAACCCAATTAAGTATATATAGGTCTGGATAAAGCATTGGATTAGTAAGAACTATAAAAATCACCCTATAGGCAAGATACTGTATAAGGCTGTTATGAAGGCTTGGAATGCCGTTCCTGATGATTATCTGTTGTTGTTGGTGCATTTAATTCCCTACAGGTTGGCTGCTGTTATTGCGGCACAAGGCAGCCATACCAGCTATTAAAAGCACCTAAAAGATATATAAATTAACCACTGTTTTATATTAAAATTGGAAGTCCCTGCGAGGTAGCGCCGATCCCTATCTGGCGTATTTGCTGCTCTCCGATTGGATGCTAATTTAGGATGAAGTATACGCTAGTTAATCATTCAGGGGGTAGATTGTACGCGCGGGAACGGCTGGCTATCCAGTGACGTGTGGGTTCCTCGGGGGGTTGGGTTGGGTCGTGGCCAGTGCTTCAGACGGTACCCACAGGCTACGGGTGGTAATTACAGGCGACCTACGGTACTACGACAGGCCACAAGCTACAACCCTACAGGCCCCGACAAACGATCCGCTGTGCCGGATCGGTGGGGATGAAACGTGGCACCAGCACTCAAGCTTTATTAGAAGCACCTGGCTAGATTTCACACCGCCTAATCGGATGGCTATGGTGGCAGCACAATCAGTTAGGTATTGCCTATATGGGTCTTGGTGTTTTGGACCATAAGGGTTCATGTAAGTAAGTGACTTTAGGAGTCTACTGACCCGTCACTCCGAAGCTTCAATGAGCTTCGCCTTGTTGACTAGGAGCGGACATCTTTATTTGTTTTCCTGCCGTTGCCTCTGTATCATGAATTACTGGTCATACACAGACCATTGTTTCCTTCCAAATGAACCAATACTAGTGATTTAGTACAAGCCCGGAGCGTGAAGCAGCCTCGCATCCATAATTACATCCAGGTTATTTGCGTAACTATATAATGTCTGAGAAGATACAAACCCATTAACAGAGACCTCCCGCTAAATAAAAAGACATAAAAATTATAGTAGGAGCATTCGGAAATATATGTCACAGCGAAAAGGATCTAGTAGTCACCTACCATGTCTAGCAAC
This sequence comes from Zelopaecilomyces penicillatus, assembly GCA_005765155.1. Taxonomy (NCBI): domain Eukaryota; kingdom Fungi; phylum Ascomycota; class Sordariomycetes; order Hypocreales; family Pseudodiploosporaceae; genus Zelopaecilomyces; species Zelopaecilomyces penicillatus. The sequence goes on from VCCP01000006.1 coordinate 470,760, forward strand.
ATCCTGGCTACATGCCTGAAACCAACCATCAGGCCACCAAATGCATGAAATCGGGCATCCCTTGCAGTAAATGATGACAGGAAGTGCATATAGTTGCCTCTTAAGGTTTTCTCAACTGAAAGTCTCTATGGGTTTTTGATTGGTGACTTGTTGCGGCTTCAGTGACTTCGGCAGTTGCTCCGAGCTGAAGAGGACGCACCAATGACGACATCATGATGCCAAAACATGGGGTGAAATCCTTGGCTGTATCGTCCCCAGTTTTGGCTCAACTGCAAAGCACGTACATATGAAGTTAAACTGATTCGGGTCAAAGGCGTTTCTTGGGAATGGCTCTGTTCATCACAGCCATCGAAGAGTCATCCACATGGGGACGGACCGTACCGCTAGACCTTCAAACGGTTACGTGTGTTACCCATCTTTTGTGTATTATTTTCGTCTTTCTATAGCCCCCCCTACATCTTACTACTTGGAATGTAGTTATAACATGGCCTTCCCTTTTGACGGATACGCTATTATGGCTATGTTCTTCAGGTTCAGCGAAGCCATCGCTCTTCAATCATTCTTTCTCAAACTTTCTCTAAGCCCCAAATTGTACAGATTAGTATTAGATTCTTCCTTGTTGTTTTAAGTTCCTTAATTCTTTGTTTACCTTTCTAGAAGATTCAAATGTACTTCATATGAGACCATACCAGACAGGACTAAAGCTTCCTGTTGCAAGCGGTTAATTTCTCCCAATCACTCATGAATACTAAATATGCAAGAAAATGAGACTGCTATAGTTATAATACACTTGAAGTCTGCAGCCGGGGGGGCGTTTGGGTTTTACACAAGGGCGAATAACATCTAAAACAACTTCTCAGCACACCCTATCATAAGATTCATAACTAACATTCAATATCACCTCTTCATAACATAATCCACATCTTTTAGTCTTTTCAAAAACAGTTGTAAGTTTACAAGGAGCAGTCAACACGGAGCCTACAAGGCTAGACTCGTATGGATCTTTTTGGGGGGGTGGGGAGGACAGAACACCTTTGGTGCTCATTTTTGAGGGGGGCATGCCATCTTGACTGGTTGAAAAGCAACCTACCTACCAACAGCATGCCAACCTATATATGTATTGAGTGTTGCCTGGTCGACTACGCCGTTGTTGGTCAAACCCCCTCTCATCACATGACGCTCTTTGAGGGGTCATGATGAGTCCATATCCTCAAGAATCACTCATCCACCATTCCCTCTTCTGAAACAATACGCATACATTGGGGAAAAAAGAGATAGCTTCGCCACAGCCCTACCTCAGGAAACAGAAATTCTTACATGCGTTGTACTTCTCTCGCATCTATCCCATCAAGCCACACAACAATGCCAACTCAACCTCCCGTGTAACACAACGTCGACCCCTCCACCAACCCAGCCACATGGCCTGGCCCTGATCCAGCAACTGCCAACATTGACATCAGTAAGGTCGATGTCATCTTTATCAATACCAATGGTGACTCTGACTTTCGAATGCTTCGGACTGGCACCAACGAGGATATTGACTATGCGGTTAGGCAAGTTGCCAAGCACATGGCCCGAGGTCTTTACCGCATTGTCAGCTTAAACGCCAGCGCGTATTCGTGCGTGGTGGTTATGTCGACAGAGAAACAGAGGAGTGAGCTGTTGTGGAAGAATGGGTTTCCTTGGGATAGGGAGGATGATCCGCAGCCGGAAGTTGTGCTGCAGTAGGTAGTGAATAGCTGTGTATCTCCTCTAACTTCTTCAACTCCACCACTTATGCAAAGTTATTTAGCCCTGTGCCCCTCTCTGAATAGCTTCACCTATTCCAAAGTAATTACATCTTATCGCTACCATCTTCCAGTTCCATCATATACGCAATACTCTCTTTTTTTTTTGTTAATACCATGCTAGTATCGATCAACTACTTATTGGTCTGAATGATAACGGTAGCCTTCATTGACATGGAGGAACATGGACTTGAGGTCGAGAAATGAAGGCTGGAGTACGCATCGATTGCTGTACGTAGTATATAGACGGTAAGTGAATAGCTATATTAATATAAGAAGGGTGATATAATCATTTCCTTCTTCTTCGTGTCCTTGTTAGTAACTATCGTCTATCTTCTATCCTCATCCCCAAAGCCCGTCGGTAGAAGTAATCGTATATGGATAATTAGTCTTACAGATATCTACGACCTACTGGTAGGTTCAGAGCCGCGCGATTGCCTAAAAGAGGTTGGCGGCAGAGTGCAACGGGTAATTTGCAATGTCTGACTATACGCAACACGCCCGCGTGGGTGCTTCCATATTATAGCATGTCACACTACTACAACTTGATCTCGTTATTGGTGGACTTGCTATCCGAAGTAGACGTCAAACCTGAATGACTACTAATAACTAGCCCGATGCAACGAGGGAGATTCTGAATGCTTGCGAAAGATTTCATCTCTTTCCCCCCTCCCTTCCCCCCCTCTCCAATTGAAGCTGAATGCACGAACACACACACACACACGCACACGCACAAGCACACACAAAATCCACCCGGTCTGTATTACATGAGGGGTCCAGCAAAGTGGCTACAAAAGAAGAAGCCAGTCAGGATACTGCCTCGGACTTCATCGCCGAGAGACCTGAACACCTTATAGTTCAAAGGGGAAGAAGTACGGCCGGTAAATGCGGACAAAGCCACCGGAGGGCCCGCGTGATTGGCTCTGGTATGGGCTGAGGAGTGTGTTGGCGAAAATGTGTCTTAGTGACGTTGCAAACCCCGGAGCAGTTTTCTATGGGAACGAACATAGGTAGGCAGGCTGTTCTGCCCGACTTTCTCTCAATAAAAAGGAGAGTGTGTCCCAGGCATCTCATATTTCTACGTTATTCGGCTGTCAAGCGTTTTTTATGCGTGACACCCGAAAGGGTGTCAACCACTATCATGTTGCTGCCCAGAGCCATGGGCCTGCTCTTGAGATGCATCCCTTTGTCATATATTGCTCAGGGAATGTAACCATCCAAGTCCTCCACCGCTTTCATCGTCTGTCCGAAAACACGCAACCCATACACAAATATCTCTCTTCATTCTTAACAACAATCTCATTTGCCCTATCTCAGACGTACGCATATAGACCATATCCAGACACCAGAGTCTCTCAAGACCGATAAGACCGACAGCTCTAGACACAAAGGCAAGCCTTCTGCTCTAGGCAGGGTTATTCTTACCATGCCGCATAAATAATAAGTAATAACCACAGAATCGAGAGAAGAACGAATAAAGCCTTTCTTCAGAAACAACATTATAGGCATGCGTGTTTGTGTGCCAGATGCCTTCCTGACGAACAGGGGAGGGCCAGGGCCAGGGCCACACACCCTCCTGTCTCAAGCAGGCTCCCAATTGTGTAACTATTATTTACTCTTCAGTTGCGGCTTGTCATCCTAATGCGGAAATTCTTCAGTTCTTACATTATACACATCGCAGCCCCCCGGTTCTTGTACAACACAGGTTACGCAGGCTCGGAAACCATTGGTGGCTTTAATATCGTCATTTCCATGTATATATAGCTCGGACGAACCTGCACGCCCTCTCATCCGCACCTTGAGGCCCGTTCCAATCCATTCGACTCGAGTCTTCGTATGACTGAGAACCACCGCAACCCCGGCTTCATGCGCGATAATACCACAGAATTGAGCACAGACCAAACATCTAATGCAGAATAACGGTTCTGTTCTCTGAACAAATTTCAGAGTGGCAGGCTGCCAACGTGTACTATGTGAGTAAAATAAGTCCTTTCTTCCTTGTCCGCTATACGTGATGTAATGTGATCAAGTCATCGAAGTCTGACTCCAACACTTAGACATGATTCCCCAGCAATAGATGAACTTGGGTTGTATTGTCTTACTTCCCGTAAGCTCTTTGCCATCTGACAAGCCATTTCATGTCGAGTAAGAACATCTCGCACCTACGCAGGCGTGCGACCCCGGTGATCCTTATACGCAAAATATTCGAAGAAAACCCTTCAAAACACCATGAGATAGATTATGTGCACAGCCAAGATGCAATGAAAAAAAGGATCCTAATAGATCCAAAGTAAGAAATCGCCCGCTATCCTCAAGCATGCTGGAAAGGGCCGACGAAAATCAAGAGAAGCCATAAAACAAGCTCAGCACTCGGCTTCCATAAACCACCAGCATTGCTTATTCCAACAACTTCCAAGGATTTTGAAACAGATAAGGAAATACAGAAATTGAACGACAAAAAAAGCTGAACTAAGAGTTCGGCCTGATGGGGGGACTACTGCCAGAAGTCTTGGCTCACATGGGTCGCTTGTGAAGGCATGTTGTGGAAGCCATCGTTCCCACCACCTCCTCCAGCTTGCTCTAACGGCATACGCTGCGACGCATACAGCCACTGATCCGGTGCCAAGCCATCTTCTGAAAACATTGGCAATCCCCAGGCACTCATAGAAACATCTTGAAGCAATTGGTTTGGTTGTGGCGGCAAAGTTGTTACAGCTGCCTGCTCAAAGGGGTTGGTCCAGCAGATCGGATTGTTTTCAATATTTGGTTCCGGGAAGGATGTGGAAGACAAACTGCCTTCAGCCTGGAAACTCGCATACTTTGCCTCAATTGTGTCGGCTGGGTGGCCAGGACATTGTGGAATATCAGGTAGGTTGTCGACAGACTTGATTGCTTCGCTAGCGATATACTTCTGGATCAGTGCGCAGTTGCAGTCTGTATGTTGCAGAAGCTGTGACTTGAGACTATAGACCTCTTCGGAAAGCGAGTTGAAACATGAAAAAAGGTAGCGATTATGCTCCTCCATGGTTCGTTCGCGTGTGGCAAGATCCGAAGCTTCACTACGCTTTCGCAGACGGCACTTGGTCGCAGCGATTCTGTTACGTTCAAGAGTATGACCACGGCGGGTATATCCGGTGGAGTGATCATTGAGTGTGTATCCATCGCTGTATTCGTCGCTGTCGTCATCTTCATCAATATTTTCGTCTTCAAGAGAGTCTTCAAAATCTTGAACTTGCTCCAACTGCCCAAAGTGGGAACTCAGGTAGCCTTTTTCCGGGGACGCTTTTGATCTTTGGCCGCCTTTCTTCGGTGCAGATTTGGTTGCTTCTTTGGAGGCACTTGAGTTGGCACCGTCTACTGAAATAGATTTTCCGGTTCGCGGCTGTGATCGATTTGGCTTGCTAAGATTTGCCTTGGATGGGGGTGTATCATAATTGTCCTTTGTCGGCTTCGACTTGGTTTTCGACTTGGATTGTGATTTTCGGCTTGTTTTTGAATGCTGCGATGGATAATAAGACTCGTTATACTCGTTATCACCCACAGCTTGCAACATCTTCTTCTCCTTCAAAGGAAGACAGGAGGAATATGATTCGAAAATGCAAAGCGAGAATGAATATCCCGAAAGTTCAGATATCGTAATGATGAGCAATGCTGTGTGTCGATTGGTCTGATGGATCAATGGTTCACTTTACAGCAAATTTTGCTTGAAATAAATAGTAAAGTTAGCGTATGTCACGAGGAAAGCCATCTTCGAATCACAAGAAGTGTCAAACATCACAGAGTAATCAGCCTACCAGAAGCTGGGGCAGCCTTGTGGAGAGAAGTTTGCAACCCACTCCCTCAAAGACAAAGAAGGGGATGATAAGAGGTCTATTGCTCCACGAAGAGTACCAAGGCATTGAACGGTGTGGGTTTGGGAGAAAACAGAGGATGGAATGGTGAGAGGCCAAATATCTTGGCCATACAGAAAGTGATGGATGGTTTGTGAAGATATGCGTACCGTTGCTCGCTCCCCAAGAGGGAATAGGGGTGTTTCTAGGAGTTGGTCGTTTGGGATCGTCACGACAATATCAGGGTCCAGGTAAGCTTTCCTGCGAATCAAACTGGACTGTTGATCGTCAAAAGAACGGGAATCGAGGCCAATGGCTTGAACGGGTAGGTTATGGATGCAGAAGTCAACATCAACCGACGAGGCGCAGCGATTGATTATCAGATATTATGCAACATCGAGCCGCACAGCAGGGCGTAGTCATGGACGTGACAGATGACACATCCATTAAGGTAGGCTTCCCGATGTGGTCTCACTTCTCAACACCGTCACCAAGACTGCCATTACCCGGTGGCGCGAGAATTGGAGTGGTGCCATGGTTCTCACAGCTCAACTCCCCACCCACACAGGTTCACAACCACACCATTCACATAGGATCGGGACCAGGCCGTCGTTGCCCACCGGGTTCATCAACGCAACACAACCCAGGGACAGCCTGACAAGTATCTTCCCTGCTGCAGCACCAGAGGCGTCGGCTGCCCATGGTCACTTGCGGCGCGCGGCTCAGCGTCGGAAGCTGATTCGCGGAGCAGACAATCGGAGCCCTCCCAGAGCCTGCCATTAGTCGGCTGCGTCGGGGTCGACTCCGAGGCCTGCATGTGGGAGTACACCCAACCCAACCATGGAGAACCTTGGGGCTTGGTGTATGGATAACATACGCTTTCGGCCGCAGCAGCATTGGCCTACTTTTCAGTTCTAGGACCTAATCATACGGAGTATCATTGGGGCAGGACCACCTGAGGCTGGCACCAAGCAAGATCAACCCAGCTAACGGAAGGAGGTCTCAAGCTCATTATCTGGCTCGGCGTTGTCCATTTGCACAACTCACATCCATCTTCCCCCTTCCCTGGGCCTGTGGTTTGAGACAACCAACACTTTTACCGGGACAAGCAGTTTTGGTCCCAAGCGTGCTCATGATTAGCGACCGCCTTCTCATGCATGGCCTCGTCCGCTATCGTTTGCTGGCATGCTCCTATCGCCGATTCCAGTCATAGACCCGCGATCTGAAGCTTTTACATCTATTCCCATGATGTTGCGAAGTCTCTCGATAGATGCTCGGCCAATGCGAACGGATGAAGGCATATGTTCGAGTGCCCGACGCCACATCTTGTTTTTCCCGTGGATGTGATAGCCGTGCCGTCATACTGACGCAATTGGTATAGCCACTAGATTTCGCGTACGTCGTGGACATAGCAGTACGCCTCTGTGTGCTGGCAGAGCTGAAAAAACACAGAGCCCACGGTTCTGGGCTTTCAGCCATCTCTGGCTGGAAAATACGAATACATTTGCAGGCTTGCTTCACATGTTCGGCAGAGCTAGGTTACTACACCAAAGGACGACGAGTTAGCTGAATCGTTTTTACGGAGTAGTTGCACACACCATGACTAGACCAGCTGATTGAGTCTATATGCGACTGTTTTGATAGCCCGTTATTTGCCGTCATGTTGGCGCTAACTCGCGGGATCTACCGTTGACGAGAGCTGGATTTTCGACCGGAGCAATGGGAGAAAGCGCCTCAAGAGCTGCCTTGGATATTTGCAAGCTAACAATTGTCCCTAAAGCGCGAGGGCGATATCCGCATCAGCCAGCTGAAGCCTCGGTTACGTATTATACAGTCTCACCATGACTGAACAAGAACCAGAAATGGCATAATGGCGACGTTGAGTCCATGTTCAATCACTTTGACTACCCAACAATTTCCGTATCGCCCAAAGAATCACAGCCACCCTGGGAAAGCACATCAGCCTTGATGTGGTCTCTTATAACAATAACACTCGTCCTCGAAAAACCTTTGCCCAAGAAATAGTGGGTTTGAAATGTAGCGGTAGTGTTACCTGGGCAGAACTTATCGAGGTAAATGTGGATCATCAGGGTAGAAAAAACTGGTTTCAATTCTCGTTCATGGAAGCAGCTTGATGTTGACTTAAATGTTTCCTTACGTACCAAATTATCCCCAATGTTGAGGGAAACTGGGCAGCTAGGGTCACAAGCTCCGGCAGCCAGCATGACGCCCGCCTTGTACCCCGAGTGTGCTACCTTGAAACATTCGCACACGACCCGATGGAGATTATAATGATCTAGCTCATTGCTTTTTTTTTAATTGAAGCGGTCATCCTGGTGGTTGCATGCGTACTCCAATAAACGGACATTATGAGAAGGGAGGTTTTGTTCATTGAGACGCCATCAGCTCAAAGCTGTAGTAAAGCCATCGAATTAACAAGCACATGGATCTTAGTTGAGGACTGAAATAGAGGTAGAGGTAAGCAATATTTTCCTTGGAATTACATGCTGGTCTCTACGGGCTAAGCAGATGATTTATGCTTGATGTACACGTGAACAAGCAATGATACTATGGTATTCACTGGCTTCTTTTGTCAAAGGAAACATCATAGAACAATTCTGCGGGCAACAACAGGACGCGATGAGACGCTATTGCGTAGAGCGGGAACGGCCCGGAGCAGGCCACAAACTAGCTTCTCAACCCCTGACAATGGCCGGCGTGCGATGCCTCTTTAAGATTATATGAGAGAGTGATATAGACATACCAGTGAAGATGGGCCGGACAACCGGCTTTCAAGCATGTAAAGCACGGGCTTGAGGGAGAGATGAGGGGCTGGATGTTCTCCGTGGGCCTCTTGGATCGGTCGGATCGATCGTTCCACAGTTGAATCCGACCGAAGCTATGGTTGATTAGATGCGTGCTAACGTTTATCATCAAACACTAGGCAAGCTTCACACGGGTTTGTCAGATCTGGCAGTCTCACGGCGTGCACGGATCCTGACGAAATTCGAGCCACGTGTTTGGCTAGCAACATTGAGATGTGCAGATTTTCATGCTGGCTGACGACAGTGCCGATGACAGGATTATCCCACAAGATCTAGTCTCGGCAGGAGACGCCGTTGATAAATCTCATCAAATTACTCCACTGACGTGAGGCATGACGAGACATTTGCTGAAGATAACTTTAATAGGCAATTCACGGCGGCGCTAACAGCTAGACTCTGTCCAGAACCGGAAGAATGCGCCGAAACCAAGCCCACAGAGCTCCACAACTGCCCGGACGTTCCCCCCCAGACGACCCCATTAAACCACCGATTGGCAATTCTCGTGAGAATTTTTGAGGGGCAAACGCATTAAACGGATAATGAGCGGCCACTTGGGGCAGTCTGCATGCAAAAATGGATCCCCTCTTTGTGGAATTCTCGCCGGGCTCGAGCCATGCTTGGCTAGAACAAAGACGACAAAGCAGCGAAGTGTACATAAAGGTCAGGCAGGGAGGGCCTGTTGATGCCGTTTGCTTCGACATTTTTCACTTGACTCTCAGATCATACTCACCTTTGTTTCGGAGAACAAAGACCATTACAATCTGAAGTGAAATTGACTTGTCTGCTCAGACCAGCAGCAGAGGTATAAATTCCCACTTGGAACTCTTCCTCTTCGATCTTTTTTGTTCCGACAACCCACACAAACCTTCTCCGTTGTTCATCTTCGTTCAACTCATCGCTACTCTCTATCCTACCCCTTGCTAGTAGAGGAACTGGGATCTGCTTTCATACCGAAGACGGCCCAGTCTCTCGCTTCAATCAATCGATCTGCTTAGCTTTTGCTGCTATTCCTTCTAAAACTCGGTTGCTGTTTTTCTTTCGCCAACAGTCTCTCGTAATGTCGCCCACCGCTCTGCGAGATCTGACGGAGAGATCTGGTCACGATCTCGAGGATATCTCTGATGCTGTTGATGATGTCAACTGCATGAAGTATGACTCCGTTTCCAAGTTTGACGCCCAAAAGGATAAGGCTACCTTTCGCCAGTATGAGGATGCCTGTGATCGGGTTAAGAACTTCTACAAGGAGCAGCACGAGAAACAGACGGTTGCCTACAACCTCGCCGCACGGAACCGGTTCCACAGCGTCGCCCGCCCCCGTCCTGAGATGACCATTTGGGAGGCTATGGAGAAACTCAACACGTTGATTGACGAATCGGACCCGGACACCTCGCTCTCGCAGATTGAGCATCTGCTACAGTCCGCCGAGGCCATCCGCCGCGATGGAAAGCCGCGTTGGATGCAAGTCACGGGTCTGATTCACGACCTTGGCAAGCTTATGCTCTTCTTTAGCGAGCTGGGTACTCAGGGCCAATGGGATGTCGTCGGCGATACGTTCCCTGTCGGCTGTGCTTTTGACGAACGCATTATCCTGCCTGAGACCTTTGCCAACAACCCCGACATCAACGACCCCATCTACTCGACTAAGCACGGCATCTACACCCCTGGCTGTGGTCTGGACAATATCATGCTTAGCTGGGGCCATGACGAATACTTGTACCACGTCCTCCGCGACCAATCGACGCTGCCCGACGAAGCTCTGGCTATGATCCGCTACCACTCATTCTACCCATGGCACCGCGAAGGCGCTTACCAAGAGTTCATGTGCGAAAAGGACTGGGCCATGCTGCGAGCTGTGCAGGCCTTCAACCCATACGATCTTTACAGTAAAAGCGACGGCGTTCCAAGCGTGGAGGAGCTCAAGCCTTACTACATGGAGCTTATTGACGAATTTTTTCCTCAGAAGGTGCTCAAGTGGTAGGTAGAATATGGAATTGAATTGGGTGTGACATATCACAACAACCCCCGGGTATAGAATGGTGGCTCCAAAATGGAGGCTGGTGGACAAAAGGCGTTTGGGTGTGGCTGGACCTTTAATACTTCTCGTGGTTCTTCCATTTTCTTTCCTTTTCTTTTCTTTTGATGAGGTGGCTCGGCGTATGAGATAGACTTGCCTTTTGAGAATGCAGAATGACAACGACTGATGGAAGCTGGAAAATGGAAGAAGAATGATGGGAGAGGCTCTGTGCCAGCAGATAGGGTTTTCCTGTTTAGGTGGCTGAAATGCAGAGATGATTACACATGCAACATTGCTGATGATGCGTGACGACTTGACGATGTAATTGCTCCTTGCTCTAATAGGTAGTTAATACTACATGACATAACACCTGCCAATTGATTTTCACAGAGGTCCTGGCACGCCCGATCACCAGTCCTACATATAGAGATCAGCATGCCCCCGGAACGTGGTCCCGAGCTGAACATTGCCAATGCATCTTTCTCGATCTGGATATTTAGGACGGCGCCTGGACTCGTAAAAGCCCGAAACATCTTGTTCACTCTCTATGTACCTGTGCGAACGAGCTGGATGATTGGCGATAGACGATAGGCAGTGTGACAACGGAGTAATTAAACAGTGGCGCCGCCACAAGGTTGCGACCCTCCTCTATCTCTCAACCCTTCAAAACAGAATTCGGCATGGATGCCAGCCAGGGTGCCGGGTCGGCCGCTATTTAGTTACTCCCCCGCCCCCTTTCCAGTGAAATGCATAAATGAAGCCACCATCTTTTGGTTTGGTTTGGTTGCGATGGGTTTTTGGGGATGCAACATTGATGAAGAAGACAGGAAAAGCGCATCACACGGCGTTAATCGCGATTTTGCCCCTGCTGCAACCCCGGCAATCGGACATGGCACATACTAATACGGAATACTACGTAGGTAGATAGCTGAGATGCGGGCCGGTGTCCCGGGGGGAAAGAGAGAAAAGATCAAATCCAACTTTTGGGTTGGCTGCGGGCCGCTTCATATAGAAAAAAACAGAGTTTTTGCCTACATGGCACAATGTCCGTACGTACATAAAAACATACATAGATACATAGGTAATAAGGGGCAATTACAGCACAGTACAAACAAAAACCATGCTGCAAGATCCCCATCCCGCATCGTTATGCAAAGCCCCCCCATAAAAAGGAGACCGGTGAAGCGGACATGCATATCACTGTCAAGCGTTCTAGGCTTTTTTTTCTCTCTATCAATCAGGGCTATATCGAAAAATCATCCAGGGTATCCTATTGGTGGGAGAGCTCTTTGCCCCCCCTGGTCAGTTGTTGGGCTGAAGCGGGCGTTTTGGGGGGCTTGCATGTCTTGAGGGGTTTGCGATGGATGAGTGAATGAATGAATGAATGAAAGAAGAGCTAAAGGCGTTTTTTATTTGGTCTCATCAATAAGAATTGGGGATTAACACATTACTGAGACTAGTACTTGGATAGCATCTAGATGGGGCAACAAGAAGTACTTTGTAGTGTGTAGAAAGCCTCGGAACAGGGATAATACATGTACACTATGATGGTGTTCTTATCTTGACTCCCTATTGTAGATTAGATATCTAGTTTATGAGTGCATGTAGCCAATTGCTAGACAATTGCTAGTATTACAATGTTCCATATAGTAGAACAAGGCGTTTCTCCTTTCAACTTGGCGACGGAGTAATTACATCGCATAGCCAGCCCTCTTGCACGTCTACAATTCACTCGGTATATCCGACTGTTCCAGTACGACTGTCTTTTTTTGTTTTCAAGGTGTAATTATGTGATTTCAGCACTGTTTTTCTGTACTACGATTATTGTTACATGATGAAACGCCAACGTCTGGCTTTCTTCACATACCCTTCATTGATATGGAGGAGACATCAAAATCAAGTACAGATGATGTGACAATAAGCACCGGGTACGTTTCGCGGAGGCTGAGGACGCTTGTACACTTTTGATTCCATGTTCTGCTTATCAGTGAACTGTTTCTTTTTCAGCATTTAACATCGGGAGATGGGGGAAACAGAGCCCAATCTGTTTTTTTAGAGAATCCTGAGACAGGTAAAAGGCCGCGTTTTGTCAGGAGCTAACATGATGCTATTTGCCGAAGTGGAAAGAGAGAACAAAACATCGTATTAGCATCCTGTCAAGATCCAACGACTTGGATTCCCATGTGGACGAACCCGCACAAGGCAACGGGGTCCAGGGGTCTAAGGGATCCCCACGTATCCCGGCATCAAACGGCGGCATCCCCGGTGTCGAGGCTGAGACCCGGCCGCTTATAAACGTATCAACAAAGCGGGCTGTAATAAAACACAAAAGTCCCTTGGCCATTCTCACTTCATGCAAAGACGGGTCGTGTGGTTGGCTGTTTTGTCGTCGTTTCGTTTTCGTCGTTTTCGTCGTTTTCGTGTTGTTGTTGGTGGAGGGTTACGCAAGCCCACAGAGCCAAAGGGGGGTGGGGGGACGTTGAAAAGCTGGGGAAAGAGTCTGGGTCGGCTGCATCAACTAGTTATCACGCATTTCGATATTGATAGTTTCAGCTGTCCAATGTGGGATGGGCGTGGTATTCGTGTTTTGGTGGGTAGATTGCGGGACGGATAGAGCGGGACCTGTTCATCCCTCTCCCAAGGGTCCGGGGGGGAAGAGACGAGGAGATTCCTCGCGAGTGAGTCGAGGGGATCCAAGTTTCCGGGATTGGGTGGAAACCATCTCGCCATGATGGGGTTGTGCCTCTCTGACTATTGATGAGATTGGCGTTGTGGACTTGTGATATTGCCATTAGCCGGAATCTCTCTATATAGTCGACCTGTTCGGTGTTGAGACTGAATCGTCTGTAGCACAATGGGATCTGAGTGGAACAAAGCATTCTTTTCGGTATCTGCATTTACCGCGTTAAATCTCAACATGTCATCCACAAACCATGCCGCACTGCGGGTATCATAACTCATATACCCAGTCAAGGGTGCCTACCAACACATGCAATGCGCGAAGACAACGAGGCTGCCATCAGAACAAATAAAAAAAAAGCGGCTTACCAACGTCTAGGTACAACCAACAAACGGCAAACCACTGGTACTTGTCCAATTATTTCCCCTTGCCGTCTTTCTTTTGTCTCCCCCCCTCCCCTCCTTCTCACATGTTTACTCGTTTTTGAAGGACCTGGCGCTGACGGCAATCCGACGTAGCTGGCCGTTGATAAAGCGGTCGCATCATGTCTGGACGCCTAGGCCGCCTTAGCGTGACAGATGGCCGGTATTAAAGTAAAACGGCCACTCGAATTGCAAATTGCAACCGTTTCAATGCCAGGCGTCGATCCCAGTTGGCTGGTCAAGTTTCAATCATTGGGACTGTAAGTCAACACTCAAAAAGGATGCACCCTGATGGACGCCACCTTGAAGGGTCCTCCTCATCAGGGTCCTTTTTACTCGTCAGGGTCTTGTCTGTGAAGTTCTTGTTGAAGCGAAGTTGACCTCGCTGAAGCGCATCAAAGAAACTGTGAGTCATGAGACAAGTCTCTTTGGCCATTGGGCAGATAATTTAGTCACATTCCTCCTGTGAGCCAACTGACGATGCGCTACTGCCAAATGTGTCTTCCTGGTGCCACCATGGCGGGATGGACTGCGGAACTTGCGGTGAAAGCTGACCGATTGCCGACTCGGCCACTGCCTTATGTCAGACCCATTGCAAGTGAACACCGTTGACATTTCATCAGTTCTCAGTCTCTTCATCCTGTGATCTCTACTCTCTTTTCTCTTTTCTCTAGTCTCTGATACTCTCCATTCTGTACCACTGCCTTCCGGTCCCTATCACAGCAATTGTACCAGCAAGAAAAGCCAATAGGAGAAATCGTCAGATTTCATAATGTCTGATGACCCCCTGTTCTTACGTGTTCCCCCGGAAGTCCGTATGATGATATACGGATACCTGCTGGACAATGGCGGCAGTTCCCGAATCGCCATACGAAACAAGCCCCCTTCATCAACTACTTTTGGCCTGACCCAGAGCACGCGGAGATCTGCCTACAGAATTGTCGAGCGATCACTGCAGAAACGACTGTACGAGACAACTTACTACGCCGAAAGCGATGGGGAGATGCACCCAGCCATCTTGGCAGTGAATCAACTGATTCGGGAGGAGGCATCACATTTCTTATACGGAATGCATTCATTTCACTTTGCCGGCGACCTCGAGGCCGTCATACCATTTCTCAGTGACAGAACACTAATCACAAGGGATCTCGTCCAGGAGATTACACTGCACAAAAAGGGACCCTTGGCCACCATGGAAACCGACGCGGGTGCGTGGGCTGCCATCTGTCGCTTCCTCAGCGCGCTCTCAAAACTCAACAAACTGAGAATCGTCCTGGAAGGGGGCCGGCCAGATCAGCCGTGGGATGGGCCACAAGAACTGAGCTGCTCCGATCTACGGTTTCTGTATGCAACACGGCACGAGAGTATGGCCTGGGCCAGGGCGCTGGCCGAGGTGAAGATGGCGACGGAGGTTGAAGTCGTGGCAGATCTGCGACGGCTTGCACAGCCGGAAACCACGGCGACAATTGTCTACGCGGCATTCTCGGCGTCGATTGAGACCACTCTGGTGGAGTTCCTCCGGACGGAACTCGGCGTCCCAGCAAAGGCAGGGCCGGCTGCGACATCATGATTTGAGATGGGTCAGTAGGGTAAGGGTAAGGGTTGGCCGGGATCAGGGTTAGTGAGGGGGTCTAAGAAGTCAAGTAAACAGGGCTGGCGTTCGAGGGTTGATTTTTCTGCATTTCAATCGACATATAGACTTGATGCATGTTAGAATGGGACAAATTTTTGCATGTATAAACAGCACTGAGTTATGTGAAGCCATCACATTTGACATTGACCGTTGGATTGAACCTGTGACAAGCCGTTGAGAACGCGGTAGAGTGGATTGCGCGTGCTGCTCAGTGACATCTCCATCTTGCTGCCTGCGTGACAGAAGCTGCCAGGTTGCTTCAAAAAAAGAGGGACTCACGTGACATTACGTTGCGCGTCACATCATAGCCGTCCCCGTCGTCCAGGGAGCTTCCGGTCGCTATCTATCTCAGCCAGTGTCTCTCTCCTGGAACTAGTAATTGTCGCGAGCATACGGATACTGGCCTGCGCAATCTGGGTCAAGCTCTGCATCGTCAGCCTTTGCCTCAACACCGCAATTCGCCCCCTGTAGATCAGGCTGCTCAACCAGGCGCAACAACCGCACCAGCCGCAACTCGGATTCATACACACTCGTCAATGTCTAGTTAAACCGATTCCGAACCAGCTTCCAACCCGCGCCCGTCCTCTTGACTGAAGGTACCCCGCTGCCAAAAGCTCGACCAACCATGGCCACGCCGGCTCCCCCTGAGGATCAGGCTCGCCTGCTTGAGGATGCCTTGGTTGCAGTGCGGCAGCAGACATCGCTCATGCGGAAATGTCTCGACACTCCCGGCAAGCTCATGGATGCCCTCAAATGCTGGTACGTAACTGTCCTTTGCAGCCTGCGACTGATTACCTCAGTCGGTTTCGTCAATCGTAGCAAGAACATGCACAACACGGATGGAACGGGGAGCTAACTTGAAGCTCTCTCTTCTCTTTTCGGGAATAACAGCTCCACGCTCGTATCAGAGCTTCGAACAAGCAGCTTAGGACCTAAGCAGTACTACGAGCTATACATGGCCATTTTCGACGCTCTGCGCTACCTATCGGTCCATCTGCGCGAGAACCACCCCGTCAATCACCTCGCCGATTTGTATGAATTGGTTCAGTATGCCGGAAACATCATTCCGCGACTCTATCTCATGATCACGGTAGGCACAGCCTACATGTCGATAGCCGAGGCGCCAGTCAAGGAATTGATGAAGGACATGATGGATATGAGCCGAGGGGTGCAGCACCCTATTCGCGGACTGTTCCTCCGATACTACATGTCCGGACAAGCCAGAGACTTCCTGCCGATTACCGATAGCGAAGGGCCAGAGGGCAACCTGAGCGACTCCATCAACTTCATCCTGACCAACTTTGTCGAGATGAACAAGCTCTGGGTTCGGCTGCAACACCAGGGCCATTCACGGGAGAGAGAGCAAAGAATACGAGAGAGAAAAGAACTCCAACTGCTAGTAGGGAGCAACATCGTGCGCTTGAGCCAGCTTGTCGATCTGGAAACATACAAATCTAGTATCTTGGGTCCCCTCCTCGAACAAGTGGTGCAGTGCCGAGATGTTCTAGCTCAGGAGTACCTCCTTGAAGTCATCACACAAGTGTTCCCTGACGAGTTTCACCTCCACACTTTAGACCAATTCCTCGGCGCAGTGTCGCGACTGAATCCACATGTCAATGTCAAGGCAATCGTCATTGGGCTAATGGACAGGTTATCCGAGTTTGCTGAGCGTGAGGGTTCGGGTGAGAAGAACACAAACCAAGAAAATATCGAGGCCGAGGCATTGGCAAGCCTGTTGGAGAAGGTGAAGCTGCTAAAGGACAGTCCACCTAAGCACTCAGCAGCCGAACCTAGCAACAAGTCTGCAGCCGAGGATACGACAGATAACACGAAAGATGCCAACGGCGAACAGGAGGATGAAGAGAATGCAACGGAGACGGATGGGGATGAGGGGGAGACCCACGCAGAGACAGCTACCTCAGGCGATGATGCAAGCACGCTTGCCGAACAAGCAGCACCTTCAGTGGCGGCGACGGATGAGACCGCCGTCAATGGCGAAGAAGGCGCCTCATCTGGGGACGTCCAGCTATACGAAGTCTTCTTTGCACAGGTCAAGAACCTTGTAGAGGTCCAACATCTACCCATTTATGACACCATTGCGCTACTTGTCTCTCTTTGCAACCTGGCGCTAAACAACTATCCCGATCGTCTCGATTACGTGGATCAAATCCTTGCCTATGCCACAACCAAAGTCAGAGAAAACATGAACAATGCGGACTTACATTCTCCTCCGGCTCAACAAAGTCTCCTGGCCCTTTTGCAGGCGCCGTTGAACCGCTACGTTTCAATATTCACCGCCTTATCCCTCCCTACATACGTACCATTGTTCCAGGCTCAATCTTATCCGACCCGCCGAGCTGTGGCTGGCGGTATCATTCGCACTTTGCTCAAAGACCACATCAAGATCTCAAAAACAGACCAGATGGAGAATGTACTCCATGTCATGGCAGTGCTCATCAAGGAGGGCTCACAGGCACCTCAGGGGTACCCCGGAGGCGCCCAGAGACGACCTGTTGAGACAGACGAAACACTAGAAGAGCAAGGGTGGCTGGCGCGATTAGTACATTTGCTGCAAGCCGAAGACAACGATACTCAATTCAAGCTTCTGCAAATGACGCGCAAGGCCTACTCGGATGGCAACGAACGCATCCGCACAACGACCCCTCCGTTGATCACTGCTTGCCTGAAGCTGGCGAGGAAATTCAAGCTTCGAGAACACTACGAAGACAATTGGGAGACACAAAGCAACGCCCTTTACAAGTTTATGCACTCGGCCATTAGTACACTATATACTCGCGTGAACGGCTCTGGTGTTGCGGAGTTGGCACTTCGTCTATTCTGCGCATCTGGCCAAACGGCGGACCTGACCAACTTTGAGGAGGTTGCGTATGAGTTTTTTGCTCAAGCATTCACTGTATACGAAGAAGCAGTCTCGGACTCCAAAGCACAGTTCCAGGCTGTATGTGTGATTGCAACCTCCCTACATCAAACTCGTCATTTCGGCAAGGAGAACTATGACACATTGATCACCAAATGCGCACAGCATGGAAGTAAACTGTTGCGAAAGCCAGATCAGTGCCGTGCCGTCTACCTCGCAAGTCACTTGTGGTGGGCTACACCGATGGCGGCGAATGGCGAGACGGAGGAGACAGAGGTCTGCTGCATTTCCCCCCTTTTCTTTTGTTACTAACAGTTAAATGTGATTGGTTTGCTGACGTTTATTATTCTAGCTCTATCGCGACGGCAAGCGCGTGCTTGAGTGCCTCCAACGAGCTCTGCGTGTAGCTGACTCCTGTATGGAGACGGCGGCATCGATTGAGCTATTCGTTGAGATTCTAGATCGCTATGTGTACTACTTTGATCAGCAGAACGAATCGGTACGTAGATCCTTGTCAAAGGATATATCACTCTCTTTCCATAGCCGAAGCCACTTTTACTAACACAGTTCAATTATAGGTCACGACCAAGTATCTCAATGGTCTTATTGAACTAATTCATTCCAACCTGGCGGGCAACCAGCAGGAATCAGCATCTATTGAGACCAGCAAGAAGCACTTTCACCAGACGCTGGAAAACATTAGGAGCAGGCAATACGAGGGTGTAGTGCTCTATCCGAGTTAAGGGGGTTATTCGTTGTTGTTGCTATTGTTGTTGTTGTTGAGTTACGTCATGATGCGGAGAGACAGCAGACGGTGGCTCGCGGAGAGGTGCTTAGATAAATCATCACTCATGACATGCAAGCCGGAGGAGTTCTGGACGTGGTCGGCATGTACTCTATTGTGTATACTTTTGGTCGCCAAAATAGCAGGCGGGATGGAGGGTTTGTGTTGGTGATATAATCCACCGGCTCCCCAAGCGTTCGGCCAATCGCCACCAGTCATAGCAGGCGATAAAACCCTGTTGCTTATTTGCTCGATTTTGGTCCTCCTTGTTTTTTCAACTTTGCTTCATATTGACGAGCCTTGTAGTTATGGATGATGGCCTTGCAGGTTAGATGATTTTGAAAGCAAAAAGCAGGCAATAGAACAGAACCGGTGATAGCATCGCGGAATGAGATGGGGGAGGGATGGAGAGATGCCAAGCACGGATTAATGTAACTCAGTCCTTGTCTGAGACGATGTTCGCAAAAGGGGGTACGGACGAGTTTGTACTGGTATACGTATTCCCCATGTTCCCTGTAGCAAACCCCCAAGGGGGGAGATGGAATCTTAGTGGATAAGTATTAGCGGGTGCTCCTTTATTAGTGGCGGTGCATGGGAACGCTCAGTTCTTCCAGTGGGCTCTTCCAGTGGAAGGGTGCTGCATCATCATCATTCTCCCCCTGGCGGCCGCCGAAACGTCCTGTCTGTTGCACTACTTTCGAGTCCGTGCCAACATCGACGCCGTCTGGCCCTGGCTTCCCTTTGCACGCACCTGCACCACCACCACCAGTCAAACTGTCCTGTCGGCGCTTCTTTTTTTCATTGTGGTAGGCCTTTGCTGGTTTCTTTCTCTTCTCCGCCATATCGATTACCTGTACTATTCTTTTTGTTCCCTTTTCTTCTTCCTTCCTTCTCGACCCTCGTTTCGACCTCCCTCCTAGCTCGGCTTTCCCGGACAACTCCTGTTTAGCCTGAATGGCCGTTTCGCCTTTGACGCCCTCCTGAACAACCCCCCCGAGTGACGCCCTCGACGATTGCGTTCATCCATCGATTTCTCAAAACAACAGCACGGAGGAATGCGCGCGGCGCGCAATCGCCTGTTGGTCCAGCTGTGTGCCTGCCTACCCTTAATAATTTAACCCTTCCATCATGCCACACCCCGAAAAGACGCCCTTCTACGACCCGGTGCCGCCGACGTACGATGAGGCTCTAGCCGGCAGCAGTCGGTCTCGACACGACGAGAGCTGGGCGCCGCCTCGATCGCCCATCGATGAACGCAATGCGACCGAGACGGAGTCGCAGTCTCTTCTTCCGCGTGCCGACCATGGCGGCGGCGCCTCTGCCTCGTCTAGCCGACGGCCGGGAGGCTACCGGGCACCTACAGTAGAAACAGATGACGAGGATAGTGTGTTTGATAGTGAAAGCGATGACGACGAAGCCGACCAAGTTCGCCGGGAGATGGAGGAGCTGGAGATTGAGGAGCCAGGCCGTACACGAGGATCGCTGTGGGGCAAGACGATAGGATTCTCTTTATCTTTACCCAGATGGAAGTGGTCTTGGAGACCGAGGCTACCTCGACTTCCACCCATCCGGCTGCCCTCGCGTGCCTCCCCTTCTGCTGGAGAGTCTTCGGACGCAAACGACCGCCACGACAATGATAACGATGACGATGAGACGAGATCTGCTTCCACAGCAACCACAAGACAGTGGGCCTTGCCCAAGATCAGCAGGACGCTACTAATCATCACCTTTGCTCGACTTCTGGCACTGTTCATAGTGCTTGGATTTGTCTATTTCCTCTTTGCCAGCGGCTTTCTCACCAGCCTGTCCCCCGGTATGGTCAACGGAGGATTGCGGTTTGACCCTGAGGAAGTGCGAGTGCATATTCAACAGAGCGTTGACCCTCAGAGGATGCGCGCATCTGTGAAACTCTTCTCAAGCTACGCACATATTGCTGGTACAGAGGGCGATTACGCCACGGCTATGGACGTGCAGAGCATGTTCAGCAAGATCGGGCTTGAGCAAGTAGAGGTGGATGAATACTATGTATATCTCAATTACCCTCGCCGGGATGGTCGGGCCGTGCAGATTATGGATAGCAGCGGGAAAAAGGCAGTTTGGACTGCCAAATTAGAAGAGGAGGAGAGGGGAGGTGAAACGGCTGGGCGGCAGACCTTTGCATTCCATGGTCACTCCAAGTCAGGCGACGTCAAGGGACCCCTGGTATACGCCAACTACGGATCGAGAGAGGATTATAAAAAGCTCCAGGACAAGGGGATTGTTACCAAAGGAGCCATCGCCCTAGTACGCTATTATGGCACCCAGACCGATCGTGCGCTCAAGGTCAAGGGCGCCGAGCTGGCCGGCTTTGCGGGATGTATCATCTACAGCGACCCGGCGGACGACGGTTTCCTGAAAGGCGAGGTGGCTCCCAAGGGACGGTATATGCCTGCTGACGGAGTTCAGAGAGGTGCTGTAAGCCTAATGAGCTGGGTGGTCGGCGATGTGTTGACACCTGGCTGGGAGAGTAAAAAGAACGTGCCGAGGATGAAGGTAAGCGAGGCACCTGGTCTGGTTAAGATTCCTAGTCTCCCATTGGCATGGAGAGATGCGCAAGTGCTCCTACAGCACCTCAAGGGGCATGGCCAAAAGGTGCCAAACGAGTGGAAGGGCGGGGTTCCTGACGTGGGTGAATGGTGGACCGGAAATTCATCGTCGCCTATTGTGCGTTTGCAGAACGAGCAGGACGAAGTTGAACAGCAGCCAATCTGGAACGTGTACGGCAAGATTGTCGGCATGGAACAATCGGCCAAGTCAATCATTCTAGGGAACCACAGAGATGCGTGGACATTTGGCTCAACCGATCCTCATACGGGGACAGCCATCATGATAGAGTTGGCTCGCATCTTGGGCGACCTGGTCAAGCGCGGATGGAGGCCTTTGCGGACGATCGAGTTTATGTCATGGGACGCTGAAGAGTATAACCTTATTGGCTCTACGGAGTATGTCGAGAAGAATCTCGAGTCGCTGCGAGCTAATGCGTATGCATACATCAACCTCGATACCGTCATATACGGCAACAAGCTGCGTGCGGCGGGCTCGCCTGTCATGAGAAAACCGCTTATGCGCGCCATTGGCCGGATAATGGATCCTATCCAGAACGCAACCCTCAAAGATCTCTGGAATCACCACGGCAGCCAGCTCGAGGGTCTCGGAGCGGGCAGCGACTATGTTGCGTTTCAAGATATCGCAGGCACGAGTTCACTAGATCTGGAATTTTCCGGCGAGCGGTTCCCTTACCACTCCAACTACGACAACTTCGACCTGATGGAGAAGGTGATTGACCCCGGGTTCACGTACCACGCGCTCATGGCTCAGCTTGTTGGCTTGATCATGCACGACCTGGCAGATAGGGCGATTATGCCCTTCGATATGATAGGCTATGGCGAAACTCTGCAGAAATGGATTGGTGATTTAGAAAAATGGGCCAAGGCGCAGGAAAGGGCACAGAAGATGGAGAAGTCTAAAGATGCAGCCGCCAAGAAAGAGGATCATGATTCCCTCTCGTTTAAGGAGCTTAAAGATGCGGCAAAGATGATTACGACCAATGCCGAGGAGTTTGAGAAGTGGGAAATGCAGTGGGACCGGGCCGTCTTGGCGAGCGGAGGATGGGAGGGTACTGATTTGGGCAAGGCACGGCTTGGGTATAATCAAAAGATGGCCCAGTTTGAGACGTGCTTGCTAGACTTGGAACTAGGCGGTGGTGTAAGTTTTTTTTTTTCTTTTTTCTTTTTTTGTTGTCTGACGAATGATGATGATGATGATGGAAATATGGACTGACAATGCTTGCTTTGTTTTTTTTACAGATCCCTAACCGCACACAATTCAAGCACGTTGTTTTCGGGCCACAGCGATGGTCAGGCTACGACGAGGCGTTTTTCCCTGCGATCCGCGACCTGGTAGAAGACGGTCTTTGGGATGAGGCGCGCCAGTACATGGCCAAGACGGCGGCGTTGCTACGAAATGCAGCATCAATTCTCAGCCTGTGAAAATATATACTCCGTTCTCTCTTTTTCTTTCTTCAAGGAGTGGTTGGCCCCCCCTGCTCTTTTCATCGTGACCTTGTCTCCCGTTTCCATTATTTTTTGAGAAAAAGGGGGACATACTCACACAACACACACACACAGACACACCCACACATATATATACGTATACATATATATACATCATTTCTATTTTACAGCACAGTACAGAGGGGTCTTAGAAAACACCGAATCTGGATGCTTTTGCTCTTTCCTTGCTAGCTGGCCGGCACACACACACATTCCAAGGAAGGTTTGGCACAAAATTGACCTTGTCCAGCAAAATCACTTGCTTTATTTTTCGTTTTCTTCATATTTCTCTCCAAGGATGGTCATACCCTTCATACACCCAAAAAAAAAGTCAATATGAGGGAGAGAGGTGTGCTGTATGCTAAGTGGTTGCGCATGCTAGTCTATGGGAGGAAAGGGTGCTGCTTGTGTAAAAAAAAAATCAAATTGATGGGAGGGAGGGGTGACCAACGACATCAACAGCGATGCAAATTATCTGATCAGTATGAACAGGTTTAGAACGGACATGCAGATATAGTGGGAGACCTTTTTTTTCTCCTATTTTTCTCCCTAGAGAAATAAGGGAGCAGAGGGGCAACAACATCTCCAGCATATGGACCAGGAGCCCCTCGTCTAAGGGGAAAAGAGAGAGATGCATTGCAGGGAGTTTGGCTTGTATGATTTTGCTTTGTTTTGGTTTCTCTCGGCACCAAGGAAAGAGGAGGTTAGGAAAGTGATTTCTTTCATGATTTAGTCTTTTGGTCAACGAAGAAAAACGGGGGCTGTTCCTTGCTTTCTCTTAGAATTGATTAGAATTGAAATGGTGTTATTCTTTCATGATGAGTTCGATGTTTCTGTAATGTCTTAGACTTTTTTGTTCCTTAGGTGGAGCAGTATATAATCGGAAAGCACAGGTTTAGCTAGATCTAAAGATACTCACGCCTCGTAATGTTTGCTGGACAAAGTATTTCTCGAGCAAACTAGATAACAGAGAGCCCGGGAACAATCTTCACATCATACAGCATGCAATACGATGTCATGATTCCCCTCTAGCCAACTGGCATATAAAAGACCCCCGCATCACTCAAGCCTTGACATTGCCAGAGGCAGCCGTCTCCTTCTTAAAATCATCCACCGACACCAATCTACCAATAATATCATACTTTTCACTAAATCGCTCCTCCCAACCCTGCAGCGCCTCCATCTCCGCAGGCCCCAACCCCCCAAGCGTATCCAAGGGGCCATCCAAATCCTCCGTCAACATATCCTCATCAAAACTCCCACAGGCAAGACCCCTCGTAGCATCGCGGCCAGCAAAGTTGGCATACGGCCCGCCCGGCCCGTAGAAATTACGGCCGGGGGAGACGTCAAAGATACGCCCACGGACGGCGAGATAGACGGGCGCGCCGTTCTCGCCGTTAAAGGGCAGTAAAGTATGCGGCGTGTAGGTGCGGAAAACGACGGGCGGCGGGGCGCGCGGGAGGGTGGCGGCGGGTTTTGAGGAGAAGAAAGCGGCGTAGAAGGTGTAGAGGAGGGCCGAGAGGAGAATGAGGTTGAGAGGTGTGATGAAGGCGGCGCTGCGTTTCGTAGAAGGAGCAAAAGGTTAGCGATTTTTTGAGGGGGTTTCTCTCTCTGTGTGTGCGGATTGTTCGGCATCCTCTTGGGACATGTTGTTGCTTACCTGGCCGCTTCCTTGCCCGCCTCTTGGGTCATCCGATGCTCCACGTAGTCCATCTTGGTTAATTCGTCGCCTAAGTTGTCGTTTCGCAGAAAGTCAAGGAAGGCCCAGCTCAGCGATAGCTGTAGTTATACTCGCTTGCACAGCCCGACGAATGGTTATAAACTGCGATGGGTGGTGGTGTGAGTTGTGAGTGGTGGTAGTGGAAAATGGTAGGTTAATTGGCAATGAGTAAGTGGGTGGTGTGGCCATACAATTGGCTGGAACGTTCCTTCTCCATGTTGGTCGCCGCTTTCCACCATCGTCATTGCTGCCCCACCCCCCCCCCCCCCCCCCCCAATACGGCTGGCCACCCTGAATAAGTAACTTGAAGCTTTTGTTAATATCAAGTATATTTCCGGTGTTATTACTTCCTACGCTTGAATTTATTATAAAAGACTTCTTGACCAGCTTCATATTACGCAGTATCTCGAAACTGCCAATAGAGAAAGAAACATCACCTGGCCAACTACAGCCATGATCAAGATCTAAAAAACATGGACACCAAAAGATTATACAAACTTTTATTTCTATTCTTCTCTCCGTTCATTAATTACAAATAAAAGAGGATGTAGTCATCCAGATGT
Source organism: Zelopaecilomyces penicillatus (assembly GCA_005765155.1). Taxonomy (NCBI): domain Eukaryota; kingdom Fungi; phylum Ascomycota; class Sordariomycetes; order Hypocreales; family Pseudodiploosporaceae; genus Zelopaecilomyces; species Zelopaecilomyces penicillatus. Next base: position 495,987 of record VCCP01000006.1, read on the forward strand.
GAAAAAAGGAAAACATAAACTTGTAGCTCATCACTCATATCATGAAACCAAACCCAGGGTACCAGGTCCAGCCGGCATTTTTCTAAATATTACCATATTTAACACCCCTCTTGCCCAGTTCCTTTCTGCCAATAGGGTCTTCGGGTAGTACCCAACCACGGCTTCTCTTAGCCTCACGCTTCTCTGCAAGCTGGGGCTGTGGCATCCAGTTGTCCCGGGGCTTTGCCTTGCGTCGAGTGCCTTCAGCGGGGGCTCCAATTTCCGCCTTCCAATGTGCGTGGCCAGCGGGAGTCTCATCACCAGCAATTTGGCAAAGGCCCCACAGAGCCAAGCAGGCTGTCAATGGCATTGCGGAAATGCCCGAGTGGTCCAGGTCTTCTTCGGAAATAGAGGCAGCAAGCTGAACTGAAGTGACTTCGAGATCGCCAAAGAAAGGTGTAGAATCAGTGCCGGCGCGAACAAGGACAAGCTCGATCTCGGTAAGAATGAAGCCATAGCGGCAACCGTGCTCTCGCATTGCGTGGTGAATGGCTGCAAGACCACGAAGATAGTCTACCTTCTTGATGTTGCCCTCGACTCGCATACCCGTATTGAAGCGGTCGAAGCTGCGCACAAGTCCAACGACTCGAGCAGTGGGCTTGCCACCGAACATGGCTGCAGCCGTAGAAGACTCTCCCGCAGCGTTGGCAACGAAGATGAGGTCGTTTACACCAGAGGCAGTCTTAGCAGGTACAGAGAGCTGCAGTGGGCGATTGGAAGAAATGGCCAACGCGGAATTGAGCTTGGGCAAGTAATACGAGGCATAGATGCTGTGAAGATTTGCCTCGGTCTCTGGATGGCGAGAAGAAAAGGCAGGGCGAGAGAGCATCGGAGCAGGAACAGGAGAGGTAAGCAGGGCTGAGGCACCGGGCAGGCAGAGAACGGTAGAAGCATTGAAACTGCTCCAAGAGCGGACGCTGCGGACATCCCACCAAAAGTGCTTTACCGTCGGGTCACGGAGAGGGAAGGAAATAGTGCGAACCAGAGAGGCAGCGGGATTGGAAGCTGTGAGGAAAGCTCCAAGTGTGGTAGAAGGCGTTGGCTCCGGGCTCGCAGTATTGGCCGCAAGGCTCAACGGTGATGGGGCTCGTGGTGTGTAGGATTGAAATCCAAAGTCGGGGTGAGAAGGTGCAGCGGCGGTCGTAGGCAGAAAGGGGACCTGACGGTACGTCGGGTAGCCATACTTGTCAATGGTGGCGGCGTCAATATTGCAGCTGACTGTTGAGGCACGACGAGAAGGTGGCAGGCTGTCCTGGGCGATGCTCACGGGAGAACAGAGCAGTAATGAGGAAAAGTTGTCTTCCTGAGGCTGTGAGTGAGCTTGAGGGAACGGCGAAATGTGAGCAAATGCCATGTTGGCAACGGCCTCAGGATTGGTGTAACTCCGGGCATGGCTGGGGCGGTATGGCTTTGGCTTGGGAGCTGAGGGGGGAGGAGTGGTTTGCTGGTACATCAGCGACGCTGCCGATACAGAGCGCGAAGAATTTGAGCGGGAGTGGTTCGAAGAGCGAACATTGTAGCATTGATCAATATCCTGGTCTTGCGAACGAATTCTGGGCAAGAGAAGAGGGCCGTGTTGGCGGATTGGTGGGCTGGCACGGGGTGGTGTCGTGAATCGAGTGCATACGGAGTCGGCTGTTGAGTCTACGGCCGAGAATGCGGCAGAAGAAACGGCCGAGTAGATGGACGATGCCTTGGATGAAGAACGAGCATGGCGAGAGTATTGGTCTTGATGGCTATATGGAAGCCCCAAAAGGGATGACGGGTAGGTATCGAAAGCAAAGGCGCCGTCCATAGACATGCCCTCCAGAGGGGGGGTCATGGGGTCCTCCAAAGATGGGGTTGGGGATGGGAATGTGAAGTCGAAAGCGACGTCAGCTGCCAGACTGTGAGGAATCAGTAAGCATTGTGTCCAATTGCATATAGTTGGCTTGTTTTTGCTGCCGCCGTGCAAGTGTGCATGAGGATTAACTTACGCAGACATGGCTAATGATGGTGTGGTGGGGATTGTTAGAGATTAGAGAGGATAATTAGACAAGAACGCGGAGACCAGCTCCAGCAAATGATTTGTTTGTATGTACTGCACAAGCACGTCAAGTGTTTGCGATTCGTATGAGCGTCTGTAAGAGAAGTTGTAAAAACGTCTAGAAAGCGAGTTGGGCCGCGTGACTCTGCGACCAGCGACAGGGTTCCTCTACTGCGGATGAAAGACGGAGAGAGGGAGATGAATAAGAAATCGTCGAATATACAATTAGCCAGAAACCACCACAGGATGTTTCGATGGTTTGAGGATAGAGGTTGCGAGAGAGAGAGAGAGAGAGAGAGAGAGAAACAGAGAAAGAAGAGAGAGAATGTGTAGTGAAGACAAGGAGTCGGAATGGGATCGATTGGAAACGAAGGGACGAAGCCGACTTCTTATCCTCGTCCCGGCCCCGAGGCGGCCTGCGTCTGCCAGAGTCCGGGAGGGGTGGGACAAAGCCAGTGGTGGTGAGCGGCTCGTGGAGCATCGGGCGGCTCAGCCAGGGCCATTGATCCATGAGGCCCAGACAGAGACTACGGCCAGATGACGGCCGGCCACGCCCACAAACCGGTTGTGGGACATCTGAAACGCGCCTGACGGGTGGGACATGGCATCAGCAGTAGTCGACGTGGACTTGTAATAGCTCGTTGCTCGTCGAGCGTGTAGGGGCGTCGAAAAGCGCGAGAGAAACACCACAAAAAGTCGGGAGCTTTCATGTGTTCACCAAGTATTACAGCTATGCAGGTCACCACCCCTCCCCTGTCTTGGGCACCTTGGGGCCCTGGGGGGCGTGGCCGATGGATGCCACGGTAGCCAGCAGACGATAGCCATGCCCACAGACATGCAGATGCCGGCAGTGCGAGGGTCCAGGATGAGAAAGAATGTCGCACACACCCAGCTGTTGTTGTCGTCGTTCGAAACAGGAATGCACAATATTGAACAATCTCGCTGGCTTTCCTACTGGTCAGAGACGGAAACAACCCCGGTACGTACCTCCCCCATCCCGGGATGGAACGGCGTTCCTGGGGTTGAGCGGGTTGCTGCAGGCGCCGGCCTCGTGAGTGGCCAGCGCTTCCCATGACTCATTTTTAGATGGCTCAAAACGGGAAAGAGATGCCAAAGTCTCGAGCTAAACAGTTCAGGCCCCAGACAAAAACCATCCGGGAGGGCAGGCACGTCTCCTCTAGTGCCATTCTAGCGAGCCTGAGAAACCGTCCAACCGTTGACGTGTTGTTGGACGCGGCTCTTTTTTCTTGGGATGCGCATGTTCGATCTTCCCGACGCGCGCCTCATCGTGGCTCAACCGCATTCTTCAAGATCTCCCATTGTATGTTGTTGGTCCATCCGTGAATAAGAAGCGTGCTCGAGATATCTGTCGCGTTTTTTTTTTTCGAATCCTATCAACAAATCTGTCTTTCTGTTTCTACATGGGTCCCTAGTACCTACCTATGTAGTACATACAGTGCCACGCACGCGCTCCTATTATTTTACCGCCCAATCGTCGCAAGTCATCCAGCCAGCCCACTTTTGCTACGTAGCACTTTTTTTCCCAAAGGCTCTAGCCAGACCCCAGCTAGGAAAACAAAAATATTCCATGAGAGACCTTATGCGCTTCTCATTTCCCTCTGCTTGCGAAGCGCCTGTGGTAGCCGTTTTTTTCAAGGTTCAACTGCGTGCTGCGCCTTCCTCCGAGACTTTTACCTTAAACAAATTTGGCCCTGTAACAGGGCGCCACTCCAGCCCTGATAGACGCACTGACACCTTCGTTTCTGGCGGCTATCATGGCCCTTATTTCGTTTTTTGCCGGCGCTTAGAAATTAACCCGTAATTACCTACTTCATGCCCCTTACTCATCCAAAGTACGACCTGCTGTGTGCTACTACGCTGTGGCGTGCCAGGCAAGGCCGTGCTCATGCTTAATGAGGGTAAATTTGACCACTTTCAGCTGTTCCCCCACCACGGCGGCTGCGGAAATTTAACCCCCATTATCAGCCCACACAACCTCTCCTGCAAAAAACAGCCGGAGCAGCGTACGCGCCCAGCGCGATTCCTCCAAGTTAGCTCTCGCGCTGCTGATTGGCCCGAACCCACGCATCGCGCCCAGTACACCCCCGGCGCGTCGCCAACCCCACCTCTAGCCAATCGGCTCGCTGCACGCGACCTTGACAGCCTTCAACCAAATCGACTGGCTAGGAGCTGCCTCTTGTTTTCTTAGTTCTCTCTTCTTTTTGTTGATGAAAGAGGCTTGCTTTCCCTTCTCCACTTCTGCTAGATTTGAGGTGGAGTGGGGTCAAATCCCGCTTGCGAGCTAATACTCTCCGTATCTATGATGGGGAACGAGCAATAGGTTAGACTAAAGCGTCGTCGTTTGTTTCGAAACAGACCCGAGTCGGCCGATTTCGTAGGGCCTTGATGACTCGGGGCTGTCGGGTCGACATGTGGACCAAAAAGCAATACCCTGCCATGTTGCTTGCTTGCTTGCTTGCTTGCAGGAGCCCTAGTCCCAGGCATCAGTCATATCTGTCGTCTTTTCTCATCCCATCCTTGGATAGGGCGAAGACTCTGACTCCTCTCGACATATCTAGTCAATATACGCATGGCCAACTAGTGAGCGGGAAATTAGCCATCTTTGACAGCTGGCAATAAGTATTGCGATGGAGTCATGGGGCTGGTTGGGCGTGAAGCCAATATGTCCATCATGTCTTCGTACATCACTTTGAATCTGCTTGCCAGTTTTTTTTTTTCTTTTTTTTTCCAGGTCTCTTGAATCAAGACAGAACGTGCGGCTCTGCCAACATCGTCCATCGTCCATCTTTGTCTAATATAATGGATATTACATGTGCTAAGCAACTATCTAAGTGTAGTTGCGTCAAACCTCCCAACAAACCAGGAAACTCCAACCCCATTCTTTTGACTATGTCCTAAAAAGACACCCCTTGCCCTCCAAGTGCTGTAAAAATGTTTCGACATGTGTTTACCAACGTGCATTATGCTGCTGCAAAATGGCATCGGATTCTTGTTCCCGTGCAAGGGCTAAGTCTTCCATGCAGTGCTAGCTTCCCATGCTGCATGAGCCGTGTCTTCAGAGCCAACGCCACATGTCCACGCGTTATGAAGCTCTCCAGCGCGTTTCTCCATTGACCTTCCAACAGGCTGTATCAGTCACGACGCGGCGTGCCTTGGCTTTGTCGCCTCAGCAACTTCTCACATAGTTTCCCTCTGGACAATGATGAACCAGACGTGACACACTCGGGGGGAGACGAGATGCATGAACCATCCATCATCCACCTTCTCCGCTTTGCTCGCCTGTCCCGATGACACCATTGCCTTCGGTCACTTCTCGTTTCTGATCATGTGTCAATGTTGATGATTGCGAGTTCTGTTTCGCCGCCATGCCCAAGCCTGCCACGCCTGGCGGTCGGACCCCAGCTCTCACCAACTTCAATGCCCGCATCATGCCCTCTAGCCTTACACGCTCCTGCACCACCATGCCTTTAGCAAACTCGCGTAGTGCTCGCCTCCCCATGGTCTCGTGCAGTTCCTGCCACCCCGCCAGCTCGGAAGCCACTGTCTGTTGTGTATAGCGCAGTTCTCTTGCGAAATGTCCGGCTTGCTCTCGTGACTTGCGAGCACGCTTCTCCTTCTCTTCCTGCAGTCGTTGCCTTGTGTCGTCCAACAAACCAAGGGGCCATCTTGATGTTCGCCCTATTGAGCTATCATTTCTGTCCGCCTCTCTCTTTGCTGCTACTATTTGCGAAATGAGGTTTGTCGGTCTAGACAGTGATGACAAGAGAGCTTGGACTGTCGACTGGACTGCCATTAGTGTCGAGTGTAGTATGGCCTGAGGGTTTGATTGCGTAGGCGTCAACGCTCTCACATATGCTTCCAGTCCCCGCAAGTGTTGTTCTGGAAGAAATGGCAATGTTGACACAGCTCGGTGAAGCAAGACCGAGACGTCATAAAGATCTTTTGACCCGCATCTCTCATGTCAGCACTAGATTCAAATGCAAGCAAAAGTAGGTATAACAACAACAAGATCGTGTTTCGTCGCACTCACCGGATGTGGCCTGCCCAACACAGTTGGCTCGCCGAGTCACGCTCTTGGTTGAATAACTGACGCCCCTCACCATTTCTCGCGCGTGATTTACAAACTGCTCCACTTCTCGCACATCTTCGACAGGCTCGTATTCTTCCCTGATCTTCTCTACCCTTGTCTCCGCTTTGAGTTTCGTCCGCTGCTCCATGGCATCCAGTTGTAGTTCGGGTACAAGGAAGAACTCCCACAGCATCTCATGGGTTGCCAGAGTTGGATGGCTCAGCATGGTCCTCAAAAACCAATCGGCCTTTACTTGTATGTCTCGCAGCACCGCACGCGACGGTTTTGGCGGCAATTGGAATGGTGAACGCGTATCAGTCATTGAGGGTATCCACGACGCTGGGTTTTCCTCTGCCAAAAGGTGTGCCAATTGCTCGAATTCGTTCAAGGACCGGCGGCTAGTTGTAACTGTGTAACTGTCGTGATCCGTAGGCGCGGCAGACTTGAGAACTAAACGCACCGACCCATCCTCCACAAAGAAAGCCCTGATGACGCCAGTAATCCTCCCATCCCGCCCAGGAGGTAGACTGAATAGTCCAAGGTCATCAATCTTGTTTCTCACATCATCATCTTTGGCTAGCTCTACCGCTGTGAGACCTCGCAATTCCTTTGCCCCAAGATCAACTCGAGGATCGGCGTAGAGAACTCTCACCATGTCATACCTGCCATACTTACTGGCCACCATGAGTGCCGTAAACCTCTTTTCGTTTGTGGCATTGACATCAACATCACAGAAATGTAAGATCCTTAGGGCCAGTCTAGGGTCGTTAATAATGTGTAGCAGCGTGTTGCCCTTTCCATCCACGTGCTCGTCAACATGCAGTGGTTGCCCATCACCCTGTGCGTCCCTAGCAGCTCTCAGTCCAGATTCAACCATATCATAATAATCAGCGTGGTCATAGGAGCGGCATAGCGCAAACAGTGGTGTCTGTCCATTCTTGTCATGCTGCCGCCAGGGTATCATAACCCCTATTCGACTGATCAAGGAGGGGGCATGAAATAGATAGTGGCCAGCGCTGCGGCCCCATATATCCTGCTGTGACAAGTACACAATGAGCTGGTCTTGGGTAACCCATTTACTGATATAGTCTAGGAGCAAGTCAATCAGCTCCATATTGCCAAGCTGGATCGCTGCGCTCAATAGTGTGGTGTCTTCGTTGTTCATATCGTCCATGATAACGCTCAGAGAGTAATAGCCTGATAATGAGAGCAGATACCTTAGCGCCTCAACCTGACCATTCTGAACAGCCATCATAAGTATTGACTCCCCAAACGAATCACTCGTTTGTGCTAGTCGTTCCACAGATACATCGCCTTCAACAGCACTGCCAATAGTGCCTATGCTTGCTGTGCGTGAATGGAAAGATATTTCGGAGCTGCTTGAGAGGCTTCGTGTGTCCAAAGCCACCTTCTTCATCTTCCGAATTGGAGGTAAAGGCAGAGGGATTTCGGCTTCGCAGATTCCGTTAGTTTTCTGAAACGGGAAAACGTGACTTAAACCAGAGCCGTGAGAGAAACGATCTGAAAGATTCAAGACCAACGAAGATCTTCTCGATGACCCATTTGGCATGCTCCATGTAAATGATGCTCGTCGGCTAGAGTTAGGTGACTCAAAAACACCAGCATGCTCGTCATCGTCATCATGAATAATAGTGGATAGGCTAGGCTCCATAATGCCCCTGAGTTCACACATGTCTGCCTTTTTAGTTGCCTCCCACAATGCCTTGTTCCTCCTGCTGGCCTTGCGCAGTCCCGCTGAGTCTGTAGCCAGATATGACAATACCGCTTCAAAGGTGCTCAGCGCGTATCCCATCTCTCCACTATCTACATCCTCAACGAAGATGAAGTTCCGAATGTATGCCAGCCGAGCCTGCAGATTCCGTACTTGAGATCGAATCACAACATACAGTAATAATGATACTAACGTGTCGGCGTTGACCGTCATAATTGCTTTCTCCGAGGAAGCATCAGCACTACCCCCTAGGGGCTTGGAGGTATCCGTCAATTGCGATACCGCCTTCATGGTTGACAGCAGAAGGTCCAGCATCTCCTGAGGGCTCATAGCGTTGGATATTTTTCTGAACTCCTCTATTGCAGGGCCAAGCTGGATGATGAGATTGTGTTTAGCTTTTGAGCCACCGTCAATGGCGATTCCCAGCTGTGATATGTCAATGAATTCCATTTGCCTGATCTTGGCCTCCAGCTCAAGATCCTCTGGACGCTTGATGGCGATCAACTTCGTAAACAACAAATGATGAACATTCTCGGCGATATATCGTTCAATCAGTTTTTCCACCAAAGGGCCAGTCAAGTCCGTAGTGGCGCCCAACAGCGAAAGTTGCTGCTTGTCAACTCCTTGAAATATGTCAATCGCTGCTGTAACAGCCGTCTCCAGCGAGGCTCGCATGATATCCTCGTCATCTTCGGCAAAAAAATCCTCCATCACCGGCAGATTGTTGATATCCATTCTCCCGTTGCCAACACTGACACTATTCGAACGAGCCTTCCTCATTGCCGTCGTTATCGGACCATCTGGCAGCGGGTCGGGAATGTTGTTGGCAGAGGGGGGTGGAGGCAAAGGCTTCGTAAAAACCGTTGTAAATTCTATGAACAGCTTCTCTAGTCCAGGCTGCATTTGCCGAGCAATCATCGGGAAATTATTGAGTAAGTCGTGGAAACTCTTTATGTCTTTCTTACGGGGCAAGGAATGGTCCGCTGAGTCGCCGTTGGATAGCTTCTTTTGCTCAGAGGCTTGCTGGCGCTTAACATCCGGAACCAATACCGCAGGTATTATTTTGACCTCTTCCCATGTTCCCACAAGCGGCTTCGAGATGTAGTATATCAGCCATTGGCGCGGCTCGAAGACGTCGGGATACCATGTTGCATCATTGAGTATTTGAGCTTGCGCAAGTGATTTGAAACCTGTTGGAGTCCTTGTTCAGCACATGCGACGGGCTCTAGGATATCAAAACCACCATCTTACCTTTATTGCTATAGATGAACGAATCCTTAACGATAACGCTTCTCCCATTCAGAGTTGAGAACTGCCTAGCCTTGCCCCTCACCTCCCGAAGACTCGGTCCGCCGTCTTTCCCTCCCGCTGCCCCATCTGGCCCAGGGATTCGCAGAACGTGGCTGGCCAAGAAGTCCTCGGAGGCAACGACCTCGTTGACCGAAGCGCCGCTCTCGGTCTCGCGCGAGGTGAGCAGCACATCAGTCAGGGGCACCAGCAGGATATGGTGGTGTACAGGCGTGCACTGCGCAGCGACCGGGCTCTTGAAGAAAGCGGACAGGAGGGGATTTAGAGGTTGCATTCATTCGGCTTGCTAGGGCTGTCGTCAAGCTTTGTCGATCCCGGGATGGGAGGAGAGGTGGGGAGGCGCAGAGGTCGAGAAAGACGAGGAGGAAGGAGAGGTTGGACAGCGTGGTTCCAAAAACATGTGACGCTCGCGAAAGACAAGATAAGCTCCAAAGGATGGGTCAATAAGGTGCTACCATGACGCTGGACTGCGATAAGGAGTGATGGTGCAATGGAAAGATTTGCTGCGATGCTGCAATCGTCGTAGCAGAGCATTCGTTGGCTGTTTAGAGTTCCAGGTACAGCAAATGGGGAAACCGCCTGGGGTCAGTACGTGCTGCACTGCACAGCACCGCACGCTGCTGTGTCCCACGCGTCGCTCTCCACGCTGCCACGCAACAGGGTGGAAAAGCCACCGCCGATGTGACACCCCCTAACGGTGGAAGAGGGCCGGAATAGTTCCATTGACTGGGAGTCCACAATATTTCAAGATATCGCTACAGATTTACAGATGTTTACAGCCATTCTAGTTATCAACAGAGTTGGTTAGATGTTGGTAAAGCTGTCGCCATGGAATCTCTACGATCCGGAGTCAGCGCTGATTTGCTCCTGACCGTATGGAGATGGGTGCGTGTTTTAAGGTACCAGAGCCAGCCCTGTGCACTAGCATGCGGGAGCCGCACAGGCCAAGGCCCCATTAAATGTCCGGCAGCAAGCCCACACATCACATTGTGTGGAATCTTCCGTGATGTTCTGCATGGCCTACATATATTCAATTGTGTGATGGCCATTGTAGTCCATATCGGACTATTAAATTGGATAATAGATACTTATTTCCCTGCACAGTATGCGAAAAACAACAACCAATTGGATCAAGTGTGGGAACCATACAATATTTTGATGGATTAGACATAGCGAGGTAGTGAGTCTCGCCCCAATGTTCTGTGAAACTTTGATTAGAACGCAAACTTCTCATGAGGATTCGAAACAAACTTATCTACACTTACAGTCATAACTGGAAAACACACCGAGGTATACAAGAGATATAACCAGGCAAAACTGTCAAACATAATGATAAAAGTGACTGTACTCTTGCAAGTCTACACGTCCAGGAGCTACCCTACAGTAGACAACCAGAGTTTAATGACACGAATAATGGGGCAAATGTGGCACTATAGACACATATTTGTGCGCCACCAGAAATCCTGACATGTGAAAAGGCTGCTTGTTACAACTACTACGGGGATCACACAACGGACGAAAAAAGAGTAATTATTTGCAACATTTTACTTTGATTTGACACATTGTGCTATTAAATATCTGGTATAGTAAACCAAGCGGTGATATACTCGCTTTAACCCTTAGCGGCACCAGCCTTGATGAGCAGGATATCTCCGTCTTCTACGACATAGTCCTTGCCCTTGGTCATTATCTTACCCTTGGCCTTCACTTCAGCTTCGTCTCCAAGTTCCTTAATATGACTGAAGTTATACACAATAGCTTGGATGAATGTCTTCTCGAAATCAGTATGAATGACACCGGCGGCTTGAGGAGCCTTGGTGCCAATACGGATAGTCCACTGGCGGACCTCATCGGTTCCGCTTGTGAAGAAACTACCCAGCTGCAGAGCTTTCCGCATTTGGAGAATAACCTTAGTAAGGGCTGACTCTGCACCAACGTTCTTCTGTTCCTCACGGGAAGCCTCTTCAGTCTCAAAACGAGTCAGGCGTTCCTCAAAGGCAACAGAAATGGGAATGATGGGATCGCCAGCCGCATGCTCCTTGATCCACTCGGCAATCTTGGCCAAGTGCTTGTTTTTCTTTCGGATAAAGTCCTTTTCAGACAAGTTGACAAGATAGACAACGGGCTTCGCTGACAAAAGGAACAGAGGGTTGATGACCTCGACCTATACCACAGATTCATTAGCGACATTGTCCAACAACGGTAATGTTTTGAATGACTGAGGAAGAATGTTGCTGTTCAGAGTAAAATTTATCACAGAATGCACTCTAAGCGTTGTATAAGGTGAGGCATATCGAAGAGCTGGGATTAGATCAGGCCGTAGCCTTTTGTCATCATGAAAGAGCAGGATACACAAGGTATCGGAAACAGGGTAAAATACCGACAGAAGAAAAAAAAAGTCTTACCTCTTTGGGTGTCCAGACGCCCTTTCGGATATCCTTTCCATCCTGGAGATGCGCTAGGACCTTCTCAATCATCTCTTGCTCGATTTTCGCCTTCTTCAACTCCAGGCTTTGGCCACCCATGCGAGTCTTCTTCTTCTGGTTCTCAAGAGCTTTCTCAACGAACTCAATGTCCTTGAGTCTCAACTCCTCGGCAATGATCTCTAGATCACGTACGGGATTGACGTCTCCCTCGACATGGATGATCTCGGCATCGTCAAAGCATCGAACCACTTGGAAGATGGCATCCACAGCTCGGATATGAGACAAGAAAGCATTGCCAAGACCTGCACCAGTGGAGGATCCACGAGTCAGACCAGCAATGTCGTAAACAGTCAAGTTGGCCGGGACGACCGACTTGGGCTTGTACTTTTCAACGAGCCAATCGAATCGCTCGTCAGGCACAATGACGCGGGCTTCCTCGGGATCAATCGTGGCATAAGGAAAGTTCTTTCATGCTGTCAGCACCCCGGACGAAGGAGGGCTAGCGACGGGGGGCTTCATACAGCTGGGTTGCCAAGATTGCTCTTTGTGATAGCCTGGAAGAGAGTAGATTTTCCCACGTTGGCTAAGCCGACCTGGTGATAAGTCAGGTTAGGAACAGGCACTTGCACAGAGATGCGTCAGAGTTATAGCTCACAATGCCACTCTTCAGGCTGTTGCCGGGCCGGCCCAGGGGAATTTTCTCCTCTTGCACAGCCTTCTTGGGAGGCATCTTGCTTCTGGATTTGGCGTAGTGACGGGTAGGGGAATAAAAAACGACGATGCGTCGAGATGTGGCACAAAGTCCAAGGGCTGCAGACCTAGCTGCGCGAGGGATAAAGGTGGATGTGGAAGAAGTGAAAGGGAGAGACGAAGAGAGGGCGTAAGACGCCGTGCTGACGTATGGACCGTTTCCAGCCGCAGCTACCAGTCCGAAGAGCGTGCGAACCAAGTGGCCGCGTTTGTGGAAGAAGCAGGATGAAGCTGGAAGAAAAGCTTTTTTCTGCGACTGGGAGAGAGGGGATGTTATTATTTGAGCAGGAAATTTGATATTCTTTAACCCCACATGTTTTTCGGACCGGGGTCGGACGTGGAATGTAATTTATCCGGATAAGCGCACAGGCAGCTTTGCGTCATTGGTAAAGCTAACCGACGAACGCCTGTGTATCAACTGTTTCGAGAGCTGGGCGGCGCTTTCGGACTCATCGGGCCGTTGCACGCTCAACCCCATCAGATACCTAGACAAAGAACGACTCAGTCACCAGTCCGTGTCGTTGTTTGTACAGTACATTGTCTCTTTGCATTATTGCTGGCGCTTTTCTCGATCTTTCATATAATCGAATGCGTACGACTTCCGCTTTTCTACGCAACTTCTAAACTTTCTGCATTCTCGTCGTACGAGGCCGGACTGGGGATCCCTGTGCATCCCTCTGCACTTCAGTTGCGACACTACGCCTCCTTCGTCGACACGAAGTTAACATGCCTTCACGACAGAGCTCCGGACAAACTGTTAGCAAGCACAGATCGACACTGTCGCTCCAGAAAACGGAGATCACAATCCACGTCTATGACTTATTACCTGTAAGAGCAAACATTTTACTTGCATCCCGATACTTGGTCCTAAGACGCAGGTTTTATTCTTACTTAATCTCACTGACATGATTGTGTGCCATTGATAGCCTGGACGACTTTCCTCAGCGCTATGGACAATAGGAGCCTCCCTCCTTCACTCTGGTGTGGTCATAGGTGGTAGAGAATACGCATACGGCGGTCACGATAAGCGCGGGGTCACTGGCGTATACTGGACAAAACCCAAGACTGAACCCCCAGGTGGCACATTCAAGTGCGAAATTCTCCACGGCTTTACTCTAGCCACGCAGGAGGAGATCGATGCTGCTCTCCGACAAGCCTCGGACGAGTTCCTGGGCACATCGTACAACCTGCTGACCAAGAACTGCAACCACTTCACGTCGTACCTCTGCCAGAAGCTTACTGGGAATGCTGGCCCAAACTGGCTGAACCGCGCCGCTAGTATTGGTGTTGCCTTGCCATGTGTCGTGCCACGAGACTGGATCGAGCCCCCGGAATATGAAGGAGCAGATGGGGAGCTTCTAGATGATGATGATGAGCTTCATACAGACGAACAGTCTCATATGCTGCGCCAATCAAGACCTCACTTCCTCTCGGAAAGCAACAATGAACAGGACTGGGACAGTGAGGAGGAGAGGCGACGGGGAGGGAGCGGTAAAGGGAAAAAAGTCATGAGAGACGCGGCAGGCCGAACTCTCCCTGCAGCTGAAAGGGCTCCACGCCGATGACCGTTGTGTGCCAGTTTTCAGCCTTCGATTTTCTATCCTTTCCCTCAACTTTATCATGCGGGATTCTTTGCAAGGCGTTTTTGGGTTTGACGGAGGTTGTTTTTTCTATGGGCAGAAAGCGATGTCACACAGATCATGATGATTACCCAGGGGCCTAGCACTGGCTGGACTCGGAATGCGATTGTGCCACTATTGTTATTTTTTTTGGGCTTTGTTGTGTATTGTATTGGTATAGCTCGTACAGATTATAGTACAGGACAAAAACTTTTACTTCAAAGATGTCCCCCTTTCCCCAAGAAAGAAGAGCTTGATGCTCTCGGGAGGTATTTATAGACGTCTTGGCTTTTCGCTCCTTGTTCCAGCAAACTTAATTCTCGTCGAGTCTGCAACTCGGACAATCTTGTCCCGCAGAATCTTGCCCTCAGGGCTCATGAGCACCTTCACCGCAGCCTCTCTTCCCTGCCCAAACCCTCGCAGCACCAGCTCGAGCCGTTGAATCTTCATGGGCCACCCTGTGTGGATCAACCGCTCCAGCACATACTTGGTCAGCGAGTAAGCCGAATCGAACGTGCCTCGCCGGGACTTCTTGAAACCAATGTTGCCGGCGGACATGGAGATAATAGGTTCCCGATTGGGCTTTGTGCAGGTGATGTGTGTGTTGTGCTTGTGAGCGTAGATGTGGAAGTGGAAGGGTTCTAGGTCGTCGTCTCTCCTCTTTACAGGCTCGGCTGTTGATGATCCTGATAGTGCGCTAGTGTCGATATTGGACTTGTTCAGCGCTTGAAAGACCATGCTCTGGGAGAGATTGGCCATGGCGTTTGATTGTGTCGGCCGGCTACTCGATGCCTGTGAAGCGCCATAGATGTTTTCCAGTAGGGATTCTGATTTTGGTCGCGCCTGGACCTTTTTAGGCTTGTCGGTATTTGAATCGTCCCATCGTGTGCTCGTCTGCGACAGGAAGCGTGCAGTGCGGAATAGGCACGTCGCCGAGGGAATTGTGACTTGAGGAGATCGAAAGAGTGGCTGCGCCGCGAGGCGACTTGTCAATGACCGGCTCATCTTTAAAGCGTCACTCACCAGTGATGGCAAGACCTCTCTTAGCAGCCAGAATGATCATATATGCCTTGGGATTTTTCTAGAGGTGGGTTTAAGCCACGCAGGGGCGAACATAGCTAATTTGCCGACAATCTGCCGCTTGTCCGCCTTCCGTTTTATCCGCCGGCAGCCGGGGGCGACCCGCGAAACCAAAAATTTCATTTTGGCCAGCGCAGTAATTATCCTACCTATTCCCCTCGTCCACTTATCTTCTCCAGGTGCAAGCGTCACTTGCGGACTTGTTTTCTCTCTCTCCGTGCCAACATGAATACCCTCGCCCGAAGCGCGGCTCATACGGAAAATGCTCTATCAAGGGCATCCACTCACTTCACCTACAACCATGGCAGATCTCCCGCATATCGGAGGCTAGCCTCTCAACTTTCACAAAACTCCAGACGCAATGTCTCGACACCACTACAGTCAATGTCCTCAGGGGCTATTTTATCACCCCTCCGATCTTCTTTTCTGCCAGTCGAGCTCCGCCTAGCATCATCGCCCCTCTCTCAGTCACGATTGCTTCATGTGAGCTCTCGCAATTATCAAGAGGAGAAACCAAAACCAGCAACTCAGCCATCCGAAACTGAAGCACCAAAGGAGTCAGAAACCAAGACCGAGGAAAGCAAGGAAAAGAAAACTGAAGAAGGCGAAAATGGGGAGAAGGCAGATAGAAAAGGCGAAGAGGGTGAGGGGAAAGAGAAGGAGAAGAAGGAGGATCTTCCCCCTCCTCCCCCTCATGGTGACAAGACGCCTTGGCAAGTGTTCACAGAGACGATGAACTCCGAATTCCAGGCGTCCAAAGAGTGGAACGAATCAACGAAGCAGATTGGGGCAGCCGCACACCAGTTCTCTGAGAGTGAATCCGTTCGTATTGCCCGAGAAGCCTACGAAAAATCGACTGGCGCTATTTCATCTACTACGTCCCGAGTTGTAAAAACGACGGCCGGTGCAGTTGGCAAAGGTGCCGCATGGACATGGGATACCTCGGTCATGAAGGGTGTGCGAAAGGCCGCCAATGTGACGGGAGATGCTGTCGACAAGGCTACCAAGCCCATCCGTGAAACAGAGGCATTCAAGGATGTCAAGAAAGTCATCGATGATGGCAGCTCGTCTCGATATGGTGGCTGGGTTGACAAGGAAGAGCGCCGAAAGATAAGAGAGATGAGACAACAGCAGCAAGGCAGTACTGAGGTGCTACAAGAGGACCCAGAGTAAGTTGAATGCAACCGTTTTTATACCCTTTCTAGACGATTGATGACTAACGTTTAGCAGAGCCGGAACTAATGTGACGCTTCATAAGGACGCTGCATGGAAGGAAGCATGGAGAGATTTCCGAGATACCAACAAGGTCATGCAGGGCGTCTTCAGCATGAGAGGGAAGTACGAGGAGTCAGAAAATCCTCTTATTTCAACAGCACGAAGCATCACTGATGCTATTGGCGGATTCTTCGCCGAGAACGAAAACGCCATGGTCATTAAGCAGTTCCGTACCATGGATCCCAACTTTCAGGTTGAGCAGTTCCTGCAGGAGCTGCGCGAGTACATGCTCCCCGAGGTGTTGGATGCCTATGTCAAGGGCGACACGCAAACCTTGAAGCTATGGCTCTCTGCTGCGCAATTCTCAGTCTACGAGGCGCTCACCAAGCAGTACCTCCAGGCCGGTATGAAATCAGACGGCCGAATCCTGGATATCAGGAACGTGGACATCCTGAAGGCTCGGATGCTGGACCCCGGCGAGATTCCCGTCTTCATCATTACGTGCCGGACGCAAGAGGTACATGTCTATCGCAACGCCAAGACCAACGAGCTCGCAGCCGGTATGGAAGACAAGGTACAGCAGGTGACTTATGCCATCGGCATCACGCGAGTACCCGAAGACGTCAACAACCCCGAGACAAGGGGCTGGCGGTTGATTGAGATGCAGAAGAGCGGCAGGGACTGGGTTTAAATTTTTCTTATTTGCAAAAGAAGATACGGCCACTGGTGGGCGTCCGGAGCGTGCTGTTATGCTTGGCCAACTATGGCCGATGTGTTTTATTATTTGTACAGTATCTCGGTAACGATGTCAAGACGATGTGCAGCCGACGATGGTAGGTGGGAAAAGAAGAGAAAAAAACCAAAGGGATCACAAAGGCGGGCATTGAATGCAGGCCATTGGAACAACACCGCTCTACACGCCTCAGCTTGGACGGAGGCTTTCTTGTATGTTATCATGTTTGTACGATCGGCGTAGCAGGAAAACAAGGGGAAAAGGAAGCGGTTGATATAGAGACATATAGAGCAACAGCTACCTAATCACGACAAAAACCTAACATGACAAGACATCTAATATGGAGCGTTTGACTTAGTGAGATGTCAGAAGCTTGGATCTTTGTCTATTTAAAATTTAGGCTTGGGAATTCCTGAGACGTCTTATTTGGGATGAATACAATTCATTCACTTGTCTTACATGAAGCATGCATCTTCCAAACATCCCACGGCACAGGCATTCCACGATGAGACGTCGGCGAGCAGTCGACCGGCTGGATACCTGAAGATCACCCTGCGCCTCGGAAAGACCTCGTAAGTACGCTCGGTCACCGGGTCTCGGGGAGGTCAGGAGCTTGCCTTGCCTTGCCTTGCCTACTTAGGTGTATGTGTGTGAGGCGTCCTGGTGCATTGGCTATACCAGGACTAGGGGTGTATCGTCTTCCGGCTAGGAGTACCGACGTGCAGCTTCTACACTGTAAAACCTGCGTAGCCGAGCCCCCCCCCCTCCTCTAAACTGGCTTACATACCCGAAGCAGACAAATGGGCGGGACGGACCTTGGGACATGGACAGTTTGGTGGGTGGGCGGCGCTGTGGTCCCACTGGAGGAGAGAACTGGGCTTTGGGCGAGACCTCTAAAAGAGCCCTGTAGCAGGGGTTTACCTGTAGCTACCTACCTGTAGCTTGCCTGTAGCTTCGCTGTATTAGCTGCCTTTGGCTCGTGAGGCAATTGGCCCACGATGGTCGAAAAACCACATCACATGGAATTTACTGACACGTTCCCCCATCAGAAGTGATGGATGTCTTTTCCATGTTTCTCGTCTTCTCACAGTGTTTACATATATACCTTTTCTATACAAGTAATCAATCAGCAACACCACACACGACACATCATTCGATTCTGTTCCCTCCCCTACCCCCGGACATCGCCCGAGCCTGAACTCTCCACTACCCCCCCCCCTAGGTGCCACGTTCAGGCCCCCCCTCCTGCTCTCCCTTTTCTCTACCCGATATCTAGTCACCAAAAGCAGCTTACACAGACAGCATGATTGTGTGCAAACAAGCCTCTCAGAGAACAATCACCCCCCTCCATGTGTGAGACAAGGATCGACAGCCCCTCTTAAAGTACATGTGTGGATGTGGATGTGTGGATATGTGTGTGTGTGGGATGAGGGGTGAAAGGGACCGGGGAAGGAGTTTCTGCCCGATCGAATTGTTTTTTAAAGTTAATGAGTACGAAGTACAAGATTGTTTGGACCATTGGACATGGCCTTTTGAGTAAACGCCATATTTTCATATATAGAAGCCTCAGGGAGCTCGGTGGTGCCTGAAATCAAAGAACTCACCTTTCTTTTCCTCTCTCCCACCACACACACCTTTCTCCCTCATCTTCTTCTTTTTTTGGTTTTATATGCCAAACTTTGTGATGCTCAGGCTGAGATGCTTTGTTATTCTATGATGCAGTCGTGAGAAACGGAAACGAAGAAAAAAAACCCCATCTTGTTTTAGACAAGCTAGATCTTTTCTCTCTTTACTCCTGCTCCTCGTTCGTTGGTGCAGTTGCCGTTCAAAACCTCCCACTCAGCAAATCCACCAACACACAACGTCATGGCTCGTGGCTTTTCTACCTCGGCACGGGTACACCCCAGCTTCCTGCCGCACCTGCAACATCCGACCCGACGCTTGCCGTCTGCCTGGTAAATACGCTTCTCATCAAATCTGTTTGCAAATGAAATTGCCAAGAAACACCTCCCATCACTTTTCTGCCCCAAAGGAAAAAAGAAAAGAAAAAGAAAAAGAACTCTCCCCCAAAAGCGCTATTCAGGCAAAAGTTCCACCTCTAGAGAAGGCAGGGAACAGCCATAATATTCTTGCCGATCCCATTTTTTGTCAGTTGCTCGCATCTCGAGACACAGGAGGAGACAAAAGACAAGCGTCCTATTACTATGGCATCATGACCCGTCTACCCATGTACTTATAACCCTTCTCTTCTGAATACCTTCACAAAGCGAGCAACCCCCAAAGTCCCAGAAACCACCAATTAAAATAAAGCCAAGAAATCCCCCAAAAGCTAACGCTCATATTTTTTTACCCCAAACTGTAGTATCAAGACCGTCGTTGCCTTCTCTGCCGTCGGCTACGGAACCAAGACCTACCTCGACTACTCCCGCAATCGCGTCACCCCTGGCGCAGCCCCTTCCGCCGCGGAACACGAGGATGCCGAGCGTCAGCGCCGAGATGCCATGATCATGGAAATGTACGGCGACCGATCGAGCCTCGAGGATTTGGAGAAGGCTGTGGCCATGTATGAACGGAAGTGACGGAGAGGGGAAGTTTGGTGGAGAGAGTCGCTCCTAGTGAATAAAAGAAAAGAAAGAGGAGGACAAACACGACAACTCTCATTGTAACGGGGATACATGTTATTTTATTTTGGGACTGGATACGGAGTTTGGCGACATGGCAGTCCTCTAGGTTTTGGACGGTTGGGATTCTTGGGCATCTTCATTCTACTTCTTTTCTTTCCTCTCCTTTCACGATTGCCGCACAGAAAACACAGTCTTTTCTGATTAGGCGCATAACATCTAAGCGGCGTTACTGATCTTTTTTCGGGCTTTCATCCCCATTCAATCAATGATGATGCAATGCGATATGAGACATGCTTCTTTCTTATAGTTGCTCTTCACTCAAATCGATTATTATGCCGGAAGTTTGGCTTTCACACTGTGATCTTGGCTATGCGCCATAAAATGATCATTTCTTATGTTGCTCTCTTATGTAAAACAGCTTCACTGTTGCTATATCTCTTGCTAATCCACTCTGCAGTAGCTGGTACAGCACTGTCAATCTTGTCATCCGTTTTGTTTGACGTTCCACCATTCCGTAAGTATTTCGCAACTTGCTCATGAGCAAACTAGAGCAATCATTCCAATGACTGAAAGCCCACCTCCCCGTAAACTCAAGCTCTATATTAGAATAAGCATGATATCTTTATTTTCCTGCGCTAATAATGCGAATCGTATAAGTTCTGTATGTTAGTTGGTCCTGTGTCGAGATACGTAATGAGTTTCTGAACTTTCCACACGACTCACAAGACTTACTAGCTATTGCTATGCGTCTAGCGAACCAAACAAGAGAGCGTCTGTCTTGTCTCTTATTGATATATGGTATAGATGTATTTCCCACACTAACTGTCGCTGATAGTTCGCTGATAGTTGATCGCTTTTTGGCATCGGTCCTGTTGTCATGCCATTTTGACTTAGCTTATGGGATACTAGCTCGTCGAATGTGGTCCACTTACATTTCGCTTTTTCTCGCTGCCATATTTATAGCTGATAGCCTTAGAGTTAACCGGGACCTGAATGAGCTAATGGAGCATTGTTACTCTACTCATTCGTTCATCTGGAGTTGTCGCGCATTCCACTTGATATCAGTGATTCGAGGCCCGAATCATGGACAACCCAACTCAACACGCTTCAACTTGCTTCTCTGCACACTCACGGCAGCCAGCTTCCTCGCAAACCCCCTGGAAACCTGAGCCACAAACTTGGACCTGTCCACAACGGCATCCATCCACAAATCCCACACGCCGTAGTCGAGCCCCTCGCAGAAATAGTGAATCAGGGTATAACCGATATCTCTTTGCACTGGATGGTCCCCATTCAACGCCTCAAACCCATCAGCAAAGTCTTCCATCAGCGCCTTCTGTTGACCTTCATCCGAAGCGGAGCGAAACAGCGCCTTGTGATTATCCCCGATAGTCGTTTTGATACATCTTATCATAAACTCCCCCATCACCGGGCTGAGGAATCTGTCGCAGAGCTTGTATACTTCGACATAGTCCTTCAGCGGTGTCCGCTTCACTATAGCTTCGGGGAAAGGCGAAGGCGTCGGTGGCGTGTGCGGCACAATAGTGGAATAGCTGTAGGCGAGACCGAGGAAGTAGCCCATAAACTTGGGCTCGATGTCGTCGAAGCGTACGACGCCTTCGGATTCTTTAAAGGGTTCGTTGAAGCATTTGCCGAAGTATTCAGAGTGTTTCTTTAGGACCGCCTTGTGAACGACGAACTTTTCATCTTTGACGATGACTTCCACAGTTTGTTCGCTAGATGTGCTTCAACCAAGTTGTTAGCCTCAGGGGGCGAACCCAAAAGAGCAGTTTTCCCCATGCCCCTATTTACTCAACCGTAAAGAGAAGTAATGTAGCAAAAGGTAGAACCCAAAGTGAGTTTCATCAAAGAGAAAAGGGCAAAACAGGGGTAAAAAGATGCAGCAGAAATACACAAAGACAGGCATCATTTGGTAGAAAATCCTCGCTTGCTTACCTGACGAGCCATGCTGTACGATAGTCGGACAGCAGAACCGACGATCCCGCCTTGTCATCCGAGTTTCTCGCCCTCTTCCTAGGCCCTGCCATGGCGGTCGAATCGGCAAGTAGAATCAAGTAGTCAAGGTAAAGAAACAAGGGTTTGCGCTTAGGCATGTCAAGAGCGAAGAAAAAGGAACCCCCATCCAGAGGCAAGAAAGAAAGAAAGAAAGAAAGAAAGAAAGAAAAAAAAAAAGCCAAGAGTGAAGTGGAGGGAGTGGTCCCTTATCGAGATAGATCTAGATAGCAGCTGACCCCGAAACGCCCACAGCAGTTGACAGCCGTTTCCGAGGGACCCGTTGCTAAGTTATGTGTCTCCTTTCTTAACCTGATCCTCTCTCCTTTTCTCGTTTCGCTTTATCTTGTTTCTCTTCCAGCTCGAGAACTCTTCTCTTTGTTATGGGAGTGTAAGGTGATGCCTGAGAAATGGCTGCAATTGGTATTTACTGCCGTAAGCGGAGCTGTATGTTATGTTACTGAGGCCTGGTGTTGGAGAAGGGAGAGGGTATCGTTAGTGCACAGTGGGGTGTTCAGCGGGGAGTGGTGCTGGGTGTTGAGAAAAAGGGGGGGTTCCTGTTGAAGCATGGAGTCACTCCCCCTTTACTCATGGAAGAACAGCCAATGCATTCACTGCACGTTTAGCACAACTAACCAAGGCATGTTCCTTTTCTTGAAGTGCATCATTGTAATGTAAATATGAATATCGACCCGCACAAAGACAGAGGGTATCAACGCCATAATATCCGAGCTGCTTTCTATAACAACACCACCCGCCTCCTATTTTCTAGCCTTCTTCATCGTGCTTTGACCTTGCGGATAACCACCTTGCTACCATCTAAATCCCAGCCCACTCCATCAGCCCGTGTTAAGTCTTGCCACTTGGAGCCCGTTGCCCGCTCCAAAAAGTCAAGATCCACGGAGAGATAGGTACGGCCAAAGCACTTGAGCGCATGCATGCGCACATCGCCCTCCGCCCACTCCATGACCCTGGCGCGGTGCCCATCCACGCTTCTCTTCACACGCTGAAATAGCACATAGTTGTCGTGAGCCAGCGCATCCAGTGCGGCGTTGACTTTTGCATCGCGGAGGCCGTATCGCTGGCGCAGGGCAAAAGCTTCAGCTAGCTGTCCGCGCCGGCATGCCGTATCGAGGATTAGGTATGATACTACCTCGGCAAGCTCAAGTGATGTGAGCGGCTGCTGGGGGTGGATAGCACGTAGCAGGTGCAAAATAGCTGGGTGGTAGGACTCGGGCTGCTTAGCGAGTACTGAGAGGCGGATGCAGAACAGGTAGGCCTGGACGGCAAAGTCGTCGGCACGCTTGGAGGCCACGATGCCTTCTCTGAGCTTCCTGAGCGCAGCCATGACATCGGAAAGGGCCTTTGTGTTTGCTGGGCTGGTGAGTGCCTCATCATCAACGGTTGCTACACCGGATATTGGTGTTCTTGTGGTGGCTGTCGATACTGATGATGTTGTTGATGCGGTTGACGAGGGCGAGGGCGAGAGCCTTGAAGATATTTCCAGCGATGAGAATCTCCTGAGCAGTTCATCCCTCTGGCCAGCATCGGAGCAAAAGATCATGTACCGCTCCACAATCTTGGTGTAATACCCTTCCTGAGTCTTGGTGTCCAGCAATCTGGTATTTTCCACTGTCAGCCTTGTGTGCGTGTGGGCAAATATCCCCATACCACCAAACTGTACAACTACAAAGGTGTCCACGGAATGTTTCTTACCGATTATCGCCTTTCGAGGGCAGGCCAATGCTCTCGAGAGGATCCAGATCCACGGGCTTGAGCCTCCCCCATGGCCCTGACGGGTTTCGGCCACCTTTGTTTGGCATTATGTTAGTATGTAGGCCATGCTTTGACCGACGCAAAGCACAAGAGGGTGACACGAAGTTTGCTTGTTGTGAGGCTGATGAATGAGTGTGGCAGCGTCAACGTCCAACGTTGTCTGATGGCTGAGCGTGGGGTTGAGCCGTTATCTTATCGCTGAGCGGGGAGCTAGCTATTCCTTTAGCGCCTTGATCTGTCGCCCCCAACGCCTAATTTCTGTAGATCTTCCAACGCCCCGATCCTCAGAGCCGCAAGATTTAGAACAACCACCATTCTTTCCACTCTGCAACGTCATTTTGATGGCTTCAACAGGCGCTGTTAGCTGACCCGTAATTGGCTCAGTATCAACACTCCGATCATGGAAGCGCTCCACACCCTTGTTACGATCAAACCACAGCTTCTACTGGAGGAAATTTGATGCTGCACCAACTGACGAGAGTAGGAACTCCGAGGGCCCGCTGATCTTCAAGCAATTGGCATGGACAAAACAAGCAGGATGCCTGTACACCGGTGTCAAGGAAGGCAGCAGTTCGCAAAAGGTCCCTTGCATGTCCCTCGGCTCAATTACCCATGGCATAACTGCATGCCCTACCCCTGTACTCCGTCCGGGCTTTTCGTTCCATTTTGTGCCGTTGCCGGATGGCCTGTATTGGCCCTTTCTGCCCGCCGACAGCCGAGACATACTACCAATGAGAGGAGGGCTGCTGAGTGGGATTTGCAACCACGGAATTAATGGAACACAAGCAATGGAGTTACACTCAAGGATTTCAAGAAGAATGAGAGATTTTTTCAGAGACATTATTTCATGATTCTTTTTGGATCAGCTACAAGGCTATGGAATCGTATCATAGCCAGGACTAGTAAGCCATCCATCCCGGATCTTTGCGGGCTAGTACATTGTTTCCTCTCCTTCTTCTTCTTCATAAACTCATTTTCATACAATCTTGTTTCCCAATCTAAGCACCATTGGCCTTGCAGAGGGCCTTGATGGCGGGAAGGACAACCTCTGGAAAAAATTAAGTTAGTTTTTGTTCGGGATTGTCCACAGCTGGAGAGAAAGAGGGGGGAAAGGAAAACAAGGGCAGACGAACCAAGGGCAGTCTTGACACCGCAAGCGCCGACGATGCAGCCAGCAGCATCGTTCTGCAGCTTGTCGAAGCTCTTGCAGGCACACTTGTAGTCTCGCAGTTCGCAGGTGGTGACCTTTCGGATGGAGATCTCGAGGCAGTTGATGGCGCACGCGGGGACCTGGTCGATGGTTTGGGCCGAGACGGCGGCGACGAGGGCAGCGATGACGAGAGTGAACTTCATTTTGGCGAAGGGTTTTGTGTGTGTTTGGTGAGTTTGGTGAGTGTGTTATTGGATAAGGTTTTGTAGATGCTTGTAGTGAGTTGAGGATGAAGAAGAAGAGTCTGTTGGATAGAAGGAGGGAGAGAGCGTCTTTATAGTTTGAGAGAGATGCCTGATGGATAGAGAGAAGACGGAGAATTGGCTCCTTCGCAGGTTATTCCCCTCGGGACCAGGATCGTTTTGGGAAGGAAGTGGTTTGCCTTCCAACCGGCAGCGCCATGCAACGCCTCACGCCTCCATCTCCATCTCCATCTTGGGGGTTTTTTGTTTTGCTGAGTTACATACATCAGGCCCACCAAACGAAAAGAGACGAGCTTCAGGGGAGGTAATCCACCCCCAGGAAAGGAAAACAGGAGTAGGCAAGAAAAACAAGCATCGTGATCATCATGCCCCCGAATGCTACCCTACCCACTTTGCCTCCCCACGCTTGTAAGTTGTATGTGTTTGACCAGCAAAATAGGGCCATCATCGACGGCATTCTATTCTGCACCTCTTTTCTCCACACCCCACCACACAAACCCGGAGGAGAGTTTCTGCTTTTGCTTTAGGCGGGACGTCGTATTATCCCCTACCTTACCTACATGTGTTCAACGAGGACCAATGTCTTACAGCGGCATGTGTGTAGTTGTTCCTGCAGGTTCGAAAACATGGGGGAAGGGGGAGGGGTTTACGGAGAAAGTCGGGGGATAGCATGTAGTATTGGAGAAAGAAGCATGAGGATAATACATCCATCATTGGACGAAACTCTTTGCTTCCTTCGTTTCTGACATACATGAGCCGTACATGCCTTAGTACGAAAGTCAACCATTCGTATTCGTACGATACTTGATACAGATCTGTATACAGTAAGGTTTCTCCGTTGCTGTCTTGTAATGTTTCCCATTTCTCCTTATTTTCTAGGTTTTGGTTTTACACCATACATCAAATCCCATATAAACGCCGTTGGCGGTGTACGCCTGAGCGACATACTTTTTCCTATCCTTTGGAGTTTATGCAATGTAACTGCGCCCAAAACTCACACTGTTCCTGAGTGGCTTGGTCAGTTATTAGAGACCACATGGAAACGGGCAGAGACCTTGAACCTTGTTTTCCGCATATGGACAATGCTCCTATCATGCTACCACGTTGATATAGGTACCAACGTGGCATAAACCTCTATTTTACCACATTGGATGAAATTAGACTTTATGTGAAGTACCTTACCTTACCTGCATTGCCTACTTACATTACAGCCACTGTAGTTTATCTACCTACACACCCGTCCTCTTTTTCATTTGTATCCCGTCTACCTACCTTAGGTATCTACAAGTCCATACGCCCATTGAATAACGTTGATACCTGCCTACAACAAACCCCCGTAATCTGCTCAGGGGAGGAGGACCTGCATAACCACAGTGGACGAAATACGCGTAGTAGCCCTGTAGCTATAGCGGAGCATCAACCAGGATCGGGCCATCGGCCCCGCCGTTTCGGCATCGTCGACGCCAAATTGATGACCTGCTGTATGCGTGCCTTGGCTTCCATACCTATTAATTACCTTGTCTGTGCATGTTTCTCCATGGGACGTGTTAGAAATGATAACAATACTACTAGAAAATGAGGACAAACAGATAACAAATAGCCATAACGGTTTCGCTCAATTATTTCCCTCATCCAAGAGCACCTTTCCCTTGATTCCGTCCAACTCTCTCCAATCCTGAAGTTGAATGGATGCTCACCAAACAGGCCACAGCAGACACAGGAGCTACCATAGTGGATATACACCACTGTATCCCCCATCCTTTAGCACCTGTAGGTCTGCCGATCAGCCCCCACAACATCCCCGCGTACGACCCTCTTTCGCACCCTCTTTTCCCCGCGCCGCTCGATATTTGCCCCTCCAAGCCCACGATCTTACTCCTCCTCCGCTTCTTACTACTACAGCAAAAAGGCATGACCAAGGTATAATGCCATGTATGTGTGTGCAAAGTAACTCCTAGCCCAGATGGGGGCTTTCTCCACCAGCTACTTTGCTGTGCATAATTAATACTCCGTACCCCTAATTTCATACCTCTTTTTTGCATGTTTCTACAGTAACATCCATCCATTGACGATTATTATGCCGCGGTGGAGTTTCTGGGGTAAAAGACCCGATACTGCCCGTTCTGCTATATCCTCCTATTTGGATAGGGACTACCAAGTGTGGTTTATTTACCAATAAATCAGTTTCAATACATGGGAAATTATCATACACTGTAAAAAGAAACAACATCATACTTGTCTGTGCCTCAGCCCGGTGGATTATACCATTCCCCTCACCATTGCCATTTCCACCCTCACAGCTGTCCCGCATTTTTGAGGCTAACATCATGTAAGTCCCCAACCTCGTATTCTATCCCATGATTCCACCACCATAATACATTCACACAAACACATGTGAGAAAAGGACAAAAACCCATTCTGTAACCGGAGATACAAACATCAACCGCCGCCGCCGCCACTCGCTGATCACACCCAGCCGGCCAGCCGGCCTTTCCCCACGTTAAAATCTCCCAGACTCAACAGAGGCTAGGCTAGCCAGATCTCTGCTACCCCATACAATTCGCCCGCCCGTCATGCTGCGCTTTCTCGCGATGCGACTCCGAGATCCTACGTCGTTGCGCTGTGCAAGGGTGCTTGAATGGTCAGACCTCTCATACAATGCATTGCCCGCCAACTCACTTGGACCAATCGAGTCTCACGCCGTCCCTCCCCCGAGTCCGTTCGCATCCCATCAAAGTTTTGCCGCGGGATCTTTTCTCCCATCAGGGTCCATCGAAATAACATCTGATAATTCATCTGACAATTTGCAGTTCAGGCGGACCTGCTTGTCCCACCATTGGGGGTATAGGAAGCAGAAATCGTCGTCGTCTACCATCTTACAGTCACATAGCATCTTTGATATCCCCGCAATCCTCCTCGCTTGTCACCATCCTTCCCCTACCTGCCCACCCTTGCCTTCGCTCCTTCCATGCCGGCCTTTCATGTCTTTGTCCAAAGTTTATCCGCCCCAGTCAAATCATCACCACCTCCATCTGGCCCCTCTCAGATTCCCCACACTGTTTCAACCCAGCGTGACCTTTTCCCAATTGATCGGGCCATCGGCCTCCAACACCCCTCTCTTTGAGATGGCCCTACCGAGCCCCTGGTGAATCTCCGCCTGGAACGGTTCGAACGGAACTCGTTCTCCATCGATGCTGATGTAGCCATCAGCTTGATTCCGGGGTATAATTCGATATGCCGAAATCTTCTTGTACTCGACATGTGGGCTATCGAAGAAGCTCCCGTTCTCAACTCCTAGCAACATCTTGGTGGCTGCAATTGGCGATATGTCCCCGTTGACTGTCACCAGATCCATGCGCCCGTCGGACGCCATGGCAGCCGGGAAAAAGTTGGTATCTGCGGCCATGTACGCCAACTACATCATTGCTCGTCAGCCTCGGTTCTCTTCACATGTAAGTACACACCATCATCGCTTGCACAACTTACATTTCCGCAGTAGAAGTTACCAATCTTGTCATACGAGATCTTCTCCCACCCTTCTGGGATATCGTCTTTGATGGTGCCATACTTCAGTGCTGGCAGGCCCTCGGACTCATCAGTCTCAGCGGCGACCCCATTCGTGACCGGTGCCACCAAGCTTCGATTTTGAATCAGACGCTTGTAGTTTTTCTTAACCTTCTCCTTGTCATCGATCTCAACCTTGACTGCCAAGTCACAAGGGTAGCACCTTCGCCGGAATATTCGCATCATCATGCCCACATCGAAGCGGGCTCCTCCCATCCATCTCAGATTTTCAGTGCCCAAATCACTCTCCGCAATCATGCCCAGCGACTGAGAAAGGAAAGAAACAATACGCCGGTCACCTTGAGATATGGACACAAGATCCAGGGGCATCACCACGCCTTTCACAATCGCCAAGGCTGCCAAGGCTGCTCGATGAGTGCCGTAAAGATTTAAAGACAAGGCGTTGCCTGAACCACATGGAATATGGCTAACGGCCACCGTTGCCATAGCCTTTTTGGCGTCGGGACGTTTTGCCAAACCATTGAATATCTCATGAGGTGTTCCGTCTCCAGAACAGGCCATAATGGTGTCGTATCTGTCAATGTCGCACTTCTCTACAAGATCGGTTGCTTCCCCGCCCCTCGTCAAGGTCACCACGTCTCGTTCCATCCGTGCCGCATCAAGCAGGGGCTTGACGTCCTTTTGCCACTTGCGAAGGGCACCTCCAGGTCCAGAGTTGGGATTAATTAGAACATAGGCTCTCTTTTGGAGCTTTGAGGCACCGTAAGCCCTAGATAAAAGAGTAGACGTAAAGGTTTGGGAACCATCTGTTTCAGAGCTCGACGTAGGAACCGCAAATGTCCATTTCTCAACCTTAAGTGATGATTTGGAAATCTGCGACGCGTAGTCTATTACGAGTTTGCCATTGGTGATCTCCGCCCAGAGGACATTGTACAGTGGTAGAGACAACTTTCCGTTGTTGACTGTTTGATGTGTCAACCAACCGCATACGGCCAAGGGTCAATGAGCCAGAGTCATTACGAACCATAAGTGAGAGATCCAGAGGCCAATTTTTTCATCTTTTGATTATCTGGATCTGCTGAGGCGTCAGTCTCAATTTGTCCAGTACTGCACCACACCTCTCTTAAGGCATAGTCGGGCCGTCTCCCGAAGTCAGCATACCGTAAAACACCACGTCTTTTTCTCCAATCGTCAACGTCTTCTTGTCACCGAGGCCAAGAGTCGTGAGGGCAGCCGCTTCGGCCTCAACTGCCTGACCATCTTCCATCAAAGGCATCGCAGCGAGTCTTGTGCAGCTTGCGAAATCCGAGCTCTCCGTGCTGGCGGAACTGTAGCTCGCCTGGAGAGAGGGAGAGAGAGCGCGGGCGTGTAGTAACCTCAACAGGCGGTGATACGAAAAGAAACAGAGCAAAAAGGCCAAAAAGGGTCGTCTCTCCCTCCTCCCCAAAAAGAATGAATGTGACCCAAAATAAAAAAAAGCGAACGTCGATGTGTTTTGTTGCAAAGGACAAGAAAATGATGCGTGAAAAAAAAAAAGGGTGCTGAAGGTTATGGAAATTGGATCGCCTATGCTGAAAGTGCCCGAGATGACGACGCCACAGCAGACTTGCCAAGTGCTGTACAATTTACTCTACAGGGCTGGCAGCTCCGCCCAGCTGCCTGGGGCTGCAGCTTGCTCCCCCTTGGCGGACTAGGGAGTGGAGGAGCTCCACTGGAATATTGCTTGCATGCCTTGTACTGTAAGCTCCAACTGCTATGCCATGCTTCATCCCATAGCGGGGTAGCTGTACTGAGTAAACACTGGATGCAACCACGGCAACAATACCTACGATTCTGTGTACCGAGGCCAGCTGCATTTACCCGTGAGGCGGTTTTTCAGTCGTCAATGGGTTACAGCAACGACCATTTCAGCCCAGCCCATGTTCAACTGGAAAGTAAATCATAAAAATTTGTTCTTTTTTTTTTTTTTTCATCAGCATTGCCTAATCATCCTGCCAAGGTGATCCATCCACCTTCTTTTTTTTTCGTTGTATCATGATCCATCCCGAAAAACTCCTCCATCCTGCCTAACCGCCCTGCCCCCACCCAAGTCGCACATACACAATTTCCCATACATTCGTAGGCCGAAACATATAGTGTGTATATAGACAGACATGTGTATAGCCCAGCTTTATTGCCTTTTCATGATCATTGTAGTCGGACTTTTAAATCCCAGCCATCATTTCCACACAAGCAGAGTCCCTCTGTTTCCAGTCATGATATTTAATGGCACCCACACCCCCAAATCACCCCCTCAGTCTCCTTAAGCAAGTCTTGTTACCTCTGGCCACTTTGACTGCGCGGCCTTCTTGAAAGCCTCCGTCTCTGAGCTCCTCCAGCTTCTGAGTGTATCGAGAATTTCCGTAGCGTGCGAGAAGTGGATGTTCTCCAAGTCTAGCAGAGCGATGGCCTCCTTTTCACACTTCGCCTTGTCAGCACCAATTGACTTCTTCGCCCTGATGGCAGAGAGAACATGACGAGGGCTCGACTTGTGCTTTGACTGATACTCCTCAATGTACTTGGTTAAATTTGACCCAGCATCGAGGGCCGTGAACTCTTCCTTCAAAGCCTCCAGCGCCTTTGGTGAGATGTCGGATTCAGAGTTGTTCAGCATGTTTCGGAACGACACTACCTGCTCATGTACCCTTGGGTTCTCGGCGTCAATAGAAAGCGCAGCATTGAGACAACGGAGAGCAAGAACATATTTTCCTAAAGAAATGAGGTCAGAACCTAAACACATAATCATACTTGGAGAATCAACACTTACTTCGGCGCATGTAGACTTCAAAGCCAGCTAATTGCGCGTCGATGCTCTTGGGACTGGCCTGGAGCATAGGGCCGACGAATTTCATCGCCGCGGCCAGAGGGTCAGTGGTAGCCGCGAGGGTCAGACCCAGAGGATCCTCATCCTTCTTCTTGGTTTCAGTCGCTGTGGTGCTCTTGTTGGGATCCTGTTTAGCTTGTCTCTCTGCAGCCTCCCTTTCCAGGCGCTGCTGATCCTTCTTAGCCTTCTTCGCGGCCTTCTTCCTAGCCAAAGCGTCCTCCGCGTCCTCCTCCGCTGATCCGTTAACGCCGTTTGCTGATGGCTTGTCTGCCATTTTCAGGTAGATTTTAATGGCATCAAGTGCCGCCCGTGTATACAGGGGATGGTCATGGGCATGATCCTCCCAGCGAACCATGTCGATGTAGGCCCGAACGTGCCCCTTTCTTAACGAAAAGCTGTGGAAGTCGAACTGATCCTCCTGCCACACATCAAAGATATTGCCGACGGCGTGGAAGCGCTTGAGAGCAAGACCAATATTTCCTTCGCGGGCATAGGCTTCGCCGTCTTCTGTCAGATACCAGATACACTGCATATCCAAGAGATCGGCAAGGGGACCACCGACGGTCTCAGCGCGCGTGAAGAGTCCAACTGTCTTCAAAGCCTTCTCGCTCTCGTTGTTCCTGAGCTGATATTTCGCAGCCTTGCTGTTGATATACCGATCCTTGAGGTCCAGCTTACGGGCGTGGTCCATCATCTCTGACGCCTTTTTCAGGTCGCCACCATGTTTCAGTATTCTAGCCTTGGTCATGTGAAAGTCGACACTCTTTGCATCTTTCTCAATAGCCCTATCCACGTACTCCATGGCTTTTGTCAAGTCACGGCTCAAATGATAGTTGTAATGTTGAGCTAGATAGTACAAGCCCGCCGCCTCGCCTTTGTCCTTGCTTGAGGAGTCGGCATCTTGAGAGTTGAGATATTTCTCGGCCAACTCGGCCAGAGTGGTCTTCTTGAACGAGTCCGAGTAGAGGTTCTTCAGGTTAGCAAAGGTAGATGGTACGCCCTTGTTCAGCATCAGAGTTAAGTACTCTCCAGCAGCCGTCTTGAACTCGCCCCCTATACGTATATTAGTATTTTTCGCTTTGACAAAATAGTCTTCTAGTCAAATCATTTTCAAGCTTACCAGTCAGAAAGTCGAGAGGTATGCGTCGAGCGGAGTCACAGCGAGGGTACTTCTGAGAGTATTCGTCATAAATGGCCTTTCGTGCTACCACATCATCCGCGGATATCCCAAGAGCTTCTTCAAGTTTCCCGTAGTAGGCAATATGCTCCGAGTTTCGGTCGAGAAGATCCCTGTATGCCTTTACAGCTTCATCCTTCTTTCCCAGCTTGAAGAGGTAATCGGCACGAGATTCCATCACGGCCAGACGATCCAAGTTGAGCTTAGCAGAGTTCTCCAAATGGTCCAGCGCTCGTTGAATATCACCTTGCTCCGCTATCAAAGAATTCTTGTACATGATTGATTCGGAGTGCTCAACATCGTACCGAGAAGGTGTTGACTTCATTGTACCCTCGTAGGTGGTAAGAACATTCTCTGCTTCTGAAAGATTGCCAGCCAAGTGATGCGCAATCGCAAGAGCTGTCCAACTCTGTCGCAGCTGGGGCTTAGCCTGGAGCATAGCAGTCCGGCTCTGAATGTATCCCTGGTAGTCACGCATCTGGATCTGCAAAATGGCAAGGTCGCGCTGGATCTGCTGGGATTCGGGATCTAGCTTGAGCGCAAATTTGTATGCTTTTATGGCCTCCTCGAAATTCTTGTTGGCCCGGTACAAAAGTCCGTACACATGCCAGCAAATGTGAGACTTCATATCCACTGTCAAAGCTTCCTTGCCCAGCGAGAACGCCTCCTCCGTCTTTCCTTGGCTGTTGAGGATCAGGGCCTTCATGGCCATGGTGTCTCCATGGCGGGGGACCTTTTTGAGAATAACGTCGGCAGTCTTTAGACCGCGCTTGTATTGCTTATCCTCATATGCCCGAATGACAGTTCGGAACTGGGACGCCTCCTTGGGCGCAAGTGGTTGAGGCATCGTTGCGGGCAAATCGAGGGGTAATGCGGAGGGACAAGAGGAATAGAAGGCGCAATCTAGCGGATTAACCCACGGCTAATGGTGTTGAGACTGAATCTTTTGCGAATGGTCGGTTGTGCGCTTCCTGCAAGCTATGTATCGTGCGTATGTTGCTGCCGCCCTGTATGTAGTGCGTAGAGGCAGAACCAGAGTATGAATGTGGAGAGACTAATGGGGGTTGGTCGAGTTATCCACGGCACAGCAAGACAATCCTCCTTTCGCACTGCTCGAAATTCCACGTTCCCGCCCGGCAATCGACGCGTGCCTCGTGAAGTCGCCGTAAGAGATGTTCGAGTGGGGGTAAGGCGAAGCTTCCTTGCAGACGGAAGTCGAGAGAAAGCACTCGCAGTGCGGGTGTGCTTCCGGCGGATCCTCGGAGTTTTGGGTTCTTCCACTGTGTGCTGATCTACACCACAAGCTTGACCCCAAACCCCAACTATAATGGTGGGGCATGTTCGAATTCGAGATGCCGTCATTAATCTTGCAATGCTCACATGTTTTTGGTTGAGCGTGCAAATGTACTGTAGAAAGCATGCCGTTTTACACATCGTTAAAAGCCGTAGAATAGGTAGTGGGTTGATCACCAATGAATCATCACTCTAATTCTAGCCAAGAAATCATGACGCACGGCTCGTCCAGGGTACAACCCTTGTAACAGATGGTCTGAATGTTCTGGAATTGAGGCTAGATGGTCTAACATCGCGAGGCACTGCTATACATACAGGTGTTATACACTTTGGTGTCTATTTTACAAGCCATATCCTCGTCGCAAGAGCCGCAGTCACAGGTGGTTTGTACTGAAGCTCCCCCATTCTTTTCCTCTCCCGCCTCAGAGCTTCCTTGCATGATCGAGTCGAATATCATCATGTCATAATACGGTAGCCGGTTTGCTCAAACCTGCCTGCTTCAAAGCGTGAGCATCCTTCCACGCGCCAACAGCGCTCTCCCAGCTCTGCCCTGTGTAGCCACATCTTTCTTGAACAACATTCCAGGTCCGACTGCGCACAATATTCTCGACACTCCTCTCCTGGCGCACCAGCATCGCAAGAGACTGCGTGCGAGCTTCGCGTGGGAAAAACCGCCCGGAGTATGGATCCAGTCGTTCATCCACCACCCTGTGACGGTCTTTTTCGCCCTCCATCTCCCTTAGTGTTGCTTCTGGGTCATTTGGGTCGGGACTTGCGGCGACGAGAGCGCAGTAGTTGAGAACTTCGGCTCGGGCCTGCCATGACGGAAATAGCACTCTCTCTTTGAAAGTTTCACATGATTGTGGATTGACGTGACTAGAGGATGACTTCGGGATGCGCTGGGATGTTGATGTAGGATCGAAGCCTCTGGAGGCTGGCGTGATTAGTGCATTGAGGTTTTGAGCTATGGAGTCGTCGATTGTCGATCGGGAGAGCCTCAAGAAATCTATTATGCAATGAGCGACAGGTACTTTTTCCCACAGAGTATCAGAGCTGGGTACATACCACGCAGAGTAGTGGAGGAGAAGCAGAATTGGGGCGATAGCGTTGGCGTGGTGGAAGGCTGGGACATGATCCGTCTCGGTGGTGGAGAGTTGGAGCTGCCACCGGAAACCTCGGTTGCAGGAGCAGCGCTTATCCAGAGTGATTTAGCCAGCGTGAAGACTGAAACCGTATGTTGTAGAAAGAGGGTTAATGCTACACGAAAAGAAGACGTAGCAGGCGTGGTACGGTTGTGTTCAAGTTGAGGATTTGCCTTTGGAAGTGGTGACGTGAGATACCTTTGGTAGCTAGGCTTGTCGCCGAATCCCGCTGACCAAGCTTCTTCCAGGTGAGCAGGGCGGGGCGGGTCCGGACATACAACGGAGCTTGACGGAGCGGCTTTGTAGCATGAAGCAGTTTCAGTTATCAGTTATCAAGCACTTGACAATATCCGTAGCTCTCGGGGCTGGGGAGTATTTATGAAATGCATTTTGAATCAGTTTCAAAAACCCCTTTTACACTCTTTACTAAATCAACCTGTATAGAAATATGACAGTAGATCAAAGCACACAGATTTCTAGGCTCAATATTGACCCTCTAGGGTATTTGCATAACACGAGGCTAGTCACATTATGCTTTGAGTATTGTATAGAGACCGTATCGTTTGTGAAACTGGTTCGCTTGCCTTTTCCTTTTGGCCTATTCAATGGAATGTTATTAAATTCCCTATCCGTTCCTGTCGTTCATGGCTCCATTATCTTTACTTTTCCCGTTCTTAATAAAGCTTCCACGCAATCTTTTTCCACCATTATAGTTCTGCCCACTCACTTTCAACAGGAATTTTGAACCCAGATGCGCGCAGCTTCTGGAAGACACCCGTAGGATCATACTTGGCCGCCGCCTCCCGCAACTTCGCCAAGGCCGCCTTGCCAAGCGACGCCATCACATCCTGGCTGCTATGAGAATAATTGAGGTACCGCCAATTCCACTTGAGCCCCAACGACTCGGCATAGTCGTCGATATCCTTGACGTACGCGGCAATCAAGGGTAGCGCGAGCTTCTCGGTCTCGGCGCTGTTAAAGGCCACGGTGACTAGGAACATTTGGCCATTGCCGTCGAGGATGTACTTGTCCAGCCCCATGACATTGCCGCCGTTGGCGATGCCCTTTTTGACAATAGACTTTGTGATTGGCTGGATGAGGCAGAGTGTGTAGAGGTCTGATGAGGATGATGGGGCAATTTGTTCCAGCGCGGCGTTGAGGCCAGAGAACTTGTTGACGGCGTAGTTTATTGGGCGAGGGTCGTTTTTGAAGGAAGCCGAAAGCCAGATGTTGCTATAAGTTGCCTGTCAGCTTTATTTTCTTCTTCGCAGCGGTGTAGGGCCGTAATTCAATATGTTTGGGAGAAGATGCTTACTGTGAACCAGCGGGTTGACCCTCACCGAGCTCTTGGATAAGAGTCGACAGTTTGTCAACCCGGGTAGTGTCTTCATATATGCCTGGAACAGCATAAAAGCCGTCAAAGGCTGCTGCTTTGGGTTCTGCAACTGTGTTATAAAGCGCAGCATTAATTATAGTACCACCCACTGCTTGGGGCAGATATGCCCAGTAGATAATCGCCGAGCTATTCTCATCCTTGTGCACGTTTTCGGTAAAATCTACGAGAGCATCGATGACGGCCGGGCCCGACTTGAGATTGTAGAATATGTTGCCTCCCCAAACCACTGGTTTCTGAGGATTAGCAAACTCAATGGGATACATGTCGAACCGGGTGACGAGGCCCAAGTTGCCACTGCCTCCCTTGAGGCCACGCCATAGATCTGGGTTACTTGTGGCATTTGCATTAACGATATCGCCGTTGGCGAGCACAACTTCAAAGTTGGCCACGGTATCACAGCCCATGCCATGAGAGGCCGAGTGAAAAGAGTTGCCGCCTCCTGTGAGGAATCCAGCAGTGCCAACCGTGCCAGCACGGCCTCCTGTGACGACTACGCCATGAGGAGCCAATGTTCCGTAGACGGTTTGCCAGCTTGTACCAGGAGGGATCGAAGCCAATCTACTGTTGGCGTCCCAGGTTGTGGCGTTCATGTTCCCTTGGACACCATCAGTTTCTGTTTTAAATCACCGCACGCACATGATCTACCTCTACATTAAATACACAATAAAAACAAAACGCCACTCTACATCGAAGCTAAAAGGAGAGTGAGATAGATTAGAAACGGCTCTTACCAAAGTCGATGGTGACACCATCTTTGACCGCGTTTGACAGGGGAAAGGAGCCATGTCCGCCCCCGCGGACTCCAAAGGGGCAATCACCAGCTACCAGAGACTTGATGATGGCAGAGACGTCCTTGGCCGTGGATGGCTGCACCAGGCACCAGGACTGCAAAGCTGCGCTTCTAGACCAGTAAGACCCGAGGCGGGCCTCATAGGCTTCTGAATTGGGCATGTATACCTTGCCATTGAGGCCGGCATTGTGTTCAAGATCTTGGCACTATAATATGGAGCAATTGAAGGTAAGTTCAACCAAAGAGTTAGCATGTGTGGTGGTTTATCCCCCCCGTTCATTCATCGTGTGTAAGTCGTATGACTTTGCTTATCGCCTTTTGCATTTTCCCCATGTTTTCTTTCCCCTTCGTTTAACTCGTTTGGGCCAAGTGCTCAGCCCTGACACATTTGTCTTTCGCCATTTCCCCATCTCATGCATTCTGCTCACGCGCGCGCGTGCGCTCATTGCCAGCAAATGCAAGTAAGCACCGGAGAGAGGAAAAAGAAGCACTAGCCTAGACCACCAAACTTATGGTGTCGTTGCATGATATATCGATTTTGGGGTGAGGTGAGAGTGGGTGAGTGAGAGAGACTGAGAGAGACTGGAAAGGTCTGTGTGGGAAAAAGAAACGCTTATGTGTTGGCAGAGATGGAGGGGCGGCAGGGAGAGGAAGAGCAGGGACAGGGTATGTATTATAGAGTAGCGCGGATACAGCAATGGGGCTTGTTTGTATTTACAGCGTGTGTGTATTCTAGTACAAAGTATAAAAAGGCGATTTGTATAAAAATGCGAGGAACAGGGAGAGAGAGAGAGAGAGAGAGAGAGAGAGAGAGAGTATATTATGATGGAAATGTACTAACACAGCTCGAGATGATGGCCTGGTGGCGATCCGATGGGCTTGCCGCTGTGGCAATGGCATTGCCGCTGAGGGCTAAAATGAGGATCCTTGATCCAACCATTGTGACGTCTATTTACTTTTTCCTTCCCTTGGCTGGCCAAGTGAGGCGAAAGCCGAGAAAAAAAAGCCCAGCTGCTGGTATTAGTGATGGGGTCCAAGGGGGGCCGGCCAGGTAGGCTTTGGATTGAAACTCGATTGAGGAAAGGGACAACGATGACAGGTCACCACCACGACTTGAAGCTCTATAATATGGGGCAGATAGCAGGATGTCTTGTCGAGATGTGTGTGAGTGTGAGTGTGTGCAACCAATCAGGGAGGAGGCACAGAGTCAATGCGTAGAGCCGCGCTGACGGAGTTTTCGGAGACGGGAGAGATGGCTCGCAAGGTAGGCGGATATCGGATGTCGAGGGTGGCGAACGGCACAGAAATGGAATCAGAGATGGAGCTTGTTTCCTGACCCAAGCCCTCGGGGAGAAAAGAGACCTTGCCAAAGAAAGCAGGCAGGCTCAGCGGCGAACGCTGTACTAATTGATGAGAATAAAGGCGCTCATACACCAGAGATATCACGGAGTTGTGCTGACCGTTTGCGGCACGTTTGAACTGGTGAGGAGAGGAGGAGGGGATGTGGTTGGTGATGGGGGCAGAGAGCAACGGCTTTATTGCCTACATGACGATTGCAGAGTTACGGTATCAATGCGTGATTTTCTCTATTCATCTGTTGGTTCTGATGCCAGATGATGATTAGGGTTCGAGCGCCACTGAAGGGAGAGTGACACTGATGGGGTGACACTGAAAGCAAAAAGCACGTCTGCACGAAAGCAGCGACGGACAGCATCTCATACATACATACATACACATGCTTGTCTGCAGGCAGATACACCTAGGTATGTGATGGATGAGGCTTTTGCGGTTACTATTATGGCCTACGTAGTGTGAAAGTAATGTGACCTGGAGCCGTTTGGTGAGCCGTTTGTTTTGTGTGTGTTGGGATGGATGCCACGACTCTGAACCCTGGACGGGAGGAGAAGTCGCTATTTGTGGACTTGGAGGCATGGCAACGGGGAGGAAACATCCAGGATGTATTTAAAATGAGACGTAGTAGTGGATGCCGTCTAGTCACTCCCTATAAATAGCTGAAGATGTGTTTGAGAGTGTTTGAGTCATGGTGCTGGTAGATGAGAACTCATGATGATGAGAAGAAAAGATAGAGTGAGTGTTTGCAATGGTGACTGATGGAAGCATACGTACCCAGAGAACTCTCTCCTGTAGATGCTGACAACCTTGACCTCCATCTACATTCTATTGAATGCCACAGAAGGGGTGGTGATGAGTAGACCTTCAAAAGGTGCAACAAAACAGTGATGAGTAATGAGACAGACTTTCTGTAAACGGTAGTTGTATCGCGGCGAAAGCTCCAGAGTTTCATGCCGAGGCAGGACATGATGACTTTCCAATCTTGCCAGAACAAAAGGGGGGGAGGGGGACCATATCGAGTGATCTGAAGTGGTTTAGGTAAAGGCTGTCTGTCAAACTTGACACGTCCTGCAGAGATGTCTGTCCTTTCTACCCCCCCCCCCCCCCGTAGCCCCGTAGCCCCGTTTCCGTCCCGTCTTGTCTTGAGGATGGAACTCGCAAGGCCACGATTGGCCCAAAATCCCCAGTCCAAGTCCCGAACCAACAACAAAACGTTACAACAGACCGGGGGGTGGTTGCTGTTGAAGTGAACTACTAAGGTAAACCTGTGCTTACCAGGGTTTGAGTGTCAAGCGTCAGCAGAAGAGACGGGCTGAGTGAGCTGCTTCGGGCTGAAGTGGCCAAACCCCCTGCAAGTCTGCGACATATCGGAAGCCAAGCCGTGGCGTGACGCTTCCCGTGCCGGGGGCCTACTAATAATAAGAAAGTGTGATTTGGTTACCTGATGTTTGTAATAATACCGTAGTACAGTGCTTAGCGTGAGATGTTATGATCGGAGGTTACATGGCCACGCCTTCCCCCCCCCCTTCCCACTCGACCCCGTTTTCGCTGTGCTTGTGTGTCTCTTGTGAGTTTGCTTTTTTTCTTCTTTCTTATCCGTATCCCTGGTCCACACGCGTCCGAAGCTTCTCGGGGGCTCTTGCGGGACATGCGATGGTAAACATGGGGAAAATTATCATCTTATGGCGGAGGATTGATTACCGGTGGTACAAATTGCATCGGACACGGGACGACGATGCCGACAAAGATGTGCGATTTGCATAGCCCGGGGAGAAAGGTGATTCGATGTAGCTTGACAAATGTTATGTGCCATCACAGTGTGATGGATGCATGTTTCTACTTGTACTACTACAAAATCATCACAGCGACTATTACTACCTACTAGTAGCCAACACAATCCCCAACGGTTCTCTCTCCCGACTTGTCGGATAATAGAAAGCAGATCTATCCAGCGAGTGGGATGTCATTCCCCACCGGTTGGTGCTACCATCCCCATTCCCATAAGCCAACCAACACACACACACACGTCAAAAGAAGCCCCATCACGGTGTGCTTTCCATCTGCGGCTCCTCCTACGGGTATGAAATCTGACGGCAGAGGGGGAGGGGGGAAGCGGCCGGCCGGCAGAAGATGTGATTGCCAAGGATGATGCAGGGTCCTTGCTGGTGAATCTCGGTAGGCTGGAGAGTCCGGGGTGTGTCTGCCTACATTCATTCGTACATGTCAGTGTAGGTGAAAGGATCTGACAAGAGACGGAAACGGAAACAGACAGAGATTAAAGTGATAATGATTACTATGTATGTACATGCTATCTTTATACATAACACCGGACCACCTCCCGCGCCCGCGTGGTTCACACATTCCAGCCCTGTGAGGTTTCCACAACAAGTTCCATCACGTTGTTTGCTTGCTCTCTACACAAACAAGTATCACCTTATTACCAAGTTGTTATTAATTCATTACTTATTTTACCCATCATCTTGTTGCTTGCTATTGTCAACCGTTATTGTTGTTGTCTGTTGTCTGTTCTGTGTTGTTGGATGATCAAAAACCCGCCACTCTGGTTCCCCCAATCTGTCACCTCTCACAAATCTAAACCTGAGAAAAACGGTCCCTTGAGCTGTCTTTTTTTTTCTTGCCAGAAGGAAATAAAATAAAAGACGGAAACGAGCAAGAGAGAGCGAGCTCGCCCCCAAAGATAACCAGCCCAGCCCGACCCCACGGCTTGCCCCAAAACCCGAAAAAAAGAAAGGAAAAAACACAAAGAAAAGAAAACCGTATTAGCTGGCCACTCCTCTCCGCCAACAAACAAAGAAATCGGAAACACGACAAAAAAAAACCGACAGTGGAGGAAGGAAAGAAAGAAAAGGAAGAAAAGGAAGCACTACCGTCGCCCGCCCTACACAAACCTTTCCTGCCCTGCGCCTGACGCCTCTTTTGGTGAAAAAACCTACCTGTTCAGATCAGATCTACGCAATCTTTTGAGACTGCCACCATTTCTTTTTTATTGTTTGCGAGTGATAATATCGATCGATTCAGAAGGGGAACAAAAGTGGTTATTGCGCTGCTTCTTTTCGGAAAAGATTCAGACTCGAAAAACCTAAACGCCGAACAACAACTCCACGGGACCTACGACTGACAGACTGGCCGGAGGTGGTCTCTTCACGGGTTTGCCCGCCCTTTGATTAAAGGGTCACAGTCCGGAGATCTCATCTTGGCTGTTGTCTTCTTCTCTCTTTCTCCGTCATTTGGCGTTCTTGTTCGCCGTCCTCTCCCTCTCTTTGGTCTCCAATTTGTCTGCTTCGACGGCTTTTCGCCTTAATTCCCTTTGATCACCACATTCCTCCCAAATGTCCTCGCTACAATGCCAACAATCGACGGTTTTATGACCGTTCTGCCCCCGCCTGAGGGCTACATCGTCGACTTTGACCATCCGCAGCGGCAGGGTGTTCCTCATGCCTACTGGGTGACGGGTGTAGGCACAATCCTGAGCCTGGTGATGATTGCGCAGAGATTATATACAAAGCTTGTGTTCGTTGGCAGGCTGCAAATTGACGATGGTATGTACGCT
Source organism: Zelopaecilomyces penicillatus (assembly GCA_005765155.1). Classification (NCBI taxonomy): domain Eukaryota; kingdom Fungi; phylum Ascomycota; class Sordariomycetes; order Hypocreales; family Pseudodiploosporaceae; genus Zelopaecilomyces; species Zelopaecilomyces penicillatus. The sequence goes on from VCCP01000006.1 coordinate 537,941, forward strand.
CTTTCTAGTTTGGTATTTTTTTTTTTTACGGGGAGTGAGTTCTGTTGCTAATGAGATGGTTTGATCTAGTTTTCTTGGTTCTCGCTTGGGTAAGTGAATGAATGTGTGGAGGTGTATAGAAAAGAGTTCTTGTATTAACATATAGTTCTGAAGGTGGTTTCACTCACTACCATTGCGCTTTGTCTTCGTAAGTTTTATCCTACATAGAAGCATTTTCAGAGACACCTCCTTTGATGTGGTATATCAAAACTGACAACACCATATTAGACATGTTTGCCACTGGCTCAGGCGGAATCCACGGTTGGGAACTCCCCATGGACAAGCTTGACATTTATATGGTGGTAAGTAGCTGAATCTGGAGAGAGTTTCAATGAATTATCTCTTGCGCCGTTAGATTAAATGGATAGGCGGCTGATCTATTCCAGGACGTATATCTTGCAGCAGCAATGTACATTGTCGGCGGCAGTCTAGCCAAACTTTCACTCCTCATCTTTTACTTTCGACTGTCGCCACAGACCTGGTTCATGGTGGCAATCTGGTCAACAATACTCTTCATCTCTGGCTACACAATCGCCATCTTCTTCGCCCTCATCTTTGCGTGTAACCCCATCTCGAAAAGCTGGGATTATCGCGTCATCGAAGGCCAGTGCGTCAACCGACCAGCTTTGTATATTGCTACCGCTGCAGTAAATATTGCTTCAGACGTCATTTTATTCTGTCTCCCGATTCCTATCGTCTTTAAACTCCAAATTCCCCGACGACAAAAATTTGGATTACTTCTCATCTTCCTTCTGGGTTCGTTGTGAGTTTTATGCTTGATTGACTTATAGAAGTGAAACCTGATCACAAGCTAATCCTAAACATTAGGACCATTGTCACATCCATTGTTCGCATGACGATTCTTCCAGCCATGCTCACAAGCCCGGACCAAACATGGGTTGTGTCGTGGGCGACTGTTTGGGTGTAAGAAAGCCCCCCCGTCAATATAAACCTAACCTATCTTGAAGTCTGCCTCTTGAAAACTATAACTAACTCGGTTGACATTTTGCAGTCTTGTTGAAGCGAATCTGATCATCATATGCGCGTCATTACCAACATTACGAAAGTTCCTCAAACATGTGGCACCAAAACTAGTTGGAGAGAGCATCACAAGAAGCCGTGACAAAGGGAAAGAGAGTGGTGGATCTGCACCTCCTTCAGCCCTGAGGACGATAGGCATGATCAGTACATCAGACGCGAGGAGAAACAGGCGCGGAGAATACTCCCGATTCGACCCGGACGAAGATGATGAGGAACAAGGTGTTGCTGTACATGAGGAACCGAGCGAGTCCTACACGTTGACGAACTTCGCGACAAAGACCTCGACGATAAAGTTTCCCCCACCGTCCTTTGCACAAAGGGGCAACGCCAAAGCCTGGGGAGAGGACCGTTGACAAGACGACGAGTTTCAGAGGGGAAGTGGTTTTGCCTATGCAAACCAACAACATGACAACTGTTACGGGGGGCTGAAAAAAGAAAAAAGGGATGGACAAGGTGCATTGAACAGCGATCAGCGAGGCTACTTTTGCTTTTATTTCTTGGTTGATGATGACGACACATCTGGATAGGGATGACCGTATGAGGGCATTGACGGACATGTCAGACTGAGTGTTGACTTTCAGGTTTTCCCTACATTACCTGATATGTCCAGGCATTTCATTTATACGAATTGCCATACTTTGGCAAAGGGCAGTTGTTTTTATAGCATTTTGGGGGGAAAGGGGAAAGTCAAACGGCGGCGCACGGGGGAGCATTTGCATACAGGGAAGTTTGGGGATGGGCATCACATGGTTTGCTTTTTATTCACGGACACACACACACAAAGGGGAGTTTTCTAGGGTTTGATCGGCATAGGGGAAATGGGGGTTGGAGGCAATCATGACTTTGTTTAGCAATGATACCCAATGCATATCTCATAATATCAACAGCGGGACATTAAATGCACATTCTAAGCGATGCATTTCAGTAATATCGTGCTTTGTGAATTTTCAACAGTTTACTTATTGACAAGTTTGATGATGTGAGACTCGTTATGCTAATGCTGGTATTCTCACGGTCTTGAAGATGGAACTCTTGAGAAAAAAAGTGGTAGGGAGTTATACAGTTTGGCGTGTTGTGAAGCATCTTTCTGTGCATAATTATTCAATGGCTGTATAATTTGCATTTCCGACACATCTTTCAATTATCACATGGAAGGCTTCCGTAGCTCAGTTGGTTAGAGCATCGTACTAATACTTATGCATCCGCTTATATTTAGTGATGCGAGGGTCGCAGGTTCAAGCCCTGCCGGGAGCATAGCTCTTGATGCCGTCCAATTTTTTGGCTTTTGCAACAAAACAACATGCCTGTGAAACTCTGGTTTCTTTTTGTTGCTACTATATTTTGAGGTCATTATGCAATTTTCGCAACTCTAGAATGGCATCTATTAGATGCAAATGTGATTCTTTTTTTGTGTAACACTGCAAAAGATAGCCGACCGTTTTATGTGCTGAATTTGCCAAAGTGTGGTTAGTCAGCCTCAAGATCCTTGAAGCAAGTACATCGTTAGAAACAATTTCGATGCTTCAACACTTTTGGGTTTCGGCATGACTACCTCAGCACCGTCAACCTCGGTGCTCAACCTCAATGCGCTGTTTGACAATCCCCTATTCGCGGGAGGCATTGGCCTCGCCTCCCTCGGCGCAGCTGCCGCTTTCGCTCGCAAAGGAGCGATAGTGGCTCTCGGCGCTGCCCGTCGACGGCTTCTCGTCAATGTCGAAATCAGCAAACAAGATCCTGCGTATCCATGGATTTTAGCATGGCTATCGCAGCCGCGTGCGACTCCGGGCTTTATAGCGTCACGGCTTACACGGATTCACAACCTATCGGTTTCAACGGCGACTTCATCACGGGGGTCTGCGACTGGCGGGCCGATCAATGCGCATTTCTTCCTTCAACCAGGATATGGCCGACATATTGTCAAGTTTGGCAATGCGTTTATTGCAGTCAATCGAGAAAAGCACAACACTGCGAACATGAATACGGGCGAGCCGCATGAGATTGTTCAGCTGACGACGCTGTGGGCGCACCGTCATGTCTTTGAGGAGCTGTTTAGCGAAGCTCATGAGCTTGCGGCCAAGGCTAACGAGGGCAAGACGGTGGTATACTCTGCGCGGGGGATGGAGTGGGCGCCTCTGGGTGATTCAAGGAAGAAGAGGCCACTTGGTTCGGTTATACTGGATGACGGTGTCAAGGAGAGCATTGTGGCAGATGTCAGGGACTTTCTGTCAAGGCAGCAGTGGTATGTGGATCGAGGCATTCCTTATCGAAGGGGATATCTGTTATATGGACCGCCAGGCAGTGGTAAAAGTTCCTTTATTCAAGCGCTTGCGGGAGAGCTTGACTTTGCGGTGGCCATGATTAACCTCAGTGAAATGGGGATGACGGACGACAAATTAGCCTACCTCTTGACGAAGCTACCCAAGCGGAGCTTACTTCTTCTCGAAGACGCTGATGCTGCGTTTGTCAATCGTCGGCAACGAGATTCAGACGGCTACAGTGGTGCCAGTGTGACATTCTCCGGTCTCCTGAATGCCTTGGATGGCATCGCAGCTGGAGAAGAGCGCATCGCATTCTTAACAACCAACCACATCGAGCGATTAGACCCCGCCCTAATACGACCGGGTCGAGTTGACATGATGCTCAAAATAGGTGATGCGACCCGATTTCAAGCCGCGCACATGTGGGACCGCTTCTACGGAGACACAGACAAGGACCACTCCGCCAGAGAGCGGTTCCTCAACCGGCTGGAAGAGCTCGGGCTTTTCGGGGTGTATACAGATGGAAAACCTTCAAGCAGGCATACAAGCACTGCTGCGATTCAGGGCTTGTTTCTGTTTAATAAGAATGACATGGAGGGGGCTATTGATATGGCCGAGGGGTTGATTCCGAGGACGTTTGAGGCAGAAGATATGCACTCGAATGGAGATGCTAAGCCGGCTTCTTGATTGAAAAAAGAAAGAGGAAGCATTGTGTAATGATTATTCTTGTACCAACAATTCTGTGTAGGTATTGTCGACATGTAAAATCTGGAGATGCCCACATGGCTTGTACTATACTCACCACTGGAGAATGGCCCTAAAGAGGAAGAGATGGAATAAAGAATAAATGTGTAAAACTTTTGATGGCCTCATGAATAGAACTTGCTGTAGAATCAAAGACTAGAATTCAGAGGCAGGCAAGGATGTTGGTAGTCGCTGTAGCTGCCTGGCTGTTAGAGGCGTTGCGCCACCACAGCGAGGCTGAATCGAGACATCGTGAATGCCGAGTCCTTGCACACACTATAAATCTACCCTGTTAGTCACGCCTGATGACTCTTTTAGAAAACATACAACACAGCCAGACATAGAACAGTTTCTCACCTTCGACTTATCAAAATTCAGAGATTTTTTCTTCTTTCATCGTCAGAAATGTCAAGTTCAAACCAGCGCACGCTGGATACATGGTTATCAAATCCAGCACCAGAAACCACAGCAGCACAACCAGCATCATCATCACCATCAGCATCAGCTCCATCAGCGCCTCGCTCGCGGAATAATAACCGCTCCAACGATACTTGGACAGCCGCAGGAACCATGGCAGATTCATCTTCTAGACGCCCAAACAACCACTCGCGCCAGCGATCAGATCTCGCCGCCATTGCTACAGAAACTAAAACCGTTCTCCCAGATATCTTAAAACACCTACCCAACATCACAGCCGCCAAATCAGAATGCCATTATGTCGACCGACTACCTCCCCTCAAAGCCGCAGACTGCCCTCGGAGAACACCCTCAGGTACAGCTACCATCCGCATCATCAACGATGATACCATCAATGTAGCGATTTCCCTTGCCGCTGGAAAGGGACCCGAGTCTGGCCGCGTCGCTGTCTTGAATATGGCTAGTAATGTAAGCCCCGGTGGAGGATGGATTAGAGGAGCTCTAGCACAAGAAGAAGCGCTCTGCTATCGAAGCTCGCTCTACCTATCTCTTCATCGCCGATACTACCCCTGGAAACAAAGCCAGGGCCTCTACTCCCCGGACGTCGTCATCATACGATCTGACATGCCTTCCGGTCACACCCTCCTCTATCCAGACATCAAACCCGCCGACCTCCCCATCATCAGCGTTCTCAGCGTCGCTGCCCTACGTCGGCCTGAAACCCGTGTCTTTGTTGAGACGTTAGCAGATGGCTCAGAGGTCGAGAGGCTCGTGTATACGAACCCCGTTGCGCGTGAGCTGATGAAGGGCAAGATGAGGCTTTCGTTGCGTATGGCGGCTCATAGGGGCCATGGGCTGTTGGTGTTGGGGGCGCTGGGGTGTGGTGCGTTTAAGAATCCCAAAGAGGAGGTGGCGGCGTGTTGGTTGGAGGTTTTGCAGGAGGTGGAGTTTCGGGGGGGGTGGTGGGAGGAGGTTTGGTTTGCGGTGTATGATAGGAGGAATGAGGGGAACTTTGAGGTGTTTGAGAACGTTCTCGGAGGCGTGGAGGTTTAATTCAGAATTATTGAGGTTGTGGCCAGTGGATTATGGTATAGAGTACCCCTTGAACAAATGAATGTTTCTACTACTTTGTTTGTTTACGATAATCACATCCCCTGGTAGCTTTACGCCTTTTTATCTTGACTATGGCCCTGCAAGGATAGGAAGGGCGACTTTACCTTTATTGAGAATTGATTAGGTCATTGAATATGACGGAACGAGCATCTCAACAATGTCGATGATACACATGAGAGAGGTGACTGGTAAAAGAAAATGTCAATTCTTATCTATCAGACGCCATCAAAAGTTAGATCATTCTTGAACGCTATCATATAATCACACAGATCAAAGACCATTCGTCTATTTGCTTTAACTCAAAACAGAAAAATACACCAAGCTCCGAAGCAAAAAGACCTACACCTAGCAAATATCTCTAAATCTCAACACCACAAACCTTCCTGCTGCATATGTCATTACCAGAGTTGACCCCATAAAACTAGTGATTGACTTTGCCTGTCTATACTCTAATGGCAGGCGTAACAGGCGATCTCCTCTGTACATCACCCATCCTTCAAACGTGTTCAACCAGTAGCCATGGAAACAGGATTTAAGCGGTATAACGGATAGATTCGGCAGTCCTGGCAGAAAAACACTTCCAATGCTGGTGTGTAAGAGCTGATCAGTTGCATCGAATGAGAGGCTGGACCCATCGAACACGATGGAGAGAAAATGTAGACACTGCCCAGCCTCTACATCCCAGATCTTGATGCAAGTTTCCGAGGCTGCAGCAATGAGGAGGGAATTAGAAGAAAAAGACTGAGATAGGATTTTGGGGCCGTGTCCGGCAAGTGTTCGCAAACACCGCTCAAATGGTCGTTCATAGATTCCGATAGAATCCTGGTGAGAGACTGCCATAATACGCGCATTGGGAGCAACGTTAATCTTGTCACTAATGATACCATCGATATAAAATTCATTGTGGACAGGTTTTCCTTTTAAAAAGTCAGAAACCTCAATGATATGGGCACGGCGGTCTTTGACAAAAGTCAAAGTCAAAGCATAGGAGTTGTGTGCTAGAACAAGTTGGCATAATCCTAGAGCTGAACTGGCATAACTGCCGAGATTTCGAATAATCTTTTGTTCATAAACATCCCATACCAATAGATCGATGTTCATGCCCCAGTATGCGAGAAATCGAGAGTCATGGGAGAATGCAAAGCAGAGAATTCTCGGAGATATGTTGTGGTGAGGCAATTCTAGGCAATGGCCATCAGCCATACGACATATGCTTGACTTATAGCCGTGACTCGTAAAGTGTGTTGCATCCGGCGATATCACAGCCTGGCATACCACACCTCCAATCGCCGAGAAAATTGGGGGCTCATTACACATTGGATAGGGCTTCTCGACATGACTCATGGCATCAGCGTCCTCCTTCGTCATCTGATATATCCAATCGTGCCATAACTCTGCGGAGCCCGTACCGGCCTGCTCGTATCTGTCAACCCCTAACCTTGTTTGGGAGTCCCAAATTCGTACACCTTTCATGAAGGCAGAAGCGAGAAACCGTGAATCGGAAGAAAAGCTAGTACAGGATCCTCCGAACGTGCACAGAGCCTGAGCCGTTGTTGCGTCCCAGATGCAAGTATCACGGTGAGGACACGAGGAAAGAAGAAGCTGTGAATCATGCGAAAAGGAAATGGTGGAATAGTTTCTTTTTGTTGGTATGGATAACGAGTATTCATTTGTTGTCATGTCCCAAATCCTTATTTCTTTCATGTCCTTCTCACCCAATAAATCGCCACGAGCAAAGAAAGCGATTCGGTTGGAATCATGTGAGATAGCTACGCCTTGGAAGGCGTAATTGGCTTCTTCGATAGTATGGAGACAAACTCCAGTTGTAGTATCCCAAAGCTTGATCTCATCAGCGCACGATGCAAGAAGCCGGGAGTTGCTTGAGACGGCAATTGCATTGGGCTTGGTTAGATGGCCCACAAGCCTCCGTATACACTCGCCAGTCACAGGATTCCATAGAGTGACGGCTTCATCGCCAAAATCATGGGAAATAGACGCAATAAAGCTCGAGTCGCCTGCAAAGGCGATTGCAAAGGCTGAACTGCCATGCGTCATACCCAGCTGGAGACGTTCCCAAGTCTTCGTATTCCATGTAGTAATGCCACAATCACGGCCCACAACAGCAAGAAGTTCAGAGTTGTGAGAGAACTCGAGTGAAAATCCCGTGAAAAGGCATTTGAGAATCTGCAAACAGATACCCATAGCGGTGCTCCAAATCCTGACAGTGTTGTCATAGGACGCAGATGCGATGAGAGTTGAGTCGTGGGAATATGCAATCGCTGTGATACTATTGGAATGGCCCTCCAATCGCTTACTCCAAGAAGTCCATTGCGTACTCAGACCGGAAACCTTTGGTAAGGGAGTAAAGGTTTTATTTGCAAAAGTCTGCTTTATAATGCTTTTGTCGGGAGAAAAGGGTAACGCCGAATAGTAAATTTGCAACGGCCATGTATTCATCGTCACAAAATGTTGGTGAATAAATTGTTTGGCATCACACAGGAAATCCGACACTGTATCACTGTGACCAGTCTACCGAGATTGGTTAACAGGTGAATTTTTCAACGTAGATTATATGAATTCAAGACTTACTGCAAGGATAGATAAAGCGGTGTTCATGACCTGTGAACCCTTGTACAGTTCTCCAACGAGGCTCAACACCTCAAGCCAATGGAGAAAAGAGCGTTGCAGGAAAAGATGAACATGATCGTCATCTTTGATCATTTCTCCCCCTTGCTTCAAATGATCTGCCCAATGGAGACAAGCATATTTCAGACTTTCTGAAATGTATGTGCTTTTAATCCATGTGTCTACTTCGTCACCAGCCATACCGGGGCTAGCTAGCTTGCAAATATTTTCCTGGAGATGAATTGACATGGTTCGGAGACAGTGAACTGCACGTTGCCGGTGATGTTCGATGGAATTCGATTGACTCTCATTGGCGATGTTTTCAAACCCCTCCACGGGGAATGATGGGGGAAGTATCGCATTAAAACCATCAAGGTAGTAATGCATCTCACCCAATGCGTCGGTCCAGGTTTTGGGCTCTTCTGGTGGTATATTGGGTATTTTTTCAATTGACAACTCGGAAACAGGTTCCTCAATGGATGTTGCGGCTGTAAGTGTTTCTCCCGACTCAATTTCTCTCCAGTTTTCTACTAAAAGCCCACTGCCCATCAAAAAAGATGCCCAGCCGTCATCTGTGTTTGGCGAACCGAGCGGGTAATTGTAAAAGGGATACTGTGAGGCTTGGCTAAGCTCTGAAAGATCTCCAGCCATTCCATCAGTGTTGTTTGAAGTTTGAGTACCACTATCATCTGACGTGATTTGGCTCGAAAGTAGATGCCCTTGTAATACATCTTCTCCAATTGTGTCAGAAGAAGTACTTGACCGTTGGATGCTCGGGGATGGGGTGCCTCGTGCCGTCCAGCAGTCAAAGAATTCACGGTCGGGGGTGGCTTTGGGGTTTCCATAGTTAGCCATGGCTGAGCATTTTAAGCAAAGGAATATCTTGAGGGGGTTCACTTACTAGCTCCAGATTCAGGAGCATACAGGTCATCATCTGTGATGCCTTCTCTTTTCATGAATCGATCAATCTTTTCCTGAGGAACATGGCGGCCACGGAGCACAAAATGCAGGTCTTTTTTCTCTGGTTGTACGAGTCTTCTGTGCTGTTGCTTCCTCACGATAGCCTTCATCTCCGCATTCTTAATATTCTTTACAGCTCCCCACTTCTCAAGTCTTGACTTGAGCTGCCTTTCACTGATCAAAGCCGTTAATCACGATGAGTTCACATAGCCGAAGTTTCATGTAAATGAAAGCAGGAGATTTACATACGTAGCTTTGAAGCCGAAACGAGTCCTAATGTCAACAGCGACCTCTGGCACAGTCCTAGTTGCACGGGATTCTAGTATTTTCGGCTTTAGTCGCTCCCACTCGCGCTCTGAAATCTTGCGTGCCTTGGGCGCTCGAGTTTTGGATGAAAAGGAACAGGAGCTTGAGAATGAGCTGGACGCAGTGAGGGCCGGTAAATTGAGGAGGGAATTGGACGCAATGCTAGTGCCTTCGTCTCCGCCAGGGCCGGGCATTGCGGGTCCGGAGCGGACTGAACCGGCCACGAGGAAATGTGGGACTAGGAGTGACATTGGGGTAAGCTATGGCGGTACTGCACGCAACGATGATGATGATACTGACAGGATCTATTCAGGAGAAACGTGGGAAATCAGCTGGGGTTTAAATACCGCCCAAGAGACGTTTGATGGCTGTGTCGGTACTTCCTTCCGTGATCAGGGCTGCAGGAGTCAGGTCCAGTTGCCGTTGCCGTTGCTGAGCGCCATACATAACCTGGGAGCATGACCAGAACTTGCAAATCTGCAAAAAGACAATTTGTGCTGTGGAAAGGCTTCATGATGGACATTTTCGGTCGCGCAAAAAGACAAAAGACAAAAAGACAAAAAAGTAAAGGAGGTTGCTGCGGCTGGAGGCGGAGTCAACCCCAAGCAGCCAAGGCGTGCAGGGTTGGTCTATTGGTCCGCAAAAGGACAATCCTTCGGTGAGGCCAACACTCTGTGGCTTCGTAGGCAAAAAGACCATCCGCCGCATTAAAACTAAACTCTGGACTTTGGCAAAAGGACAATCGCACGCAAAAAGCCCCAAACTGATGCCCTGGTGTAGAATCTGTCTGTGCTGGGAGACCCACAGGCGTCCGAAAACTGAAACAGAGGTTAATAAGTTGCCTTCTTTTGGACGTTGCGAGTTGCACCGACAACCAGCGGAACCGCCGACTCTTCAGTAATACCTGCTGACCACCTTGTTGGCCCCTGAGTCGGCCTTGCGTAATGCTTGTGTCTTTTTGATCGGTCGCAAAAGGACAATCTTCGGTCATTTGTTCAGTGTACGGTAGGCACTTGGAATTACCAGCAGGACCGTAGGCAAAAGAACAACCCCAAATTGTACTTTTGATGCTTCTGGGCCTTTTGAATCGTCGGAGACTTCTGGACACGCACATCTGTGTGATGGAATAGCGAGCATGGAGGTGTAGCCAACCCATACATTGTTTACGCCCCACTGAGAGACACAACCTGACTGGGGGTTTGCACTCGGGTTGACTGTTTTGAAGGCGTCCATGACAGCAAAAGGCTAATTTCACCAGATGTAGAGCGAGGAATAGTCTTTTTGGAACGCTGTCGCGATGGTAGTAGACTAGTCCTCTGACAAGTATAAATGAACATGGCCACCAGGTTATGTTGTGCCATACCAAACACAATTCCTTCTCATCTTCAGTCTATCTACTCATACTGATTAACCCACTTTACTACATTCACAATATTCGCCATGGCAAGCCCTTCGAATTCGTCCCTCTTTGTCGAGTCTATGAGCGAGGTTGGCAGAAACGATGCCACGACTTCCACCACCAAAGATGCTTCTCCAGTTCAGTGAGTGACGATGGACCCAATACTTTCAACAGCAAACTGAAGAAACAAGACAGCTAATGCTTTGAATTGGATTGGATAGAAAGACAACTGGCCAAGCCCTTCAAATACCGTCTGGCTTGGTATCCATGCTGGATAGATACGTCTACGAGACTCGAGACAGAGAACTTCCTGTGACGGAGAGACTTTTCCAGAAGTAAACAGAAGACGGGTAGTTTGAGCACAACGCCTAGGGAAGCCAAAACACTGTCAATGTTGGAGTTGATTGGCCATATACTCCTGTCGGTTACCTCGGATGATGATTGGCGCGATCATCACTCTACAGACAAGGGAGGGTCTGGTATGTTTTGGGTTGTAGGGTTAAATAAATAGGCAAATAGACGAGCGTATAATACACAGTGAATTACCATGACTCTCTAAACTCCATCCCGCATCTCATGTTGCTAACATGCCGACAAGCCACAAGACTATCCATAAGCCTATCCCAGTAAAAAAGGAGAGCTTCATAAGTCTCCCAGGACCGACTTCGATGAATTAGAGTTTAAAGTAGTAAACAGTAGGGTGCTCTTTTGCGTAACGCCAATATTTTTGTGCCTGCAGGTACGATTGCCATGCATCTACCCGGGTATGCCGACGGTGATGTCACAAGGCTGCGGATAGCCTGGGCATGTTCAAATGGGCTTTAACAATGCCTCATGTAAGCCATAGAGAACTTGAAAGAACAAGACAAGAATATTCACGAGATGACTTTTAAATGAAAGCATAAATAATTTTGCAGTTAGTAAAAAGAACCCCTTCTGTTCACTACTGCTTGTGATTGCTGCCCACTCTCGTAATTCCATGGCCGCTACTTATCATTGGTGTAGACTGTACTTATTATTAGCCAAGTAGTATCATTTTCTCGCTTTATTATTGTTATATAGAGATTCTATGTCGCAGAATAAGTTACAATTTCTAGCTATGCCGAAAGGCCATCCCAATTTACACGGCTCCGTTGTGCTGTCTTACCGGGGTGGCGCCGGCCCCATCCGGAGATCCGCTCCGGACTACCCTTAGATGACCGACTTGTCCGATGAGCGTTCCACATGAAGTGGTTGCACTTTGAGAAAGCGTAGGGCTTACTCGGTGGATCCATGAACTGGAATAAAGATTAAATCCCAATTTTTACTCATTTATAAAACACTTTGTTGGACACCCACTCACCTGTCTTGCCCATTCGTAGCGTCTCATGAAGCTTCAACATGCATCATCAAATCCATTGAACCTACTCAGCATCGATGTTGAAGGTAAACCGGTGTATCATATTGTTATTGTTAAAAGTTTCACATCAAGCATTTTGTCCACCCCATACAATGCATTATGATGCACCCCAGAGTCTCAAAGTTGAGCGAGACATCCCCCCAAATCCCGCCACGCTACCTAATTTGGCTTCTGGCATGTTGCCCCCACACAATGGCGTTTAGACCCGATGTCGTGATTCGCGCCACGTTGAACACAATTTTTCTTTTGTACAGGACGCAATACCTGCATGAGGTCCTGTTCCATGAAAAACCGTTCCAATTGGTTCAAGCTTAGGAAATACCTAGTTAATGTTTTTGCCATGTTTTCAATGCGTACGGTATGAACTGTTCCAAACACCACTGTTATAAAGGCATATCAAACTATTGGATCATAAAAAAAAACCCTTCATTGTTCTATGAGATTTAGCTTCCCACGCACGAACCCACACTAAGAAAAAAAGCTTAGACACCTGTGCCACGGCAAGTTCCTAGACAAGAGGAAATGTAAGATTAGATAGTACGATGGGATTGTCAGGTTGCGCGATCAGCAAAAATCCTGGGAACAAAAACAGCCCCCAACGGCATAGTTCGCCGCCTTTCTTGCCATGCAGGATGCGGGTCTTGTACAGAAAACTAGCACCTTGGCTATACATAAGCAAATCTCTGATGTTGCATCATCGCCGTGGCTGAACGGCAATCAATATTTGTGCTTCACATGGCATATTGCTGTCCTCTCTCGCACACATATATCTCTTGGCCGTTGTGCCTGTGACCACTACCTTTGACTCCTGCTCACCGAACCTTCTTTCCTTTTCACACCTCTACAGCTTTTTCTTTTTACAAAATTACTGGCTTTACCATCTCACTATCATACTTAATATATTTAAACAACAAAAGGGAAGGGAAACAAAGACACCATGTTCAGCAATGACAAGACGCCCAGTCTCGCCAACGAGTTGCTCCCGGGCAACAGCTCGACCGACGACGGCGGTCTGGGAAGAACCGTCGAGCCCGCGGACATTCTCGACAACAGCGCCATAGACCCGGACTCGGGCGTCAAGCGCGGACTCAAAAACCGGCATTTGTCCATGATGGCGCTGGCCGGCATCATCGGGCCGGGACTTCTTGTCGGTGCGGGTGGCGCGTTGAACAGCGGCGGGCCGGCGTCGCTTTTGATCGGCTTCGGTGTGATTGGTATGTTTATTCCTACTCTGAAAGTTTTCATAAACGTGGTATAAAGCTTCAAACCAATTATAGATGGATTAAAAAAAAAGGGGGGACTTTTGCGTAGAATTTATGGCTGACGAGCAACACTACAGGCATCATCGCCTTTTCCATCATGCAATCCCTAGGCGAACTAACCACCCTCTTCCCCGGCGGAGGCGCCTTCGTCTCCCTCGCCGAACGCATGGTCGACAAGTCCTTCTCCGTCGCCGTCGGCTGGAACTACTTCATCATCTGGGCCGCCGTCCTCGCCAACGAGTACAACGTCATGTGCAGCATCCTCACCTACTGGGCGCCCAAAGTCCCTCTCTGGGGCTTCTTCCTCATCCTCTGGTTCATCTTCTTTGGGTTTCAGATGCTCGGCATCGAGGCCTTTGGCGAAGCCGAGTTCTGGCTCGCCCTCGTCAAAGTCCTGGGCTTGACGGCGTATTTCTTCTTCTCCATCATTTATGCTGCCGGTGGTCTGGTGGGTCAGGATGAGCCGCTTGGGTTTCGTTATTGGAATGATCCGGGGCCCTTTAACGGGAATGGATTTCGGGGCGTGGCTGTGGTGTTTGTCTTTTGTTCTACTTTTTATGCTGGCGTTGAATCTGTTGCGGTTGCTGCTACGGAGACGAGGAACCCGGGCGTTGCTGTTCCTCAAGCTATTCGACAAGTCTTTTGGCGCATCATCTTTGTCTACATGGGTTCTGCCATCTTCTTTGGCATTACTTGCCCTGCCAATGCCCCCGAACTTGTCAACGGTGGTGCCAAGGCCCTCAAGAGCCCAATGACTATAGCCATCCAGAATGCGGGCTGGAATGGAGGTCAGTATTCTTCTTCAACTCTTGCGTCTGTCTAGACATACACCAAATCTTGTTGACCATATTTCGCTGATAATTGTTCTTCATCTTATAGGAGTACATCTCATCAATGCTTTCATCTTCATCACCTGCCTGTCAGCCATCAACTCGTCCATCTACATTGGATCCCGCACCATATTTTACATGGCACAGTCAGGCAAGGCGCCACGAGTACTCGGCTGGGTCAACAAACGTGGCGTCCCAGTCTGGGCCATTCTCCTGACGAATGCAGTCGGCGCCATATCCATGATGAACGTGTCAACTGGCGCCTCCAAAGCCTATGGCTACATCGTCAATCTCTCTGGCGTAAGCACATTTCTCGTTTGGGGAAGCATCAGCTTCATTCATATTCGCTTCCGCCGCGCATTGGCGGCACAGAACCGAAGCGTCGCCGAGCTCCCCTTCAAAAGCATGTTCTATCCGTATATCGCATACCTCGGGCTTTTTGCCAACATTTTTCTCGCAATTGTTCAGGGATGGACGACCCTGTCACCATTTAATGCCGGCAATTTTGTGGATGCCTACATCCTTCTCCCGTTATTTGGTATCATCTATGCAGTCTGTAAGCTCTACTGGAGAGGCAGTGACAAGTTTAAGAGAAGTCAGGATATCGATCTTGATAGCGGTAGGAGAACGGATCTGGATAAGCGGGATCTTGTCCCAGAAGAAGGATTCACTGAGCAAAGCCAGAAAAAGAAATCGGGCTGGAAGAAGTCCCTGGCTTGGTTGTAAGGCTAGGATTTGGTCTATTTAAGGTATAATATGCTGGACACATCTGAGTAATAAATTGGTGATTGCGATATCAATGCGAGAGGCCGTGAATTATTTTTAACAAAAATGTTGTAGCGGAAAGTTCTCTCCCTGGGCGTTATTGGGAGTGATGTTTCAATGGCAAAAAAAAAAAAAAACACATGGAGGAACGGGGATTTGAACCCCGGACCTTCCGCAGATTTCACAGGAGCAGAACTGCCAATGCAAAGCGGATGTGAGAACCCCTACACCATTCCCCCAACTGATGAGGAAATGTGGTTACATGTTAGTATATCTGGGTAAGCCCAGTGTTTCCAGTTCTTCCCCTCCCTTGTCAGCTGAACTGCGTTCCAACAAGCGGCCTCTTTGCCCCATGCGCAAAGGTAAAGAAAGTGCCATCGGTTGTCTCAACATAGCTAAAACAATACACAACCGCTGAGCGTTATTGCCGCGCTATTGGCTTTTGGGCTCTCTTGGCAGCAAACAATAGAGTTCTAGCCATGCGCCGCAATGCACAGCCTGCACTGCCACTTGCAAGCGGAAACCTCAATGTTCCAGCTCGGACAGCTCTGCGTGGAAGGCTGCATCATGCATCAATGGGTTCGCCCAAGGCAGAAAAGTTCACGGCAACTAATTGGAATCGTGACAATCTGCCGGGTGAGTCAACGAGGCGAAATAACGGCGTTTATGCTTTAAATCGTGCCTTCTATAATGAATTTACCTCCTCTGCACCTATGAACGTTAAAAGGCTATAAAGCCAGGTGCACATTAGATTTAGAAAACGAACAAGGGATTTCAATGAACATCATCGGCCAACAGGTATCCTGCTTTAATACTTCTCTAAGACGCACACATCGCTGTTTAACACACACAATGACTACCGCACCACTGTATTTCTGGAGAGAGACGCATCCAGAGACGGGATGGCTTTCACAATGGTACAACTGCCCGTTTCGAGATGATAAAGACCCGAAAATTGTCTATGATACGGCTGAACAGTGAGTCTTTTCGCGACTCCTTCATCTTCAAGATCCCACAACAGAAGATGCATGACTTGAAAATCGAGTTTATCAATCATGAGAAGCAACTGCTAACGGTTCATCTTCACCCCTCAGTTACATGATGTACCAAAAGGCCCTGTTGTTTAAAGACCGCGCTGTCGCCGCCGAGATCCTCAAGACCGGCAACAACCCGCGCAAGATCAAAACCCTCGGCCGCAAAGTCTCCAACTTCTCCGAGGCAACGTGGGTCGCCAAACGCGACGAGATTGTGCGACACGGAAACGTGCTTAAATTTACCACGGCCGTCACCGAGGAAGGCTTTTGCATGGGGACATCCGCGAGCAAGACGGTGAAGCTGCCGCCGCTGGAGGGTTCGCTGCGGGAGATGCTGCTCCGCACAGGAGACAGGGAGATTGTAGAGGCGAGTCCGTATGATGCGATTTGGGGGATTGGGTTCACGGAGGCGAATGCGGAGGGGAATAAGGCCGAATGGGGGAAGAATCTGTTGGGTAAAGCGTTGATGGAGGTGCGCAAGAAGTTTAGAGAGGAGGAGGAGGCCAAGAAGAATCAAGCATAAAAGCATCAAGCAGAGAGACGGTTTGGCTGCTTATAGCAGCTGTGTTATCATCATAGATTGTTAGGGACTGCTTCCTAGGGTAGGACTTTTGTTTGCAGGCAGATGTTCAATAACTTCTGCTAATGATCACAATCGCCAGAAGCAATAAGACATGTTTAGTTCTGCATCTGATTCTTGAACCAGCATTTCCGTCTACTCATCCAACTTGTCTAGTTAAAAACACAGAAAACCGCACCAGCTACCACAAGTAACCCCTACAATTAGGACTTCTACACAAGCACTTGGCCATCTCCCCACCATGTCCATCCAACTCCCCACCGTCATCCGTTACTCCATCCACATAGTCAAACGTAAGTTCCTGCCCGTGAGGTATGTCCTTTATCGCAAACAGTGCCAAGTCGTGGATATGCTTGTCAGCGTGGTCACCAACGCGGGCAAAGATGCGTAGGTTGGGGTCGCAGGAGTGGTTGATGAAGCGTGTGGGGCCGGAAATAAACTCGCCGTCTACTTCAAGAGGAGGTCCCTTGAGGCGAGGATCCAGGGAGTCTGGATTGGTAAACTTGTCGAGAGCGAACAGATATACGTCTTTGCGTTGGGATATGGTAGATGTGGCACGCCTACGGTCGGCCTCCGCAGAGGTTATGATCTCGCCTAGGTATGTGTCCAAGAACTGCCCTTTCCGAATGGTCTCAGGGGAACGTACTCCTATGACCAGGCAGAGGAAAAGTCAGCTCTTATTCCATGACGGATGATGATGATCAACTTCTTACCCCAGCCTCGATCCCCCGTTCGAAAGATTTGGAGTGGTACAGTGCGGCCCCGTTCGACAACGCTGTTGGGACAATCTTCTGAACAAGAACAACCCGTATGGCATTCGTAGAGAGGTAATTTTGAGTCGAGAAGCCTAGATCGAAGCAATCCTGCCTTGACGCCGTGCGTGTGGTAGGCATAAACCTTTTTGCTTGCATCTTTCTCATCGTCATCGTCATCGTCATCTGAGTCCGAATCCTCTTCATCACCTAAATCCGCGAGACAGAGGCAACCCATATACTGGCAGTCACCGTCGTCTTCGCATGTACAGCCGCTTCGGAAACTATCCTCGGCTGGCTCGACCCCCTGGCCCAGAACCATTTCGTTTATAAAGCGAAAATCCGGCGGTAAGACGGCGTCATCCACTTCATTGACCACAGTAACTGGCGTGGTTTTGTGATTGGGGAATGAACGCAGTTGGCACCAGTGACATAGTGCCTGCTCATCCTCATGTCCCTATGATCCCTTTAGCAACTGAGTTGCAAATCCTGTTTGATGCGGTGAAAGTGACGTGACGTGGGACAATAGAGCAAAAGCACCATTCTGACAGTGAATGGCCTCAGAGGCATCGAGTGTTGGAAGGTTCCCATACCGGCTTCCCATGGTAGTGAAAGTGCCTTGCTGTGGCGTCTTTCATGGCTCTGATATGGCGCAAAGAGCTGGTTCAGATGAGAGGAAAGTACTGAAAGCACGTAGCTGGATCTGCCTCTTCCAACGTTCACCTGTCTGTCACACACACGATATTTGTAAATTGATGTCAGAACACCTCGATACGTAGTTCATTGAATCAAACGAAATGGTAACACGAAAAAGAAAAGAAAAATGGCTCCCGCAAATTTTAATGAAACTGCCACGTTGTTTGACTAGAGACCGTTTCCGTCGCCCAAATGGAGCGCGTCTGGAGGTGTCTGGAGGGTTCGGTGAGGTGGGGTTCGGACGCAGCTAGAGATGCCACCTCACCTCGGTGAGCCGGTGAACGGGTGGAGATGCCAAGCACACGGCGCTGTGGTGCTGTGGTGCATCAAACAATACCACGACGGCTGTACCCTACATCAAAAGGGAAAAGCACTGACGAGCTACAACCACAGACGCTGTGCAACCGCCAAAGATGATTCCCGATGGTTCGGTCTTCCTTGAAGCAGGATGGAACCAATCGAACGCCTTTACCAGCCTGGACACACACCTGGAGGCGTCAGACACCTCGCTCACTGGGCTGCTGGTTGGTGGCGCCAAACAATCAATCCTACGCAACAACCACTACAGAACCAATAACCTCCCTGCGTTTGCGGCTGGTCAACCGAAGTTGACCACGTAGGGGACCTATGACATGCATAGGGGGGAGATGAACGCCATTCTGTTAGTATAGTTGCTTTCATAGCAGAAAATATTCTTGTTTGAGCCTGTAACATGAAAACAAAAGATGATAATGAAAGCCGGAATCTACCATGATGCTGGTCGGTTGGAATGAGGCGGCAGCCAAGCGCCCGCCACAAAGCCCAGCTAAGGAACCCATAGCCCAAGTATAGATCAAGTACATGGCGTTGCGCCCTTTGGGCCACGGTACTACTACCTATGAACTCCAAGAAGTAATAATAAAACAAGGGGGATTAGATCACTCGATGTTGTGTCAGTCGGGTGCATCGTGTCCATGGAGTTCCATCATCATACCTACGATAATACGTGTTAGACGGCGACATGTGCGTTGCACCGTCTCCACTCCGAAGGACACGAGAGCCCTGCATGTACCCCACTGTCCGCCCGAGGCCGATAATGTACAGTGGTGTGCAGTGGTGTACCTCCCTATCTTTCCAGCGATACAGCCCTGTTGACGGGGGATTGACAGCCTACAGCGGGCTGGCTGGCTGTCAAAATGCACCAAGCGCCGCGGCTAGTACAAGCTCCAGTGGATGTACAGCAGTACATCCATGCCATCACCTGCATCTATGGACATCCCGAACAGCCTCCAGCCATGATTATGGATGGTGCTGTTCTGTACCTACTGACCACTCCTCCACAGCACCACAATCGCACCACCCGCCACAACGACTTCCCCCCCCTTCTCTCTGGTCTCTTCTTCTCCTTTTGGAGTATTACCCTCGAAGATAACGTCGCTCTCCGTTACCTCTTCACTGAGTGTCTTCGGTTTTCTATTTCCGTCCTCGCTACGGTTTCTCCTGTTCAATACGTTCAGCCCGCTTCTTTTCGTTCAGTTGCCCTCCAGGGCGCTCCAAACGACGACTGCGCCAGCTCGACAAATCATAACGCGGCGACTGACTCTCAACGACTCAACTCAGCCCACGTCCGGCTGCAGTTCTCTTAACAATCCCATTTCGAAGGAATCTGGCTCTTTGCCACAGTATAGCGCCCAACACTGCATCATAACGTCTAGCGTCGCCATCTCGACCTGATCAAGCGGACGTCGTAGCGCACATCATCGGCTTTCCTCTGTGACCAGTTTAGGAGTATCTGGAGTCTCAGCGTCAGATTCTTATCCAACTAGGGACTATAACTGGGTACCAACGTCTGGGGGTCACTCTGGCGACCAGAGCCAGAGCTGGCATGGCGTTGGGCATCATTGCGACCGTCACCACTCGTTTGAGGCGAGCTTTCTCTTTGTTCGCTGGCCGAAGCATAGTTTGATTGACATAAACCGCCCACAATGGTATGTTTCGCCTCTCTACTACCTACCACCTGTTCACACAGTTTGGCCATTTCCCAAAACCAAAAACTCACATTCCAACAGGGTTGCTGCTTCTCCCAACCTGCGGGGCCGAACTCGCCATACCCCGGTGGCGCTCCCGACGCATCTACTCGCTCCCCCAACCCTACCCAACCCGAGAATAACCAATCTGGCTACCAATCCAGCTCGAGTCGGCGACGCCGCCGAGACCCTGGGCCACTCGACCAACACATCAACAGACCCCTACGGCGCCATATCTGGACATCTGAACGTAGACGGTGGACAAGGCGCCAGCTTGATAGGGAGAGAGCAGAGTTCTTTGATACCCGAGTCACTGGCCGGTCAGAGATCTGGCAGACTATTCACGCCGCCCTGCAGGTGCTTTGGGACCCCGCTTCTGACGATTCTCAGGACGAAGGGGAGGGTGGACTTGCTACAGCGCAGAGCATCATAGATGCCGCAGAGATATCTCTGCCCACTGGTAATCTCGTTAATGGGGCCTACGACCCCCTGGGCAACCTATACCCGCTTCCAGAGTGGGTGGTGTCTGATCCGCAGAATTTAATGGAAGACGACGGTGATGCCAAGGGAACTGTGGAGGACCCCATTATCGAAGATGACGGCGCTGTTCTAGCAGATGCTGAGAGGAGAAGAGAAGAGAAAGGAAAGGCTGTTGTTGATGCCAAAACGCAAGTTACCTTGCGAGCGCGACTCAGTGAGAATGGACGAGATATCCAGGTCCTTGTGAACAAATCCGACAGTGTAAAGAAGGTCATAAGGAAGATTTCTGAAGCGGCAGCTGTAAGTCCAAAAGCCATTTTCAGCAGGCTCCTTCTCACATAGTCATACTAATCTGTCCGAACGCAGCTCGGCCCAACAAAGAAGATTCGTCTGGCATACATGGGCAAAATCCTAAAGGAGAACGCTTCCCTAGAGTCACAAGGATGGCAGAGTGGCCATATTGTTAATGCCCTTGTCTTTGGCTAGCGGTTCTTTCCTTTTCTTCTTATTTTTTTTTCTTTCTTATAATCCTAATTGCCTACTTTCCAGAGCCCTACAGAATCCGCTGAAGGCGTTTTCTTCTGGGATTTACCTTGCAACAAGGGGAGGGGGGTTGTTTGCTTGGATATACCCATGTTCAACGATCGATTTACTTGTTTTGGCAAGCTGGGTTGTTTTTTAGTTGCAGAATTACCTGCATGCGACCCCAATTCTCGATGGCTTATTCTCAGAGAGCAAAAAAGAAGGAAACGTATATGACGCTTTCTTTGAGGCACGACTGCTTTGTTCTCATAAGCCTTACACCCCTCATCTTCCTATCCCCATTCAACCCTAACTGTCTGGATAAAATACCCACAATCCTCTTTTTCTTCTACGTCCGTTTCTGTTTTCTTGCAACTGCCACTTTTGCGACGGAGTCTTTGAAGTTTGCGGGAGCATTTGGCGTAATACGTTTCGCTGGCCGAGCCTCCCCCCCTGTTTTCTCTTAATCTTCTTCCCTCATTTTCCTCTGCTATTTTTCTTTTAGTAGAGGAGAATCTGCATGGCATCTACTGCTTTGCTAATACCCGAAGATGGACGTGGATGTGATGTATATACCACTCATCAAGTCAAGAAGCGATGAATATCAAAGATGGAACGAATTTTAATTTTTCTTGGTTTTATAAAAATAAGAAGATATAAATGGAATATTCATCAACTCTCAATTGCGTTTCCTCGTCTCATCATCTAGCTGGCCTCGGATACATGGGCAACACCAGCCACATTTACCCGTGTAGCCCAATTTTGTGGGGGGAGATTGACATCTATCAGCTTAGCATGCCAAGACAAAAATATGACTGCCCCTCTACCAACGTGCCTCTCTTCCTTACATCCTTTTTTGCAGTGATCAAAAGGGCAAAACAGGCCGTCATTAACCCATCAATGTTTCCATCCCGGTGCCTTAGCCCTCCCTGACTCCGCTTCCATCAAAGTTAATCATAACAACCGGGAACATGCTCCTTTTGCTTGTCGGTGCTGATCCGCGGGCAAGACCGCCAAATAATTCTTTTGCTCAGGGTTGACGAAATTTGGATTATATTTCACTACCCCAAGTAACCTATGCTGACGTGCCAATTTTGTTGAGACCCTTCAATGAGCCAAGGCTGAGAGCCAGGCCCTGGGATCTGCTTCTTATCCGCACGAAACCGGTGATAGGCCCGTCCTCTCCCTCCTTTTCTATACTCAGGTTGGCTAGAGCATCCTCGCCTGTTGCACTCTACGTTAGCATAGTGATCTCATGTGATGAATTTGTCTACCAGTAGTGGCTGGCTGGGAGGGGTCAGTAAATAGTTGGGCAAGCTTACCGAAAACGCTGCGAGCGTATAGATTGGCACTTAGGAACTGGCAGTCTCCCTTCAGACTTGCTTCAGGGGTCAGGCAGTTCATGTTTGTGCAGGCCATCAGTTGGTCCAGGAATTCACGAAGCGACTTGGCCTTGGAGTTGATGTTAACCTTGTTCTCCCACTCAAACTCCGTCCACATGGTACGGAACTGTGTCTCTGTGCAGGTAGCGGGCTGAATATAGTCCATAATATCAACATGAAGGTCGTTCAAAATGACAACATTGGTATCGGTTGAGTGAGCTCCGTCGTAGACCACATTGCCAAAGATGACGCCGGTATCGGTTGAAGAAACCTTGATGGTGCACTGGACGTTGTGGAAGTCGTGTGGAGCAAGGTTCTGCGTCGTTGGTCGCTCTACAACCTTAAGATCACCCAGTGTCGCAAACTCCACAGACAAGTTCTGGAGTGTTTCTGTCGTCTGATTGACCAGCAGCACGTCAAGGACGATGTCGAACTGATGGACCTTGACATAGGCCTCAGCATAGACGGGATCGGAGAATCCTGTCAGTTGAACCACGCGGCTGAGTTTGGAGCTGAGATCTTCCGTAGCGCCCTCGCCTCCCGTTGCCTTCTCCAGATCCAATTCGATACCATCGAGACCATCAGTAGCATTCTTCTTTGATAGTTGGCGGATTTGAACCACGTCATCAACCTGCACCGCAGTCTTCGCCTTCTCATGCGCTTCCTTAGCGGCACGTTTCTTCTCCTCTACCTGTACCATGGCACGGAAAGCCTTGCGGGTATCCTCCAACCACACTGTCTCAAGCTCCTTCTTCTCGGTGAATGCAGCTAGCGAGCGCACACATGCCATGATACGGTCGACGGAGTCCTCATCTATTGGTGCCTTGGCAAACTGAGACTGGCCGACGCGGAGGATGGAAATCATGATGAGCATAGCCTCTGCTCTCAAAGCATTCCCTCGTGCCTTGTCAGCAGAGATATCGGAATGTCGCATGACCAACTTGACTAGAGTCGACGAAAGCACAGTTGCTAGATAATAATCTCCGTCAAGAATGAGTTGTCGCAGAGGCGGCTTGGAGGCAGCCTTGACGGCTTCCAGCTTGGCCGTGGCAGTTGATTGACTCGTGAGCGCAGTCTCTGTCGCGTATGTTCCGTCGGCAAGCACTCTTCGAGATCCGCTTGGTGCTGCTGGCTTGGAGCTGCCATTAACCTGCTCCTCTGTCTTCTCGTCATCGTCCTGTGCCTCCAAAAGACGCTGTTCTGATGCAACAATAGGGATCTCGCCTAGACTGGCACGTATCCGCTTCCAGGCGTCTCGAATATCCTTCTCCTCCAGAGAGTATTCACCAATAATCCACAAAATCCCCCTGTAGACCTTGCCAGCCCGGACTTCGCCCAGTGTTGCGACCAGACGACTAACAATAGTTGTTCGAAGATTGGGGAATTTTTCAACAACTTCCTTGACAAAGTTGATAACATCGACAGCCGATGCATTGGTGAAGTCGGAGATAAAGTCCATGAGAAGCTCGACTACGCTTGCAGCAACTTCTGAGAACTTGATGGCGCACTGATGGATAGAGTGGATCAGGAGCGAACGATACTCGGCATTTTTCTCATACTCTTGGTCCACAGTTTTAGATAGCTCCTTCTTGAGAAGGAGAACAACTTCCTCGACATTTTTGCTAGTGACCATCTCGAGGGCCAGTTCGAGAGCCTTCCTGCGAACGTCAATATCTGTGCTGGAAAGCACGCGAAGAATTTCCATTGTCAGGTCGTCCAAGACGCCCTCATTTCGTCTACGAAGCTGGTCAACCCGGCCAAGCACAATAAGCTTGACATTGTTATCTGCCTCCTTGATGCTCAGCTCAATGAACTTAGCGGCGGCGGCCTTGACTGCAACGGGGTTGTTTGTCAGCGCCGTCAAGGACGATGCCGCTTCATACACAACAGTGGAGGCACCAGCTTCTAATAAGTCAAAGATTAACCTCAAATACCGGGCCTGAATATTGCAATTAGCCATAGACCATGAATACACACACGTCAGTCACATTACGCAACCCACCTTGTTCTGCGAGTTTTGGACCGCATCCTTGCGGATAAACTCTAGCTCAACTAGCTGCAATAGCTCCTCAGCGTTGGGGATCCCATCAAAAACGGAGCTCAGATACTGGAGCGCGGCATCATGGTTAATACTAGCAAGAGCTGCAAAAGCATTCCGCTTGCAGGTAGCATCAGTCTCTCCCTCCAAAAAGGTTGCAATGAGCTCTGCAGCATCGGGGATGAGAGACGGCGAGTGGAGAAAGATGCAGGAAACTGCGAAGACTGCATTCTTTCGGACGTATGCATGGCGATGTTCGAGACAAGATCGCGCCGAGGATAGAAGTGGTTCAATAAGCTCTGGCTCTCGCAGCTTGCAGAGGAATCGCAACGTGTTACCCCGAATGTATTCGTTAGGATGCTGTAAGTCGTTTCGAATACCATTGCTGAAATCGGTGTTAGCTGCTTTCAGCAGACAGCCCCTACGTATGTGGGGTCTTATAATCGACCTACCAAACTAAAATCATCTCTTGCTTGAGCTTCCCGCTGGCATCCAGCTTGGGACAGATCTCGTAATAGAAGTAGAGGAGCTTCTTGAGTGGCTTATACTTGGACGGCATGACAAATCGGATAATGTGCATGAGCAGTGTCGGCATCGGGTCGCCGTTGAGCATGATGGTCAAGATATGCTTCATGGTGTCGACTTTGGACTCATCCGTGCCCTTTTCCAGCTGCATGCGCAGGTCGGAGACGGAGGGCACATCAGAGGCATTGTCCTGGTGCACCAGGCTGTAGGTGCTTTCGAGAAATCCAGACATCTTGCGCCGTTGATGAGCTCCGACAGAAGGACTCGAAGGTTTGTATGACAAGAGAGGGCCAGTCGGCGGTGGGGGTAATAGGGGTTTCGAGGACTAAGTGGGAGAAGCTGCGGGCAGCCAACTTCAAGAATCGGAGGAAGAAAAGTTGCGCACCAGAGCCATTAGCTGAAAGGTCGCAATAGCACCAATTCCGGATCCGAAGCTGCCAGAGTCACCGGCAAGTATCTGGTTAACTAGGCCGTCTCCGTTGGGCAACTTCAACATTCAATGGAGATCTGGCTATAGCGATGCCGCCGCCCACTGGAACAGGTGGCACTAAGCGAAGCCGTGCGATATGGACCGTCACGTGCACCTGGTTGCGCATAGCTGGTATTGTGGTCCTCCAAAAGGCCACCAGGGGGCACACCGCTTTAGTTCTGCCGTGCCCCACCATTTGCGGACTGTGAAGCTGGAGGCGGGATTCGACAATTCGACAACCCAGTCTGGCGTAGTGGACGGAAGCTTTTCTGTAAGAGCTGGAGAAGTATTATTGCAGCAACAGCAAACATGGCAGCTCCTAACGACCAGTTTTATATCCGGTACTAGTAAGTGACGTCTCTAGATTTTCGGTATGCCTATCATGTCAGTATCTAACCCAACCGCTAGCTCTGGGCATATGGGTAGATTCGGGCATGAGTTTCTAGGTACATTTTTCACCAAATCATGGCCCGCTGAATATTACAGGACCTGACAGTTTGGGCTTTCTTACACAGAATTTGACTTCCGGGTCGTTGGCGATGGGCGCAGTGCGGTGGCACGATACGCAAACAATTCGAATTACAGAAATGATAGCCTGATTCGCAAAGAAAGTAGGAAGCGTAACACACCACCACCACTGGGAGATGACTTGGCTGATGGGTAGATTTTCAGTGTGTGTGAGCTCCACCATTGTCGACGAGATCAAGCGCATCATCAAATCGAGCGAGATCATCAAAGAAGACGACTCCAAATGGCCTCAGAAGAACAAGGATGGCAGGCAGGAGCTTGAGATTAGGTTGGGAAGCGACCACATCTCATTCGAGGTTTGTTGATGCCACGATGCATAACGACCTCACAACACTGACATGTCTGTAGACGGCTAAAATAGGATCACTGGTTGACGTGACCGAGTCGGCCGACCCCGAAGGTCTTCGAGTGTTTTACTATCTTGTTCAGGACCTGAAAGCCCTTGTCTTCAGTTTGATTGCGCTTCACTTCAAGATCAAGCCAATTTGAGAACTAAAAAACATAATGGAAAGCGGAGGAGGCCGACAACGAATTATACCCAAATGCCCCCCGGAAGGGAGCGTCGTTGGAGCAAGTGGTGGCGATACACAGAGGGCAGCAGAAGTTGAAGATTGTCTGGGTTGCAATGGGCGCGCGGCCAACATCCACACATGTGTTAATCGATCATGCCGGGTTGAGGATGATCTACAGCACTGCTCTCTGGGGGATGAGAAATGACATCACGGCAATGTCTCAGTTAGAGGGAACATTACAACAAGAAATAAAATAGATACAACAAGCACAGTTAATTCCTGATGACAAACTATGGTATGCAACAATACCTCGTGGCATATACCGTTCTTTATCCTTGTCCAGCAACTTCTTGGTTGGGTATTGGTACGCGTCCCGGCGCACAAAGTAAGTTGCCTCTTACCCTATCTGGCATTGGCATTCAATGGATTCAAAGAAACCAATACCCATCCTAGGTCTTTCGTATGCGAGCTTGTAGTGATATAGACGAAGGGTAGGGGCTAAGACGATGAATGCTACGTAGCATACAAGTGTCAGAATGGTCAGTGTAAAGGACTCTAATGTCTGTCTCGCCATCCATAACTTGTTCGTGCTGGGTTTGTTGGTGGCTCGTCTATTCCATGTTTTATTTTTGTGGATTCACTGCATATTCAAAGCACGGATCTCTCTTCATCATGGAACATTACCCATGCACGGATATCAGCATGATAGCCACTCTCCCCAGCAAGCGACGAAGCATTCAACAGCAGCCGCAATTGGACGCGAGCACAGATGCCAAACTAAAGATTTCAGCAAGACTCGCCCTAATGGACCATCAATGAGCAAGTATTTTCAAAAAAAATAAAAAAAAATAATAAATAATACTTCACTTGAATAGCAGTATTGAATGCTCGCATCTCAGGCTTCTCGTTACAAACACGTGCAAGCACACCAGAGCCCATCAGAAACAAGCAACAAGACGCATGGTTTACCCGAGGAGATCCATCTCTCGCCGTAATCATTGATGGGGGGAGGGATTGGTTGGCTTCCGTACGTAGCCGTGGGCTGTGTCGATTGGTTACACCCACAACCACAGTTAGTATAGGTAGGTGGGGTCGATTGACAGCGCTGCCCAACGCAGCCCCGGTGGCCCGCCCGCCCGGCTGCTGCCCGCTTCCCGGGCGTTGCGGCTTGCGCTGTGCGGTGGGCGCCAGGAAATCCCTCCCCTCTCTCCATCTTCAATCTTTAGGCCTAGAAGCGTTCCCCCCTTATAATCAAACAAATGTACCCCCCCAGTGCATGCAATCCCTGCCTGCCAACCCTCTGCCACCTCAGCCCAGCTTGGCTCCTTCACCCCATCTGTAGCGAACCCATGCTTCCATGTTGGCTACCAGATTTGTTAGTCCGTTCGAGGAGACGGCTGGTAGTGTTTAGACGCGTACTGAAACATAGGTACTTTAAAACGGCGTTGGCCGATGTCGATTCTCCTCGCCCCATCATCTACAGCGGCTTAGAACCATCTGCGAAGCGGCTTTGCCTACCCCGTGCCTGGCTGGGCCTTGGACGGACTGTCGGGCTGTGCCGATGGCCTCGGTACTGTATTTACTACCTCATGGATGCATTTCAGCCTGCAACCCAAGGCAGGTATCCGTCCAGTGATCCAATTAGTGGTTCTTGCAGTAGTTCAAGTCGATGTCACCCCTGTCCTACCGCCGCCTATCTGGTAATAGTACATAATTAGGTCGCTAGCAGGTATCATTCACCGTAGTATAAGCAGATCTCTACCGGATGGCCGCATGTAGCTGGCTGGCAACGGGGTGCGACCTTCTGGGGCATGCCACACAGTACCCTCGCCGCCCATCGTACGCCGCAGCAAGCCCGCAAACCAAAGCGCCGCCTTCTGGCCTTCTTTCTCTAGGGGGGGGGGGGGCAAAATCTAGCATGTCCCGTCCTTCTGCCATCTGTGTCAGGCCTTGTTTAGATCTTGCGCCATTCCATCCCATCAAACCCGGCTATCCTGGTTTGCTTGTTGGCAGACGCTGATTCATTTTTGACATCTCTATTTTCGACTCGTGCAGCAGACGTGGGTGTGCACGTTGTTGCTTTTGGTGTTGGGAAATCTGCTACTTCAACTGCCTAGGTGTCTACTTAGGTAGAGAGAGCGACCCGCCCTGTCTCATCATTTGACAGTCCGAGACTCGATGATCCTGTCGCTTCCTAGCCGCCACCGGTGGTGATAACATCCTTCTCCTTTCTCCCTAGCCGGCAGGTGCAGTTGAGAGACGCTGTAGCAACACAACCAGCATCTTACCATCTTACGAAGACGACCAACTCATCAGGAAGGCACGCCAGAGTCGACTCAAGCACAACTCATCGTCGCGACCACCCCTGAGTTTCCTCTCGTCTACCAACGGGTCTCGCAGCCGACAAGGCCATACCGACAAATACATCCATCCGCCCGTCCACCTTGCAATCGCCAGCGATAGATAGCCAAAAAGCTAAAACGATGCCGACTCCTTCTTCTCATCAGCTGCCAAATCAGACATCACCTCCATCTTACACTTTTTCGACATGTCCTGACGACCTTCCTCATCCCTCTCGATCTGGCCGGGAGGCCTATGACGCCACGCGACCGCTGGCACCTGAGATGGAAGTGCGTCCAGGGTCTTCGACAAGCATTACCTCACCAACCACCATCTTATCCGACACTTCAAGCGACGGTCCCGCAACGGACGACCGCCCCATGGTAGCTAGCCATCCAATGACAGACGAATCATCATCCCGAGCCACCACATCATCACCTAGACCTCAATCCAGCGCGACGAGCGTCACTTCTCCAGCCCCAAGCCGACTAGATGGCGACGATTCGGTCAAGAATCAAGACCTCGAAATTGACCATCACATGGGCCGCGAGTCCGTGAGCCAGACTCGTCGGTTACCAATCGAAACCCCAACTTCGCCGAATCGCGAGGTTGACTCATTAGATATGCAGGAGGATGAATTTTGCTCGCCCTATATGGGACCTGACTGTTCTAGTCTAAGGGTACGACATTTTGATTTTGCTGCTGTGTCGTGCAGTTCTGTTGGAGTGAGAAGCTAATAACCTGCAGGTCATACCTATTTCTCCTTCCTCTTATCTACGTGCTGGTAGCAGGTTTTGCGGCACACAACAGTCCGAGCGGCAGGTCTACGAAGTTCAAGTAGAGATCAAGCATGTGGATATGCGAGAGTCATTCCTCTGTGGTTATCTGCGGATACAAGGTTAGTGTCCTTCTTTTTTTAATTCCCAAATCTGCATTAGCTCACACAACAACGTAGGCTTGACTGAGGATCATCCAACTCTTACAACCTATTTCGAGGGCGAAATCATTGGCTCAAAATACAGCTTTTTTACACAGCACGATGATTGGGGTGCCAATGCCAAAGTTGACCTTAGCCATTGGTCTAAGTTCAGCGCGTTTCGGCCCTTCCAGAAATACGCCCGTAAGGGCACCGTGAACATTCACGATGTGGCGCAAAGAGACCATATTTTTATGCGATGGAAGGAACACTTTTTAGTCCCTGACCATCGAGTTCGGACGATAACTGGCGCCAGTTTCGAGGGATTTTACTACATTTGCTTCAACCAACTGAAAGGCGAGGTTAGCGGCATTTACTTCCATTCGAAGAGCGAGAAGTAAGTTTTTTATGCCTTTCCATCACTTGTCTCTTTTTCTTTCAAATTTCCGTTTTGAATCCTCCTCCTGCCAATACCACCAAAGAGCTTACCATGCCTTGTGTTCAGGTTTCAACAACTGGAATTAAAGCATGTTCCAGATCGGGGGTGCATTAGTGCGACGGAGTTTCGGTGACAACAGCAACTGGTTGTCGCTACAGCCAAAATTATACATGTTTAATCTACGATGAGCGGGAAATTTGGAAATGGGCATTATGTGGGCTGTTCTTTCAATGGGATGGATACTATCTGTCGGGTGATTGTTGTTTGCTTGGGGTTTAGGAACACGAGCCTGGTTCTAGCGAGTGCTTACCTATCAATCGATGATGCTTACAAGCACATAAATAGATGAAATGGGGAGGAAATTCACAAACGGACTTTGCGTCTCATTGCAAGCGTCAAACGATCACCATTGCACAATGCTTGGTGATGATATCCTCCCAGTTTGCAGCACAAGAGACTCGACAGTAGTAACAGCTCGATCTATAGGAAACGATCAATTGGTGGCAGTAGGCTCCTCATTAGAGCTCTTCTCATCAAGCTCGAATCCCTTAAAATAGCCCCGTCGAAACGGATTCAAGTCATCGGCTGTCGTGCCACCCGTGGCTCTGGTGACCTTCCTCCGCTCCTCGAATGCTTCTAATTCCTCAGGGGAGACTTGATCATCAGGTATGCGTCGGTATGTTATCAGCCTCCTTGACCCTATTTCCTAGTGTTAGTGAATGCAACTCATTTTCAATGACAGCCTCCAACGGTGTAGTTTCACGTTATTCGCTGGCAATGGAGATCCCGAAAGTAGAAGAGGGGGGGGCAAGCCCCTTAACTTACACTTGTTGAAAACCTGAACACAAACCACCACTACTTCTAACCCTGGGTGCTGGGGCACGCCTAATTCTTGTTCTTCATCGTTGGCTGTGGGCATCCAAAACGATAGTCTGCCATTGTCCACAAGTGTGCCTGCTGCAAAAGCAAGAATATCATCGAGCATGGCCAAGAAGCTGTAGGGCTTTTTTGGGGGCACATAATCTGGCAGTCTGGTCACATGCTGGTCAGCCTCTTCCCACCCTCCTTCTTCAAAACTATCTCCTCATTGCAGTTGGCAGGGACAATATATCTAGGGGAGGGGATATAGATGATATGGGATGCATACGTGCTCTCATTGACCCCGCGCTCGACGAGCCAGGTTGCCTTGTCCGGCTCCTTTAGTCCGAGCACCCTCAGGCCCTCCCGCACGCCGTAGGGAGGATCGCAGACAATGCCATCCCACAGCCTTCTTCCTTGTCTTATTGGTGTATTTGTCAAATCGGCGGAGAAGGCGCCTCCCAAAAGTGAAGTCAATTCATATTGTTTAAAATTGCCGGGCAAGCTCTTCTGGCCCCCCTCGCCACGTATGCTCCGGCCGTCGATATCACTTCCCCATCCGATGGCGCCAAAATGAGCACAGGCAATGGGAAACGAGCCAGTGCCAACGAAAGGGTCATAGAAGAGCTTTCCCGGTGCGGCTAGAGCGATATTAGCAGTTACAAGGGCGAGCTCGGCGTCCATGCTTGTGGTGGAGATGTAATCGCGTTTCTTTAGATCGTATTTGTGTATTACTTCACGCGAGGAACCGGCAATATATCGACCCATATGTATCTTATCTGGATTCTCTATACCGAGTGGAACACTGTTGAAAGGCCAAAGTTCAAAGACTGTAAAAGTGTCATCTGGACCGGACAGCTTAATAGGACCGTCGAAGGGCAAGTAACTGAAAGAGTCAATAATAGCCAGTCTCTTCTTATTTGTACGTGCTCCTTGATATGAGTCCACGGCAAATCTAAACGAGGTTTCTTTAAACTTGGGCCAATGATGCGAGGCTTTTGTCTTGATATTCTCGTGAAGCTCATCGTATGTCTTCCCACTAGCCCAGTGCTCATGTATTGATTGTGCAAGAACAGACCGTCGAACTAGCTTCTTCGCCGCCTCAATGGACGGTAGCCGAACGAAACAGAACGGATACTGCCCTCGAACTGTCAGATGCAGCCAAAATAGGCTTGGCCATTCTTCCAACCTAATTTGACAAAACTGGGCAGTTGCGTACCTACCTCTTGAGACTGCTCTAAAACAGTCAAATCGATGCCCTCAACCACAGCCAGAGCTTCGATCTCGGGGACTCGGAAGGACTCATGCTCGGAGCCAAATTTGATGATGAACTCCATCGCAGGTAATGGGTCTTCAGGTTGCCGTTTCTGCAAAATGCTTACCCAGCTAGGGAGGCTGGAAGTCAAAATAGTGGACAGACTCTTATCAAAGCTCGCCCATGTGTCTGGCTTGATTGTTTGCTTAAGCTGTATTCTTGATTGGAAGTAGTAGTAGAGGCGGTTTATATACTCCTACGCCGACTCTAGTGCTGGGGAAAGGTGAACACCTTTCTGAGTTAACAACAATACAGGGTATCCGTGAGATTCTCTCTTTTCATGCTTATCGAGGAAATGCCCCTCCATGGCAATTGCCCCGCGGCAGAGAGAAAAATTATGTCACCCAATCAGTGGTTGATGGTTCCTGCTTCAGGGAACGCTCAGACTCAGTGGACCTAGCGCATTGCAATCATTAGCGGCTTATCACTATGGTAGGTACCTAGTACTTTAGTACTCCAAACTCAGTTCAGCCAAAGATATCCGGCGCTCATTCTCATGCCACTGAAATTCTGCACGTGGACTGTTGACAAGTTGTCGCCTGGCAAGCATAGCAGCAGTTACTCGCTCAAACCTTGCGTATCAGGGGTTGGAACCATACAGTCTTGCGACTATGTTTCCCCAACCGTCTGCTTCAATATACCAATCAACAAAATGTTTCGTCACTTACGGCGCTATGAGCCATGTTGATCCAAATCAGGTTCCCATGAAGGGCAAACCTTGGACGGCGATATCGGGGTTGAACTTCATCCATTCGGCATGTCTCTCCATTACCCATGATCTTTCCTTTAAGAATCTAGCCTGGAGATTTGCTAACCTGAATTCAAGGTGGACCTGGTAATTCCGGAAACTTGCTATGCCTTTTTTTGTGAAAGGTTTAGCCAACGTGACACGCCCAGTCACTACAGGATAACCATGACCCTCGGCCAATTATTGGAAACAAGTTTCCTTACAGAGTACATAAAAAACGGTGTGTATTACGTGTAGATAAGAAAAGTCATCCATAACTTACAAGAACAGGAAGCATTATGATGTTGTCGGAAGGCAAAACTACTACTGACAATATGTTCACATTGAAGCAAGGCAGGTTATAAGGATCCTTCTTACCCGGAATGTGACAACTTTCTTGCTCTTATGTTGCTAACACATTTTACAGGGATTCTAAATTTGTATCTAGACCGAGAGACCTACGAACGTGCTGGGCTCGTGGGAAAGCCGTATGGGATTAAAGGAGACCGTGGATCCAAGCCCAGATGGAGTAAGTTGCGAACAGAAGAGAGCTGCCTTGATCATTTGTTATTAACACCACATTTAGTTGTCTCATATGATCTTGGGAGTCAAGCAATGGTACATGGAAAGAAAGGCTTTGATCGGCTCGTTTATGCATGTAAAAACGTCCTGGACCAGCCCCTGACCTGGTTATTTTGCGACATGGCCAAACCCTGTGCGTCCTCCTCTCTCTTTTGATCAACGTTTCACTCCTTATATATCTGACACCTCATCATAGCGATACATTCAGACCTGCTGGAAAAGTACTCAGCGGCTAGGGTCACGTCGTCGTCAACCATGAACCCGAACACAGGCATATCCCAGATATCGCTTCAACTACCCAACACAATTTTCGATGAAGGAAATCGAACAGAACTAGAGGATTTCTCCACAGAATCGTATGAATGGCTCTCACTCATTCGGCTTGGCAGCCCTCGAGTGGCATCAAACGATGTCATTGACCCGTACCTTTCGCGTTACCGCCTTCCTAGAACAGATGAAGCAGGCGACAAGGTGCAAGTATGCACAATTTCCTGGAAGGGATTCTTTTCCCCAGATTGGTTTCGGCAATTGCTTGTTGATGTGCTTGTCACATGTCCATCGAAATCGTGGTTTGGACTCAGTGCTACCAGTCTATCACGAAACGTTGCCGGAAGCAGTGATGAGCTTACGATTCTCAATTTACCTGAGCGTGTTGGAGAATTCATCATGTGGGAGATGAATGGCGAGGAATAGCGCCTCAAGCCTGCTTTGACCGCACGTTACGCTCATCGACGAGGCCTTGATCTGAAATTGCATCCTCAACCAATTTGCGCAGGTCGGCTTGCCCTTGTTCTGTATCAAAATCTTCACGCTGAGCTAGCTCCTCAATTCGACGGCGAAATTCGGGGTCAACCTCTCCAGGAATATCTTCAGTGGCGTCCATTGTGCCAACTGTAACGGCCATGCCTTCGGGAGCAGGTTTGATGACATCGGGCATGATAGCAGCAACCATGGATGCGATGATTTGCTCGGGCTTGGAGATCTCGATGCTGTTGAGATATTCCGAGACAGTAGGGTACTCAGCCTCCGCCTCAATCTTTTGCCGAGCAGTTAATCCATCACCACCTCTATGCCAGACGTCAATGTTGAGCTCCTCAACCAGGACCTTGGCCGCCTCAAGGGTCTCTACGACGAATAAAGCGGTCTCGTCATCCTCGTCCTTGAGATTGACATCTACTTTGAATTCGCCAACTAGTGTTCTGAGTAGATCTAGGTGATTGTAGCTGGCTGCGGCGTGAATCAGAGAATAGCCATGCTCGTCTTGAGACGACGCGAGTGCTGGCTTTTCGCGTAGGAGTGGCAGTAACGCAGGGCTGTTGTCAGCTGCAAGCAGGAATGGGTTTTGCGCAGCCATAGTTGAAGTGATGTGTCGGAGATTATAGGGCAAGGGCCGTTGGTTGCAATTGTTGGAAAGTCTGGTTATTTGAGGTGCACGGCAGCGGCAATGTCTTTGTTGAGTTATGTCGCATGAATAATTCTGACGTCGTTGAGTTCGCGGTGGAGGGGCAAGCTTTAGAACTGCCCATAATTATAGAGTGGAGGAACCGAAAATTTAATGGGTAAATTTACCCCGCCATTGGCACTTGAGTCACCCCTCAATTTATTCTTACAGCTCCAAGGCTCCAACCTCCATCCAGGTCAGCGAACGCACCAGCAAAATACTGCAGCGCTGGGGTTAAAATAATAATAAAACAATGAAAACCAGTGCAAAGACACTGCTTATTTGGTACATGAGTACCTAATCAAACCCATTGCAACCTGCCTCGCCCCTGCTGATTTTTCGGCGAGGAGTAACACCTGCCTGCTGGTGCTCATGTTTTAACTACGCAGGAGCAGAGCGGGTGACTCACCAGTAATACATAAGACTTACAGGCTGAATGGAGGAGGCGGAGCCACGATCAGGGCAGTGTTGCAGGTCTGCCAACGACAACAACCCGGGATTCTGACCCAAAATACAGGCGGCCGCCAGTAAACTGCAGGGTTTCCTCTCCACCATCGACAAGGCACTCCAGCAACGGCGTAGGGATCAAAGAGGGCTTCGGTGCTCGCATACATACATACACCTCGGATAGCCTGTGCCAGATTCACCTGGTTGGCTAGTTCTTTTATATATCAAGAGTCGCCAACGAGGTCCCAGCAACTGTATGTTCACTTTGACCATAGCCCGTTCTCAAAGCCTTGTGTGTTCTCCCAACCCTTCCCATCTCAGGCACACCTCGAGATTCATCAGCACAACGTTTGCCAACACTGGCAACATGGCGGCCCCCTACACGGCACAGAGCCCAGGGGATGTCTCTCGCATGATCGAGGCCCTTGAGGTTGCGAGGAAAGAGAAGCGGCGCGGAAACTTTTCATGCAAAAAGACCATCTTCAAGGTCAAGCAATCTCGGGATGGCATCGAAGTAGAATCTTGGAAGATGATGGATTGGGACTACAAGAAACAAGGCCTACCAACATATGCCCGCGGACTTTTCACAGCAAAGACACGGAATAAGTCCCCGGAGATTGCTGTCAGAGGCTACGA
This sequence comes from Zelopaecilomyces penicillatus, assembly GCA_005765155.1. Classification (NCBI taxonomy): domain Eukaryota; kingdom Fungi; phylum Ascomycota; class Sordariomycetes; order Hypocreales; family Pseudodiploosporaceae; genus Zelopaecilomyces; species Zelopaecilomyces penicillatus. The sequence goes on from VCCP01000006.1 coordinate 574,324, forward strand.
CAAGTTCTTCAACACTGGCGAGGTCAATGAAACCAGGTGGAGCAACATTCTTGAAAATACCAAGGGGCCCTACGAGTTGACTCTCAAAGAAAATGGTTGTATTATCTTCGTCGCCGGTCTCGAGGATGATACTCTCCTAGTCTGCAGCAAACACTCGACGGGCGACCGCAGCGATGTTGAGCTGAGCCATGCTCGTGCCGGAGAAGTTCGTTTAGAAAAACAGCTGCAGGCATTAGGCAAATCTAAGGCGGATCTTGCGCGGGAGCTTCGTCAACGAAACGTGACGGCTGTAGCAGAGCTCTGTGACGATGACTTTGAAGAGCACATTCTGGCCTATGAGGGAGACAAGGCTGGTTTATATCTACACGGCATAAATCTCAATCTTCCCGAGTTTGCTACCTATCAAAGCTCCCTGGTACAGGAATTTGCAGAGAAATGGGGGTTCCAAAAGACAGATCTGCTTATTATGGAAGATCCCAACGAGGTCAAAACTTTTTTGGACGATGTTGCAACGACTGGCGCATATGACGGGCGTGACGTCGAGGGGTTTGTCGTCCGTTGCAAGATGTCCAAGGATCCTGCCACATTGCCATACCAGGACTGGTTTTTCAAGTACAAGTTTGAAGAGCCTTATTTGATGTATCGACAGTGGCGAGAGTGCACAAAGGCCCTCATCGCAGGCAAGCCACCCAAGTTCAAGAAACATACCAAGATTACAACAGAATACCTCATGTATGCACGGAAGCGACTAGCCGCGGACCCTAAACTAGGCAAGGCTTACAACCAGAATCATGGCATCATTTCTCTTCGCGACGAGTTTCTAGCATACAAGAATATTAAGGGCTCTGATGCTGCCAATATTGGTGAGCTTGACCAGGTCGTCATGACAGAGGTCACCAAAGATGTCATTATCAGCCCGATCTCTACCATCGGTTGCGGCAAAACTACAGTTGGCCTCGCATTGACACACTTGTTTGGATGGGGTCATGTTCAGAACGACAACATTTCTGGTAAAGGTCGTCCTCCAAGGTTTGTTAAGGCCTTGTTTGAGGAGCTCAAAACTCAACCTGCAGTCTTTGCAGACCGGAACAACGCCCAGAAGCATGAACGAAAACAGCTTGTTGGAGATGTTAAGTCTCAGAGTGCCACTGCGAGAATAGTGTGTCTCAATTTTGTCCATGACGAGGAATCCATGAATGAGATAAGGAATCTTACCCAAGACCGTGTGATTGAGCGTGGTGATAACCACCAAACAATCCATGCCGCTAGCGATCAAAACAAGTTCATCTCCGTCATGGAAGGCTTCATCAGTAGATTCGAGGCTTGTGATCCTATCACTCAACCCGACGATGGCTTCGATCTTGTGATAGATCTTGATCCGTTGGCAGGGAGCCGCAAGAATCTCGAAACTATTGTGACGCAATTACATAAATACATTCCAAATCTGGTGAAAGAAATACCAGGGGTCGAGAAGCTTGACGAAGCCATCGATGTTGCGCTTGGGTACAAACCCAACTTTAGGCAAAACATTCCCGATCGCGGGGCAAAGAATAAGGATTCCAACCAGCAGCAGTCTACGCCAAAGAAGAAGAAGACATTGGAGTATATGGCAATCGACTTACCGACCAACAAAATCGATAGCGTGCTGGATTCAGCTTTCAACAAGGCCACTGCGGACATTTCGCGTTTCTTTATGCAAATGAAGCAAACTAGAAGGGTGCAGCGCAGGTTTCATGTCACACTGATGCATCGAGCAAGCGCTAAAGAGTACCCTGAGTTGTGGAAACGTTATACTACACTATTTGAAGAGGCCGGGAGTGTTGACGCACAGCTTGGAGAGTGCGATCTACTACTCGAACGAGTAAGTTATAGTTTTTTGTCCTGTTCTTCGGATATGATGTCTAATCAAGTCGCTACATTAGGTTGTCTTTGATGATCGCATTATGGCCATTGTTGTCCGTCTTGTCGACAAAGAGGGCAAGTGGGATTGCGTCAACCGTGTTGCTCATATTACAGTGGGAACTCGAGATAACACAGTGAAGCCTAAAGAAAGCAATGACCTGCTTGCGAAATGGCTAGAAGTTGGCGCGGGCGGTGATGGAAACCCAATTAAGGAGGTGGTTTTTGCGGACAAGCCCACGATAACGGGGAAGGTTAAAGGTGTCCCTTCACGATAAAACTGAACTAAGAGCTTGCAAATCAACAGACAGAACCATGGCTCAAAAATATCGTTACTCTGCATGATGTTGGAAGAGTATATACTGGAATCACTCCCTTGGCCCGCCTCCCAAACAAGCTTTCTCGATGTGACACGATTTAGAGATTCAATCCTAAGGGTCTGAGCATTAATGTGAATTGGGGTTAAATGAGATTGATGATCTGTAGAAAAGTTCTGGGTCTGTTCAACACAGGGAACATCCTCAGGAAAGGGTATAGGGTGGTACAAAGGGTATGAGGGCGAGCAGCAAGTGCCATCGACCAGGGAATTAATTACAGGAATCCTCCAGCCCATGAATAAGCGGAAGGGATCTACCACATTTACTCATCATCCAAAAACCTGCTGGCTATTCTACCAAAAAAGGGCACCTCAAATCTAGTACAACAATGGGAAGTACGCGTTAGTCTCGCTATGATCGGGCAAAAGGGGAACAGACTAGATGCCAATCATTGCATGGAAATTGTTGGGGACGTACCGGTCGAGAATCTCGGCGTCTTGGTAAGCTTTAAGTGTCAAAAAGCCAATTAGAGCAATGTCGCCCAGGAAAAACAGCCAGCTTAGAAAAGAAGACCAGGAGAAAATGAGGTGGAAGATCATGATTGCGGTGAAAAGGAGAGCAGATTGCCAGGCGTGGAATCTGTGAATACAAAAGCGGACGTCAGTTATTTCCATGGCTTCATGTGGATGATTGGAATATAAGCATAGTTGCCCAATAGTTATGTTGAGCCCGGGTTGCAAGTTTGGGAGCCTGTTCTCACCTGACATAGTCGCTATTCTTCTCAAGGATCAAAAGGACAACGGCGCCCAACGGTGGGAAAGCGAGATATGCCAAACAAGCTTCATAATCAAGTCTCAGTCCGAGACTTGTGTCAAACTCGCTAATCTCTGCAGCGGGATATGCGCCAGGCATAGAGTCAACGCCGCCCGAGGGACTCCAGCCACCAGCGCCGCCTCCTATTGCTCCACTGCTTCCCTGGCCGTCAAAATCGCCATTCCAGGCGCGCTGTGGTTGCGGGTGTTGCAGCGGCGGCGGGCTACGCACAGCGGCGAGCCCGGATGGTGAGAAGGGTCGTCTGGCTGCGTCGGTTGAGGCTCGTGGGGATGTGATGGGCGAAGCAACGCGGCCGTGCTCAGGCGGCGAGGATTGGTATGGTGCAAAGTCCATGGCTGTGGTAGATTTTATAGACTTCTCTTTCTTCTTTTCTTTCCCAGCACTTTTCTCCACACTTTGTTGATATTCCTACAGCTCTTGAGAAAAGATCAAGACACCCTTCTCCGCTTTAGCGCTTGCTGTATTGGATCCGGATTATATAGGGGCGATTCGACAGAAAAGAGATCTCGCGGTCCTGTTGATGCACTTGGAGGGTGGGGGGGTCGACGCGGCGCGAAGTCCTCGTCGTTCGAGCAGTGGTCGTCAACTCCAACACTCTAATGCTCTAGGCAAATGGTGAGACGGCAGAGCGGCTCGGAAGGAGCTCGATCGCGTGTGAGGAGTAGGAGGGAGAGGCGGTGGGTGGTGTTTCGAGGTGATGAAGCTTGGGGAGCTAGTGGTGTCACCTGAGGTCTGGGTTCGAAGCTGGGCAACCCAAAGACGAATCTGGGCGGAGGATGGCTGCTGACGTAGGAATGGACGTCAGGTACGCGTACAGCAGGGCTTAGGGGAGGCTCGACCCTTGCATGTGCCTGCCCGATTCAACCACCACTATTTGCACAGGGGGTGAGCATTGTATTTAGCTGTCAACTGTTGCTGAAAACACTCAATCTTGTATCACATCAATCACAATGAGTTTCGAGTCACCTCTCAAGCTATGATTCTTCCAGTACATCCTCAAAATAATGCTGTCCATGATAGTAAACCTGGTGCGCTGTGCGGCACTGTTTCTAGATTTTTTGCCTAATATGCTTATCTCATAGCAACGGCACCAAATTAATGGTGTGACAACCATGCTGCCTGCATCTGCATCTGCAGGCAATGGGACTCCAGTAGTCAGCCTCACTAGTTCATAAACCTCTCCTCGACCACAAACTACATCATTTTCCAACGGCATACAACGCTGGAGTTCGCCTTAGTCTCTTCTTCGTATGACATCCTTATGGGCGAAAGTATTAGCTTTTTCCAGTTTTGTATTGGTACATACAGGCTGGTTGTCTGAGTAAGGTTACCAAGATAGCGATCACAATCCCGAACTATGAACGATCCATAGAGGTCAAGGTCATTCAGGCTACAAAATAGACAACGAAGATGCTGAAGATGCGCCAATAGTTCCATACGCATTGTTATATCTGTACACTTTTGATAATATACAACTCGAAACAACATGTAGCGCTAATCCGCTGGCTTTTTCCCAGCTCTCATATATCATACAGACGTCAAAGAAGGCCCTTTTTATCCCGCGCATGAGCTCATTCTTTAGTTTCTGCTGCCTCTTCGAGCTGTCCCTTCCGACCCTCCAGGGCAAGCCACAGGTTTCGGCTACCGCCCTCGAGTGTGGTACTAATACCCAGACCAGCGCCTTGGAGCACTGCGACAAGCTGTGCCCGCAGGCCGTCCAATCCTCCTTCAATTCCACCAACCCAGCTTACACCGGCCTTGTCAAAGACCTTGCCCTCGATGCGGCCTCCTACAAGTAGCAGTTTCGCCAGACCGTTCTGGCATGTGGGGTCGTGGTATCCGGGGTTCTTCTTTCGACTCGGCGCCGGGAATTTGCCTGGTACGGGAGCAAGAATGCTCAATGCTGCTGCCAGATGCGCCGGAGAAACGGCTGGAATGGTCAGAGCAGCGAGTGGTCCAACCAGAAGGGGCTCGATCTGCGCGTAGGCGGAATCACTGGGGGCTTTCGCATTGCGAATCGTATCGTAGGCAGCTTCTGAAAGATCGTGAACAAGGGGCCCATGGGCAGTTTGTAGTGTCGATTCTAGTGTCGCGGCTGCCTCTGGATTGTAGAACTCCACAATCTTCATTGCTACACTGAGCATATTTGTCCGCAGTACCTGGAGTTGCACCCTTGGTGTGAGATCAATTGGCTCCACACCAGGCACTGGATTTGGCTGAGGTACGGCAGCCAATGCCTTCTTCAGCTCTCGCCTCACAGCAGCCCATTCCACCGCCGTCAGATTGCTATGTTGGAAGAACAGAATCAGGGGGGTCGTGCGCAGTAGAGAGGTGTAGGTTCGAATCAGTTGGCTCTTTCTAGTTTCAATTGGTCGTGCGCTGGGTGGCTTCGACGCTGGCACAAACGGCGAGGATTGCTGAGCTCCTCCTGTTGCAGATCTTGAGCTGGAAACGGAAGCATATCGAACATCGGCAGTCGTTGAGAAGCTGTGCAAGTTCAGGGCCCATGCTTCCCGTTGAGTAGTAGGTCCGACAATTAGGCGCTGTAGGCAGGGCCTCGCTGCCCGAGCAATTCTCCGTGTCATTCTGCAATAATCAATATCACATGGCAAGGAGAAGAAAGATCATAGAGTTGCACCTACATGTTGTAATGCCAGCAAGCTACTTGATCTTGTTGCACAATAAAAAAGATCCCTTGTCAGAGTGTCTATTGAAATGGTAGAGTGCCGGATCAACCGACTGCCGTTCCGATAGCTGTGCTTGGACAGAGAGGTACATATAAGTATATAAATCTCTAGCTCACTGCCAGCTGGAGTGCTGAGACTGGAGAGTACTTCAAGCTACTTCACCCACTACCATGCCAGGCATCCAGGGAATTGCGCGCGACACCTCAACTGCTTAGATACACCTCCAGCTCCAACCTTTCTCGTAAGCGGCTGCAGCACAACAACCCAATTACGCATTTCTCTAGACATCCTTGCCCATCCATTCGACGGACAAGCTTGATACTGCAAGTTCTCGCCAGTACTCTCCTCCCATCTCTCGGCTCAGCATACTACATCGTCAACACACCAATCCCACAGACACCTGCTTTAAGCTCGGAGCATCATGTCAACCCTTGAGGAGCTCGATGACCTCGATCGCCAGGGCAATGACGACAGGAAAGATACCAAGAATAGAAATGCGGATGGAGATGCGGATATGAAGGAGGCAGATGAAGAGAATTCTGATATTCTTGACGACGAGATCCTCAGCCTCAGCACTCTGGACATTCAAACACGAAAGCGACTACTGGAGAACGATTCCAGAATCATGAGAAGTGAGCTCTCACGGTTAACACACGAGAAGGCTGCGATGGGTGAGAAAATTAAGGAGAATGTGGACAAGATTGCCAATAATAAGCAAGTGAAAGGGTGACCCAATTTACTCAGCTCTGTTTCTAACCATAATCTTCTAGACAACTTCCTTACCTTGTTGGCAATGTAGTCGAGCTGCTAGATCTGGATCCGACAGCGGAATCATCTGAAGAGGGGGCTAATATCGATCTCGATGCCACGCGAGTGGGACGGTCAGCTGTAATCAAGACTTCGACACGACAGACCATCTTCCTGCCACTGATTGGCCTCGTCGACTCCGACAACCTCAAGCCTGGCGACCTTATTGGAGTAAACAAGGACTCCTACCTTGTTCTCGACACCCTACCAGCCGAATATGATAGCCGTGTAAAAGCTATGGAAGTTGACGAAAAGCCGACAGAACAGTACACCGACGTAGGTGGCTTAGACAAACAGATTGAGGAACTAGTTGAGGCGATTGTTTGGCCAATGAAGGAGGCCGAGCGATTCAAGAAAATTGGTATCAAGGCGCCAAAAGGTAGAAGCCCTGTGATGCAACGGCATGTCTAGATCGTGGAACTAACCTGACATCTGAAAATAGGTGCTCTGATGTATGGCCCCCCTGGTACAGGAAAGACGCTCATGGCGAGAGCCTGTGCGGCACAGACGGAAGCGACGTTTTTGAAGCTTGCTGGACCCCAGCTGGTGCAAATGTTCATCGGTGATGGTGCCAAGCTCGTCAGGGACTGCTTTGCCTTGGCGAAGGAGAAGGCGCCTGCGATTATCTTCATTGATGAACTGGACGCTGTCGGAACCAAGCGATTCGACAGCGAGAAGAGTGGTGACCGTGAAGTTCAACGAACCATGTTGGAGCTTCTAAACCAGCTTGATGGCTTCGCATCCGACGATCGAATCAAAGTTTTGGCCGCTACGAATCGTGTCGACGTTCTCGACCCCGCTCTGCTACGATCAGGCCGTCTGGATAGAAAAATCGAGTTCCCATTGCCCAACGAGGAAGCACGAGCTCAAATTCTCAAGATCCATTCTCGTAAAATGAAGGTCAACCCAGGAGTCAATTGGGGCGAGTTGGCACGAAGCACAGACGAATTTGGCGGTGCCATGTTGAAGGCCGTGTGCGTGGAGGCCGGAATGATTGCTCTGCGATCAGGGAAGAACGAAATCGGGCATGAGCATTACGTAGACGCCATCGCTGAAGTGCAGGCCAAGAAGAAGGATGTAAGTGCACTACCAAACTGGACGAGGGTGTTGACAAGAGGAGCTCCGCTAACACGCTTTACTTATAGACTGTCAACTTTTACGCGTAATCTGTATCTTAGCTTGGCCGAGGATGTTGGAGTAGGCGTTTCCCCATTCAGAACTCTTGGCGTACGACGACAAAGGCTTGGTGATGGCATAGAGAGGTCGACCTTTGGGAATGGATGTAACATTATTCAAAAGGTGTGCCAGCTTTTTATATTAGACATGAATGGCACGTTTTCGCATATCGAGGAAGCTGCCTTGATGACTGATGAATGAACAAGCCAAGACGATGAATCACCCTCATTGTGTGCTCAAGAAAGATTGACATGTTGAGTAATCGTTTCCCACGGAGATGGAGCATGCGTCTGGCTATATTGCTTGAAATATTTCCAAGTACCTGTCCACTGTGACCAAGTAGGTTCTTCCGATGATGCCATATGGTTAAGTATAACATGAAATTCCAATCAAGGTTCAGTTTTGCCCCCTACGCTGGGAATGTCTCTGCTCAATGGCACTACACGACAGGCTGGCAATAGATCGCTCAATCAAACGCAACTGTCCTTTTGTAATGGGGGAAACGGGTGATTTTGTGCTCATAGCACTGTTGTATTCTCACCCGCGAAGAGCCTGGAGATCACATCACGATAAACGATTCACCGTGGCTTTTCATACGACCAGCTGAATGAGAACATCTTGAGTAGATTACATAACTATCAACCATCGAAACACAGTGTACAGACACCTTCTGCCACAGCCATTACCGACATAGCATCAGTTTACACGTCCATAACCATCCTGGTCGCACATGTGCCCATCTGCTCATCCACTCTCAAGTAGCATTGAAAACCCTAATGATGGTTTCTTTTAGCCTTCTTATTTGGCTGAAATTCCTCAGCATACATCTTGAAGAAGCTGTCAGGCTGTGTGGGATTTTCCTTGGTAACATCATGGAAGGCTGACGTCGAGATATAGTTCGCCTTGCCTTCGCGCACTAGACTGTAGTACTCGAGAATGTACTCCTTTTCAGAATCATCGCTATCCGACTGCGACTTGAGAATTTTCTTTGCTTCAGATCTAACTCAACACCAGACTGGTTATCACATCTGCCGAGTATAACTGATGGGCATACAAACGCTGTTTTACTCACCTTGAAACATTCTCAAAGGTCATTTCGATACCTAGAGCTTCACTTGCGGAGCTCGCGAGCTCTTTTCCGGCAACGAGCATGGGTCCTGGTGTACTATGTAAGTTCCCGGAAACTTTGAATAACATGAGAAATCGTACCAGTGACGACCATCAATTGGCCTCTGTGCTTGTCATCAAAGCCGTGGGGCCCCTTGCCAGTGAGGACATGGGCAGCAAGGTTTGCCACATCCTGAAATGAGTTCAGTCACAGACGTATTCCTAGAGTCTGATAGAACAGATTGGAGAGTCAACATACCCCAAGAGCTACAGGAGCAAATTTGTGGTTCTCCCCGATAGGGAGAGGCAGGATGCCTTCGGACCGCGCTTGAGGCGAGTACACAAGCAAATTCTCTGCGTAAAAGCCGGCACTTACATTGATACGTCAGATTTGATGGAGTGCCCGCTAGTTGAGTAAAAGGCCAAACGCGACAACACATACCGAATGACAACAGGCGAGTGTCCAGTCTCAGTCGAGCTGTCTCCCTTGGACGCCAGTACCAAAGTTTCAAGATCTAGAAACTCCCTAAGCCGCGGCTGCCTCTTAGGATCGGCATAATCACAGCCGACAGAGCTAAAGAAGCACACATTAGGTATCCCAGCCCGCTTCGTAGCGTTGATGAGCTCCTCGGTAATGTCAAACTTGTCCTTGTGTGTCGGGGGCACCAGACAGATGGTGTCACAATGGGTGTCCTTGAGGGTCTTGATCATGGCGCTCTCCCGGCCGGGCGCATGAGGTACGATCTTGACGCCGAGAGATTTGGCCTCCTTGGCCCTTGCGGATTGCGGGTGGAGCGTCAGGCCGACGACTGAGTTTACCTTTTTGGAGAAGTCGGGAGAAGATAGGAGGAGCTCGACGACGGCGAAGCCGGTCTGGCCATCGACGGCAGTGATGCAAATGTTACGTGGCATTTTCTTGTTTTAAAAACAAGCTTGTACTAAGTTATTTGAGTATGGCTCTTGGATTTTGTAGTAGTAAGTGCTAAGAAGGGGTATGTCGCCTTTGGAATTGAAAATTACATGACAATAACGCAGGTCCAAGGGGAAAGGCGAGGGGAGGGGGGTGGCTACCCCTACTTAAAGATAAAGAGAATAAACGCCTGTCCTCGATTTCTCTCATTTCTACGCTCATCGTACACAATACTAGGACCTGCGTCAACTGCCGGTTTCGACAAATCTCCATTACCAGTAATGCCGTCATGAATACCATCTTGTGCATGTTGCATTCCCCAAGCCTCAGTGGCTTTATCTGAGGTACGTGTTGTCTGTCATTAATGAGAGAGAAGAAAACCAAAAAAAAAAAAACCGATGATGTCAAGACTCGGCTAGGCATTGGAAGTTACCTAGATTGGATGATGACTGCTACAGGGAAATGTAGACGTCAAGCGGTGGCACATTGACAACAGCAGTGGGAAGGGAAGAAAAGAAAAGGGTGAGAAGGGGCCCTAACTGTAGATCGCACGATCTACTCTCTTTCTGGTTTTGAGGTCATAGATTCGACTGCGAGCTTGGCGGCTGAACAAAGTAGTCTCGTATCCTAAATCGGATAATTAACATGCGATACCTGAATCCGTTTGCGCACGGTGTTATGGTAGAGAGTAGCTTTTATTATATTAATAGATGCTCTCGGATTGCGTCACGCCGCATGGAGTACATGAAGTACGTCCCATCTTCAATACAGCTTCGGGATATTTACTCCGTTACGCAAGCTTTATTGTAAGCAAGATTGAATAACGTTTTTGGGTATAACACGCCAAGAAATTAGTCACTATGCCTAAACATTAGTATTATGAAAACGTACAAAGGATAAGAGTACTACCAGGGCATATGGACGAGGGGGAGAAATTAAAATTGTTCTAATTATCTATAAGATCTTTAGGAGTTGTTTGGAAACACAGTCAGGCCCCTAGAATATAGATTTGCTTTGTATATGTTTAAAAGACGAGCCACTATAAGAAATAAGCGTTTTCATATTACTGATGGAACGGACCCATGCCATGCACACTAGAATATCATATCAATTGGTATGAATATTGGTGGTTCTGGGTATGTTTGTTTGCTCTTTCTTGTGAAACTATGAGATGGAACTCGGCAAAGGAACGTGTACAAGCCAAGTGTGTTTCATCATTGAAAAGAAAAACTATATGGAAACCTTCAACCGTACGATTTGGGCGGGTCACCGAGATAGCATCACAAAGTGGTCTTTATCAATTCATAAAAGTATTCAATTTCACACTCGAATAATCGTTACATGATAATTATGTTCCTCATTCATAACCCTCAGTTCATTACTTTATACTTTATTTGCGAGCTTCAATATGCCAGGATTAAATTGTCAATATATAGAAAATTATAATTTAAATGACTCTATAGATAATTTAGAATTAAAAAACTTATTTGGATTTTTTATTGTAATCTTAGAGTCGCTGCTTCCGCCTCCAGAAATAGCAGCACCTGATCAGGGAAAGCGCCCTCACCGCTTTAAGCACCGCCCCTGTCTCTGGTCCGCTTTACAGAGTACACGCTACAATATTCTCTAGGCTGCCACCTTTTCCTCGCCAGCCTTCGCAAGCTGATTTGTGGCCCGAGCTGATGTACTATAACCAGCATGCCTTGCAGCCGAACATATGCGGCCAGCAACCTTGAGGCAAAGCAAACTTGACGAAAGGAACCCTTGACTTCAAGGCTTGGATACAACATCAGTAGATAGAATACTGCATAACTGCTCAAAGGCGGATGGGACAATCTATAGATAAACGAACGAATAGATAAGCTGTGATGGGTTACTAGACACTCTTAGAAAGGATGTACTGGTAGCTACTTTAGCGAGGGTCGTTTCCGCGCGTTCGTGGATGCTTGAGGCGCTACAGATGCTCTGATATAGTTAGGTGTGCGCTGGAGATACTATCAGTGGAACAGGGCTGCACATGCAATACAGGTTGCGAAGGTGTTCTGAGGCATAATTGCTGCACAGTGATTACGATGTTATTTTTGCTGGGTGACAATTTAATAATGCCACCAAGGGACTTCACCTGCTCGGTCTGTTTCATGGTGCGTACGGCTAGATATCCGAATCACCCTTCTTACCTTCTTACTGTCTGGCATTGTGCATTAAATGAAAACATGCGAATATCACAAATACCCAATGTCATGCACTATAACACTGAAGGATCAAGTCTGTCACCTAGTTGCATTTATAGCATCTGTAATATACGTAGATAGCCGATACATTACGTGGAACTCATGCATGCAAGTCAGCCAACATCCTAACACACGAGCTGAGGCGGTGCTCGCCATCTTTGCGCACACCATGATCATCATAACTCTTAAATTTCTGTTTCCATTAGTTCTACTTGAACCATGTCAGCGATACAAGGCCAATGGACTGTAGATGCCTCATCCAGCCAATTCTTCGATGTCTGTAGACGATTCTTTGAGACAGCTTACAGCGATAGAGTCCAACCTCAAGCACTCACAGTCTGTGAACTATTTGGGGCTACATTGGCTATCAGTAGCCAAACACTGCGAAAAGTTCGTTCGACAATGTTACCTACCCCAAAGCCGACAGTAATCAATGCGCTTAATGTGTCAATAGGGCTGTCACCACTGGACTCGACGGTGGCCCTTGGAATGCAGGAATCTGGCAAACGTTTCCTTGGCTTGGCAGCGGCGCTCGTGACTACTATCGGCACCGCCCGTGGCGCAGAGGCTATTCATGTCATGATGAAGAACTTGAAGGGCAATAGCAGTCACAAACTCATGATCCCCGGTGTACAGCATGTCGAGGATATTCTGACGAGCCTTTCTAGCCGCTCATTCTCATGCGGGTTTCACGATATCGTTGCTACGTGGGAGCTAATTCTTCGGCAAGAAATATTGCTCAAGCTTGTTCCGGTATCTGATGCCGATCCCCAGCTTGCAGATACGCCCGCGGTGCGCGAAGCGAAACAGCGGCTCTTGAAGACTATGCCAACACCGAACACAATTGCAATGCTAGTCGAGTCATTTCGGGAACTTGAGCGCATCGGATCGACCAATATCGGGTTAACGATAGAGACAAGCGAAAGTGCTGCATGGATTTTAGCATTCGCGCAGTGGTGCCTTGACATCCCGCCATCCCTATTTCTTGATGAAGTGGAAATATTGCAGGCGCCTAAATCCCGCATCAAGATCGTCATCCTTTCAAAATCGCCAAAGAATCCAATGAAAGTAATTGTTTATCACCAGCTGAATTCCATCACTTCTCTCCTCGAGCCAGGAACTCAGAACACAACGCACGGGTTAATAAGTATTGATGCGTTTTACAAGTGGCTGCTTCCCGAAATGGGATTCAATACCGATTTTAGTCGTCGAATGCTAAGCCAAGTACTGCAATATGCCATTCCGCAGTTATTCTTCAAGCTATCGGCTGGCCGCTTCGGCAGATTAGGGAGCAATACACACGTTGAGAACTTCATATCCAACGATGCATTATCCGCCTTTCGAACTGTGCTGATACCGGATATTAATACGATCGAGGATATCTGTACAGCAATAATAGGAAGACCAATACAAAAGTTCAAGATGTTGAGAGAGGGCGAACTTCTCGTGGACACCCCTTTGCTCGAGAGGCAACTGGGCCATCTTCGACAGAGCTGTAACTGTCAGAACTGTACACTTGAAACTGGATATGATGGCAGTTGCCAGCCTGAGGATAAAAACTGCATGCGTTACAATTTCATGAGAGACATTGCTACGATAATAATGGATGTCTTTGCTTTGGCCCTATTTGAGACACGAGAATCGCTTCTGGTACGCCCTACCCATAGTCAGCATGGCGACGATTTGATGAGAGAAGCTATCTGCGAACTGCTATTCTCCGGCTCAGATGGATTCTATTCCGATTCTGACGTCATGGATTGGGCGCGGCGCATGATAGGGCACGATTTCGACAACATTATTGATAGTGAGACCCAAGGCTTGTTGATATCCTCTGCTAGGGGTCAAACTGTATATCCGGCTCTATTGGATTCATTTCACTTCGAACGAATTGGCTATATACGCTTGGTTTGTATAAAAGGCGTTCTCAATCATGAGGGGCGCGTATATAACTACATGTATTCAGACCTGCAGCCAGAGCACATCCCCGAAGATCCACATGCTCGCCCCATGGACATTAGCAATGATGGCGGCAGTGATCCTGAGATTGCCGGACTAGAGCAGAGGTTAAAAGATCCTCACATATCAGAAGAAGAACGAAATAAGATGATTCTCGCAGCTTGGGAGGCTCATCTACAGAAGAAGAACGATAATCCTGTCGGCATCTTGCAGCCGAGCAATTTATATGATACCGCAGAAGTTTCCTGGTCTATCGTCGCAAATGAGAATCATTCCATCAATGCAAGATTGCTGTTTCGATCTAATGACGATGGTTTGATGGAATTTGCAAGCCCCGTATCAAGCTTGAACAATCTACCAGACTCGTTAATATACGAGGGCTGTGCACACAACAGTCAATCTATCCTACCGAGACATGATCGTCATACGCAACCCAAATTTCCTTGGTACAACCAGCAGGAAACACTTCAATACATATCAGACGATACAACCGTTCGGATAGTGCATGCAGATGGATCCGCTCCACTCCGATTCTTTGCATTGGCCGACTGTTTTCAAGGAGCGCTGTTCAGACGGCGTAGCTGCCTGTCATGTTGCCTAGATGGATGCCGACAGAACAGCTTGCAGAATCTCATTCTTTAAAAAGTATAAGCATTGATATAAAAGACTACCTGCAATACACACGAGTCCTGTTTCTTATATATCTGACATTACAAGTGATTGAGGTCCAATGCGTTTTAAAATGATACGTAGTTCAACAGATCCGTTTTCCCGCTCTGTTCTGGTCCCAGATATAAATGTAGAGATTAGCGAAGCAGGCCTCATGTCGACTTCCCTGGGTTTTGATATCTATTGCAATGATAAAGATATTCAATGACGCCTTTTTAATCAGTGTAGTTGGTCACACTTACTGACCCAGACCAGACCAGACATCGCCGCTGCTCACCACGCTCCTCCAAGACGGCATATAGGTCTACCAAGCTCGCAATAGCAACCTTGGCTGGGTTATCCTCACCTTCATCCGTACTGACTGCCTTGACAAAGCCCACGCCGTCAGCACCCTGCACTAACTGCATACACTCCTCCTCCACAAACAGACACATCTTCGCCTTCAACCCTACAAATTTTGATCAGATGCAGCGTAGAGTTGGTTCAGGAATAGCCACCTAGGAAAACCAACCCCACCGCTAATCATTGTAACGAGCTACTTTAATGGTCTAGATATTGCATCAAGCTGCCAGACTAGTGCAAATGCTCCCTTCCACACCATGGATGTTGAATATGCATGGTTGTCAACTTGGCCAATGCCACAGTTACTTATGTATTGTGGGAGAAATAAATGCAAAGCTTTAATCTCTAGTTTTAATAGCCATCAGCTTCCCTTTCCAGATGTAGGGTCGACACTAGCACACAAGGCAGTTGGGGTTACGGCGGAACGTGATGGTCTGACGAATTGACCCGCTCGTCAATTCCTCCGACAGCCCATCAAAATCGATCTTGCCGAGAGCATTCGGCAATTCGATCCTTCCCCAGATAAGCGGAGGCACCGTGCGAACGGGTAGCTTGTCTGTTTATTTAGCGTAGTTATGCCGTGTTCAAATACAATTAGCACCACGTACTCACTGGCAAGTTTCAGGTGATACGACTCGGAGGAATTTGATGCTAGTGTAATTGTTGACGTTGAAGACGAGTGACGAAATGACGAGGGAGGAGCGCCCAAGCACTGGAGCTAACCCCATAGGGGCGGTCATACCAGCGCTTAGGAAGTACACAGTACCTCACTGGGCTTACCCACCCTCACTGCTTTTACTGCCTAAAACGGCATCGAAAACCGCCTAATTCGGAGGTATCAGCAGCGCCTCTTCGGTTTGGCAAGTAAAATTGAGTCTAGTTCTGAATATATAGGTTTATTACCTAAAAGAACTGAAAAAGGTCGTTTAATTTTTCCTAGTAGAGAATAATATGGATGATATTTTACAGCTGAATTGATTTTTACACAAAAGAAAGTGTAACGGGATTACAAGGTACAAGCTATATGTACCCAGAATAGCACGTGACCCCTGGGTAATACTACCTCTCGGCTTGCTTTCGCCACCATGACGTGGACGAAGCAAGTAACAGTCTTTTACAATAACAATACCTGAATGCAATTATCCTTATCCTGCCTGACTACTATGAATTGAGCCTGCTGTTACAGAAAGGTTATAAAATAAAAGTAATTAAAGGTTATCAATTTAATTCTGTTGAAGGTGTTTTTAATAGTTTTGTTAATAAATTTACTGAGATGAAAGTTAATGCTCCTAATAAATCTCAAAGAAATGTAGCTAACTCAATATTGAATAGTCTAATAGGTAGATTCGGAATGGATTATTTAAAAGATATAACTAAAATATTAGATTCTAAAATCATGATTTAATATCTGTAACTAGGATTTTAACAAATTCTACTCAATTAGATGAGGATGTTTTTTTTTGATACATTTAAACCTGGTATAGATAAAGGAGTATATGAAATTTTTGGTGTTGATTATATTAAAGCATCTTATCCGTGTCCTTGACGAAACTTAACGCAAGATTGCACCCAATATCTCTATCCTCGGGCGCGATCTTCTTGCACTTTTCCGCAAGAGCCAAGAATTTTGTCAAGAACTTGCGGGCGAATTCCTTTCTAGCGTCGGCGTATTTGGTACGGCCCAGCTCGCATTTCCCATCCGAGTAGGAAACGCAATCATTACACTTTATAAACTGGTTAAGATCGAGCAGTTTGTTGTTGCAACTTTTCTTGGGCATCGCCACTGGACCCTCACAGTTCTTCAAAGCGCTTCCGCACAGGCCCGAGCTGCCATCATATAGTATACATTGGGGGTTGTAGAAGTCGCAAGCTGCCCTTTTGCAATTGCTGACCTCTCCATCCGTGCATGGTTTGACGCAGAGGTATGTGATTGAGTCGTCGCTGATTGTGCCCGCTTTTGTCTTGTATCCTGACGCACATGTCCGAGTTTCTGGTATATAATAATAGTCGGTGAACGTGCAGGAGCCATCAACGCGACAATAGCTGGGGGAATCTCTCTTCACCATGTGTCGCGATACCATGGGCTGTTGTTGAGTAGGTTCCGATGGAGGCAAGCATGAGGCAATTGTGTCGGGCATTTCCAAGCAGAGAGCAGACATTGCCATGACGAGATCAGAATCGCAGGCCATGCTTTCGTTGAACCCAAAGTTGATATCAGAACGGACGGCCGAAGTACCCAGCTTTTCTTCAACGAGATCGGCCAGTTCAAAATCGGCAACTGAGATGCTCTCGCACTCAAGACGGTCTTCCGCAAGACTTTGAGGTCCATAGAATGTGACGACCGCGGCGGCCGATTGAGCACCCGCAAGGGCAACGAAAACGGTGGGCTAATGCATGATAGGAGTGATGGAAGTGTATGGAGAGAGAACTGAGTGGTGCTAGGTAGGTGTTTGGTCGCCTTGGTCAATGGGGAGTTTGGATAAGCCCGTGATGAGGATGTTGGTTTGGATCATCATCATGCTCGAGCAACTGGAGCATTTATAGACGAAAATAGCTTTGTTGTGTGAACAGCCCACGTCATTGCAAGCTGCCAGCTCCTTGTACAGAGCCTGAATGTGGTCTCAAAATAGGTTACATTGATGAATCCTTTCAATAGTAAAGATTTGAGTCAATGTCATCATAAATGCCTTCGGTCTCATAATGTTGGGTGATGGGTCTGCGTGTTTTCGCACCTCTCCTGGATTGGAGTATATGGTCGTGTTGCAGTTCACTCTCCATTTTTTGCCTTGTTTTTTCCTAGACCTTTTCTGGTACGGTTACACTGTCGTTTGTAACTTGGAATTGGCCCCAAAGACGGACCATAATATGACGACTGCCTAACTAGGGAGGATTGTTTTTTTCTTCTTTTTTTTTATAATTTCGTTGCAGGACTTATCCGCAGCCTGTATCATCAAGTTCTCTTCTTCTGTACGTATCCAATTCCGTCAGATCGGCTAGCTCCAGATTAATTCTCTGGATTGGTCCGGTTGTGCCCAACCATGCCCGGCAAGTTGGCAATCGGGGCTGCTCAGAAAAAGTAGGCATTAATACTCCAAAGCAATTTAAGCTGTCAAGCGCAACTAAGACATATGACACTTCGACACTTTGAGCCTCTGACGACTATCGAGGCACCAGCCATCTGCACATAAGTGGAGTTGCGATGGGGCTAGTTAGACAAGATCGACGAGTTAGACTGTCCAGGAAAAAACTGTCCCAAGTTCCCGCTACGCCGCAGAAAAGGTCTGCAAATAAATACCGAACGTTCATAGGATTAGGTTTGTAGGCGTCTGTAGATGGGAGAGTGGCCACGTGATATGATCCACGGGTGGCAGGAGAAGCTCAGTCATTGCCCCGTAAGTAATGACTAATAACATAATTACTACACCCCTCAACATCAGAGTCCAGATGTAAAAACTCCATGTTATTATTTGTTTAAAGCAATTAACATATCCAGTAGCTAAAAGCTAGGCTATCTACAGCAGTATTCCCAAGCCATATAATAGTCTCATTATGAGCTCCGAAATACTATCCCGTTTATAGGCTGAATGCAGCTGTGGCGTGAATGCGCCGCCACAGTGAGCCTAAACCAAATATAGAGGCTGCTATTGCTGCGCGGCACATATCGGGGACGGGATCTAGACTCCCGTATAGACCCTCTCGCCTCCGCTTCTTTCTCGTCTTCCATCTTCCATCTCTAGCCGTCTGTCGTTTGTTTTCTTTTCCTTCAACTATTCAACTATTCAACTATTCAACAATCATCATTTTCTCTTGCCCAAGGCCGAAAGCTCAACCACCTAAGAGTAAGTAAAAGTTGTTTGCTACCGCGACACAACTGTTGATATGCCCCTCCTTCCCCCCTCCTCCCCCCCTCCTGTTTCCCCTCCATCAGCCTCCTCTGTTGAGGAACCCCACCATTGCATCGACTCTGCGTCACCAAGGCCAGCACCACCCACCAGCAATTGGAGCATGAAGCATGAAGTGTGAAGTGTGAAGTGTGAAGCATACAGTATGGTATCTACATCGGGTACAACGCGGGCGACAAACACAATCGACAGTGCCATTGCGACAGCAGGCACACAGCTTAGAAGGCAGACCAAGTAAACCATGCTTCAATGGAGCGCCCTCAGAGCTGTGCTGTTGGTAGTACGATGAGGCTGAAATGCAATACAATGGGAGAGAGCAATAGCTCAAGCGAGCTACCATGTTAGCACCGATTAGGGAGCTCTGATTCCTCCGACCACAGCACTCTCAACATTGGCGCATCACCCCTCTCCCACCATGCGGCCTCTTCGCCGCCAATGGCCGAGCTTGTTGAGCAGAGCTTGCGAACCAAACAATCAGCAAAGCATCGCATCCATCCGATCAACGGAGCAGTCGCCCCTCCCCAATCTCCCTTTCCGAGCTCCCCTCCCTTGCTTAGTTCGTCATCACGACCTTGGCTATCGATAAGTTTTGGGTTGAACGACAGAAAACCCCGCACCTGCTATTCTTATTAGTCGAAACATTGCCATCATCGTTTCCACTTTGCTCTATCAGAGAGGGAACCCGTCCATAGATAGCTATTTTTTTTTCCAATCTCCATTTTGCTGACAAGACCACTTCTCCTCGCTTTCCATCGCAGATGTACATCAACCCTCTCCCTCAAGATTTCTTTTACTATCCACCTGGCTTTGCTTCCAACTTGCAACCGTTTTCTTGGTTATAGACTAATCGACCTACCATTTACCTAGAATCAACTTTAACCCCACTCCCGACCTAACATTCTTCAAACTTCGCAACAATGGGTGCCCTCGATGTTTTGGAGCGCAAGTCCGGCGTCATTGTCGGCGACGATGTCATGAGACTGTTCGAGTACGCTCGCGAGCACAAGTTTGCCATCCCCGCTATTGTAAGTCTTGTCCTTCTTCCAGAAGCTCTCCCTTTTGGATGTACAACATGTAACCGTACTGATGAGTATATCTAGAACGTCACCTCTTCGTCGACTGTCGTTGCCTCTCTCGAGGCTGCGCGCGATGCCAAGTCTCCCATCATCCTGCAGATGTCCCAAGGTGGTGCTGCCTACTTCGCCGGAAAGGTATGTTCTAATTAATACCGCCCTCTCACACATTGTCTTGACTCTATAATGTGCTCTCCTTGCCCCAGCGGCATCTACTCGGCCAATCATAGCTAACTCAACATTGTGCAGGGCGTGGACAACAAGGGCCAGGAGGCTTCTATCTCCGGCGCCGTTGCCGGTGCCAACTACATCCGATCCATTGCTCCCACCTACGGCGTCCCTGTTGTCCTCCACACCGACCACTGCGCCAAGAAGCTCCTGCCTTGGCTCGACGGCATGCTCGTTGCCGATGAGGCTTACTTCAAGGCCACCGGCGAGCCGCTCTTCAGCTCTCACATGATTGATCTGTCTGAGGAGAGTGTTGAGTGGAACATCAAGACCACGGCTGAGTATCTCAAGCGCGCCGCTCCCATGAAGCAGTGGCTCGAGATGGAAATCGGCATCACTGGTGGCGAGGAGGACGGTGTCAACAATGAGGATGTCGACAACGCCTCTCTCTACACCCAGCCCGAGGATATCCTCAACATCTACAACACCCTTTCTCCCATCTCCCCATACTTCTCCATTGCCGCCGGCTTCGGCAATGTCCACGGTGTCTACAAGCCCGGCAATGTCAAGTTGCACCCCGAGCTCCTCGGCAAGCACCAGGAGCACGTCAAGGCTGCCATCAGCGCCAAGGAGGAGAAGCCCGTTTTCTTCGTCTTCCACGGCGGCTCCGGCTCCTCTAAGCAGGAGTACCTCGATGCCATTAGCCACGGTGTCGTCAAGGTCAATATGGACACCGACATGCAGTTCGCCTACATGGCTGGTATCCGTGACTACATGCTCAACAAGAAGGATTACCTCCTCACTTCTGTTGGCAACCCCGATGGTGATGATAAGCCCAACAAGAAGTACTTCGATGTAAGTGTAGCCCCCCTCTTTTTAGTTAACCAAAACATTCCCTTCATATCAGCGAAAAGAATCTAACCTAATGCCATGATAGCCCCGTGTCTGGGTCCGCGAGGGTGAGAAGACCATGGTTGCCCGTGTCAGCGAGGCTCTCAAGGACTTCAACTGTGCTAACCAGCTTTAAAAATCTCATGGCGAGTGATAATGCCAATGGCTCTTCCGATGTTGTCGGTAATGGTCGCACCTGAAATTGCAAGGGCATGAGCAAATATAAAGAAAAAAAATATTGTTGTCATAAAAGTGTCATTTTTCCCAAACATATGCCGTGATGCTGAAATTGTAAACCGTGGGCTATTAGGGGCTCCTCGTGACGTTATAACCTGGTTTGCGCGAGGTGAAATATCGCATGCAAACCACACAGTATCAGCCTTGATATCAAATTGACGCCGCATGTTTCTGTAGCTCTTGACCATTTTGAACTTGAAAATCAGGTTTTACTTGTCTTTATTTACTCTATTCTAAGGCCGCGAAAATCATTGACCCAGGAGCTCCTTCTCCAGTGCTGCAATGTCCGCATCACTTAGAGTCTCTGCCGCGACTGTAGTATCCTTAGCCGCGTCAAACCTCCACAGGCCACCTGTCCTTTCCTTTTCTCCGTCCAATGGAACGCCAGCGGCCTTGCCTAGAAGTTCAAGCGTCTTGTCCTGACCCTCGACAGCGCTGAAATATCGTCTCTGCCAAACGCGATCCTCTGTGCGCTCCTTGCAGCGCAGATCACGCTGTGCTTGTTCGATCTTGGACTTTTCAATGTGCACCACCTCCATGTCTCCCTTCTGGATGCCGTCGGCGACCTTGGACCAGGCCCGTCGAGACTCGAGGGGGTGCTGCTTCTCAATCGCGGCGAGCTTCAGCTCTGTCTCTGCTGTGGCAGTAGCATCGTATGTGCTGATCAGAGTGGACTTGGAATTCTTCTTAACCGGGCCCTGGTAGATTTCAAACTCGCCGGTCCACTGGCCAGTGGTGTTGTACAAGACCTCCTTCTCCTTGCCGGTGGGGTAGACTGTGGCAGTGACGGTGTTCTTCTTACCAGACAACCATCCTTTTCCACTATAGTCGATCTTGGCACTGAAGCCGCTTGAGCTGGAAATGAAACTTGACCCGTCGAGCTCGACAAATGGGGCTCCGAAAATGAGACCCTCGATGTGCAGGGATGGGAGAGTGATGAGGTAACTCTCAACCTCCTTCTTATCGCCGGTGCCGACGGGAACCGTGAGCACGGCATGGCCGACCTGCTTGACGATGATGGTGCTCTTGAATGTGGCCTTTTGGGCGTTGTAGCCCTCCAGCTGGATGCCAGTCTTGTCGTTGCGGATGCAGTAGGCTGTGGTTGGCGGATGGTGGCTAACCTGCTCGGAGACAAGTGTCGTCTTACCAGCCTCGTCGGTCCATGTTCCCAAAAACAGCTCGCCAAGGAAAGGATTCAGCGGCTTTTTCTCGTTGCCAAACTTCTCACTACGGCTGGCGTACTGGTGCTTCAACGTTGAAAGAAACCACTTGAGCACCAGCATAGTCCGCTTGGCCGGGTCGGACTCGGCAGCTGGGGCCGTGAAGATAGGCGGGTGGGTGCCCCAATAGGCGGAGAACTCGGTGAGGGACTGCGAGGAGAGGATAAATGGCGGGGCGGTCAAGGAGGAGAGGTCGCCGTTGAACGAGGCGATGGACTAGAATGGTGGCGCGCGCCATTGTCAGTAAAGGGGCCATTACATTTACCGACAACCAAGCCCAGGCCATGAGCGCCGGAAGCGGTGCTTGTATAACAAAATCAGAAAGAGAAAGGGCGAAATACCTTGAGGAAGGTTGTCCAGCTGCTGCCGGCAGCCTGCGGGTGGACCGCAGCTTCAGAGGACGCCATGGCGGACAAAGTTAAGATGATGTACGGCGGTAAGTCAATAAAATGTTGGAGGGGGAATGTTTTTAGTCGTAAGGGAGTGAGAACAACGTGGGGTGCAGCGCAAACAGGGACGAGCGCAGAGGGGTCGATTCAACAACACGGGTCAGTCGCACAGAGATGGTGGAAGTTTTCGATACAGGTAATAGGCGGCGAGAGGGTTTGAGGCTGCTTTGAGTGTAAAAAGTATAAATAGGCGGGAGCGTGAGTTAGGTGAAAGGGGTAGGAAGGCGAAAATGGGCTGATGGTGAGAAGATTGATTACATCCAGGTGTTGCCGCCCCCCCTGTGCTGGAGGTGGTGCTGCACGCAATACAGGGCCTTTGCCTTTGTTCGATGTACGCCGCAGGACCAGCAATTAGGCTATTACCTTATCTGAGATTCTGAGCCATCGTGCTCTTGCGGTCATTATACAGGGTACGCAGGTACCTACACATCGATATTGCGGGGGGCCATCCCACTGTTTTGAGCCCTGTCACAGCCTCAACAGTGCGTCACTACCACACGTGACTGCCTCCAATCGTCATCAGACAGATGATCGTTGAACCTACCCTGTATTGGAACTCTGGGGTCGAACGTGTCATAATCATTGGTTGAACATTGGTCAAGGACATCAGTCGGCTAGTAATGATGGGGGGAGTATAAAGGGAATCTTGAAATTTTTAAACTACAGATTGGCATCACTGTGTGAAGTTGCAAACGATGGGATCCTTTCGGGATTGGTGGCTGGTAACATATCAAGGCAATTGGATTTTTTTCATGCATCCATCACATCGACATCGCATGCCAAGGCACGTTAAGCTGGTCCATGGTGGGGGGGCACCGGCTACATACGAGTACGAGTACGCCGGCTGCATATATTTCTTTTTGTCTATCGACTACTTAATTAATTACAACACATCGATAAGTATCGCCGGTTTTTTTTTACTGATGAGAAGAAATAGATTTTCCAGAAGGAACTCTGCTTTGCAAAAGTCAAGGGCCTCTTCCACCAAATCTCCTTGCGCAACATCCAGCAGCAATGATTTCGTCACCTGGGCTAGTGTGAGTGCCTGAGAAGCTGATACGATCTGTTTCGCAGAAACAGCTGCGTCTCGCCGACGTTGAGAAAGGCGACCAAGGTATGGCTTCTAACGGCGACGCCAAACGGGATCATGTCTCTACTAACACCAGCTAAGCCTCCGACGCGACAGTAGCGATTTAGTCTTACGAACCGCTGTATTGCAGCTCCGCTGCCCATGTTGGCATTGGTCTTTCACGGTGACATGGCCTTCCAAGAGGACGTTGTTTGCCATGATGACTCCGTTGCTGACCCGACAGTCATGCGCCACATGAGATCCTGCCATCAAGAGATAGCCGTTGCCGATGTTAGTGATGCCGCCCCCGCCCACTGTTCCAGGATATGTCATGACGCCTTCTCGTATGGTGCACCCGCTGCCGATTTCTAACCGAGTCAACTCGCCGCTAAACTTGGGGTCTTGATGATCATGGCCAAGAGATGCAAAGGGAAAGACCCGTTGGTTGTTTTCAATCGTAGTGTAGCCTGTGACGACGACGTGGGATGCTATAGGGACTCTCAGTAGGACGGCATGCGGTCCAACGAGACAGTATGGTCTAATGGCTACATTTGATCATATAGTCGTCTCTAGCGAGACTATGGCGGTTGGATGGATTGTAGGTCCCGTTCCTCTCCTCAGGGCGTATATGGCGAGGAATCGCTTCTGTGTGGAGTAGCCTCGGAAAATAGGGTCGAAGCCTGAATAGTCTAGTTTTTGGCATACTGAAAACCCAACCTTTCAGGCGAAACCGTCAGCAAGAGGGTAATACAGTGTTTTGAGGTCTCCATTTTAATATATAGATGGCCCCCAGAATTCAATTGATATTCAAATAGAGAGCAGGGTGACCGTTTATACGGCCACAATTCAGATCACAATCCGGCATCTACTTAGCCAACGGTACCGTGTAATATCACAATGTAAACCCGTCGGGTAATTTACGTAGGTAAGCTGCAGATGAGATAGGCTTACAATCCTTTTTTGGTCCATTACCGTCAATGCACACAAAACTGATTGGAACTACATTTAGGATAATTGAAGAAGTAGGCAATAGTAGATGTCGCTGTGCTAGCGTCCGCAACAGCCGGTATCTAGTAGGTATCAAATAAGGGAGCTATATTTATAGCTCGAGGTGCATTCGAACCTAAACTCCTTTTCTGAATTCTTACTGACCGGAGAGTACTTATGATCTGTGAAAATGCCTACCTAGACTTTGAAATGCATGCAAATGGGGAATTGACTTGTTGCGTTTGTCATCTATGTTATTAAGCTCTGATTTCTCTAAAGCTCGTACTTGATCGTTTGCCAACATGATGGACATGTAAGACACTGGAAAATGTCGTGCTCCATCCCCTCAAGGCATTTTCGAGATGGGCAAGGCTGTTGGAGTCTTGGGCCAAGACTCTTGGCACAGGGCAGGTTACCAGTAGAGTGGGTTAGGTCTCGAGCGGGTGTCGTGGCATTCGAGGCCAAGCTTTGCCCAGAAGCAGCAAAGGTCATGGATTGCGGAAAGCTTGGACTCGATGTTTATGTTTTGTTTCTTCTTGGCTTCCCGGTTACGGATGTATTGTCAATCGAGCACTCTGCCGTCCAGTGGGGGGACAAGGCTAAAATATTACGGTTGCTGAGCTGAGCGAGTGTCTGGATCCGCCTGACAAGCACTTTAGTTCGTACTCGGTCGGTATGGAGCAAGCATTGCAAGTTTTAATTCCTCTTGGCGCGGCTTTCTGGGCTTGGCGAGTCAGTTCGTCAGCGGTAATCAACTTGTTGTGTCCGATGTGAGATGGATCTTGCAAGTACCGAATATCACCAAGTGGGTAAGTAGGAAAGGATTGCAGAGGCAGGCAGTGCTAAGGGCAGTGCTGGCTGGACAAAGACAGGGATGGGATTTACAGGTGGGAGAGAAGCTCAGAAAACGCCCTCAACAAAAAACACTACTTGGATGAAAACTATAATCATTATATCGATGGTGAATTCAAGTAATTGTACAATGAAAAGATAAAACCCCAACTACTAGTTGATAAAGGCGTCTGTGAGGTGAATGCACCTGCACAGTCTGAGTCTAAGCCCAAGCCCAGAGCAGAGCAGCAACATACCGGTACAGTGCACATCTGCCCTTTGCCAGCAGATCTAGGGGACTGGATCTAGATTCCACAGGACCCATGTCTTTTGGCTTGTTTTAGGTGGTATCATGGGGAAATGGGAGGGGCGTTTACCCAGGGGTACGGGTCAGGGCCCAGGCTGTTGTACAGAGGTTAAGAGATCATGGGTAATAATGCTGGAACGACTGGCTATGCTTGATGGCCTATACCATGATTAATACTGTAGTGTAATCTAGACACCCCTTGTTCTGGTGCCTTGCAGGCGCAGAAAGACGTTGAACGCTTGGCATCAACAAAGTTAGCAGCAGCGCCCTTTCTCACTCTATTATGCTGCACGTGGCACGACACTTGGCTGGGGCTTCTCCCTAACTCCAAAAACAGCAGCCTCACCCGGCACTGGGCTTACTCAGGGCTTCTCTTTTTCCACGACTCGAAATGCGCCCCCCTAGCAGCCGATCCCCCATTCTCCTTTCAGACCAGAACTGAACGGGGGCTTGTTGGGAGGGGGTATCAACGTCCTTTTCTTAAAAGAGCTGTGGCGTAGACCTCGAGGGCAAGGAACGAACGCTGGTTGAGTGCGCTGCCATCCTTGGCGTTCCCGTCTAGATTATCGACGTTCGAGAATCTAGAACTTGCTTTCCTCATCTGGATGCATTGACGCGTATGCCACAGGCGAGTGCCAAGACTCCTGCATCAAGCAAGGCCAGCGTCTTTTTTTCACGGTTCGACCGGCGATTTATTAACATAGCCTGCAATTACCACAAAACACCACCTTTGTAGGCGTCGT
Source organism: Zelopaecilomyces penicillatus (assembly GCA_005765155.1). Lineage (NCBI taxonomy): Eukaryota > Fungi > Ascomycota > Sordariomycetes > Hypocreales > Pseudodiploosporaceae > Zelopaecilomyces > Zelopaecilomyces penicillatus. Next base: position 601,136 of record VCCP01000006.1, read on the forward strand.
TTCTCTCCAACTGCGCCTGCTATTCAAGCCTTGGCATTCAGGGTTTGGCCTTGCGTCGGCGATTTCCATCCCACCTTGACGCCAAGACTCCAGCATTGCCCATCTGGATGAATTGCCTTTTGAGAGGGAAGATAGCACAGGCGAGTCACGCTACAGACTGTTCCCCCGTGGGCAGCAGGCATGGGGAAGTCGGATCCCTCGGCCATCCCATGTAGCAGTATTAGAGCATGTCTCGTCTTGGCCTAGCTGGTAGATTGTCAGACCCAGGTCCCCGGGATGCCGACTCATGCATGTTCTGAGTCCTGAATGAGGCTTGCTTAGAGAAATCTCCAGTATAGCAGCTATAGGATTACATAGTAAGATGATGGGAACATAAATACAATGGCTGCTCCAGACTTTGAGGAGATTTAGTCTTCCTGGCCATACTCACTCACTTTCATCTACTACTCCCACACGACAAATACACAAAGCCGCATATAAGTCCATCAGAACTCACCATGTTTTTTCGTTCACTCGTTGCAGCCGCCGCATTAGCCGGATCAGCTACCGCCTGCGCCGGCCATGATAACCACTACTCCTTGTCTAAGCGAGCCGACCCTTCACCCCAAACAGATTGGGCGTATGAGACTTCCTTCAACTGGGCTCGCATCAACCCTAGTATGTCGCAAAAGAAACTTGTCATCCCAACTGACGGAACGACACATTGTTTGCTAACCACACACACTCACCTTCCAGACTATACTCTCTGCCAAACTGGCACACAGCAATCACCCATTGCGCTCAACCTGAACCAAGGGTTATCTCTAAATCACATCATCGACTTTAACTATAATGGCAACATTACCGGCAACTTCCACAATTGGCAGTACGGCCCAGCATTCACAGTCGTCAATGAGGACAAGAATTGGGCAAACAACCCTTCCATCACATTTGACAACGAGACTGTCTACCTCAAGGGTTGGCATATCCACACACCTGCCGACCACACCGTCGGTGGAGATCGGTCCAAGGCGGAGCTGCACTTTGTGCACGTCGACGCCAATGGAAAGGAGAGGGCCGTGCTGGCGTTCCGGCTCGATCCGGGCAATGCCGACAACGCCTTCTTCAGCCAGATCCCCAAGATGATCGGCTGGGAGGAGACAACTGTGCAGCGGGAAATGGGCATCGACCACACCTTGGCCCTGCAGAGCGTCCTCTACTTCAACGAGTTCTGGACCTACGAGGGCAGCCTGACGAGCCCTCCTTGCACCGAGGGCATCCGCTGGTTTGTGGCCCGGCAGATTATGTTTGTTGGCGTGGACCAGATGAGAGCTATTCTTCGTGCCAGCACATACAGCGCACGGGTTGAGCAGGAGGTATGGCAGCACAGGATTAACCAGTGAAGGGTTAAGAGATTTGAGGGAAGTGAATGATGTGTGTGTTTATATATCGGAGTCATTAAGGGTGGATTTTATGTACAAACATGATGTGCTGTTATTTAGGAAACGGTTATGGTGCAACGATGAGACGTGTTTGTTTAGATTCGGTTTTGCTAGAACTTGACAGTTGTCAACTTGCCCAAATGATTTCATCGATGTGCAAGGGTAGACTTTTAGTCTCAATAAAAAAAGAGTATTCGCACATTCGATATTTGCCATCCGCGTGGTACTCTTGACAACACCATGCTGTCATATCAGATATATAATGCGTTATACGAAGTTGGGTACCATAGCCAAGCTACAGGCCACAGGGCTAACAGTTACCGGCGATTTCTTATAACAATTGCTTGTATTACCGCTATTTGCATCTAAAAACACTTCACCCAATCAATCAACCAAGGCAAGGATCTTATTTCATTGACCAGGTCTCCTCTGACAAACAAAAACATGTGTTTGCGGTGCTGTAGGGTAACCCCACAACAATTGCCATGCCGTGTGTCTGCAACGCCGATCCCCGCTGTCAATTACGTAGGCAGCCTGAAGAACCCGGAACATTTGGTCCATACCAGCCCCACCTTAGGCCGGCTGGTAACGGGCAGTCACCCCTACGTCATCATGGCTCAAGCTCGCTCCTGCCCGTCCACACAAAGCTTGTTTGTTGAGAGCTTTGCCAGCAGCAGCGACTGGACTGGCTGCCAAATCTCCGATCCTGCCCAACCCAATCCGTGTTCTTGCGCTGCTATGCAGATTGGTCTCGACCATCGCCTGGAATGCGTGCGATCTGGGAAAGGGGGTGTGGGGGGGGGGGGGGGGGGGGGGGGGGGGGGGGGCGGACACTGGAGCTTAATTGAGGAGTGACAGGTAGCGATCAATGATGGTACTAACACGGGCAGGCACTTCCAAATTGCAGCTCCCTCCTTACAGCAGTCCACAGCAAGCATTGACGAGTTGGAGCATGAGCTAGCAGTGCGATAGCAGCACGATAGAGCAGCACAATCAAGGTACTTTCTCCCAAATGTTTGCCCTCGGAGAGTCAGAGCAACATGTGCAAACAGTGAGTGTAATCGTCATTCCTGGCAAGGCCCGGCCACGTTCTTTCAATGTGGCCTCATCAGCTCCAAAGCCAGGCCATGCACGGGCTGGCGGGGTTTGCGACAACAGTGACGTGATGGAAAGCCCCAGCCAGCTGCACTTCCAAGCCGTTGCTGAATTTGCCTTGTTTCCATCATTGCCTGGCCTGCATCACTGCTGCTCCCCGCCTTTCCTCAACTGCCTTTTATTTCTTTTCCTCCATCTCACTTCTCTCTTCCCATCTTCTACTTCCTTCATCCACCATTCACCTAACCTCCATCCACCATAACCCGCTGTGCTTTTACAAGCGGGCAACAGCCTTTTCTTTGATACCTAGACGAATTGTGACTTCTTCACACACACGTCCAAAGTTCTTGTCAAACACAGATCCGCCGTCATGTGGCGCCTCAGCACGCTCCTCACTGCTGGTCTCGCCGTCTCAGGCGTGGCCGCAGGCACCTGGTTCCCAGGTAGTAAATCTGGTGAGTCCATGTCCAATCTTGGCAAGCATTCCACAAGAAGTAGAATTAACCAAGACTACTCTAGTTTACAACAAATGGCATCAGACAGAGCTTGAGAGATGGCTCGCTGACCAGGGCGTTCCTTATCCCACGCCTGCCGACCGCAAGGATCTGGAATTGCTAGTCGACAAGTATTGGCAAGGTTTCGTAGTTGAGCCATACAATAGCTGGGATACTGCTCAGCTTTCTGCCTATTTACAGGCGAAGGGCAAAGCCGCACAGGATGGTGCCACAGATGCCAAAGACAGCCTCCTGTCTCAGGTCAAGGCCAACTGGTACGAGACTGAAGAGAATGCCAACACCGCTTGGTCAAGTGTCCAGGACTGGATTCTCGACACTTGGACAGACTCTCAAATCAAGGCATTCTGTGATAAGAATGGAATCCCAGGTAAGATTTACTCAATTCTCCCTGAAAATATATTCATGGATTAGTCTTCTGTGTGACACATACACTGCAGAATAATAACTAACTTGACTGCTCCTCGATTTAGTTCCCCAACCCCGCCAACGTGACACCATGTTGCAAAAGGCCCGTCAAGCATACGAGTCGTCAGCAAAGAAGCTTGGTGAAGCTAGTGCCTATCCCGGTGACTGGCTTTATGCCTCCTGGTCTGAGTCTGATCTCAAGGAGTGGCTTGACACCCATGGATTCCCTGCTCCTCAACCCACCACAAGAGACGCTCTGGTAGCATCTGTTCGCCGCAACTCCCGGCTGGCGTACTTGAAGGCGCAAGAGGAAGCTGCCAGTGCCACAGCCAGCGCGCGCTCTGCTTACTCAACCCTCACTGACATTATTATCGATGCTTGGGGCGAATCCCAGCTCAAGGAATTCTGCGACAAGAATGGTGTCCCCGTTCCCCAAGGCACAAAGCTCAACGATCTGCGTGCTCTCGTCAGGAAGCGTCGTGCTGAAATCATGCGCGATACTGTGGCAGATACTGCTGCGTCTGCCTTTGGTGCCGCTACCTCAAATGTCAAGAGTGAATATGCCAAAGCCACCGATAGCGCCGCGTCTGTTGTGCAAGATACTTTCAACAAAGCTATGAACTTGTGGTCTGAGAGTCGTCTTAAGTCGTATCTTGACGCTCGTGGTGTCCCGGTTCCCCAGGGCAGTACCGTGGATGAGCTCCGAGCTCTCGTACGCAAGAATGTGCACAAGGCTAGCTCAGGCTGGCAGGCGTGGAACTTTGATGACTACACCTATGAGAATTTGAAGGATTACCTTGCGAAGAATGGCAATGCTGCTGCCAAGGCTGCAGCTAAGAAGAAGGATGCTACGCGAGAAGATCTTGTCAATGCTGCCCAATCTGCGTATTCTTCCGCCTCATCAGCTGGAGGTTCTCAGTATGCTTCTGCAACAAGCTACCTGGCATCTGTGACTACCGCTGCTGAGCGCAATGCATTTGACTCTTGGTCGGAGACTGATCTCAAAGCATATCTCGATAGCTATGGTGTCAAGGTTCCACAAGGATCCAAGATTGAAGAGCTCAAGGCGGAAGCCCGAAAGCAGTCAACCTACTTTAAATATGGCACTTCGTCGCCAAGTGAGACTGTTTTGACCAAGATCGGAGAGTCCGTTAAGGGCGGTTTGGGCTGGATTGCCAGTCAACTCCACTTAGGCAGCGAGGCGGCTAAGGAAAAGGCATCTGAAGCCGAAGCCGCAGCCAAGGCAAAGGCTGAGAAAGTACGACAGGAGTTGTAATTTCTCAACAGTTTACCAACGAGCACATGATACTTGCTAGAGCTCAACATGAAAGTGACTCCCAGCAACCTTCCCCTGCGCCACATCTGGGAGTGGCAATGATAAAGGGGGATGCAAAAAGGAGGAGATAGGCGAGATTGCCTACAGATGTATGATTTGATACCACGCTGGAACGACACTAATTTGCTTTGGAATCGACGCGTTATGAACAATGGGAAATGGAAGGCGACGGAGGCAAGGGGGTTTTATGCTAAATAGCCAATTCATTGTCAAAACTAAACGAGTCCCGCTATCATTCATTGTGACATGCCTAGTTCAAAATTTTCTCCATACCGATATCCCACAGCACCGTTATTCTGGTGCTAAATCATAGGAATGAATAGTGTAGTGCCACTTATCTAGTCAATTCTGTAAATATCTGGTCATCTGGAAATATCTAGGAAATCTCAATTAACTTAGGTGAATTGAGGATCTAGTAATGATAGCTATTTGGGGTTTAAGAAGCTTTGCATAGACAAGTGGTGCTACGAATAGTAGAAGTAAGCTAAAATGGTTGAGTGATTTTTTTTTCTTAGAGCCCATTGCGTTTAATGCCAGGTTATCATTTGTCTTTTTTATTTACATTCCTTTTTCAAAAGGTTATAGACGCCATAGTTTCCTGCACTGACTTGCCATCTCGCTTCCATAGCCGGAACCAACAATGTTTTCGAGGACGGGGGCGGCATCGATTGCCGTGACGCATTATTTTTGCATTCTCGAAATACCGAGTAGGTTCGCTCTCCAGTTCTTCCAAACAGTACATAGCTCGTCCATCAAGCGGGGGTTAAACAACAACAACAACAACCACAAAAACAACATAACACCCTTTTTTGCAGCGTAACAGTATATTTGTCCCCATCATGCCCATAGTCTGCAAGTTCCATCTGCGCCTGCACTCAGACACCAGGGGTGCTTGGGATGCCAGTCGACGTCCATGACACCCAGTTTGCTGACGACTTTGTGGCCCTTGAGCATTTTGACGGGGACAATGGTGGCGTTCTCCATGAGATCGCTGACAACCTTGCCGTGGAAGATTTGTAGGGTGCCGTCGTCGCTGGCGTCGGCGAACAAGGGTAGGCTCTTGTGGAAGCGGACGGCGCGGATGGCTTCTGGATGGAAACGCATGGTCTTGTAGGGCCGGCTGGATAAATCCAGATCGTGCCAGAGCAGACGGCGATCGTAGGAGCCGACGATGAGGTTGTCACCGCCGGGGTGGATGTCAATGGAGGAGATCCAGCGGGCGCCGGGCTGGATGACCTTGACGAGTTCCTGGCGCTGCAGATCGTAGCAGCGGATCATGCGCTGGGTGGCGACGAAGAAGACGGGCCGGGAAGGATGGAACTGCGCAGTCTGGGGGAGGCCGGGAAGGCGGCGGAAGGGGATCTGGCTCAGGTGTTTGGAGAGTGTGTGGATGGCGACGGAGCTGCGCTGGCCGGTGGGGGAGACGGTGGAGAGGAAGTCGCCGCGGCGGTGCCAGTTGATGGTCTTGATGTCGGCGCGGACTGTGAGCTTGAGCAGCACGCCGAGAGCCTCAAGCTTGGCGCCGGGTCGGGCCCATTTCGCGGGAGGTTCTTTCTTGACGCCGTCGGCGGAGATGGATTGTCCTCCGTTGGCGGCGTAGCCGAAACCGGCGTCTAGCACGTCACGGCTGGCCTGCTCCATGGCATCGCTGACCAGGGGCGGCACCATGAAGAACAAGTCCTCGCCGGCAGCAGCGGCCAGCACAAAGGTGTCTTTGTTGGGTCGCCACCGGAGAGCGTCGACGGTCTCGTCGGAGCTGAGCTTGGCGACCCATTCCTGATGGCCGTTGAGAGCCCAGACGCGGACGGTGCCGTCGTCACCACCCGAGGCAACCCACTCGCCATCGGGGCTGAAAGCCACACAGCGGACGCGGCCCTCATGGCCCCTGAAGATGGTCTGGCAGACGGTCGGGAATGGACGCAGGTCCTCGGGTCGCGGTAGCTTCGGCAGCAACGAGTTGGGATCGATGTTGAGCCGGTTTTTGCGGATTCGGGGTGCCAGGTACAGATCCAGACAGCGCTCGAAGCGCTCCTTAACGAACTCGCCGTAGGCGGGGACCTTGCGCAGGGCATCGAACTGCGTTGGCATGTACTCCTTCTCCCGGTTCTCGTCGTCAGCCTTCTCCCAGGCCTCCCTCTCCTCGGCAGTGGGTAGGTACTCCGGAGGCGGGTTGTAGCTGAGGTCGTAGCCCGGCGGCGGCAGCTTCGGCGCGGGGATGTGCATGATGTGCTTCTCCTGGGGCTCCTCGTTGGCCCAGACGTCGTAGTACTTCTCCTCCTGCTCATCCACCTCCTTCTGCTTGTCCTCGGCCGACTTGTACGGCAATATCCTACCGTCCTTGATGGCCCGCACCAGCTTGGCGATGCGCTTGGCCTCGTGTTTTGACGGGACGAATCGGCGCTTGGGCTCTGGTGCAGCACTCAGGGGCATCTGCTCTTCTATGCTGGTGAAGTAGGGTACCATGTCCTGTATGAGTTTTCATCATGTTAGCTAGGAGATCGTCCACAGAAGTTTCAGGGCCAGGTGCTATAAGAACAAGGAGCCCTACCGGATAAGGATCGTAGCCATCTTCGGGCACTTCTTGCATCTGCAGTTTTCTCAGAAGCTCCATCTCCCCTTTACTCAGGTTCAATGGCTTTCCGGTTTCGGGATCTACCAAACCAGTCCAGCCTTCAGGGAGCTCAATGCTGTCGAGGAGGGCATCTAGGGCTTCGCCAGCGGCTGGGCGCATGATTCGCTTGCCGTTGATGTCATAACCAATATGCGGGTAAGAGTCGTAGAACGAAAGGGGGATGTCGCCAATTGTGTTGGCGGGCCCCTTGGCGTCTGAATCGTCGCTGTCGTACACGGGATCTATCTCTGCGTACTCGTAGCGCTCGCCGCCATTGGCGTCCTTCACGATCTTGTAGTTAGGTTCGTTTGCGTCGTCCTCCTCCTCGTCATGGTCGTCGCTCCTCGCGTCGGACTCATCGCTACCGTCATCTTCAAGCCCAGGCTCGCCGCCCTCCTCGACATCCGACTCTTCAAAGTCGCTGCCATCCTCGCTACCAGACAGGACGCCCTCGAGCTCAGCGCCGCCGAACTCGTCCTCGGATTCCACCTCTTTGGCGAGCTCCTTCCGTTTTCTTGACGGGTTTGTGGGTGCCATTGGATCGACGTTATATGCGTGTGTTTCGCACACGGCGTCGAAAGAGACGGGGATAATTGCAGTGGAAATTCAAAAGACAGGGCCTTGCAGGCAAAAAGGTCTCGGCCAGGCTTCTCACTGTTGGTGTAGTTTTTTTTTTCTTGGAGGTTCAGATAAGATAAGAGAAGCTCCACACTCTGGTGCGTCCGTTGCACAGCACCAATCCAGTGGACGAATTGACCCCGCTTCCCCAAAACAGTCTGCCACTGGCTTCACAGGGCGCTGTTCAGCAGGCCTGCGGGAGTCTGTAAGGCACCCGACAGTAATTTATGTTACATCTAGCTGTAATCATTCAAATGAATAATGTTTTAACTATATTCATGATGAAGAAGTGACAAGAACGCATTGAGCACTAGAACGTAGTGATCCTGTAAGCTGAGTCGCTCATCGACTCGGCCATGGCAGTGACTGTTGACCAAAAGTAGAAATACGAAAAATACGCCATTGGGGCAGATCGCTCGCTACGGTAGGATGAACCAGGAATCGTCCAAATCAATCATCATTTTCTTTCTTTCTATTTCTTATGATTTAATATCTTGAGTCCCAAAGCGCAATGGAGATTCGACGAGCCACGTCCCTCACAAAAGCTGATGTCACTGGCCGGGACTTCACTTTTGACATATCATCAGCGGTCGCCAAGCCTTATGACCGCTTAAATGATGATGGTCCAATCTCCATCACTTCTATTGCACCCTTCACTAAAGACTACGGCTTTGACGAATCCGAATTTGAAAAGGTCAACGAGCCCGACCATGTTCTGTTCATAGTAGTGCAGGGTAGCGAGGTCTTCGGATACGCTCACGCCTCCAAAGCATGGAACAACATGGTTCTCCTCGAGTGGATGGCTCTAGACAGAAGTATCCGAGGAATGGGATACGTAAAACGCTTGTTTGAAAAAGTGGTAGAGTGGGCTCGTGAGCAGAGAGACGTAGCTGGGATCAGGCTGGAATCACAGTCCAACAACATCGCGGCCTGCTATTTTTACAAAAGCTGTGGTTTCCGGTTTGGTGGCTATGATGAGTTTCTGTACAGGGGTATTCCGGGGCATAAAACGGAGACGGCACTGTTCTGGTATTATATGCTGGATTGAGGTCAGCGCGACATGGATGGATGTTGGACTGTAAGGATCAGAATGTGAGATGCACCAGCTAGATGTCAAAGCCATCAACATGAAATTTAAGAAGCTGTAAAAATTCGAATTACTATAGTCGTTTCTCTAAAGTCTCCATAAATGGCCAAAAAACTCCGTGTCCCAAATCCCAGGCTATTGCTCAAGAATATCATTTCCCTTTACCATAACTGAAATGAAAACGGTATCTCAAACCATGGCATCTATATATAGAAAAAAATTGTCAGTAACAACACTCCTGTAGTTTTTTTTTCTCCTCGGCGATAAACAAAGTTTACAACGTACATGCTCGAGCCTCCCACGATTTAAAAGGATCCTTCACGGCCCTGGCTTCCTTCCAAGTCATTTTGCCCACTTTCTTAGGGACTGACGGGATTGTGCTGGCATCTAAAAATAAAACAAACTGTCAGCTCCTGTGCCCGCCAAAAAAATAAATCTCCACTCCAAGGCCGTTTTGGAGGGGGGGATGGGTCTTACCGATATCTTTACAAGACAAGACGGTGCCAGGGGACACCAACGTCACTTCTGAGCTGTTGTCCTGCTTGTAGGGCTTTACAGTCTTGCTTGATGATGATTTGAAAAACATTTTGTGAAAGTCGTGGTTGCCTGTTTTTGATATGGCAGTGTTTTTGGTTTTGTTGTTTTGGTTGAAGTTGGGTTCAAATTAAGCTCAAACAGTCGAGAAAGGAGATCGTCTAATCGTGTTGGTGATTGGCTTTTGGTTGGAAGTCGTGCAAAGTTTATTCAGTGTTAAACCTTTTCGGTACGGATGGTGCCGTTGGTGATGAATCTTAAAACTAGATGTGCTTGCTTTGCTTTATATCTTCCTAGGGAATATTTCTTTCTTTCGATTTATAGTTGGCAAACCATGGACTTAAGTACCCAAGCAGGGAGAGCACGTTTCTGAGGGTCCGTCAATATTGTGAATAAGCGACTCCGGAGTCATTGGGAGTAAGATTCTCGGCCGTTGAGTCACCGAGTCCGTAGTCTAGATAAGATTTCCAATCAAAATGCGGCACGGGCTCTGTAAAGGCTGTCACAAATTCACGACTGGCGCTTCAATCGAGGCCGAGTTCGTCATGTCGTATAAGTCGGGCATCGTCAAGATCAGCGACCCATTGGCTCGGTCAGTATTAATCAAGCCACGCGGCCCACTTCAATGTCGGAGTCGGCTTGATCGGATTGGTCAGAGTGGGTGCCCACACCGCGGAGTAGAGTTTAGACCCCCCTAGCACAAACCGAAGCCGAAGCCGAAGCCGAGACATTTAAACCGAATTTATGGATAGTTGAGGAAACTCATGAAATCAACAGTAAGCCTTTGGTCTCGCCGGCACTTTCTTTTACGCCCTTTGCTGTTGACAAGTCGAAATCAGTATGTTCCCACTTCTCAACCAGTAGAGAGACTCCGTGCGTCTTCAATATCCCCCTTAAGCGCTTTTCTTAATAATTCGTGAAGCAATTATTCAGCACATGGCGCCACCAGGGCCGCCGGTGGTTCCCCGGAGGCTGAACGGCCGACCCCAAGCCTGCGATCCGTGCCGTAATCGCAAGGTGGCATGCGATCATGGACAGCCAGTTTGTAGGAGATGCATTAAGAGGAACCAGGAGAGCGAATGCGTCTACAGTATCTCGGACGGCCCACGAAGGGCAAGTTCTCGGATGGCTGCTCTGCGTCAAACTCCACCAGTTGCTGCTCCGAGTCAGCCTGCCTGGCCGGCTCCGGCTCCGCTCCGAGACCAATATCTGGAAGATGATAGCTTGTCAATATTGACACAGAAGCGACGGCAGCATAGAGATGACCCAGGCCCTATAGATATCAGAACAACACCAGAGCTGTCACGAGACGGCCCAACCTCTGGACAGACTTCGGAACAGCCTGCCGCGTTTCGCTCATCCTTGTTAATTAACGGCGGCTCCTCACCAAGCGCCAGTCCAGCAGGACCATCAGCAACGCCCCTGACATCCACACCCGGCTATCTCGGCTTCACGAGTTACTCATCTGTTTTTGAAGAAGCCAAGAACAGCCTCTCGTTGTTGCAGGGGTTTCAATCATGGCTTCCTCAAGCAAGGGCTGATCGGCACATGCACCTTGACGCCAGCGTCAGCCATGTGCCGGGCGTATTGTCGTCACCAACGCGAGAAATGTGCCTCGTGGCCCTCCGTGGTGTCCCCGCGCCCTGCGCGGGACAGATCACTAATGTCATGTCCAGTACCTTCAACTGGCTCCGCGTAGCAGCACGCCGCGCGCTTACATCTTTACACGACCGATTCGGAACCTACCTTGGTGCCTGTCGGGTTGACTCACAGCTCGAACAAATAGCGCTGTTTTTGAGTAATAACACAGTTCGCCCGTTTTCGGAGCACGAGCCGGACCCGAATAAATGGATCGGGCAGTTCACGGGGGCCAACCTGAGATGGGAGTCGATAGGGTTGATCTTCACCTTCTATGAACTGTCCTATGAGGCAGCCGAGAAACCTCGCCATGAAAGTTGTGATGGCAGCAGCCAGCGCTTCAAGGAAGACTGGCCGGAGGTTCTCCGCGTGTGTCTCGGCCTCTGCATGGATCTTAGTCGCAGATTCTCGTCAGGAAACAGCCTACAGCTCTTTCTCTCCTCTCGGCGCACCGTTGTAGAGTCGATGCACACAGGGGATGCCGGTGAGTAACATACAGAACCTCCAATACCTTTCGATAAAACCATAGCAGGCTATTGTCTTTGTAGCTAACGGAAAGTCGAAACTGCTATAGGTCTTGCTAGTTGGAGGTGCGCTGCGGAATCCGTTTCGCTGTCCACCTTCCTTGGTCTCCATGCAGAGCAGGATGCCCCTTCATATCGGCCAACCCTGGCGTCAGAGCATAGAAGAAGACTCTTCGTACAAATATTCAGCCTGGATAAGGTTGTCGTCATGTTCACTGGAAGGCCGCCTCTCCTTAGCCATAGATATGCATCGACACCTCTGCCACTTGATATTGAGGATGAGGTTTTGACGGCTGATGAAGAAACCATCGAGCGGGCAGTCGCCAGGTTGGATAAAAAGGGATGGAATACTAGCAATGAGCTATATCCTGCGACAGTGCTTCGTGCGCGGTTCATGTTTGCTTTGATTCGAGATGAGCTTCTCGAGATTGCACTTGGGAGCGTAAGGAACTCGCCCATCGAAAGACTGCTGTACGTGATGCCAACATTCGGCGTGAGCGACAATTAATAAAAGCTGACGCTATGGGTCTTACGCAGGAAACTCAAAGAACGGCAGTTGAGAACCGTTGAAGAATTCCCCCAAGTACTAATCTATAAACCACAAGAGCTGGGAGACAACAGTGTCAGCGTGAAGGACCTCTATGCCAGAATTCTGGTCAGGCTCGAGCATCTCCAGAATCTTTTCGTTACCGAAAGACTACTTATTAGGCGTGGCCATGTTGATGAGGGTAAACTTTTGGCTGTCAGCTTCGATATGGTTTCTCTGACGTTGATATTCTGGACGCACAAAGACCGGTTTGCAAAAGTGCGGAAAGACTTCGAATGGCTTGTATGGAAAACCAACCAACCCCCCTTCTGCCACCTCCCTCTTCACCTGATCCTGGATAATGATTCACTCCCAGAATAGCGTGGAGGAGCAAAACGCTAATTTAAAGCTAGGTCATGGCCTACGCAACCCCAGGTGGTGGCATTCTATGCATGGAGCTCCTCAACCCAACCTTTACAGGGAGCCACCCCAGCAACCCCAAGATCACACGGTCAAGCATCATCAGGAGCTTGAGCCTCCTAATCGGCTTCCTCGACTGGGTTGACCCGTCTGCTCCAAATGGAGATCTCTGCGTGAACTCGAGTGTCGTTATTCAGCATGTGCTAGATCACGTCCTCAATGCCCCCGCAGGAAACAGTAGCTGGCCACCCGAGGCGCTGGACACGATGCAACTGGATTTTAACTTTGAACTCCTGGATACTTTTGAATGGCTGAGACCCGATATGCTTTCGAACTAGTTGGGCTGGAAGGAAGATGATGTGGTGACATTTTGATCATCAATTTCCGTTATCGATTTTGCAGATGCAGGGGATACATCTTAGCCTGCAGATGCTAGTAAGCTAGCTTCGGACCACACAATAAGCACGTGCTAGATAGCTTTTCAACCTACGCTATCCCAACAGCTGAGTGTTCATCGCCAAGTCAATGTCAATGATAACTTTCAAGCCTGGTAGGTGTCATATTGGCCAGACAGATGACAGCTGAATGATCACCGTCAAGATCCTGGCCGGCGGCTTTATTCTTCCGGCGCAGCCGGCACCACCCCAAGGGACCTCAACTGATAAATTTACTGACATCTAGAAATCTCTGTAAATTTCTAGAGATCTCTGGCAATATCCAGAAATATATAGAAATCGCTAGCAATACCCTGAATCTCTAGCAATATTTACAAGTAAGTATATAGCAATCTCAGTCAAGTAAAATAATTACCTCCCTATAGTAGGTATCTTAGGTTTTCAGGCACTGTTGTATCGGCGGTGTTTTTTTGCACCCTGTTGCTAATGCAATATTACAACAGTGCAACTTCACTAGGTACATTAGATAAGTACCTATCCGTACTTCTGTGGACATCGACTCAACATAATCCATTTCCCCCGAGACGTCGAGGCAAATTGTACCATACATGCTGTGTTTTCACGACTTCTGGTACATTAACACTCCCAGCCGACGGGTGTAAGTGAGCTGCTGCGAATCACCATGCAATCCTGGCCAAATACCCGTTCTGCAGTGCGGCGTACCACTCGCGCCCCTCGGTGTGTGGTTTACGTCTGAGGGCGTACACCAGTCATCATGCAGCAATTTTGGGGCGGAAATGTTTCTCAAAAGCCATCATTTTGATTACTGCTAACTAACTTGACAAGGGATCTCCAAGGCGGCGGCAAAGTCTGCGGGTCGCATCCCTGTTTCATTGCGTCGGCTACCGCGCTAGAATTGGTCCTCTGTGACGGAACATTGTTTGAGACCCCATGCCAACTAGCTTGGGTGTACGGAGAGTTATCCATATCGGAACGATAAGAAGATGTCGTATAATGACCAAAGACCAAAGACCAAGGCGACAGACACGTTGCAGGGAGCAGGGAGCAGGGTTCATCGACATCATCACCTGCGTTGATTGGCGCCAGAAGGGAGATGTACCCTAGATAAGAGAATACTCAAACGGTCCTGCTAGTTTCTGGCGCATTCAGCGTCAGCCACCTGCATGTAGCCAACGCCTCTCAATGCAACCTTTATTATATGGTGCCCACAGCCAATTCCCGTCGGCCGAAAGCCTTGGGATACTATTTTTAAAATCACCATTTCCATCATCGGCCCGTCAAGGCGAGCCGGGCACTATTATGCTTGTTTTCCAAGGGTCATCTGTGGCGCCTTGAAAAACATACTCATCGCTAATCATGTAAGTCGCTTGATATACAAACTGTGAATTAAACCGAGGTTGTTTAATCACACAACAAGTACAAATACATGAATGCAAACATTTGTTTTTGGAGTGCTTCGGCGTGGTACCGAGGACGAATGAAAAGTAAGCCACTGCCGGTGCATGTACGCGATGTGCAGACAAATGCCGGGCTTTCTTCTCTCATACACTGAAAGACGAGACAAGTGGGCTAATTTTTTATTCAAAGGTTATGACCGCTTGAAAAGGTGACGAGCGGAAGTGCATGAACGACAACGTATTGCCTTTTTAATTTATATTAATTGAAAATTACAACGGTCCATAGTGCATCCCCGCTGATCAAACGGGCGTTCTACCATCTCTATGCAACCCTGCAACCTTGTCCACTGGCCAATCGATCCTCTGACTGGCCATCCCAGTCTACGGCGCTAAGATAGTCTAGATGAGTTACTGGCGAGCCTGAAAATCGTTGTGAAGCCACGCCTTTGGTAATCAGTTGTCTCCCCCTCTCACCAGCCCAGATCGAGGATGGCCAAGCCTACCTGTGGGTGGACGGAGCGGAGGCTGGGCGGGGGGGGGAGTATCCCTTCCGGGTGTAGTGGGCTATTCTCTTTTCACGCCTAAATCTCCGGTTCATTAAATTGGGTGGTGGGTGTTGTTGTAGTGGAGGATGGAGGGCTTGTCCGAGGCACCCTGCTTGGGTCTGGTCTATGGCAAAGCGCCATGAGTCGTTGGATGGCGAGAAGAAGACGTTTTGCCCAAACCTGCAGAGCTGGTTCAATGCGAGGCATTGATGAATAAAATTTGGCTCTGGGATGCATCATCCAACAACTCTATACGGCCGTTTCCCTGGAAAGTATACGTATATCTAGGAGTCGCGTTCCGTTAATATCGGCCGTTTAATTCCGAGCGTTCTTAGAGTTTATTGATTATCCCCCACATTACGCAGGGCTACTGTTGGGTGTTCTGGAGATTTCTCTGGTTTTATTCGAACCTTCCAGTATCTCCTTTAGTTAAGGTACCTTCTCGTCACGAAGCAGATATCTGGGTTCTCCAGCCAATAGCCTATTGGTTGACAATCTATTCTCTTCCTTTGCATCAAGCTCGTCTCAATTACCAACAAAGCCGAAAATAAAAACAGAGTTGGTTTCCAGGTGCTTGACGTGATTTCATAAAACAGCAATCTGGAAGTAAACACGGGTCTGTATTTCTTTTTTCACTCAAGATCAATGCGGCTCGAGTTGAAGTCGTATATTCGATGCAGCTTGCAGTATCGTTGCGGTGCTGTTCCCCATCGCCATGAATGCCGACTCCTTTGCAAGCATCCCGCCCTTTTCATCCCCGCCCCTTGGAAACGACCTATTTCCTATAGATCAGTTTTCTGGCCTTGGGCAGTTGCAGCTGGCGGCTGAAGAACTAGAGCCGGCATCTCAGGTTCGGATATCCGGCGATCCACTTCGCCAGTTGGTGCTAAGGCAAGCTCCCTTGCGCGCTCGAGTAACGTCGAAGAAAGACAAAGGTGAGTTAAAGCATCCAGGATAACTAGAGTCGAAGATGGAATGGCATTTCATGTCGACGATACTTCCCAGAATAACTTACAGTGCTTGCTGACTTTGTTGAACTCCTGAGAGCCAGATCGTAAACCTATCGACCCACCTCCAATAGTGCAACTTGTCGACAAACGAAGCCCCGACTCTAGGAGCAGCCTCTACGACAGTAAGTAGACCAGAATCATTATTATAAAAACAAGACTCTTGTCTAGTTTACACCGAAACTCACCTAAATGCAGGCCCCTTTTTACTCCTAACAGCCTCCCTCGTCCCCGAGAACTACGAAGATCAGACACAGAATCACGACCTACCACTAGAACCCCTCACAGGGTCCCTCGTATCCTCTGTGTACCGGCTTCGAGACCTCAACAACACCGAGGGCGGCTTTTTCGTGTTTGGAGACATTTCAGTCAGACACCAGGGCCGCTTCCGGCTTCTCTTCAGCCTCTTTGAGCGCGACGAAAGCATCGGCACCCCGAGTTTCAGCTTCGTTTCAGACATCGTCACCAATGTGTTTACCGTTTTTCAGCCCAATCTATTTCCTGGCATGACTGACTCGACAACCTTGACTCGCTCGTTCTGCGAACAGGGGGTCAAGGTGAAGCTGCGCAAGGACTCGAGCGCCCTAGCCACGAGGAAGCGGACCAGGCCGGATGCAGATGGTGTAGATACCATTGCCTGTCAAGATACGAAAAGGTTTTGCGGTGGCTTGGACCTGGCTTTGAGCAACTATTTTGGTACACCCAGTGTGAAATGGGTGGACCCAGTGGGTGGACAATTATCCTTCGACGAAACTAACTGGTCACCATCGACTTTGACGATTGAGTCACCGAATGGATCCTACTCGCCAGACTTTACGTTACCTATGTTTTTCTAGCATAGCAAGCCGGAGAACGCCTTCAGCATTAGAGGTGTGATGGAAATGATGAATCGTTATTTTAATCTCAGAAAATGACAAAAAGAAGATGGATAGGTTACACAGCTTTTCCAAAATTGGTTTACACTAATCGCTCTTACTTTCTATATTCATTACTGAATAGGGGCTCGCAACATCAAAGTGCTCTCATAATTCTCGGATCCACCCCACTTGGATAAATCCGTTCCAAAGACGCCAACCTTGCAATAACCATGCTTCTCGTAAAGCGGAAGACCCTCCTCAGACGCCTCGAGGTACGAGTCGAAGCCTAGCCTGTCGGCCTCGGCAGCTCCCCATTTCAAGATAAGGCTACCGGCACCGCGCCTCTGATGGTCTGGGTCTGTGTGAAGAGCCTTGAGATCTGGAACGAGGCAAAGAAGGAGACGATCGCACCAAGGCGTCAGCGTTGTCCAAACAGGGAAGATGACACAACCCCCTTTCACATGGGAGCGAGGCGGGTACGATAGTGGGAAGAGAAAACACAAAAACTTACAAACGTGTGGGCGACCTTGGAACCTCTCTTGCCATACGCGCTTCATACCCCCAAAGAACTGCTCGCAGGCTTCGGGATTCGATCCAGCGCCCCATTTGCGCGGCGACAAATGGCTCTCGCCTTCCCAGACATACCACAGGGAAAAGGCAACCATGCCGTCCTCGCCCTTGGCCTCGAGATCTGTATCGACTACCTTCATCCAGCGGCATGCTGCGCTCTGCTGCCGCTCAGCTTGGAGGTCCTCGACACGTGCAAGGTTTCCGTCCGGGAAAGGACCCGGGAACAGAGCTATAGATGATGTGTTGGGGCCGTACGCCTTGCCCTCAATGATAACTGCCTTGACAGCATCGGCAAGCGTAGCGGGACGAACTTCAAGAGGCATGGTGAAGAGAGTATATATATGTAGGTTGTGCTAGTATATCAAGATGCTAGTATATGAAGATGATGATGATGACAGGAGGGAGACGAGTTGAACAGCATTCATGGGCATGGGACAGGCAAAGCAGGTTAATTAAGTACTTAATTCTGAATAAGTTCTATATGTCTGCAAATCTATTTGTCATTACTCAGCAGCCACAGACTACGGTTTACCTACTAGGTGCGAGGAAACACCCATAGTAGCTGACGGAGTCGAAGTGTGAAGTGTCCGCTCCGTTGGATGAGGCCGGCGAGCCGGTTTGGGAAAGTCGAGCTCCGCTCCGCACCGTGATGGTGCAGCGGGAGGGATCATAAACGCGTGGAGTCATCCGCCAAGCCGACCCAAGGAGTTCCAGAGTTGGGATGACTGTCAGCATATAGTAACAACGTCTGATTTAATGCATGGTTGTATGCCCAAAGCAGTAAACGACCCTGCAGATGAAGAGAGTCACAGCATTTGAAGACACAACGGCATCACTTGTCCCCTTGAAATGCCGGATCAAAGCTAGCTAGCCAATAAGTAGGCCTTCGGGTGTTCTGTCGTTCGACATAGCCTAACTTGAGACATGGTGTCTACAACAAGCTTGTGCCGGCGTTGAACAAAAGTGGAGGAAGAAGACATGTGGAGAAGGGTTCGAGTTACGTAATACCCGAGTTGGTTTTCATACTGACATCATGTGACCCTTCAGGTGATTTCGGCCAACAGCCCCACCTTCAAGCCCAGCAATGATGACTTCGAGATGATTCCGCACTAGTCCGCATTCAGCCCAGCTGGGCAGCGCCGAAGCCGACAGGGGCTGCGAGCACGGCGTAGACCGGAATTTTCTGCTGCAACCGCCATCATACTCTTGCGAAGAAGCCAACTTTTTCTCCCGAAACCTGTCATCGCCATCGCCATCACCAACTTCAACCTACCCGCCACCCCTCCGCTGCACATACCATCACAGCCATGGATCACGGACGCGATCCCTGCCCCTGGGTCATCTTGAATGACTTTGGCGGTGCCTTTGCCATGGGCGTAAGTTGAACCCATCACCACGCCTACTCAGAACACCCCCCTCTACAATTCAGGGTCCATTCGCTTTTTACGGTCCCAAAAACCATCTGGAACTAACATTTGACTTTCCACAGGCCATCGGAGGCACTATCTGGCACGGCATCAAGGGTTTCCGTAACTCCCCCTACGGTGAGCGCCGTATCGGTGCTCTCACAGCCATCAAGATGCGCGCCCCAGTACTTGGCGGCAACTTTGGCGTCTGGGGTGGTCTCTTCTCTACCTTTGACTGCGCCGTCAAGGGCATCCGCAAGAAGGAGGACCCGTACAACGCCATCATCGCCGGTTTCTTCGTCGGCGGTTCCCTCGCCTTCCGAGGTGGCTTCAAGGCTGCCAGAAACAACGCCATCGGCTGTGCCGTGCTGCTCGCCGTCATCGAAGGTGTCGGCATTGGTTTCTCCAAGATGATGGCTGGCTCCACGAAACTCGAGATGCCTATGCCACCACCCGATGGCGAAAAGGCTGCTATGTAAACGAAAAAAAAAAAGACACGCCGATTTACTCAACTCAAGAACGGTGTTGATTGACTCATCATCATTAATTTTTCTCATCATCTATCAAGACGAGCATGAAATGACCTTTGCGACACCATCGACGCCTCTCAACTCCACCTCATTCTGTTTTATTTATCTTAATTCCTCTTCTTCGTTTTGTTGTTATTATATAAGGCACTTTTTCTTGCCAACTGTTGATTCTCTGCCACGGCGGAATCGACCAGGCCGGGGACACGGCGAACAAAAAGAAAGCGAAGCGAAAGGAAGAAAAAGGGCTGGCAGGGGAAGAACTTTCAAAACGAACAGCTGGAAAACCAAAACATCGATAATTGATCAAACGAACCACCAATCGCATCGCAATGGCGTTTTTTTCATGCATTATAGAGCAGGTTTTTGTTTCTGGCGCGGCTCATTGATGTTTGATGCCCTGTGTGGGACCAGAAAATCTGTGTTCTCAAGCGGCGGATGATCAGAAGGGATTATGGCTAGCAGAGATGTAACCATGTCTTGGTAGAGCTCGCAGTCTGGCGACAGGGGATGATTTGTATGAGAAAAGGGGGCTCGGCTTGGACGACCATGTGCGTCGTCCGTTGTACAGTTTTTGGAATAGACCTGGCGGATAGCAGGTGGTTGGCTAAATATGGGACAACCATAAAGACAAATAGAACAAAATAAGAAAACTGTTCTCCCCATGTTCCCTCCAATCCTATATCTATTTTACACAGAGAGCTCATAGTTTATCCGGACCGCCATTAGTCCAGATACTCATGACGGGCTTCCCATGATCATCGATCCAAGCACGATACATGCCACCGCAATTATGATCCATCAATATCTCCGACCTCGTACCCACGACTACACCCTCGGGATTCCTTACCACAGCGCACTCGATTCCAATTATGCCGCCTTCGCCCTCTCCCGTCTTGTCCCATCGATCCCCCGCGCTTCGTTGCAGCTCCCCGTCCGGACCGGCGATGTGCGTGAGTGCTGTTGCGCTCGCCACGGGTTTCCATCTTGCCATGGCGGCGACGGCGTGGACGGCGTTGATGCGGAGAAATGAGTCGCCGTTGCCTGTGCCGGATGCGCCCATGGATCGGGTTGTGGTTGTGTTGCGGCTGCTGCTGGCGTCGTGATGCCATGAGGATGGGTCAAGTGGTGAGTACGTCCATGGGGTTGGGAGGCAATCCGCCAATAGCCCCTTCAGAGGACCCGCGAATGTGATGCCCGGATTTTCTCCCATAACGGCATCTGTGAGTCTCTCCCAGGCTACTCCCCCAGCTCCTTCGCCACCGTTCACAGACTCCTTACTCCGCGTTGGATCGCCCGCCTCAGTCCACTCCTCGGCCCAAAACCCAGCCCCGACGACGGGCGTATCGCCAATCCGCCCTGTTAATTTGTTCGTCAACCCCCCCGTGCTTGTCGCGGCGCAAACAACACCGTCTTCATCCAGAGCGACGGCGCCACATGTCCCCTGAGGCAGATACTCATCTGGGTGCCAGGTAGCCGTGCCAAGCACTCCGGTCTTGGCCTCCCGCTCGAGTGCGCGCCGGTGCTCGTCCCATCGCTTCTGTGTGAAGAAGTAGGCCGGGTCCACCATCTCGAGGCCGTATTGTTGTGCTAGAGACTCTGCTGTGGTACCGAAAAGCTGGGTGTGTCCCTGTGCTGACGGCACATTGGGTTGGTGGTCGTTGGTGTCGTGGCTGGTATTACTGGCGTTGATACTGGAGGGTTGCGAGGACTCAGGTGCTGCGAGGTCTCGTTCGCCGTGCTCGAGCATCTTCCGCGCCAGGAGGATTGGATTGCGTACTCGGCGTAGACCCATGACTCCAACGCCGCGCTTCTTGAAGCCCCGAGAGACCATGACAGATGCTTCAAGCTCATTGATGCCGTCGCGGGTAAAAACAGCGCCGTGGCCGCTGTTAAACAACGGATGGTTCTCCAGTTGCACAACAGCATGAGTCGCTACCTCCAGGGCAGACGGCCGTCTACCAGGCCCCATGAAGCCATCTGCTAATGACTTGCTTTCCGTCTCTGGAATAACCGTGTTCATATAATCATGAGTCTTTGAGACCTACACCCTTCTCAATCAGTAACCGCATTATTGAGAGCATATACAAAGTGAATCAACAAGCTTTTTTTCTCTATAGAAACTGTTCGGTACTTACAATAGTTATAAGAGCACTGCGGTAAGCTTCGTACGTTTCAGGCGGAAAATCCCGACGGATAATGTTCCCTGCGCCGCCGTGGAGAACAAGGCGAGGCTTCACCTTGACAGTAGAGCTACGGGGGCTCTGCTTTTCGAATTGCATGGTGAGATGAGTTTTGCTATCCGCTGGGTAGTTGTACTGGTGGTAGTACAGTTTGTTTATGTTTAGGAGCGACGCTATATGTAAATAGGGACAAAGTTATGTGAGATGATGACCCTGACAACTCAGAGCAACGGTGAGCTTAGGCGGGGATATGTTTGGCCCGTGGTGACGGCACACGGTGCGACACATGATAACCATACAGTACATCCACATTCCTACCTCTAGAATCACCTGCCATAACATTCCGTGTCCCAACCTCTTGGACTTATTTACCATCTACATTACCAAGTCAACGATACATTTAGAGTAGGTATTGCCAAGTCATATAATCACAAACACACATTATCAAGATGAAATGCACATCTTATTGTCCCTGTCCTAAACGACTAAGAGATAGCTATACAAGAAAATATACGGCATCTCATTCACACACAATAACCAAACCGGTCAGGGGAACCACCCATCTAGGATAGATACCCCCGCTCAAGAAACGCCTTTCTAGCGCATCAGCCAGCTTTATGGAGCTAAAAAAAACTATTGATGACAATCAATCGATCATAAACCACCCCAACACGCCTGCTAAAACAGGCCAAAAAGAAGGGGGGTAAGGGTATCCGCACAGATGGACTTTGAAAGAAGAAGAAAAAGAGAGAATAGACGATAAAGGAAAAAGTCTTGCTATGCTTAGCTGAGGAGGGGAAGGATATGATGAAACAAAAAAATAGAAGTCTTGGGAGGCAAATGAATTGCAACTTCCAACGCCGTGCTAGACAACAAAACTCTGTATCGTGTAAAAAAAACGGCCTTGCAACTGTGTAGGCGGTGTCATGGTATATCTGAAAGAAAAAACACGCTTTTCGGCAGTACCCTTTGCCGTTACTTTTGGGGTTGGGTTATAAATAACACCATCGTGAAAATCGTCGTCACCATTCGCAAGGTTTCAGTCCTCTGTGAGTGAGGCTGTTTTATACCCGCAAAATGGTGTTGCAGTGAGATGAGCTTTGTTGTTTTCAAACACTTAGGCCGGCTGCAATCTTGACAGCCCTGATGACGTCCTTGGGTCTTACACCTGGTGTTCTCCCCAAACAGACAGACTTGGAAATCATTTCTGCACATCATTAGTATTCTGTTGATTCATTTGCCTCGACGAATGTTATGGAGGACTCCTTACCTTCTATTAACAAGCTGACATTGATCGTGATGCGGGTCTTCATCCAATTGGATGCTGGTGCCCACATGTGGGTGTAATCTTGCGTTGGCAAGTACGAGCCCGAGCTATTGGTGTGATCTGCAGCAAACATCGCACCCATATTCATCGTCTGCGTGGCCAACATGTTGTGATCAAACGACAATCCCTTCGTGTTGCTGTGGGTGTTAAGATCTGTCACCCATCCGGTAGTAGGAGTATTTGCAAGACTATGGTGGTTCATCATAGTGCCAAATGCAGAGTTGGGTGTCATCAGGCTTGCCTCCCGCATCTGCGCATGAGTAAGGGATGTATGGGGATTGGCAGCAACAGATGTTGTGCTATTAGGTTCCTCAAGCTCGCCGAGATTGACTTCAGCCTCTATAAAGTCGGCGTTTTGCGGAATGTTGATTCCGAGTCGATGCAGAAAATGTTCTGTCTCTTCTGAGCTGAAAAACTCTCCCTCAAAATTTTGACATATCATACGAATGCGCTGTTCAATCTTGTCATCGGACGAAGCGTCTGGTGAAGGTCCGAAAAATGTAGAGAAAGCAGAAGAGCCTGATGATTTCCCAGCATCGCGCATTGATGGACCTTCATGTGTACCAGATCCACCATAGTTAGTTTCCAGAGAATACAAGCCCTGGTTCCCTATGTTGTAGAGTGGAACCTTCCAGGTATCGAGATCTTCGTTTTGTGTTCGCGCTAGTCCCGCGGCGAGTCGGCGAAGAATGGATTCACGAGGCTCAAACAGCAGGCAAAAGCCAAACACTGCAGCGTACCTCTCGGGAGGTGGGCTCTTCATTGAGGCCAATGCAAGGCCCCGTTCTAGTGTTCTGCGTTGCAAGCGACGCCCAAAGGTCCGCTCCTGGTAGGTATACGTATCTGGTGAGGGAAGAGTGGTGAAGAACGGCAGGCCGTGCACAGGTTGAGCCATGTGGCTAGCTGAAGTCTGCTGCTGAGTCTGATTCGTTGACGAATACATGGGGAAACTGGCGTTGCTCGGAGTAGGTTGCGTGACAACCTCATAGGAGAGTGTGCTCGCCTGATGCTGTGCTCCTGGTAGCGATGAAGAGAGAGTTGATGAAGCTTGTGTGTGCGCCTCGGGATCTGCCACAAAGCTAGTTTGTGAGCCATGGTTAAGGGAGCTATCGTGTCCTCCAACATCACTAGAGTCGTGCAGACTCTGCTTCCGTGTCGCGGGGACTGTTCCGGCCGGTTCATCGCTTTCAGAGGAGGCAGCGGGATTGCCAGGGCATGATATACTAGCCAAGCGGCTGAACTTGGTAGCAATTTTTCTCAGTCGGGGGGCGGCATGAGGAATCATGTTAAGAACACCCTCCCCACAAATTAAATCGTAGAACTTGTTGAACTCTTTGTTGAGGGAGTCATTTGCGTCCTCGAGTTCCTTGACCCTCTGTTCCAGAGAAGAAATGGCGGTGTCTTTCCGATGTCGGTATGCTCGCTGAGCAAGTCGAATCTGAGTCCGGCGACGCTGGCAGAATGTTAGAAGAGACATCAATCATAAAGCAAGACCTGTTGGAGGGCAGAATCCCAACATACATCGGCAGCTGTTTCATCTTTCGTGTCTAGTCTAGGCCGGCCTCTCGATCGTTTCCTCCGAGCCTCATCGTCCTCATCACCAAGATCATCTTCGTCTACTGGCAATGAACGCTTCACTCCTGCGGATGAGTTCTTTGATGAAGGGGATTTTCGTGTCTGGCTAGCTTTCGTGGGTCGGTATACAGGGGCATTCTCGTACGACTCGGCACTCAGTATTGATAAATCGTTTTGACTGGATGAAACGGAAGGGTGGACATCCACCGAGCCTTGGTGAGCCATCTTGCGGTCGGCACAGACGGTCAACTAATATTAAACAGTTTGGGAAAAAAACTGTCCACTCCTTCTGTGATTTGTATAGAAAACGATAGACGAGAAGGATTATTTCGGTGCGGACACGGTCGGATCGATTGCTTGAATGAATGGCTTGGCGCCTCGCGAGCTTCAGCTATCGGTTGGGGTCCAAAGAATCAAGTCGTTTATGGAGTCGGATGTTGTCACCGCCGAGGAAGCCGAGCACTGGTGTCGATTGGGGAATCCTCCGCGAAGCATCAAAGGAGGCGTGGTTTTCGAGCAGGTCTTCACAGCATTTCGAAATACAGCAACGTCGATTTCTGCTCTGCCTACCCGCAAGTCTGTGAGGTGAATGCTTGTGCATGGTGAAGATCCAAGCCCTCTGGTGGGCTTTGGTCGCTTGTTAGGAGACGTGGCCCGGCAGGGTGGATCGGCTGGTTAGTGTGAAGATGAGAGAGAGACCCGAAAGATTTCGGCATCGTCGGTACGTCGACTAGATCACTCAGCGTAGATTGGCTGTCCACGCCAAAGCCGGACAAGAGTGGGGCCGACATCTAGGAACGGAGCCAACCGCTGCCCACTGCGGCCTGTGATTCGCCGGTGCTTAAAGAGGCTTCCCGATTCCAAATTCTTAGTGTTCCACCTTCCTACAGGCCACAGGCGGCCCCGGAAGGTGTACGCGAGACCGCCAGCTGTGGGCAGCTGTTCGCTACGCATCTGCCAGTTGTCCGCCACCCGTCTGCCAACCATTTGCCAGCTGCTGCAGCTCCAGCCCTCCTCGCTAAGCCCCCCCTCTGTGTGACTTTCCAGGGATCCAATCCCTTGACTTGCGGTGGGCACTGCCTCCATTTGGAAGGATGAACCAACAACCAGTGTGCCCTGTCAGCCCGTGCTGCTGGGTTCGCTTCCTTATTGCCGAATTGCTACCAAGACAGCAGCGCGACCTGCACCATTTGGTAAGCCATTATTCGCCAGCTGAAGCCCCACGCAAATCTGCAGAGCCGCAAACGGTGACAATTCCTAACATCCGTCCATCCACCCATCCATCATCAACAGCGACTTGGCCGCCGCCTCTCGCCAACAGCCAGGTGCGCCCTTTCTCGTCGCGATTGTGAGCGCGCACGTGTTCCAGTATGGGGGATCGCGCCAATGGCTGGATTACCGTGGGTCCAAGGTATACGGCCCTTCCCGCTGGCCCCGCGTGGGAGGCGGAACGGGAAACGATGGAGCGGGAGACAATCACCGTCTGGGACAATGACGAGCACTGGCCTAGTGTGTAAGTTTCTTGATTGGGGGCGTCATTTGGCTGTTCTCTGTGCGCGCCGTAATAATGCGCAATGCTAATCGTTTGGTTGGTTGCACCTCATTAGACACAAGCCCCTGATTAATGTCGCCGATGCCAAGCGGTTTGATTCTCGGCTCGTCCCGATCGAAACACTGGGTTCTGGCAGCTTTGGCGTCGTCGACAAGGTGATGCACGGCTCTGTTTGTCTGGCACGGAAGCGCATTACCCGACGGCGTGGCATCACCATAGACGACTTGCGCAAGGAGGGCTTCAACATGCGCAAGCTGGACCATCGCCATGTCGTGAAAGTCGTTGCCACTTACACCCCCCGGCCTCACGAGCTGTGCCTACTCATTTGGCCTGCTGCAGTTTGCAACCTAGCCATGCTTCTCAACGACATTGATATGCTACGGTGTGGTGAGCAGGATCGCGACGATATCATCGAGAGGTTAGATGCGCTGGACCTAAAGGACTTGAGTGCTATTGAGGTCTCCTCAGTTGCCCAGAACATCGAATCGTCCACAAAATGTCCCCTTGAATATCTCCGCAACATCATCGGCTGTGTTGCACGCGGGATGGCGCATTGCCACGCAAACGACCTCCGCCACCTTGACATTAAGCCCTCCAATGTCCTCCTAAAGGCAGAACGAGTATATCTAGCCGACTTCGGCATCTCGCGGGACGTAAGCGGACAAGACCAAACTACGACTGATGGTCTGCCAGGCACTGAAAAATGGAGGGCTCCAGAACTCTATGCGGGCCAAAGCTCCAGCATGAAGCTCTCAGATATATACTCTCTAGGCCTCGTATACCTGAACATCGCCGTTGTTCTCTACAATGTAAGGCTTGCTGAATTCGACGAAGCGCTCCAGTACTCGCCGATGTATGGGCGGCGAGAACAGCTTACCATTCGGGAGGCGAAGCTCAATGATTTGCTGGCGAAGTTGACCTCTCATGCCCTTGTTACACCCCCCTTCATGTTCACATACGAGGGTCAGGAGACTGTCAGACCGAGGCCACTGGTGCATCTGGCTTCAAAGATGATTTCAATAAACCCCCGTGATCGACCGACAGCCGATAAGGTGGATGACAAATTATCTATGCTGGGAGGAATATATCAGATCTATCACGCTGGTTGCTGCAAGCGGCCTATGTCGTGGGTCGAGGACAAGTGGGACAGAAAATTCACTTCCATCATCAATCTGCGAAGGAAGAATGAGCATCTACAGACACGAGTGGATGAATTGGAGGGCCGGGATGAAACATACGAGGCTCGGTTGGAGAATGCGAGGAGGACACATGAGAATGATGTTGCCAGGCTGCAGTTGCTGTTGAAAGAGTCTGAGGAGAAATGTCGCAAATTGGAGCAATCTCAGGGCGGTCGCAAAAAGAGCTTTGGGCGCGAGCAACATCCGCGTCCTAATCCAACGTTTATCAAGCAACAAAACAACACCATACAGACTTCCAGCCCCATTGGACTAGGCCTAACCAAAACGAGATCAATACCGACGGCAATCCCAGTGAGGCCAGTGCTACCGCAGACTCATCATTCATCGCCTCGCTATTACTCGGATAGCACGCGCACTCCGCCGGCTCGTCCCGCTATTCCCAGTCCCCGTCAGAGCACTGGTAGGATAGCATCAGGATCTCCAGCCCAACGAACCCCAAGCATAACCAACTTGACTGGATATACTTTGCGGTCGGTGGGCTCCGGGTCCAAGCTACCCCTCCCTGTAACGCCAAACAGCCGATCCGGGACACCCAATCTGACTCGAGACCAGAGCATGACGGACAGCAGCATGGCCTCGTCCGTGTTTTCACGCCAAAGTCTAGAAAGCGCACCTACACCTGCCCAGAGCACTCCCGCCTTGGACAAAAATACACAAGGGCAAGGACAAGACGATAAGCCCAATTCTCAGTGGGGAGAGCTGCCTGCTGGCAACAGCCCAGCCAGGAGGCGCCGGCGACCATCAACGCCAACTGCACCATTAAGCCCTGTAATGTCCATGTCTCCGTCGGCCATGTCCTCTGCCATGTCGTCGCCAAAGACTACGAGGTCTGAGCTCTTCTCTGGTGACGACGATGATCCGAATGCTACGTGCCGACCACGGATACCCTCGCTACAAACTATGAAAAGCTGGGCTGATGTAGCATCGAAACGACTTCGATGAAGGAAGTTATGATGAATATATGAACAAGTGCTATGAGTCACGGAGAATACAGCGAATGGGATAAGGTTTTGGGAAAATAGATTATTCTTCTCATTTTTAAGGCAAGCGTGGTGTTAAAGGGGCATTATCAACTGCTGTCGGTTCTTTTTTTTTTTGGGACAATGGGGAAAAGCATACGTCTAAATTGCATGCAAAAGCGATGAGTATATTCTTGATCATTATACAATACTCTTTTTAAGATTGCTCAACATGTTGTAATGTGGTTACCCAGTCTCTAACCTCGTAGCCCCCTCAAATATCTATCAATACCCCATATTCCAACACCAGCGCTGTGAATTTCAATGCTTGCCTCAATTGTGGGCGAACACATAGTCGAAAGTAATAAATACAATACACAATAGATTCATAAAACGACCCAGCCATCATCACAGGCTCAGTAGACAGTCTTTCTTCTTGCAGCAAAACTTTTGCTAAAGGAGTCACCCGCACCAACACCATCGTCATCTTCATCTTTTGGGTCAGCTTTAGCTTTGATGACGGTGGTGGCCTTTTCTGGTCGTTTCCACTGAGCTATGGAGGATAGAGAGACGTCGTCGTTGACATCACGACCACTTTTACCCATCCACTTTAGCATTCGTCCTTGTTCTGAGGTGACAAGGGCTGCCCAGGCTTGGGACACGAAAGGATCGTTGGTTGTGGCGTGGGATGCTCGGGGGTGTTTTGCCAGGGCGGCAGTGACGACGGAAACGAGTGGTAATGGAGGTAATGGGTGCTGAATGATGTTGGAGCGTGGGCTTGAACTGCGCAGTTGTGTCTGGTTTGCGGAATGGCGAGAGTTACTGCCCCGGGTCGACGATTTGTTCTTGGCTGCAGTACCCTTTTCTTGCTCGGCTAGAGCCTTTTCCTCCTCGACAAGGTTGTGCAATGTCGTGCCTCTAACCACCCAGTCTTGCCATGTTTTCTCAACCTTATACTCCCACCACAGTCGGCAGAGCTGCACGGTCCAGCTATACGTCGTCTTGGGCGACTCCAGAGCCGTATGCGCCTCCGGTTCACGCCTCTCCTTACGCAGCAAATTAACCATGAGCCGATCCCACTCATCTTCCAGCACAGCATCTGGACTTAGTTCCTCATCCACTTCCACAATCTTATAGATCTTGTGTTGGAAGATTCTTCCCTTGCGACCCACCATGCGGGATAGCGCTCTTGGCTGAGGCTTCTTGATGCGCACAAAGGGCTGCCCATCTGCCGTGGCGCAGAGTGAGGGGACCTTGCGCTCACTGTCGCCGAGGGTTTCCCTAGGCCGGGGCAGGATGTTGGAAATGTATTTGGGTATCTCGCCGGGTTTCGCAACGTTGATGAGGATGGGCTCTCGAGGTAGCTCTGGCTTTCGGCGTGGTGGGGGCCGGGGTTCGGAACGGGATTTGGTGGAGGTCTCATGGAGACTGTGGAGGTGGTTGAGGATTTGGGTGTGTTCTGCGGAATCGGGAGCTTGAGCTTTCCTTAACATATTGAGAAACTATAACGAGTCAGTACAACGGCAACCAAGGGAGGCAGGCAGAAGCAAAAGCCAGTATCATGGAATAGACGATACCTTATACCCAGCCGTCATAGCACAGAATATCAGCCTAAAGCTTGTGATTGCTTCATTTTTTACGAATTGCTTTCGGATGATACGAGAAACATCACTCGAGCTCCTTGAATTCTGCGTATCCGTGGAGAGTGGCACTCGGCTTGCTGTTCGGAGCAACGCCCGGTACAACGCCAACGCAGCGGTGCGATGCCGTGAATTGCGGGCTGCAATGAAAAGTGAGCGCGTCATGATAACGATGGTATCTGTGTTTTGAGGGAGTAGCTCTGGCTCAGCGTGGGAAGAGGTTGGCGAAGAACATGACTAGGGGTTCCGGCGACCACCAATTGGACGGGGTCAAGATTGTTTAAGGAACGGGTGGCTTTTAGATATGGAAGTACAGTTTGGCGATATTCAAACAACGATGAGGTCTTGATGGTTTGGTTGTCTTATCTTAGCTTGAGTGCGATAAGACAGCGTAGGGTGTGGGGGGAGCTTGAGTATTTCCGATGACGGCTGTGGGGCTTTGTTGAATCTACACCACCGTAGTAGCTGGTTGCATGTCAGTTACACAAGCATCTTCCCAAAAATGAGGGGAAAAGCCGAAGATTTGGTATTTATTATTGTTGAAACTCAAAAAATATGTATATCAAGTGTATTCTACGACAGGCATTAAAACTATATACTCATTGAGGGACTTGAGATATGAAGTGCATCTAACGCAAGTTGCATTGTATCTTCGGAAGAGACTAGCCTTTCCGTGGACAAAGCATAGAGTCCGTCAGAGGCTATCGTCCACGGGGAATGCTTTCCAACTTATACCAAGAAAATCTAATTTAGACAAACGCACGCTTACTCTTTCTGACGTGCATTCATACTTGCAAATTCATGATATTGTTGGCCTATCCCATCGGTACCCGTCTTATGTCATACAGTTCCGAATCATCAAGACGATGAGTCAGAGTAGAACTCAATCAACGCCCAGTGGACAGAAACTGAAGTAAACCCCGAGGTGAATTAACGTTGATGTAGATAATCTATATATATGATTCTAATAAACCACCAAGGATGAAGCCGGCTGCTCTCGTAATTCGTAGGATTGTTAGCTCTATCTCATCTATTTTGTCCACGAGGTGCCATTGAACGAAGTGCTTCATTTGTAGAGCGAGCCACAGGACGCGAATTGCTAGCTAGCAAAAACTTGATTTCCGAGCCTTACCAAGACCATTAACTTACTGGAGCTAGGTGCCGAGAGACCGATCGTCAACTAGACATGCAAGTATACCCACTTCACGCTATCAAGATGGTGTGGAAGACTGTAGGGTGGTGTGCCCAGGGTTAGGGTTGGTAGTTATGAATGGTGGCAAACGCCAAGGCACTCTCATACAAGGGTTGCCAAGCGGATACGGTTGGACAGAGTAGTGGATATGAAATGATGATAAGTTCCCGAAATAGTCTTCTCAAGTTGTCTTGGGCTCTGGGCTGAGAACACCAGCTTTATTGATATGATAGTCCTTGTCGGCTAAGAAAACCCCACCAAACTGAATTGACGGATGGTAGACCCTCCGAGGTGCGATATTGGACAGAAAATTGGGCTGAAGAGCTGACGGGTAGTTTGCGGGTGGCTGTCCCAATGGCTCCGAAGTGCAAAATCCTTGAACCATGGTGCGTTGACAGGTGACATACCGGTGGCTTTGATAGGGCGAATAGATTGGAATTCTCATTCTTTCCAGGATGACGATCCACAGCCAAGGCTGAATTTGATGACTGAATGCCTGGGTACCCGATGCCAACCCTCAGTAATTAGAGCATTGGATGAGATGGCCTGTATTTGTAATGCAACAGTTTGTGCATGCTGCCTGCCAGTTTTTGCTTTGTTCAACATTGCCAAGACTGCTAATGTAGCTGTAGCGTTCGCCATGGGAATATGTAGTCGTCAGATTCTCATCGGTTTCTCACTTCATGCCATTGTTTGGTCTATCTTTACTCCGTATCTTGCTCATGAGATGTTGAAGCGCCATGTGATGGATTGAAAGATACAGCAGAATCCAGCAAAGTGGTCGCGCGCAGGCACAGCCATGTCATGTGGCAGCTTATCTAAGGCACTCCAGGCCCTGTTAAAGCCACAAATGTAGTTCTTCGTACAGGTATTCGTACCGACACAGTATTCGTACTCGCACTTCAGCCCCGACTCGGATGAGGTGGTCAAGTGCTCTCTATTAATTTACCTTCCAACACCCGGAGTCACGGCAGTGTGCACACCGTGTCTCACCGGCCAGCGGGGGCGAAAAACGGAATGCCAGGGTGAGAACGTTGGAATGCCAAAAATACCTGTTAATCAAGTCGATCAAGCAGCCAAACAGAGTTACTTTTCTTTTCAATGCATCTAGGGATTGTTCATTATGCACTTCTCTGCGCTATCGGAAGTAGCGGACGTTGCTGGCCCTTGGCTTGCAAACCTCGACTTGGTAAGCAGACAGCCAATCCTTCAAGCCATCGCCAGCAATAAGGTGTAAGCGATACCAAAGGTAGGTGGTCATTCATTCAGCTGAAGCAAGTACAAGGATGGAATGTAGCCCCTGGTGGAAGGTGTATTGACAACAAGACAAAGTCGGTGATGGATATCAAGGGCGAGTAGGCAGGGACTCTGCAGGAGTCGCTGCAAGAGAGGACAGGGTTTTCTCCAGCTTTTGCGAGCTCATGTAACTTACTCTGTACTCTGTATCAATGTGCATGTGCAGCCTGCGGTGCTTGTATGTGTCCTTCATGGCAGGACAGCAACAGCTCTCACCGTTGCAAGTTTTGCTGTAGGTGAATGGAGACCCAATGCTGCAAAATCGCCAGATTGGGTACATACGCATCGTTAGTCGGATCCGAAACACACGTACACTGCATATCTGTGCATTGCATCTTTCGTCTAATACCGCTAGGGCTGTCAAGCCGAAAAGAATGCCCACTCGAATTATACATTGCAAAGGGTTTCGCTTTACCGCCTCCGCTGACTTGTACCAAACAGAGTAACATGCCGGGGAATGGCGAGCGCGACGAGGCCCCGACTTCCGTGCACCGTCGGGGTTGCGGGTTGGTCAAAATCCGCCCCGGATAGACCGGAGCTGTGGGGTTGGAGCATGTGGGTGAGGAATGTGCGGCGATGGAGACTGGTCAGATTTTTTATTAACTTTTTTTTTTTGACGTTTCGGACTGAGAGAGACATCTTGTATACGGTGTAGCAGTATGTGTAGGCCGGGAGAAAAAAGCTTATTGTGGTACTGGCCGCTGCAAGGCAAATTCAGTCAACAACTCGAAACACTCGCCTGCCGAGAATGCTGTACATCTAATAGCATTTCATCGCAGATGGTATGCAAACCCAGTAAAATAACACAGTCCATTGAATCGCAATCTTCACCGCGGCATTGGCCCACAAGAACTTGTCATGTGCGCACGTTGCATTTTCTCTTTGCTTCCTCCCGCCCCCTACCTACCATGTGTGTCTCCATGTGTCACCCAAGCCGCAAGGTTGTTTGTTGTTGTTGTTCGCTGGGTTGTCTGTCCGCTAGCCGGTCTGCAAGCGGCATGACCAACAGGCACCCACTTGTTTCCGATGCTGCCACGTTCGATCTGCCCATGTGCCCCATCGCCACGGCAAGGCACACACCCCTGAAAGGGCTTGGAAGCACGTTCATCTTGGAAAGAGTCAGTGGTGTTGTATCTTTCGCATCGTCGGATGCGCGGAAGCTTCGTGGGAGTCTTGACCCACGCGCTGTTTGTCGCTGCAATTACCGTTCCCTGTACAGATACGTACATACTAAAATAGTCACCAAGCAGTAAAAAAGTTCAAGAGCGGTAAAATTCTGCTACTGCTGACTGTTCTGACGGTCATGACCTTGGTGGGCTGGCCAGCTGGTTGGTTCGTTGGATATGGCAACGTCTGCTGTCTTATCTAAGACTGGGAATGCATGGTGTGATGATGATGACGATGAGAGCAATGGCGAAAACCCAATGCATGGATTCGCGTGAGGAATGCCTAGTGTCCATCTAGCACATCCTAAAGTAAAGGCTTCGTTGACGTAGGTTTAACCAGTTGCTCGTACATGACGGAATGCCTCTCTACACAGCCAGTTGGCCCGTCTCTCGGCTTATACAACACTAGACCTTGAGAATTGATAAGCATTGTGGTTTTTGTTTAGATTCCTCACGTCGTCTGACAGTTTTGAATTACTTCAATTTCCCTGGAGACGCCCGAGCTGTATTCTATGTGTTCTCTTTTTCATGGGCTCGCATCCATCGCTATACCGTATCCGGATAGACACAGCGAAAACGAGGCGAAGGGAAATGGGGAAGAGCAGCGAGACGTACTCGCAGGTACCACTTGCCTGTGTGAGAGAATGTCTCAGCGCCCCTCCAAGCCCTCCCCCACCATATGGGTTCCCCTGTACATCCACTGTACGTAGCGAGTGTACAGCGGTGTACTCGCATCTGCGTTGCCTGTAGGTACCTGTGTCTGGGGCACACCACAGCTCACTAGTGCGCTGGACCATGGAGCCGACCAAGGAGCCTCTTTCTCGGTCGCAGCAGCGGCTGTACCGGAAGGGGCATCAGTGCGGTGCGCCATGGCCACGGTGGAGCGGACTTTTAGCGGAATACTCCAGCGTCTCAACTTTGTACATTGGTCTCCCCCTAGAAACGTAAAGGCACTGCTGATACGAAGCATGTACTGACCTACTTACACACTCCCTCCCTTCCACGCTCCTAGGCTCATCATGATGCCCCCCCCCTGTTACAGAGCCTCGAACGCTTGATACATCATCCAGGTACTACTAAAGTTAATCATGGCCAGGCGCCTGGCCTACCTAAACGAGATTCTTCCATATAGGTAGGCTGATGCAACCCTGGCTCTCAGTTTCCCATCTGCCGCCCCATTTCATCCCATCCCATTGCACCTGCCGTCTAACCTCATCTCCTTCCAACCTCCGCCCAGGCGTCGAGTCTATTTTCCATACTCTCTTTCACCTCATTTACTTTTTGTCTCGGGGTTTCTTGAAGCTGCATCGACGGAACACCTGGATATCTCGCCTGTGACGATGCTTTGATTGAGAGTGTGAACGAACGCCCTCAATATACGCTGGACGCTGGCCGATTTTCCACTACTTCGACGACCTCATTCGCAGACACAGTCGCCAACACCTACGATTTTTTTCTTTTCCTGTCACGTTTCCTTCCATCATTCGGGTCTTTTTGGATTCTTCTTTCTGCTACTCCAATCGACGTTTGATACCGATTTGATCATCTGCGCCGGTCGCTTCGTCTGTCACTGAGAGACACCAGCCACTCAAAACCCTCCCTCCGGATCCTTTCCTCCTTCGTTCAACCCTTGAATCGGCATCGTTACCCTGCCTACCATCATTAGCATCCGTCAACTACATAACCACCATTCCCTGTGAGATTCCGCCTTTTCAACTACCTACTCAACATCTGCCTTCACGGCATTGGTGTTCGCCAATCTGGGGCTGTGTAAACTTTCGTTTTGGGCCCAGACAAAGAAAGGCCCTCTTGTTTCGAAGGATTAAGCTCTAAAACTCACCTTGGTTTTTTGAGCTTGATCATCTTGGTATTGGTCGTATGCGTTCCAAGGGAGCCTCTTGCTGCCCTGGCATCCTCTCACCATTGTGAACACAGGGCAGCTTCCATCAACGTTATTTAACACGGTGCCATGTTTGTACATTCTGGTGCCGGTCTGCATGGTCATGAGTACTCAAACCACCAACCGTCTCCTCGGCCACCAGCGAGGCGCCTTCCATTTCTACGTTCCGCTCTGAGACCACTCTCTGAAATCGACTCCAAATCATACCAGTCTTCCTCACTAGAAGCACCTACCTCGTCACCATTGACGTCAAAAAGTCGACCAATATCATTAGATGGTCCCCCTCGTCGACCCTCTCTTGCAACACGCCACTTTTCTTCTGATGTCACGATACCTAAAGACCTGACAGTCAGATTTCGCGAGCCCCAAACCGATACCATCCCCCCTTCGTTACTAAGTGAGGATGAGGAGTCCTTAGTCGGTTCCGAATTGAGCGATCATACGGATGCTTCGACAAACCTAAAAAGGCGCAAGCGAATTCCGCGAAAATCCATTCGATTTGCTCTCGCTCACCCAGCTCCCCAGCTTCGCACCAAGCAACGAAAGCTGGTGCAGATTCGCCCCCGTATTCTTC
Source organism: Zelopaecilomyces penicillatus (assembly GCA_005765155.1). Classification (NCBI taxonomy): domain Eukaryota; kingdom Fungi; phylum Ascomycota; class Sordariomycetes; order Hypocreales; family Pseudodiploosporaceae; genus Zelopaecilomyces; species Zelopaecilomyces penicillatus. Next base: position 637,154 of record VCCP01000006.1, read on the forward strand.
TCCAACTTCAATGTCTTGGCGAGAAACGGGCAGTTCCAGCATTCGATGTTATTCCGTCAAGCATTGTGGCAGGCACCCTCATTATTCCAAAACTAGCAAAGCGATTCCCCCGCATGTTTCACGCGAAACCCTATCTTGGCCAAAATGACCTCCTCTTGGTTCGAAATGAGGATTATGGCGAACAGCTTGCAGATGCATGCCGACTGTCCGATGGAGCTGACGATAGCATGGACCAAAAGGACGTCCTTGCCGTTGTTAGCACCACGTCACAGCGAGGTGACGATTGTGTAGAAATTGTGCTTCAGAATGGCTCTGCATGGCTCACCAGCCCCATGCCAACTGGGTCATATGAGTTCACCCATACAGACGAAAACGGAAATACTGTAACTGCACGATGGGTCAGGAGGACTCAGACATCCCCTCGAGATAGCTGGTCAAACCATGGCGCAGCATCGCCGCCCCCTCCAGAGCATAAGTGGATATTTAGTGTCATTGATCCATCCACTCGTAGGCACCCCATTCAGGGGGTCCTGACCTCTACCATACTTGAGATATATGAGACCTATAATACCATGTCGACATCCAGTGGCCGATATCCACCGACAAGGTCCCATCCAGTGGATATGAGTGGTACAGCCAAAGAACCCTTGGCGAGCCTTGCCACAGAGGAGCGGACAACCCTGGCTGTAACTGAGGAGCACAAACAGCTCATGCTTGCCACTGCAATCTGGATCAGTCTCCGACAAACTGGATGGCCGGCTACATCGACGCCAAAGCTATTCCGCACAGTTTCCCAGTGTCGCGGGATGAATAGCCCGACTTCAGAACGATCCGAATCATTTTCCGGCTGGAGTATAGCCTCACCAAAGGCAGCGGTTGCTACCCAGCCGGCATCCCCACCTCCTCAATACTTTCCCAAGTGCGCTTCCACAACACTACCTGTTGCCCCGCCTCCGGTCCCGGAAGGGGTACCACATAAGGCAACTTCTTCAGGGGCTGAATTCATGAGGAGAAGACGGACAATGTCATCCGAGGATAAGCCAATTGAGAAACCGAAAAAGGAAAAGAAGAAGGGGCAAAAATCGGATGAAGAGACCCATACGTGCCGGTTGATGGTGCGGCAGTTGACCCAAAGGCTGTTTCACCAGACAAGTTCTCGACGACCGTCATAAAATTCGAGATGTTGTGTGAAAGATTAGCTTACTTGGCAAAAGACGGGGAGCACCTTTATTTTTGTATATACCCAAAAGACGACAAGGAAATGAAGAGAGATTTCATTCCAATGCCGATACCTGTTTCTCACGAATTCCCCGTTAAATATATCACCACCTTTCCTCTCCAGTTCTCATGTTATCGCGACGGTTGTGACAGCCCTATGAATGACTTCCTCTGTATATGTCACGTAGTAGCAGTGTTGTACATCAATGCAAATACCATGCTCTTCAAACTACCATAGTCACACGCCTCATGTGGAAATGAAAAAGCGACAAAAGCAAAGCATAGATGTAAAAGAAGCAATGAAGGATAAGAGAAAATGAGGCGAGCAATAATATTAGAGACAACTAGCAGTTGGAGGCGAGGCGTACACTACATAGTACACAATATTACCTTACTCATAGTATACAGTTGCAGAAGCAAATGGATGCAGGTGAACATGTTCGACTGTGATGATGTCGCACCATCCATATCTGGCCCTTTTGTTCGAGTTGATGTGCCATGCTGAAGACTGCACCTTTGATGGCTGGAATTAAGTACCGGGAAACTATTCAAGTTTAGAGAAAAAAATGGAATACAAAAACCTTGAGACAAATATTGCAAAAGGCATTGCTTAACCATGTAGGTAACATAACGTTGGATGTTCAAGAAAATGTTGATGGGCCCCTTTTAACCAAGGTATATGATGTGAAGCCACAAGACTTAAAATGGTTGTCACCCTTGCCTAACACTGTGGTGCGACCAAGGACCCACCACAAGAATAAGATGCTGGTGGCAATATCCTGGAAATAACTGGAAGAGGCAAGTCGTGGTGTATAGTTTCTTTTCAATACGCACACACAAGAGGGACACGCTGAAAACTGAAAGCAAACACAGCGGGTTTCGGCAGTAACATAGAAAAGAAAAGGTGGAGCCCACTGGGTGACGAACTATTTGAGGAAGTGGAGAGGGGCGAAAGTGTTGGTGGGGCTATAACGCTACGCCGTCCCAGCAAGACAGACAATCATCACCGGCTTTGGATTCGTACTGTACCTTCGTTTGTACTCGGAGGTAACTCAAGGGGGTGATAGATACTGTGGACTGCCCAAGTTTGCAAACGGGATGGCTTCCGGGGCCTGGACAGACAAGGAAGGCGAGTGCCGGAGAACTTTGTTGGACTGCGGGATGGGATGGGGAGTGAGTGGTGTTGGTGATGGTGATGGTGTTGGTGTTGGTGTTAGGGGCGTGTTTTTGCTGTTGGTGAAATTGGAGAGATGTTGAAGTGATAAGTGATAGCGTGAATGAACAGGAAAGAAGCGGGTTGAGTGAAGAAAAGGGAGGAAAGAGAAGGAAGCGAAAGAAAAGTAGATGAAGACGATGGCGGACGTCAAAAGTCGAAAGTTTGACTGTTTGCCCGCACTGCTGCAATATGGGGTTAGCCACCTAGTCTGTAGGTGTCATCTACGGGCGGCTGGCTGGCCACGTACGGTGTACTCGGAGTGCACTTGTGCCTACCACGGACATGCAACGGACGGCAACGCACTACGACTGCCTACAGTGCCGGAGGTCCCTGATTGATTACCTATTATTACGACAGCTGCTTGCTTGCCTAACACAACCTCCCGCCATCATCCCACCAAGGCTGGCCAGGCTATTACTTACTGGCCACCGCAAAGCTACAACATTCATCGCCAAACTACAAATCATCTTTCTCCGAACCCTGGGCTGTTTTTTTTACCATCTCCCCATCATCACCACAACTGATATTCCTCCTACGCCCGCGTCCCGGAGACGGCGATTCTTCAAAACAACCCCCCCACCTCCCTCCTCCACCGTGTCTGCGTGTCTCGACAGACCGTTTGTTCTGAGTGAGTGAGTGCAGTTTGAGTGCCTGCCGCCATCCGCGCATCTGCGGATCTCCTCATGGGTGCTCACGGCTGTTGCTGTTCTTGCACTTTCCGAATCCAGGTTCGCTGCTCCAAAGTCTAAACGTCCTCGCGCACGCTCGGCGCCGAACCATTTTCGAAACCCCCTTCGTACTCTCTCCCTCTCTCTCTCTTTTCTCGCCATGGACGAAAACATCGGCCCGCAGCACCAGGGCTCGGCTGCTGCCCTCTCTGCCTCGTCGGCTTCGGACCTGCTGACGAGCTTCGCCGCCTACGAGCCCATATCCCGAGCTACATCGCCTGGCTTGCCGTTTGTCAAGTCGGATGAGGATGACAAGAAGAGATACCGGCCGCGTACCTTTGCGTACTTTCAGCAGCTGCCCTTTGAAGTCGAGGAGGAAGCCCAACGCGATGCTGCCCTCCAGGGCATCCTCAAGCAGCTCTACATTGCCATTCGGGCCGAGGACTTCTCGCCAGGCGCCCTGCATTGGACGAGAGAGCTGCAGGGATGGCTCAATCTCAAGTTTGAGATGACTAGAGACCTCAGGGCCACGCTGGCCACGCTGTTTTACTCGCTGGCGCTGGCACCGGGGCTAGATCCCTCTGCCGCAGATCGGTTTCTGCGCATGGTCTTGACCCTCACCAGGTATGACCTCAAAATTAACCCCCCTCGTACTACTTGTAGTCTTCATGCTTGGGTTTGCTAATGTTTCCCCCTGACTTGTAGAAAGAACCACTACCTGAAACCCGGTGAAGATTTAACGCTCGAATGGCGTCCGCTGTGGAACGAGATCAAAGCATGGGTCCTGCCCTCCGAACTACCAGCACACCAGAATAATCGAAGACGCTCGGCCAAGCAGCTCCTCAAGCTGTGTCTTCATGCTCACACTTATTTCGACCCGAAAGATCGAATGGCCATGCTAGAAGAATTCTTGCCATATTTTAGCACAAATGAGTTGCCTAATGCCTTTATTGTCATTGGCGTGCTGAACGGCCTGCTACCAAGCCACCCCGCGCCTGAATCCGAACCCCAATCCCAGCCGCAGCACATCTTCCCAACCTTATTTCATCTTTGGTCCATCCTCAATAGGTCCAAGGTTGCCGACGTTACTTTCATTGACCTCTTTTCCCGGATTGCTAGGGATCATATTCACTGTCCTCATGTACCATTTTCTGAACATGGCATCTTCACCAAGGCGCAATCGGACCTCATCTTCACTTCCATTCTACGTTTGACCCAAATTCCCGTGGGACAGGCAAATTCGCCCTATACACCGATTGACTATCTTGCTGGCGCAGGAATTTATTTGGAGAAGGATAAGAAGAAATATCCAGTGGCGTACATGGTAGCTCGGTGGATTGTCAGCTCTCTTTCCCCGGCATGCTTGGAGCATGAAGACTCCATCATGTCCAGCTTGGAAGGATTGATGGAGTCAATTGATACCTTTTTTCACCCCTCCAACCAGGGAGCGTGGACCTCTATGCTTGGCCAGTTGACACTATTCCTGACCGATGCGTTTGTTTCTCGGTGGAACCGGGAGCAGAGCGGCGAGCTTGATATTCCTCAGGAGCGTAGGATTAATAGTGCTCTGAAGAAGCGGTTCGTATCGTCTCTAAAAGAAGTGACCTTTATGGGCCTATTCTCCAAGAGCAGTCGAGTTTCCAACTGCTACTATAACGCTCTGCAAGGCCTCGCATATCTTGAGCCGGATCTAGTACTTCCTGGAGCGCTGCAAAGATTTTACCCCAGTCTTCAGGGATTGGTTGAAGTTCACAGGACCACGTCCAGTCTCAACGGCTTGCAAATGATTGCCAATGTCATGTCCAAGCTGAAAGGATATCGTTGTCACATGACGGCATTACTGGCCTTGGCTTTGCCTGGAATTGATGCCAACGATCTCAACAAGACCCAGTATACTCTCAACTTCATTCAGAGTGTGGCCTACAGTATCCCTGTTGTTCTGATGACATCGGATGAAAGTCACATTCATGACACCACATTAGCAATGCAGTGGGTGCAGGCGGAAATGGATCGCATGGAGCGCGATGGACAAAACGTGCAGATTGACTATCAAACTGAGCTCAGTGACGAAGATGAAGCGAATATCCTCCGGTCTTCAACTGCTGGCTTTGGGGAGTTTGTTCTGACCTTCCTAGGGAAAGTATTCACTCTGCTGGAGAATCTTCCAGACGCGAACCAGGTCCGGGGAGGAACACCGGAGGACAACGTCGTCAACGCTCTACCAGCTGCCCTCTCACCGTTATTTGCATCATTGTCGCCAGATCTCTATGACATGGCACTGGAGAAGATTGCCACTTTTGTTTCGTCTCATGTGGTCCATCAAGCACGAGATGCAATGGCATGGATACTGAATGCACTTTGCAGAGTTCAACCGGAAAAGTCTCTCAAAGTTTTCATTCCTATGCTTGTGGTAAACATTCGGAATGAGATTGACATGAACAACGCCGCTTCAGATCGCACGAGCGGGACAGATTACCTGCCAAGAGATCGGGCTTTGGTTTGGCACATTAGCATGCTTGCCATGGCTGTTGTACATGTTGGTCGGGAAGTCCTCAAGTATAAAGATGAGCTTCTCGGCATCGCAGAATACATGCAAGAAAAGTGCCGAGGCTTGCCTACCATTCTGGTCTCTAACTACATTCATCATCTTCTGCTTAACTTGACGCATACCTATGCCATTGACCACGCTCTGTATGAACCCGACGTCATCATAAGGGGCCTAGACGTCTCTGACTGGGGCAAGACAACGTCGCCCTCAGACCTTACCATTCGATGGCATCAGCCGTCGCCTCCTGAGATTGACTTTGCCGTTGAGCTTTTTGCCTCACAGGTAAGGTCAGCCGCAGAGCAGCTGGACCTTCTCCTGAGCGATAATCCACCTGTTAGCAGGAAGGGTAAAAATAAAGAATGGTCTGATGAGGTTTCTCGGTTGATGCAGCAGGTTCGTCTGGCTACCTCTGGTATGGCCACTATGTTTGACCCTAAGCGGGCATCTGGTGGCAGCTCAGGAGGAGCTGACAACGACGAGGACGTCGACATGGATCTCAATGAAGAAGATGACGATGATGCATTGATGGATGATGACCCCCTTGCTGAAGTTGCTGAGGACGAGGAGGTTCGTCCTCAGTATCGTTACAAGGCAGGTTATGCTTTAAAATCGAGCGACCCTCTCTACGATAAGATCCATGATCTTCGTGACCAACTAGGCCACCTTTTGACAAGAACACATGCCTTTTTGCATGAGAACCAGGAAGATGATGTCAACTGCTTTACCGCGCTTTGCACTGCTTACAGAACGTGGCTCACTGATGTTGGTATCGAGCGATCTGCTCACCCATTGGAGAGACACTTGCGGCTTTACAAGGCCGATATTTCAGCTTTCAAGATCAAGGGACTAAGAAAGGTTTACCCACGTCCGTTGCTTATCAAACGTGCTGAAGCGTATCAAATGCTGCGTATGAAGCACAACGCGTCAGCTAGGCAGAAGAGCGAACTGGATAAGCGTCTCCTCCTTGACCTTGCACAGTCATCTTTATCATCCTATGCTGATGTACGCCGTGCGGCGCAAAGTGCTCAAGACTCTTCGTTGAAGGTGCTCATCGGCGGCAAGCCTCTGGTCATCCCAGTCATCCTTGAAGGGCTCAAGAAAGCCATAGAGACGAACGATCATGATCGTATCAAGGGTGGAATGTATTCACTGCTGTTCACTTCTCTCATGAGGACTCTTTTGAAAGACTGGAGGTTCGCACCGGAGGCAATGCGTCTCTACATTGAGACAGCTGCTATTGACAAGCCCTCTATACAAAACTTGGGTTCATCTGCTTTGTACTCATTGATTGAGTTCGGCAAACCCTTTGAGCGAACCATTATCGTGGATCGAGACCTTGTCGAAACTATAAAGCCAAAAGACGACACGTCGGCTGCCATCAACACTCGACACCAGTTCATCCTCCAGAGGCGTGAAAAGGTCGAAGAGTCCAAGGCAGCCCTTGGTCTAGAGCTGACTAGACGAGCAAAGGGGGCTCACTGGAAGATTGCAACACGCTGCACGATTTTTGCTACAAATCTTTGCCTGCGATTCAATAACATCGCCCCCACCGAGTTTGTAGATCTTGTTGCGCAGGGAGTCAACGACCCTCATCCTGGCCTCAGGGGTTACTATCTGAGTGCGTTTACCACCGTGTTCACCACTCTCGACATGCGAGCTGTCTACGGTCATGACTATCGTAATTATTTGATGGAAAAGGAAATTGGTGATAGAAACAAGATTGAAGTTCCAGTGACGAGTAGTGACGAGGCGTTCACAAAGCAGTTTCTTGCCGCGTTCGAAAAGCCTGACGGGGCCGAGTATATGGTTGATTCTGATCACCCTGGATGGCTGGTTTGGGGCAAGAAATTCACTGCATTCCGGGCCCGCCCTCTTCCATTTACTGCTTACGACGAGGTCGAGGGTGCCATTCGCGATCAGATGGGCAAGATCTTGAGCAAGGACTGGTTCAAACAGTGCTTTGAGTACTTCAAGCAAGAACCACGAGATGCTTCTACGGATAGATTCCGAATGAGCAATGTTTATCTCCTCATGCATGTGTTTGATCTCATGCACTATGGCAAGACTAGTGTCACCTTGGATGATATCAAGGAACTGACCAAGGAAGTGTATGGCGACGGAAATGATAAACACCAGCATCGTGCAGCCTCGGAGATCCTTGGCGCATTATTGGCTGGCTCCAGCGATGACCCTCCAGAAATGCGGAGCCGCGTGTGGGAATTTGCAGCGCCTATGATGCTCAAAATCTTTGCGGATGACTTGACACCGGAAAATCTTCAGTACTGGCTCACTTGTCTGCATCTTATTCTCGATTCAAAGGATCCCCGAAGAGCGCATGAAATTCTGGAAGGCTTGCGATCATTCCGTTTGGACATTTCATCTAATGCTGCTTTCAAGGAATCGTCCAAGGTCCAGCTTCTTGAATTTATTGTAGCAGATGCTGGATGGCATTTCCGTCATGAAAAGCCAATCCTGGACGATTTTCTAGCACATATTGATCACCCCTACAAGGCTGTTCGTGAAGCTATTGGCCGAGTTCTGGCGATTATTTACAAAACACGATATCACGAGTCCTTTGAGAATGTCGGTAAACTACTTGAAGCGAACAAGGCTGATTCGTCCATTGGAATCCGGCCTTACCAGCTGATGGAAGATTTTACGGCAACCATCACAGATGTTTTCGACCGACTTGAGAAATGGCGGCTGGAGAGGACCCCAGGACAACAGACACAATCTCCCTATACGTCTGGTTCCAAAACGGTGTTGATGTGGCTGGACTGTACTCTTTCTTCCCAAGAGTGCATTCAGCTGATACCGTTCTTTGCGTCCCCCTTCATGGAGCAGCTCTTGCACATGATGGATGTGAAGGAGGACCCTGAACTTATGAGGATGGCTTACCACGTTTACCGCCATTTGCCCAACATTCCCTTCCGAGATGGAGAGGATGCCGACTTCATCAAAGGTCTTGTGCGGTTGGGTACATCAGCCGCAAGTTGGCATCAACGTCTGCGGTCGCTTGTCAATATGCAAGTTGTCTATTTCCGCCGCATATTCTTGACTCAGGAACCAGAACGTGACTTGCTCTTCAACACTGTTTCGGATATGCTTAGCGATGCCCAACTTGAAGTTAGGTCATGCGCGTCCACTACGCTTGCAGGCATGATCCGCTGCTCGCCTGAACGCATTCGAGCGCCGTTGATTACTCGCCTCAAGCGTCGTTTCGAGAAAGAGCTTGTTCGGAACCCGATGCCTAAACGGGGGCCTAAAGCTGCCGGGACAGAGACGCCTGTTGATATTCACAAGCAAATCACACGAAGACACGCTGCAATTTTGGGACTGGGTGCCCTTATTGAGGCGTTCCCATACGCCACGCCGCCACCAGAGTGGATGCCAGAGGTCCTGGCAACGTTGGCCCGCCGAGCGGCGGGAGATCCTGGCGCGGTCGGTAAAACAACAAAAGCTATTCTGAGCGAGTTCAAAAAGACAAGACAAGACAGCTGGTCTGTTGATCAAAAGGTGAGATGAACTGAACCTCGAAAGAGGTTTCCGCATCCCGTTTTAATTTGTACTAATAATCTTTGTGTAGTATTTTACGCCAGAACAGCTCGAAGACTTGGAGGGAGTATTGTGGAAGAGTTATTTCGCATAAGTCAACCAAACGCTTGACTTGTGGGTTTAGAGACAGAATAGCCAGCCTATAAGTGTCTTCATTGTTGACTGCCTTGGTGCCAGGTATTTACGGGTAGGAGTCTGCGGAAGGAGGGTTTGGAGTTGGAGAATGAAATAGAGAGATAAGCTCCAGGAAAGGCGGGAACATATTGCATGTATGACTGCAGGTGGGGTGAAGGGGATTCCGGCGGGCCACGGAACGGTAACGAATAGATGAAGGATGACGGCCTTGTGGCTCGGGTGCGTGCACCTGTTGGCCTCATAATCGAATGTGACAATGCACATGGGCGTTGCATCTTGTATGGCTTAGACCATGTTTGATTGAATGAGAGATTTGAAGTAAAACCTCGTCATCTTCCAAGATGGGAGGGCGTGGTGGCAGTGCCTCTTAGCTTTGCAGAGATCGCTCTCACCCCACAGCATGAGAACTAGATTGAAGTTTTAAGGAAGCTGCAGTAACCTGGAGGGTGGTGGGTGTGGGTGTGATGCAGTAAACCATTATAATGAGGCAAGGAAATGTAATTATCTTGGGGGATCATCATGTGTCATATCACCAGTGTGAGTTTTGAGAACCTACTATTGCTTGATGTTGAAAGTGAAACCTGGCACAATCGGGAGAATAGGCCTGCAGGTATTTACAAATGGGCAAGGGCAAACACGAGGCTGAGCAAAATGAGGCTTTTGAGAGGTGCGATTGTAGGAAGTGATTGGTGATGTTTGGTTCAAGTTTTCCGAGATTTTGAATCACCTGGCTGTGGAAGCTGGTTCCTGTGGGGCTTGGCTTGGGCTACGATTTCGTTGGTAGAGAAACATGAAGGATTATTTGTTTTTGAGATTGATGAAGTATTTGATCTACTTGAAGATAGAGAACAGGGGTATTAGGGGGTGGGTGAGTGGGCTGTGTATAGCTAACGGGGGGGTTATTTGCCTGGTGCTTGGGCTTGGTTGATGATGAGATGTTTCATGTGTGATGGAATAGACTACTACTATTATCTAAACCACTAGGCTTCGGTGAATTGGGTTGAATAGATTAGGTTCATCTCCGCATCCTATTCCCTGCTGATTTCTAGGTTCCAGGGATGAAATGTGTGGACTGGAATCATGAATCATAATGACTGGGAGGTTTGGGTTTGAGTGAAGTGGAGTTTTGGCGGTATGCCTTCTGGAGAGCCTTTTTGGATGGATCTTCTTTTCTGTTTCTTTTTTTTTTTTTTTGTCTCACCGCGAGTGGTTCGGGAAATGGAGCAGTTTCGGCCGAGGTTGTGGTGAAGTGGATTATCCTCCAGTTTCAGGAGTTTTGTCTTTCTCTTTTATTAGAAAATAGCTGTGTTGATGAACTGTCATACAGGGAGGCCGCCACGAGAACATGACATTGGGATATATTTTACCCAATTGCATTATTTGTTTGGATCCTCCTTAGGTAGTTAAGTTCAGATTTGCTACTGGCGGTGAGTTGTTGTCGCTGATATCTTGTTGGTTGGATGTATGGGTGGACGCTTTGGGACAACTGCCCTCTTTGGCAAATAGTCGATGAGAGGTAGAACGCCTACGAAAACACCTTGTTTTCAGCAAGGGTATATACTTGTACAGGACGGATGGCCCAAGGCTAATTATGAGGGTATTCCTAACATGGGTGCTAGTTGTGGGCATGTCTCTAACATAGCCTTGTAGTGTTTTGAAGAGGGAACGGTTACAGCTTCCCACAAGGCATCATTACCAAACTGCCCGAACTGGGAACTAACAGGGGGGTTTGGGAGGTCTCAGAGGGTTAATACACTTTTTTTTTCCCCTGTAGTCAGGCCGCTGGCTGGGTCGCGTGGGGTAATGTCGTTAGCGCCTGGAATATGTTGCCAGCAGGGAGGAACTAGTGGTTATACAGGCATATCAATCACCCAGCTGCGGGAGCCTGAAGCGCTACGGAGAGAGACAATGGGGCTAGCCGCTGTACATGGCCTGGCACAGCCACTGGCTGCCTGCAACCAGTTATCAACCCATGCCTGGTCAACATCGGATCCGTGGCTCCGGACACGCCACGAACAAAGCAGGTACGGATCATCCCCATTGCCATCATCCAGTCATCTGCTTCCGCTCGGTCCTAACCGTCAACCAAAGCTCACCATATCATACACACAACACGCCTCCTTCACCAGCTACAGCTACGAGCAAACACGAGCTGCAACCGGCCTTTTGGGCGTTTGGGCGTCTCGGTATTCTAGCGTGTTGTGCTCGGAAAAAGTGGGGATTGGTTTGCGGCTTGTGACTTTTACCCCCCCCCCTCTCAAGGTCGTGAGGTCTGGCCAACAGACCCAGACCCAAAGAAAGGCTCAGCCCTGCGAACGCCCTTTCCGCTGGCAAAGGGCTGACTTTTCCTTCCATCTTTTGACTCTTGACCTGTGCGCCCCGATTGGGATTTACCGAACTGTGCCTTTGTGGGTAAATACAAAGGAAACCTAATCAGGCCAACGGTTGGCTGCCTCGCTACAGTTGACGATGGCCTCATGTTGCTCGCATAATCGCAGATAAATGGAGCCGTTGCCGCTGCTTCTGCTTTCCATCATCGTGCAACACCAAAAGCTACATAGATTCTGAAGCAGTGGACCGACCACACATACAACCCTCACCTTTCACTGACTGCTGGCTGCATGCGATTACTTGCCATTTATTTTCTCATTCAGCCTCGCCAGCCGTTTTCTTATTCAGCCACGGCCAACGTTTTGCGCCGCTCTCATATTATTAATCTCATCTCATAATCGCCAGCCGGGTTTCCCTTCACAACTGTCTCTATGGGACCACTGTGCTCTAGATTACAGCGCAAGATCGACACGAGGTCGGCAGCGACAATCATGCCGCGCAGCGAGGACAACCACGCTGAGATGGACCAGAGGCCCAGGAAACGAAGCCGCCATGGCAACGGCGACTACGATGGCAAGAGCGACAGGGCCGCTGCCTTGAGAGTTATTGATGCGCATGACGCCGAAATTGCGCTCCGGCGCGAAGACCCCACGGGAGGGGTTGTTGCTTCAAGCCGTGTCTCCCCTCCTGTGGGCTCCGGTACCAGCAACGGCCAGCGCTCCGGCCTGCGCTTTAGCACCGGCACCGTCGGCGACGTTATTCCGGATGCTTCTGAGTACTTTTCCTATCGTCAGAAGTTGGCGGAGCATGAGGACTCTATTGCGTTTGATTCCCGCTGTCGTGCGAGAGCAACGGAGCTGGAGCAGCGGGTGGATGCCATACTTCATCGGCTCCGTTGTCGCGATGCTTCGCGCGTCTACGGCAGCGCAAAGCCAAGGAGAGGACACGCCGGCCAAATGCATCCTCGATTTGCTGGGGATCACTTCTTATCTAACGTAGACCTCATTGACCAGACGGCGCTGTTCGAAGTAGCCCACAGAATGCCCAAGGGCGCTCATCTACACATACACTTCAACGCCTGCTTACCGCCCAAAGCTCTCCTTGATATTGCCAAAGGCATGGATCGTATGTTCGTGACCAGCGACCTGCCTTTAATATCCGACTACGATTTTGAAAACTTTGATAAATGCGAATTACAGTTCTCCATTCTCAGCCCGGAGAAGGAGAAGCCTGGTGATATTTTCTCCTCTAGCTACCAAGCAAGACAGACTATGAAGTTGTCGGCCTTTTTACAGCGATTTTCTCAATATTATTCTCGAGCCACAGTAGACCAATGGCTTCTAGCGAAGCTTCTTTTTGAAGAGCAGGAGACACATGGTCTTCTACAGACATCGCTAGGGTGAGTACAAGCATACGGGCAGAGAATGCTTTTGGGGGAGAGCTAATGGGTTATTGCAGTGCATGGGAAAAGTTCAACGGCCGTACCAGAATGATGAAAGGACTGTTCAACTATGAAACGGCCTACAGGGAATATACCCGGTTGTGCCTCCAGGACTTTGTCCGAGACAACATTCAGTATGCGGAGATACGACCCAACTTTATGCGGAGCAACCAGCTATATCGCGACGATGGCACTGGCCCGATAGACAACTGGGGAATCATGGACCTCATAATAACCGAAGTGGATAGATTTCAGGCCGAAATGGCCAGCAAGGGTCGATACTTTGGCGGTCTCAAGGTTATCTACTGTACGCCCAGATCCTTGCAGCCTACAGAAGTCCGAGAAGCCTTGAAAGAGTGCTTGGCATTCAAGCAGCGCTGGCCCAAATGGATTGCAGGTAAGGACTCGAACACGATCTTCTTATAGCCTGAGGATAGTAGTTTATTGGACGAATTTGAGAAGAAGCTAACCACTTGCAAAACAGGCTTTGATCTTGTTGGAGAAGAGGCCAAGGGGCGACCCCTAAAAGACTTTGTGCCAGAATTCCTAGAGTTTAAGCAAAACTGCAAGACTGCTGGTATAGATATTCCCTTCTTGTTCCACTGCGGCGAGACGCTGGACATGGGGACAGATACAGATGGCAACCTATTGGATGCACTGCTGCTGGGATCGAAACGCATCGGACATGGTTTCGCGCTCGCCAAGCATCCTTACATTATGCAGCATATGAAGGCTCAGGGCATCTGCCTAGAGCTATGTCCTATTTCCAATGAGATTCTTGGACTTACGCCACGAGTTAGCGGACACTCGATGTATCAGTTACTAGCCAACAATGTCCATTGCACTGTGAGCTCTGACAATGGAGCTTTGTTTAGGTAAGAAATTATCCCCTCTCTTCCACTTGCTGTACATGTTCGATGAACTTCTTACTGACATTGGTCGTATTTGTTTAGATCATCACTGTCTCATGACTTTTATCAGGTTATTCTCGGCAAAGCAGATATGGGCTTGTACGGATGGAAACAACTGGTCCTTTGGAGCATGGAGCACGCCTGTCTCAGCAATCAGGAGAAGTCTGAGATGCTCCAGCAGTGGGAAGTGCACTGGGAACAGTTCTTGACGTGGGTTGTCCAAACATACGGAGATGAAGATGAGGATGAGAAGGGGGGAGCGAAGCTTTGAAACCCCCCTTCCCATTATATACGGACGTTCTTGCAAAACGGAAGGGGCGTTTGATGGATGACTGAATGTTGCTGGTCGGTGATGTGACTATTGATTGGGTCACTGTAAGGTGTTATTAAGAGGGTGGATGACATGGCGTTCTTACATGAAAGTGCTGGTCGGGTCTTAAGTTGGTCAAGCGGGTTTTCTATATGTTTTTTTGAGGAGTGGAGGTTATCACCGTATTTTCTTTGATATCGTATCCTATAGAGGATTGGGTTGGTTTAGAGAACTACAGGGACCGTGTCCCAAGCAAATGATTATGTTTTCATGTATTTGAAGGGACGCCAACGCACAATGCACTTTGGATCGGCTCATCTTGGAAAAGTACAACTTTTTGATCTATTCCCATGCTCAGAAACGCAGGATATATTTAAATACAACACCCCCTCCCCACAATACACGCCAGCGTTCAACACACTTCCAACAATCTATATTTGCCGCGCGCGACAACATCTAACCATTGCCCATGAGCCTCATCTCCCTCATGCTCCAGCCGGGTATGCGCTAGGACTGAGAAACTGCAAATAAGCAGACAAACAAATTGATACTGAAAAAAAAAGAACAAGAAAAAGAAATGAACCAAAGATCCATGATTGCAACGTAACGCACTTCTCACATCTAATCGTCAAAGTAAATGCTCTTCTTCTCAGTAATGTCAATAGCGCCACCCCGGAAGCTCCCCTTCTTCTTCTTGTTCTTTTCCTTCGTGAAGCCTTTACCCTTGGTAACGATCAAGTCCTCGTGAGCTCGCTGAGAGTAGCCGATGGGCACGTAGGCGTTAGACGCAAACTTGGCTTCTACCTGGATGTTTTTGGGAATGCGCGAAAAGGGTTCATTTTGCTGCTTCTTCTTGCGCGTCAAGAGAGGGTCCGGGGGCAGTGGGGGGTTTTCGAGGGAGGATGAGTCCTCGGTGGAAACAGTGTCTAGGGTCTCTGATGAACGGGACGACTCATTGGGGTTCTTCTTGGAGATCTTCTTGCCCTTCTTCTTTTTTGAGTCAGAATCGGAATCGGAGTCGGAGTCTGACGATGATGAGGAGGAGGAGCTATCAGAGTCGGGGAGTGGGACTTGAGCGGCTTTCTCGACGTCAGAGTCACTGTCAGAGCTAGAGCTAGAGTCTGAGTCTGAGTCCGAATCAGAAGAGCTGCTGGAGCTGGAGCTGGAACTGGAATCGGAGTCAGAGCTGGAACTCGAGCTTGAGGAAACCTTTTGCTTCTTGGTCTTGTGGCGGCGGCCGGCGTCAGAGTCGGAACTTTCATCGGAAGAGCTGGAGTCAGAGCTCGAGCTGGAGCTAGAGCTCGAACTGGAGCTGGAGGACGGGGCCTTGCGCTTCAGGCTTCTTGTAGCCTTGACAGCGAGCTTCTTGCTCTTATTCTTCTTCACAATCTCATCATCGCTGTCGCTATCGCTGCTGCTGCTGCTTTCGCTCGAGCTTGAGCTAGCACTACTGCTCGAGTCGGCCATCTCCACATCCTCGTCGGCCTTACTGCTGGAACTCTTGCTCGCCGACGTCTCCCAGACCTGAAAGACGCTCACGAGCGAGTTAGCCTCGGTATCGGTGTTTGAGCCCGTCGAAACCCAGCCATTCTTTGCCCGCTGCTTCTTGAAAGCGCTATGGGCGCTGCTGAACGAGTGGTCTGACAGAAACTGCTCGACCAGGTCCATGAGTTGCGCGGGGGGAGCGGCATTGGTGGCGGCAACAGCCGGAACTGAGGTGGAGGAGGAGCTCTTGCTCTTGGAGCTCTTGGAGCTTTTAGAGCCCTTGGAGGCGGCGGCCGCCGACTGGCTAGCCTTTTTGCCCATCTTGGTCGATTTGGATGGTTGGGCGTCGGCTGGTGCGTTTTTGTTGTTTTGGCCAGCGACAACAGCGTTGTTGTTGGAGTTGTTGGAAAAGAGCCAAGTCGGTGGACCAGACATGTAAAGGAAGGCGCTACCCGTTCAGGCAAGCAGAATGCGGTCTGATGCCCTACAAATTGCCACACAGCAATTGGCAACGTAGTGGATTGGTCTAGTTGTGGTGCAGTGCAGTGCCTGAGTCGAGGCGCAAAGAAAGAATACGTGCTGCAGCTTATTGTTATCGCTGTGGAAAATAAAGAGGCCGGAACGCAACGGCCCAAAAAAATTTGTTTGGGTTGCGCTGCATGCAGGAACGCTCTGCACAGGCGCTTTTCTTTTTTTTGCCAGGGTCTGTCTGCGCTATCGTGTGTCAAAGGCTGCTGCGGGCGGTGTGGAGGGGCTTATCGGCTTATCGAGGATTAATCATGTGCCGGCTTCCGTTAGCGGTACAGTACCGTGTGGAGGGGGGGTGGGGCGTTGCGGCTAATGCTGTGTGGCTAGCATTGATTTTGCTGTGGCTGGTGGGGTGGCGGTTAGGGGCAGGTTGTTTGGTTTAGGCGTTGCTGGCGTTACTGCTGCGAA
Organism: Zelopaecilomyces penicillatus; assembly: GCA_005765155.1. Taxonomy (NCBI): domain Eukaryota; kingdom Fungi; phylum Ascomycota; class Sordariomycetes; order Hypocreales; family Pseudodiploosporaceae; genus Zelopaecilomyces; species Zelopaecilomyces penicillatus. The sequence continues at coordinate 653,908 of VCCP01000006.1, forward strand.
ACAGAGGCAACCAAAAAGGACGTCGTATATCTCACATCACGGAGCTCCAAGGCCGCCAGCCCCATCCATCATCGAATTCATCTCACTGAACTCATTCATCATAGCACTCAGATATTCTCTTTGTGCAAAGAAAGACGAAACTAAATCCTGTCATTGACTTCAACTTCTGTCGCGTTCTCTTTGTCGCGTCTCACATGCCGCGCTGAACAAGCCTTCGTCACAAAGATCAGGCGTTTCACGTCCTGTTTGAAGGTCACACCAACAAACACTTGCGCTTGTTCATTCAGGATTCTCTCTTACTGAATTTCAACACTTTTCAGAGCACCGGAAATCTCACGAGAAGTCGCTTAAATTCGGCAGGGAGTCAGTCAGGCAGACGGGGACTGAGAGCACTCATTGAAACCAACCGCCACATTCAACATGAATGCCACAAAACGCAAGTTCAATGCCCTCCTCCAAGGCATAGGTAGCAGCCCCCAGCCAGCTTCACCAGGCTCTATTTCTCCAGCGACCAAGGTTAAATTAGCGGAGCATGAATCACTCCTCCAGAAGCGGAGGCGTCTTGGTTTCCCAGAATCGACAGCCCCATCTCTCCATTCTGTCTCGTTGGGGATCCCTACATTCGGAACATCCTCGCCAAAGCCAAAAACCAGTGTGTCTGGTAAACCCAGAGAAAGTACTCTGTCGAGATACTCCCCGGGAGACAGAGATGATCTCCTCAAAAGGCTCGCAACATTTCAGGAGATCACCGACTGGACGCCCAAGCCAGACAGGGTGAATGAAGTCGAATGGGCTAAGCGGGGTTGGGTTTGTCAGGGAAAGGAAAGAGTCCGGTGTTTGCTCTGTCATCGAGAACTTGTTGTCAACCTAAACCGCAAAGCTGTAGCTGGAAAGGAAGAAACCACTCAGGCTTCATCTGAAATTGGTAGGCATTCTACAATTTTTTATCTGGGAAACCACACTAACCAACTCACCCTAGAGGACGCGCTTGTTAGCAAGTATGAAGACTTGATTGTCTCGTCTCATCAAGAAGAGTGTTTATGGAGGAGGCGTGGCTGTGACGGTATGTCTTCTTATGACTGGGATTGTAACTTTTCCTAAGCTAACTGGTGCCCCTTCTTGGTAGATTCACTGCTACGCTTGTCCTTTTCAAGCACAAAGACAGTCCTCGAAGCTCTTCGGCAGCGCTATGATGAACTCTGCACAAGGCAGCACTTTCTTCCGTACGAGTTCAATCTACGGTTGCCAGAAGGGTTGAATCTTGATGAAGTGCTTTCACAACTGCCGCCTGACTTTTTCAACAACCAAAACTCCAAGGGTGACTCTGATCAAGCTTCCGACAAACCCCCAAACCGCGCCGCCTTGGCACTAGCCCTCACGGGCTGGCAGGGTCTGACGCATGCTCGTATTGGTGCCGTGCCAAATTCTGCGTCCTGTCATACCTGTCAGAGACGGTTAGGCCTGTGGATGTTCAAGAGCAAGGAAGTTGACGAGCAGGGACAAGTGGTGGTCCCGGCACCGATGGATCATCTCGACCCCGTTCGCGAACACCGCTTTTTCTGCCCCTGGAAAACCGCTGCTGCTCAAAACAGAGAAGGCGCCAAACCAAACGACAGCACAAACATGGCTGCATGGCAAAACATCCTTCAGACAATCAAGAACGACGCAAGCCTGCGAAAGGTTTACGAAGGACGGTCGAGCAAATCCATCCTGAAGCGCTCGGAAAATGGCAGTCGACATGCGAGAACGCAGAGTGTTCCGGATCCTGTGACGCCTGTCCGGTCAGGTACCGTTAAGAACGCGAGCGGGACACCGCATTTCGACACTGAGCAGGCTGGCAGCGATGTGGATGAGGCGGAGCGGACGGCTAAGGACAAAGAAAGATGGGCACGGCTGAGAAAAGTCAAGAGTTTGTTTGATACGAAGAAACTGAGACGCTCCATGAGCCGACCGGGAACACCACATTCAGTCAAGTCAGTAAGAGGAGAGACATGAGCAGGAGCTGCTTGGCTGAATGGGTGATGATAATGTGTATTTGTACATAATTGGCATCAATATTCTTGTTTTCTTAGCATGGGCATAGGGCGCTAGGGGTGAAATAATTATTCTAAACAGTGTTATACAATAAATAGCTTAACCGTGTTATCATATTCCTATCATGTCTTCCATTTGATGTCGTCGAAAGAGACGATTGCGCCAGTGTAGGTGAGAGTTTCGTCCTTCTTTGAAACCTTATCCGTTTGTTCCAGGCTGAAGCCCGCCATATCCAAGATGGCAGACCTAACACCTCCCATGCCACCACCATTACCAAGTTTGGGTATCTTGTCCATGCCTGCCGACGTAATATGCACCTCTGGAGTCCATCCAGAGCCTTCTTTCCACTCACCCCCCACCGCTCTCTCCATCTTTTTAAGGTCATCTCGCACAGCCTTCGCCATGCTGCTACACACTGTCTCCCATGAGCTTCCACTCTTGTCTGCCTTTGTCAGTACCAGCAGTGTACGGGTGTTGGACTCAGCCAGGGACCTAATGATCCATCGATCCTGATCCATGAGCTTCTTGTCAGAGGAGAGCAGCACGACGGCGCCGCGAAGCATGTTCCTCGCGCCAATGTACTTGACAATGGCGTCGCCCCAGCCGGCGCGGCTTTTGTAGCCGTAGCCGGGTGTATCTACGACGACCAAGCTGTGCTGTGGTGGAGCGTCGCCCTTACGGACGAGGGATCTTGGAATCTTGGGTAGGGGGCCAACACCGTAGGCGTTGAGAAGTGTAGTCATTCCCGGGCGGGAGCTCACGCGGGCAACGCCAGGCCGGCCAAGTAGGGCGTTGAGAAAGGAGGATTTTCCTACATTGGAGGCGCCCAGGACGACAATCTCAGGGATGTGGTCGTTGCGGGCGTGGTGACGGAGCGCCTCTGCTGAGTAGAGAAACTTGCAGCCCTGCTGCTCGAAGAACTTGCCTGCGGCGACCATCTGCTGGTGCTCGGCGCGGGTAGCCTTGTAGCTGAGAGAATCATCGTGACCCATGCGGATGAGCTCGCTGATGAAGAGAGTTTGCTTGAAGGCTTTGAGGCCAGGGGGAGCAGCGCGTGCACGATATTTGGGGGCTGCTGTTGACGCAACCGGTGAGGCAGTGGGGGCTGCCACGGCCTCATTCTCAGCATTTTGAGATGATGCGGATTGAGGACTGGCGAGAGTAGAGGTGGTTGAGGGAGATTGGCGACTGGAGCTTAGCCGGTCCTCTGGGACAGGCTCCTCTGGTGAAGCATCTTGTCTATCACGCAGGAGGGTGCGAGATCTCAGACTGCTCGGCCGCGGAGCTCTGGGCGAGCGCGGCGTTGATGTACTAAAGGCTGCGGCATTGGTTTTTAGATAGAGGAATTGGGAGAGGCATGAAGAGCATGAAGAGAGGCCACGGCCCTGTGATGCGCGTAGTCCTGATGGCAACATGCTATTGTGAGAGTTTCATGTCTTGACTTTTATTTTTTCAAGTGGCCCGGTGTGTTTAGACGCTTCAAGTGCCCAGGCCGGAGTGGGATTGCTTGGTGGGCTCTGTGTTGGTGCTGGTTATAGGCTGCATGTAGCTGTAGCTTCGATATCAGCCGCCTAAAGGTGCGCTGTAGGAACACAAACCAACAGATGCATTGATGAGTGTAGGTAGACCCTAACCCTACTAACCTCCAGAACAGGATGGGAGCCAAAAGGCAAAAGAAATAAATTTTTGATATTGCTGAGATGATTTTACCTAATACTTTACTTGGGACGGACTGTCTGTTGATAAAGCGTGATTGAGGACGATGACGGCCGCAGGTAGATGAGACAAGCTGGGCTACCCTGGGTGTATCGTTGAGCGGCAACTAGACACTATATATGACTATATCCTATGCAACTTCATGTCAATCAAGTTTTCTCACAAGACAGGCGGCCACTAGTCTGGATTGAAGCCAAGCATAATTTTACCCAAAAGAGAAAAACTAGTGTTTATGAATAAGAAGAAGAAGAAGGTAAGATTTACAAAAGGGGAGACTGGGACATGGACGAAGGAGCTGGTGTACAGACGAAAAAAGAAACTACGTGAGATCAATTCAGAGTACTGGACTATTCGTGTAGCGTACTTATGCACAGTGAGATCAACAGTTTAGGGAAGATAGAGCAGGAGAGGCGGAGAGGAGGCTCCAGAGAGCAGAGCTGATGGCATGATAATACATGATGGATATTGGAGACGATGGATGAAAAATAGAATGTATAAGAGAAACCACTGGGGCACTTGGTTGTGAGGAGTTGAGTATAGAATCGAATATCGAGTTGAAGGGATGGAGGGTTGTTCACAAGCTGCTTTCATATCATTGAAGGCCGTCATGAGAATAGTCAGCCAATCTACAACGTAGTAGTAATATGGACCATGTGAGCCATCATCCGCGCTCGCATCGAATCCACAATGATAAGTTGCTAGGCACTTGGTAAGGCGAAGGGAGACAAGAAAGCGTTGGTGTACGAATAATCGAGACATGGTATTATTTTCAATGCAAAGCAGACGGGTGTATCGGTCATAATATTCAAGCCAGGAAATGAATGTGTGAGTAGAGGAATTAGACGAAGACAGTGAGACCAACTTGCGCTCGAGCTGACTCGTCTTTCATTTCTTGTTTGAAGTCCATTTGAAGGTCTGACAATATCATTTTAGGCTGCATGTTAACGAGAGTAAGAGATGGAACAGAGGACGATGGATGATTTGTATGTCAAACGGATAGTTGTTCGGTTAGCAGCACATTGTACCAAAAACGGCAATGTGGCTGGGGCGGCTCTATAGTGTGGCGGGGAACCCCATCGGAAAAAAATGCCCCTCACTCAATCATGGAATACCTATGACCCCACGGTGTGGCATCCAGCAAAAACTATCACCATATTATTACTGTGACTTCTATGATATCGGCTGGTGGATAAAAAGGAAAAGGAAAAGAAGAGGAAATTTTATTGAAAAGGTTTCATGTCAGCCACCGGAAACTCTTTACCTGCCATGTTAATGAGTTGAGTCTCAGCCTCGGCTCTAGGAAAAATAAAGAAAAGCGCAAAAGAGTAAGAACAGCTGGATAACGCCAGACCGGCGATCCTCACATCACAAGATATCAGTCAATTACGCCGTACCACCTCGTCGTAATTTCACACACACACACACACAATACACACCATCATGACCGTCAGCGTCGTAGATCTCGACGCGCACGAACAGCCGTCAGAGGAGATGAAGGCTGAGTGGAAAGCCTTTTCACGCCTCGACCACTCCGTCCTCCTCAACGACACGCGCCTCGACGACCCCCGACTACCGCTGGACCAAAACGGTTTTTGCCAAACGGGTGTTATTCCACGATCCCAGATGGCTGCTGCCTTTGCGGCGCTGCATCCGGGTTGTGAGAGCGAGGCGCAGGATGATGTGCCGATTCTGTACCACCCTTTGCTTCCTGGTGAGTTTTACTCTGTCCCCTTATATATATATATATGTAGACAAGTGAAAATATTGACTCACATTTCCTCATGATAGGACTCTTGGTAATGCCATCTCTCGTCCCTCCAGCCGTGCAGACACTCTTGCTGGACAAAATGCTCCACCGAGACCTCAGCAACCCAACTCACCAGACCAACATCCATCTCCACTACGACCTCCCCTACCCCCAAGGCTCAACCGTCGACGAACGGTCCTTCTTCTCCCACTCCCCTGAATCCACAGCCCCCTTCACACCCAAAGACCCAACCGTCCATAATACCCTCTCTGTCCGACAAGTCATGCAGCGCCGTCTTCACTGGGTCACCCTCGGTGGACAGTATGACTGGACGAATCGCGTCTACCCTGAAGAACAACCTCCGCAGTTTCCCCCGGATATCTCGCAGTTTCTTATGACCTTGTTTCCGGAGACACAAGCGCAGGCGGCTATTGTCAACTTTTACAGTCCGGGGGATACTATGATGATGCACCGGGATGTGAGTGAGGAGACGGATAAGGGGCTGGTTAGTCTTAGCTTTGGGTGTGAGGGTCTCTTTATGATTGCCCCTAGCGGCGGCGGTGATGGTGATGATGCTAAGAAGGACGAGGTCCCTTCTTCAATGGATGACAGCGCGACAGCCGATGGCGGTAAGAAAAAGTACCTCCTGCTGAGATTGCGCTCTGGCGACGCCATCTACATGACACAGGCATCTAGATATGCATGGCACGGCGTACCAAAGGTGCTTAAAGGAACCTGTCCGAGCTACCTAGAGAACTGGCCAGCCAAGGATGGTAAATTTGAAGAGTGGCAGGGATGGATGCAGAATAAGAGGATTAACCTAAATGTGAGGCAAATGAGAGATTGAGCAATCATACAACACACTTTGATACCCATAACCAGTGTATACAAACACCATGGGACGGCACTATGTCTGATGGCTAGGACTCCAAAAAAAAAGGGGGGGGGGGGGTGAAAACGTTTCGATAACCTCTCTACTAAATCATATCCAACCAGCTCATCACCACATCTACAATTACCATAACAGTCCATATACGGAAGATCGCTGCGAATGCCATCGATTGCCTTCCTGATTCCTCAGATCAAAATCCGGGTCTAAAATGTTCCTCTAATGTTACAGATGAGAAACTATCGCTTAATGCCCGCTCCTCTCATGCAAAGCCAAATCCTTGCGCATTTTCCAGAGCCATGATTACTCGCTCCTTCAGAACTTCCTTGTCCCTATACTCCGGTAATAATAATGTCCCATAACACGTGTACGCCGTGGGCAGGTGGCCCCCTTCTCCTTCTTCCTCTCCGTTTCTTTGCACAACAAACTGAAGGTTCCGCATCCCTCCTACTGGAACTCGATCAGATGCTGTGACGAATTCGAGCAACTTGCGCTTCATTCGGTCGTCGAAGCGCTTCACAATGGACCAAAAGTCCTTGACAGTACGGTGGGATGCATCCCACCCCACATACCGCGTGTATCGCCGGAGCTCCGATATATCAATCTCCTGCACTCCCTCAACAATGGATTGCAGAATAGGTGAGTTCAGTAGCATTGTCGACTGTGGTGCAAGGCACGAGAAAAAGCCACGCTTAAAGGCTTCGTACTGGGGGCGGATCGACACATCCGTCAAATAGCGAATGTAGTCCACCACATACTGATCCCGGTTGTCGTTAGTCACAAGAGGTGCTTCCTCACCATCCATTGTATCTGCGTCAATGGGCAGATCAACCTTGTGCGTGGCTTCATTCAGCCCTTGAGGCCACGTTTGACGGCCCTCGCCCATGCGCCGGGTGACATTGCCTCCAATGCCCGGAACTGAGAACTCGTAGGTGCGGGCAAAAATATCCTCAACTAGTCCATCCTTCTCGTTCCATTCCAGCAATGTGATGAGCCCATTGGCAAGTTCGGGCCAGCCATCCGCAATGTGGTAAAGCTCTTCAACCCGCTCCCCCATAAGTTTGCGGTAAAGCGCCCTAGGAAATGTGATTGGAAGGGTCAAGCCGTTGTACACAGCTAGTGACACCAACAGGCCGGCCAACTCGAATTTCCAAACCTCCACGATAGAGCCTGGGACGAACCATGCCATACGAGTTCTTTCGTCAACCGTAAACGCTCCGTACTTGGGGTCTAGGAATTCGCTTACAGCCATTCGAAAGAATTCTTGCTGTACGCCACCAGAGTCAAATCCCTCCTCTCCACGATCTTCTCCTAAATGCACTTTCAGAGGGCGCCCTAATTCTCGGAATTGCCGCCTCCAGAGCTGGTCGAACGCATCTCTGAGGACATTGTCTCTGCTGATCTCAAGAACCAGATACTTTGAGGAAGCCGTTTTTAAAAGATCCTGGAGGACAGCCTTGTGGTGCGGGTTCGTAATTAAGCTCCCAGGGTCAACGATAGCGTTCATTCGAGTCTTAAGGGAGCTGGATTCCTCAAACGTTCTACTCATCATCGAAAAATTCAAGGATCGGAAAAAGGTTACAAGAGATTCCGGACTGAAGAGATACGGGTAGCTCAGGATATGACCTTTCGCCCTTGTGAGTCTAGACTCATGCCATGATACTGGCATTTCCATGGCATCAAGACGCTCGGAAAAATAGTCGACGCGGAATTGAATATCCCCCAGAAGAAGTATATTTCTATTTTTATCTGTTCCCGGTTAGCGATCTGCATGGATGATGGATGCATGGAAAATGAAGTAGAGATAGAGAATACACTTACACATGGTCTCAATGAGAGATAACGCCCCATGAAAAAGGCTGTTCATTTCAAATTCAGGTTTCCCATCCCATTCGTTTAGTAATACTGCCCGAGCCCAGTCCAACAACAGAGTTGGAACCCGTGTTTCATGAAGCAGCTGCTCTGGCGCTGAAAACTGAAGAATTCGAATAGGCTCAGAGCCCAGTAGATCAAGCTGATTTAGCAGGGGCTCCAAAACATCATGCCGAGAGTCCTTTATTCTCAACCTGTATGGTATCTCCTCTGAAAAGTGACGACGCATGGCAATGCCGCGAAAAAGACGCCGAGCAAGTCGCATAGCGAAATCATTCGAAAATACATCGTCATACTCCAGACAGGTGGAGTACGGTTGTCTCGCTGATGCACCGTTGCCGCCCAACACCAAGCCATTCGCACGTATACGTGACATGTCGTACAGAGTTTTGGAGTCGGAAACGAAAGGAGCGGCTGCTACTAATGCGTGCAAGCAAACAGATAGTAGAGCGCCCGCTTCAAAGTTAGACAGCGGTTTTCGACCTCCCCATCGCGAGCTTCGCGCTGAAGATTGCAATGCCTTAATTGGAGGTATGAACAGGCTTTCAGCTGCTAGCCAAAGGCTGTGGAGGACTAGACGGGGTGTAACCCTGGTCATGCGAAGCATGCAATACCACATAGTCTGGGAATCATAGAGATCCCCGTCCTGTGTGAAAGATCGGATTAGTGCATGGGGATCACTGAAGACACTGAATATGGTCTGCTCGTTAAACGCCTTCCACTGGCTGGCTGAGGCGGGGTGTAGGGCTGACTTCCTCCTTGCCAATCTGTCTTGTCGGTTTTGGGGTTTCGGATAAGATGCATGGGCTTCGAGGGGCCCAAAGAAATCTGCTTCGCAAGTGTTGTCTTCATGAAATATATCACACATAAAATCCACAAGCTCAACATTGAACTGCGATAGAGACTGGGGTAAGGGAAAATCGGCCGGAGCAAGAGTCATCTCAGATGGTGCTGATATTTTCCTTGGTTCAGACTCTGCTTCCACCGTTTCTGAGACTGTATCTTGGGTGGCTTTATCAGGAGAGTGTAGGTTCTCTTCAACCTCATCATCTGACAGTCCAACATTGATTTGTTGCGTAGCGAGGGGGCTTGGAGGGAATACATTCTCGAAAAACACAGGTTTGGAAGGGATCTCGGGAATGCCTCTTGAGATTCTGGCTGCGCGTGATAGCTTCTCGGAGTAATACCCGTTGAGGGCCAGAGGCTTTGACCCTTGTTTGGTATCTTCAGTTGGATTTGGACCAGATATGGGATCGTGAGGTTGCTTCTTAGGCTTTGATGTAGAAGTGCGAACGGTGGTTTTGGCATTACGTTTAGCTTTGGTTTCCTTCGTTGGTGACGTTGCTTCGGCTAATGCAGACTGCTGCAGCTCCTCGGCTGGGGCCTTGGAGGTCACATTACCCGCATCGATTCTTGCTGATGTCGTTGGGTTATCTGTGGTAGTTTTCTGTGCTAATGGGCTGGCGTCCAGAGATGAATCCAGGTCAGCCTTTTCGTCAGTAGATTTACTCTGAACTGACGAGTCGTGACTAATACCAAGCTCAGAAATCTTCTCAGACATTGCCTCCATTCCTTGAGGAGTCAACCACTCCAGCATCTTGAAGGCAACTGTTCCAAACGTAGCTACGGCGAACGATCTATAATCCTTGGCAACATGTTTCTCAGACACACAGACATTGGCAGGCACACGAGAGGGCGTAACTGGTGCAGCTTGTGTATCATTCCCAACATGATGCGCATGAGGACTATCACTTGGGCTACCTGAGAATGACAAGCGAGGCTTTCTCAATGGCGTCGAATGAGTCGACTTGACATCAAAGCCCGGCATACTTTTGCGGGGAAGAGATGAGGGCCCCTGAGGTTCTGTTGCTCGGCTTTCCGAATGGGACGAAGGAGGTGATCGAGTGGAGAAGATGAGACTGTTGACGGCCGGAGGAACCTGCCTGGGTTGGCCCAGGTTTGGGCAAAGACTATCTTCTGGTTTATCCTGGCTCGCAAGATAGACAGCAAGTGTCCTTGCGCTTGTTGGGTTGTATCTTCGAATCGGAGCCTTGCCAGCAAGGCGCTTTCGGCACGTAAAGCAAGTCGCTGTTGTACATTTCGATACACCGCAGCCGTCGCGCAACTGGAAAACAAATCTTGAAAGGCACTCATATTAGTAACAAGCTTTCCAGGTTTGAAGGAAAAGGCGAGAAAAGCGCATACTTGTCTACAAGGAGCTGAAACCCATGACGACGGCTTGCTCGATGGATGGCATAGACGCGACGAGGACTCTCTATGTCCTGAACGTACTGCTTCAACTCAGGTGGCGCATCGGGAGGAAGACGAATTAAGGGTGCCGCTTGCCAAAGACCAGCCAGTAGACTCTGGTCGTCCTTCAACTCGGGAGCGCTCCGAGCATGGTGATCGCGTGTCCTATGGGATTCTGAGCCGGTGACAGGCGAAGCCTGGTTATGCGCTGGCGCGCTCATGGCTAACAATAAGCCGATTCAAGAGGTTTCTCTGCTGCAACACATGCTGATGTAGAAACCCAGACCTCTCGGGGAGAAGTAAGGCTGGAGATCGTTCAAAGGAAGGATGGCGAAGAGGCGTCTTTTGATGGAAGAGTTTGAGAGTCACAGTCGCCGACGGTTAGGTATGATGCAAGCTGATTACCTTACTGTTGCAAGGCTGACGACGGGAGGCCAAATGACTGCGCTGGGTCGGGACCCACTAGGAATGATAACTAATTAGCTGGGGATGCTAGCGATGGGCAGGGTGCTGTAGATAGAATACGGGCGGCCGTATCTGCATTGTGGCAGGTCAACTGTACTGCGGCGTTACTGTAGGAAGTAGATTACTAGGTGCTGCTAATTTACACCTGCCTGCGCATAAAAATAGCCCCAACGGGAAACTGCTATTGCTCTGTTACTGCACTCAGGCATCAGTTGGAAGCCCCATGACTCTTGTGTTCAACTTCTACACCACTGTACGGAGTACTCCTTACAGGGTTAGGTAGATGGACTAACCTTGCCAAGTTGCCTCGCACCTCGCAGCAGATTTTGGTACTTGCCACATGTACACTAATTATGCATGGTTATCGCAATTGCCCGTGCATTCCGGCCCCTCTGATGAATAAACCCAGCCGAACTTTGTCGAACTTTGGCGCGCTGCAAGAGAAAAATGCAGGGCATTTGGACCTGCCCGACCCACCTAGCACACCCCGCTGTTACTCTATACGTCAGATGCTTTTCACCCCGCCACCAAAAACTTCGTCGCCCGAATTATTAATAATTCTTCAATCAATCATCGCCAGTCGGAGTCACATCCTCTCGGCAGATTTCCTCCCTTCACTATATAGACCCTCCAGCGTCCACATAGTTTAAAAGCATATCCTTTTACAGATCATCCGAAGCCCTACACGCTTTGCACTGGACTGGACTCTCACGTCGACCCTCCATCATGGCGAGCGCTCAACCCGCCGCGGGGTCCGCCGCCTCAGCAACACATCCATACACTTGCAACACTTGCCATATTGCCTACCGGAACATCGATCTGCAAAAGACTCACATGAAGAGCGACTGGCAGTAAGTACAGGAAAATATGGTCTTTTCCGCAGTTTTTTATTTCTTAAAGCGCTCTCGCTAACTTCGTCGCCCAGCCGATACAACCTCAAGCGTCGAGTTGCGTCGCTGCCCCCCATCACCGCCGAAGTGTTTGCCGAAAAGGTTCTCCAGGCCCGCGCCGAGACAACAGCGGAAGCGGACAAGGCGTACTTTGAACGCGCATGTGATGCCTGTACCAAGACATACTACAGTGAAAACGCATATCAAAACCATTTGCTGAGCCAGAAGCACAAGCAAAACGAGTTGAATGCTGGCAAGCGCCAAGATGACGAGACAACTTCTGTTATGAGCTCTACCTTCTCTCTCGGGGAGCCTGCATCTGTCTCCAAGAAAGATGTCGATTCTGATGCTGAAGATGAATTCAACCAGGTTATTGAGGGCTTGCAGAAGGCTAGTGTCACTGAGCAACGGCCGTCACCGGTCAAGCGACCGAGTAACCCTCATCATGCCACAGAGGATGAGAAAGATGATAGAGATTCACAGTCCGCAACACCAGTACAATCTTCCGCTGAGCCGGTGTGGACCTTGCAATCATGTATTTTCTGTAACTACGTGTCCCCAACTTTGCCCTTAAATACGCACCACATGGAGCGCTTCCATGGCATGTTCATCCCTGAGAAAGCATACTTGGTCAACATGGAGGGCCTGATTCAATTTCTTCAACGCAAGGTGGCTGAGGACCATGAGTGCCTGGGATGTGGTAAAGTCAAAGGTTCTCTATTTGCTGTCCAGACACACATGCGGGACACGGGTCATTGCAAGATTCGGTTCGATACGGAGCAAGAGCAGCTGGCCATTGGCGACTACTACGATTTCCGAAGCACTTACTCGGATGGAGAAGATGACGACGAGTCCGACAGCGGTTTGCCTGAAGATGATGCCGGTGGTGCTAAACTCGGCGCTCGCCGCAAGCCCAAGTCCACTGGCCCCGATGGGAAGGAGCTTAAGAATGGCGAAGAAGCTGATGGCTGGGAAACTGATAGCTCTACATCGTCTTTGGATTCTGCTGAGCTGACAGCGGTGCCTGCGGAAGGCCACCATCATCAGTTTGAACGGTTAGAAAAACACCCCCATCATTCAACTCGCGACCCTCGACCTCACCATCAAGCCGATGGATGGCATTCTCGAGCCCACAAGCACACACATACCGCCTTCTATGACGACTATGAACTGCATTTGCCCACAGGAAAGTCTGTTGGACATCGTTCTCATAACAAATACTTCCGCCAGAATTTGGCCAACTACCCCACTGCTGAGGAGCGGGAGCAGCTGGCCATAACAAATTCACATTCGGAGCAGGACGGTGGCAATGGTGAAGATCAGGTGGCTGTTGCAAGGGGCCGGGGACGTGCTGGTCGTGAAATCGTGCCTCGTGGTGCTCTTGGAATGAGCGGTGTCACAGATGAGAAGAAGCGCTTGGCTCGCAAGGACCAGGAACGTGGCCGAGATCTGGAGCAATTCCGAACAAAGAGAACCGACTACTCATACAGCACAAAGCTGAACAACCAAAAGACCTACTACTATCGTTATGATGGTGGTGGTTAGTCAACTAAGCGAGATGGTAGTAAAAGAAAATTGATTTCCTTGGCGCATTCATATGATTTGTTTTCTATGGTTTGCCAATTGTGATTCTCATGCCGTGATAAAAAAAAAAACGAACAACGACGGGATGATGATTTTTTTTTATGGTGAGATTGATATGATTTTACTACTGATTATTACACCCAACACCGAAGACAGGTGTTTAGGGGGAAGATAACTTTTGGTGGTGGGGGGAAAGATGGGGCTGAGACCCAACGCAACGGATGGGTAGCCCACCGACTTTGAGACAAAGGTAACGAATGCCGAGTGCATGAAAGACTTGACAAAAATAGACACAAGATGCAGCCAACAGCATCATTTGTTCTTTCAAAATACGAAACCCAAAAAATTACCTCATCACCGGAAGCGGCTTGAAGAGGGCCGCCAAATGGCAAGTATCTGGACGCAGCCAACCAAGTGTTTAGTTTGTCCTTTGAAGCGTCATGAAGGATTTTTCTAGTGATTAAAATGATGAACAACCCAGAGGCAGGGCAATGCACGGAATTAATTAACTTTAGCTGAGCACTAAAATGATCCGTAGATCTACAAGATGAGGAGAGCGGGAGCAAGGCTCCGTCGCAAACAAGCCTCTGACCACAGTGGATGGATGACCTGCAGGATGTTCCGGGATGTCATGGACTGGGTAATACAACCTTTTGCTGCAGGTGTGTCCGTCCGTCCTCCCAAGTACCGCAGAGAAGCAGCCGATACCCATTTAATACGAACAACTGCCAAACAATGCCGCGAAGCTAGAGAACACACGGCAGGCTGGGCGTGGGCCAGGGAGATGTGACGAGAGGATAATTACCCCTTTCCTTTTTTTTCTTGGTCCCTCCCCTTTCCCGCATGTAGTGTTCGAGTATTATCTACGTTTTCGTACATCTTTACCGCAAAAATGAAATAACGAAATAATAATGGTAGTAGCAAAAAAGGCGGATCTCAGATGAGCTGACAGTGAGGAAAGGTTTGTGCCATCAAGCAACGCGGGAGGCGGCGGCTTCGTCCTCCGTACCTGGCCAAACCATACGGATAGCAAGCCCAGCAAAGCCTCTCCCCCATGCTAAAAATGGCATACAAAAAGTGTGAGCCGTGAGCCTGCGCCCCGCTGGTGTTGGTTGGGTTCTTTGCGGCTGACGGAAGATCCCTGCCCTGAGATTTTTGATGAGGGTCTGAGACTGGGTTTTGACTGGACCAGGAGTCCAGGACTAGCCCGGGCTGATTGGCGCAGCGACGGGATCTCCAACATCCTCCCTTGCGCTGCAAAGTGCCTGGGAACGGAACTGTGTTGTGCTGGCACACACCCAAAGACACCTTTGCTGGTGGCGGGGGAACGTCATGAATGAAGAGATGCGGTTTAGCTTAGTAGCACGGAGCGACACGCGCAGGGCGGCCAACCACCAACTGCCAACTGCCAACCCCCTCCCCTAAGAACCAAGAAATAACAGGGACGAGAGCCAAAGGGCCCAAAGAACCCAAAGGAACCAACAAGACCGTGTCCTCCTCCTCCTTGTACATCCTGCCCGCTCCATGCTAAATCTTTCTCCCCTGATCCATCCCTTCGACAACGCTTCCTTGTTCTCTTCTCCATTAAGCAGTTGATCGATTGCAACTTTCAACAGTCTCAAAGCTACAATTGGCAGCTCGCACTGGTTTCACACTTCTCCAGATCTGACGACATCTCAATTACATACCTACCTGGCTTCCATCATCGTCGCTGCGCATCGCTCACTCGCCCAGCCCTACACGCCTTTGTTCCTACGGATACGGGAGAAGAAGACGACACAAAATAAAACAAAATAAAAAAACAAAACAAACATAAAAAACCCACTGTCCGAGAATATATACCTACGAAAGAATCATAATAATAAAAGGAGCTTAACAATGGCTCGCGGACGCCTGCGGGCCATCGCACCACTGGTTCTGCTGTTTCTCGCTCCGGTCCTGGCCATTGAAAGTGACTTTAACTTTTACCCCATCAAGGCTCAGTCCTGTCTTTACAAGGCGGCCAAACCAGCAAAATGCGGCGGTGCAAATGTCAAGGTCGAGCAGCTCAACGAGTGCCTGTGCGGCAATACGGGCAACTTTATCCTCAATACCGCCCAGTGTCTTGGGGAGGAGGATCCGGGTGATGTCCAGAACGTGTATCGCATCATGTCCTCGGCGTGTGCGGACTCAGATACGCCCATGGATGTGAGCCAGAGCCAATTCTATGCCGCGGCAAAGGGCGAACTCGTATCTACGACAAGCAGCTTGACGACAGCGTCTGCGACGGAGAGCGCTACAGTATCGGTTACACCTACGTCCGCACCTACGTCCACACCATCCGACACGGCTCCCAGCGGGGACGAAGACGGTGGCCTTTCCACTCCTGCAGTGATTGGAATTGCAGTGGGCGGGTCGATAGTTGGAATCGCGTTTGTCGGCGGGCTAGCAGCCTATCTTATTCGCAGAAGGAGGAAAGGTGGCGAAGAGTCGCACCCCATGCTCCCACGATTCAGCCACGACCCGAGATTCAGCACGGCCACGACATTCCCACCCACCGAGCCTTCACCAGCCTTTAATAGTCAGTTCGACAGAGAGTCCAAGTTACCAGCGTGGGCAGCAGGTCTTGTTTCCTCGCATCAGAGCCCGGAACCTACATACCAAACTCCCACGAGCGGATGGGACGACTTGGCCGCTAGCCACGGTGGATACAAGGGTGCCTACGCATCTCCAGACACCAGCAACAACAACATGGGTGGCGCCCGGCCACAGCCTACGGCACATACGTCCAGTCATATCTTTGAGATGGACGGGACTGGCTTGGCAGGCCCGCTGGAGATGCAAGGCTCATCGCCACGGGATAGTCGTGAGAGGAGAGGCAGCTCATAGAGGTTCAAATACCAATCCACAAGAAAGGTGGAGCCATAATGCGATCAAGCGAGCGCTGTTTTTTTTTTTGTTTTTCTTTTCTTTGTTATATTCTTAATTCCATCATGTTGTTACCTTTTTTATTCTGCTCGCATCTTTTCCAACGGGAGTTGCGCAATTCTCAATGGGGTATATTTGGTTACAATAGGCGAATGCCTGGATAGGCGTTTTTAACGGCGTTTGTAGGTTTGAAGATGACTGGAGACGGGGACAGCCAAAGTATTGGTTGTTGGATGAAGCTCAAAATTAGGACATGATCGAATAGACGAGACCTAGCACTACACGATGTACATACCCAAATATCTGCAATAATATGATAATTATTTATTACGAATTCCCCTTCTCAATTATGTGGTGCTGAGAGAGCCAAAACCTGCGACCAGGCTGCTGATACTTTATGTTTTGAATAACAAAGTGGTTCGGTAAACAAAACAAGGGTGGATCAGCACATGGAAACAGTGGGTAATGAAGAATCTCGTAATGAAGGGCTGGTAAGGAAACTATACGCGTATACGCTGAAGCCAGGGAATTGAAGGGTTACAGTTCTGGAAGAGAGTCTGAACGAAGACTTTCAAAGGTGTTGTTAACTGTAGGTTAATGTTCAACATTCGATCTTGCTATGCATGTAATTTTGATTGATATGTCATTCATGCCCGATTCATATATGTGAGAGACAAACTCAACTAAATGTAAAAGCGAAGGCTGGCTAGGATCTGAGGGGTTTCCCCGTTGACGTGCCTCGGCTCGATCAAGTAAGCCTAGCAGCCATGTGGGGGCGCATGTTTCTCATCGCCTCTCCTCTGGGCCCCCCCACAGGTGATAACGTTATTCGATCTCGCTGATGCAGTCATGTATCCGATAAAAATATCAGACCTTTCATCTTAGAGCACCCAGAAAACTACTTCCTTTTTTTACTTCTTATCCTTCACTTGTGCAGATCACATTACATCACACCATAGTAGCTATGGCTTCTGGAAGAAAGACATTTGTTCTCATCACAGGGTATGTGTGCCAAGTCCACCTCCCCCTTCCCCTCCGCGTTTATGCTTCCCAGTGCGGAGAGACAAAAAGGAAAATATCCCCGCATCAACAACATAATTATGTATTGGCTTATACGCTAATCTCGTCCGTCTGTTGATAACTTGATAGCTGCTCACCTGGTGGTATTGGACATGCCTTGTGCCTGGAGTTTCACAAAAGAGGTATTACTTGGATTATTATAACCAGACATTTAGTCAGCGTCTGAGAAAAGGTCAATAACTAATTCGAGGAATCCGTTCTATAGGTTGCCATGTCATCGCGACGGCTCGCAACCCGAGCGTTCTCAAGGAAATGGCAGACATGGGCATGAGCGCTGTCCAGCTTGATGTCACTGATGCTGAGAGCATTGCTGCTTGCAAAGCCGAGGTCGCCAAGATCACAGACGGACAGCTAGATATTCTTGTCAATAATGCGTAAGAGACTGCCGCTGCCCCGTTCCCATATCCTCTAAACCCTCATCTCGAGATACTTCTCTTGATGTACTAGTGAGTGCGCTTGCAAAGCTATCAGAACTGACATCACCTCAATAAAGCGGACGAACACACACAATTCCTGCTTTGGATATGGAAATCGAGGATGTTCGGCAGACTTACGAAGCCAATGTCTTTGGCCCCATGCTCATGTGCCAGGCTTTCGCCAGCTTGCTCATCCCAGCGCGCGGGCTTATCCTAAACATCTCTTCCATCTCCTCCGTCATCCCCTACCTCTTCGGCGCCATCTACTCATCCACCAAGGGCGCCATCAACACCTACTCCCGAGCTCTCCGCCTCGAGCTCAAGCCCTTTGGCGTCCGCGTCATGGTGGCCATGACGGGCACCGTCCGCTCCAACATTGCCAGCCACGCCCATCGTTCCCTGCCGAGCAATTCGCTGTACATGCCCGTCCAGGACGTCTTCCAGACGCGGCTCACTTTCAGCCAGAACAACGCAACGGTGCCGACGGAGACCTACGCCGCAGGGTTGGTCTCGGCCGCGCTCAAGGGCGAAGGTTTGCTGGGAGGACTGGTGGGAGGCACACCGGATTGGTACTGGGCCGGTGGCTTTTCGCTGTTTGCTTGGTGCTCGATGTGGATGCCCAAATGGCTCGGGGAGTGGGTGATTAGCTATTTCTTTCGCATTGGGGCCATGACCCAGCAGATAACTGCTGCCAGAGCAAAGCAGGAGTGAGCTTATTACTGCTGCGGCTTCTCTTTACGTCTATCATACAGACGAGAACTATGTACATGATGTTATTATATTTTGGTGTATAAGCATATAATAAGATGTAGCAAGCTCAGTGAAAATGAAAAGGTGTGAGTATGTTGTAAGTTTGTCTGATCACAATGTGCTAACAGCGTATCTTACCCTACATTGACACTATTGGTTGAAGAGGCTGTTCCAAGTACAACTACTGTTCTCAAGCACACGACTTGAGAGGAACACTGTACATATTATGTGATCAATTGCTCGATTATCTATTGAGTCAGTCCGCGGAGCTACAGAGCGTCGAAACTTGAAAGGATAAACTACTGTGTTTGGTTAATCTAGCGAGTCTGCCTGCTGTATACCAAAAAAGCTCTGCAGTGAGAACTAATAGGGATATTTTCACTAATGTCTCTATCCATCATCATCACATATTACGATTACGTTAGCAATAAAGTGAACCACTCCTTCATACGTCACAGAACCCAATATTGAAACCATTCTCTCAATCAACAATCGCGAGGCTTCATTTCTTACAGGTACTGTCTGTCAGGCACCCTGCTGTAAATGTCGGGTTGGGTGCTGTAACCCGCGGCGCAGTGGAGCATTTGCAGAGCGCTAAAAGCTGCCAAGCCACAGCAGCACTCCGCATCTACAGGGCTTGAGAGCGGTAGCCGCTGCTCTACAACCTATAAACAAGAGCCAGACCGCCAAAAAGGGCTACAAAGAGCCAACATCAGCCACATCCACCGTTTAGGCTGCGCTACACTGCCCGCACCATCACCTCTTGCCTGTCTGCCTGCGATCCCGCCTTGCACACAGTCACGCCGCTGACCATGAAGCCATCGCTCCGACCCTGGCTTCTTGCCGCAGGTTCATACTGGTGGTACCTGGACTAGTAATCGACTTGGAATCGGTCGGCGACTCCCATTTCGGGCGGCGTGACTCAAGAATGAATCAAGCAAGCCCAAGTGCAGCCGCAACCGGCATCGTGGAGGCTGTGACTTCACGAACCCATCCATCGCACAGCTTATTTCTTTTCAGCAGCGCCCGACAGTTCAGTAAATGGCGGCTGGGCTATATAATCCTCTGTCAAGTCGGCATATTGTTCTCTTGAAAACCCCATAATCTATCTTCACATCACATCGTTCGACATCAAACCTTAGCTGGCTCTTCACTTAACGCCATGGCCGACTCCCAGACTGAGGCCAGTGGGCCCTCTGACCTGTTGGTTATTATGGATGCCACCGGATCAATGAGTATCTTTGTCGAAGCTCTTAACAAATCATTGCAGGAAATCATCAGTATATCTGCACTGACTGGATGTTTCGAAAGAATCGGCGTGCTGGCATATCGCGACTACTGTGGAGGAAAGTTGACGGAATGGTCTGGATGGTGCTCGCCTTCTGGCAAGGTTCAGGACCCATCCATCGTCTCACAAGAAGAGGTCTTGCGCATGGCAAAAGGCATAATACCCGACTACGGCGGAGACTGGCCAGAAGCCACCAAAACCGCTTTGGCCCATGCCTACAGCGAGATGAGGGTCGAGGCCACTACCTTAATTCTCCTCTATACGGACGCCCCTCCTCATTCGAAGAACATGGGCGGCTCAAACTATAACAAAGAGAAGAGTGCGCTGTCAGAAAACACAAAATATGGGGAGTCGGATAGCCTGTTTGTGGATTGGACAACAGCTGCAAAGACACTCCGCACAAGTCAGAAGAAGGCGGTTGTCTTCAGTATGGTGCAGAAGCTTGGACCCGACACCTTCTCGCCTTACCTGTATCTCTCTACAATGACAGGGGGAAATTTATTTCAAATTGAGAGGATGGAATCAGCAGGCATCTCCCAATTAACAGTTGGCTTGTTGCTCACTTGGATGCGACTCGGCAAAACCGTCACGGATGGCAAGGCAAACCTGGGCTACATTACACGATACAAGTCCGAGGAAGGCATCGACGTTTCAAAAAGAGAGGATGACAATACTTTGTTGTCACAGTTCTTCTACAGTTCTAAAAGTGCATTTGTATCAACACCTACACCTGTCTCGTTGACCATGAATATCAGATCAGACCGCATTACGCTCGAAGTGTTGCCATCTCTGGTTAACGCACGGGGTCCTAAGATGGGAAGCTTTGCCGAGAGGTATAAGACTGATGACAGTTACAAGAAGCTCGCGTCAGATCAGCTGCTCCGAATCATTGACTCAAACGTATCAGCCATCTCCCTTAACCCCATATTCGGAAGCCTATGGCGAACTGTCTGTAGTGACAGGTCTAATGAAGCACGGGAAAGTCTCATCCAAGCTTTCAGCCTGCGAGTCGATAAGATCTCAGACGCCAGCGAAAAGACGCGGATGAAGGCTTGGCTCGCCGAGTCTTACAACTTTGCTGATGAAATTAATAAGATAATTAAATCAGTCGTCCCTGCTGATCGGTTTCCTCTATTCTTCTTGGACCCAACTGAAGATTTCACATCCATTGGTCACGATGGTGATGACGAAGAATCTGAAAAGCGTCCTCTGAATGAATTCACTCGGGGCGAACTGCTGGACATTGGACGATCATGCGAGCGCAAGATTCTACAACGGCTTGGAATGGTGTTGACACGTTTATCATTTGTTAAGAAGAAGGAGGACCTTCCACATCACATTCGAAAAATCGGTGCTAAGTCTGAGGTGGCATTGATTCCTCTTGCACTTGTTAAGCCGGAATATGGTTGCAAATTTTGGAGCATCCTGCTGCATGCCGTCCTCCCAGGAACCAAATTAGCAGCACGACCCGCCGCTTTACTAGCCGCTTTATCATTGCGCATGGGAATCGTTCCTCTCAGAGATGCCGCGGACCAAGAACTTGTGTCATTCTGTTCAAAATGGAACAACCTTGACACTCCAGAAACTTGGAACATCGGTTGCCTCAATTTGCTTCTCGATGCTGACAACGACTACGAGCAAAGGATTTCTTGTGGCATGACTACTCGGCAGGACCCCGATGCTCGCATCTTGAAAGAACACGACAGAGCCCTTTTCAAATCTCTAGTGGATTATAAAATGCTTGAGATGAACCTTGAAACCACGTTGCAGGCCGAAATAACCTGGACACCAGACAAGACCAAGGTCAGCTTGGGTCCCTTTGTGATCTGCAAGCAGTGTAAGTTTCCTAGATCCGTCACTATCATGTCATCCAACGGAGTCTGTGGCATGTGCTACATAGAAGGTAGTACTTGCAAGTGCATGGCATGTGCAAAGTTAGAGGACCATGAGGAACGCCTCAAGAAAAATGTCGGCGCAGATCAAGATGAGAAGTCATTGGCATATTGGGTAGAATGCGGCCAGAAATCATGTCGAGCTCAATATGTCGTTTACAATCCAGATGCTCTGCGAGTACGGGCCAAGTGTTTTTACTGCCGCCATAAAGATGCCAGAACTCCTGCTTTGGATGTTGGCGTGGCCCCCCTAGTCCAATGCAGCCGTTGTTTGAGTCGCATCATCTGGCCTGAGGAGTATCGTCCAAAAGATCTTCAGTTGGAAACTTACGAATGCCCCGCTTGTCTTGCTGGCTCAGCCACCGTCGTCTCTGAAGACACATCGGCCAGAAAGCTGAGTGAGGAGAATGGCTGGGACTGGCTGCTTCGAAATGATCAAAAAGCCATTGCAAAGCCATTTAATGGCAGATCGGTGTTTCACACTGCCACTCATTGTGACCTTGCCAATCTTGCAAAGCAGACTGAAGTTCTCCCTGAGTTTGATTCGCAGCTCACCATTCGCGGCAAGCCTATACAAGACATGTCTACAGTGAAAACCGCACTTAATGACTGGGTAAAATCTCGAAGGACAGAGTCTGGCACCTGCAGCCTGTGCTTTTCGAACGCCCGCAAATCCGACATCCGTCCAGCTTGTGGCCGTTCAGGTTGTCATCAACTCATATGCAATGGTTGTAGAAAGGATTGGTATGGCCTTAATGGTTCTGGCCGTATTATCAACGTCGCAGCTCTTAGCTGCCCCTTCTGTCGTCGTCAGCCTGCTCCAAAAGCTGTCAACAGCTTTGGACTTGCGCACGTTGGAAATCTTCGGTCAGCAGTAGAAGAGAGTGGCTCTTGGATCTACGCTTGGTGCGAGAAGTGCGGCTTCGCAAAGCAATACGTTGAGAGAGTATGCACCGCCGGCGCTCCACCAGAACTGAAGAACTGGCGATGTGAACCATGCGTACCAGTGGAGGCTACCATCTCGATACCTCTATGTCCTGGCTGTGGGGTAGCTACTAAGAAAACAGCTGGTTGCGATCATATTACATGTCCATGTGGAACACATTGGTGTTATGCTTGTGGGGAAGCTGTAGCACCTAAGGAGATATATACCCACATTGTCAGTGAACACGGTGGGTTGGAGATTGACTACACGGATGATGAGGACTCAGATGAGGAATGAATGAAGTAATCAACATGTGGATAATTGGTGTCTAATTCAAGGGTTTCAGTGGCTTTCTCTCTCATAAGTTAGATGCATTTTAGTTCGTTAGTCACACAATTGATAACAAAAAAGGTTCATTCAATTGCTCTCTCGCCAGCAAATGTTCTATTCCCTAAATCTTTTTGCATCGCTGAGGGTTCTTACTAACTTTTCATAATCACTCAGTCTTCTAATCATTGTGTGCTGAACCGCTGGTTTTGCCAAGATTTGGTCAAAGTAACTCATTGCTTCATTGTACTATATCCATTCATATGATGGAACTGCATTTGAACAAGACCATGTGCGTGTTGTATTGCCTTTTAAATAAGAACTAGGTGGCAGAGGCAAATATTATTCAAATAGTCAAGCCATTTACATGATCTTTTTAACTACAATAATACCTTCTTTTTGTTAAAAGAAAAATCCAATGTCCTGCCCGACGCGTACAGATTATCATTGCGCTCAGGCCAACAAACTGATGTTCTCATAGTTGTGGACGTTCAAGATCCAAATGTTTCTTGTTCTGAGAAATATCTCGTGTCAACAGCCTACTGATGATGAAGATGATGCTGGCGATCAACTCTGGCAAGAAAGAGAGAGCGATTCGTACGCATAGACTGCCTGTGGTAGGATTGAGTGTTGCGTCTTGAGAAACGAGGGCAACGACTTTGTAGATGATGGAGATTCCAACAAAAACGAGGGCAAATAAAACGGACCAGAGAAGCTATTGCGGTATTAGTTGTGTATAAAAGGGGGTTTGAATTAGACTGATTGGTTTGTGGATTGGTGGGGGGAACATACGATGGAAGCTCTGGGGTGTACGAGCTTGGACTTGTATTGCCTTGCGAGGGCGAGGGTGAAGATTGACCAAGCGACGAGAGCGCCCCATGCGGCTGTGAGGATTGCGATGCCGGATTTGACGAGAGTAAATGAGTTGGGGTGTGGTGTTGTGCTTTGCATGCCAGAAATACCAGCGGCTAGGAGAGCGACGCCAGCTAAGGCGGTCATGTGGAATGCTATCAGGAGAATGACTTCGGTTTTTCTGCTTGCCGCTGGCAGACAGTACGTTTTCCTATTAGAAAAAAAAAAGAAATATTAGAAAATTGTCCCGGACCCAATCCCTTTTGCAAATTGTGTAAAATATGATGGAGTTGTGAGAGAAAAAGTACATACGCTTCATGTAGGATCCCCGACGTTGCGAGAAGGAGTGGTGATAAACCGATATTGCCAACAACACTGGCGGAGCTGCTCTTTTTTATTTCCAAAACACCCCCAACTATGCGAATAGTGCAGAAAATGAAGAGGTAGAACCATCCCAGAAAGCCTGGGCGGCCATGTTTGACGAGGATGTACAGGACAGGAATGCTGAACAGTATATATATGGCTAGCTCGGCGGTGGAGATGGAGCTCATGGTGAATATGAGGGTGGCGGCGCGTTGTAATGATTGTTTTGAGGGGTAGAAAATTTCGCCGTTTTATCGTTAGGGTAGGTCGTATTGTTGCCTCTGAATTGATTGTCTTCGGAGTCGCTGTTGTCTTGTTGCTGTCGTTGTTTGCGGTTGTTTCTCGATATGAATACTGCAGTGAGAGAGGCTATCAAGGCGACGATGACTCTCATAGTAGCACGGATATGGAAGAGTCTTTTTTTTTTTGTTATTTTAAATGAGAGAGAATAAGTTAGGAGTAGCTGATAGATAAACTTTTCCCAAGGGGAGGAGAAACAAGGTTTATATGTCAAGTTGAGAGCATGGAGGATGCCGCCGGCTTCACCGTGTAAAAAGGCTTTCCTTTTGACAACATGTTGTCATTTTCCCCACACAGGCGTAAAATGAGAAGTAGCTGATATCCATAGATTTTGGTCATTAAACTTGATGGATTAGCTCTCATTGCTTGTTGCTTTGAAGGTCGTAAATCCGTCATGGCACTAAGACTAAGCGCCAAGGCGAGAGTTCGCTCAGCCAAAAAAGTGGACCCTAAACGATAGCGAGACCGAGGACCGAGATCGACAACCAATCTTGAAAACAGCTGGGGAGGTTGCAGTGGCGGCAGTGACAACGGATATCCGGCAGCCTGGGTGGATTATATCAAATGTGTGCGTCGGCATCAATTGGTTATGGTTGATGCGCCAACTTTTCTCTTTCGTTAGTTGGTTGCCTCTGAGCCAACATTCACCACCAAGTCCCCTTTCCGTGGAGAGTCCATCCCATGAACTCTTCCCGCTTCTGCGAATCTCTGAACTTTGGGGTTAATCAGGCTTCTTTAAATCGAAACATGGGCTTATGGTATTGCTTAAATCTTCTCAATCGTCCCTAATGGCCATTCTATCACGTACTGCCACTCTGGCCCGAGATAGGTAGCGATTGCTCTTATTTCCCTCTCCGGTGTATCGCCGACTAACCAGGAGTCTTTGCAATGTGATGCCACGCCGAAAAAATGAGCAAGTATGACGAGAGCTCGAGCCCTCCGCTGACCCAGCAGCTCGGTGAATCGAGTAGGCATAAGAATAGGAAACATCATGAGGCGACGAGCCAGCATCCCGATATGTTCTCCGGACTCCAGAGCCCTCATCGCAGCTCCGACGTAACAAATCGTGTTCATATAAGCCTCATTGTCGGTATCTGCTTCTACCTCTTCGATCTGGGGTTGCAATAGCCTAGGAAACCGAGACCGATTCGCCTCACAGAATATAGCTGAGGGATCAACCAATGGGGCGCTCATCTCGACAGCTACGTTGATTGGCGACGTTGGATCTTTCCGCACCATCTCCATGGTCGTTCGAAATACGTTCCTAACGCCTTTGCATAACTGTAGCCACTGGGTTGGTGGCTCATACGGGATGAGTTGCCTTTCTCGCATGCTGGCAAATGCGTCAAAGGAAAGCAAGATCGATGTGAAACTAGCAGGGTCTGCAGTGCTCTGGTCTATTGAACTAATTGCTCTTCGGTGTTCTTGCAGCGTTGCCTCGAGGTATCGTGCTCGTTGTGTAGGTAGGTCACTGATTACCCATGAAAGTTCATTGTTGCCCGTAGCTGACATTTGCAGAATGGAAATTGCCAGAATAGCATTAAGCAGAGGGTTGTACTTCAACGCCATTTTGGGAACATCGACGCTCCATACTTTCTTGACCGCAGGAAGAAAAGTTCCCGGAAGTGACTGGCTGACTTCCGTTGTGTAATAGTGTAGCAGGCCGAGTTCCATGTGACGACGCCCACGACTCTCAACCGTCAGCGAGCCGATAATTGAATCATCGCCACCCTCAATTTCGAATAGTTGAGAAGATGCAGTCAAACTAACCTCCCGTGAGGCTGTAACATTGGGTTCCTGGCTAGCGGCTTTCCCAGAGCGACGATCATACTTGCATTTCACCTGATGACGGCTGCAGCCACCCTGAAAGACTCAATGGCTGGTAAGCGTGCTTGTTCTCTAATATGATGATGTAGTGAGAGTAAAGGAAATAGACTTGACAACTGACACATGTTGGATGAGTCTCATCACACTATTTGCAAAGGATGATAGGGCCATGTCAGTTAATCTTCGTCATTTATAGGGTGGTGTGGGTACCAAACGCACCTTGACACGGCGCTCTCGGCAGCGTACGCAGCCTGTTTTGGACTTGGTGTGATATAAACGAGGCATTCTTGACAAGTTTGGTCACCATGGATGGCTATTAGGAGGAGAGAGCAACCCACATTTGAAGTCGTATGACCAAGGTGAATACTAAGTCATCTGGCGTGTAGAGTAGAAACAAAGATGCTGGACGTGCTTGCAACTAAGAAACGCTCAACAGCTAACCAGTACTTGCCGCCTTTTCAGGGCGGACCTGTGAAGCAAATTAATACCCTGCAATTATTCACAGCTAGCTCCAGTTGAGTGTGATGGGGCAAGGTTAGTTGACATTACAGAAGGGAAACTAACTGAAATTGGCATAGCCTTGAGACCGGCATCAGAGGTCGTTCTGTTAGCCGGACTTCAACCACAGCACTTAGAAAAAGCTAGAATGAGGCCATGTGTCTTAACACCGGATACTATGTCTGATCCACAAACAAAGCTCCATCACCGAGCTTTGTCCATGATGCTGACCCTGCTCTTGTGGTCCTTACATCCAAAGCTCCTCTTGCATTCTCCCAGCCTCCCATTATTCATTTCCGAGCTTACCAGGGACGGCCCTTTATTCTTCCTTGAACAAACTCTGCTAAGCTTAAATAGAGGAGCTCTGAGCTCTGAGCTGTCGAGCTTTATCTATGCCTCAATCTTCGCATTACGACAATGAAAATGGGCGTCTCCCGGATGGCATGTCACGGGTCGGCTACGATGCCGATACCCAGGTCTACACATTCCGGGATAGCGATGGCAGCTACTGGGAGTCGGCCCCAGGCTGTGAATACGGGCTTCTCACTCAGGTGGGAAGCGCTTCCTCGCATGAAGACGCTGGCGACACGGAGCCCTTCCTTTTGAATGGGGCCTCTACTCAAAAGACATCCTGGCGACACGAACTCATGCCTCTCTTGAACTTTGGAGTTCTGATAGGCTTGTCCCTTTTGCTACTTTTTTGGTTCCTCCACCGCAGCGCTGCCTCAGATATGGACACGGGCTACGTTGTGAGCTGCGCTGGACGAAGCGTAACGGTGCAGGAAGATAATACATGCTGGGGGTTGGCTAAGAACGGGGGCATCAGCGTTGACGACTTGCTTGGAGAGAATCTCGGTCTTGACTGCAAGAAGTTGAGCATTGGCTCAACGATTTGTCTGCCTGCAGAAAAACCAGTTAGCAAATCTACATGAAGCTCAGATCCGGATTCTTGATGCAGCCAATGCCTTGTCAAATGACTGCATTTGTTCCGCTGGACGCCCTACGTATATTTCTACGTCGCATATCCAGCCACGCGTCAAGTCGAGCATGTATTAGGTCATGCTGAACACTCTGAAATGGGGCCGTCTAGCTCGGTCTTCAGCCAAGCCCCAAACCGAGTTGCACGGCAAACTCCGTTTCAGCATCGCTCCGTGCATGGCTATACCTCGGCACTGTCTGGCCAACTATGTCAACTGGCGGCCAGTTGGCCAAGGTACCCCGGTACCAACGCTACGCGCGACTGACCTTGCCGATTTTTGCAACTGGACCCCTCCGAAGCGGGGCTGCCAATCCTAGCTTGGGACGTCAGTATTTTTTCACCCCTCCATGCAGAATATTTTTTTCTTTCACACAACCTTACACTTTCACCATCTTTATTTACACTTGGGTTGGTCAATATACAATCAAGTGAACCGTCAAGATGGACAAGGATAAGCTTGCTCAGCTGCTGCAGGCCAGCCAAGTTCGTACGTGTTGCTTCTCTTGCCTCCAACACGGGGAGGTTTCTGGTTGCCTTGTGCTTCTCGACTGACAATTTTCGTTTTCAGCCAATACGGAACAGGTCAAAGCTGTGACGGCAGACCTCCAGAAGAACTACTACTCTCAAGCCGAGTCTCTTCTGCTGCTTATCGAGATTTCTCTCACCCACGACGATGTCGCCGTCCGACAGCAGGCATCAGTGCAGGCTCTTCGCCTAGTGCCTAAGCACTGGCAGAAGACCGCACAACAGCAGAAGCCTCTTGTTCGCTCACATCTTCTTCAGGGCACTCTGAAGGAGACATCTTCAGCCAACCGTCACTCTCTGGCTCGTTTGGTTGCTGGCATTGTTGGTGACGACATGGAGCAGGGCGAAGGTGATGATTTCCTGAAGGAGCTTCTCCCCCTGAACACCAGTGACAACGTCGTTGCTCGGGAGGTTGGCTCGTACGTCTTGTATGCCATGCTGGAGGAAGATCCTCAACACTTCAGTGATCACACCGACCAGCTGCTTCAGCTGTTCCAATCTCGCATTGAGGACCCTGAGAGCAAGGAGGTTCGCATGAACATTGTTCGTGCCATTGGTGCGATTTTAATGATCATCGAGCCCGAAGAGGACGTTGAAGCCCTCAAGGCTATCCAGGGATTTGTTCCCCACTTGGTCAACATTCTCAAGGCTACTGTGGAGGCTGGTGATGAGGAGAGCTACAGTATCGTCTTCGATGTTTTCCACTCATTCATTGCCTATGATCCCTCGCTTCTTGCGCTTCATCTGCGGGATCTTCTGCAGTTCATGATTGAGTTAGCTGGCAACGCCAATGCCGAGGATGATCCTCGTTCGCAAGCTCTCGGGTTCCTCATCCAGAGTGTTCGTTTCCGCCGCATGAAGATCCAGGGCATGAAGGATCTTGGCGCCGAGTTGATGGTCAAGGCCATGCACATCATCGTTGACCTCGACTCAGACGATGAAGAGGACATGTCACCAGCCCGCGTTGCGATTAGCTTGATTGACCAGCTAGCCAACGAGCTGCCTCCCCGACAGGTCATTGTGCCTCTTCTCGAGCAGTTCCCTGCCTTTGCCACCAACCAGGACCCCCGCTACCGAATGGCTGCTATGTTGGCTCTTGGCAATGCTGCCGAGGGTGCCCCTGATTTCATCTCCACCCAACTGCAGCCACTGCTCCCAACCATTATCAACCTTCTTTGCGATCCCGAGGGCCGGGTCAGGCACGCTGCCCTTGTTGGTCTCATTCATCTCGCCGAGGAGATGGCTGATGAGATGGCCACTCACCACGAGCAGATTATTGCTGCAGTACTGAAGAATCTTGAGTCTGCCTCTCAGGGCGCCTCGGATAAGCAGAACATCAGCATCATTCGGTGCGCCTGTGGTGCTCTTGATACCTTCGGTGATGGTATCGACACCAAAATCATGGCTCAGTATGGTCCTAACCTGATTGGCCCCATGGTCAAGCTGTTGGATCACGAGGACTTCGGAATCAAGGCTGCCGCTGCATCTGCCATTGGTGCCATCGCTTCATCCATGGAGAAGGCATTTGAACCCTATTTCGAGGATGTGATGAAGTCTCTTGCCAACTTCGTCATGATCAAGGACAACGAAGATGCCATGAATCTCAGGAGCTCTACCTGCGACAGCTTAGGCCGCATTGCCTTGGCAGTTGGGCCTGAGGCTTTCCAGCCCTATGTCATGGACTTGATGAAGGCTAGCGAGGAGGCTCTCAGCCTTGACAACCCCAGACTGAAAGAGACGAGCTTCATTCTTTGGTCCAACCTGTCTAAGGTTTACCATGAGCAATTTGACCACTTCCTCGAGGGCGTCTTCCAGGGTATTTTTGCCTCTTTGGAACTCGAGGAGGAAGAGATTGAGGTTCCCGGCCTTGATCCTAGCCAACTGGAGGATGGCACTATCGTCATTGGTGGCAAGCGAGTCAAGGTCAAGGCCCCAGAGAGTGACGAGAATCTCACCATTGCCACCGGCGGCGATGATGAGTGGGATGACATTGAAGATCTTCATGACCTTGGCGGTGGCATCACTGCTGTGGCTATGGAGCAAGAGATTGCCCTCGATGTTCTCGGTGATGTCATCTCCAACTCTTGCAACAGCACCAATCTTGAGACCTACGTGGAGCGGACCATCGAGAAGGTTGTGCCCTTCACTGAGCATGACTACGAAGGCTGCCGAAAGACAGCCATCTCAACTCTTTGGCGAACCTATGCTCGTGTTTTCCAGGTCTGGGAAGAAGGCGCTGGAGTTAAGTGGGAGACTGGCATGCCACCAAAGCCTGCGCCTCCCGCATCCATTGTCTCCATCGGACAGACCCTCTATGAGGCTACTATGACCATCTGGGCTAACGATAGCGACCGGTATGTATTTCTTCCAACTACTTGCTCTTTTGTTTTGAATCTATGTGATGAATACCTTGCGTTATACCCAGCTCACTCAGACGCATTGCGATTGCTGAGAACGCGTCTAATCTACTTCTGATTTCAACATTTTCCCCAATATTTTTACTGTGAACAGTTTTGATATAACAATGAATCTAACTCTTCATAGATCTGTCGTCACCGACGTCAACAGAAATGTTGCTGCTACACTCAAGGCCTGCGGTCCTGCCGTGTTGACCTCCAAGGACAGCATGCTTCAGGAGGTTGTCTCAGTCATCAGTCTTCTCATTACCCGTTCTCACCCTTGTCAACTTGATTTGGGAGAGGAAGACGAGGAACAGGATGTGGACGCAGGATCGTCCGAGTATGACTGGCTTGCGATTGATACTGCTCTGGATGTCATTGTTGGCCTTGCTGCTGCCCTGGGCCCCGACTTCGGCGAGCTGTGGAAGGTCTTCGAGAAGCCTATTCTCAAGTTGGCAAGCTCCAGTGAAGACCTGCACCGATCCACCGCTGTCGGCACCATTGCTGAGATCACCAAATATACTGGTCAGGCTATCACACCATATACTGAATCTGTTGGCCAGGCTTTGCTGCGACGGTTATCTGACGAGGATGCTCTTACCAAGTCCAACGCAGCCTACGCAATTGGCTTGTTGGTTCTAAACTCCACAGAAACGTCAAAGACGATTCCCCTCTACCCTCGGATGTGGGAGAAGCTTGAGCCTTTGCTGGCCATGCGCGAAATGCGCATCACTGACAACGTGGCGGGCGCCTTGTCTCGCATGATGATGAAGCACCCCGACAACGACTTTGTTGCCCAGGCTCTCCCTGCTGTTGTTGCTACTCTGCCACTGCAGGAGGAGTATGAGGAGAATGAGCCCATTTACCAATGCATCTACAAACTCTGTAAGTTTACTACACAGAAACATGAGATTCGCAATAACAACGTGCTAACAACATTTACAGATGATCAATCCAACCAGACTGTCCAAAACCTTACACCACAACTGATTGGCATCTTTGAAAAGGTTCTTAGCCCTCCAGAGGAGCAACTTGAACAAGAGACGCGACAGATTCTGCAGCAGACGGTACAGATGCTGTACAAGGCAAAGCCTGATCTGTTTTCGAACAACCCGGGTCTGTTGCAATTGGCAGGCGCCTCACAGTAAATAAAACTAGAGGCGACGAGGATATGAGGATATGATCAAACTATACCCATTTGATGAGCTACAACGCAGTTTGGGGGTATTTATATATAGATAAAAGGTGCATGTTAATAGAGCGATTGAATGATGAAGAATTAAATTACATGGAATGCATGAAAACGATTTGATGTGAATGTGTGTGCCAATCCTTTATCCATTAGGCTTATGAACTCAATTGTAGGTGGCCATGAAGTCGATGTTGTGAGTTGAGCGCAATTCCCTAATCTTTGGACAGCACGTCACGTCACCAGATACTTTGATGAACAAATTATTTGCAGAAAGAAAGAACATACATAATCTTACCAAAATATATATTATTGGAAAAAGTCTCATTGCATTCATTGGCAACTTAAAACTGACTGACCAACTAATAGTCGACCATAATCATCAGCTTCCAAATGTCATGCAATATCCAAACCACCACAAAACCAAGCCCTCGCTCAATTCCAAACAAACAAAGATACACACACACACATCTCAACTGGGTACTAAATCCCCCATCGTCAATGCTTCCACAAATAATGACACAACGAGATTTTTCTTCAGTCCTGCTTCGCCTTCGCAAGCACCTCATCAGAAATATAGCGATAGTCCTCCAGTCCATAAGACTTCCAAATCTCCCCAAATAAGCCGCTCTTGCGATGGAAATTTACCCCAAGATCACGCTGAAGCAAATCATAATATGGCACAGCATCGAATGCAAAGGCCGGCGCCTTGTTACCCCAGTCCATGGGGTGTCTCCAGTGGCCAAACCGGTTATGCAACACTGTCTCGTACTGAAGTTTCTGCATCAATGACTCGTCATCAACGGCCAAATGAGGGTCGTACTGAAGCAAGCCCGCAAAGTATGCGCTGATCCAAATACTCTGCATGTGCGCAAGCATTGAAGTACTGAAGCTGGCCGTCATTCCGCTGAACGCGATGTCTCTGCAGCGCAGGAGACGCTCCGAGGGTGGGACCATGAAACGATGCAGCATATAGGGAGTCAAGCCCTTGTAGGGTGTTGGCGATCCTTTTTTGTCACTAAGGGGCTTGTAGTAATCCGGCAAGGATGGCTGGTCCCTCAGCCTGGGGAAACGTCTGAGAATTTCGCTGTCTGCCCGTCGAATAAGTTCACTATGATTCCCAAGATCCTCTGGCAATGCTTTATCCGTCTTCATATGTGGAATTCCAATTTCTTGGTCAATGCCCTCGGGAAGGAATTTAAAAGGCGGTTCTTGTTTCCAGCCAGTGTGTACCAAGAGAATCTCCGAGTCTAGCGACGTTCCGTCGGCAAGATGCACTTTGCCTGGACTCAGGTGGTCGATTTCGCTGATGTAGATCTTCGCCTTGCCGCTTTTGATGATATCGAAGAAGTTTTCATCGTAGTTGAGAATGGCAAAACTGAGTGATGCATACATTGGCTCGATCCAAGGGTTGAGTTTTGCCGTCTCGGGATGAGAATCATAATCATTGAGGCCCTTGACGTCGGCACCTAGAATCTTCCAAAAAGTATCCACGATGATCCTTCCAAGAAAAGTGCCGTGGAGAAACCTTCTGATGCTAGAATAACCATCGACCTCACCCCATATGCAGGGGCTAAACCATGTGAGGAACCGAATATCTGTAAAGTTATAGCTTTCACTCCACTAAACGTCTTCAAACTCCATTTGAACTTACTGGAGAGCTTTTCCATCCATAACTTGAACGGTGTAACGTGTGGTGGTGTCATCCAGCTTGGGCCGTGACCAGAGGCTATACGTTCCGCGTGTTAGATCAGCAGACATTGATAGAAGATAAAGGGGTGTGCAGCAGCATACAACGGATGACCCAATTAACGTCTACGCCTGCCTTGGTGTAAGAGTACACGGTATCCCAAGCAAATTTGCCTGCTCCAAAGATCGTAGCAGTCTTGATATTGTGCAAGGTGTCAATATTTTTGGGCAAGTCCTTGCTATGGAAGATTTTGCCGCCAAACGTATCCTGGCCTTCAAAATGGGGCATGAAAGGTTCATTTGTAAGGCCACTCGCTACGATGAGACGACGAGCGAACATCTTGGACTCTTTCCCATTGTGGGAGAGTGTAAGAGTCCAGCCCCCCTCCTCTGTTTCTTGGTGCTCGGCAGATATAACCTTGGTGTCTAGGCGGATGTGCTCATCAAGTCCAAACTTGACTGCATACGCCTTCAGGTAGGCATTTATTGCAGAACCTGTCATATGCTGACCAGGTTTTACGTCGAAGACATTTGGGTCCAGGGGGAAATCCGGAAACTCATAGGTTCCCAATAAATTGTTAGTCTTCAAATCCGGATACAGGCGCTCATCTGCCCATGTTCCACCAAGTGTAGACTGAGAGTCTAGTATTGCCAGTGAGTCTGCAGTGCGGGTAAGGCGATACTGTTTCGCGGTGGATAGACCATATATCCCTGCCAAGCACCTTATCAGCATCATGTTTTGTATTCAATTGGTCTTTTTAAGACTTGATCATCTTTTTTTTTTGTCCAAGTCGTTACTCACCTGCACCTATTACTACACAATCCAGGGTTTCCATGGCGCCAGTAAAGGAAAAGGAGCACAGGTAAGCTGCAATTGTGGTAGTTGGGTTCGAATAAGGGGCCAAGAGCCCGTAAGCATTTAGTATAAGCCTTGCTCTCCGAGGAGGGTGAGAGAAAAAGAAGCACGGCAAGAGAGAAAGACTTGTTGGAGATGGTGGGCTTTTCACATCGGCAGGTCGAACCCGTAGTTTCCTTCAGCTGGCAAATCAAGCAACAGGTAGCGGCTGAAGGTGGCTCTGTCAGGCGCAAATGAAGACTGGTGGCGCTATTGGAACGCAACAGATGCAATTCGACTACATAACCGGAAGCTAATGCAGCCTTTTTCTCGCGGGACTGGAGGAAACTGGCTTGCGTTGAGCCAATTGTGGAGTGATTACAACCCTAGCACTCGGCCATGTCTTTGACGGTTATCCACTCCAGCCCTGTGGCCAACCGCAATGCCGTTCGTTGTTTGTTTGCAGGAAGGGAGAGGTGAGGGGCATCATGAGCAGGGGGTGGCAGGCGTATCAGTTTGGACGTGTCGAAGAGAAGATAACAACATGGCAGATAGGCAGCTCATGTGTGAGCTTTGGCTGTTTCTGGCATCCATCTTTCAAGCGAAAAGTACCATAGTTCCGCTCACTCATCCGGGGAATCTAACCCAACCTGTCCACGTCTCGGGGATATGTGAAGAGTCTCGATCAAATAGCGTTCGATCGTGAGAGAGGATCTGTAATGGTTGCTGTCGTATAGATGCTGCTGCCATGGTTAGGTTCCTAGATGTGAGACAAAATGAACCATCACCAGTCGAGAAAGCGGGTGCACATCCCCCACAACGTCAACACGCCACGTCGTAGCCTATGATCCCTCCCAAAAACAAACTTGCAAAGCAGCGGGCTTGCGAAAGCACACTGTGTCGCATACTCTCCAGATTCCAAATATTCGTGGATGCAAGAGGTAATACATATAACCAAGCGCAAGGGGGTTGCGGAATAGAAAAACCTGCTGATGTATCGATTGGGTTGGATGCGTTGGTGTCGTGTCGTGACAGTTGAGGGTTCCTTCTCCAGGCGCTCTACAGTGGGGGTGTCTGTTATTAGGTGTCCAGGTCTTGGCATCTGCCATTTTGATCTGATCGTGATGCAAACTGCCGCACACTAGGACAATTACCTACATTTACCAACCCCATACATAACCCTAGATGGAAGGACTTCATCAACCGGACGATCGTTGCATGTGCCAAGGGCAGGGTTAGTAGACGAGTACATAAATATCTGCATGGTGTCTCACAACCCAACAGGCGGTGCATTGGTGCCCATTAGTCTACCGACTTGCATACATGCTTATGAAGGAAAGATTGCATCAATATCCATTACATCCAATAACACACGGCGGGTCAATTTCCCCCTCCCTCGATAACCAGAAACTCGGGCGAGGCGTTCGATAATGTGCCATTTGGCTGGGCCCTAAATCATCAGCCGTCTCCAATCAAGTCGTCTAGATGAATCTAGCCTTATATCACGAATGGCTATGCCCTTTCCCATGTTTGGGAACTCCGGGCTTGAGGCTGAGATCTAGAAAACTTTGACGCAACTCCTGCTTGTGAACATGGCTGCTTGTAGTTAAAAATATCATCACATGATGCAGATTGATGCCTCGTATGGCGTATTATTCTGTAGAATAATGAATTCCTGTCCCGATGTATTTGCCGTTAAAATGCTCAACAGGGATCACGCTACCATGCTATGAAGTAAAGCGAAGCAACATCAAACGCCAGCCAGTCAGGCTCTGCAGGCAAAACAAAACGCCTTGCTTTCCACGCCTCACAAGCTTCTCTCCCAAAGGAAAATGAAAAAGCAAAACACCTACCAAATGCGCTTTGCAACCATCTCGTATCGGAACACGCCCTGGTAATCACTCTCAGGCTTTGCTGCCTTATCATCAAACCCTGCTCGTTTTCCTGAACCTTTGCCGCCCTTCAAGCCCTCCGACTTGTCTGCCTGAATCCATCGCTGTCGGTCCTCTCCGACTTCCACATGCCCAAACCCGCCGACTCTTCTTCCCGTAGCATCATAGTTATTCTGCTCAGCCTTTCCATGTGCGACCAGGTTCTCCTTCTGCTTCATCTTTGCGTATCGGTTGCGAGCGTACTTGAGCAGCACCATTCCTAGTAGTAGTTTGAGGATGAGGAGTACGAGGAATATGATGAAGAATACAACAAGCATCGTCACAGACGCAATCACGTCGTCAGATGTCCAAGAGTACCAGGAACGAAGGCTTCCGTAGGGATTTCCATATGTGGCACGGCCAAGCGAATCCCGAATGAGTGAATCGAAACGGTTCAGAGCAGCTATAATCGCTGGGGATGTGGGCACAGCAGACTCCTCAGTAAGGGACGTCTGGGTCGATGGGGGAAATGGCATCGGTACGTGGACAGCAATGAACATGTTATATGTCTGAACTGAGGCACGTATGAACAAGCATGAAAGAGGGATCACAGCAAGACCCAGTCTCCGAGTAAGAGACGGACTCGTAAAGGCCTGCAATGATTTGATTAGAATTTAGAAACTGATTCACAATAAGAATGCACTCACGTTGGTATAGTAATCCTTACAAAGGATATCCAATGTCCTGCTGTAAAAGTTCGGCTTGATATTGTTGAATTTTGTCACATATGCATGCTTGATAGTGTCCACCAGCATTTCACTGCCAATAACAATGAGAAACGGGGACAAGACTTCTCCAGACATAAGCCAGGACGGTAACACGGTAAAGCTGTGCGGAAGTATTGATGGAGGATGCAATGGCTCGGCTCGGCTGGAACCAGAATCTCCCATTTCATCACCGCCAGCACCTGGTATCGACAGACCTCCAACTTCAACAAAGTTTCGCATGCCGATGATCAGGAGCATGATCCATAGATGGAATCGCTCTACAATGTCGGCGCATGTCAACTGAAAAAGATTATCCTTTTCAAAGCGCTTGAAAACCGTGCTTTTAATCTCCACAAACTGGTTAGATAAGAGCAGAGTCAGCAACGCATTGGAATACGAATTGACCGCTACGTTCAGTGTAATAACTTGGTAGTAGAGTGCAATCGAATGAAGACAACAGTACAACAATGCGAGCAGAAACATGCCAAGTGGCAGGAGAACTTTGGAGCGACCAGAGGCATTCCGAGAGAGAGTTTCCGTGCTAAAAAGACACTCTAGAATGTCTTGGCCTAATGCAGAGAGAAGTCGATCACTGACTTCCAAGATGTTGTATACAACATACAGCTTGATCGCAGACTGTGCGCGTATAAAATGGTACATCCTGCTTGCATCCAGCCTCATCAATGCGAGAGAGCTGCAGATGATGACGGCCCCTTGCAAAAGATCCGCCTTGTGAAACGCAGACAGACTCGATGCCACCGACTTGGTCCTGCGGTGACGGAAGGTGCCAGACTTTGGCCCAGGATTGCGCTTCTTTTGCGAGGACTTTGATTCTTCGCCACCTCGAACCCGTGAGTTGACGCGCGATACATTAGGTCGCTGTCTTAAGCCAGGTGGCCCAGCCCCATCTATGGATCTCTCGCTAGCTCTACTACAGCTACGCGATCGAGAATCGTCAGACACGTCGCTCACGCTCCGAGGTCGACCAGTTCGCCCGCGCTTCCACAGCCTTCCCATCCCGGTCCAGACATAGCCGATGAGCCATTTGATCTCCTTGGCAAGCAGATATGCCCACCACCGAACCAAGACACCCAAGGCGAAGATAAATCTGATGGGCAGAATAGTGAAAGTGTACAGCCATGCGTCCAAGCACGCAACAGCACCAAAATTTAGGGTCCGCTCCAGATATGGCGGTATGAGCAACACGTTTTTTAGACGCTCAAACTTCGCGGCATGTGATTCATAAGGGATGTCGTTGCAGTGAGGTTGATGTATGTACAATGGGCTTGGGCGCTGAGCAGCCAATTCAAGCTGTAGGTGTGTTGGTAATGACATTGGAGGGAGCGGGATCAATGGTGGAATTGGCGAAGCTGCCCGCCTGCTGGGACCGGGAGGCTCCATCTGTATCGGTGGTGTCGCCAGAGCAGGCGGTCCCATCTTGATTGAAGGAGACGGAAGTGCCATGTTCGCCATCCCATTGGCCCCATCAAAGTTCAAATGCAGATCCTGGGGTCGCGGGGCTGGTTGGAATGAGAATCGTCGTGGGGATGAGGAATAAGGTGGGGGGTCCATATGCTGAATCCGACTTGTCGGAGGAGTCGAGAGGGGTCGCGGTGCCAGAGCAGATGGCCGTGTTGGATCTCCAGCTAGCCAGGCGTTAATGTCACTTGCATTGTAGGCTATTTCACCCTGATGAGATATGTTGTGGTATAGGAAGTCAGGTTGCAGTGATAGGGATTGACGTATGGCGTCCCGCTGCTCTGAAGAGACTGCGGCCTGCCCTGGGTTGAGGGAACGGCGGGGCGGTGGTGCCATAGCAATCGGTAAGGAATCGGGTGAACTGGTCAATCTCTGCATGTCTGCAGCCGATAGCTTCTGCACGCTGTCCTGGCTATATGTCTTCTTCATTGCGCGGCTGCTAGAGCGATGTCTCGCCAAGGTGTTCTCCCCGCCATCTGTTCTGCTCGCCGGTCCATAGTCAGAGACGGTCTTTGTCGTCATAGAAGTCGCATGCTTAGAGCGTCCCCGTATAGGACTCCTGTCCCTATGAAGGCCATCCTCCTTTGCATCCGGCCCTGTTTGCTGCTGCTGCTGCTCTGGTGGGAAGACTGCCGCCGCCGGCGTAGTCAGAGCGCTGCCATTTGTAGATGTCGTTGTCGTCGACGTCGCTGCCGTCACGGCGGGGGTCGGGGTCGAGAAGGACGGCACAGGACGGGGACTGATTGGATCCGCAGACACTGCCATCACCAAGCCCTTATGTTTGCATTATGTTCTGAAGGGAGACTGCGAGCTCACGACGTGCGAAAGTTGCAGACAGGTTGGGCAGGGAGGTTTTTTTTGTTTGGGACAGGTTGAAGCAATGGAAGGTCGGTCGGTCGCCAAGTCAGCCCTCGGACAGGAAGTGGCTTGCAGCTAACCACTAGTAGTGGGGCAGACGGGCAGACGGGCAGCCGTCGTGCGCTGGAGGTGCAGCCAGCCGGGTGCTCTGACGTACAGGAACACTGCTGACGGGCGCTATACACCACCTGTAGGCTGCAGGTGTCGTAACGTCGTTATGTGGCATCTGGAGGTTAACCTAGAGGATGTATTCCCCAGGGGTTAACAGCTCAGGCTTGAGTTAAAGATTTCTTCCCAACACCTTATGCTTCTTTGTCTTTTTGTAAGTGTTTCAGCATTTCCAATATCAAACTTATTGGAATTGGTGTTACACAGCCGATGAGGTGACACTAGATATACCAGGTGCTTCAAGACACAGGACCTAAAAACACGCATCATGGGAACGCCAACTACCTACCCAATTCAATCTGTCTGTAACACAGACATTACACAATGACGAAATGGCCATCTATTAGGTATATCCCAGTCTAATTCAGAGACGGAAATCTACTATAGACAGAGTACATATACACCACCCCTTCCATTCCATTCACATCAAGCTGCGCACCCGCCCCGCCGCCCCGAGTCACGCATCCTCCAAATGCTCATCAAACCAAGCCACAGCCTGCAAAAACGCCTGCTCCTTTGCAAACTTCTGCGCCTTCACCTTGAGATCCCCACGGACCGCGAAGCCGTGCTCGACGCCAGAGTAGAGTACAATCTGAAACGGCTGCTTCGTCTCAATGAGGATCTCCTCTGATCTGTGGCGCTTCTCCGTGGGGAAGATGGAGTCCGTCTGAGCAGCAGCAATGGATAGCGGGCCGGCGATGGCGGCGAGCTCCTCCTCTTCGACAAAGGACGGGTGCGCTAGGAAACCGGCGTTGATGCCTTCTTCTTTCAAGAAGCGTACGACATACTGCGAGATGTGGAAAGTCAGACAACTGTGAGACACCATAAAGGACATCATCTTCAAATAGGATGAAATGCCCCAAAAAGGAAAAGCCACTACGCGATGTTTGAAAACTCACCTTAGCGCCAAAGCAGTAACCGACAGCTCCAATCTTCTTGATTCCCATTTCCCGGAGCGCCTGAATGCCCTTTTTGACAATGGGATCAACATACGCCGCCGTGTGCGGGTTATTACCGTCCGACCCATTTTGGAACCAAGCCATGAGGTCAAAGCCCAGCGGCCGCTCCGGCTTCAACGCATCCCCGTTGAAAAGATCAGGCACCAGGGTCGTGTAGCCCTTGGCCGCAAACAGGTCCGCCATGAGCTTGCTGTTTTGCCAGATGCCGTAGACATCGGGCAGATAGAGGATACCGACGCCGTTGTGAGCGGTGCTCTCGGGAGGGGTAGCTAGATAGGCATCGATGGTGCTTTCGATCTTGATATTTTTACCTGTGGGCTCGCCTCTAAGTGATGTGTTCAATTGATTTGATTAGTTTTTTTGTTTTTGTTTTGAGTTTTCTTTCAGATGGATAATGTATGAGAGATGATGAATGGATGGGATTTGGTGGAGTCTGCTAAAGATATACCCTTCGAGTAAGGTGAATGAAGGCAATGTTGGGGATCATATGGAGTGCAAATGAGGGGCATTTCGGTGGGTAGGCAGTCTAACATACTCGTAAAGGCTTCCGAGAGTGCAGCATCGGCCAGGGGGGTGGGACGCCATGATGTTTTTTTCTGGTTATGAAATTTGAATTGAGTTTATAAGAGTGCGAGAGCAGCTGAGTGGTCTATGAGGTTGAGTTTTGCGTGGATGGTTGGCTCCAAGTTCTTTTATAGATGCCGACATTGATGGGGTAGTGAGTGGTATCTCCATTAAACACCGATAAAGCCTAGCTCAACACCTCAACAGGATCGCTCCCCAGGCGCCCAAACTGACATTACAAATTCTCGCCCACAGGTGCCATTATGTCTCCGAGCCACCAAATACATGTAAAAACCCCATGCCATCCAATGTCGGCCTAGCTCGAATCCGACCAATTGCCCCTTTGGGCTTGACAGAGCACAAGCCGACCGTTGCGTTCGCAGGATTACGGAGATAATTGACATCACGGGGAGTAAGTGGCAAAGTACCCGGAATCGGAATAGAGACGTGGATTTCGGTACCGACGTTTCGTGCACCACTATTTCCTCAAAAAGGTATGGAAGGATAACACTCTTAACAAAGTGCCAGCCTCACTTTGGTAATGATGTTGCTGCACAAGATGCCGCAGTCAATCTTGCTATTTCCAAGTAAACGTCATATCGCGTTTCGCTAGCATTGTACAATCCTGCTCCTTTCGGGGTTCTTCATGAAGCGTAAGCAGCCGAAATACCCGGGCTCGTCTTACCCAAATATCCACAACTCCTCGAAATACGGGTGTGGTTTCCACAACGTCTATGCGGGGAATGAAGCTCAACTGCTGCATTGAGCGATGGATCATTTCGAACGCAAGCCTTTTGGTTTTCGCTTCTTGAAAACAACAGGACCAGGGCCAGCCTGATCTCCGCCCTCTGTTTTTATGGGAGTGTCAGAGGTTGATTCCCCCGTTGCTGGTGGGTTTTCCGTTAACCCCTGGGAATCAGTGTCTGGCTCTGCCTTGATGACATCCTCTCCCTTGATCTCTGATTTTACATCGACCGATTTCTTGTCTTCTTCCTCCGCCTTTATGTCTGATTTGTTCTCGTCTGCAGGTGCTAGTTTAAGCGGTATCGTTCCACTTAGGAGCGCATCGAGCTCCTGGTCTTCGTCTTGCGGTACGGATTTGGAGTCGCGGCCCCAACGCTTAGGCTTTTTGAAAAGACCACGCACCGCCTCTTCTTCATCCCTCCTTTCCTCGGTCTCCTCACGCTTCCTCACACCACTAGCCCGGGCCTCAACCTTGGCTTCTGAGTCTCCTTGTTTGTTTGATGTCTCAATGACTCGGGTGCTCGTGACAGTCCATTCGCCTGGCATTGCCATTTCGGGTCGCAAGTCACTAGGCATGGCAACACCCAGTGCAGCAAGCTGTTCCCGTTGAGTTTGCAGTTGCACCTCCGCTGGTTTCGCCGGGGGGCCATTGCGGCCAGCTGAGCCCGAAGTTTCTGACGATGCGGGGCCAGAAACTACCCCGTTTAGCCTAGCAATCTCATGTCGTGCCCGTTCCTTGTCGCGTTCTTCTCGTTCATGGCCACGATGAAGATCTCGTAGAAAGCGTTTTAACGCGCCCTGGTGCTTGCCGGTGGCTTCGTGGTTCTGGCGTTCGAGTTTGGTATCGCGCACGTAGCACAAACAGTGCTTACACCAATATTTTGGGGTGGACTTCCAGAATTCGGACATGCTTGTTGGTAGACGGTGATGCTGATGTTGATACGGAGGTTAGTTGTGAGCTCGACATAGCAGTGACGAAATAATGGAGCAGGGACACAAATTTAGCAGCCGCCAGGTTATGTCAGCAATTGGTTCTTGTTGTTGGCCCCATGCGCCATGCGCCCCAGGTCTTGGCATGCAATATTGGCAGAAACATGGGATGAGTATGACTCGTGGCATCTAGCATCGGAATTTCTACATATAAGGGAGACTTATATACAGGTTGGGTATATATGGCTAGCATACATGGCACATTCATGATGATGTAAATCGATTGATTTTCATTTGTTTCAGAACTCGTTTCGTTCTTTCTATTACAAAGCTTATCTCTGCAAGCTTGCCATATTTCCTTTGTGTTCTCTTAGACCACCATTCAATCATTAATATAAAAAAATCCGTAAAGTCGGTGGCATGCGTTTCTACACAGCCAACACGT
Organism: Zelopaecilomyces penicillatus; assembly: GCA_005765155.1. Lineage (NCBI taxonomy): Eukaryota > Fungi > Ascomycota > Sordariomycetes > Hypocreales > Pseudodiploosporaceae > Zelopaecilomyces > Zelopaecilomyces penicillatus. The sequence continues at coordinate 697,181 of VCCP01000006.1, forward strand.
TCCAAGAAATGAACGCCATAAAAAACCCGCTTATAATTCTAGTTGTCAAGAATCCGCTTCTATAATGGTATCGTCGTCATCCGAATTTTATAGGGCAATGACACCGCTCAGGGCTGCGACAAGAAGAGCCGCTGCCATGGCGGGGAATGCTTTTGTGCTTCCACTTGCGGGAACACTTGGGGCAGCAGGAGGAGCCGCAGTCGTGGTAGGGACCGAAGGCTGCGTGGGAGGCGGCCTGCTGACAGGAGGGTGGCTCACAGGTCTGCTCACAGGGGGGGCACTAGGTGCCTGAGAAACATGCGGCCGCGAAACAGGAGGGCGAGAGACGGGAGGTCGGGAAACAGGAGGGTGCGATGCAGTCGCAGGGGCACCACCACAAGGAGTGGTATGGACCTGGACTTGGCCATCACCAATCTGGCACATAGGAATGGCGATGGTGGTAGGGACAACCTGGGGTTGGCCGTCGGCAAGAACAGTGACAACAGTGGTAACAACGATCTTAGTGCCTACGGTCTTCTCGCTGCCGTTGCTGGAACCATCGCAGGATTCGGCAATGATCTCGACGGGCTCACACTGAGGCGCCCAGTTGCGGTCGTACAAGTTGTAAAAGTCGCCAGACAGGCACTGGTAGAAAACAGTTGAGGGACCAAGAGCCAGGGAACCATTGGAGCAGGCAGAGAATCCAGCGGTGATGAGGGCACCAGACTGAGGAGGACCATCGAACTGAAACTGGAAGTTGGAGGCGACGTAGCCAGTGCGATCCTTGGCATCCTTGAGTACACCATCCTTGAGAGTCACAACAAGAGTGTTGGGGCCATCACAGCTGCGCTTCTGTTGAAGAGTTAGTGCCTGGTTTTTATACGCGGCTTTGCTCTGAATTACCTTGATGGATCGCTTAGCAGCACCCAGTCGGTTGATTGTGACTGAGAACTTGCCATCGCGAGAGGCGCTGCAGCCTTGTGGAGAGTCACCCTTGGGCTTAATGGCCTCGGTCACGGCGCCACCTTCGGAAGGCAAGGCGTAAGCTGTGGCAATGAAGCCCAGAGTTGCAAGTGACCACTTCATTTTGACTTCCAGATATCGACTCAGATCAGTGATGAGATGAACGAGAGACGTCGAGATCGTGCGTGCAAGGGTGAGAAGCACACTTCAGGAACTCGGGAGCAAGGAAGAACGGAGGCTGGCCAAGATGGTGGACGCGGGAGCCGCAGATTCATATAATGAACTGTGGAGGAGGGCCCGGCCTGGCAAGAAATTGACTGCTCCATTGATCGTCTTCATGCAGCCTTTGCACATGGCGACAGCCAACCAGGTTGAGCTCGATCCTGGAGAGCGGACCGGGCATGGACTGCTTAGCGCATGAGGGCTTTATCTTTCGGGCATAGTGACCGACTCAATGTGGCCCTGGTCCACCTGGAATGGATGGCTTGCCGATTGTCTGATGTCAGGATTGGATGCTGCAAATTTTGACACTCAAGAGGTACTGTACTTCGTGCTTTCTGTTCGTACGGGAAACCTAATGTCAGTCGACAGGGGACCCCCTTGCTGATTGATGGACAGGACCCACCTGGCGTATCTGTAAGCTAGTGGATTAGCGTCCATTGATGATCACTGTCGTCTGTGGCCAACTTGGCTCAAGTCATTGAGCGACTCTCTTCAACTACTGATACGGAAACATCTCACTATAAGCCACATGCTCTAACTGGATTGCGTGATGGTGTAATCCAAAGCAAGGGAACTTTGTACCCATAGAGAAGCAAAAAAGATCGCCAACAAGCAGGGTACTCAGGCACTCCTGATCTTCACTCCTGAGTAATGACAACACAGACTAGTCTTGTGTTCCCTCTCATTCTACTAAGGTATGTACGGCTTCGATGTCGAGGGTACGAGGACACCACCCTCTGCACCATCGAGGCAGAAGGATGGCCTTCATCTCCACGTACCTACGTTAGCAACATCGCCACAATGCAACAAGCAGCTCCAGACCTCCATCAACGCCCTGTAAATTTACCTTGGCCACACATCCTCCACACAATTCCCCCTCCATCAGCAACCTACCTGCCGAGGATGTGAGGGAACGCATGTGAGGGAGCCCCCAAAAGATTAGTTCTGCAGCCACAGCTCATTGGCTATGCAGGTCCTCCGGCTTGTGAGTCGCCTACTTTCACAATGTGTGTGTTGCCCTGGGCTTCTGAACACGGGAATGTCTCACACATTTCGGCCAATGGTTCTAACGAACATGGGAGGCTTGATATAATGAAGTGGATGCACCGAGGACACACCAGCGTCATCATCACAGTGAATACCGCACCCTATTCATAGTACAACTTCTTCTTGATTGATATAGGCAGAGGTAGGTACAAATTTTAACTTTGGGCTAATACCCACCATACTTTTCATGTTCTTGTTTTCTGTTTTTTATGCCGGGCTGGTGTTGTTCCTGAGCATGCAGTGCCTCCAAGCGGCACATATGCCTGCGCACGACTAAATTGAAGTACGAGGGTAGCCAATACAGGATTTTGGGATTGGACCGTTGCTCTGGTGGCGTAATAATGGTCGATCCAGGCACAAGCTACAAAGTACTTGGAAAGGAACGGCCATGGAAAAAGTTCCGGAGTTCGAAGCCGGGGCCAAGCCACATTGGCCACTGGCTCACCTCACATCCCGTACGGAATGTACATTGTTGAGAACAGTCGCGTTGGTAGGTCAGCGAGTGTGGTACTGGTTAATGGTTCGTTCGCATGCCAATGTAGGCATAATGATTAGAGGCTAGGTTTACATGAATTGAAGCATGTCGGGGATTGGATGGTACAGTACAGTTGAGAACTTGAAAGGCTTGAGCCAGCTGCCAATTGCACGCACAGACACGCTCAACAAGCACACACAAACTATACTCAACGGCGGCGGCGTGCAACTAGCTCGTGGATGGAGAAGAGGGGGAAACTGCGGTCATTGCTGGGTGAGCCTGGAGCGGGCGTACGTAGGTTGGCGTATTCGTCCATGACAGCCTACTTCTTCTTCGGTCCTTACTCCGCCCTTCACATGCCCACGCGAAGATGGAGAAGCCGAAGTGGTGGTGACCCTCATGGCGGGGGAGCCGGCGTCGATTCCTAACTGGTGGAGGCGCCGGCCGCTAGTTTTTTGGCGTCTTCTGCCGTCAGGCAAGTTGGCAAGGGCATTCGTTGGCGAATTCTAGGTGTGTGCTCTAATAATAAACGTACAGGTGATGGTGTTCAGCGCGCGCCCTCCATTTCGAAGATGCTTTAGAGAAGACAGGTGGAAATCAAGCTGCGTATCCGTATTCCAAGCCGAGTATTTGTAGGGAACCTGCCTCGCCCCAGACAGACTGCCTAGCAACTGCGTAGGTAGCGCCTTCCTCTGATGCCCGGCGATAGGCATTACTGAACCAAGCTTGGAAATTACTAAGGCACCCAAGTATCAGGTCGACAGCGGGCCAGATGCCCCGTACCATTCACACAAATATACAACCCCAAGCTCCTCCCGCCTTCTCTTCAACCCTTTCTTGCTTTCGAGAATCACGGTCTGCCCGCCCTTACTTTAGTCAGAGTACCTGCGCCGTTAGGTGTTATGTTCGTCTTATCTCTCATTGCACTCAGCGTGTACATCAGGGAAAATAGTGCAGCAAAGAATCCATCGGCCCGAGAGCAAGCTGGGCGAGGTACAGTACATCTTTGAGCACCTACCATTTACTGACCAGCACACCATGGAAGAGAAGAAAATTAGGATCGTGTGTGAGACATGACTGAGCCGCTCAACTACCTACGTACATACGATAATTAGGGATCGACAACAGATCTCACTTACTACGTAGGAGGGACTGAGGACTTGCCGAAGTCTGTGCAGTTGTACCTGTGACGATCAGGGCAATAAGCAAACACATACACAAATATCAATGTTACGCCATGATTACTATTCCATACTATCCTTATCAGTGTGCTCTCACAGCGCATTGTGTGCATGGGTGATGCACCACCAGAAGAAAAAGGGAGGGAGAGAGAGAGAGAGACGAATCTCTTAACATTGTCAAGAGCCACTAAACGGGGTTATGAGAGCAAGCCTGACTGACTATCATCTCAGGCCCTCAACTTGTGAAATTGGCTCATGCCTTCTGAAGGTTGCAGTGAATCCATCGGGCTCAGGCAGGCGAGTTCATTATCACCTTGTCTCCACAAACGGCCCACCCGAAGCTTTCATTGCTTTTCTCACCACTCCACTGATAATCAGCGGACAAATTACTATGTGTCTCCGAGAGATCAAAAGGTTTGACAATGCAGAGAGTGTAAGACAAGCTGCATAACTCGGATAAAAGAAATGCGGCCCGGAATTCTTCCTGAATCCCAATGTCGTAATTTATCACACTTGGGGAAGCGAAAATCCCAACTGCTAGAAGCAATGGAAAAGAATCATTAGGTGCAGAATAGCCAACGTGTCGCCAGTGCCTATATGTACAGTTTCTTCTCCTCTCGTAATGGGAAAAATATATGAACGGATCAATGTCGTCGCACCAGGATTAGTGGTTCGGTGAGCAGTGTTACTCGCGCCATTTTTTCAGTTTGTCGGCATTATTCCCGGGTAATTAATTACCTGGAGAGACTGATTGACATATCTATGCCATTGTGGGGAAATTAATTACCTCATCCGCCCACCATCAGTGAATTGAGTTTGTAGGCCCTGGCCAAAGGTGCGCCAGTGCAGGTACCCGTTTAGAAGAGGCTATCACGGCATTGGCTGACAACTAATTGAACGGGCTCGACTGAAGTTCAAATCTCACCGATAAAGCTATGGCCAGACACAATGTTCCTAAACTCCATCGCGCGGGTAGTTCTCCTGTGAGATAATTATGACAGTGTCATCAGCCATTGTACGCACCTAAATGAACCGACACATAGGTAGAAGCTATAATCTTGCATGTGCTTGTGAAAAGAGGTGTAGTGGGTGATGCGCATGTATTGCAGCAATACGGGCAGATGCATCTCATCAGTGTAAACATCGCAGATATTCGCTCACCACTAACTAATCAAGGCAGTTTACATGCTCAAATGTGCAAGTATCATAGATAAATGTGCAGCAATGGACAACAAGTGATGTAATACAAAATAACTTCAGGCGAGAACGGTGAAGCAATAAATCTGTGCAGCAGGACAAAAGATATGATCTCATTTTTTTATACAAACCGAGTTCGGAATTGCTAAGTTTGACACCTTTCTGGTTAATTAGTAGGAGATATTAGGAGATATCATGAAGACCTTGCTGTGTTTTGCTACCCGGGAGTCCACGATCAATTTCACTGGAGGTATTGGAATTTTCAATTCAGGCTAGCTAGCGTGTTGGTCTAGCACATGCCTAAGAAAGTATCTGATGGAATAAGTGCTCAATCTCGCATGTGGCGATGCAATGTTGCATGCACTATCTTGTCCAACGGTAGATTGGACCGAAAGCTGAGTTCGAATTCTCCGGATGGCCGGACTAGTGTTGGTAATGAGCTCCGAGCATGCTGAACTAACGGTGCTACTGTAGCCTAGTAATCCTGAAGGACGCCGTTGACGTCAGATAATATCGCCGGCAAAACAGTTTCTAACCATAGTATGCTGTTTTTCAGGTAGCACGAGGCGTGATTCTGTATTTAATATAGATGCTACTATAGCCTTCATGTGCCAGGGTTCTGTAGACGACCAGATGGGCAGCTTGGCAGCCTTACAACTCGAGAATATATGAGCAAATAACAGCGTGTAATATTTACTGACTACGACGTCTCAATATGGTGGGGATAACATGCAATTCGTATGGAGCCGCCTATGGGGAACATCTGCATGCTAGCATGAACGGTGATCAGCACTGAAATGCCCTTGGGGTCGACTAAAGAAGGTAAACAAATAGTGTATTTAGCATATGTTTTGAAGATCATAGCACTACAAGTAAAGATGGACATTTCAATTGTCCATTCCAAAACTGAACATGTTGTGAGCTATGTTGCAAATCGGCAACGTTGGGCAGTATACTCTATTGGTACCTCAACATCAAAGTCGTCCGTCAAAATAAGCGACGGTTATATGAAGGACAAGGAAGCAGACGATTTGTAAATATTTCTTCCCCGCTTTGTCTACTCTATATCGCAATGCATCAATCAACGAGATACGAACTCCGAGCATGTTGTGCCTGCTCGAAATGGCTCTTGAGCGGAAATATTAACCATTTGTGCAGGCGAGGGTATGATATTGGAGCACACAAACAAGCCTCACGATTGCTAGATGAGCCTCAACCTTCCATAACGAGCGACGCCGAGCGATAACATAGGTGCATGTAATGACACCGCAGTAGCAGAGGATAGAGACTGTCGACTCACCATACCTACTCCTTTAGGGAAGACGCGCCTCCATCTCCTCATCGGCCGGCACTTTTTCTTGGCTTAATGATTCGCCATAACGATGCAAAGTGGTGTTGTACCGAGGGCCGTTTGGTTGGGTCCCCTGGTTACGGCGCCTCGTCGTGCCTGATATCGCCTCACATCACGCGCTACTCTATGCTTTGTCCTACTTTGGCGTCTAGACTTCCGATAACCAAATCTTGATAATCAACCCGACCAGGCTGGATCATTCATAGTGCTGGCTTCGGCCCGCATGCCGTCATTCTGTAGTGTGCTACCTTCTGAAAGCAGCTGGTGCCCACCACGGAAGCAGGGTATTCGAGAGCGGGTACAAGAATCGAGTCCCGGGGCCCCATCGAAATAAGGTCGTACGGCAGAATAACCTCTACCCAGTTTTATGCGAGCGGGCGTTGTGAGGAAGAATAGCGAGCGCAGGCAGGCAGGCAGGCAGGCGGAGAGGCAGGTGGGTGGAGAAGCTTGGGGGGATCACGGAATTTCACAAGGCCGTTTTGTGCGGTCAAGCGGCAAACCCGTGGTGATGGTTATGGTGGATTGGGGATTGACAGGGGAAGGAGAAGCCGATCGCCTTTGCCTCCGCTCCTGCTGGCACAGTTGCACTATGGCAAGTGAGTGATTAGATAATTGCCACGCTGAATTCCGATCTTGGCAAAACCCAGTACCTGAATTCTAGCCAAGGAAACCAGTCTCTGTCATGCGAACCATCCACCAGCTTCCCCCAACATCTAACCGTCTTCTCGAAAGGCTGCCACTCCAAAAACAGCCACTGTGCTTGCAGCTGCGTGCTCTTCTCGTCACCAGGCGTCTGTCTCGGTGTTAATGCCAAGGTGCCGAACAGCGGCGTATCGGAAGCGCAAGGCGGCCGATGCTGGGCTGTGTGGGGCGGACCCTTTCAGTAAGCATGGGTATGGGTATGAATAAGCTTGAAGGTCCGGAGGTTAATCGGCAAATAGGAGTGCGCAGCTGGCCTGAAAAGGCGGGGGCGTCTTTGCCCCGGCATTTCTTGACTCTGTCATCCCACTCCAAAGGAGGTTGAAGGAGCTTGCTGAGTGCGAGCCCCGGACCGCATCCCGGACCGCATCCCGGATCCGGCAGGTCTGGGGGTGGCTCCCGACAGCAAGGCTCACAAGACTGACCCTTTGGAGACGCTGGAACGGGATAATTGGCTCACCATCTCCAAGACCCAGAGGGCCTTTTGACACGGCATTTTGGGGTCATGCCTAACAAAATGGACACTAGGTTGCTATTCCCCTGAGCTACACAGCACCGTGGGGACAAAGTCTCCCCTCCCCGCCTTCTTGGCAATGAGGAGAAGCCCAGAAGCCCGCGAAGAAGCTCCATCGGAGTACGACGTTGATGTCTATCTAGGCCCGACACAGAAGTTGCTCACAGAAGGAGATCAAGAGAGGGCAGGCATGGAAAACACCAACACCTACGGCTCACAGTTTGGATGCGGCGACAGTCTACAGATAGACGAGACGGCTGACCCGAGGACAATGAGACACAATGGCCTTGTTGAACGTGGTTTCCGTGTCAGGTTGTGACGATGAAGAATTGGCCTGGCTGTTCCATCGAACTTTGCCCCGAGACACGGTCACGCCAGCGTCCACAAAAGTGTGTCGCCACTCCGGCTTCCGTTATGGCTTACTGGCCTGGCGCTTATCAGTCAAGCCATGGCGCACGAGTACCGGTAGGCGTTGGGCTCCGTCGTTGGCGGCTTCACCTAGGGCTGATCTGGCATCTGTACCTGATTGTGGTGTATCACTGGTGGAAAAGGCTGGCCAAGTCTGGATCTCTTGCGTGCTTTGACTGGACAGCCGAGTTAGCGTGCAGGTGCCGGAAATTGCAGGTCGATTCATCACGAGACGGGAGAGCCAATACAGAAGTGCCTTTGAGTGAACTCCAGGCTTCCTAAAAGGTTCCTCTGCCAAACACCTTCCCTTTTCTTAGCTTCCCCACGCGCCAAAGCCCCATGTTTGCTCTTAGTGCCCTTGTGCCGGTGCCAGTGGGTCTGGAGGAGGCGACCGAGGAGGCACCATCGCGGCTCTAGCACGGCTCCATCGCTACTCCATCGCTACTCCATCACTGCGCCATCATGCGTATGCCGGTCAACACAGTCAGAAAGGGAAGTTGGTCATGGCTCTCTATCTTGTGCCATCACGGATACCTATTCGATCCATCTCCATGTCATGAGCGAAAAGAACTATAAAAAGGCCACCGGCTCTCCTCGATGAGAATGAAGGATCAGCCACCACAGCCCGACCAGCTCGCAACTCAACTACAGCTGTGCTTCTCACTTCACACATTTCAATCTCTGTCATCATGAAGTCTCTCATCCTCCTCGGCCTCACTGGCCTCGCTGCCAATGTGCAAGCTCACCCCCAGAGGCGTGATCCTCACTCTGCCGACCTCTCCAGGCGCGGCCTGGACCTCGAGAAGTTCCGTCTGCCTGAGATCTCCGACTACACCGTTTCTACTGTCGCCAAGGATGATGTCGAGATCCAGGCCATCGGCAAGCGCGCCACCTACGTCGAGACTGCTCAGGCGCTCGCCAAGAAGGTCTTGCCTGATTCCGAGTTCCGCGTTGTTGGAGACCACTACGTCGATGTTGATGGAATTGCCCACGTCAACCTTAAGCAGACTGTTCACGGCATTGACATTGACAATGCCGATTTCAACGTCAACGTAAGATACCTTCATCTCATTCAAATTAATGAACACCCGATTAACATTTTGTAATCCAGATTGGACGTGATGGCAAGGTCTTCTCTTACGGCAACAGCTTTTACACTGGCAAGATCCCCGCCCAGAGCCCCTTGAAGAAGCGTGCCTTCTCCGACCCCGTTGTCGCCCTGAAGGGTGCCGTTGAAACCCTGGGCCTCCCAGTCAAGACTGCTCAGATCACCGCCAAGCCTAAGGAGGGCACCGAGAAGTACACCCTGAAGGATGCCAAGGGTACCGTCAGCGACCCTGAAGCCCGCCTTGTCTATCTTACCAAGGCCGATGGCAAGCTCGTCCTGACCTGGAGAGTGGAGACTGATGTCGATTCAAACTGGCTGCTCACTTATGTTGATGCTGCCAACACCAAGCAGGTCCACGGAGTCGTCGACTACGTCTCCGACCTTGCTACTCTCGAGGTTTACCCCTGGGGTATCAACGACCCTACTGAGGGCCAACGCACTGTTGTCGAGGATCCCTGGACCATTGAGACTTCTGCCTTCACCTGGTTCGGTGATGGTGCCTCCAACTACACCACCACCCGCGGCAACAATGGTATTGCCCAGGTCAACCCCACTGGCGGCAGCGCTTATCTCAACAACTACCGCCCCAACAGCCCCGAGCGCAAGTTCGAGTACAAGTACTCCACTGAGCTGACCAAGAAGGAGGACTACTGGGATGCCTCCATTACCCAGCTCTACTACACCGCCAACAAGTATCACGACCTGCTCTACACTCTCGGATTCAATGAGCCTGCCGGTAACTTCCAGACCAACAACAACGGCAAGGGCGGTGCTGGTAATGACTTTGTCATCCTCAACGCCCAAGACGGCTCTGGCACCAACAACGCCAACTTTGCTACCCCTGCTGATGGTAGCCCCGGCCGCATGAGAATGTACATGTGGAACAAGTCCACCCCCAACCGCGACTGCTCCTTCGAGGCCGGTGTCGTCATCCACGAGTACTCCCACGGACGTAAGTATCCTCATCTCGAGTCCTTGACTCGCTGTTACTTTCTACATAAAGGTCATTGTGCTAATTTCATCCTTAATAGTGTCCAACCGTCTCACTGGTGGCCCCGCCAACGCTGGCTGCCTTTCTGGTCTTGAGTCTGGTGGTATGGGTGAGGGCTGGGGTGACTTCATGGCCACTGCTATCCGCCTCAAGAAGGATGATACCCGTGCCACCGACTACCCCATGGGATCTTGGGTCTTCAATGATGCCAAGGGTATCCGTGCTTACCCCTACTCCACCAGCCTGACCACCAACCCTCTTACCTACAAGGCTACCGACAAGCAGTCTGGTGTCCACGCCATTGGCACAATCTGGTGCTCCACCCTCTACGAGGTCCTCTGGAACCTTATTGACAAGCACGGCAAGAACGACGCCGAGCTCCCTACCTTCGATGCCGAGGGTGTCCCCACTGACGGAAAGTACCTGGCCATGAAGCTTGTCGTCAGCGGCATGGCTCTCCAGCCTTGCAACCCTACCTTCATCTCTGCCCGTGATGCCATCCTCGATGCCGACAAGTCTCTTACCGGCGGCAAGAACCAGTGCGAGTTGTGGAAGGGCTTTGCCAAGCGTGGACTGGGTGAGAAGGCCAAGTACAGCTCCAGCTCCCGTACCGAGGACTTCACTGTCCCCGCTACTGCTTGCTAAAGGATATAAGATTCGGGTGTTTTGGATATGATGAAGAACGATGATGAAGATGCATGAGCGAGAGCGTTGATTTTTGAAGCTGGATATTTGTTTATGTGTTTGCTTCTCAAGGGACCAAAATGGACATACCTACTTTCTTACTAGTATATAGCGAAAGTGGTCCGAGATTTGTATATATACACAAGCACAATGAAGTTACATTTGATTATACATTGAAAAGTTCCTACATGAATGATTAAATGAACGTGATCCCCTGATATGAATAATCAATACTTGTGTGTGTTTTGGTGCAGTATTGTTTAGCATGCATCTAGCAGGACCATGTCAATACCTATAATTTTGATTGGCCGTATAATAATACAGGAGGGCCATACTGTCTCTCTACCTTTGCAGCCTTTGCAACGCATATATCAAGCATGTTGGGGTGCACTGATTACTTGGAATTGCCTGAGTGAGAAAGTACCATGAGGAACAAATTTCTGGCCATAATTTCATTTCTTTCGGTATTTTAAACTAAAACGTAAAAAGTCTTTGGAGTTTTCTTTTTATATATATTTTATTTATTTCGCTTTGGCCTGTGTTGCCTTTGACTTGAGTTTAAACTTGCCAAACAGTCTGGCCAACTTGTCCTTGATGGCTGGTTTCGGCCCCTCATTCACACCAACCATACGGCGCACTAGCATGTTGTACAGCCCGCCAAAGGCTAACGCAATGGTGGTGGACGTGAAGATGATGACGTTGTAGGGCATGCTGAAATCTGGTGTTGGCAGGTACAGCAGTAGACTGGTGGTGCGGATGCTCATGACCCTGGGTTGTAGGGTGGTGATGACGGCGGCGGCGACGTCGAAGCCCCGGTTGGCGTCGGGTGGGTACTCGGTGTATCGTAGGATGGCCTTTTCAAAGTCGTAGGTAAGGAAGACGGTGCAGCGTGGGGGGATTACGAGCCGTAGTTCGAGCTGGGTTCCCCGGGCGCGGTCCAGCGCTGGGCGGTAGTAGATATCCTTGATGATCTCGGATGAGGAGTTGGTGCTAGGTGAGGAGGAGGAAATGCGGGTCGACAGGGTGTGCAAAAATATGCGCATGAACCAGGGCAGAGACTCCATGTAGACGAACTCGACTTCCTCGTCGCCGGGGTTTGTCAGGATAGCTTGAACACCGCCATGCTCCTGGCCGTAACCCGTGAAACTGCGCTCAGCGTAGAGCACTGGCGTCTCAGGCTTGACGATATCCGGTAGCGGCTCCTGACCTTCAGGTAGCAAGTCGGGCTTGGTGAGAACAAGCGTAAACTCGCGGTCTTCTTCAACGTGATAACAGCGCAGGTTATCATTGTCCTCGTACTTGATTTCGTGCGAGCCTTCTGTGGAGAAGAGAGAGCGTGACCCTGGGATATGGAGACACACGGGGGGGATGTTGGGATCAGTCAGGGGGCAATTGCCCTTCATCGTGCGGCCGAAGATCTGTGACATGGTCCAGTCCTGCGCCCTGAGGTGGTCTGCAGGATAGCAGGTGTCATCGTCATTGTAAGGCTTGGATGTATCACAGATGAGTTCATGATTTGGAGGTGGTCGTGGGATTGGGTTGTCTTGATTTTTGGTGGGTTGGTTAGCTATCGTCTTTGTATATGATGCTGGTGCGAGTGTGCATCTGGGTATGAAAGATTTTTTGTAACTTACCGTGGGGTCGTTTGGACCGATCAACATCGAGTACCATGTCGATAGTTTCTTCCATCTGAAGCACACAGTTGCTCTCGCTCGAACAGACAGGCCGCACGTCGATTGCCATGCTCTGAAAGGACGCATCGAAGAGCTTGTGGCCATCGAGCAAGCTAGCAATACCAGCCTTCCCCTTACAAGGCAACAGTTTAAGGAACGGGGTCAAGTTCTCTGTGCAGACCACTTCGTGGGGCAGAACTCCATGCAGCAGCCTCGTGTTTGCCAGCGTGGTGTTTGGATGGTCCCCCTCAGGCTGGAACGACACCATCGGTCGAATTGTTCTCGTCTCATCAATGAAATTGAGACTCGCGCAGAACAACCCAGACAGAGCATTCGTCAACGTCAGCCACTTCTCGCTGGCCTCCTCGTCCGTCTTCGCATCCAACCATGCCCAGAGCTCGACGCCCGTGCCACCCTCTCTTTTACCATCCCATGGTCGTGTGCCCCAGCCCTCTGCGTCCCATCGCCCCAGTGTGAATCTCAGATGCAGCTCGCGCGTACCTGCATGCTGTAGAATCTGTCCCAGCGAGCGCGGGAACAGCCGGAAGTTGTGCGCCTCGAAGTCTTCAAAGGAGGTGTTGGCCCGGAAGTTGAAGCTTGCGAGCAGAGCGGACTGTGGGAGAGGGCGCAAGTTGAGCTGTTCGTGGTAGTCGGCTGCTGAGACCAAAGACCCGGAGACGAGCAGAAGCAGTGTTGATAGAAATCGCCGCATGTTTACTGTCGGGGATTATTATAAGTGAGTTTGGTGTCGAGCCGCTGGCGCGAATCGAATCGAGGCGAGATTTCACATCCCACCTTTTGGGTCGCCAGATTGAGGGAGGGAAGCTTGGAGGGTCAATTATGCGGCAACGGTTAATACGCCTCCTCCCCAGTAGTCAGTAGTGGGCAACGTGGAGCTTTGGTACGGAGTACAGGGACTGAAAACCCCCTGGGGCGGGCGGTCTGAGCCGGCAGAAGTCCACTGCTAGAGTCTTCAACCAGGCACCACTCCACTGTAAACCCGACCGACCGCCAACAATCGGCCTTTCGGCTGCACGCCCCGCCGACAGCCAGCTTCATCATCGGACGCTACAACGAAAAATAAAGTCATTCCATCCCACTTGAAGCAATCAAGCCCATCGCCAAAACATCCCAAAAACCCACCACCAAATCCATCCACTCTTCTCGCCAGCACGAACTTAAAATCCAAGCATTCACCCCAGCGCGCATTGCGATTTGCAAAAAACTGAAACACACAAGCCATGGCCGCAGAACAGAGGAAGCTACTAGAGCAGCTCATGGGCGCGTCGGCGTCGTCGCGCGCCGCGCAGCTCTCCCTTACAGACCCCAAAGTGTGCCGTTCGTACATTGCTGGAACCTGTCCGCACGACCTCTTCACCAACACGAAGCAGGATATTGGCCCGTGTACGAAAGTGCACGCCGAGGGTTTGAAGGCAGAGTATGAGGGCCTGTCGGATCGCGAGAAGCACAAGTATGGCTTTGAGTACGACTATATGCGCGACCTGCAAAAGTACATCGATGAGTGTAACCGCAGGATAGACGCTGCACAGCGTCGGTTGGAGAAGACGCCGGATGAGATTCGCCAGACGAATGCTTTGGTAAGTTGTGAAATGTTCCCGTCTTGCCCTCTCAGTTCTTGGGGGGGACGTGTTGCTAACCAAGCCCGTGTTTCTATTTTGTGTAGCTCAAAAGCATGGCTGAGCTCTCATCATCCATCAGCAGCGGTCTTCTCGAAGTCGAAATCCTCGGCTCCATGTCTGAAGTCTCCCGAGCCCAAGACGAACTCTTCCGCGTCCGACAGGTCGCCCAGACCAAGACCGAGCGCGAGAAGGAACTCAAGGCTCTCTCCGACACATCCGGCCCCTCAGGACACCAGAAACTCCAGGTCTGCGACGTTTGCGGCGCCTACCTCAGCAGGCTTGACAACGACCGACGTCTGGCTGATCATTTTTACGGAAAGATGCACTTGGGGTACGCACAGATGCGTAAGACCTATGACGCTTTCCCCAAGGAGATGAAGGGCAGGTCACGCGCGCCCATGGATGATGATGGGATGGGAGGCGGTGGACCCAGAGGGCCAAGGGGTCCTGGAGGCTACCGGGGCGGCAGGGGAGGTAGAGGTTATCGCGGTGGGTGGTAAAAGAGCCGTCTCTGGAAGTGCGGTTTTGATACCCTTTAGCTTCTTCCCGTCTTGTCTTTTGCATGGCAGCTTGGCGTCTGGCATTTGGTGTAAGTTTATGTATTTTAAAAAATGGTTTAGATTGGTAGCAAGGACATTTTGGTTAGGATAAAAGAATAGATCCTCAAAGATTGTGGATTGGCTTGAACACAAAGTATGCTGTGATTATTTTCTACCGCTTATTCTCTACAAGCATTCTAACGCTTGGTTGCAGTATCATTGATCCAAAAAACCGACCCAGTTCATATCCAAACCCTTTCCCCCTCCATTTTGATACTCCCGCTTCATTGCCATCTAACTGTTTTGTATTTTAACCCATTTCCGGCAAATGGACCTGCTAGTTGTAATTCGCCCTGATTGTCCATATTTAGGAGAGCTCGGCCATTTCGTCACCCCATTCTCCAGCTACCGGAGCCGGCAATGGTAAAGGAACAGGCGCTGCCACAGCGGCCGCCATGGTCTTCTTCATCGAGACATCGACCCTGGGGCTAGGGTCTGCGGCCTTTTTGGCCCCGTCTGAGGGCAAAGCAGGGAACTCATCAGCGGTCGGGGGTTTGGCTGGAGTTGTCCTTGATACGGGTTCACCTGAGGATGGTCCATCATAACCTCCAGGTCCACCCCCACGACCTCTGTTGCCGCCACGGCCCCGGCCACGTCCTCTACCACGATGGCGATCGTCGAGGAATCGGTCGACGTCCAATTCCTCACCCTCTTTTGAATATCGGCTTCCTGCAAGGCCACCGCCCCTGACCCCTCTGACCCCGCCATTGGCGCCACGGAAGCCTCGTCTCGCTTCTTCCTCAGCCAGAGCCTGTTTGCCTTCATCCCAACCCCCTTCCTTCAAGTTCATAGCCTTGAGCTTTCGCTCTCGGTTCTTGGCACGCTCGTCCTCCAACTTGCGGCGGTCCTCGTCATTGCGCCGTCTCTTCTCCGCGTCCTCTACTCGTCGCTTCCGAGCCTGCTCCATACCCCGCGCATATGCCTCGGCATGTTCCTTCTCGTCCTTTTCCGCCTTTTCAAACTTGCGCTCCTTCTCTGCAGACACAAGCTTCATCTTTTCCATTTTCGCGGACAGCTCTTCAGCGGTGAGCTTTTGACGTGGGTTGGCACCAGACTGTAAACGGAAATTGTCGCCATCAGGGCTGTTACCGCTGGCGGCTTCCTTGTTGGTAGCAGCTGGGCGGTTCTTTTCTCGAGGGCCAGTCGGAGCGTTTGGCGGAGGGGTGGCCGTGGGCTGAGAGACTGCTGGCGCTGGTGCTGGTGCTGGCGCTTGCTTGGGCGCCGGTTTAGGCGATGGCTTGTCCGCGAAACGAGAACTCGAGAGATTTTTGGGAGGAGGCAGGGAGCCAGATGCTGACTTGGCCTTTGCTTGTCCTGCGGGAGTGGAAGGCTTCTTCGCGGCTGGCGCAGGAGATTGAGTTGATCGCGGGGCAACAGGAACAGACGTCTGCGCTGGCTTAGATGTAGGCTCGGGTGTAGCTGCAGTTGAAGTTGCAGCTACTGGCGCAGGTGCAGCTTCAGGCTCCTGAGTCGTAATTGGTACGGGCGTGGGTTCGGGCGCGATGGTTTCGGCTTCTCTCACGACAGCAACGTCGGCATTAACAGGTTCAAAGTCATCGTAGAAGAGGTCGTCGTCGGTGCGGCCACCAAATTGGTCATCCATGGCAGGCTAAAGGTGTAGAGCTGTCGAACAAGCAAAAGCAAGAGTAGTAATGATGAAACGTGAAAAGACGCGGCTATAGAGAAATACTAGCGCTGGCTGGGTGGTTGAAGGAGTAAGAGGACGAGGCAAATGGAACTTTTTGTTGGTGGTGTTGGATGTTCAGTACAAGAGTTATTATGGTAGCAATTTAGAGTGCAACAACAAAGTACAATGCGCTAAAGTGTGGGTTCAGCCTGCCTGCCTGCCGCCACGCTGGGATGTGTAGTGGGGGTATTGACGGCATGATGATCTAGGAGGAACTGATGATGATGATACGTTCCTCAATTTTTTGCCCAGTTAACGCGAAGTTAAGAACTGAGAATTTAGACAAATACCGTCTTTTATTTATTCTTTTTCCTCGCCTAATTCGAATACTACCATCTCTTTCTTCAGTCTCCTCACCACAGCCTCCGTCAGCTCCCCCGCCGTGCCCACAAACTCAGCGCCGTATCTCTTACAGACAGCCTCGACGTTGCCTCGCTTTGTATAACCTTCGAGCGCGCATACAATGGCCCTCCCAGATCTCACACACAAGCCCAGTTCTAGCAGGCTTACTGGCGCTTGAGAGGCTCCGTGGAAAAACACGACGATAATGTCGGCGGCGTCCTGCATATCGAGTTCCCACTCAACCTGCTCTGCCCAGCGGCTATCTGACGAGTTCTCGGACCAGGTCGAGTCCCAGTCATTGCGCTGCGGGTTGAAGATGGCTACGGGGTGTTGGAGAAGTGTTTCGGTGAGTGAAAGTCGCCAGTCGGGCTCTCCTGTAGGGCTGGTGGTTCCTGCGAGGAAGATGGATTTTGGTAGGTTTGCTCTGATTGCTGGCCGAGCTGGGGCCATGATGACTTGTCCTCTTGACGAGGGCATTGCTAAATCTATGTCTCGGTTGCTTCCAAGTTCAGTGAAAAAGGGTTGTTCGTGTAGATTATGTGGTGTGTAGGAGGCTCAAGATTGCCCGATGGTAACCGTAATCATACTGAAGACGGTTGAAAACGTCTATGTTTGATGCGAAATGCCAGCATTATCCAGGAGAGGGAAAATCCGTAGACCTTGGTGGAAAACTCGGCCAAAAGCTTCAGCCAAATCTTTCAGCCAAATCTTTCGTTCTGCAAAGCATAGCCGACTGTATCAAACACACCTTTTCTTTCGTATTTCATTAAGGTATATCCAGCAGATTATTCACTATCTTGCGATATCTATTGAGCTTCTTCTACATGCTTTGATTGACTATCTGATCATCAGGGAGTGCGTTTCGGCAGATGGACCGCTGTTCTTCTTCCCGTCCCCCCTGTCTGTGGTGTTGTCCAGTGTCGGGGATTCGCCCGTTCTATTCTTGCCTCCTTCTTGCTTCGCCCAGATTCGGAACCATTGGTATCTACTGTGATCACAGATTTATCATTGGTTGCTTCGTGCCATTCTTCAAACGCCTTTTTGGTTGTCTCTTGTTATTAATTTTCACCAAGTTTGTTAAAGTGTTGTGCAAACACAGGCGCAAAGCCAACTCTTGTTTATTCCTCACATTCGACACTGAAGAATGCTTGAATTGATCACCATGATTGTTTGCCAGAAATATTGAGTGCTCTTTGTTTCTTTATTCCTAGGAGAGATGTTCAATTGTGTATCGTGTTTGTGGAGGTGTTAAAAGCCAGTACAAAGCTTTGGCACCAGCGAGGATGGTGTCAAACGCTACACTGAACTTCATCGACAACAGCTTTGTGTGGCTTGCTCAAACATGAGAGACTGTTTGAGAATTAAATCAAGAGAAATACCACAAGCGCTGAGTTGTCTTGAACAGATTGTTCTTTGAGAATTAGTTTACTATCAAGTGAACCGTTTACTTGTGCCTGTTCATGCTTGAACGCTCGATGACAGACCTATTACTTTCAAGACTCGCAAGACTCGAACAAAACTATAGCAAATTGTAGTGTACGATCAATGACCTATAGCTTTCAGGCTTTAGTGCAAATATAACAGAGCCCAGCGTTTGTATTGCGTTTTGTTCTGAACAGCCATGTGACTCCATGATCTGACAGCTGGCTGCCAGGCGAGTGTTCAAGTTTTCAGGAGAAACGTCTTTAGGCAAACGGTTTACCAGCTGCCATGAAGTTTAGTCCCATGTATAAAACCCCCAGCTGGCAGACTTCTTTCTCATACAAAACTCACCTTTCCCCTGATCTTCTATATAACCCACTCCTTCCTACTTGTTTGCAATTCTCCTGGACTTTACGACTACGTCTTAATTACTATACTACCTTCAAATAACATCACAACTGGTTCAATAAGCTACAGCAGCAATGGCTAAAGAAAACGAATTGAAGCCCTTCCAGAAAAAGGCCCTGGCAAAGGGGCGAACTCCTCTCCCAGACTCGGCCCCCGAAAAGCCAAAGGCCCCGAAAAGAACTCGAGCTCAGAAGCGCAAGGTATGTCAATGTGCACCAAGCCCAACTACAACCCCAACAGATGTCACTCGGAGTGTTACTGACGTTGACATACAGTGTGGCCTACAGGCCGATGGAAAACCCGTCCCAGTCCGCAAGGTCTGGCGGCAGGAGGACGTCAAGAAAGTGATCAAAGCAAGGGAAGACGGTATGACCTGGGAGGAGATACATGTAAGTATCCTGCTTTCCCCATCTCACTGTGTGGAACGGCATCAATGGTATCCAATCCTAACAATCGCCTTCTGCTCTAGCAATTGTTCCCAAACCGCTCATTAGAAGGAATAAAGCAAGTCTTTTGGAAACGAGATAAGCATGCTGCTTTTAAGACAGCAGAACTGCCGAAGAAGAAGGTGAAACTTACTTTACACAAGTCTAAACAGACAGCGCCTCGAATTGAAAACCCAGAGGAGAACGATGGGGACGACGAACAATCTTCGGGCAATGAAACAGATGACACTCTGTAGGCATTTTCTGAAAACAAAACACAGTCAAAATGATCCCCATTTCCATTAGAAATGTTCGGAAAATCCAGAACCAGACTTATTTTAAAAGTTGACGCGAAAGACGACAGGAATAAGGGTAGTTGTATTTGAGAGTCGGACAAACTTCGTCCATGGCACTTTCGTTCTTCGAAATACACCTTCAACCTAACGCGGAAAAGAAATTCTCTGACCGAATAATTCCGAATACTGCCGAGTCTAGACAGACGAAAGCCCTTTTCTTAACAGTTTTTCGATTGTTAAAACGCGTTGTACTTCTTTTATGGTTAGAATGCGAGAGAAGGAAACGAAACAGTCGTCATCGCGATTTCGGAAAGCGAACGAAGAAGGTGAATCAAGCACACTGGACGTCACCGCAAGTACTTGCTGATTTGGGTGGATGAATGATGGACCATGATCCCAAAATGTATAATAAACTTGCTTAAACTTGCTTTTCAATTTCTTTCATGTTATTATTGTCGAGAATATACCTGTTGCAAACTTTGCCACAACGCCATATACGGCTAACCATGCTCTGGTGACCAAGTACCTTGAATGCCGTCTTTACCAAAGAAAATATTGTAAACGGTAGGCAATGTGTTTAGCTCACCAAAAGCCTCTCAAACATAACAGCATGACATGGATAAAGTTGCTGCTCTGCTCACGCTTCCAGGGATGCCTCACTTCTCTGCCTATGGGGAACTGTTCTCTACTTCGTCACATCTTGCCTCGGCCAAAAAGAAAGCAAGTTTTGTTTCTCCAAACTCGAACCTAAAAAAATTTCATCCCCAAGTGCAAAGTCATCTGAACTTTGCATCCCAAAGGGCTGACACCTGGCACTCACTTGAGAAACCGACAAGAGCAAAACTGTACGAACGCTTCCAGCCTTTACCACGAAGATCTTTTTCATCTGATCTAACCAGTGATATCATCAACGAGCATTCCACACCTTTACAATTACTACTCTTTCAAGCATTCGCTCACGCGTTTTCTGGGTCTGGGCATTCGGGAACCTCGAGACCCTACCAGGCTGACTAGAGCCACGAGACGACGCATGGGTATACTGCATAACATGTCGAATATACCTACTTGATCGAGATCTGTTCCTTGTTATATGGGATTGAAACCATAAAGTCTGGTGTGGTGCTGATCAGGCGCGTGTGCCACGTCGCCTTTGCTGGAGATTTGAGGTTCTGTTGAGATACGAAATACCCATTTCTTGTGTTACAAAGTAACTCGAATGACCCTATGACAGAAGCGAATGATATAACAATCAGATTCTTTACAGGCAACAAGACAACTGATCCGATAATATTCTCGGTTTATATGTCAAGTCGTGCCCTCGGGACGAGAGAGGTGCGTCCACATTCAGGAACCCAGCCAACATAGGGTTACATAACCAGGGTATTCGTACTACACTCATAACACGTTTTAGAATCACGAGTACTAGTAATACAAGCTGTTTCTAGTCATTTGCGTCATCACTGGCCGTATCCTACTTAGGTTCCAGTGGGTGTCTGGGTGACAGCTTGGCTGCCTTCAGGCACGAAAGCGACGTTCTCGCTGTAGTCCAGACTTGTTGTTAATTGATACTTAACAGCCTCTAAAGTCATACGTATTGTCAATCCTTCATATTAGAACATGATAAGATGTTGAGTGCTGACTTTGCTTCTCTAGCTTCAAATACATATTTGCTCCCTAGCATTTGCCTGACCGTTTTCTAAAGACAAATCAAGACCAATAACAGCTTTCAAAAAGAAGCATTTAAGCTTCTTCAATACAGCTGTAGCTCGACCAATAACTGGCAATCGAAAGGCGTTCACAAGCCGTCCGGAAGGTGAGCTCCAGGGTCGTATCGATGCACCACATCACGAGCTAAGTCCAGCCACCTGAAGCTATCAAACGAACGCCCCAGCCAGCATCTCCATTCTGCCAACCAGTTGTATACCTGTTCACATGACAGTAGCCTATAAAAAATAACGGCAACAACGTGCGATGGAATGCAACGGGTTTTGGTTGGCGTGACCCCTGGTTCCTGGATCATGGATCGACCCCTCCCGCAGAACCCTACCCCTCAGCCACCCGCGATGACCCCCAACGTCATCACGAGTTTGGTCGGTTCCGGATTGGGAGTTGGACTGACTCGCTTCTCCGGTGCTATTTATACCGAGCTCCAGTGCCCAGATCATGTCCAGCTGCCAGGTTCAGAAAACGATCAACCAAACTGTACAACTTTCATCAATTTAAACTCAGACACCAAACTGCATATTCACAGTGGAAACGCCCTCTTGTGGTTCCATAGCTACCTACTTTGTGTATGTGTTTGCTACCAGAAAAGAACTGAATCATGCTTTGACTGACTGACCATACCGACTAGAACAACTCACCAAACTGCATTGGAATAGTGAACCTGCTAAAATGGCTGAACCCTCCGTGTTTCCCGAGGCCCTCCCGGACTGGAGCAACGTCAAAGTCATCCACCGCAACACACTTACTCCTCGCAGCAACTTTTACCTCTTCAACAATGAGGCAGATGCCTTGACCAGGGATGTGTCAAAGGCCAAGGCTCAGTGTCTCTCAGGCACATGGAAGTTCGACCTGTCCAAGTCTCCCTTCAATGGCCCCAAGGACTTTTATAAGAGAGACTACGACACGTCCAGCTTCAAGGATATCACCGTCCCTGGCATGTGGCAACTACAGGGGTTTGGCAAAGGTCCTCACTATACCAACATCAAGTACACTTGGCCAGTTGACCCCCCTCATGTTCCTTACCAAGAGAACGAGTGCGGCCGATACGTGGTCAAATTCTCTGTGCGCGACTCATTTGCCGACCACCAGCTACGTCTTCGTTTTGAGGGTGTGGACGCTGCCTTCAAGGTTTGGATCAATGGAACTGAGGTTGGCTACTCTCAAGGGTCCAGGAATCCCAGTGAATTCGACGTTTCAAAGTTGATTGAGGTCGGCTCTGAGAAGGAGAATGTCCTAGCTGTGGAAGTGTACCAGCGGTGTGATGGCAGCTACCTAGAAGACCAAGATGAGTGGTGGCTCAGTGGCATCTTTCGAGATGTGTACATCCACGCCTTCCCCAAGGTCCATCCACTGGACTTTCAAGTTACGACAGATCTCGACGCCAAATACGAGAATGCGACTTTGAAGATCAAGGTCGATGTGAGCGAGCCCTCGGACATCGAGGGGAAGCTCCTGGACGCTCAAGGGCACGTTGTTATCCAGAGTACCAAGAACTTCAAAGACTCAGACTCATTCCAACTGCTTGTTGAAAACCCACAGAAGTGGACTGCCGAGACACCTTATCTGTATACGGTGGTACTTAACATTTTGAGCGGGCAGAAATGTAGTCTGGTTCAAAAGATCGGATTCCGGGCCGTTGGCTTAGTAGACGGTGTCTTTTGTGTCAACGGAAACCCAATCAAGATTCGCGGTGTCAACAGGCACGAACATCATCCCGATCATGGGAGAGCTGTTCCATACGATTTTATGAGAAAGGACCTGCTTATCATGAAGCAGCACAACATCAACGCAATTCGCACCTCTCACCAGATCAACGATCCGCGAATGTACGACGTTGCGGATGAACTTGGGCTCTGGGTCATTGACGAAGCAGACTTGGAATGTCATGGATTTGGAGAAATTGGTAGCAATGATGCATCATCTTATACTTCGAATAACCCCGAGTGGAAAGAACAATACGTCGACAGAGCGAGACAAATGGTCGCACGCGACAAGAACCACGCCTGTATCATCATCTGGTCGCTTGGAAACGAGGCTTTTTACGGCCAAAACCACCAGGCCATGTACGATTGTATCAAGCAGATGGACCAGACACGCCTTGTCCACTATGAAGGTGATCAATCAGCCAAGTCTGCAGACATATTTAGTCGCATGTATCCGACACTCGAGTATGTCGAGAACTTCGCAAAGGAGCGCAACTGGACAAAGCCACTAGTCTTATGCGAGTTCCTCCATGCGATGGGCAACTCTGAGGGAAATGCCAAGGAGTACATTGACATTTTCTACAAGCACCCAAGACTTATGGGTGGCCTTGTGTGGGAATGGGCAAACCATGTAAGCTTTTTAATCCCCTAAATATTGACTATAAAATATCAGATGTTAGTAGTATGTAACGGAAAGTCTAATCAGGGGATATGATAGGGCCTTCGGACGAAGACGAAAGATGGCATCGAGTATATGGCATACGGCGGCGACTTTGGCGATGTCCCCAACGACTATAACTTTGTTATGGACGGGCTCTTGTTCTCAAACCACACTCCGAGTCCTAATATTGTTGAGTATGCCAAGTGCATTGAGCCTGTTCAGACGATGTCTCTTGATGGGAATAAGGTGACGGTCGTGAACCGATATGACATTGTTGGTTTGGAGCACTTGAGCTGCACTTGGGAGGTTGTGGCGGATGGTAAGATAATTGGCACTTCTACTGTTGCTTTACCACGAGGTGAGTGTTCTTTTTCAAGGAAATATCCAACATTGTCCCCCCCCCCCCCCTTTTTTTTTTTGGCAGATCAACATATCTTATCCTTTAGCTGTGTTCAAACTAAAATGTGGATAGACTAACCCGTTGTATGTCTAGGCATTAAACCACACACTGAAGCAGTATTGACCCTCGAAGGCTTCAATTCTGAATTGCTTCGTGATATCAAGGGGGAAGCATATTTGACTCTTCATTTCAGGATCAAAGAGTCGACAAACTGGGCGTCAGCTGGCCATCGGGTTGCTTTTGGTCAACTGCAACTGACCAAACCACAGCCCATCGCAGCATTCACTTCTATGGAAGAGGTAGCAAAACCCAAACTCTCACGGCCGGATGAAACACATTTATCTATTACTTCGGCCTCGGGAAGTTCAACCTGGGGCATCGACATTACTTCCGGCGCTCTAGTTAGTTGGAGGAGGGCCAACAACCCAGACGCTGAACTACTTACACAGCCCGTCACTATGGACTTTTACCGTGCTCTGACAGACAATGACCGCAGCGGTCATGGAAGACAGTGGGTTGATCAGCTTCTCCACATGACATCAGTGCATACCCGCCAGGTGAAATGGCAAGAAGTCGAAGACGGCGTCAAGGTCGAAGTCACATCGAGAATCGCCCCCCCAGCGCTCGCTTGGGGCGTCGATGTACTATTCACTTACACCTTCCGCGGCGACTCCCTCGCCCTCCACATTCACGGAAAGCCCAGCGGCCTCCGCCTCCCTGAGACATTTGCACGCATCGGGCTAACCCTCGGCGTAGACGGCATCGACGCCGCCCGCTGGTGGGGCCGTGGGCCGGGCCCCTCCTACAGAGACACCAAACAATCCCAAGCATTTGGCAACTGGGAATCTAAAATTGAGGATCTTTGGGTAGACTACGAGTTCCCCCAGGACGGGGTTAACAGAACCGATGTCCGCTGGGTAGAGTTTGTGGATAATACTGCGGCTAATAACAGAATCCTACGCGCTAGCTTTGGGGATCTTGAAGGCGCGAGCTTCTCGGCGATGCGTTATGCTACAAAGGATGTTGATCAGTGTACGCATCCGTATGAGCTGCATGCGAGAAAGCGTAAGGATACGGTTGTGAGGTTGGACTGGATGCATCACGGGATGGGGACGGCGTCGTGTGGGCCGTGGACGTTGCCGAAGTATCAACTCCGAACGGATCAGGAGTTTGATGTTGATCTACTTTTGGAGTAGAAGTGTGTGGAAAGGGGGGGGAAAGAGGATCTCCTTTGTGTTCTTTTGTGCGTGTGTTTGTGTGTTT
Organism: Zelopaecilomyces penicillatus; assembly: GCA_005765155.1. NCBI lineage: Eukaryota > Fungi > Ascomycota > Sordariomycetes > Hypocreales > Pseudodiploosporaceae > Zelopaecilomyces > Zelopaecilomyces penicillatus. Next base: position 722,244 of record VCCP01000006.1, read on the forward strand.
GTGTTTGTGTTTCGTTGTGTATGGGCTTGTTTATTTTTTTTGTATTCGGGGTGAATAATGGACATCTAATAGCCTCATCACTATCTTTACTAATTATTTGGATTTATCATCAAAACTATTTTCTGCTGTGTTATCCGTCTTCAAAAACTCTGATTTGATATGAGTATATAAAACCTCTGGGCATTCGAATGAGCTTTCTGGTTTAACACTGTAACTGATATTGATTGCCATGCATGCTGTTGATATTTGGTTTACATATCTGTCAAATACAATACAATACATCTTATCCGTTTATTTTATTTGAGCAGATATACTCTGATTCTGCCTGCATGCACACACACACACACAAGGTCAGAGTCTCAAACTCGAATACGAATACAACCCATACACCCATCGCTTCAGCTGCATTCTCCCCCCATACACAACATCTCCCATGTCATCCTCGACAGCCATCCCCAACCTCTCACATAAAACACACCGCCCATGGGAGAAAGGAAAAGCAAACGATCACCCCAACTTGGTCCAACGCGCACATGACCAACAGTGATGCAGTGTTTTGTGTACCTAGCCCTCGTGCTGAACCTCTCGCTACAAAGTACGTCACTGAATGTGCAACAGCCGTTCAACAATGGGGAGGCAGGAAGGGTCAACAGGCGAGCAAGCTCACATGTATTCCAACATGCCTCATCATTCGGCGGCCATCGAATAACTAGCCGAGAACTTCCCATTTCAGCTTGGTTGTGTTCGCTACGGTATGCCGTCTTTGGCATCATTCGAGCATGTCCAGCCGAGACTAGTAGTTAGTCTAATGGAGGCCGCGTGCCCTCAAAAAGGGGTATGAACGGATCTCTCTGCTCGGTTATATATGTGTAGATAGATTTCGTGTCTGTCCATCGTAATGACCAAGAGCATAACGGAAACTACACTTTACTCCAAGTTGAAGTCAACTAAAAACAAGAAAATCCTAGCGAGTAAGGAAGAAGAAGAAGAAGAAGAAGAAGAAAAAGAAAAATATGTGGACGCCGTTCTTCCTACGCTCTCTCATGAGCACGACGGCAGCGTCAAATGTTTACTTCACAATCACGGCCTACGCACCCGGTAACCCGCAGCTCGACGGCAAAATCATCAATGCCCGGGGGCGCAATTTCGTCATTGGGGCTGAAGTTCCAAGCACCTACTGCGCTTTGGATGACCCTCGTCAGTGCCCGGCTGGTGATGTCACACTCGTCAACGAAGACATGTCTCTCCTCGCGGTAGGCGGCAGATCATCCCTCCAACACAACCAAAACACTACCTATTCAACCTTGTACTAACATTAGTCTCTTCTCTTTATTTAGTCCGAAGTCCCAGGCGGCCAGTTCATCTTTGTGAGCCCCGACGGTTCCATCAGCTACCCGTCCGCTCACTCGGCCCTGCGACCCCCGGGTTCTCAGGTCGATGGTTTCTACGCATCTCAGATCCTCTCTAATCGTGGCCCTTCCACAACCATCCTTTCGTGGCAGTCGGTTAATGGCCCGGCTGGCTTATGGGCGTGTCCAGTATCGCCCAATATACCCATCTACAATCAAGCGTTTTTGAGAGCGGCCACAAGAACCTTCACTGGAGTTGGGTGTGTCTCGGTGGCAGGTATACGGATTCGTCCTGCTGGAGATGCCTTTGGCGCTTGGGAGTACACCTGATGAGGAGTTGGGACAACAGTCTGCTTGAAAGGCGTTTTGATGAGTATGTTTGCTATCAGGGGTAAACGGTGGGAATGTTGATAAGGAACCGACAGCCCCTCTAGCAGCTGTTCCAAAGGGTCCTCAGTACGTTTTCAACAGGGCAAATGCCTCTAGCTCAAGACATCAACGGCATTTTGTAGAGATTATTGCTTGAAATAAATCGTAGACTTTCCTTTGATTATCCTTCAAGCTTACATCAAGTACTTTCAGTCTGACGTCTTTGTTTTGTTCACTATGGTCAATCATTGCTGGGTTTACTTACGCCTACCTAGTGAAGTATCAGGAGCATGGAAGTGTATTATCACCCCCAAGCCATCTGCCAGCACATCTTCTAATCATGGATCTGTGGGATTTCCAACAGCCTTGCTAGGCTCAAGATCAGCCCGTCTACCAAACTTGGATTCATGTCAGTCACTAACTAATTTTCTTTATTTTATTCAACCCGACTGCACCGGCAAGCTCCGTCGGTAAAGCTGGCGCTATCGGCGCTCAAGGCGTTGGCAAAGCCGGTAAATACTAGATATTGGTGTTACAGGGAGGTTAGGGGGCTTGGAGGGGCCTGGAGGGGCCATGTCGCCGCCTATCGTCAAATCACAGCGCCTAAAGAGCCCCTCCAGGGTTCGTCCGTGGCCCCAATCCATGATCGATCCCGTGCGGTAATCCCACTCCTGGCCACCTCGCTTGCTCACCTCCATCATCAACCCATCAACAACCTACAGCTTACCTACAGGCCATGCACCCATATGTAATTGTTAGGTCATTGCATTAACTACACAAGCTCAGGGGCCGACAGCGGCTCCTCCACGTTCCCCCTTGCCCCCGGATCGCGCCGAGCACTGCAGGTCTGAGGCTGGCTGATATGCTGGGGCCATTATCGGCTTCAACTCTCTTCATTCAGCTCCGGCTTCCAGGAGAAGTGCAACCGTGCAGGGCCCCGTCACCGCCCGCCACTTTTCCACCATTTGCCAAGATCACCCGCTGTAATTAATCAACTCGTACAAACAAACGGGTTGGGGAAGATCTGTTGCCACGCCTCCCGATGGAGCTTAGCTAGTTCCGATATCTCACATGTACTCTGCGTTACTACAGGTTGAGTCACTTGGGGGCGACAAGAAGATTGAAGGGGCGGTGGTGGTGGTGGTGGTAGTGCGTGGGAGAAGTACAAAACAGACCAACTTCCCCAAGCTTGACATGACATGAACAGGATCTCGCATTTTTGTCTTTTGGTGAGAAGAAGGGCTGAAGAGCCTCGTACTTGAATCTTTTTCTCTGTCTTCTGATAGGGCCTTCCCCCGTGAATAACCTCAACCGAAGAAGCAGCACGTCGCTCATGCTGGTCGCTCATCGAACTGACCGAGAGGCGGCTGGTCTCCCGGGCCCATCATGCGGCTGGTGCACTAGGATTGCCGTGGTCGAGGAGCCACGGCAAGTAGAGCCTCCGCCTCAGTCCAACGAAGAGGGTAAGTTGTGATGATTATGGTGTATTTTCACTCATTTCTTCCTTTTTCATGTGGCTTTTCATCTGTGCTTTACTCCCTAATCTGTGGGTATCATCGACCAGCTTGAACTCAACTTGAATGTTGCTATTTCGAATCCGTCGTCGGCCTTGAGGGTCTCGCACTCATCGAACAACAAGTCGATGAAAGACGAACTGCTCCTTTGGAAATTTCATGATAAACAGTGCGGAATGCATCCTGGATCCGTGGCCTATTCCATCTCGGTTGTGTCTTGGAGAAACCTGAACGAGCAAGTCCACACTCGTCGTGAGAGACGAGTTTCTGAGGAACCCGAACCCAGTGATCGACGCGGGACACCGTGCAGGCGCTGGAACGGTTCTGTTAGTGGCAGTTTTAGTGGGCAGTCAGTGATTATAGTGGTCCCAGTGGTCCTAGTGGTCCCCTGAAACTGTCTGCGTGGTCCGTGACAGTGACAGCGCCGAAACCGCGCCAGCACGTCATCTTGAGAGGCGTCACCTCACCTCCTTGGGCCACCGTCAAGGCCACGGTCTGGTCGCTGGCTTTATTTTCCCTTCCGACTAACTTCTGCTACTCATTCGCAAAATCTTTCATTTTCTCTTATTGTTGGCATCATTGGCGTTTTAATCAGGGGCTCTCTTGCTTTGGTCAATTGCTTTCCCTTTCCCTGCCAGCCTTCAATGCTTCAGTTTGGCAAACTGGACCGCCACTATTTTGCCCCGCCGTCTTTGTTCCCGTGCTGATCACCACCTTCCTGACAGCTATCCAGCCAGCTTCGACATTCACCGCAACAGCCACGATGCCCTCGCTTGCAGCCGACACGGCCGCTGCTGCTACGCTCGTCCTCTCCTCCCCCGAGACCCCCGAATGCCCTGACAGCCAGCCAGAGCTGGTCCATAGCCTCAAGCATGGTAGCACTATTCTGGCCCTGGCTGTGAGCCCACAGCACGACTCCATCTATGCTGGCACCCAGGATGGCGAGATAGTAGTGTGGTCTCTAGCCACTTTCCACCAGATGCACCAGGTTCAAGCCCACAAACGAAGCGTTCTGTCCTTGTTCCTCTCTCCGGACGCCTCGTTACTCTTCTCCAGCGCTGGCGACGCCATCATCAACGTCTGGTGCCCCAAGACCCTCCGACGTCTTTACGAAATCTACGGAACACACGATGTCGGCGATATCTTCTGTACCGCTTACAGCTCCCAGCACGACACTCTCTACCTGGGAGCACAGAATGCTACGATACAATGGGCACGCTTGAGCGACCACGGTGCCAAGGTGCCACCCGACTCACAGAAGCATCCTGATCGGAGGAGCCATCGTTTCTTCGACTCAAAAGCTATTGGTGGCGGTAGCACACCCAGACGGAGCGAGGAGCGGTGGGGCTTGATACCTCGTGCCCATGCAGTCCTGGAAATGGACAGCGGCGCAATACGCAGCTTTGCACACAACGGCTACGTTTACTGCATGCTCATGGCCAAGGGCCCGACTGTAGAGGTAGATTCAGAAGATGATGTCTTGATTTCGGGAGGCGGCGACGGAACAATAAAGCTATGGAGCCTAGGCTCATCAGAGAGGCGAGCCAAGGATGAATCAGACCAAGACGGCATCCAAGAAATCATGACCCTTGGGACAGACGATGCTGAATCAGTACTATCGCTTGCCCTGGACGGCTCCTTCCTCTATGCCGGCAAGCTAGACGGAATTGTCGAGCTTTGGGATCTCGACACTGCACAGAGGTTAAGGGTCATCAAAGCGCAGGACCGTGACGTCATGTCCCTCCAAATGGGATGGGGATATCTCTGGACTGCCTCCTCCGATGGATGGGCTACAGTACGTTTCTCTGTGCCAGTTTCAGAAGAATCAGCTTCGACTAACACTGTTCCAGAAATACAACACTGCACATTATGGAAAATATCAACATGTATCCAGAAATGTCACTCAAAAATACCAGTGCTTAAGCAAATGGAAGGCTCATCAGGGCAAAATTCTGGCCTCTGCCTGTGCCACTTACAAAAACGAACAGTTTTACATCACTGGAGCTAACGATGAGGATATATCCATATGGCTTGTAAAGGGTGAAGCCGATCCCAAAACTGCCGCCGAAGATGAAACTGAAGATGTATTGCTCTCGACGTTGACCGACTTTGTTTCATACAAGACAGTTTCATCTCGACCTGAATTTGCCGAAGACTGCCGCAAGGGAGCTACGTTTCTTGGAGCGCTACTGAAGCGGCTAGGTGGCCATGTTGAGATGCTTAGCACAGAAAAGGACCATAACCCCGTTGTATACGCGAGGTTTTCTGGCAAGAAAGAGACAGCCAAACGGAAGCGAATTCTCTTCTACGGACACTATGACGTTGTGGCAGCCGACAACAAAAGTGGCAAATGGGCAACAGATCCATTCACGGTCAAGGGAACTAACGGCTTCCTCTATGGTCGTGGTATCAGTGATAATAAGGGTCCCATTATCTCAGCTCTTTATGCAGTTACCGACCTTATGGAGGCGCAGAAGTTGGAAAACGACGTCATTTTTCTGATCGAGGGCGAGGAAGAATTCGGTTCAAGGGGTTTTGAAGAGGCTGTGAAGAGGAACAAAGACTTGATCGGCCATATAGACTACATCTTGCTGGCCAACAGCTATTGGTTAGACGATGAAGTCCCGTGTCTCACATACGGACTGCGTGGAGTGTTGCACGCTACTGTTTGTGTCGATTCTGCCCGCCCCGATGCACACTCTGGTGTCGACGGTTCACATGTGATTGACGAACCACTATCAGACCTGACTTCGATCCTTTCCAGGCTCAAGGGCAGGGGAAACCAAGTCTTGATACCTGGGTTCTACGATGGAATTCCACCAGTTACTTCGGAAGAAGAAGCTCGATATGACGACATCGCATCTATTCTGGTGCGTCGTAGCACAGAGGCTGTTTCGGAGGAGAAGATCAAGCAGTCTCTTATGGCGCGGTGGCGGGAGCCTAACCTCACGATTCATCGATATAAAGTGTCCGGTCCTGAGGGCAGTCTCATCAGTAGCCATGCCAGCTCGCATATTAGCATGAGATTGGTGCCAGGGCAGGAAGTCGACAGTGTGGCAAGTGCTCTGACTGGATTTCTCAATCGCGAATTTGCCAGCCTTGATTCGCAGAACCGACTGAGCGTCAAGATTGACAACAAAGCTGAACCATGGCTGGGTGACCCGAAGAACGAAATCTTTCAAACACTGGGAAAAGCGATTGTCGAGGCTTGGCCAGACTGCTTCAAAGCCTCCTCATCATCATCCAGTGATAGCCAACGATCAAGCTCCAGCTCTAATGGCGGTAATGCCAGACGCCAGAGCTCTCCCGAAGCAACCTCTGCCAAACCAAAGGGGCCTCTTTATATCCGCGAGGGCGGGTCGATTCCTGCCATCCGATTCCTCGAAAAGGAATTCGGGGCGCCGGCTGCTCACCTACCCTGTGGACGTGCCAGCGATGCAGCGCATTTGATCAATGAAAGGATGAGTATTGTGAATCTAATCAAGGCGAGAGAGATTTTTGGCAAGGTTTTTTCTAGACTATGAGTGGGGCTGTCTTATTTGTAGAGTATTCTTCTTCTTTTTTTACGTGAGAAGGAATATGATCGTGATGGAAGTAAGAAGTGCATAAGCATTGAGCATGTTAGGGAATGAGCAAGATTTTGTACACGCATGTAATTCATAGGTGCTTGAATCAGTTAGATACCCCAATATGACGTTTCCTAGAATGTGAGTCGGGGCTAGGTTGTTATTATCCGTTGTCTATTAAACCATTTGTCTAGCAATTTTGCCTTTTCACAAAACTTTAGGATGGTGTTTAATAATGTTCCCAATACTAAGCAACCGTCTCGGCACTCATACATATACTCGCCTTTCATATTACCCTATATTTACATAGTCTTCCAGCATTAGTTTCTTTACATTTTTACTTGCCGCCATTCAGCGTTGATATTGGATGGTCAGCTGAAATCCATGGCATTACGATATTTGAGCGTCATAAGGTTGCAATGTCACTTCACTACGACACTGCAACGTCATGAGGAGTGAAACGTGGAGGGAAATATATGAAGTACAGAGGAGTAGTAGTATTTAGTACTTGGTAAAATGTGTCAGCCATCGCGGCTTGATGTCCTGAGTCTGTGGTATTTGTGGACGCAAGCCCCCCCCCCCAATCAGATGTCTAGAAAGGTACACAGAAGAGTAATGAGTTCCAGCAACTGACAAGTTATGCTGGTTCACGGCGCAGATTTCAGATTGGGGCGTCTGGAAGCCATCAGTTCTCAGCTTCATTAATAAACTCATGGGACGTCCGGAATGAGCTGCTAGTTTGTTATTCCACTCCCGTCGCTCCCGTAACCGCATTCCTCAGCCAATGATGTGCAATAGTTACTAGAAAATTGAGAGGCACAAGAATCTGCTAAAGATTAGTAGAACTGTGTTTATTACTGGGCTACATGGCCGGCACGACTTGAGTTTGACGATGACAGTACTGTTTTAGTTATAGAAAGCCATAGGTAGCTCGTACAATAGCTACATATAATTTAACGAGTGTCTGAATCTCTCGTAGATATGCACACAGAAAATAAGATTCTCAATCTTAGCTGCATACAACTACTTTAAAACTTCTCATATTTGTAACCCAACTTACCTTTCAACACATACACAACCCTCAAAATGACTGAAACCCTGCTTGTTATCGGTGCCAATGGCTATCTTGCACAGCATGTTATCCAACAGGCACTCTCCCAAGGGTGGAATGTCCTAGGCACCGTCCGATCTCAATCATCAGCCAACAAGGTCCTCGCAAACTTCCCCCAAGATGCCTCTTCTTCCAACAATCTGAACTTGGTCTGTATCCAGGACATCATCAAACCAGAGTATCTCGAACCAGCGTTTACCAAAACACCAATCACGGGGGTAATCAACACAGCTTCTCCGGCACTCCAGAAGAAGAACCCCAAAGATGTGAGAGCAGGGATAATAGACCCGGCTATCCAGAGCGGTGTGGCGATTCTAGAGGCGGCAGCTCGCTATGGTGGGAGTTCGTTGAAGCGTGTTGTGCATACGAGTTCTTTTGCAGCAATCTTGGATCTTTCCAAGGGCCTCGCGCCGGGAAAGACGTATTCTTCTAGCGATTGGAACCCAATAACGTATGAAGATGCTGTTACAGGCGGCGATGCAACTGCCTATGTCGGTTCTAAAGCACTTGCTGAAAAGGCCATGTGGAAATGGATGCAAGACCGCAAAACACCAACACCCCCCTTTGACCTCACTGTCATCAACCCTTCCGTCATCTTCGGTCCACAAGTCGGCCCCGTTGACCTTGATCACCTAAACGTATCGAGCCAAATTCTCTGGGAACTCGTCGAACCGTCGCACAACCCATCACCCTGGCACTCCTTCCACATGGGTGCGTACGTCGACGTACGTGATGTAGCTGCGGCGTTGCTCGCTGCTGTGAAAGTACCAGAGGCTGGTGGGGAGCGGGTTATAGTAGCGCAGCGGTGTCATTGGCAGTTTATAAGAGATGAGGCGAGGAGAATGGTGCCTGAATTGAGGGATCGGATTGAGCCAGGGGAGCCGGGGGTGTGGGAGGGTGTGGGGGATACGGTGTATGATGTGGATGGGAGTAAGGCGGAGAAGGTTCTTGGGGTAAGGTATAGGTCGCTGGGGGAGTGTTTGAAGGATTCGTATTTTCAGCTTTTGGAGGCTCAGAAACGGAGGCAGGCTGTGCTTTCGTAAGGTTGAGGGGGAGACATATTGGTGCATCTAAATGAGTTGATAACGAACGCTCGAAGGGAAATTGATAAATATCAAACCGTAAGAGCCTTTCGCCTTTTATTGTAATTATATATCATATATGGTAGTATGCTTGATACAAACTCCATCTGCCCTCTTTAATACTCAACATCATCTTGAATATTATCAATATCATTGTCCAAACTTCTACTCAAACGTAACCTTAATCACCTGAATATGGTTGTTATTCGTATACGCAATCGTCAACGTCTTACCCGTCTCATCCAAGTAAGGATATGCCACTCCCGCGTACACAAACCCTCCGTCAATTGGGTCCGCTGTAAACACTTCTTTATCCGCTGACCATGGACCCTCGGGTTTCGGTGCCGTTCTTAATGCTACATTAGGGCCATCTATTCAATTATAGGGTTAGTAAGATGGGATGAGATGAACAATGTACACAAGAGAGTAGGTGAGAGCAAGAAGATAGGGGAAGAATGAAAAGGAATATGACAAAACGTACTCAAATGTACATAGATGTAACAGTTGAAATAGTTACTATACACAATCTGGCCCTGGCCAACCCCCCACATCACAGCCGTCTCCGGCGTATGTCTCCTCAAAACCTCCCTTTTCCATCCTTGCCCACGGCCCCACCAGTACTCATACTTATCCAAGTCAAACGCATCCCGAGCTTTGACACGCGCCTGGTACACATACAGGTTCTGCGGCCATGTCGTCACAGACTTGGGCGGGTTGCCAAACACGTAGATGTAGTCGCTGTGGACGTCTCGGTACGCGGCTACGTCGCCGTATTTGGCTGTGTGTGAAGTGTCCCACCACCGGCCGTGGTGGCCGAGGCGCTCGGTGACGGTGGGAACGCCGTTGATGACACGGACCCGGGCGACGCCGGCGTGGGTGTAATCCTCGTCGTTGTTTTGTGAGTAGATTGTGTTAGTGCATTATTGTTCGTAGCTATGATGACGATGATGATATGGTCGTCATCTCCTTGAACTCTCTTTCAAAAACATCACCAACTCTGTCTCTGAACTCTTAAATTAAGTGAGCTCATCATAGTACTCACAATCAAGAAATACACAGCAGCGGTAGCAGACTCATAGTCAGTCTCAACAAGACTCGTCCCCCCAAAGCCAAACGTATGCGTCTCCCCCCAATCTTCATTATGCGGAATAAACTGCTTCTGATGCCGCACTGGATGATCCTCATTGAGGTTCAAGTCATGAACTACCAGTGGATCATCCGTCAACGCCGAAACAGAGTCCCGCACCATGCCGTGGAAGTCGCTTGTCGTGATATGATCCGGATCACTCACCCCCGGAGGCCCCCAGAGCGTATCTCCGTAAACGGCATACCATTTCCCCTGAATGTGGCCTGCGAAGCCCAGATCGCGCCGACTGCAGCTGTTGCTGGCCTTTTGCTCGCCCAGGTACTCGACTGAGAAGTTGCCGATTGGGTTTGTTCCTTCAGGTTGAGTGTTGTCGATGCCTGTGTCTGTTTCTGTGTCTGGCCCTTCATTTTTTGAGCTGCTGCTGTTGTTTGGCTGTTGACTGGCTTCTTCTGTGTTTGTTGACTTGTCCGCATCACTTTTGATGATGTCATTCATGAACTTTCTGAGTCCCATGATGGCTGCTGCTCGGCCTCCTCCTGGAAGAAGTACAAATTGTATGTAATTTGAGCTAAAAGAAAGTTACATTGAATAGCTAAATTGCAAATCATCTAGGATTTTCGGTCTGTATCTTCTTGGTGGTCGGTTACTCGGTAACAATCTGTGTCTTGGTTGCGGGGAATTCAACTGATCTTGTCACAAAAAGAAGCAAAATGTAACATGTCAGCTCGCAGATCCCTCTCAGTACTACGCCGAGCGTTATGAAACATGACTATTACTACTCATTCTCTACTGCACGAAAATATCCCGCTTTGTGTATGTAGCAAAGAAAAAGAGCCTTGTTGTAGGTATGAAGCAAAAGCCTGTGGTATAATTGCCCAAGGCACATGCTAATAACTACAGACGCCTCAAACCAGCTTCAACTGTCTGTACATGGGTAAAAAGAGCGCAGGTTATGGTTTGTTCTCTTGAGAATATATATGTTTTAATGTGGCCATTTACATATAAGATTCAAAGGATAATGCAGTTACACTACTTTTAGGCAACGTGAATCTTTCTAACCCTAAGCATCAAGGTGTATGAGATCATATGCATCATGATCCAACATCGGGTTAAAGCGGGCTTAAAGCTTCCCCCCCCCCCCCTCTCCGATCTCGGCAGGTGGGGGGGGTTCTCCTCCAACTTGAACAGGGGCGGGGGCCGAAGTGCGCTGCCGGCGACAGCATGCTGTGGCGGAGGAACAAGCTGTGCCCGACCTCGCTCTGCCATATATCTTGTCCAATTCATTCTTCAATTCCCTGTTCAATTCCTTTTCCAACTTCCAATTTCCATTCCTACGAGCTTCCTCATTGCTTATTTTTGAAACATTTCTGCTTAATAGTTAGGACGACGCATTACAATCATGGCGGAACACAACATTGTTGTTTTTGCGGGCGACCACTGCGGTCCAGAGGTACCCAACTATCCTGAGCTCTCTCCCCCTTGACTCTGGATAGACAGAAGCTGACTTTGGTTATTTGACAGGTTATTTCTGAGGCAATCAAAGTACGAGTTTGGTATTTGCGATCTGCAGTTGAGCACGCCTAACACAAGATTCAGGTTATTAGGACAGTCGAGAAGCTGAGCCCAAATGCTGGCAAATTCAATCTGCAGGACCATCTGCTCGGAGGGGTAAGTTACCCCCCGCCGTTGGATCACACTGGCCCAAAGACATATATAAGATAAATGCGTTGTTAACCTTAGTGTTTCTCTTCAGTGCTCCATCGACAAAACCGGGTCTCCCCTCACAGACGAGGCCCTCGCTGCCGCCAAAGCTGCTGATGCCGTGCTCCTCGGCGCCATCGGCGGCCCCGAATGGGGCACCGGCGCCGTCCGTCCGGAGCAGGGCCTCCTGAGGCTACGCAGTGAGATGTGCGCCTATGGAAACCTGCGTCCCTGCTTCTTTGCCTCCGACGCTCTCGTCGAGTCCTCTCCTCTAAAGGCGTCCGTCTGCCGCGGCACCGACATGATGTTAGTCCGGGAGTTAACCTCAGGCCTGTATTTCGGAGAGCGAAAAGAGTACGATGGGGTTAATGCGTTCGACACTACTGTTTACACGAAACCAGAAATTGAGCGTATCGCGCGGCTGGGCGGCTACTTGGCCAGGATTAGGGGTGACTCGCGGGTCATCTCGCTGGACAAGGCGAACGTGCTGGCGACAAGCAGACTCTGGCGTACTGTGGTTGACGAGGTCTACAAAAACGAGTTCCCCGATCTGAAGGTCGAGCATCAACTTATTGACAGCGCGGCTATGATCATGGTCAAAAGCCCGACAAAGTTGAATGGCGTTTTATTAGCGCCAAACTTGGCAGGTGAGAGAGGTTTCTCATCTTACTTGAAGGCGGTTTCGCTAACGACCTGTCAGGGGATATTCTCAGCGACGAGGCGAGCGCCATAACTGGAAGCATAGGGCTCCTCCCGAGCGCGAGTCTTTGCGGGATTCCGGGCGGCCCTGGCTCTGCAGTGCCTTCTATCTGTGAACCGATTCATGGTGAGACTCCTATTATTCACCCAGGCCCTCATGCAGACATCAGTCACTGACACAGACAACAGGTAGCGCGCCAGATATATCAGGGAAAGGAATTGTCGTACGTCAAGACCCCGTTTCGGGCGAATTTTCTATCTATTTACCTCAAGTACAGAGCTAACATGAACACTAGAATCCCATTGGCACAATCCTTTCCGTGGCCATGATGTTCCGGTACTCTCTGAATCTCGGCAACGAGGCTAAAATCGTCGAGGACGCGGTCCGCGCTGCCATTGACGCCGGGCTAAGAACCAAGGACATGGGCGGCAGCACGAGTACCACAGAAGCAGGAGATGCCATCGTTGCTGAACTGGCCAAGATTCTCAAAACGTGAAATGTCTCATGCGAACAGGAGAATGGACAGAGAGGTTGAAGGGGGGAAATGGGGTTGAAAGATTTGAAGAAAATAACGACTGGCAAGCGTAATGAGTCGAGATATGAAGTGTTTGAGAAGAGCTTGGTTGACGCTAAGAAGTGTTGACAAAGCAAAAGGGGCCGACAAAAATCAGCTGCGAGGTTAATGTCTGTCTGAGAAATGACAAAGAGGGTTGAAAACAACTCAGAATTAAACATTATGCAGAAACATTGAAATGCGGAGGAGTGGTGGATATATAAAGCAACAAGATGGTTGGATTGGGTTGTTTTAGGCATTACACCCATTTCGATGGATATGTTCTTTAGCATTTAGCACTAGGAAAAGGGGAAGGAAAAAAAACACAAGTCATTATCACAGTTTGCGTCATTTGGGTCAGAGATGGCAAGGCTGATCATGACTGTGCCTTGAAGTAGTTATTCTATCATTCTATCGGGAAGTGACAGAACTCACCCTCGATAGATGACCCATATCTCAATCCAAGTGCTGGTACTCTATATCCTGTCCTCGATCGAAGAAAACAAGAGCCAAGGCACCATTTGGCCTCGCAATGCTCTGTTCAACAGCATTAGCTTCAGCTAGTCACTAATGCACATTGGTTACTATGTGGACTCGCCTAAAGACGTCAATCAGTGCTGTTATCAAGGATTGATTTAGTTTCCATCAGACTACTCCGAGTGAGAACCGATCAGGGAGACGGAAAGAAACAGTTCCAGACCAACACCCATACATACAATTAGGGGGCATCAAATTCGAGAATGGCACGGCTTTTTATAGGTGAGTCTTACTTTGACTCTTCATATCACACCTACTCTTAAATGGTGTCTGTTTCTGACTGGTGTGATTTCTGTAGAAGCAATGAGACGGAGTCAGTCTTGGGAAATGTAGTCCTTGCAGTTTCAGACCGGGACGGGAGGTCAGCGTCTGCGACCGCTCATACATTGAAGCATTGCGGGAATTGCACCCTAATAATTAATAAAATATTTTACGTTAAATGACAGATTTGGAGGGTCTATCGGAATCGACAAAACTGACCTTTCCAAGGTACCGCGACAGGGCACCGCTTGCGTATAACATCCCTACCACAAGACGACCTTCAACTTACCAGTACGCTACGGCATAACCTTGATCCTCACAGTACCATTCAGGCAGACTAGCCGCTCGTTTCGGTTCTCCAAAATAACATCTCGCTAGCTAATTGTCGAGTCCCGCAACAGACTTGGACGCCGATATGGGATAGTCACGGGTTTTCAAATACAGAAGCCGTACTTCTGTCAAGCAAAAACTACAAAGCCACCATGAAGATACTGCACACCTGAGCGGCCTTTGTTCTCTCAATAAAATGAGCCTCAGAGATAAAAATCACGATTGGCAATTCCATAGTCATAATATTAAAAATGATAGGCGGCAAAAATGCGTAATCTGGGAATCGAACCCAGGGCTCCCCGACGTTGCTCGGATGGCAACGGAGAATTTTACCACTAAACCAATTACGCTTTAGATGATTTGATGAAAGTGCGAGTGCATAATCGCTTCACATGCGCATGTGCGGATTAGCAAGCGCAATGGCATTAGTTGCAGTGCACGCTCTTTAGATAGATTGGCGATGAGAAATGAACCATAGATGATCTCTTCCCGCGTAGTGCGCGATCTTGTGTATATATAAGAAAAAGTGGTTATAGAGGAACTCTAGCTTTATAATAGCCGTGAGAGAATGATGGGTGTTATTATTGCATGTATTGGTAGCATTGGTGAATCACATAGAAATGCATTGTAGCAGCTGAAAATTATCCTCCAAGACAGCTCAATAGTAAAATGTCATTCTATATTTTTTAAAAACAAATCTTCATTAATTCAATCGGCCAGCTAGTCCCAATTGCCAAGGTCTCTATCATTCTTCCAAACGAGTTTTACTCCTCTTAACATCAACTCAATATCACCTTTCTGCGCTCAGGCAACGCCAAGCACCGTTTTCTCGCATACAGCCCCCAGCCCGGTCAGATTGTACACAATTATTAGCACAAACAGAGTAATTATAGAGAAACATAGATGCACACAATCCCCTCTTGTGTTTTGCAATTATTAAAACACGGAGTTTTTTCGGCATTTTTAGAGTGATCAGATGCACATTCACCAAGATTCTGGGGGATGTAAAGCTTGTGATAATACCACTACCAAGCCTGCCAACAGATACATACCGACGTATGAACAGCAGGACCCTGATACACAATCCCCGACAAAGTAGCATAATCCGGACCGGAACGCCGGAGTAGCTCCAGCTTATTTTCCACAGAAGCACGAGGTTTCCGCTGGCCCCCAGGGCTTGGCGAAACGGAATGAACCCATTTCCTGACAATATCCGGGGTCCCGGAGATCCGAGCCTACCATAGCGCGCGCGGGGGGTTTTATGCCTCGGCTCAAAATGATCTCCCATTAGAAATCCGCTGGTGGGATTGCGTGGGAAACCTTGATTGATGGGATGGGCGTGCGCGACACGGGTTTCACCGATTCACCGAACACACACTTGTGTCGCTAATCAACCTTTTCCTCCCACCCCCTGGGATGTTCAGAGGTTACATTGACGAAGGTACGTATTAAGACAAAACGGTGCGCAAAACATCGCACTCTCAATTGCCATCGTCTATTGCTTTTCTTTCATTCCAGAAGGGAAAACGGGAAAAAAAGGGGGGACCGGTTTAAGAAACAACAGAAACACGAGATGGCAGTGGAACAACACTCGGTTGGGCGTCTTGCCTCGATTGAGGAGGCATCTAGAGTTACCAAACTTGACGACAGGACATACTCTGTGAACCTGTCATCAAACTTCTGCATCGGCACAGGTATGTCATTATCTCTATTCACAGTGTTAACACACCCATTCCTATTTCCATTTCAAGAATACAAACCCAACGTCTCATCATTCAGAAGTTTACATATTCCCACTACTTGGGTTGTTCAATATCAATCGTCCTTCTTACTATCTTCTCATGATATTCTCCCACTTCCTGTTGTTATCTGCGCAACCTCAAGGACTTTCTGCAAGAGCACAGTCTAACTTTCAATGTTCCATTCCATTAAACTTATAAATGAGACCGACCATTGCTGACTTTACATCCGCTCTGCAGTCCCCAATGGCGGCTACGTCGCAACTTGCCTCCTCCGCGTGGCCGAGCAACACCTCACCCCCAAGGGCCAACCTGATACCTTGACAGCGCATTGGGAGTACTTTGACCGCACACAGGCTGGTCCCGCTGTCATAGTCGTCGAGGAGGTCAAACCCGGCCGGTCCATCTCCGTTCTACACGTCTCGCTCTACCAAGGCGCGCTGCTGTCCGTGGCGCCGTGGATATCATCAGCATCCTCTACTGGTGCTGGAGAAAAGTCCAAAAAGGTTGTCGCCGGGTACATCACCAACAGACTTCTCGACGCTGAGCAAGGCATCACACTCTCCACACAATGGACACTCCCTCACCCACCACCCCCCGTCACCGACATGACCAAGCTCCAACTAGACCAAGACCCGGACTGGTTCTCCCCTCAAGTACAATTCACAGTCCGCAACCGTCAATACAAGCATCTCGAATTCTTCGTGCCCCGAAAGCTCGGATACAACCCCGTCAGATCCTCCATGGACCTCTGGTGCCGCCACCTCAACGGCGAGCCCTTCACCCCCGCATCGCTCGCCTACCTCATCGACTCCTGCCAGGTCCTTCTCATCGAGTCCTACCGCCCCCCAAGCAGCAGCAGCAATGGCAACGACGACGCGACCGGACCTGACAGCAACGGCGGCTTCACTCATGACAGCCGCTTCTGGTATCCGACGCTGACTATGGACCTAGATGTCAAGAAGAAGCTGCCTCCTGGAGGTGTTCAGTGGTTGCGGCAGCGTGTTGAGAGTAAAATGATTGGCAGTGGGCGCTTCGACGTTGAAGTTTTGCTATTTGATGAGGACGGTGATTTGGTTGCGCTGAGCCATCAGGTTGCCATGATTGTAGACTTTGACAGGAACAAGAAAGGTCGTGATAAAGCCTCAGAAAAGCCCAAGATCTGAAAGAAACAGAGCATACAGCAAAGTTCCAACAAGCATATATATACACGACTAGAACAAGACTAATGATACCTTACTCCCTTTGACTCCTCGGCTTCACTTTCGTGTCTCCTCTTTCTAGTACACCATATTTCATCGGATGCTGTCATGGTGAGATCCCCCTCTTACTGTGGTAATGTATTAACTCCACATGCACCTATCCGCGCCAGCAACCCATCATCGCCTCATTCCATACCCTCCACAACCTAGGTACCATGCCTCATCTTGACCTTCTCACGAAGCCCGCTCACCACAGGCGCCACCACAAGCACAGAGCCGTCATCCACATATGCTGTCGTGCGCAGATCTCATCGAAACTCGTCTAGGTATAAGCGAGCGCCACTGTAGCACAAAAGGCGTCATCAGGCCTTTTGCGGATAAGTTTATGTTGGGGGACAAAAAACCATTGACGCAAGCTAATGAAGAACTGATCTAGTTAAAGCCATTGCAAGCCTAATGTGGTATTGAGAGCTGAATCAAAACAAGAGCTCGTGCAACAGCAAGGAAGTTTCCAAACATCGTGAACGCATAACCAAGCAAAAAAACGACAGAGACAACGAAGCAAAAACACCAAAAACCAGATCAGCCAACACCTTGACCGATACCCCAAACACCAGGTCCCACACGCCGTGCACCCACGATAATAACTTCAGCCTTTCCATGTACACTCAACAAACCATAACCTCCCGCTGGACTTCCAAGCGCCCTTCCACACAAATCTCTCGTCGGCCTGCTTAAAAAGGTTCTTCCAGTCATCCACCTCCCTCTCCCGTGAGTTGCACACCACCTTCATCAACACATCCATAGTACGCACACTCTTCTCTTCCACACGCGATACTCCGCCTGGTGCTGGTAACACGAAATCGTTGATGATGATTCTAGCACCAGGACGCAAGGCTGGAACCAGCGCTCGCAGAATCTCGACGGCGTACTTATCTGAAAACGCATGAAATACGTGTCGGAAAAAGTAGACGTCTGCTCTTGCTGTTTGCGGTTGAAAGAAGTCATGTGTTGTGAGTTTGACGCGCCCCGCAAGGTGATGCGGTACTTTGCCTGTCGTCACAGCAGTTCGCATTCCTGGTAAGTCCTGAACTATAAATGACAGAGAAGGGAACGCTTCGGCCAGTGCTATGGACACAAAACCCTCATTGCCGCCCATCTAGAAGCCAAAATGTCAACAAAGATACTCCTTGTTTGAATAGATGAAGAAAAGGTAGAAATCTGGCAGATAAAAACTCACATCAACAACTGTCGCTTTGCCTCGACTTGCCCAGGGATAACCACGAACGGTATGCGACAGGTCAAAGCCCTCACGACGACTATGGAACCTCATTGACAAGTCGTATCGTTTTGCTCGAGCTTCGTCTGCCTGTAGATGATCAAAAAACGAGCTCTTGTGGTTAAAAGTGATATTGACTCCCTGCGTGTGGTGTTAACAATCTCTGCTCTGCTGCTAGATATCTGACATTGAGTACATGTGTCCACGAATAAAACTTACTGTTTGGTTTGCTTCTTGCGACCCAGGCCATTTGCGCATAGCCGCAACAGTATTCGCAACAGGAACCAGGAGATCACTGGTATACATGGCTACCCAGCTAGCGAGGGTCTCATCTTCCAAGAGAAGCAGTGATGTCCGATTATGGGCGACATATCCTACTTGAGGCTCCTGAAATATGTTGTTGGTCATTGCAAGCCGAAGAAGCCGTCTTAGATCAAATGGATATATTGCAGTCCCCGTCAAGTCATGAACCTCGGCTGCAAGGTCCTCGTATGAAATCACTCCCTTCAAAGGCACTGCTTCGGCAATCTTGAACTCATATATGGCCTGTAGCGGTATATAGCTGACGCACTGTAATTGCAGAGAAAAAAATCATCTAATAGTAAGTCTCTTGCATGTACGAGCACCAAGAAGCTAGACTCACATCCCAGGCAAGATTTTTCAGACCCTCTCGCGGCCCTAATACTAGATCATGCAGCTCTTGGGTGAGGGCGACCACTTCTTGTCTGGCCTTGACAGCTTCCGCATCGGCGTCAGTGAAAGGGAAATCTGGCAGGCCCCCCGCCTGAAAAGAAGGGGCTGCAAGACCCTTGGCTCGAAGAGTGCTGGTGAGGATTCGCGTCTTTTCATCAATTGCTTTGGAAAGTGTGGTCAGTCTTTCGACCGATGCCTCAGGGGCCGGTTTCGTAAATGAGCTGCCCATGATCTATACAGCTCAGGATGCAATTGTTGGCAAAAACTGAATGAAAGCAAAGGTACTAAGTTGAGAAGGCAAGTTGTCTTTGTGTGAGTTCGAGGATGAAAAGGGTTCCCAAGGGTATCATATTAAGCAAACGGGAGGGATGCCTTAGCCCCCGCCCGTGTAACATGCTGGGCTTCTACTTCTTATTTATTTTGCCCCCATCCGACGCGTCCAACTTCCCGTAACGCCTTGACTGGCAGCACCAACTAGGTGACCTGACCTTTATTGCCCTGCATGCTGGTTTCACACGCAATGTTCCACAGTGATTCTGGGCATGGGCAACTGCCTCATTGGTTAATGCTCAAAAGTGGCGTGTAGACGAATCTGGTAAAGGGCGAGTGCGGGTCAACGTCAATGACATCGCCTTGGGGGTGGATGTATAAGTCTTGGGTAGTCTCCTCGGAGCAACATCACCACCAAATGAACCTCAAATCTCCCATCTCCGAATACAGCACGGTAGGTTGGTCGAACAGTAGTCATACTGAAGCCCGGGAATAGTGTGCATTCAAACCCGAAACAACCCGTGATGATTTCAAATCGCGTTCGCAAAAAAACCTTGCCTGGGTCAGAGCCCGTTCAAACCCCTCGGTCAATCTAAGGTGGTATAGCAGCCGAACACGATGCAGTTGGGGATATCATTCGTCGCCAGATATCAAATAGCCAGCTCCTCCCGTTGTAGTAGCAGTGGGCGCTGGTCAAGGATCCTGGCGACAATATTTTTCACCTTCTACTAACAAGAGCTGCATGCCAATGTGCGCCGGGTGGTTCAGGGCCAACATGCGTATCAACTAGAGCCAACAGCATTTTGTCGTCACACGATGGATCCGATGGTCTGGTGGTTGGTCATCTTTTGAACATTAACCGACAAGGTGGTAGTTGCTCGCTCCAATGGGTATTCACACCCAAGGAATGCGGGCGTGCCACATCGAAAGGCCCGCTTTCCGTTGGCGATTTGGATTTGGCGATGATGGACAAGTCAAGGTTGTCAGGAGTGAAGTTTTGACATGCGAAGACGAGAGAGGATGCGACTCTTTTGCTTCAGAAATGCAACGGATCCAGGCAGGAGAAACGGTCTTCAAAGTCCCCCTGTTGGTGGCGCACCGGCGGGCGCTAGGCAACGCTGATGGTCCTATGGTGTCTCTGTTTCCAAAGATCAGAGACATGGGAGGGTGGGAGAGGTGGCCGATGGATGCCGCACTATCGTCCAACTTCATCACTAGCATGAATCGACCACTATTGTCGTGATCCACGAGGGTGGTGTCCTCCAGTTGGATTGAAAGCAACAGTCTTGGTCCCCGAGATCCCGCCACACCCCGGCTCGGAGACATATGCTGTAATGGGACTGACTTTCCACGTTTGTTTCGTTGCATCGATCAGGTGGGGGCATGAAAGGTAAATCCGCCTCACGCTGCCCTATTCCGTCCGACCACCTCCAACCCCATGTCGCTGTCCAGAAGCCAAGGATTTTGCATCTGCAATGCCGCCCAGATCGGCGTGCCCTGCTAACTTTGCGAACACCAATCGCTGTGGCTTAGAACGAGGCGCTTAAATATACCCAACGTGGGTGTGCCAGTTGGTGAGAACGAAAGAGACGCTCAGAGCCCAGAAAGACCAGTCCTCTGAGGATGCGGAAAGAGAGATTATAGCTGGTATGCTTTGGCAAACATAGGGTGTCACAAGACCTGCATACACTTACAGTCGAGGTGCGGTATCGAGAGACGGCAAGATGGTGTTACGTGAAGGCGACATGTGGCGCGGATACGTGTCGAGCACTCGGTTCAACAAAGAAGATATGACGATGGTGATGGGCTGGGACACGATGCTCTGGCCCTTGCTGCACGCTCTGTGAATCACACGAAGCGCCAATGTGAGACTTGTTTCCTCGATACAAGACCCATCGGATATCCGGGCTTGGAACGTGACAAGCAACAAAGCTCTGCGTCTGCTTCCAATTGCGTACTGCTGTCACGGTTGTTGCCAGTGTTGGTATTGTCGAGGTCGGCAAAGCGAGTGCCGCAAGCTGACCACATCAGGCACGGCAAACACGGCGATGATTAGTCCGTGCGTGTACAATAGAGGTCATGGAAACCTCTTGCTGTGGTATTCACTGCTTCGGAATGTGATGCACCTCCGTAATACTCCATCCATCTGATCTCGGGCAGGTGCCATCAAGGTTGACTTGCTGCGGTTTGCGGCATGGGGGTGTTCTGTGTCCCCGTTCCCTGCCAAGTTGTGCTTTTAGGGGAGGCGAGTGCTGTGGTTTAGCATGGTAGCTGGTAAGGGCATATAAAGTTCCAAGCTACAGCGCACTTGCACCACTGTACTCCAATCACCCAGCAAAGAACAAAGCAAATGGATGGGCGGTCCGGGCCGTTGCCGGGGGCAGACCATCCCTAATGTGTGATGTGTGTAGTTGTCAGTGTTTGTTGCTATTGACTGCATTGCAGCATTTCAAAGAAGTGGTTGCAACAGCGATGTCATGTGAGAGAAGACAGGAGAAGAAGTTGCCGTCGGCCTGCATCTCGGACAGGTCGTTGGCGCGTTGCAGCAGATGCTCGTCATGCAGCAACGGCAATATCATAGGGACCGACGTACTAGGGGCAGGTGGCGAGCTGCTCCAAGCATCCAACGAGTACATCCCCTGTACATGAGTCTGCCTTTTATGTGTCCACACGTCTCTCAAGATATCGCAGGAGATGATTCCTCGCAGATAATGAACAGCAGATAGTATAATACACAACTGAACTGGATAAAGATCAAAAGACGCGGGCACCTATCAAAGTCGCCATCGGTGGGTGGCGCAAGTAGCCTCTGCCTGGTGCACAGCCATTGCGTCGCTAATGATGGCGATCTGACTACCAAACACCCTGGTCCACTAAGACCTGGCAATTCCCGTTACAGCCGCCTCATCTCCATCATGTTGCGCGTCCACCAAATGCACACTCTTTTTGGACCCAGACCCATTCTGAGGCATCGCAGCACCGCCGGGCTCCGCGTAGGCCATGATCGCCTTTCCCATGCCCAATGCCTATCGCCCAGCGCAGATTCTGGCTATATGATCGCGACCACATCTCTGCTCTCCATAGCTTCGCGAGTCTGTCGACAATCCTCGGACAAAGCTCCTTTCCGGCCCGTTATTCCGACAACGACAGCGACAACGACAACGACAACAACAATCCTCAAGCACCGACTCCAACCTCGGCCTCGACGTGCGATACTCCAGGCACGGTCATCGCAATCCCTGGACTGACCTCGAAATCAATGCAGCACCGACATCATGGGTACCGGTAACGACGAGGTCATCGTGGCCGCAGTTGCCCTGATAATATCTGTGGTTGCACTTTCTGCAACCTTTATGCAGGTTCTCCAACAGTACTATTCTTCCGCCCGAGGCTACTCCAATGTCAATGACAAGGTTATGGGCGACTGGGCAAAAAGCAAATCACGCCGCTTCTCCTGGGAGGAATTACGATTCGAGGTTCAGTTCGACGCACCCGTCATCTTCGTCTCACCACCAACCAACAAAAACGGCCCTGTTCCCGATTCACCCATTTACTTCTTAGACGGCACCCAGAAGAGCCTCGATGAAACATGGACAACGTCGGATATGGATCTGCGGAGGGAATACAAGATGCGATCGGCCAAAGAGAGGATCCATACCGCGGACAATGAGCGCGCGTCTTGGTTCATCTTGCTCTATGCTGTCCAGCGCATGGAGGCCAAGTCGCGCGAATGGCAGCAGGAAGAGTTTAAAGCCCTGCAAGAGGAATGTAAAGCCTTGGGTCCACCTGGGAGCGAACCATCAGTCATCTATGGTCTGCCTCGGGCTGCGCCGACGCTGGTGGATCATCACACTCTGACTGTTGCGCTGCAGCGAAAGCGCAAAAGTTGGGATACAATGCCGCCTACCATCACAAAGCCTTATGCGACAACCACCATGTGCCATCTTATTGAGATGATGGCCGCTCTTGGAGTGTATTGGAAAGAGTTTGACCGCAAGCGAGACCGATATTGGGCCGAGGGAAACGGTTTCATGGTGCTAGGCGAGCGCATAAGTGACCTTGGCCTCATGTTTTCCTTTCAAGTCTATGGACAGGGACAATTTGAGAAAAACAGAGTCATCCCTGTCGACGAGATTAAAGAATTATGTTTTGGTTATGTGCCAACTATTTACCGCGAAAAGCTCGATCAAAGACGACTCAAACCACCTAGTGATGAGCCGCGGAATCTCAGCTCACTTCAAATGGGTAGCATACGAGAAATAGGCGAGACTCTGACTCTGTTGGGATGTAACAACTACACTGTCCGTTATCTGTTGGATGGGAAAAGGACATCACATTTATTCCCCAGTAAGGACCCCCCTTTCCCCTTCACTATGTGGCTCGCTCCACAGGACTTTTCCTTCTAACAACCGCTTAGTATCCTTTGAGATTCTGGGCATGCTAAGTCGTATGTTCCATATCGAGAATAGCAGTTTTACTTGCATCCCAAATCCGACACCTGATCGCTGGGAAGAGAGTTCTGTGTCTCTTTCTAGCATGATGGAGGCATGCTGGGAAAAGCTGGGTCATGAGACTCACGGGATGAAACGAAACCCTGTCGTTATCAGCCGCCTCAGGAATCATCTTGAAGAGATTTTAAGACATCAGGATGACAAAAGCAGTCTTGAGAGACTCCTCTGTTTGAGGGCACTACACATGGCGCTGGATGATGCCGATGAAATTCTCACAGCCAAGACTAAAAAGGCACGTCAGAACGGCAATGGAGAATCCAATCATCCATCCACAGATAATGCCTCGGAGAGGCCCTCAAAGCAAGTTCCTGGACCACAAACACATATCAGCCGGCGTGGAATGGTTCAAGATGTGATGCGATACCATCTTCAGGAAGTACTGCGGCTTCTCAATGACGGTGATGATCGCAATTCCGACTCGCAGTCATTGCATCCGGATATGGTGCCGTCCTCACCCCTCGCTCGTCCTCACGACATGCCGAAGCCTCCCTCCGCCCGGTTCGAGGATGTGTATGCTGCAGGACCTGACGA
The DNA here is from genome assembly GCA_005765155.1 of Zelopaecilomyces penicillatus. Classification (NCBI taxonomy): domain Eukaryota; kingdom Fungi; phylum Ascomycota; class Sordariomycetes; order Hypocreales; family Pseudodiploosporaceae; genus Zelopaecilomyces; species Zelopaecilomyces penicillatus. The sequence goes on from VCCP01000006.1 coordinate 746,629, forward strand.
ACGACAGGCCATTTTCATGGATGTCTACTTTGACGTTGTTCGGAAAAAGGTGATGATGAGCGTGGCAAACTTGACGGAACGGAGAAGTAGCTTGGCTGGACCACCCCCTGGCCTCAACCGATTTCTTGCCGCGGGAAGCATCCGCACAAGAGACAGCGGATCTGTGCGGGCGATGCCAACAAACGGAGCTGCCCACATCCCCCATGACCATCTAGATAAGTCAACAGCGGCTAAATCGGTATCTGGGGATGATGGAGACGGCAATCACGACGACGATTTTACAGTGAAAGACATACCTCAAGACGCCTGGGAAGAAGACGCCAGCAAAATCCCCCTGGCTAACCAACCCGTGTCACACGAGGACGTGTGGTGCACGCTGGTATTCCGAATGATTTGTTGGCTGATGCTTCACGACTTTAACAAAAAGGACGTGCAGGTAAGCAAAAGCGAACTTCTAGGCAGCCGAATGCCCGTTTACATTGCTTGAGAGGACATATCATCTCTCAAGTGGGAAGAGGGGTTTTCCTACAACCGAGGCACGACCTCTTTGTCGATTTGTGTGTTTCACTGCAAGTATGGAGAACATGATGAAAAATTATAGATGGTCTTGTATCGCATCTCTGGCGTTTATGGACTGGGCATTGGGGATTACAAAATTGGCGTCTTGACAGAATCTTGTGGGTAACAACATAATGACATATTAGGATAGGTTTGGGAAGTAGTTTCGGTGGCATATTTTGTACTTTCATACAATGAATGGATGCAACAATCAGGCATTCTGATTTATATTAAGGAAATATGAATCTCATCTGCATTTGGTTTTACTTTTATTTTTTTGAGATGGATGAAGTATTCCAAACAACCCCGTATGTAGTATAATGGGATGGATGTACCAAGCAATCACACCAAGTTGACTGAGACGCATGGGTCGTGATGTTTGTAGGTAGCCATTTACTACTTGACACTGCCAACGCCGAGCTTCGCGGGGTCAACCTTCTTGGCAAGAGGCTGCATTTAGCTATCCAGCTTTGCCGCCCGGCAAAGCTGACAATCAGCGCTCTCGCCAACCCTGGGGGGGTTGCTGGTGAACATCCAGCCGTTATACACGACGTGATCCCACTTTGCTGTCAAGTGACGAGACATCTGCTAACCTGAAGAAACATGTACAAAAACGGAAGGGGGGGGGGAAATCGCTGCGGCCGAGGATTGAATCGGAGGCAGCCCTCTTGTTTCTTGTAATGTTTCTGGGGGAAAGCCCTCCTCCCCCCAAAATTCTGGAGAACGCTCAACCAAACAAACACGGAGATGCCGGCAAGGGGGGGGGGGGGCAGGCGAGGGGTGGTGGTGAACCATGCACGGCTGTGCTGGGCCTGTGTGTCTGTAATATTCTGGGGAAACCTGGAAGAGCCGGCAAAGCGGGGGGAGGTGAGGAGAACTTGTTTGGGCTGAAAAGCGATTTGCGGTTGGAAGTTCCGGCAATGGCTATTGGGCAGACTGAGCATTATCGAGGGTTTGCTAATGCAGCCACTTCCGTGGGTGGTTCAAGCGTCTTGTGAAAGTCGAACAGGTATTGATGATGATGATATTTAGATGCCAGTGCGTGCATCTTATCGCCGTTTCGTGATGGTGATGGTGAGAGTGATGAGCTTCCAAAAAGAAGAAAACACCATCAAACCAACAAAGCACCAAAGCACCATCACCAAACCCTTACAAATACAAACACACCGTTTCAACAGACTGGCCGTTTTGTGGTTCGAGCTGTGTGATGCAACGTTATTCCCAGGTGAGACAGACTGCACAAGTTCCAGCGGCTCTGCCTGGTTCATCACACACACACACACATTCTCATAGCCGCCCGATTTTTTGGGATGGGAAAGACATTGAACCCTTGATACTACCAAAGCATCAGCGGGATTGACAAGACCATGAAGCTGAACATTGGCATTTGTAAACTACGAATTTTCCATTTTGCCCAGCGGGTAAAATGAAGGTGCTATTTGGTAAAAGTATTCATTATTAGTTAGGCGTGTCTTGTTTTTGTTGCTTCTTCTATAGGCAAGAAGGAAAATTATGCGATGCTAGAGCAGTCAGCTTATTCTGTTTCCAACAATCTTCCACCCAACCTCATTCATTAGTGCGTCAGACATCTTTCCGTTGAATCTGGTGATGGGGGGGACGGGACGTTTTTTTATCACACAAGTGTGGTGAGTGAGGTTGGTCCATCATGAGAGGGCTACCTACACTGGGACTACTACTTGTCGGAATCGACCGAGTTTACTGGTGTTCTTTCATCCATCGTTGCTTTTTTGGGGGTGTCCTTCTTCACAGTTTACAATCAAGTTCAGCTGCTCTTGTTGCTTCGTTTTTCTTGGCTGCCTCTCTCCATTGGTGGGGGGGGGGGGTTGCTACCCTGGATTTCGTGCATGATGTGAGAAGAAAGTACTCCATAATACTGCGGCAGTTGTGGAAGTACTGGTGGTATGGGCTTTGGAATTCAAACTTGAGCTTATTTTTCCCGTGCCCTACTCTATTACCTCGTGTACAAAACGATATGGCCAGTTAATCCGAATGGTGACTATAGAGTCAAGGGTAAGCTCATCACTTAATAAACGGCGGCAAAGCGCGCAAACAATCAATGTGCCGAAAGTTGACAAAATGCAAGTACCCTCCCTACTGGACCCGTTGTTGCAACGATTTTCAGGCTTCCATGTTTTTCAGCAGTGCAGGCTCTCTGGTGCTCCAGTTGCTATTAAAAGGCACCCAACGAACAGTAGGTGGGGGTTTGTACCTAGAAGGTAGTACTAACTATAGGTCGCTGCAGCCCTTATCACAGCAGCAATCACAGTGCTTCGTCCTGCTATGGCGGATCGGGTTTCAGCGACGAACGAAAAATCAGTCAGCCAGTTTTTGCCGCCGGACTGAAGTCAAAGTTACGGCAAATGTATTGCTGCTATGGCGCGGCGTACCGGTAACTGTGATGAGAACTTCCAGTTTTGCTTCCAGGCTACATCAGTACCTACATGCATGTTTCTTTTCATGTTTTCGTTGTCCGGAATCCGGAACCCCACGAGTTAAACCTGGCCTTTCCTTCGCTTGCTGCAAGCTACGAAGATTGTATACAGTACCTGCACGATTATGCCTTGGACTTCCCAGCTACAAAATTGATATCAAGACATAGGTTCTGTTTGTTTCCCAATATGCCTCCATGCTTGCCTGTCTCAAGCACGAATAAAGTACAAAGTCTTTCCCTGTTGGGCTCCCTCGGCCGCCGCGATGTAAAGCACACTTTTAGTGTTTGTCCGCCACAATATTCAACACGACCTCGGCGAAGTTGTTGGTTGGGGTTGTTGGTGGCTATAGTGCAACCTGCCTGAGTCAGAAAAAATGTGAGAGTCTGAGAGACACATGCCCTTCCAGACACTAATAATGAAAATGCATGACAATAATCAGAGAAACATAGATGATCAACGATTTTTATTCCTAAAGTACCTTTGACCAAAATGCTGTCCTACATGGGCTAATTTTCGCTCTCGGGAGACATCTAAAAATGGAATACTTGATTGTCATAATATTAGAAATATAGAGTCTCAATATCCAGGATGCAGGCATTACCGCCGATAGCCAGCATCCAAAGCCAGCAGCCATTCTCCATGTTTCGAGGTGAGACTCCCCAACACGTGCAGTTCATCCGTGCAGCATGACGTGGTGATTATGGAGTACCCGACTGGGTTATCGGGTATAGAGTACGGAGAAACTGGCGGCACATGATAGGTGATCATATGTATCTATACCTGTGTCCTGTCAAATGAACCCAACCTCCGAACTTCCAGCTTGTGTTGGTACCGGAAGAGGTCATGGCAAGGGTGGCGGCACCACAACGGAGCCAGCAATGCTGTTGCTTGGGCAGGCAACGCACAGCTCCACTGTGATCACTGTGATGGAATCTGTGCAAACCCGTGGCCGGCGGCTGCTCACGATGAAGGTTATCCAGAAGTCGTTGAACAGTCCGCGAACGATTCCATTCGGTGTGGGATTTGACGGGTTTGCTGTGCTTACCCATCACGGGGGCGAATAGGGTACCAAATTGTCTGAGGTACTGAGGTACGTACCTCTTGCCTTACGGTGTAGAGTACCCGGTACTTTGCCTGGCCGCAATGCCCGCTGAAAACAACCCCTAAAGCCCTGAAGTGGTACTTAACGGTCTAGCTGGGGGCTCAGTCATGCCCTGGGACTCGACGCTAAAGACTGAGCCGATGCAGGCTATAGGCCATCGGTTGCTAATACTGGAGCCTTTCCAGGCCACTCACACTGGTTCCCCGTCGCTGAAGGCGCCCAAAGGCCGGGCCCACCGGGAAACTTGGAGCAGCCCACACCTTCCCAAGCCGTAGCACAGCCAGTGCCGCCGAAGGCAGTCGCCAGTGGCTCCCCCCTTCCCTTCCCTTCCCTTCCCCCAAGCCTGCCTGCCAGCCTCTGCAGACCCGCTCAGGCCTTGAAAACACCCACTCGCCATATCCACCCTCTTCCCCGTCTCGTCACACCACAAAAGGAGACACAACCCGAAATCAACGGCCGCCGGACACGCCGCCTTCCGTCCTCCGCCTCTCTGTCTGTCCGCAACTTGCCCTTTGGTCCTTGATCTTCTTGTGGCTGTTGATATTTTCTGCTCGCAGAAACTCTTGCTGTCTCCCTGTTTCTGATTCTTTGCCACGGCGCCGCCACTCACAGCAGCCGCGCTGCTGACGCGCGACTCGCTGGCCTCGTCCAACCCTCGTCAGAATCAAGCGCACACAACATATCCGAATCTGCGATCGCTTTCCCGACAGGATTTTCTTCGTTACGGCACTCTGTTGAACTCAATATAAATCTCGCCGCCGTGTTGCCATCTTCGAACATCGTCCTTCGGGGCGCTTTTTTCTCGACGGCATGACGACCTCACCTTCACCAACCGCCCATCAGGCCCTCGAGCCTCGACGACCCAAGAGCAGCAGCCAAACACAGACGGTATCCGTCAATTTCGCTGACGCTGCTGCCTCCCAGAATGGTGGCCGTCGCTTTCAACTTCAGGTCAGCGAATGTGTTGAGACCAAGACCATCACCACAACGACTCGCCTCACTCGCAAATTCCCCCGGGTCTTCGTTCGGGACCCCGCCCCACTCACGAGTCTCGACGCCAAGGAATATCCCCTCGCCATGAAGCCTACGCCACCGGAACTTGTCGAGTTTTCGTATTCTATGGCTGCCGAAGAAGAGAAAGAGGATGATTATGATGATGAGACTGATGAGCTTTCTGCCGTCCAACCGGTTAGTTGGTTCCAACTCTGTTCCTGACAGAGTCAACATGCATATCCCCCATTTTCACATCCACCTCCATCAACCTAATACACACACTTTGTTTACTAATATGATGCATGAATATAGGAAAAGAGAATCTCAAGCTCCAGATTGACGCCGAATCTTGTGAAACAGGAAACATCCGCCGACGAGTCGCCCACATTACTTCGCACAACACGTCAAACTTCCCGCTCACCGACAGAGGCCTATTCTTGCCGAAATCATCATGACCGATCCGCCCTCTCGGAGTCCCCTACTTCAATATCACCAGCATGCAGACTGGCGAGAGTCCGGGCGTCAGCATTACGTGATGTAACCGACAAGTTGCGTCGATCGATTGTACATGGAGGTCGTGGTGGGAGTGGCAGCACCATCGTTCGCGAGGTCAGTGACAGAGCAAGTCGTGGGCTCGCAACTGGCTGTCTCGCCACTCCAGACACAACTGAGTCTGCCGAGCCATCTCAAAGACGGGCCGCACGCCCTGATTACTTCCATAATACCCCAGAAGCGGTAACCAGCAGGTCAAAGTCTCCTCCATATGAAGTCTCCAGCCCAGCAGGCAGTGACTCTCATACGATATTTAGCAGCACTGTGGCCACCCCACCCATCACAGATGCCGATGCTGAACCCTTTGCCGATGCCGACGAGTCTTTACAACAAGCCATGCGAGCAGTGCAACACAGACCTAGTATTGATATTGTCGCTGCCCAGGATGCGAGTCTGCCCAGCCCAAGATTATCGCCCACCTTGGCTGCCGCCCAGCTTCATTCCGCCGAGTCTGATGATGCTGGTCAGTCCAGTTTTCAGACTGCTTTGACAGAACGGTCCCACTCCTGGATGGATGACTCTCAAGTCACGGAAGATGGCATGGAACTTGCTACCTCCAACCGCCGATGGAATAAAGCACGAGTCGGCGCCGCTGATGGAAGTCCTGTCGTCGTTGACACTCAAACATTGCTTGAAGCTTTCGAGTCCATGACGACCGAGATGAAGACTTTTATGATGTATCAGTTTCTCCGACGATGTCCCCGGCCCACGCTTCGTGTTGTTGCCGATGCCGTAAATCCAGCACTCAAGTGTGACTTTATCCAGCAACTACCTCTTGAGCTTAGTTACCACGTCATGTCGTACCTTGACTACCGAGACCTCAGCCGCGCAGCTCAGGTTTCCAAGCACTGGCGCAATATAGTTAACCGAAATGAGACGGGTTGGAAAGAACTGTTTGACCGAGATGGCTTCACCTTACCCCCTGGCGAGCTTCAAAAAGCTATTGTCCAAGGTTGGGGGTGGCAAGATCCAATTGGTGTTACAGGCTTTGAGCAAGATTTGAGCATGCAAAACCGACTGACATCATCAGAGCAGGAGCTTACGCGTGCTCTAAAACATGAAGCTGCTTCCAAGTCCAGAAGTTCAAAGCGTAAGCGCGGTTTAAACACATACACCCCCTCCGAGCGATCCAAACGACGGGCTGGCACTCAAGATATAGCCACGTCCCGGGACGAACGCGGCCAGAACGAGGTCAAGCAGCACAAGTCTGCCGGGCCACTCTCGGCCGCTAATGCCGCCCTGACGTCGGTTCCTGACCCTCAAATTGGCCTCGCCAGCTTGCGTCAAATGCATCTGTACAAATCTCTCTACCGACGCCATCATATGATACAGCAGAGTTGGACAAGTGGAGAGGTGAAACCAAGTCACGTAGCGTTTGCGGCACACCCCCGACATGTCATTACCTGTCTTCAGTTTGACGATGACAAAATTATCACTGGTAGTGATGACACACTCATTCATATCTACGATACCAAAACCGGCAAACTTCGCAAGAAACTTGAGGGCCATGAAGGTGGCGTGTGGGCTTTACAATACGAAGGCAATATTCTCGTATCCGGCTCAACAGACAGGTCGGTCCGAGTTTGGGACATTGAACGCGGTCTCTGTCAGCAGGTATTTTATGGACATACCAGCACCGTTCGTTGTTTGCAAATCCTCATGCCTACGGAAACTGGTAGAGATTCTCAGGGTAAGGCCATTATGCAGCCGGAGAAGCCGCTGATCATCACCGGATCAAGAGACAGCCAACTGCGTGTCTGGCGTCTTCCTGAAGTCGGCTCTAGGCGCTACATTCAGACAGGCCCTCCCGCTCAAGAGTCGGACTGCCCCTACTTTATCCGCGCCTTGCTTGGCCACGCCCATTCTGTCCGTGCCATATCTGCTCATGGTGATCTGCTGGTTAGCGGGTCCTACGATAGCACAGTCCGAGTCTGGCGTATCAGCACAGGAGACTGCCTACATGTGTTGCATGGTCATTCCCAGAAGGTCTACTCAGTGGTTCTTGATCATGAACGTAATCGTTGCATCTCTGGATCCATGGACTCTCTTGTCAAGATTTGGGATCTTACCACAGGGGCATGCATCCATACGCTCGAGGGGCATAGCTTACTTGTTGGATTATTAGACCTACGCGATGACAGATTAGTCTCCGCGGCCGCGGACTCGACGCTGCGCATCTGGGACCCCGAAACCGGCAAATGCAAGAATACACTCATGGCACATACTGGCGCAATCACTTGCTTTCAACATGATGGACAGAAAGTCATCAGTGGTAGTGAGAAGACGGTGAAGATGTGGGATGTTAAAACTGGAGAGTGTGTACAAGATCTCCTGACAGATTTGAGTGGTGTATGGCAAGTCAAGTTTGATGGAAGACGCTGTGTCGCTGCTGTACAGCGAGATAATTTGACTTATGTCGAGGTCAGTGCTCCCTCCCCCTTTCTCTCCCCTTTGTTTCAATACTGGCAAATACTGGACGCTTTTACTGACAACTGATTTACAGATTCTTGATTTTGGCGCTGTTCGAGATGGACAAGCACCTGAGGAGCTTGGACGGCGGATTCTTCTTAACGAAGCAGAAGTCCGAGCCATGATTGAAGAAGAAGTATGAAGATTTGAATCGAATGAAGCTTGGCAACACACAACATACGAAGATGAAAGGAATAAGAATGCATACAAAAACAGGCATTTGGTACGGTACTGGTACTCGCATGGTTAGGGCGATACGACGCTGCCCGTGGCGTTTTTTTTTTATTTTGTCGTGGTTTATCATTGACAGCGCTTGACATCTGTCAGCATGGGTCTTTTTTGTTTGGGAGGGAGGGGTTTCAAGACAAGGCGTCGGCTGCATTCCATTTTTTGGTCGGACATTCATATATCATTCTGCATGGAACAACATGTTTTTTCTGATCAGGGACAGGCAAGATTCTCAAAGGTGTGGGTTGAAAATATATGTACGAGAGTGGTCTTTGTGTTGGCGGAAGAACAAAGGCCGGAGAGCCTCCTATGTCATGCATGATTGGAGGTTATTGGTCATAATTTATCATATTGCTTGGAAGGACTGGGTTATAATGGTATTAGCCGTGCTTCGAAATAAGATTACGGTTACGTGAAAGATGATGTGCTTTGTTGATGAGCCTGTGATGTAATGGTCTTAGAAATTGTTGGTGCTTATGATGATTGTTCGACTTGTTGGATCGATCTGATGCCGTTCAACTGGGCGACAAACCATAGTTATCTCCCCAGACCTCTAGTATGATGCCAAGAATCGTGTCTGTCGCCACCACCGTCTCTCATGAAGAGTCGACAGCGTGAAAGCGGTGATTGCGATGGTGCTATGATTGCATAGATATGGCGTCTCGTCCTCATCAGTACTAGCGATTTGTAGCGCAATAGGGTCTTGGTTCTAGCTACAAGATCCTGATGCCAGCATAAGTTAGCATCGCAGTGGGCAAAGCTGGAGCTCTTGGGCTAGGTAGATTTATTCATGTTGAATGCTCTGGTAACTTCTATTTTCCCTCTAGGATACCTACTGCAAGTTGTCCTCGCTTACAACTCTATTGTAGCCACGCAGAGCTTCAAGTCTGACAGTATTTACGTTAGACCTTTCAGTCTTGTAGATTTGTTATGCTTTGCTGCTAGATTACCCTATAAAGGCCACGAAAATAAGAGCATGGATTGTAGTATATTATGTTACAGCCGCATTGATAAAATCTACCAGTAGGTGACGGACAATACGGTGGGTAACGGTAACAGGGTACTTGATGTACCGAGGTCAACGCTGAAGGGGAAACACAGTAGGACGCTACGTTTTTGTAACTCAGTTATACCTTTGGCAGTGAATTGTTGATGAACAACTGATATGTTGCAGTATTCTGCAATCTGGTGATCTTCGTGATCTTTGGGTGCCATTGCTTTGTTGTGTAAGTTATTTTGTGTGTTGCTGGAGTGGAGCTCGGATTCCCCTCGTTTTTCTTTTGACAAGAACCAAAAGTAGCGTGGAGGATCCCAGGAGAGGTATGTTTTTGGAGTGGGGGTCGAGACGTTGTATCGTTGTCGTTCGCAGTACGTATGTTTCGACAGGGTGAGGCCAATGACTAGTTGTGTCACAAATTAGCATTGGAAATTCACACTAGATGATGAATTGTATGCTTCTTCCTTACCAGTAGGAAGACAACTGTCAGCTACTCATAAACTGTTCTGGTCAACCTCATCAACATTTGCCAACACAACAAACCTGTAGTTCGTAATGTTGGCTCTTTACTCACAAGATGTAGAGCCAGAATACTCACCTAGTTAAGATTCATGTTGTATTCTGTGGTTCCTACTTGCATTCTGTGATACTAAGCACACTTCTCAAAAACAGTGGCAATGAAGTTTGGAGTTTATGCTCTTGTCAGGGACGACTTTTGATTCAATTGCCGTCCTCACGCCATCGTAACCCTGGTAGCAAAAACAAGAGTTATCTCTGGTCTTTGAAAGCACTGCATAGGGTAGCAATAGAGAATGGTAGAGGCTGTGAACCTTACCTTCCAAATGCCAAGGTTTTGAACTTTGGAGCTAAGAATAGAAATGTCAATATCGTTAGAGCCAGACTGTTTTACTGACCTCTGACATAACTACATAATTTCTAACACGACAAATTGACAGCAAGAATGTGTAAAATATCTTCATGGAGAAGATGAGAAACCTAATTGCCATTGATGTAGCTTCGAGAAAGTGTGTAACACAGTTCCATGAGTGCTTGCTTGATGAAGACGCTGAAGACAGACAAGCACTGCCAATTCATGTGCTGCTATATTTTCAAAAGACACAAAAAGACACAGGTAAGACCATTTCAAATGTGACTCGATCCAGGCGTTCGTAGCAACAGAAATACAAAACTCATATATAAGAAGTTGCCCCAGGTTAGGGTTGGACGTCCAGGGGGTTAGGGTCTAGGGATACAAACCCTCTGAGGGCTTCTGAGCAGAGCTCCTGGCTCTTGCATTGCTTGTTAGTGCCTGGGGAAGTGCCTATTCTGGGAATATCAACTCAGAGGCCCAACCCATAGTCTTTCCACTAAGACTTGGGTCGTCAATGGTGCTTTACTTGGATGATGGGTTCATTGTGTAAGTGCTATTTTGAGCAACACATCGTGATGATGGGCTTGAAAAAAGTATCCTTGATGGGATACCAATTTGACACTCACAATGCCATCTCATGTAGTGCAGATTAACTGCAGGGCAGTCAGGCACAGTGGTTGTCTGAGCTGACAACTGAGGAGCCAGTGGCCGTGCAACCCTGATACCAACAACATTCAACCCTCCTTCCATCACCGATTCTCGTGTGTGAAAGCCCCCATTTCCTATTATAGTTAGTTAGTGCTTATGGCTCTATAACTTGTCGAAATGGCCAGTGTTTGTTCGTTCGATGTGGTCGAATCACATGTAGTTGTCGTAATTCGGCTCGATGTATAATGTCGGGTAAGTTCGTCTAGTCTTTCGAGATGCGTTAGTGAGCTCGGCCTGTACCAAACATCTAGTCAGCTTGAGACTTTTGGTAAGAATATATCCATGAATTAGAAATTCTTTCTTGGAATTTGATCCCGACTTGGAGGGATCGTCATAAGAATCTTGAAGACAACCCCTGAAGTTGTGAAACTTCATCAACATTTTTGGCTAACCTGTGCAAACATGGTTATGGAAATGCCTTCTTCATTCAAGAAAGTCATTTCATCGTGCACACAGGTTGACTCTAGAGTTGAAGCTGCTATCCGATTGTGATGCTTTCAATATTGCCTGGTTCGTAGGGAAAGACTGTACCGGACGCACGAAAGCTTGGGTGTCATGACCTCGCGCTTTTCATGCTGGATGGTGTCAACAGACAGAGAAAAAAGCATGAAAACATACTCTGTGGGTTTTTCATGGTAAATAATGCGTGTATGATGTGCTCATGATGTTATTTTAGTTCAATATAGTAAAGATGATGCCAAAGAAAGAGAGTAAAAAGCTGGACAAAAAGCATGCCATCCGCCATGCCAGTTCACCATCACTTTAGAAATGGATTAACAGAAAAAGAGTTGCATCAGATTTAAACAAAACATTATTACTACTATTATTGTCCGCTTTTCATCGGATTCCCGCAGATTGTTTGGTGTTTGTGGGTTGTTTGCATGCAGGCGAGATTTGTCAACGTGCAGGGACTTCGTACTTTTTTTTTTGGGCCAGCACATGTACCCCTGAGCCCTCTGAGTGTCCACCAAATCGGGCAAACCACTACCTGGCTACCTACCTGGTACTAATTCCTTCCATTTCCTTCTATGCATTCTGGTAGTATTGATAGCTATTCATTACCTACTCTTTAGTGTCCTCTCTTCAGGGGTTTAGAATGGATTGTTTGTTAGTTGTGTGTTTTGTCATGTGTAGTAGTTCTCTATTCTAGAAATTTCATTGCTTCCCCCACAGGTATGTGATCATCTAGATTTCATCAAGCCTTACTCTTTCTAGTGGTCTTCTTGTCCATATCGAGGGCTCAGGCCAGGACACGAAATGCAGTGGTGGCTCTGATGTCCCATCGCATTACCGTTTTCCATCCTCGAAATCTCGATTTGGGAAGAAACAACGCAGTGTTTTACCTGCCAGTGGGAACTTCCATAGCTCTATATCTGAATACAGACGAATCCTTCCCAGTACTACACAAACCGAACACTGCTTCTTGTTGATCTCCTCTTTCAAATTTCATTTCTCGTTCTCTGGGTGTTGTTTGACGCCTAGGCTCGTGGGAAAAAAGCGAGAACAGCTAAATAATGACCACCCGATGGCTGCAACTTGATCGTTCAGTCTGTTCCAGCCCTCAAGGGCGATAGCTTTTGCTCATTGGTAGTAAGTACCTACCCTTCCAATCAATCTTGGGAATATGTAGCTGCTGTTCTTAATACTGTGTTTGACTGCTACCATGCTTCCTGTCTAGTTCTAGTCATTCCTTGTCCTATATGTGTGCCTAATTACTCTACGTTGAAGTTGGGACATATTACAGTCTGGCCTGTGTCTACACTTGATGCTGGAATGTGTCCAGGATGTCTTCCCATGGGATAAGGTTTTCTTGCGCCCAAACAACGAGCCTTTACCTGTTTGAATAGCCATTTCAAATAATGATCAGAAGCATGATAATCTACGTATTTGAGCCCTAAAATAAACGCTGCAACTTGTATGCGGTTGGAAATTGATCAATGGAGTTGCTTGGCATCCCCAGATGCGATAGCATGGACAAAATTTAGGGCTGTTTAGGACGACCACAGTCCCAATTACACTCCATTACAGTGTTTTCCAAGGAAACAAGTGCACTAGTTGTATTACATCGCTATTCCTTGGCCCAAATTTGTCTGAGTCGGCGTCCAGCGGCGTGACTCAACGGCAGATGTGATAGTACCAGTGCCGTGTTATTACCACCAATTTGACGTGCAAAGAAGCCGTATTAAAATACTTAATAATTCTTATCAAGAAGAGAAGGATCTCTTTATTGTTGAGGCCCAAGATCTCTCGTTTTAAAAAATATTCTGCATGACGCCTGAGTATTGGGATTTTGGTACGTCTGACAGGTTGACTCCACCAAGCGGGGAAATCCACGCCCCAAATCTCCATCATCCATCACTCCCACTTCATCTCAACACCACAGAAGAAATCTTCCAAGAAATCTACCACAGCATCAAATCACCAATAATAATGCCATAATAAAATTTCATAGACACTATCATTATCTTGACTGCATTCTTTTTCTGGAGAAGGTCAAAGCCTGTCTCTGGGTCAAAGTTTTTTCCATCTCCTCGAGCATCAACTCATATTCAAACAAGTGCATTTTCTTCGCGACGCCGCTAAAACGACGTGGAGCATCCTTAAAGTCTATCGCTACATCTTCATATCCTTCTATAAAAGGTAAGAAATGTCTTTTTCATGTCAAACTTTTTAAATTTCACTCCCCTCTGTTGACTTTCCATTGAGAATGTCTCGTGGGTCATGAAGAAAGAAGACTTCATCGGCCACATTGAAGCAGAGATCTTTCCTATCGCACCAAAAACCTTGGAACTCATCAGCAGTCAATAAAATATAATGAAAAGTACCTGCTCTTGGAATCTTTTGCGCTGACGGGAAAATTCTCCCAAGGTTCAAATTCTGATTGCCAGATTTATTTTCGTCACATCACCAACAAGGCTTGCCATCTTCCCCAAAAGACTGTCCCACTGTCCCACTGTCCCATTGCCTTTCTCTTGTGAGAGAAGCAAGCACCACTCAAGTCTCTTCAATAATACTCTTTCGAGGTCACTCTGGTGTTTGACGGGAGAGGCTTTGGTGACAACTTCCTCGAGACAAGTCCTGGCTGTCTTCCCAACACCCAAAATTACAGTACGTTATCCTTAGGTCATCTTTTTTTAGAATCCAATACCCAGAACCTCTTTAATGTCCCTACTATCTTACAATCAATCTTTAGGATACTTTGACTCTTCAGATTTGGAGAGAAGTCCATGCCATAAAAACAGAGAGGCAGACAGAGTTCCTGGTTCAAACAGCCACTCAGACTCTCCGAATCTGCCACCCTACACTCTCCTCCCTCCTCCCTTTGGGATAGTCTTTAGCCACTTGGAAAGATCATCGGGACAAACTGAATCATAATTCCATATACATATTGGAGTGACTCTGTCTCAAAGTTATCTTTCTCTGTCTAGGTTCTTTCAATGGGTGGATCTGCGTTTTCCGCAGGTACATACTCGGGCGACAAGTCCTTGTATACTCCTCGAATGCCCAAAGATGTCTACGAAACTTCAAAGTCTGAGTTGTCCAATATTCTTCGCGAGTTATTTCACCGCGTGGAATCTCCAATTGATGGCCCTGGAAAGACTGACTTTGGGGACATTGATATCATGGTCACATCACCTCTAACCACTTATGCGAGTGGACGAGAAGGGCTGCTGGACATTGCTCGAGTCTTGAATACCAAAGAGTTTATCATTGAAGGCGGCAGCAACTGTTCGGCACATTATGCCATTCCCTGGCCCGCCCAGAGCACAATACAAGACGATGATCCACGAGAGAGACACATCCAAGTAGACGTGCGAATATGTGAAGTAGCAAACTCAATGGATTGGATGCTTTTCAGAAACGGCCATGGAGATATCTGGAGCATCTTGGGATCCATCATTAAGCCGTTTGGCTTGACTGTCACAGACAAGGCCATGTGGTTACGAATACCAGAAATGGAATACGTCAACAGGAATCAAGCCAGAGTGTTCTTGACGTCTGATACCACGCAAGCTCTTCATTTCCTTGGTCTATCGGTTGATGAGTTCTACAATGGTCCCTTCCAAGACTTGCAGTCCATGTACAACTACGCTTCAGGTTGCCGGATGATGCACGTCTATCCATATGCCAGAGAAGAACATCCAAGAACCATGACCAAAAATCGCAAGCGTGCTGAACAACGGCCAGCCTACAAAACTTGGCTTGAGGAATTCATACCACAATGTCGTGAAGCTGGAAAATTCTCCAATAATCACCTTACCAGGGATTATATTTCCAAAGAAGCATTGGAATTATTCGGTGCTGGGAAAGATTACAATTCTCGGCGTGAGGAGTTCTTGGTCAAGCAGCAGCACGATCATATTTGGAACAATATAATCCAAAGCAGATTCCCCAAGCCAGCTCCGTCAGATCACTTAGCTTCTCTCCACAGAACCTGTCTCTTGAAAGCTCTGAAGAGAATCGTTCTAGAAGGTGATGCCAGCTATGGAGATTTCAACACTGAGAGTCTGAAAGATGGGCAGGGGTTCTTCATCATGGACAAAGTAGCAGACTTCATATCTACTCACCATAAACAGATTGGAGAACTGGCTATGGAAAGACATCACTCGAGTTGTGATAAAAACATGCTTAAACTGAAATCCAAACACACCTAGTTGTTTGTGGACGGTTTTCATTAAACCTAGCTAATGAAGCAAGAATTACTGCCTGCGATATATGCTTCAATGACCTCTGGGGAGCATGTCTCAGAGATCTTCCCAATGAATATGGCAACGTGTAAGTATACTTGGGAAGCAAATCTGGCTTGACCATTTTTGCACGATGGCTGTGGGCTAATATTTGAGATGCAGATTTCAAAATAAAGACACGAGTAGGACAAGGCGAACAGACGACAACGATATTTGCTTTCAACGAAATTCGACCTACCTTGAAAGTAGTAACATGAATAGCAAGAGTTCCATTATACTACAGACAAGTGTTTTGGTACATACAGATTTTATGGTTGGGAACTATGACATAGTTACAGTGATATACCGAGAGACTTGGATGCTTTGAAACATGAATTCTCAGAGCAAAAGCAGCCATAGGTGATAAAAGTGCTAGATTATTTTGCTTTACATAGACTGAAGCTAATCTTTGGTGTACTTGCACAGGCACGAATCGAACTAATACAGACGAACTATCGAATCACGAGCAACAGTGGAACAACTGGGTTTAAAAAACCTGCATCAAGACAACCAATAATTCCGAAGAAACAGGGAGCAATCAAAATTAACTGAAGTTATCAATTTGAAGGCCTTCTCACACTTTTACGAAATGAGAAGCTGCGACAACAACTACAAGAAAACGGAACTGGGTAGTTTTTGGAGATGGAATTGGAGTTAAAATGAGGAGGTAAGGACATAGCTGGATGCTTTTGGAACTCTTTGGGGTTGCTTTTTCTTTACTATATAGATTACAGAGACGTTTTAAAACTGGGAATAGACGATGAAGTCTTCAGGATGTCATCCTTAACATAAGAGTAGATATCTTGACAACAGAGTCATGATTAAAACGCAGATGATGGGAATGAACCTCTCTGTGTATACGTAAATCAAATCTAAAAACGAGCAGAACGAGCACGTAGAATTGCAATTTCAAGGCTACAATGTAAACGACTACGCAATGCTTCTTTTTACGAATCTCGTCAAACGAGAGAACTACATAACTAGGGGAGAAGAGGCAAGAGACAACTAACAACAATAGGAACACCCCCCCTGGAGATTCCTCCAAGCTTTTCTTTTATCAAACAATGCGGCTCTTCGAGGGCTAGAGCCCCTCCCACAATAACATCACGCTCACCTTTTATCAAAAGGAAGAGCCCCGAAGAGCAGAGAAGCCAATAGAAAAACTCTGCCTCGTCATCTGGCCCTCACATTGAATCACTGCTGCTCCTCGAAGCGAGAGGCCCCCACTTTGTAAAAGCGGTCTGTCTCCCCTTTTTGTTTTTCTTTGTACCTGTACGGTGTAGAGCGTTGCTAGGAGGACCAGGGCTTCCATGACCTAGGACAGCAGTGTCCATGGGGGGGAAGGCTCTGCGAATCCAGGAGTCTGGGGACGGGACAGAGCTACGAAACTACGAGCTCTGAGCCCCAACAAAGAGTGTAATTGATGGATATAAAAGTGTAGACTGTAGTGTGAAAGCTATTGTACATGGCTAGACTATTGTAGGGTGTGATTATGCAGGTACGATTGGGATTTGGGGGCCGTTTGTGGGTGGGTATGGGGTTCCTCGAGTGGGCATTTCAGGGGGGGTGGCACTCCGGGAGACTCGTCGTCCACGGAACTGGTTGACAGCCGTTCGGCTGCCATTGTTTACCATCAGACCTACCGTGCCAGTTTTTCTGCCAGTTGCAAAGAAAAATTTCCCTTAAAGCCTTTGCCCCAACTTCTCCTCCTCTTTTTCCCTTTTTTCCCTTTCCCCTCAGAGTTTGGCAAGAAAACCCTACAACTCTGCCCGCAACCCATCACTCATCTTTGATTCCCCTCCAACTCTATCATCATCATCATCATCGTTTTCCCCCATCATCGTTTTTTCAGAAACCATCTACAAAGTCTCATCGTTTCATAACCAGAAACCTCCCACCTCTTTGGTTGTGGAACCGTTAGTCACCATGGGTGACAGAGGCCGCCGTGGTAGAAACAAGAGAAACTCTTCCCGAAACCGCCGCAATGCCTTTTCGTATGGCTCTTCAATTTCTGCTGAAGTTGATGCTGCTGTTTCTGCAACAATACTGGCTGATGCGGATGTTACGCCCGAGCAGACGACCTCGTCGGTAGTCAATCCGAACAGGATTCCTGTCTCTGTGCCAAACTCAATTCCTATTCTGCCAAATAGTTCTTCTGCCATAGATTCTGGTTATGCTGTTGAGCATCAATTCTCGCGGTCTCAGCCACCAAGAGACTTTTTCGAAAGGGCATACCAGACTTTAGAGGATGACAGATATGAAAGAGATCTGGAAACTGCCCGGCGAGAGAGCCGTCTCTTTCAGACCAATAGCTCTGCCAACGCTGGAGAGTCTTCATCCAACAGACAAGAGCGAGAAGTTGAACAGTCGGCTTCCAATTCGGTTGAGTCAACTCCGTCCGAAATCTCGGATCAGTTTCAGTATGCCACTTACATCACTTCCAATGCTGCTCCTCCTGCAGTCAATGAGGCTCTTCCTCCTCCTTCCGTGGTCAATGAAGCACCGCCTCCTCAATCTTCTGCTCGCCTACCGGGCCCTCCTGGCCCTGGCGTTTCGCTGTTGAGCACGATGCTCTCCAGATTGCCTAATGGCGGCCGGCAAGAAGGGCCAACTCAACCAATTGACATCCCCGCTCCTCGTCGTAACGGACTATTTCCGTTTCCTTCGGCGTTGCACCGCTTCTATGCAAACGCTCGAGCGAATGCCCCGGAGAGATCCCCGGAAAGAGTCCCAGAGAGCATCCCGGCAAGAGTTCCGGAGGAAGCCCCAGTACCTGTACAGGCTCCTCCTACCCCAGAATTTGTTTCCAACAACGCCCAGGAATCATCACTTTATCTCAATGAAGTTCACGAGAACTTTGATATTCCTGACTACAATTTGCCTGGCGATGTGAGACGGCCCAACTCTTGCCTGATTCTTACTTGCCGTGTTTGCATGCTGACTCTTGTTCTCTAGGACCGCTTCCCCACTGCGGGACAACGTGTTGTGAATGGTGACTGGACCTCGGGGTAAGCTTCCTCATGATGCCATCCTCTCTCAATCCTGGCTTTGAACACTCACTAACATGATGCAAACTGTAGTCCTGTTGAACTTATCACTGTGGGCAATCGGAGGTTTATTCTTCCCCTACGTCTTTTGGTTGGCTATCATTTCTGGGAAATTATTTTTACTCTTGAACGTCCAGTTCAAGGTTGGGTTCTCCCAAATATCGACGCCAACATCTTTGGTGTCCTACTTGAATGTCTTTTGTCTTCTTCTGGTTTTCATGGCTTCGAATCCGGCATTAACTTAATAATGCTTACCCGCGCTCTCCTGCTGGCTAGACAATGGGACATGATCCATGAGATACACAACCTCGCCGCCTCTATTCGTCGCTATATCTCTTGCCGCATTCTTTACCGAAATCCATTTGTCAGTGATCCAATCCGGCCAATCGACTATACATACCTGGTATATCGATCGGAAGAAATCTACAGAACTTGGCAGCTAGGACAAAGCTGCCAATGGGTTTCGGAAAATGTGGTAAGCCAGGTTGACCTCGTATCTCTCTACGTCACTACCATTCCACGAAATCACTGGCCTACTTTGACCGCTTTCTTCAGCCGTGACTTCAGAGATCTCCTGGATACCAGTGCCTCGTTTAGACAAATCCCTCCCGAGGTATCGTTCCGTGAGTGGTGGTTTCGGTGGTTCAGGCTTGCCAGGTTTCTGAACTTTGATTGGATGCGTGACTCGCAGCAAGTGTCTGACTACCTCAACGGAGACAATCATGCCGAACTCCAGGGCGATGCTCTCGCAGAGTTTGAAGCAGCCCGCGCCAGAGGCAATGCCTTTCAGGACGCTTGGAGAGAGTATGAGGCCGCGGAAACCTTCAGCGACCACGAAGCGGCAAGGGCAAGGGGCGGTCTAATGACGCCCCCTAATGGTCCAGATTCTCCTGCTGAATCTGCCAGTCCAGAACAATCTCCTGCAGGATCAGAATACGATGACAGCGAGGGATCTGCCACTCATGAACAGTCTTCCGATGGGTCTGAGGATGATGATGACGATGAGGATGTTGCCAACATTCAGCAATATATTGCTGATTTTAGATACAACAACAGCGAGAGATCTGCCAGCCCTCATCCTTCCGCTCCCGTTGAGTATGACAACGAGGACGAGAACTTTATACCCGAGGATGATGAGTTCTATCAGCATTACGTGAACAACGGATTCACATTCTAGTTTGTGGCCTCGTCCAAACTACCGACTCCCCTGTCGACTTGATCACGGCATTATATTGCCTTGAGTCATAATTCTTCAACGAAGTAACGCCCGCAACGATTTCTGGACCATCGAGTCCCCGCACCGGAGTTTTCATGCCCTAATGCCCAAGAACATGCCAACTTTTTGCTCTGGTTCACTATGATTTTTTTTTTCATTTTCATCTTCGTCATTCACTCAGTCGCTCAAGTCATCTGGGGATTTCTTACATTTCAAGTCATCAAGCAAACCAAAGTACGGAAGGGTGAGCTCCAGAAGATTTGCACCTTGACCTCTGATCTTTTTTTTCCCCTTCGACTTTGAGTTGTCTGCTGTGTTACTAGACTCTGGGTCTTTTATTTCTCAAAGATCCTCGCTGCTCTTTCGAAAAGGAAAAACCTGCCTGCATTGGTGTCTTGACAAACAAAAAAGCCATACCACACGTCAGCACCTTTCCAGCCCTGGTCCTCCTACTGATTCGCGACAAGTTTTCTTGTTTTACTTCTTCTTCTTTTTTGTGTTACTAGTTTTCGTTTCTTTTTTTTTTGTTTTGACAATTTGGCTTTTGGTAGGTTGCAACAAACAACCTTACGAGATTTCCACTGAGAGCAGTGAAGAGACATGCTCAGGTTTCAAACAGAGTGGACAGGATTATTTGACTGTATCGGCTCGTTGTCACTCAAGCAAAAGTTTACATACAATGTCATTGGAGGGTGGCAGTACTGATAACACTTGGGCAAACACGGGACCGCGGAACGTTTTCTTTTGTGATAAATTGTTTCGTTTCGTTTTGATGAGATTTCTTTTTTTAAATCTCCTTCTTCACATCTTCATTTTTGCTGGTTAGAGAAAAAGAAAAGGTCCCCCGACACACAGGAACGGGAGACTGCACACATCCAAGGAAGGATGAATATTCATGGCAAAACTTGAGGGCGGGCTTTTTAAATGTTTTTTTTCACACACTTTGCTACAATAAGGGCAGACAGGGGACAAAATGGGAACTTACAAAAACACCGGTATGAGATGTATCCTAGTTTAATACTTGCTTCAACTAGGCAGACAGACACAATGACCTTTAATTGCTTAAATTTGCGTCGTGGTGGTGACTTTGCTTTGACACTCTTGTGATACTAGGCTTTGTGACAAACTTCACTCATCAGTTCGTCCGGATCATGAGCTCTTTCAGTGTAAACTACGAATGCAACAAAGCATCACAATCACCAAAGCGAATCACACATGTGTGATACTCTCAAAAAAATATAAAGTCATGTGCAGAAAAGACCAGCCGTTAAAGGTTTGTATTCATAAACAGCGCCGTCCATCATATCACGGCATTTCTAATGTTAAAAAGAACTTCAAAAATCGCCCATCCACTCTCAAGCCTGCCAAACCAAGCTCTACTCGTGATATTTTCCCTTTCCCCCCCCAAAAAAACAAGAAAAAGTCTCAGTCAGTAGCCAAGTTCCAAAGCCCATCGCCCAAGAAGTGAGCCTCCTCCACAACAGGACCTTTACCCTTCTCCTTAACCTCCGCCGTTCCACAGACCAAAATCCCCACCGCACAGGCTTCCTCTTTTCCCTCTGCCATTATTACCACAGGCTCACCCGCAGCCAGCTCCCTGCTCCACCGACCATCCTCCTTCATCCCCTGCTCCATCTCTTTTCCTTCCACAAGGCTTTTGGCGGCGCCTTCGACAGGTAACCTGCCCCCCGTGGACGTCAGACCAGGTGCCATGAGCGTAGCGCCCGACAGGACGAATCGGATGGCGCCGCGGTCGATGCGGACGCTAGGGAAGGCCTGGGGAAATCGGTGGACGAGCTTGAGGTGGGGGAGGAGATCGGAGTGGGTGTCTTGGTAGAACAGGGGCTCGGAGTCCAGGACGAAGAGGGTGTTGCGGTCGGGGAGCTTCATGCTCTCGAGGGAGCTCTTTTTCGGGAGGATCTCATCGATGTGAGGGTTGAGGAGGGGGTAGGTGGTGAGGAGTGTCTGTCGCAGGCCGCGCTGGACGGACGATTTGAGCTTTTGCTTGGGCGAGGCGGAGAGACTGGGAAATGAACAAGGTTAGTGGTTGAACAGGGCAAGTGAGTGAGATGGGAGGGGAGCAATTGGTCTTAACTCTTTTTTGAACATTTTGGCTGTGGTTTGTCTGGAGGATGGATGGGAAAGGAGAAGACTAAATTACAACGAGGTAAGTCTACCTTGGTAGTTAATATTTACAAGACTACAAGATTTGATGCCCCTCCATGGGCTTTGCTCTGTTTGCAAGCTGAGGCGCGATTGGGATGGATGGCGGGGTAAAGTTCGCGACATGCAATGCAGCGGGGTGGCTGAAGAGTGGCTGACGACGGCAACGGCTTCAAATAAACGGATGATAAAGAGCAGGGCAATAGAATGGAAATGGAAATGGGAATGGAAATGAGAAAATGGAAGTACGGCGGAGCATATTGTCATGGTATCAATTATGGTGACCATCTAGATATTTCACTCGTTTCTGTGCCTCATGGCTATGCATGTCTAGGCGTACTCGTACACATTACATCATCATCGAGAACCAGGTTCCCAGCCATTTCACGAGCAAGCTCCGTCATCCATTCAAATATATCCTTTATCCATGGACGACGTGAGACACTGTTCCATCCTCATTCAGGTGAACATTCAGGCGGTCCTCCTTGAAGTCCTTGGTGACCATCATGCCGGGCTTAATGATGCGTGATTCTTGCGGCAAGTCGGTCTTGCAGAACATCTGTTTCCTCAGTCTGTCAGCATGAAGAAGCGGAGAGGGGTAGAATAAAAATCATTTCATCTTACCGTTTCGTTGGATTGGTTCTCTGATAGTGTCTTGCCGACGAGCTTGTTCTGCCATTGTTCAGTCTTGTCGCCAGACTGGCTAGTAATTCCGGGAACGATGAGAGGCATGATGGTGAGTTTTATGGGTGACGTATAGTGTGGTGGTGTGGTGTGGTATTTGGAGATTGTAGCTTAACAATGTGCAAGCTTTCGTGATTTATAAGAAGCAGACGTTGGGTTTAGATGCAAGAAGTTAGATTTTCTAGGAACGAGCTAAAGGGAGGAGGATGGAGTTTATATAATGCACGCACTGGTATGCACAGCATTCAAGGCAAGTTTGTTGTTGCACGTTTTGGAAAAGATGACGACTTCATACAGGGTAGGGCGCCTGGAATCGGGTTTGGTGAAGTCGTCGGCGATGACGTCGCCATGTATGTGAGGAGTACAGATGAAAAGACATGATGTAATTTAGTAGGCAAGCTTTTCTTAGTGGTCGGCGCCAGCCGCATCGCATGGCCCACACAAGAGCCTGAATGGGTAGCCTCCGAGGCCCTTTCTTTATCTTAACGCGTTCACGTTACCTAGGAATGAGTGAATCATGATATTTGATGATAACTGGTGAACAATCAAGTAGTAGGAAATCGCTGGGTTGATATAGGAAAACATACCTACAAAGTAAAAACAGCCAATGTGCAGCACCCACGCGTGCAGCTGAAACCTCCTCAAGCATACAGTAAGGCGACCCATATGAAATGGCGTTGGCGTGACCAAGCTATCGATGCCTCCCATGCGCAAGCTCTTTCGCTAGTTCGCATGGCCTTGGCCAGTCAGCCTCATTCAGCTAATATGAAATACACTCTGTCGTGCGATGACTCTGCCAACAAATTCATTGTGTTATTAAGATAAAGTTACTTGCTTCATCCGTACATGCGTGCATTCAATTTCAAGTGGTTCTGCTGACATTACTCGCAATACTTCCATCTCCAGGCGCTTTGCTCATGTCATCTCGACATCCTCAGCAAGCAGCTGCCACCTACCTAAAAATAGACGACAGCATGCAACCAGCCGAAAGAACATAATCTACAGAAGAGGTATCAATTACCAGCTCAGGCAACCCGTACGAAGCCCGCTTGTGGCAGTGAGTTGACATGACATGCGCCATCAAATCTCCGTCAGCCAACTCTTTTTTTTTTTTTTTTTTTATAGGTGTACAGCACGGAGTACAGTACAGTACAATCCCACTTTTGCCATGTTCTGCACAGCCCGCCCGCTGTGGACTCGACGGATTGCCGCTCCCCCCATCCAGCAGTTCTTACTGTCCCTGCAAAAATGGCTGCTTGTAGCAGGAATACCTTTAGAGAGACAGCCCCAAGGCTCCACACTTTATTAGCGCTATTCCCTTGGAGGAGGGCTTAGCCAAGAGATCCAGGGTAGGAATCTTGGTACTGACGTCGAGGTGTGTACATCTATCCAAGTGCCTGACGCAACAGAATCCCTTGTACATCCAAGCTCCAGAGTACCTGGAAGATCCCATCTCGCTGTAGCGGCCCCTTTAGCGCCTCCTTACCGGGGGCTGGAGACGCTGTATTAATACAGGAGGAGCCTCCAAGGCTGACTCTAGCCCCAGTCCGAAACAGGACAAGGCCTCCTTTTCCAGGTGGCCTGGGCGCTCCAGCGAGCCAGCCAGCCAGCCACTTCAACTTTGTCTGCTGGCTGCGCTATGGCCAGCACGTCTCGTCTCGTCAGTCTCATGCAAAAACCACCTACCTAAACCTCCTCGCATCCCAATCACCGCTCTCACATCGGGCCCTCGTCGCTGTTCTTTTTCTGCTCTGTCTTCTCTCTCTCTTTCTCTCACGCCAAGCAGAAAACCACTGGTTTAATCACCCCAACCCGGAAAGAGAAAACGTCTCGTCCCCCGGTGGAACGTGTTGCTTCTTGAAGAAGCTCCCTCCCTCCCCTTTTTCTAACCCTCCAACCCTCCAACCCTGACGACTTTCTGCCACGCACGGATATACTGTCATCCAACTTTCTCGCACGACCGGGTCGATCAAACACAATCTCGATTGAAGGCAACAAACAAACACAAAGCCAGTCTTTTTGTTTTAAACTCGAACTACCACCCGCCATGCTCTTCTCACTCGCAGCCACGGTGCTCCTCGGCAGCAGCGGCGCCCTCGCCCTCGCCCGCCACGAATGCTATCTCCAGAACAGCAAGGACCTCGCCGAGTACTCCGATTGCGGTCACCACGGCTCCCTGACACACTGCCTGTCCAGCCTCGACAGCTTCGACGTGAGCGACCTGCAGAAGTGCTACGTCAATGCTGGATGCTCTGCCGCCGAGGCGGCCATTGAAGCGAGCTACACACAAGACCGCTGCGACAAGCTGTCCAAGCTCGGCGAGTTGAAGAAGCGGAGTCGCGGCAATATCCACCAGGCCGCCCAGACCATCGCTGTCCGCGTCGCCGGGAACAAGGACGATGCTCCTCTGCCCACCGTCGTCGCTCGCGCCGAGAAGCTCCAGTGCAAGATCACCAAAAAGGTCAAGACCAAGACCTGCCCTCTCCAGACCCAGGGCAACAAGGTCAAGACTTTGTCATGCTTCACCACCGAGGTCGCCAGAGCCACGTGCGCTCCCGGTCTCAAGTGCGCCCTGGACGCTGACGGCAAGGACATTTGCATGAAGCTCCAAGACAACCTCGAAATCGGCGGCATCATCATCTCCATTGTCTTTGGTGTCGGCATCCTCGCTGGCATCTCTTTCTTGACCTTCCAATGCTGCAGGGAGAGCCGTGAGCACAAGCGCATCGCCGCTCGCGCCGAGGCCACCGCCCTCGCCCGCGCTGCGACCAAGAAGCAGCGCACTCAGGATGCTCGCGCCCCGTTGATGCGCCAACAGGAGGGATCAACTGATCCTTTCCACGACCGAAACCACTCCTAGAGGAGAGTATGATTTTACCGGACGTGGCGAGTTAGTACCGGTAGTTTGCTAGAGGGAGTGTAAGTAAAGAGAGATGAAATGGTGGTGCATGTTGGGGAGACAAAGGGCATTTGAGGACGGTCCATTTTGGGTTATGTTTTTCCCTTTTTCGGTTTTTTTATTTTTATATATACCTCTTCATCATTGTCTTGGATCGGAGGAAATGCGGCGTACTACCTCCACCTTTGTGTGTTTTCTGTGTGCGTGTACGTATAAGGAAAAAGAAACTACTATATTAAGATCAATGCGAAACGACCACTGGCATATAACAATAGATGCTGTTCAGAAGCCTGCACCACAGACAGACCTCAATGTCTTTTTTTTTTGCTTTGTTTCATTCGCATGTGAAAGTTAAAAGAAGTCGCTTGCTGCTCAGTCGTCTACACTTCTCACTATGGATTGTCCTGAATTAGATGCACACGTCATCAGGCAGGTTCTTTCGGAACCTGGCTCCGCAACTAAATTCACGCTCCACTCCTATATGATATATGTCCAGGGACAAAGATTAGCTGACTCATGCCTGATATATTTTGAAAAAAATAAAAATCTAACAAGAGTTTAAATCAGCAGGTATTTAGTAATACATATCAAGGTTTCTAAGCTGTTTCTCTCTGCTATATTCGTACATGTTTATGGAGTTTCGAAGGGAAAGGTAGTTTGCAAATATCTTTGAGTAGTAATATATCATGCCATCCATAGTGTGGTTCATGTTGGACAAAATACCAGCGAATATTCAGTCATTTCTGTTACTGCCACATTATTATTCACATCTACATGAAAACAAACACACACCTAGACAGCACTGGATATAGTAGAGCATTCTCACTTCATTGTTGGGTATGCGCACTCAAATATCCGCTACTCGAACAAAAGCTGCATTTGCTAGTTTGGGGAGGCATATATGCGATACAAGCCGTATTCTAGGCTCGCTACCATAGATATCCTCCTTCTTCCCAATAGTGTCCAGGCACACTATATTTCCCTTGTAGGGCTTATGCTATTTGTCAACTCTCTCCTCATGTAGATACCACATTCCTATTACCCGCCCAATTTACCAGAGCATATATGCTTTTGTCAGTAGTAGCATTTAGGCTCTTTGATCATTAGATGGTATGTTATGTAAGTCAGTGCGGGTGCTGAGCTTGTGCAATATGGAGTTGCCGTTTGAGCCATTGTCCCGTTGATTTGAAAAAGCAGCTGTTTCTGACGGAGTCTTGAGCATGGTTGAGCTGGTGACCCCAATCCGCTCCAACAGATTCTTCCGCTTGGTAGGACTGACGTTCTCGGTCAACTCGCCCATCTCGCCGGGAACTTTCTAGATTCCCCTCAACGAGGCATGTGCCATCAAAGGGCTGCCAATCTCTCCTGGGGCCCCAACCGCCCGATAGTGTGGGTGCATCCCGTCACCTAGGCCAGGAATCCACCGGACAGTATGCTTTCCAGTTCCATCGAAATCGCGTTTAACCTCAAAGGTACCTCCTCCATTTGAGGGGCTTCCTTCGGTGTCACACAGATTCAGCAGATCGTTTTCAGTTATGCTTGTGTCGCCTGACTGTATGTCGATCTGGGTCTTGATGGCGGTTAGATCTATGTAGCCAGCAGCGTCTGTATTTCCAAGAGCCGAGAGATCCTTGCATGCTTGACAAAGCATCAAACGGACGGCAATATGTCGAGATTGGCTGGCCACGCGGACTGATCCCATATTGGCGCTTGGAGACCCCACATGGAAACCGGGGGGAATGATGGGAGCCCCCCAACCAGGACTGGCAAATCCCGGAGGTGGAAATGGTTGGTTTACGCTAGGTGGCCCCCAGGGGTTGTGAGGAATGATAGGGAAAGCTGGCTCCATGAATGGACTTACGGCAAAACCGCTTCGTGGACCGGGAGGCTGGGTACGCAAGCTGCCTGGGTTGATGTCTAGACCGAGAGGCTCATCATCTTCGACTAACACGCGGCTTCCCAGATGCTTAGTATCGTCACCATCCTCGCGGGATCGTCCTTGGACCACACTTCCAGGTCGTCCAATGGGCGCTGGTCTTCCAATTGGCTGTGTCGGAAGACCCGGTACTCCATCAAATCCGGCAGAGCCCTGGCGTCCATGCTGGGGTGGCGGGAGAGGTATATCTTTTGATATCGGGAATACCTGTCCAATCCCAAACTGATCTACAGTAGGTTGGGCGAATCCAGGTGGTGGCAAGGGGGCGGGCGGGAATCCTCGAATAGCTGGGCCGCTGATGCCTGGGGGTGGCATCATCATGGCTGGGACATGGCCTGGGCGAAATCCGAGCGGGAACATGGGGTCGTGTGACATTCGGTTGGGGAATCCGGGCGGCGGAGGGTGGTGAGCCAAACCGGGAGGAGGTTGCATACCTAGGGGGGGCATGTGAAATGGTGAGCCTTTGGGTGGTGCTCCTGGCGGTGAA
The DNA here is from genome assembly GCA_005765155.1 of Zelopaecilomyces penicillatus. NCBI lineage: Eukaryota > Fungi > Ascomycota > Sordariomycetes > Hypocreales > Pseudodiploosporaceae > Zelopaecilomyces > Zelopaecilomyces penicillatus. The sequence continues at coordinate 774,719 of VCCP01000006.1, forward strand.
ATAGAGAGTGGTGCATGGGGTATTGTCATCATGCTTCCACCACTTATTTTCCTTTCTAGGACAATAGATCTTGGACTGGGATGAGCGGGTGTCGTTGAATGAGGTGAAGCGCTCTGGCTAGGAATTGAGGCGGACTGTGAGCTGGAAGAACTCATTTGCCCTGCTTCCTGTTGCAGAGACACGGTTCGGGGCCGAATGGGCGTTGGCGCCTTGGGAATCGCGGGCGTGGCCACAGGGATCTTGGGAGACGCGAACGCAGCGGGATTCGGAAGATGCTGAGGCAAAACAGTTGGTATCGAGACGGGGTGCGCCTGAACTTGGGCACGCTTGGCTGGCTGTAAACCTGGAGATTGAGACAACCGAGCCGCAGCTTTCTGAGCTGCACGCTCTTCCTTGGCCCTCTCTCGTGCTTCTGCAGCTTCTTGAGCCTCTTTGTGAGCCCTTGAAGCTCTCGCTTCCTTTTCTCGTTTGTCGCGCTCTTGTTTTTCTTTTCGCTCCTGGGCTTCTCGTTCCTTCTGTTCACGAACCTCTTTCTCCTTTAGACGTTGATCATCCTTCAACTTCTTCTCACGATCCTTCATATCGCGAGCTTTGCGCTCCTGTTCAGCCTGCTTCTCCTTTTGCTCGTGAACACGTCGTTGCCGGTCTGCTTCTTTTTTCAGCCGTGCTTCCTCCTCAGCTTTCTTCTGCGCCTCCTTTTGCTTCCGTTTCTCCTCGGCCTTCTGTTTTTGGTCAGAGGCTCGTCTACGCTCAGCTTCAAGTCGCGCGGCCTCCTCAGCAGCTTTCTCAGCCTCTTTGCGAGCTTTGTCCTCAGCCAATGCTTGCTTCTTTTGCGCAGCTTTGTCCTTCTTCTTCTGCGCATTCTTTGCTTTCTTGGCCTTTTGCTGATCGACTTGGCGGCTTTCCTCCTCCAACTCTTCCAGCAGCTTCTGTTGTCGTTCTTTAGCTACTTTCTCCTTGTAGGCAGATAGCACTCTTTGCTCGAACATTCGGGCGGCGAAAATCTGAAACATACGACGGCCTTCCTCCATTCGTTGTTCCTCCGTCATTTGGTCCTGGCAGCAGCACTCAGTATGGAACTTGGACGGCACCGCAGAGGGGTTGGAGTATACCTCTTCATCCTCATACTCCTCGTCTTGACTATCGTCGTAGTCTTCCTCCTCATCCTCCTCCTCTTCATATTCATCTTCTTCCGGAGGGGGATGATTATGAGGATTGGAGTATGAGCCGTTGGGATGACCGTAGCCGCGGGAGAAGTGCTCTCGGGCATCTTCTTCACGTGCCATGCGACGCTCTGCAAGCTGTTCCATCATTTCGATAAATCGCTTGCCGTCGTTTTTGAGCAGGTCATCCGCCACGGTGAGTATGCCGCCTAAGTCCATGTTACCATATCTGTGGAGAAGTGATTCAAGAAGCTGCGTACCCTTGACTTGGAGGCTATTGCCGAATGTCAAGAAATCGGCCACGTCGCGATCGTGAGAGCTGTGGAATTCCTCGGGAGGTTCGTCGTCACTAAAGTCATCGTCTTCAATCTCGTCATCGCTGTAGACCTCTTCTAAATCCTCCTCATCGTCGTCACCGACATGCTCTACTATCCGACCGCGTGACGGTGGTTGGCCAACATACCCGGATGGCAGGCCTCGAGGTGGGCGTAGGGAAAAATCTCGCGGAGGGGGCAACATGGGGGGCCCTTCTCCTTGGTTGGCGAACTGTTCCAACTCTAAGTAGTACGCATCGTAGAGACCTTCCAGCTCCTCCTCAATCGCCGTTCGCTTTCTCCCACACACGGTGCAGCTGCAAGTATGTTTCTGCTGCTCCTTCATCTTTTTTAGAACAGCATCCTTCTCTACCTTGACTAACGATTTCCGATCCTCCTCACCCAAGCCAAGCCAGAACTCTTTTATGCGCTCGCGCTCTTCATGGTTACTCGTGCTCCATATCTTGTCTCGAGACATTCCGGGTCCGCGTGACCCTACAGGAGGCTGCGCAGGTCGGTCGCTTGGCGACAGGCGCCCGGATGCATCGTATTCGTCTCCATTCGGTTTCTTCTTCTTCTTGTTCTTTTTGGATTTCATCGGTGGTTGTGAGTGGCGTAGTCCGTTCGTCGGCGGTGGGGATTGCTCCTCTGCTAGCACGTACTCTATGTCATCCTCGTCACTTGCAACAATATCGTACTCAGATGGCGACGGCTTTGAGTGCCTGCCAGGTCCTAGTGCGGGGCTTGGATAACCGTTGACAGCCTGTTCAGCCGCAGCCTTTGCCGCAGCCTTTTGTCGTCGCTTCTGCTTCTTACGATTCACAGTCGGTGCTATCGCGTCGAGCGAGGCTGGTACAGGGGGCGGTAGCGGATTATTCGGTCTGGTGGCCGGGGGCGTGGAGGGTTGAGATGAGTCCGACAGTGCACCCTTAGGGACAGTTATGAATTTGGATCCATCCTTGTTGGTGTACTTTGCGGTATTTCGAGGCGATGCCGGCGATATGGCAGCCGGTCTCTGGTTGTGGGCCGGCATCGTACGTCTACCGAGGGAGGAGGGCAGCCGAAAGCATGAAGAGGTCTCGCACCGGGGTCGGGTGACGGATTAAACTGAGGTCTATAGAACTCAACTCGAACTGTCAGTTTGTAAGCAAGAGAAAAGGCGCGCAACGTGGCGAGTTGTGATCAGCAAGCTGCAGGGCGGAGCGACAGGGAGGTGGCAGCGATGAGGTTGTGTGATGATAGGTATTGTGTTTGCTGGTGGAGGAGGCTCTCGTTGGTGGCTCAAATTGAGGCACTCACAATCCACGAGCCAGTTCAGGGTTAGGTCAGCGATGACGCCAGTGGGGGCAGGGAGCGCCCTCGAAGGTTCCTTTGTGCTTCAAAACCAGCGCGTCAATATGCTCGAGCCGATTGCGTATGAGGAGAGGAGTGAAGAGTCGTACGGGAGGCTTCGTTTGCTACCTGGAGATTCGATGGAAGTCACCTTGTGGTGTAGTTACATGGCGGCGTGTACTTGGTTATGCAAGACCGCACCACTGTTGAGGCCTGTAGGAAAACTGGGGCCAGCCCATCAATCAGATTTCGCGCCTTGTTGTGAGGAGCATCTTGTGATGTGCCACGTGACGCATGCGATACCTAGCAAACCGCCTCATGCCTGAGGCGACTGGAGGTACCTTGACGAGGATGCCATTTCTAGATTGCCTACTCCTACCTTGGTAGTAGGTCCACGTCCTACTTTATTACCAAGTTGCCTAGTTGTTTCAAGCACATGTTGAGCACCTTGATGAACTGCGTCTGGCACCCTGATTGACAAATGGCAATGGAGGCGCGCCTAAAGGCGGCGAGGGCATCTCTTGTCCTCATCGTCACAGAGGACCACAAACAGCCGGGCTTGCCTTTTTGCGGGTCGTCTTTTTTTCTGGATCTCAACAGAATCTCTAACCCTAATCAAGAGAATTTGATATCATCTCGTTAAAAGTTAAATAGGCGTACGTTTCCGCTTCGCTAAGCCGACATGACACCGCATTCCCTCCCTACTTCCATCTCATTATTCGCAATCATTCAGCTGGGTACCCCATACAAAGTGAGGGTTCAGATTGGCATTGCGACATTATTTGAGGCACGTTTATGACCAATGCCATTATGCCTTTGTGCATTCCATCAACAACAACTGATTCGAATGCTCAATGTCTAGACAACTGCCTATTAATGTTTAGCATTTTGTCTCACTGGCACACAGCAGACTTTCTCAACATTGGTCACCCAGGCGCTCTGGCCAGACACAATCATCATGACAATTTCCCGGCAAGCAAGGCATCCTCCTTAGTAATTATTGAATGACTGTGATGCTGTTGCTGCTGTTGCCGCTTTTGCTGTGGGCACTTGTGTGATTAGCGTCAATCTCCTGCTCATTTATACCACCAAACCTAGACACTGTGACGGCTGTGTATCATCACCATGCAATTAATTAGAGCCGTTTGACCGAAAGGCCTCTTGTGGGTTTGTTTTCTATATTTGTACTTCCACTCGCGTCACCTCCCTACTCGCTTGGGGTGCCTCTTATTGGATCGGTTTGTTTTACCAACACTGTGCCATGGCATTGCTGGTTTTCGGACTTTCCATGTTGCGACTTGCGACGGGATTCATACGGAGCCAATCCCCGGCTAGGAGCAACACAAAGACGTCTAGAAACCGGTATTCGCTGGGAGGCAACCAATGGCAGTGCCAGGTCTTGTTATTTTGCTTCAATGCCGTCCTGCTCCAGACCTGGCCAAATTTAGCCTCCTATCCAATATCTGCGAGTGCACGGCCTCACCGTAATGCGCACCCGCAACTTGTGTCTGTTTACAGTTGGTTGACAAGCGCCGACATGGAAATGTCAATGTGCCGACGTACGAAGGTAGAAAGCTCAATGATTGTCCTTTGTTTCCCCCCAAGGAACCTGATGTGCTAGTTTTGGATTGCAAGACATTGGATTCAAAGGCGGGGACTTTGCTAAAGGTAAAGAAAAAATCAACCACTAGATATTCGTATCGCTAGGACTTGTAGATGATCGATCTAGTACCTTGATGATCTATCATACGGCGACTCGGGACGGACAAGCCGTACGAACCAGCAGCCGTGTGTGTGCTTGCGTACATGTCCATACGAACAGTGGCTTTGGTACCCCAAAGACCGCCTATCTGCAAGCTCCATACGTACCTGTCTATCCTATCCAAGATGTACGAATCACGATGATGATAGGACTGCTTGGCCACTATGGACCTACATTGCTCTTAGGCGTATGAATCCACTACGGAGTAGCATCGGCATAACTGGTGCTATGACTTTCCTCGACTCTCGGCCTATGATGACGAACCTCTGGCTCGGGCTTATGCACTTTTGGGCGTTTATGTAATCTGCAGTGAACACCCCTCAAGTCCTTGTGCCTCTTGATCCAGGCCCTGGCCAGGCTGTGCCCAGCCAGCCAACCAGTCGACCAGTGTCGCTTGAACGACGCCCTTCAGCCAAGATTCGCTGTCTTAATTAATCGGACCTCAAGCGAGTGGTTGCTCTAATGCTGCACTTTTTTTGTTTTTAGCCTCCCCCAATTGCCTCGTGGGCTTCTGTTCCCACCCTAGCCCGAATTTGTGACCCTTGGCGCAGCAGGCCGACTCCTCCACAGCCAAGGAAGCGCAATCGCCGTGCTAACACGGACTTAACTGGAGCCTCTTCAGCTCGTATTCGATAAAACGCCTTATCCTCCAGCCCAAAAGTCGTCCCACCTCCTTCCATCCATCCCCTAAACGCGCCAGAACGACCCATTCCAGCAATAGGAGCCCTCCCGAGACGAGATAAAAAAGCCAAACTCCGACAATCAGTCCCCGTGCTACTGGACCTGTCGTTTCTTCACTTTTCGGCGAGCGAGCCGTGGAACTGGGGAGTTTCTTTAGGTAGTCGAAGAGCCTCGTAATCCCAATCCATTGACCGCGATCAATCACAAGCCCGCACTTCAAAATGGCCAGTGGCAACCCGCCAAACGTCATCCGCAGGTACGGTCACCGCCGTCGTCTTCATCATCATCCTCCGAGACCGCTATTTTGCTCCTCGCTTTCCTACCCAGCCTCTTCATCGAGTCATTTTCTCCAAGTCCCGGATACGGCCAGGCCATTTTGAACTAACATGAGAACTATGTAGGAAGCTCGTCATCATTGGAGATGGAGCTTGCGGAAAGACGAGTCTGCTGAGCGTTTTCACTCTTGGCTATTTCCCAACCGTACGTCTCCGTTAACCTCCCCCTACCTTGATATCCCTTTTTGCTAACATCTCTCGCAGCACTACGTGAGTCTAATACCGTCTCGCCCCCATCACCCTAACCCTAACTCTCGACGATCTAGATCCCAACCGTTTTCGAAAACTACGTGACCGATTGCAGAGTGGATGGCAAGTCCGTCCAGCTTGCCTTGTGGGATACAGCTGGCCAGGAAGACTACGAGCGATTACGGCCTCTAGCCTACTCAAAGGCTCATGTCATCCTGGTAGGCTTCTCGATTGATTCGCCCGACTCTCTCGACAATGTCAAGCACAAGGTTAGACTATCTGTACCACTCTATTCTTTAGGGACACCTCCAAGAGTCTAACATAATGTGTGTTCCAGTGGATCGAGGAGGCTACCCGCCTATGTACTGGTGTACCCCTTATCCTTGTTGGTCTGAAGAAGGACCTGAGGGAGGATCCAGTTGCAATCGAAGAGATGCGTAAGAAGTCTCTACGGTTTGTCACTACTCACGACGGCGAAGTGGTTGCCAAAGAAGTCGGCGCCAAGCGATATTTAGAATGTTCCAGCTTGAGCGGTGAAGGTGTCGACGATGTCTTTGAGGCAGCCACCCGAGCTGCCCTATTGACCTTTGAAAAGGGCGAAGGAGGAGGATGCTGTGTCATTCTGTGAGGCTCGTTACCGGCAATCTTCAGAACCCCCCGAGATCGGAACAAAGAGCAATGGCCTTGAAGGCTTCATCCGATGATGGCCAACGACGACTTCCTTCTAATCGATTATGCCGTCATGCAATATGTGTCAATAGCATTACAGAATCTGGTCTTGCTAAAACGCTATTTCAGCCCAACCCCGTTTTCAAGCTCTTTTGAAAGGGCTCGGCTGGGCACGCATTTCAACTCCTCTGGATCTGAGTCACCATCATATTTTGGAATATTCAATCGCTATATCCCGGATGTCAATTTGTGCTATTTCGGGGGGTTTTGAATTAAGAAGAATAATCCGACAGACAAGAGTGCGCATGACGCACTGCTTTGTTGGGCGCGGGTACATCATATGACGAGGACGGTTCCTTCATTTCATGTTTTATTCCTACTTTTCATTTCCTAGGTTTTTGTATCTGGCAAGCGAAAACTCTTTGTTTTGCAGCGGGGAAAAAAATAATGCTTCCATATGAGGTAGCTTCAGCTCCTGTATTAATACGGCGGATGGTATAGAAACAATAGCTGACGCTCTTCTTGCTCCTTCTTGTATTGATCGGGGTGACAGGAACAGACGGTTGGGAAATCCGGAGATTTTGTCTTGACTACCAGCATTAATGAGAATGATGATTTTCTATACTACTACTGAGTGGCACTATTCTCAGTCTGGCATCGCCCTTTACCAGTGGGTGAATGACTTTCGAAGTTCTGTCCCAAGGCAAAATGCTATCGTAAACAAAAGTACAGATTATATGATACAATTCGTGAAGCATGTTATAGCATCCAAGCTCAATCCCCTCCGCGCAGTCATTTTACCTTTTCCAGTCATGATTCCAAGGTTCCTTGCCCGGATTATCAGTCTGGAACCGGGCGTACTCAATCGGGACACCATTCAGCCCATACACTCCCTTCTTTTCCATCGCAACTCGATACAGGTAGCCTTCGCCTCTTGAGCCTGGCCCCACAGTCTGGCGCAGCTCTTCGCAAGCATTGTACATGCCCGCATGCATTCTGCCTCGTTCCTTTTCAATCATCTCACGCTGTTGTCGGCGGAAGAGTAGCCATGCACGGTGGATAGTCCAGTGTCGCAGGTGGCGTAGACGGGCCATTCGCAGTGGTGGCGGGGCAGGTGAAAACATGTTTCGCTTCAGAGTGCGGATACGTATGAAGTTTTCGGACTTGGGCGCAGCCCGACTTCGACGAACGGTAGGCTTACCGGCTGCGACTGGAGCCGCAACCTTGCGTGCGAGCGCCATGGAAGTGGTGGAGAAGGGTCGATCGGTGGTGGTCATTGGTGACGTGATGCGCGAGGGCAGAATTGACATACGGCTAAAAAGCCCAGTCAGGGTTGACGTTGACGCCATCTTATTTTTGATTGACGGCGTGGTTCGGACGGCGGTGGAGTCAAAAGCTGATTTGGTGGTACTGGACTGGGGGAATTTGATTGCTCTTCGTTGTTGATGAACGTCTTTCTCTGCTCCAGGGCGGGCACTGGACGTCTTTTTCGGTTCAAGTTTTGTCTTCCCCGGGGCTTGCTCCTCGTCAATGGCGTTACAGGTATTTCTTGGTCTGAATCCGTGAGATAGTTGCTGCACTCGCTGGTTGCGTCCTCCTCCGCCAGGCTTTCCTAAGCCGAATGGGGATCTGACGATGCTCCTTCACAATGGCCACTGACTTGCCAAATATTTAGTGATAACTCTAGTGTTGCGGCCACGTCTAACGAATCATACCGCCGGTCGGGATGGCGAGGGTCGGATCGGAATCTGTCTTGAAGGTAATAACCGTGGATATTCTGGCCAGTGGAAAACCGAAAACATTAGCTTCGCTTCTCTACCTAGGTAGGGGACAGCTTTGTGCGGGAAAAAGGTAAATCCGGACAGGACCCAACTCAAACATCGATGCCAAAGATACTGTGCACCAATGAACTCACCTCAACATTGTCATCCTCGAAAATGAACATGTGCTTGGAATTCTTTTCATCGAAAAGGATGTTGTGGGCTTTTTCCGATGAATACATATAATACTCCTCAATCATGGTTGAGAATTTCCAACCTGTTCCTTCCACCAAAATAAGGCTCAATGGCGCCAACTCAAGCAACAAGGCTCGCTGCTGGCCGAACTCGGTTAGGTTGCCCATCAAGTCAGCATATTCGAGCGCCGTGGTGTTTGATCTCAAGTGTTGTTGAAAATAATCCGGAATGATAGACTTGCATGGGAAAATCGCTATCCACTCTTGAAAGAGCTGGAGAAGGCGGCCTCTCGGGATTAACAGGTCTGAGATTATGAGTTGGTCAAGGTCCAATGCAGGCGACACTTCGACGCTTGAAAGAACGAATTTCACAATCATTGCAATAGCCTTGATTACCTGTGGAATGACAACAGCTAGGCGAGCTATGTACTCCTTGGCTGGTCGAGGAACTTGGCCGTAATAGACAAAATTGCTGCGGAGTCCATCTGGATCAAGGTCTAGACAGCTGCTCCATATCGGATCTTGCCATGCAGACCATGCTGTTCCCGCTACTTCGTTTGCCCATCTATGGACGCCTGAGCTCTCCAGTTTAGTCGGCTTGCGGAACCGAAATATGTAGTCACCTCCAGGATGATCTTGGTAGTACGTCGTGGATGCCAAATTAGTTGTTACAACTAGCTCGTGTGGAGGGTCTGCATCCTCGTCTTCATTATCAACCATTAATATTTTCCTCGATGAGAAGAGGTGACGGCGTCTTGCTGCGGCACATTCTTCAAGGTGCTGCTTGTGTTCATCATCCGCAACCCTTCGTGCTGCCCAGCTCTTCTCGAGGTTTGCTGCGACATCAAGGACGATTTTCAGCTCATCATTGTGTTTTGCTATCTCTCTGGCCTTTAATCGTTTTTTCTCTTCCAGTAATTGCCTACGCTGTAAGATGAGCTGTATTCCCTCGTTTTGTCGTCTGACATTGGCGGTTTCGAGGTGATTCACTATGTCTTTGTATTTTTCTTCCTCAGACTCCTGCTGGTCGCTCCCCACACTCTCTACTGAATTGGCGGAGAGATATCGAAGCCAATTTTCCTCGCTTAGATGAGTGTTGCCTTCCATGTTGCCGTGCTGTATATCCATGCCGTCTTTTTCACTGTCTTCTCGGCCCGGCCAGTCTGTTGTTCCCCGGCCCCAAGATGGTGAACTGAAGCAAATATTTGGCAGGAGCTCTACTCGGTGTCGGTCGACTTGGAAACTTCTGGATTGGGAAACTCGCGCATCACTCCAGATATTAGAGGCTTGACAGTCAACAATACCAGAATGACACTATCGCTCCTATCGGTCGCCTAGCTTCAGGTTTTAGCAACCGATGATTTCTTGACGGAATGTGCCACACAAGAATCTTGCTTTCATTAATCGAGGCTCTGGGATACGAATGCTCATCATGTTACTGTTGCACCGGGTTGAAGGTGAAATGGATAACAAGGGATAATTACACATGTTGGCTGGAAGTCTAAAAAAAGCCATAAAACGGGAACATGGGGTGTATCCGGGGGAGCTTGAAAAAAAAAAAACTCTACTATGGCAGTAGCTCACTGCTTGAACTCCACTGTTCTGTTTAATGGCTTTCTTTCAAGCAGGTACCAATGAGCCTCTGAGGTCTGTTACAACAAAGCAATCATCTGCTGTTCACTGCGTGATTCTTTCCTACATCGACTACATAAACCTGAGATTGGTGCGCTTTATTCCTAATGGTTTTAGATTTGGGACGATCTACTTTGGATATTTAAGTTTGCTTCGTGCGAAAAACCTGACTCGCCCAATACGTTTACAGACCTTAATATTACTATTTTTCTTTCTCCTGATGGCGGATGGACGGACTCGCTCAAATAGAGCGATGGACCCCTACTGCAGCCCTGGCTATGATACCAACCAGACGGCTTTGAACAATCAGCGACTCATCCCTTCTCCCAATGCTGGTAAGAGAGGCGACGCGTCAGACTTTGACAATATTCCACTGGACGGCGATAGTGATATCAGTTTAGACCAGTCATGGGAATACGACGGATGGCCAGTTGTGAAGCGACATGACCCGCGAGATGCAGTCGCAGGACCACCACCACCACCAAAGTCTTCCAAAGTTGATAAGGGGAAAGGCAAGGCCGAACCAAATCAGTCGACAAGCTTAGAGCGATCTCCATACGGCGATGACGATGGCGACGATGACGAGAGGTGGCCAGTTGTCAAGCGATATAATTCACCAGATTTGATCATAGAGACACGGGGATTATCAATCGCCAATAACAGGCAAAGCAAAGCGAACCCATCCCAGCTGTTGAACGATGCTGGTTTGGAACCGCCTTCCGATCTTGACAGATGGCCAGTTGTAACCCGTTATAAGCCGCAAGATTCGACCACCAAGCCAGGGAGCTCTTCCAACACTAGCAACGGGCAAAGTGAAGCAAAATCACATCGGCAGTTGCGGTTCGATGATGAGACTGCAGAATACATCTACTCTGATGATTCTGATCTGGACTGGGACAAGCAGCCATTTGACTATACCGTTCCCTTTGAGAGACCCATGCTGGAGGAGCGATATGCATTTGAAGTCCAGCATCCAATAGTAGCTCCAGCAATCCGGCAGGCGTTGAACGCGTGCTCGACTCCTCAGCGGGTTGGCAGAGCCGTTGTGGACCAAGTCCAGCATCTGCCCGTTCGTGTCGCCGAGACGTACAATAGCGCAGCTGAAAGCATCAGTCAAGCTGGACGACAGGCTGCTGCTGTGGTTCAAGAAGGGGTTATGGCATTGCAACCGTTTGAACAAAACGATGCCTTGGGGAAGGGGCGCCGTATATGCTGAGCCGACCTGTGATGGAGCAGAAGCATGTAGGGCATTTTTTGGTTATTTTACTTTTATTCTAATATGAGATACCACATTGCGAAAAGGGGTAGGTAGTTTATTGGGATATGAATGGAACTCTGGTGTGCTGCGGCTCTGTCAGAAGCGATGTCGAAATGAGTGATACATGTTGGGGGAAAATGTGTCTTTCTTCTTTGAAGATTCAAGGACAATACAGTTCTTGAGTAGCACCGATGAAGCAAGCGATCCTACAAGTTTAATAGCAAGGGAAGGATGCCGTTCAAAGGAGCTTCTCCTTTTGTCTCCACTATCGGACGAAAAGAAGTCAAACAAGGAGATACGACAAGAAAGATGAATAGTTTTGTTGACGTATTCACAGCGGTATTGATAGTAACTTTGTGTGATTTTAAAGAATGAATTGTGACGTTGACGATCAGTTGGTGAATGGTGAATGTATCACTTGACGTTGACTTAGCGTTTACCGGTTATGCCGTTGCGTGGAGAAAGAAAAAGAGGGGATGATGGGTCAGAGATGGCGCCACTCGGGCTAAATGGTCAGTGGAAGGTTTGTGGCTGGGTTTTCGATGGTTTGAGGGGCAGATGTGAGCAGATACCTTGGGCGAAATAAGGTTATTGAATTTACAGGTGCTTTGCTTGCCCCTAGAAGCGCTGCTCTGGGCGGGCATCAACAGTTTCCAGCAATAGCTAGCAATGTCTAGCAATATCTGGCAGAATCTAGCGATATCTAGCAATATCTCTGTCGGTCTGTGCCAGAAGAGGCAGCCAACCGAAAGGAGTAGAGATAATGAGATGGGTTTAATTGACCAGTCAATCGTTTAGCCCAACGCCTCTGATCTACGAGTTCAACCTGTTGAGGCTGGGCAGCCATCCGTGATCTAGGTAGGCACCAACGCAAGGCTGCGCCTGGAACGGCATTCGCTAGTTTTGCAACTAGAGCACGGCAGCTAGACCCTCCCCTCCCTGTAAATGCATCTCAGAGCCGCTAGACGATGTCACCGTTAGCAGTCTCAGCTGCTGAGGCTGAGTCCCATCATCTAGACCAGGCAGCCAATCTGGAACAGCCAAGCAGCCCAACAAGGAGAAGAAGAGGGGGGGAGCATCACAGCCTTGAGGCCGCCGCTTCATATTACATTAAAAGAGATGCCCAGCGCCGTGGGATAGATCATCACATCAGTTTTCTCTCATTCTCTCGTCCATCATCACAATCACACTAGACATGACGACGCTGCCGTTATCGCAGTACGCCCTCGTGGCGCTGGCCAGGGAGGCCATGCACGACCGTATCGTCGGATGCCTCTTCGGCTCTGCAATCGGCGATGCCATCGGCTTGTACACCGAGTTTCTCCCTGCCTCCATGTGCGCCCGAGCCTATCCAGCTCGTGTCTTTATTCTTGCACCGGTGACCGAGGTGACGCAGTTTCGCCGGGACGCACACCGGAACCCTCATGAGCCAGGTGAATGGACTGACGACACCGACCATGCCATGTGCATCTTGCTGGCCTACCTACACAAGGACGGCAAGAACCTAGATCCTCTGGAGTTTGCCTCTCGGCTGCACACTTGGGTGCGGTATGGGCTCCGAGCGCTGGATACCTTGCCTCTGGGGCTCGGAAGGACAGTGGGCTCTATTGTGCGAAGCAAGGAGTATCTGGAGGACCCGGAAGCGACGGCGAGGAAGTTCTGGGTCAAGTCCAAGTACAATGCTGCTCCGAATGGGAGCTTGATGCGGACGCATCCGCTGGGGTTGATGTGTATCGACAAGACCATCGAGGAAACCTTTGAGGTTGCTGCTGCTTTCTCTGTCGTTACTCATGTCGACTCGAGGTGTATCATTTCCTGCGCGATCGGAACAGCACTGGTTCGTGGACTTGTGCGTCATGAAGTGCACAAGGAAGAGCACATTGATCACATGATTTCAAAAGCACTCAACTGGTATTCTGGATACCATAGACGCCAGCTGGAAAAGGACCCCTCACGGAAAGATGAGCCTGAGTTGGATGTGGCTGAGTTCCAGCGCCATGCAAGAGTGAGCGAGCTATCTGAGCTGCAGCTGGATGATGCTATAAAGCTCGGATATGTATACAAGACATTTGGCTCTGGCATTCACTTGCTGCGCCTGGCGATGCGCAGAGTTACCGCTTCCACGGACATTTTACCGACCCAGACCACTGTCTTTGAGCCTCTCATTGTCGACCTCATTATGTGCGGCGGCGATGCTGATACCAACGCCTGCTTTGCAGGAGCCCTCCTCGGGGCGTACATCGGACACAAAGCTCTCCCGTGGGACTGGCGCGACGGCCTGCTGCGCGGCGAATGGTTAATGAAGAAGGCGGAAGGTCTGAGCATCACGCTGGGCATCGGGGATGGGTCTTACAGGGGCTCAGAGGATAAAGATACGGCACCTGATGGAGGAAGGGGGAAGTTTCCGACAGATGCGCAGATGGAGGAGAAGGTTATGCTGTTACAGGCTCGGATGGTGGAGAGGGAGCAGGAGAGGGATAGGCAGGAAGAGAGGGAGAGACAGGAGGAGATGGAGTCTAATAAGAAGAGTCGGATGAGTTGGTTTAATCGGAACTAGGGCATGATGCTTTGTTTGGCAACGGGCACTTGTAAGTGGTTACTTACGTTGCATTAATGATGATATACGACTTTCATATCTAATTAATAATAATATCCAAAATACGCTGCAAGAAATCTCATCTCATCTCATGAGAGCCACGTTACAATGGTCAAATAGCATGGAAATTAAGAGAATGAATGTGCTGTTTTTTAGCACAAAGTAGAATCTGCCCCCATACCCATCCCCTGAATGCGCTGGGCAGCGATCGCATACGACGTGAACCCATCGCCAACCTCACAAGGATCATCTCCAAACTCCACATGCTCCAACCACTCTGGCCGATCCTTTTCCAGCGCAATCTTGCCCATCTGGCCCTGACACCGGTAACTCCCAAACCGAAACTCGACGACGGAGCGACCGCCAGCCGCCGTCGTTGTGATGAGCGGCACCACTTCGTCCACCTCAAACTTGAACCGGGCGCCAAACCACTCCATCAGGTACTTCTCATTAACGAAATTGCTCAGCCCCGTGATGATGAGGACGCGTGAGGGTTTACCGATGATGGGGCTGCTTGCGGCTTTGATGCGGTTGCGGGAAACGCGGACCCGAAACCCATCAATGAGAAGGCCGTTGGTCCAGGAGAGGCATAGGAGGCGCTGGGCGCTTTGGTGGTTGAAGAAGACGATTTTGGCGGCGGCGGTTTTGTGTTGGATGTTGTCGGGGTGGTTGATGTATGTGCACCAGATGCGGCCGATGTTGCGGATAGGGGCGAGGAGTTTGTGGGTGGTGATGTCGGGGGGTAAGTTTGTGAGCCAGAGGGCGCAGTTGAGCTCTGTGGGTAGGCATGAGGCGCTGGCGTTGCTCATGGTGTGTCGTCCGCGATAGCGGCTGGAGAATTGGTTGGACATGAGGATGTGGGATCCATCCATGATGATGCTGTTGTTATTACTGTTGTTGAAGTTGTTCATCAAGGGAGAGAAGCTTGCTCCGAGTTGCTGTTGCTGTTGATGTTGCTGGTTCTGCTCCATCACGGCCTGCATTGGGAGAAAGCCACCCTGACTGTTTTTACCGCGGCCAGCTTCGGGACTGGGAGAGGCAATTGATGGACATGCGAGGGTGTTTGCAACGCTCATATCGACAGGTAGCCTGTTTTGACCAAACAGCAAGGGAATCCGCATAGGGGCTGGAGAGGAAAACGGCTGGTATTGGAGTCCGTTGCCAAAGCCCATGTTATTCACAGGCTGCTGCCTGTTTTGACCGATCACACCAGGGTGCGGCTCAGGAATTGGAGAAGGTTTAGACGACGAACATCCTATAGAGCTTCCCAGGTTCATATTCACAGGAAGTCTGTCCGCTGTGAGGGGGGTGCCGATGTTATTGTTGCCATTGTTATTGATGATGTTGTTGCTGGTGTTAGTGGTGATCCGGGATGACCACTGGGCTACGGAGTGAGTAATAGGACCTGTTTCAAACGATCTGGCTTTGAAACCATCCACTTCATCCGACTCACTCGAGGCGCTGTCTGAAATCGTCAAATCTGAACTCCCACAAGCTTTGGGGAACGGGTGAATAATCTCCGGTGCAAAGTTGTAGTGTGGGCTTGAGACGAGATTGTTGTCGCCAAAGACGATGCCCTCTTGGGTTCGGTTTGGTAAGTTTCTCTCGTTGTCTTCTTCTATTTTGGGGGAGAATAGATCTGGTGGGAGATGATATTGCGGGACTTGAGCGGAGCGAAGGTTCTTTAATGACTGCTGTTGTTGCATTTGCTGTTGTTGCTGCATTTGCTGCCGTTGCAGTTGCTGTCGATATTGCTGCTGTAGCTGCCATTGCTGCTGTTGTATCTTGTTGATATCAATTTCCGGCGCTGGTGATGTATTTTCCGAGTCTTCAACATCATCCTGCACCATCGGAGAGAATCTAGATGCCCAGGAACCAAGCGGAGGCGCATCTTGAAGCAGAGGTCGCGGGCTCTGGAAAATCCACGAACCAGTAGATGATGTCTCTCTGGGAGCAGTCGAGTCGGCTATCTTATCATTGAAGATGTCATGAAACGCACTCTTTGATGATGGTGGCCACTGCTGCGAAGCAGGATCATCGGTCGGATACATTGAACCAGGGCGAGGCATCTCCTTTCTGGTGTCTGGCAAAGAACTTTCCTCTTGAATGGTGACTTTTGCAAGCTTTCTCATCAACTCAGACACTGGTAGATGCGTCGAAACTACTGATTTCTGGTTACTGATGTTGCTGTTTCGATTCTTTGTAACCAACGGCGTCTCACTCCCAAATCGAAAACCTTGATGTCGCTCCAAGGGATGTGATGGACGTGGTAGAGGTGGTGATGCAGCAGCAGCAGCAGCAACAACACGAGGCGCTGCTAGAATATTAGCATTGCCATTTGAACGGCGACCAGGAGAAAGTCGTTGTTTATCAAACTCACGATGAGAATGATTATAACTATTTTTAAGAATGGAATGGTTCATAGCTTGAGGGGGGGCTGTTACGGTTGACGATGTTGTTGAAGGAGGTTGTTGGCGTTTTGCATGCCTATCGGCAAGGAGCAAGGGTTCCTTCAAGATGTTGGATATAAGATGAAGTGCTACTGAGTAGATAAGATGGAAAAGTAAGTATCCACAGCAATATCAGGACTCTTTTTTCTACTTCTAGACGGCAACGGTATATTATATATCTACCCATGTATGTGTGCATGTGTGTGTGTGAACATGGCATATCCGTGATGCCATGCCCCAAAAGCATGGATCCATAGCACGTAAAGTGAACCGCAAAGCCCGTTTGGCAGAGAGCCCAATAAAAAACAAGAGAAGCGCGACATGCTGTTTCAATCTTCCCCTTGTCCGCCTTGCAGGGCTTGCCGCCCATTGTGTATGCGGGCGTGTGTGTGTGAGTGTGTGTGTGAGTGTGTGTGTGAGAATTGGTTGAAAGAGTATGTGAGCCATGAAGAAGGCGGCGCCCAAGAAAAAGGCAAGCACACAATTTGTTTGTTCCCTTTTCTTCGTCTTCATTTATTTTTGGCTAGAGAAAAAAATCTAGTCCCCATTCATCGGGAGGGTTTGTTTGAACAGCGGATGCACGTCCCCCTCCTTTTCGTGCAGAAACTGCAAGAGAGACGTTGAGAGGTGTTCACGTAATAAATGCGAGTGGTTAAGGTATGTAGTAGCCATCAAAGAGCTGTGTGTTGCGTAATGCTAGCTGAACAGCTTTAAATATGGAAGCATATGTGGCTTTACATGATTGAACGAAAGAGCGGCATTCTTCTCTGGTCTAGAGTCTCTCTATCAAGTTTGAAAAGGGGAATGCACGTTATCTGGTGGCTGTTCAAACACTCTTGACAGGAATGACAAGACAGGAAGATGAAGCTAATTCTCTCTGTAAGTGAGACAATGCAGCAGTGTAACCGGCTGTCGCACGTCTTCTTTACATTTTTTGCTTGTGTCTGTCTGCATCGTGTGTGTGACAAGACTCAAGGATGGGTGAAGTCCAAGCAACAACCCTGCCGTATCGTTTCCAAGTTTAACATAACCCTGTGTGTCCGCCGGCGCCGCTGTAAAGCTTCTTCAAGAAACGGTCTTTATTGACTACAGATAGTCACTTTACTTATTTGCAAATACAGGAACAATCCGGTGTGAGATTTGAGACGAAAGGACGTGC
This sequence comes from Zelopaecilomyces penicillatus, assembly GCA_005765155.1. NCBI lineage: Eukaryota > Fungi > Ascomycota > Sordariomycetes > Hypocreales > Pseudodiploosporaceae > Zelopaecilomyces > Zelopaecilomyces penicillatus. The sequence goes on from VCCP01000006.1 coordinate 792,213, forward strand.
TGCTCCATGCCCCGGCATCATGTTTGAGGTCGGGTCTCGTTGATGTACAGTCGCTACACATAATACGCAATCAAGACAGGGTCACATATCTACATAGTAAGCTCAAAGTTTGTAAGAAAATGCCTCAGATACATTGAATATCTGTAGCAAAGGCCTAGGTATCTCTAGTGAGTATAGTTGTGTTCGTTGTTTGGCCTGATGGAATGATTGCCTTGTGCTCTGGGATAAGTTAAGTGTCGGAACTGCCGAGGCATTGATAAGACTTGTGAATAAATAGCTTCACTAAACAGACGTCAGTCGCACTTAAGTTTATATAGATACAACTTAAAGTTAAATTTCAACAATTATCTCCATCAATTGTGAGCCCAGCTTGGAGTTGCGCCAAATGACGCAAGGCAAGGTTGACTAACTCATTGTGCACCTACGAGGCAGAGAAGGCCGCTGCTTGTTTTTTATAGAAATGAGTGCAAGAGGACCAGGATCTGTTGTTGGATGTAAAAACAGTAACGGAATACCTGTATCTGTACCATATAGACTCTGTACACGCAACTTTCTTCACATGGGATTGATGCCTCATCGCTGGAGGATGAAGGCTGGGTGGGGGAGTGCTGAAGATGTTCCCTGTAGAGCACGCCAGGAGTGGCTGCCAGCCACTAAAACGTGGATTACATAGGGCAGAGCAGCCACCTACAAGGTTACAAGCAGACGGCATCGGTTCAACATTGAGACGAACGATGGTACTTTCAAGCTTGAGTTTATTGCAGACAAGCTCGCGGTATAATATATCGCCGCGATTGCGTACTCGTATCCGGGTGACTGTCTCAATGGAAGTAGAAAAGTAGCATCCAGTACCGAGACAGGGGTGTCAAATTATTGATGATGCCTAAACCTATAGCACAGGTCTATTTCCAATACTTGCCCTGAGACTCGACGAATAATCTGACATGAGTGAGCATCTAGAACCACGGTATGCTTACGGATACACGTAAAGATGGTGGCGGTTGGTGGTGCTTGTCTTGCGGAGTGTGTAGGTGAACTTTTTTGTCCAGCCATCCGTATGAATCTATCCAGAATATTCACTCCAAGGTGTATTAAACAAGCGGTTAGATTTGTATGGATACACAGATAGCATAAAAACAATGGAACATACACAGACTTACGTTTGATCGATGGCAGGGAACATCATGGTTTCCATTGTGGAGGGCCAAGCAACATCCTCCCATCTCTTGAACCCTGAATTAGATATGTAGCATAGGTGATACCACCAAAAAACCATTAGCCGGTCAGCAAGTCAGCAAATCACTCGCGAGCTTTTGTACAAAACCCTATTCAGGAACGTTTTCTTAGCGCCAGACTTTTTCGGCTCCCGCTATCCCATGTGCTTGGCCGTAACCTAGTAATAATAGGAGATCATCCCACTTCCTCCCTGTCCAAGAAGTACTCCGGATCCCGCGGGCGCCCATGTGTACTCTCCGGCCAGGGTCTCGCCTCTACAAGAAAAGGGGATACCAAACTTGTTAGGTGTACACATTGATTTCATCAATTAATCAGTGCTTGGCAGGGAAGATTGGACACAGAAAAAGGAACCAAAGCAAGTATGGGCATGGGCAGGGCAGAGCAGAGCAGGGCGGCAATGATGGGGGAAGCTACGCATGCAGCCTTACACCGGGGACATTTGAATCCTTCGCGTGCTTGATTTTTGGCTAATTAAAGGTAGGTAGTTAGTTGTACTAGAGTAGATGGCTTTTGCGGTTAGATGCGAACCGAAGGACACGAAAGGCTGCGCCACTCCGAGCTAAAGATATGGGATATGAATCCCTTCTATCCGGTTCCCGCTACTTTAAACTTAAGTGAGAGGAGAGGCCAGGCAAGTTTTCATCATCATATGTATTTCATTCGTTCTTCATCAAATTCATCAAGCGGATCTTTTGTTTTTCAGTGTGTGTAGAGTTAATGCCTCATATTTGCGCTTGACGACAAGCACAATGGCCAAGAAAGAATCACAGTATGTCGAGGTCCCTCAGCCAAAAGGTATGTTCTGCATGGAAATGAGATTCATCCATCCATCCAACCCACCCACCCACCGTCTCTTTCACGGGCGCACTTATAAACAAACAAGGTATGATGTGATAAACTGACCGAGGAAATGGAAACACCAAAAAAAAGGCCTACCACTGCTGGGCAACACTCTCCAGGTCAACATAGACGCACCCGCATCGTCCACCTGCGAAATCAGCAAACCCTTCGGCCCCCTATGCCAGCTCGCCATCGGCGGAGACCGCTTCATCTTCGTCAACACCAGGGATATGCTTCATGAGCTTTGCGACGAGTCCCGCTTTGGAAAAATCGTCACCGCGGATCTACTACCGCTACGGCGTGCCGTCCACGATGGACTCATCACAGCGCACAACGGGGAGCGTAATTGGGGGATAGCGCATAGGATATTGATGCCTGTCTTTGGGCCGTTGAAGATTCGGGAGATGTTTCCCCAGATGAATGATTTGGCACAGCAGATGTGCCTGAAATGGTGGGGATACTTCCTGGTATTGTACGCTTTCTCCTCCAGTGCTAACAAGCAGATGGTAGGGCACGTTATGGTGAGGACTACGAAATTGATGTTGGCAACGACTTTACGCGGCTTACGCTTGACACAATCTCGCTCTGTGGAATGGGCTACCGGTTCAACAGTTTTCACAATGGGACTGAAATACATCCTTTTGTCCAAAGCATGACAAGAGTCCTCAAAGAGGCTAGCATACAGGGCAATATCCCTGGCTTTATCAACTCTTTACGCATCTCTTCCCACCGAAAATTCGACAAGGACGCTGCTGTTATGCGCGAGATTTGCAAGGACATCATCCAAAAGCGTAGGAATGGCCAATCAGATCCAGAAACCAAGGATCTCCTCGACGTACTGCTCAACTCCAAGGACCCAGAAACCGGCGAGAAGCTACAGGAAGACCCCATCATCAACAACCTCATTACGTTCTTGATTGCCGGACACGAAACCACGTCCGGCATGCTTTCCTTTGTCTTTTACTTCCTAATGGCCAACCCAAGAGTCATGGAAAAGGCTCGTGCAGAGGTGGACGAGGTCACGGGAGGCTCGCCTCTAGCCATACAGCATCTGGCCAAGATGCCGTATATTAACGCGATCCTGCGAGAGACGCTACGACTTCAGCCCACAGTCCCCGGTATTATCATGGCAGCCCACAAGGATGAAGTGTTGGGAGGCAAGTATCGGATTCCGGCAACTGTACCACTCATTCCCCTATTCCACCTTATTCATCGAGATGTAGCCGTGTATGGTGAGGATGCGGAAGAGTTTCGGCCCGAGCGGATGCTTGACGAGGAGTTTAACAAGCTTCCTCCCAACTCTTGGAAGCCGTTTGGAAACGGCATGAGAGGCTGCATTGGTCGAGCGTTTGCCTGGCAGGAGGCTCTCTTGATCACAGCCATGCTGCTACAAACTTTCACGTTCCGGTTGGCCGATCCGAACTATAAGCTCAAACTCAAAGAGAGCATTACAGTCAAGCCAGATGGATTCAACTTAAAGGCAAAGCTCAGGCGTAAAGGGGATGCAACAAGCCTTGTGCGAGAGTTGCAATCTCAAGGAACAGACAGTGTGAAGCCGTCAACCAATTCTAGGCCGGCTACTAAGCTTCAAAACTCCAAAGACAAGAAACCCATCACAGTCTTATACGGATCCAACAGCGGCACATGTGAGTCGCTTGCCTATCGCCTGGCTGCTGATGCCGCCCTGCAGGGGTTCCATGCGGGGAAAGTCGCACCCATGAACTCGGCGTTGAAGAATCTTCCGACCACTGAGCCAGTGATCCTTCTTGCTGCCTCATACGACGGTCTTCCGGCCGACAACGCTGCCCAGTTTTTCAAGTGGCTCCAGGGCCTCGAGGGCAGTGATTCTCTAAGCGGCGTCTCCTATGCTGTCTTTGGCTGCGGTCACCGAGATTGGACCGCCACATTACATCGCGTTCCACTCCTCTTGGACCAGCTCCTTGAAAAAGCCGGTGCTAAGCGTATCACGAGCCTCTGCACAGCAGACGCTGCGGTAGCAGACCTGTTTGTCGAGGTGGAAGAATGGGCTACAAAGTCGCTATGGCCTGCCATGAGCCACGGCGGCGCCGGCAGTTCGGGTGAGGAGCGTCTGATCAGCTCTTTGCTAGATATCGAGGTTTCCGCGCCTCGGCCGTTGAGACAGTTTGCAGAACTTAAGGAGGCTACTGTAGTGGACACGCGTGTCTTAACAACAACAAACGCAATTGGCAAAAAGGTCCATGTAGAGATTCGGCTCTCCCCAGATGTTCAGTATCGACCTGGCGATCACATCGTCGTGCATCCGGTCAACCCTGCGAGAAACATCAAACGAGCATTGTCACGTTTCCAGTTGACGTGGGATGCTGTAGTCCGCGCTTCTTCTGGCGACGATGCGGTCAGGATTCCCACCGACACGTCCATGACGGCGTATGAGCTGCTGAGTTCCTACTTTGAGCTAGCGCAAACCGCAACTCCAAGGGTAAGTGATGCATCTTTCATTGTATGGTGAGCCAATCTAACAGCATTCGTAGGACATTAGAGTTCTTGCGGCCGCTGCGGGAGATGAGATTTCGAAACAAGCCCTGAGTGACCTTGCAACAGTCTCCTACGCCGATGGGATCCAGGACAAACACGTTTCTGTCCTCGACTTGCTGGAGAAATTTCCCGAAATCAGTGTTCCACTAGGGACCTACTTGGCCTTGCTTCCCCCTCTTCGCTTAAGAACCTACTCAATATCTTCGTCCCCAGCAGAGAAACCAAATCACGCAACTCTCACATTCTCAACAATCGATGAGCCAGCATCCGATGGTTCTTCAAGGCGGTTTCTTGGCGTAGCATCCAACTATCTCGCTGGCCTGTCGCCTGGCGACGTGATCCATGTGGCTCCCCGTTCTGTCAAGGAGCTTTTCCAGATGCCCAGCGACTTGTCGACAACACCCATCATCATGGTCGCAGCTGGATCAGGTCTGGCGCCATTTCGAGGATTTATTCAGGAACGGGCCCACCAAAAGCGTGTTGGAGGCAAACTGGCGCCTGCAATTCTTTTCTTTGGGTGCCGGTCCCAGGACGACGATATCTACCGGGAAGAGCTAGAGGAGCAAGAGGCATCAGGCAACCTGAAGGTCTATCGGGCATTCAGTAGGGGCTCTGCTGACCCAGCGTTGAATATCTGCGGGGGATATGTGCAGGACAGCCTGACGGCTAATCGAGAGTCTTTTCTCTCACTCTGGCAGGCGAACGCCAAGGTCTACGTCTGCGGCAGCATCAAGTTGGCTGCACAGGTCAAGGATACAGTCATAGGCATTGTGTACCGCGCAGCGCAAGAGCAGGAACTATCAGTAGGCCTCACTCCACAACAGTGGTTTGAGAGAGTGGGCGCATCTCGCTATGCGGCAGAGCTCTTCACATGATGAGGTTGGGTGAAGAAGAATCAACTTGGGCAAATAAGTCAGTAAACGATGGTGGTAAACAGTTAGCTGGAGAGAGACGAGACTGAACCACCGACTGTAAATTTTAGCGCTATGCATACACCTAGAACATCTGCAAGCACTCATGCGTAATTGACGGTACCTCATGCAAATAAGGGCCCTTTGACTGGGATGCAATCCATGGAATGAAACATCCGAATGATCGTGATTGGCTTGGAGTTCAGGGAATGAAGCATCTAACTGGTCTGAAAGCGGTCTAGTCTCAAGCGGCAGCATGGGTGGCAATTCTTTTGGTTGTCAAAAACAATGAAGTCACGTGCAGAGTCTCAACGCGTCTGGCAGAGTAGCGCGTCATAGTCCTGTATTGCGAGGTAAAGTTAAGGCGTTGGCTCACAGTCCCATTCTCAAATCATTGTCCCGTACAATGCAACGCGGCCGTTTGCATCCTTCACCTTCACCACCCGGCCTTTGAATCAGCGGTATTTTTGTGGTCAGCGCCGTCGCGCAAAACCAAATCCATACACGATGGAGTTCACAATGCTGGATGAGATTTCGCCGTTGGCCGATTTCTGGCATGCAGGTCACAGCCTGGAAAGCGACACGCAGGACCAGCCACTTTTGGCTGCAGCTTCGCTCGCCCGCCATGAGCTTCAACTCCAGCAACAGCTTGAGCAACAGGCTGCGAGTGCCAGCGTGTCACCAAACAAGGATGAATCGTCGCTCTTTGGATCTACCAACCAAGAATATGAGGGTTCGCATCACAGCCAGGACTTGGATCAGCATGCGCCAGAGACCATGACTGAAGTCGCAGGCGCTCAATCAACCTCACACCAAGCTTACCACATGCCATCTAGTCAAGAGAGACCACAAGCAGATTTTAGCCCTACCAATGGCGGCTTCACATCATCTGACCACCCTCTACAGCAGTTACTAAGCCCCACCAGATCGCATCATCATTATTCTCACCAAGAAGCCATGAAGGAAGTCATGAATGAGTCAGATTCAAATCACGCCACTAGCCAAAGTGAAATGCATGCTGAAGAGGCGCATCACGAGCATTTGATGGAGGCTCGTCCCCAGAGTTTGGAGCCGGAATTCCACAGCCCTAGGGAGGCGGAGGAGGATGGTCCCGAGGCGACGCAGGATGAAGGCGGCGCAACCGAAGCAGTCGCGACAAGTGATGGTACTGAGGATGAAGTCTCCCAACCCGCCAGCCTATCAGAGCACGTCGTCGAAGAAGTCACTCACGAAGAAATCGAGTATGCGGACCCCATGGAACCTTCGGCTGTGGCAGTTGACGTTTTGGATGAGGTGGTGAACGAGACTCTGAACGAGATTATTGATGGAGCTGTAAACGAGGTCGCCAATGAAGATGTTGCCGTCGATCATTCAGACATGGAGTCTTCACCCAACTCCTCGATCCATGCAATAGGGCAACGGCCGGACATCTCACAATCTATTGAGATCATAGCAGACACACCTGTCAAATTGAAATCACCAGAGGCAAGGCGCCGCCGCAGAAGCGGCGCCGAAATGCTCGTTGCTGCATCAAGAAGTGTCATTCAAACAAATGCCGAAGCGCGCCGAAGACGTCGATCCGTCTCAGTAGCAGCAACGAAGTCCTTTCTCGGCAGGCCCAAAAAGGGCTCAATGTCACACATCAAAGTAAATGCCCAGATCGCACCAAAAAGAGGCCGTCCCCGAAATAGCGCGAAGCCTTCCAGCAAGCTGTCTCGCGCTCGCACGAACGAAATGAGTGGAGGAGTCGATGGGCTGGCTTCGGTCCCTAAAAAGCGCGGCCGTCCTGCAAAATTGCAGCCCTTGAAGGTAGCTGAAAACACAGAGACGCCAAGGAGGCGTGGCCGTCCATCAAAAAACATGAGCTTGGAAACCCCTCTCGCGATCACTTCATCCGTCTTGAAGAGGAAACCTGGCAGGCCGTCCCTCGGAGCTACTCCCATCAAGCCCGGAAAACTTGTCCAGACAGTGTCCTCCACGCCCAGAAGACGGGGTCGGCCTGCGAAGGTAGCTGCGGAGCCGTCGCCTCAGCAAAATACGACGCCGCAGTCTCAGCCAAGGAAGCGAGGACGACCAAGTCTTAAATCGTCTGGCCTAGAGTCTCCCAAGCCAGCGGAGATCGATGCTGAACCGCCCTCTACGGCAAAGCGAGGACGGCCACCAAAGGCTGTTTCTGCTGCACTTGGGAATATTTCAACACCGGCATCATCAAAGAGGAGCGAAAAACAGCAGGGTTCAACTCTGGATCAGGCCACGCCTAACACCAAGGAGATCAATGCAGAGAAACCCTCTACGGCGAAGCGCGGACGGCCACCCAAGGCAGTTGCCGCCGTTGCTGTTGAGGAGGTTTCCTCATTGCCACAAAAGAAGCGCGGGCGGCCCGCTCTGGACGTATCTAAAGCTACCGATGAACCGGATTCCAAAAGGCAGCGGACAGAAGACACCGTTGATACCCCGGTTGCCTCCAAAGTTCTGGAAGACGTCGTCTCCGCAACCAAGGGGTCTGGCCGACGTGGACGGCCCAAGAGCTCTACCGTATCAGAAGAGGTTCCGGCTAAGAGCCATCAAGAGGATCCTTCTCCAGCACCGCGCCGCGCAGGCCGCCCGCCAGCTGCCAAGGAGGAGTCGAAGCCTGTGGCAGAAGTACTGCCTTCACCTCGACCTCGGGGACGTCCAAGCAAATCAGCCATGACAGACACTGTTGCGGCACCCGAACCCGAGAATTTGAGCCGCCCACGAGGACGGCCGCCACAGCAAACGAAACTCACATTCGCCAAGGGCTCTAAGCCAACTGGCGTTGTCAAATCCAGGGGTCGCGGGAGACCAGCCAAACACAGGCCGGTAACTTCGTGAGAGACAGTAGAAATGGTTTGAACAGGGCTAGGAAATATCCAGAGAAACAAGGACTTTCATTGCGGATGTTGGATCGGATGGATTCTGGTTATATGCACAAGGTGTGGTGGTTATGGTACAGACGGCCCGAAGCTGTCGAAATCGTACACCTGGATTTCCTTGGCTTCACCTTTTTTTTTTTTTTTTTTTTTTTTGCTATGCTATGCTAGAAGATGCACAAATACCCTGCGGGACACGGTGTGACCATCATCAGGGTGGATTGTTAGAGTATTGAAGCAACTCGTTGCACGGTTTTTTCCCTAAGGGTTCCTGGTCGTTATTCGCAGTGTATATATAGGGGGTGCTTCATTACAAGGGAAAGATCGGATTTTGTTGTTGTCTAATAATGTTCTGTGTCGACGCAAAGAAACAGATTAAAACGGTCGAATGAAAAGAAAAAAACTTGGTGCTGAAAACGAAGAAAATGAAAATTGAAAACATCTACCTACTGTGTGTGATGCACTCGCTCTCCAAGAAAAAAAAAATGAATAGGAAAGAAAGGGACGAAGGTGAAAAAGAGAAAGTTAAAAAGAAAAAAGAACGACCAAGTTGAATGGCGACGGTGAGCAATGCTCCCGGCAGGGCTTGAACCTGCGACCCTCGCATTACTGATATTTGAAATCGTAACGACGCAATTATTAGTACGATGCTCTAACCAACTGAGCTACGGAAGCCGTTCAACTTGATGGAAGGGGGCGAGCATGTAGTGGCTCTAGTTGGCATTGCCGGTGCGCTCAGCTGGCATTGCGCCTGTAATGTGCGACGACAGGGCGCCTATCCATTCGTGGTCGTGGAATCAATACAGTAAAACGCGTGAGCTGGTGGTGCAGCCAGCAAGGTGTGCAATTCTAGAAATCTGCTAGAGAAAGCTCTGTATTATACAAAAATTGTCATCATAGGAAGTCAGGTCCTGTAAAGCAACGGGAGGAAGTAGTGTAATGGCAATCGATCAATGGGATTTTAGTAAATCAGTGGACATGAAGCCTAATTATACACCTAAGGAAGGCGGGGAACAAACAATCATACCCCGCCAAATAACAAAGGTTGATGTCATTCATGACTTGTGATGCAAAAGGTTCCGTGTAAATGGTCTATACTTTGCTGGAATCAACGATAGAAAGCAATACTCATAAAAGGTAGGTTTATTAAAGATCCTAGGAACTCAGTTTTAGACGATTGTTTTCAAAGTAGCCAATCTACTCCCAGCCTTATGTATAAGTAAATACCCGACATTGAGAAATCTACAGTAGAACCAGAACAGGAACGAGCACCGTCAGATCCCACATAACTTCAACCAACCACATATTAAGACTGGTCAAAAGGCTCGTTCGTTCAATTTTCGTAAGTATAGTACTCAAAATTAGCAACCAATTACGGCATTGTTACTCTCCCGCAGGGCAGGTTTTGGAAAAGGTATACTCCGATACCGGACCAACACAGCTGAAGCATGCATATCCGAATGAAGCTATATAGACCAGAAACCTACCTCACCTCAATCCCCTTCTCCATTCACTCCATCATCTAGATTTCCATATTTTCTTAGCAAACTTCATCTCACTCACACCATCGCGTCTCCTCCACCTCCAATACCAATCCTACCAGAACACACGAATCACCCACCATGGAGCGCAAATCAGAAGCCGCCACTTACACCCACGGCCACCACGCCTCCGTCCTCCGCTCACACACCTGGCGCACCGCTCTCAACTCCGCCGCCTACATCCTCCCACACCTCAAACCCACCATGACCATCCTCGACATTGGCTGCGGGCCCGGCACAATCACCGTAGACCTGGCCAGCTACGTGCCCGATGGCCACATCACCGGCCTAGAGCGCGCCCCCGGTGTCCTCACGCAAGCTCGGGCTCTAGCCCAGGAAAGGGGCGTTACAAACATTGATTTTGTAGTAGGAGATGCGAATGCGCTAGAGTACCCAGATGGAAGCTTTGATGTGGTTCTGTGTCATCAGGTATTGCAGCATGTACGCGATCCCGTAGGGATACTGAGTGAGATGCGCAGGGTGGTTAAGAAGGGCGGGCTCGTGGCGGCGAGGGAATCGGATTATGGGAGTTTTACTTGGTATCCAGAAGTTGAAGGCATGAAGGCCTGGCAGGCTCTGTACTCCAAAGTTGCTAGAGCAAACGGCGGCGAGCCAGATGCCGGACGGATGGTCCACGCCTGGGCACGGAAAGCTGGGTTCGCACGGGGTGATATCACGAGCGGTTCCAGCACTTGGTGCTACAGCACGGAGGAGGAGGTTTCCTGGTGGAGCGGTTTGTGGGCAGAGCGGACTGTGGCCTCGGCGTTTGCAGAGACGGCGATTTCAAACGGCATCGCGACGGCTGATGAGCTCAAGGGAGTTGCGGATGTATGGCTGACATGGGGGGCTCAGGAGGATACGTGGTTCTCGCTGGTGCATGGAGAGATAATCTGCCGCAAGTAAGGCTATGTATGTCTTTGTTTTTTTCAAGGCGATAAAATGTGCCAGTAAGGGCGCGCACATGACAAAGAAAGTAGTAAAAGGGGGTTGTTGAGCGAATTGATATTCATATCAGGGGGTTTTACTTGCGGTCTGTCACACACTTACATGTAACCACACAAAAACTGTACACCTCTACTCAAGCAAGAATATCATTCATGGTATCGAGGCTAAGAATAAACATCGAAAAAGCAGGAGCAATGGGAATGGTATAGTTTCCGCTGTCAACCCTCTAAAATGACATTGATACCGCTTGTCCTGGTTCAAACCCAATGCAGTGGGTGTATTCTGTATGAAAAGAAATACCAAAAAAAGAACAATGCCGTGGCGCTTGTGATGGCCAACTCCAGTAGCGCCCTCCTGATACATAGATATATATATATATATATATAAACAAAAAGGGAAAAAATTCACAAATCAGTTGTAGAGCTCCTCATCAATGTCTCCCTCCTTCGTCGCGTGAGGGCTTGTCACGCGAATGCCACTCTCCAAGCGTGACAGCGTCATGGCGTAGTTCTTGTGGTCGCACCATGTGCGCACCATACGCACTGCATTCTTGATTTCACGACCGTTGAGCTGCCATAGAGCCAGCTGGTGAATATCGTCGTCAGATAGGGTCTCATTCTCGCTGCTACTCTCACCCTTGCCTTCACCCTCACCATTGCCCTCACCCTCACCATTGCCCTCACCCTCACCATTGCCCTCACCATTGCCCTCACCCTCAATTGTCGTCGGCACGTCTTCAAGAAGCTCCTCAACTTGGATCCTTTGCGGGAGGCGCTGCAGAAACTTGCGCCAGACGGTTTCGCGCGCTTCCTTGCTGAGGGAGTTGAAGAGCAGATGGAGACTGACACGGCTGCGAAAAGCAGTGTCAATAGTACTGTAGAGGTTGGTGGTGAGGAAAATAATGCCCCTGAAATACTCAAGCTCACGCAGGAAGATGCTAACGAGCTCATTACGGTGGATATCGTTGGGGTTGCGCTCAGCCATGAAAACATCAGCCTCATCGAGCAAGATGACGGCGTCCCATTCTGTCGCCATCTCAAAAACTCGCTTGATGTTTGCACCTAGAATCGCCGCGTTGGTTCCAAGATCCTCTGCTTGTAGGTAGAACAGCGGACGGTGTGTGCGGTCGGCAACAGCCTCAGCCGTGAGCGTCTTGCCCGTGCCGGGGGGGCCGGAGAGAAGAATGATGAGACCCTGGCCTTTTCCCATAATGACGTCGTCAGTCGGCGCTGCTATACTGGGACGACATGTCGATGTTGATGCAGAAGATGATTCTGAGGCGGCAAGCATGGTGCTGCGGTAGGAATAATGGTTTTGAACAAAAGACAGGACAAGATCTTTCTGCTGGTCATCATAGACGAGGTGTGAAAACGCAGTGTCGTTCCATGCAATGGGCTCAATATCCTCGACATGGAATTGCACTATTTCCCCAAAGAGAAAAGTATAAAAGATTAGCAAAACACACTTTTTTTTCCGTCATAGCTTTCACCACAAAAGGCGGAAGCAGCATGGGAACAAGTACTTACCCCAAAGTTTATTCTTCAATGCGAAGCCACCGAGTAATCCGGCAATGAAGCAAATGTCATGGTGCTGAGCTAGCATGTCCTCTTTTGTTTTTCCCACGTCTTGAACCTCTTTCTTCTTTTTTACAACGGCATTTTGTCGAGCCTGGTCTTCGTCATCAAGGTCAGAGTCGGGGTAATCCTCAACATCGTTAATGTCGATACATTTGCCCCACCCCGCAGCGTTGCGCTTCACCTCAGGATCTTCATTCTCTCGTTTGCCAAGAGTCAGGTGATACTTGTTGTAGCCAACGACATCAATGAGGATTCGTCCATCAACATTGTGCTTCTCCATCTTGCTCTTTCCAACAACGTGGATGGCAATGCCTGAATAGCATTGATACTGTAAGCCCTGGAGGTCAAGCACCTTGCAACCTCGCGCATGCAAACGGCTCTTGACCACGTCCGCCTCTTTATGGAAAGATAGGGGGTAGTGCTCCAGCTCCGTAATGGGCTTGTTCCCTTCAAAATGGTCAATCGTGAGAGTATCATCGTACCAAACGAATTCCTTGCCATTGAACCTTAGGATTTTGGCGTTGATGTGGAGGGCATTCGAGCCCATTGCGACTACATAGGCAGCTCCGTTGACCTTGCAGAGGAACTCGGAGTTCATGCCGAAGCCGTAGACGGTAGTGCCTCTGGGGAATAATGTCCAGGCAGACTTGAAGTCGACGAGGCCGCTCGCCAGCAGATTCTTTTTCTTGATTCTCATCTCGCCAAACATGTCGTCCATGGCAGCGATCAAGAGCTTCAAGTAGGCCTTGAGCGGGTCGGTGTTGCCGGTTTTCCGATGCAGAGACATAATGTCATCCTGGCAGAACCAAAGGGCGTTGAAGGGCTCTTTGAAGGTGAAGGTCTCGTTGACGTCCAGGAGGACATTTTCCTTCTCCAAGATGGGGGCGAGAGCGGCCAACAGCGCGGGATTTTGGACCTCGACGGAGTGGTACTTTAGAGGGTATCGACCTGCGATGCAAGGCTTACTACGGTCCTTGATTTTGTAGACCCGGATGGCTACGCGATCGTGGGCGCGAGCAGCGGACTTGGAAAGCTGTTTGGGTGGATAATCCACCCATTCAAAGTTCAACCCGTGCGAGTTGGGGCCCTCGTACAATATCTTGGCGATGGCGTCGGCTCCAAAGGTCTGATCCTTTCCATTTCCAGCAACGGTCGAAGCAGCCTTTTGCGGCTTCTCAGTTTCAAGCACGCTTTTGCCTTTGCCGATATCATCATCGTCGAGACTGTCAACCCGGGTGGTGAGTGTGTCTTTGCGAGGAAACACTTTGCATCGCCACTTCCACACAAACTCGGCAACGCTATCTCGGTCTGTGAGCCCCATGGTGATTGTGTGGTTGGTGACAGCCGGCGTGTTTTCTCGGTTTCAAGATGAACAAACACCGTCACCAGCGAAGAAAGAGGTGCAATCGGGAAGTAATGGATAGAAAGGCCGTGGAAAGGGGTGTGGGGGATGATTGTATACTTGTCGGGAACCTGGCAGAAAGAGAGGGTGGCTACTGCAGAGGGAGTAACATGTAGTTATAGCAAAGCCATGAGTAGTGAGGAGAATATAGATTTTCAGTTAGCTGCCATCAACCTGATTTTGCCTGTGTTGGCTGTCCTCTTTTCTCGAAATGGTGCCTCGCTGGGAGCCTGTCCTGAATCTCCAGTCGGCCATTGACTCAGCCGGCCAACTCGCTTTCCCCTGGAGAGTTTGCTGTTGCCTTCAGCCCCAAAGTCCTACGAGCCCAGGTTCGTGTGGGCAGAGCCACGGTAACGCCCTAGGCGCCAGCCGCTTGCACTTCGTTGCTCGCGTTGTATCTCCCATCTGGAAATCGGGGAAACCACAAGTTGATGACGAAGCGAGGCCAGAGCTCAGTGGTGGCTTGGGCAAGTGCAGGTGCAGGTGCAAGGGTTCAGGGTTGATGGCTTCTTGGTGGTGGTGGGTTGCCTGAGGCGGGGTTTTACAACATCAAAGTCCTACAGCTAGGGGCATGTTTGCCTGTAGGACTCCGAGACGCTGTACGTACAGTGGGCGTCAGTGGTACCAGCCTCCATGTCTCCAGTGCATTCCACCATGGAGCCCATCCAGGTGCACTTGGGATTAACCCTATCCCTGGTTTCGCTTGACGAAGTCCACCACCATCTATGCTGATGGCGTACGCACCGCAGCCGAAACAATCTGCATCTGTAAATGCTCTACTACTCTACCAGGGATGAAATGGCAACTCTTTTCCCCAGATGTGCCAAGAGCCGCAGAACCCTGCAACCGGAAGAGGCATCCAAACAGCTGGTTGATGGCTGCCTGCGCCAGCCTCCACTGGCCCGGCAATAGCGCCGTCTTCGGCAGATCCCCTGCAACACCACCAACACTACCAACGTCCTATCGTGCACCCCTGTCCAGTCTCTATTAGTAGTGCCTTCAAGTTAATCGTGGGATGCCTCCCAGGACATGCTGCTTTGGTTACACAAAGCAGTTGCGAAAAGCTGCGCCTCAGAGTACGCCTGGCGCTGGCAATCTCCATCATCACACTCAATCTCCGTTTGAGCATGTCAGCGGCTTCTTTAATGCCATTGTTGTAAAAAGTATTTACAGAGCTGTTATTAAGCACCTGATATTAGATGTCGCCAGAGCCAACAGAAATATCGATAATACGCTGCTGAAATGCCGCCCCATAGCCCTTATTCGTTTAAAAGGCTCTCTCGACTCTTTCTTCAAAAGTTTAGGGGCATTGAGACCCGTAAGCCAACCGGGAACAAATTGTGAGCATCAGTTGCAGCTTGAAGTTATTGAAAAGTATTCAGCGTTTTTTTACCTGGAGATGCTCTGAAAATTATGTGACGTTAAAAAGAATGTCTTTCGCCTGATATAAAGCTAGAGGCCCTGATGCGTTGGCTACATCATGATATCATAGAAGTGCTCCAGGTTTAGTGCGCAGTGTAAGTGCTGTGTAGAACATATTGCGGTCGCCTTGTGTTGGATCTGGATTCTCTTCTAGAAGTGATAACCTTACGAAACCTCGTTATCACTACATTTACAGATTAGTTTCGCTTTCCTAATTCATCACCTTGTTCCAGCGAAACAATATTGCCATATGATGGTTCAGCCAGCCATTAGGATTAGGGGTCTTAGCATACCCAACATTACCAGGTGAGACAACGCTCGCAATACCTTTGTTTCCAACTGACATGCACCAGCTCCAACTCTCGTACATCTATTGCTTTAACTTTCCATGTTCCCGTGAAAGGGCATATTCCACGTAAGTTGGCATTCGTCGATTCAATGAGATAAATGTATTGCACGACAGAGATCAATCCTTTAGCATGCACCAATTGTATAAACTGTACTAAAATCTGCGCTTCCATGATATCTTGATATATTTCAGATGTTAGGAGCCTTTGTACTTAATACTTAAAGCTAGTCAACAGTGATATGTAGTCAAGGTTGAGGTTCCAATGCTCGTATACTATAAAGTAAAGCCCTCCGCTGCTGCTGTTTCGTGGGAGGCTATTACCATCACCCAAAGCTTGGATAGCACTATAGCAAGAGGTGAAGAAGCTTTTCAAATTTAGAGACACTATACATTGTCTGTGTCTACTGTAGTAAATAATGAAATTCCGTGTAATGGGTTACCTCGGTGGTTTTACTTCGTGTCTCGCAATGTGTTATGGCTATTACGATGGATACATCGCCATGTGAAGACAAATGCTTTCAATCGTATTTTGAAAACGGTCCTGCCAAGCAATCCGCGACAAATAAACCACGCTCCCCTTCCTTCTTAATGCTATTCTTTTTGGTATAATTCACAATGGATGCGGCAATTGTACACTTCTGCCCACAGCACAATTGACTCCAAAGGACATATACAACATATTGGAAAGCTTTTGAGAGAAGCTAGGACATATGGCAGCATTAGTATAACACTTTACATATTTTATGTTGCTAGCCCGGACAGACTTGACTCAGGACCAACTATTTTGAGAAAACATGCTGTCTTATCACACATTGTAAAGGTATAGAATTCGTCTGAGTTCGTTCAACCACAAGGAGAAAGCACTTTCATTATGGTTCTAATAAACCCTTCAAATACCGAGTACCGTCACCCACTCTCTTTATACTCTTGTAGGCATCCTTCAAGTTCAACTCTGACAGTATGTACTAACTCAGAGTACAGCAATCATGAAAGCTCAGTCTCGCAGGATGGGCCATACGTCAGCAATGTTGAACTCGAATCCGATGCATTTCTAGAGAGTACTGTACTATAGCACCGAACGGTATATCAGAGTATGCGTGTGTTCAGGGACTTCTCTGCAACGCCGTCGACTATGAAAGTGTGAAGTGTGGTAATGCTGCGGGCGACACAGGTACACCTTTCGATATGAGCACAACAAAATTTCTCTGCGCAAAAGCGGAAGGAGGTCATAGGACTGAGCCGTATAGTGTGCTACACTCTATTGAAAAGCTCGTGGCGCTCGATGAAGCTTCTGCAGAAGCCGTCACATTGCCTTTTGTGGCGGTGTTGCACGGAAGCATAATGCTTTTCGTATCAGTGGCTACAATCCCGTATAAGAGACATGGCAGAAGAGTATATAGTCAATCTAGCATATTGCATTATTCCAAATTGGTTACGCAGATTTTGATCTATTCTAATAACAATTCACTTCATGAAACGACGAAATGAATCCATCCCTTCACAGTCAAATTTGCATCTGTTGAGTCATATTCATATTCCACAAGGCACTACTGTACATAGCCGGTGAGTATTGTGAGGTATCACGGCAGCAAGCAAACTAACAAAGATCATTCTTACCATTGCGAATAGAATATAGCTGGGTGTTGATAGCGCACGGAACAGAGACACTTCTCGGTGATACCACGAAACGATGTGCGATTACAAGTGGGAAATTATATTTAAGAGAGTACTTATATGCTGAACAGAGTATCGTATCCCATCAATAAAGTATCACAATATCTGAAACTTTTAAAGTCGAATATTTAGATGGAGGCCATAATTCTACGGAGATATTCCCACTTTGTAGCAATGAAGTATCGATTGCTTCAATTATCTGTCTCTGGCAAAAAAGGAGACCGGGAAGACATCGTTCACTCTGGTTAATATGTGTTCCACGAATGAATGAATGAAATGGACTTGTGCTGATATAGCACATACTTTGCAAACGCAGATAAATAAGACAATTGCTGACGGGTTTCTTTGCCGTTCAAACATAAGTTATATCTAACATTATAGTAAGTCATAAACCCCATAAACAAACATGACCGTTTCAATATGAAGTTAGATTCACGGAAACACTGCTCGGTGCTCGACAGCTACAAATTACAGTTCTGTGAGGACTTCATCTTTAACGTTCTCTGCTGTGTTCCAAAAGACGGCCTGATCCATATGAGATTTAGATCACGTTCATAGTATAATGAGTAATTATAAAGACAGTTTAATTAGTTAGATCGTCCTTGACAAGTTTATCCTTTCACAATAGTATATATGGTATCTAGTGTGATTATTGTATATGTGTGTACATCCGATGTTGAACAAGATCCGTATCATCAAAATGGTCAAGCTAAGTCATATCAATCCCACCTTCATCGAGCATCGGAGTTCCATCCACGTCCCAACGATGAGACAGTTCTCATAAAATCATGGTCAAAGTAATATCATAAACTACAAAGGAATCATAGCCTATTAGCTCCCATGTAATGTGCCCTACAAGATGCCTATGTCTTGTACTTCGTGATCAATATATATACCTTTGCCTGCTTCGTGCTACTGCTTCTCTTTCTTATTACAATAAAATTTTGGGAAATTCCGCCAGCCTCTTACTCTGCAGGAATGTGCTCATGGAAAGCATATTTCTGCCTGTATAAACTATATAATTTCAATTTTTCTTCTATATACATCATCATCATCATCATCATCAAACTCACTCTCAATGTGATCTTGCCTGGACTAACTTTGATGGGCTAAACTCACTTCACATTTGATTCGTTCATTTATTCCCCGACCTTTAAGCAGATTAATGCGTAGTCCCATCTATAATTCATATAGACTCCCCATCATGTGACCCCCTTGAAAAGCCTCCGGCTGTTCATAACTCCGTTGCTTTTATCTAGGCCTCCTAGCTTGAATCAGATGTAATTTGACAATAGAGGATCGATCATCTGTGAAGCGGCCGTTCAACATGGTTTTTTTTGGAAACGTTAGGAACATCAACCTGCAACACTCAGCTGGTTCTAAACATTATGCAAGCCGTCTCAGCCAAGGCTCAATCTTGTCCTTATATGGTTTCTATCTACATCTACGGACGGGCTGTTCTCAACCTCGAAAGCCTTCCATGTCAGCCTCACCGGACAAATACACAGATACACCCTATCAATATATGGTCAGATAATCTTTCTCAAAATGGATCATTTCCTCTTCTAGGCAATTTTTAGAAACAGTATAGATTGAATTCTCCCCCATTTACGGCTCGGCTCACGGCTTGAGGTTAAGCAGCGGACTTCGCATGGCGGATAACTACTAAGCCACGCATATAGTGCTGAACAACCACCCATCAACCCACCTAACCATGAACCAGTCAGTCGTAAAACGCCGTCCGATTATGATCGGGACCGCCACCAATTCTTATGTACAGGTCCTTCATAAACCCGGGGTAATTGAAGCTCAAAACCCGCTCGGAAAAGCCAGCCGGCGGCTCTCCAACATGGGCGGCGCATGGCTCATACGCTAAAAGGCTGACGGGCGTCGATTAGAAGGAGGCGGGCTCATTGAAGCGGGGGTTGATTGGCTCTACATACCAGAGCTATTGACGAAGGCTTTTCCTTGACAATACCTTGTGCGTTTCAGCTTCTCTTGTCAGCCACCACCCCATGTCTCCAGGATATACTGTCACTTTTTATGATGTTAAAGATATGGGATTAAGTTGGTCCGACCCGCCCACATCGCGGATCAGATTAGGCGATCCATGCCTTTTGCTGTGCGGCGGTTTCCTTAGCACCACACGTGGCTTACTTTTTTGATGTAGCCAAATATGTGAGTTTTGAGTGTGGCTGTTTCGTTCTGGACTGCGTGTGTCTGTTTGGCTTGATGCTGTATGACATTTTGGCTGGGTGTTGAGGTATGCGTGTGTCTATATTGCACTTGAAAGTAGCGATGAATGCCGCGCATCTCGGCCGAATCTATTGGCAGAACCATCGGCGAGAGCGATCGCAATTTGGAAACAGAGGCTTTCTTTTGTGTGTCAAAAGTATGATATCTCAAGATCCGCATTCATGATAATTCGCCTCCCCTCTGCCGCGGAGACAAATTGCGACGGTTCTCAGCCCTGTTTCATCAACTCAGTGTAGGTAGCAGAGACGGATATCGCAATCACAGCGGCAGCAGGATAGTATTTCTCCGACAACATCGTCCAGATTTCCCCGCATGTGTCAAAGAGCCTGCCAGTAGTCGAATTTGCGATCACCCTGTCTACCCTACTTACCGATGGGAACTTCTTGTTCCTGGCGGTGAAGCCACATGCCTCATGGCATTGGGGATACCAGACATATCCAAATCAGGACCAAAGTAGTTATATAGGCATATTATCAGTGCCATTCATTTATTTTCATTTATCACTCTAGTCTATGGGAAGCACAATCGTTGCCATTGCATGTTGATAGTTGGCGATGGTTTACAAGAAAAAAAGACTTCCACATGGTGTTGTCCTCCATCGTTCTACGTATCTATAAATAGCTTCATTACTACGGCGTAAACTCTCTGTGCCCAATAATCAGATCATGAATAAGTCATGGCACGGAACAGAGAGTGACAGATGTCCGTTCAATGCAGCTAGTCTTGACAATACACGCTTCAAGTAGATGCGGACGGGCTATTCGCCAGGTCTATCAGTGGATCCTGTGCCTTTTCCAATGCCATTCATAATGTGGCTCTATCATCTCGTCATGAATAAACTAGAAGTACAAAGTATTGCGTTGATAGAGGTATGGACTGGCTATCAAACATCGACCAAGCCCTACTGGCGCAAGAGCCCCGGGTCTCAACGTGGTGCAGCCTCTGCTCTGTGCTAAACTTCTGGAACATGGAAAATCCATTGTCTGGTGTATAGCATTGCCAGCAGTACCAGGTCGCGGTAGTCTGAAACGCCCTCATACAACCGTTAGCATAACGCTTGAGAGCCGATATAGTGTATGATCATGCTTCCCGCATCGTTCGATTGCTATGCGTGTTTTGGATTGATTCCGACAAGAAGAAACCTTGCCCACAGACGTTGATCTAAGCAAGTTTCGTCCTCACCATCCCCAACCAGAGTATTTAGGTATATCAAGATGCAACAATTCGGGTAAAAACTATGATGCGTTGATATGTGGGGCTGTCATGGTTAATGGTATTCTACTCCATTTAATGGGGCTGCCAAAGAGTGTACTGGCTACGTGGCCTTGGTTATTCGCACGTACTCGTACGTACAGAACCTCAAACGTGGAATCCGCTGAAGTCGCCAAGACACACGGAGACATGCCCATAGATCCACTATCTTGTGACGAGATGTTTCTTAATGCCTCGATATTGTGGGCCGGTGGTCATGGCACCGCTGGCAGACCCTGACTCTGCATGACATGAACGCTTTGTTTACCCTGTACGTATGTGGGCAACAGTTGCGATTGTTGTTGACACGAAACATTGTCAGGTTCAGGCAGCGACCGGTCATGCTCAATTGGTGAAGTTAATCCGTTCCAATATGGAACCTTTGCCATCATGTACCCCGTTTGCGGCTGTAGTAAATAATTGTTAGACCGTGTGGGTGGTGAGTGAGTGGCAAGAATTCCGTTAAGACTCACACATACGAATACGTTGCCAGCCCTGCTAAGCCCCTTTCAATGCCCATGTGAGTTCAGCGTTGAGAAAATGGAAAGGTATTCGCAGCAGGCAACCGTTGGTGCAAACCCTGGCCTCTACTTCCGTGTTCCCAAAAATGCGGCAAAATCCCTCCGAATGGCTCCACGGACATCGCCTGACATCGGAGAACAAAGCTCTCGGTGTCCCCGGCCCCACATCTCCGGACGCTGGGTTGGGTGACGGTCAGTTGCATTTGAGAAAAACTTTACCTTCAGGTGGCCCGTTGAATGGCAAAAACGGCCCCTGCGGGACCACCAAAATAGGCCACCACTGCCTGGTATAGTGGAAACTGGTGGCGTTTTGCTTTACACCATCTTCGCGGCAAGGATTTTTTCAACGGCGCTATCCACTGAAGTCTAGATCAATCTTTCTCTGCGACGATGATGGCAGCAGATCGAGTCGATGACCTGCAGCAGGCAACATCCAACAGCACTGCTGGATGGACTATGATCCCAAGTTGCCTCATAAACAGTCGAGGTCTACCATTGCATGCACTGTACCGGTTAGGTAGGTAGCAAGGCCATCAAGTAAACCTATTCGACACCATGTGATGAACCTGTGGCTATCAGTCTGTGTAATAGTGTGGCAAGTATGCGATGGCTTGACGCGCATGCGAATGTGGAATAGATACGAAAAGGGAGGTCTAAAAACGATCTGTATGTGTGCTGCAACGAATAGGGTGGGTTACTTGGATGTCAACCAGCCAAGGCCCCACCAACTTATTTGTCTACCATTGGATTTCCCGGGAATAAAATCATCACCAGACGTATGAGTTGTCAACCGAAACAGGGGACGATGAAAAGGGACAAAAACCAGTTGGTGTGCAGAATGAGACGGAAGGGGGCGATAGACTCAGCGTCATCCCCAATAGAAGTCCCCATTGATCTCTAAGGCTTTGCATATGACATGTGGCCTAAGCATTGAAACGTGGTGGAGCCTCTACAGTACGAGTTCAAGTGACCAAATGCAAGCAACAACAGGAAGAAGAGGCATAACGGCGGGAAGAAGAAGAACGGAATCCGAAAAGACGAGAAGAAGCCCAATGATACAGTGTTGCCCATGATGTATCTTCTTTAGAATTCGATGGTCCTTGACGAAAACAATGTCTGTTGCTAATAGTGTTTTGCCACACGTAAGAGGGCTGGGCTACCGGGGCCTGTGCGTTCTTCCGGGAAAAGGGCCGGTGGAAGGGGGCGTGATGACGCCAATTCGAGGCAAAAACAACATGCGCGCGTGTGTGTAGGTGTGTCAACGGGCTCTGTTGATGGAAGATCCAACTCCTCTGCACCACACCCTTTGCTTCTCCAGTATGGATTTGCATTGCTCAGCTGAGAAGGCGCTTGCCACCAGGGTGTGAAGCCACCCAGTGACAAGTACGTTCTTGGCCAGCAGCCAGGATGGCATGTTATTGGACCCGCCGGTTTGTCGTCAACGCCTTGCCTCGCCGCCCTGCAGCAGTTGCCCTTGAAGAGAGCCCTCTGTGGTTGTCAATGGTAGGGGAAAATGGCCTCACCCAGCCTCAAGCCATACCCATCGGAAGCTATGTTGGCGGCCTAGGGATCCTTGTGGCATCGAATCAGAAGACTGCCTACGTGTTCGCTGGTGGCTTTTGTCACGTTAGGACCAAGAAGCCACGGTTGTTCCAAGAAAGGGACCACTGTTACCGTTGCCTTGTTCCGTTTGCATACAAGGCTGGTTAGCCCAACGGAGATGAATGAAAAGCTTGGATGGCAAGCGCTGTGGCACAAAGCCTGCCTTAACCGGTACATGCGAAGTAGATATGAAGGCGTTTGTACTATCATGCTATAGTAACAGCCCAGCAACTACCAACATACACAAATGCGCGTTGATCGGACATAACAAACCGCAAGTGCGCAGAGTTGTAGTTGTGAACTTGTGCGTACCTGTATTAATGCGAAGCAGTTAGAGCGTTCCTTGCCATCGCTTGAGTAGGATGTGTCAGGTAATTTATGAGGTTGACCTGAAAGTCCGAGGAAACTAAGCATCGTCGCGACATACAATTACTGGATGATTCTCGGCAGTAGAATGCGATGCAACCCGTCTTTGCGACAAAGGACTGCACAATACGAACTCCGTTGGCGACTAATCGTACCTACGTACAAAGACGCATTATTAGCACCATGGGATGCTGAGATCCCTGATGGCGTACCAAGAAGCAACCTGATACAGGCATCTTCGTGCGATCCATGATACGGGACATAACAATCAATAAGCGCGCCCCGAGTTGCGAAACACACGGCCGACCGATCGACGTGCGGATCGCAATGCGAATGCCAACCGCCGCATCGTCCGCCCGCAGACCATAGTCCATGTGGAGCAGCCAAAGATGACCCGTGCTTCATCAGCTACGTGGGTGTAACTCAGACTGCACGACGGCGCTCCGTCAGAGTGTGATGGCGCTGTGAGAGAAGTGTGCGATCGGCGGACCCCCAGAAATTGAGATGGGATGCTTTGGCGCAGGTGAAGCTGCTTGGGCTGATGAGAGATGACCAGCGTGGCCTAGATCTGGCCGCGGCTGAAGCAGGCTAAACTAACAACGGCTAGAAGCGGGTCTCCCGTGACATGGCGCCTGCTCCTGCCTGGCTCGGGAATTTCTTTGGGGGGCGCAGGAGCCACCGGGCAGGGCCAGTGGGCAGCCACTGGGACAATAGTGGAGAGGAAGTGGATACTGGGTGGGGCTACAGCAGCACTCCTGCCACACTCGCCAGACTCCAAACCAGACTCAGGAGAGACAGACCGCCAGTTGGTAGTGGGTGGATCTCAACGCCCTCGTACACAGTGTTGCAGACACAGCAGTCACAACGCTGTTCGCACCGTAGTTCAAAGTACTACAGCATACCATTTAAGCAGAGTGCGCATCAGCGTCATCGTCATTGTGTTCGTTAGTGGCACAGTGCGCTCCGCAGCCCTCCCATCTGAATGAAACTTTTGCTCTCCCTGCTGCCGTTTCCAAACAAGCAAAACCCTGAAAGCATTGAGCACCACCAACAGAGACATGGTCACTGCACATCACGCGGCCGTCCGTGGGGATGCGAGACAAGCAGGCAGAAAGGCCTGCCAGCAGTAATTATCAGCAAAAGACCGAACGAGAGAAAGAAATCATCAATTACCCTACACTTCTGTGTTTGCTATTGCCGATTCTCCCTTCATCCTCCGTCACGGTCAAGCGGAGTCCAGTGTGGACACCATTCGACCAATATGTAGCCGCCCTTACTAATTGCCCTTGTTTGCTTCTTCCGCCTCTTCCACGTCTGTCAGGTTTATCTCTGGAAGGGCCGCAGAACCAACAGAGATGAATCGACTCTAGGCGTCTGCAAATGCATCAGATTGACAGTTATCCACACAACGACGTTCAGGCCAGCGGCGACCGAAACGCATCCATTGGGCGCCTCTTCCTGCAGGCCGTGCCTCACGGACCCAGTGGACAGCCTCACTGTTCGGCAACGGACGGGGCCCTTGTCCACCTAGATGCTAGACAAGTGTGTGAGGCTGCATGGGTTGTAACTTGTGAGGAGCCTAGCTAATAGTAGTAGCGAGGGACGGTGCAGAGTGTGTTGCAGTGCCTGGGCTGCTTGTCGCCAATCAGACGACATCACCAAGACGCAGGACTCTGCTTTGGGCCATCGTCCGTGTGCTCACCTCACCGGCCGGGTGCGGTTGGCACTGCAGGTGCGGGTGGCCAGCCTTCGTTTGACAGAAGGGTTGAGACTAGAGTAAATGAGCGAGAATGAGAAAGGCTGGGCTGCTACCAACAAGCAGCCAGGTACACCATTTGGTTCACACACAGACCATACCGATACAGAGGCTCATCCATCTCTATCTGGGCCGTGTTGGCCGCGGCCAGCGATCCAAGTCCCATCATCGTTGCCGCCGGCCGCCCTCCCGACCTCTCGGCGCCTACTCGTACATGTATGCCTGCGAGTAATACAACGAATGCCCAAGTTGGCTGTCTGATAAGTTATGGAATGCTCAGGAAAGCCAGTCCCCTGATGTGGGAACCGCCCATAGCCCGGACGGCTACTCGTTGTGCTTGCCATTAAACCGCCAATAATCTAGGGTCCTCTCTCCTGAATCCTGTCTGACACAACACACGGCACGTTTCCGGACCCCGACAGCAAAACAGTTCATACTGTACCGGCACATGCACACTGTGCCAAGGCCCATAATGTTTGGCCACTTAGATGAGTCAAATGAGAGGCGACGATCCTAGTCCAACCTTTGCATAACTTTAGGTTGTGCTGCTCATTGGCCACCCATCCCAACAAAAACACGTATGCATTGAGGCGGATGTAGTGCATGCAGCAGTGCACAGCTCACAGGAGCACAGTGACAACCCTCACCCAGTGCTAATCTGCCGGCCTGCTATTCCATGGCCATTGCGGGCGTGATGCAATTGCACCCTCCCGACCCGCTGTTGTGCCTCTCACCAATGCCTACCCTAGGGAGTTGGGAAATAGCCAGTTGCGATCATTGATTGATCTGCACTTACAAACAAACCCCGCTCAGGTAGTGGTGTTAGGGAAGATTGTGACAGTAAACGAATGGTTTGCAGCCTCGCCTCCGCCTATGAGGCAGCTCCTGCATGAGAGGGCTGGGCCGAAGCCAAAAAAAGGTCTCATGGAAGCAGATAGACAGGCAGCATTACATACAGGCACATCTACACTGGGTCCTGCTTCATGCATTCCGATCCAGCATTAGGCCACCACCCATCAGCCTGTTGTGAAGGCCTGAGAGACAAAAGTGGGTGCGTGTGTGTGCTTTCCTGGAGTGGAACTGCTGTGAGTCGTTGAACAGGACCAGCGGCTGCTGCCCGAACTGCCCTCCTGGCTTTGTTCCACATGGATTCCAGGAACAAGGGAAGGGTCAAGGAGCCAACCCAAATTTGAGTAGTTTTGGAGTGAGCACTGTGGTTCTTCTTACTGTGTATTACTAGGCACACGAATGGCTCCTCTATGAGAGAAGAAAAATTCCTTTCTGAAAAGCCTATGGCTTTTTGGGATATGTGTCTCATTATCGTGCCTACAGTCAAACCCTGGAAGGCACGGCAGCGATCGTGCGAGTCAAGCAATTCCCTCCCGTCTGACGTACGTGTGTATTCATTCGATGGATGGGAGAAGCAAAAAGAATCGACGGTCACGCGGTTGTCGATTAATGACACGCCGACCGACATTGAGTGGGAACATGGTGCTTGGGTGCACGGCTCGACGGGTGGGTGTCAACAGAATGCTGTGACCAGCCGCAGACCAGAACAACCTTGCCCCACGGCGGCGGTTCATCAAGTCAACCAACCGCGACACTGTCGAAGCCGAATGGGCCGAGGGGCTGGAATTGCCTGGATGGTTGCCTCGTTCGCTGTCGTTGACGTTATGGTGTGGGACGACTGTCGCTAGTGCAAACTGAACGGAAAGGGGGGAGGGCAAGAGCAGTGGATGACACAAGTCACAGCGAACCACCTCATTTGGTGTGTCAGAGCAATCCTCGCCTCTCGTATATTGCTCAGCGTCACCAAGCCCAGATCCTTGCTCGCTAGTCGACGCCTCCGAAGGCAGGCGAACCTTGCAGTACAGTTAAGAATAGCGACTGCATTAGCCCCAGCCGGCTAAGACAGTGCCCCATTATCCATGCCATTTAATCTTTTCACAACTGGACCGGGGTCTGATGAGGTCGGGTGTGGGTCGGGGATGTGGATGTTCCTCGCAATCGCAGGGCCTCGAGGCGCCGTGGTGTGTACGGAGTACTCTCGTACTCTTATGACCGTCGCCCGCCTCGTCCTTGGGCCACACCAAAGGATCCTTGCACCCTATGAGCACTATCTGTTCGTTATCTACCTCAAGTTGCCCACCTTCTCGGCCGGATATTCAATTGCACTTATCGGCTTCTTCACGACATTCCTTCAACGTCCTACTTCACCGTCAACTCGCCTCCTTTTGGACGTCAAAGTCCCTGGATACCTTCTTCTCGCCTTCAACCGACTTCTCTAGCTAGGATTCCACCCTACAACAACTACGAATAAGTTATATCTTGACCCGTTTATTCGGCCGTCGGGACATTTCGCGACCAACAAAAGCTATTTACGTTTTTGAATTCACAAACCAACCCATTTACATATCTTGCCAACAGCGGTTTCTTGAGTTCCCTCAACAAGTGCTTGGTCCAGGATTCAAGGACCAGACCACGCTTCAAATCCAATTGTTCTCAACCATATATAATATGCAGCACCATGCCCCATTCGGATATCCCACACCTCCTGCCTCACCGGCATACGAAAGTTCCAAGTGTAACATCCAGCAAAGCTTTGCAACACGCAACTTCCCAACTCGATTCGTGCCTCTGGCTCCTGAGGAGAGACTAGGAAGACTGCTCGAGGGAAAGCTTCAGTTGACAGACATCTTGGGTACTGGCGCATATGGTGTGGTTTATTCGGCAGTCGATATCAAAACCGGTGTCCGTTATGCGGTCAAGTGCTTGAGCAAATTCAACGCCGATGGGTCTCCATTGGAACGCCGGCAAATTGCCTACCAACAACGAGAAATTCGCTTACATTATCTGGCCTCGGCCCATCGCAACGTTGTGTCTATGTTGAAGATTGTGGACGATTCCGACTGCATTTATGTGATTCTGGAGTACTGCCCGGAGGGCGATTTGTTCCTCAATATTACTGAGCGCGGCCAATACGTCGGCAAGGATGAGTTATGCCGGAAGGTCTTTCTTCAGATCCTTGATGCGGTGGAGCATTGCCACAATCTCGGTATCTACCATCGCGACTTGAAACCCGAGAACATCTTGGTTACCGATCAAGGCAACACAGTCAAGTTGGCTGATTTTGGTCTGGCTACATCTGATGACCGATCTGAAGACTATGGCTGTGGTTCCACGTTCTACATGAGCCCAGGTTTGTGCACCCCTTTTGTCTTGTCAACTACAGCTCCCCCCCCCCACTAACACCCTACTCACAGAGTGTCTTGACCCCTCCACAAGAAAGCCCTATTACATGTGTGCACCCAATGATGTATGGAGCCTCGGAGTGATTCTTGTCAATCTGACATGTGGCCGCAACCCATGGAAGCAAGCTTCTTACCAAGACTCAACTTACCGAGCCTATGCTCGTTCTCAAGATTTCCTCAAGACAATTCTTCCTCTCACGGACGAGCTCAACGATATTCTGGGACAGATCTTCCACCCCAACCCTGAGCATCGAATCACCCTTACCCAGCTTCGCCATAGAATCATGGCTTGTTCTCAATTCACCGTGCCGGCCATGCCCCTGCCAACTCCCTCCATCCCAGATCACATCGTCGATTACGCTGCCTGTGAAGATGCCATAGTCGATGACTATGAGTACGACTCACCCCTTTCTCCTGCTTCTGACTCTTCAGATGAGGGCTCACTTACATCGAGTGGTTCTACCATCGATGATCTGGATGACGATTTCATTCAGGAGCAGCAAGACCTTCCACACGACTTCTGCCCCCAAACGTTTGAGTCGGAAGATATTCGGGATCAACCCGTCTACCACAGCCAGGAGTTTGTCCCTCAGCAATATTCCAGCTTTGGGGCGGTTTCTGCCCCTGCTCCCAGCCCAATCCAGCTGGCGATTCCCATCCAGACTATGGCTTGCCAGCAAGCTCACCCAGTGGTTGTTCAGGCACCAATGCCGCCGTTGCCAGTCCAGGCTCCGTGCCAACCCAAATCCTACTTCCCACTATGGGACGTTGTTAAATACGTTCAACAGGTGCCGATGCTTCAGCATCCTGTTCCATTCCACCAGCAGGTTTCTTTTCTGCCTTCGTTTCAAGGCTGCTATTGAAGTCTCATCTTTCACCCAGCTGCCTCTTTGGCTATGTGGTAACGAGAGACAACTTGGCTTCACTGAACATAATGCCACGTTTTGCGCCACACCTACCGGGGCTTGATGCCGGTGGCGCCAGCTTGATATAATCACACGGATGCACTTTCGGATATTTGACCGGAACTACGAAAAAGCGACTTGATTTCATTTAGTACTAAAATTTTTATGACCTCGAGGGTTCACAAGCCCATACTTCGATTCAACGACATGTATCTATCCTACCTATTGGACTACGCCACTTCGCACCTTGAATTTTTTTTAACTCAATTTTCTTTATTAAGTTTTGCCAAGCGAGGAGTTTTACCTAGCGGTTTGAAGAGGCAGAGTGTTTTTTGAGCCGAGCAAGTTTGTTGATTTGAAAGAGCATGAGTCACGGCGCAGGGCTTTGAATCTTGAAAATATGCAGTCTTTGTGTGTTTGGTTCGCTGCAAGAGGGTGTGGAACTTGTGCGTGTGTTTACTACTACTACGAGACGAACAGTACTCGAGAGAGAGTGCTATGACCAGAACATATATTAATATTTCTTCTACTTTGCTCGTTGGTACAGCGAGCTCAAACCTTCGCTTGGATGGAGCTGGAACAATGACTCCTTTTTTTTCTCTTGTTTTACGATGGGAATGGGGCAAATGGTTGAAAACAGGTTATTTGGGGATATCCGGTGTTATTGATTTGGGAGACCAACATAGACAGACCCGGGCTCGATTGCCCACGTTGTGTGCCTAGGAGCACCAACCCAACCACTTCATACGTTTTAAAAGACTGGCCTATCCAGTGTTCTCAATACAAAAAATCACGTTTATCATATTATCTCTGTGTGTTTTGCTACCGAATTTGTGTCTCGCCTTTGCTTCTGCTAGTAGAGGCAAAATTATTCGGAACTGCCGGCTTGACAATACATACATGTTGGGTTTGACAAATGTGCCGCCTACTTTGACCACTGTCTATCCCATCTCATCCCATCCCAGTTAGGCGATTCATAATTAAGTTTGGCCTCGGTAAGGATTGTGAAGAAACAACTCCGCGCAGCCTCACTGCTGTAGGTGTACGTAGTATGTGAATGACGGTATTACTTTCAATGAATGTGATGGATGGGCTTAGCCCCTGAGTTTGGGCTAGGCTAGGTACACTACGACTTGTGGATCACAGATTGTGTGCCGACGACGTCGTGTCTGGTTCAGATTCTGAGTGCCAGTGAGATGAGATATGCCCAATCTAGGCAAAGGTACTACTCTATAGCGTCTAGACCCCCGACTAATAAATAGCAAGGGCCCGAGAGAGAGAAAAGTGTGTGGAGAACGCAGATTGCTCTACAGCGTCAAAAGGCAGAGAGCGAGAGAGAGAGAGAGACCCATCAACCAAAAAACGGCTCAACTAGTGCAGTGTAACCATGCCGGGGGGGGGGGGGGCAGGCACCCCTAAGCGGAGCCTTTTCAGCAAAAGCCTCGATGTCTGCCGAGATTGGCTTCCATTGAAAATGGGGCCGGGTGCAACATTTCAATTTTGCTGGTCCGTGTGAGTGGGAAGACAAGAGAAGGAAAAAAAAAAAAAAAAGAGGTGTGGGTAGGACCCAAGGCAAGCCAAGGCTAAAGGCCCAAGCCACTTAAGCTAGAGCCTGGCGGGAAGTGAGAGGAAGGAAAAAAGCAAAGAAGATGGTGTGGTGGGGGCTAGGTTGAGGCGAGGGATGAGAATGTGAAGATGTCCTGAATGAAATTGGGAAATGCCTTGGAACCCGTGAAAAGGTCTTAGACAAAAGGAGTGGGCCAATGGGGGTAATGGGCATGCCAGGGTTTTGGGTAGAAGGAACTATTATCCTGCGGGATATGGGCCAACTCGGCAAAGTGGAGACTTGGCTTGATTGGGTGAGGGTCATTTGTGTGTCTCTTTCTCTCGCAGTTGGCGTTGGTTTGCGTGAGTTGGCGTTGGTTTGCGTGAGTTGGCGTTGGTGGTGGTGGTGGTGCTTTCGTTCGTGGTGTGATGGGTGTTGTGATGCCAGTGGCTGGCGGGATGGGGGGGGGATAGGATCTATTGGAACTTTGCCCACAAGGCGCAGCACAACAGACACACAACACCTCCAGGTGTATCTAACCTACCCTCGCGTAGTGCCTACCTACTGTTTCCCATGTGTGAGTTGGTGGGAAAAGCCAGTTGGGGAGTTGCATGTGGGTTGGTGTAGCCCTCCTTGCGCCTCAAAGTGTGTGTGTAGTCGGAGAACCTGGGCGACGAATCATGGGAGGCGAGTTGACAGCACTTGGAGAGATCAGGGCTGTAAGAGAAGATGGTGATTGGGACGATGGCCCTGGTCTCCACGGAATCCGGAGTTGCTGTGCGTGTGGTGTTTTGGTGTGTGTGGAAAGGGGACAGCGCTCGGCTTTGCTGTTTGGTTGACGATGAGTGTGGATGATGCAGACACCGTTTCGATAGTTACCTAGTATTACATCCATTGGGCAAAGTACTGAAGAACAAAGGGCTGAGTATTGAGCATGTGCCACTGGATAAGGCCATGGATCGTGGCGCGCTGCGATGGGATGTGTAGGATTGGAGTATAGTCTACTCGGCGCCTACATGGCTTACAAGCTACCGCAACCTACAGGATACCTACCGTTGGGCTATTGCGTGTGTTATTGACAATACCAGCTGCAAGGTATTAAAAAAGGAGAGAGAGACACCAAGATAGCCCGACCGGCCGAGAGAATACCTCCCTCGCGGTAAAAACAAATGAGCATCCCCCCAAGGGACTTTTGAGAAGTTTTGATTGGTGTGAAGGCTATTATACTGCAGGTAATAACGGAACAAGTTTCTGAATGAAGATATATTGCCATGTATGGAACAACGGGGGGTAAAGGTGGGTAGGTTACCATTTTACAGTGAAACGGCATTTGTCCACGGCCCCCCATGTTCCATCCTATGCCATGAAATTGCACTTTGCAAAAAAACTGCAGTGTTACCGCGTCTGCATCTGCATCTGCATCTGCATACATACAGACCACACACACCGTACATACAGTAGAAGAAGACGAGGGGTCACTCGGGCATTTCCACCGAACCCGCTGCTGCTGCTGTCACTTTTCGCGCCTTCTCCTCCTCCTCCCTCCCCCCCCTTGCGGACCCTGTTTTGGGAGTCTCCTGCATGCTGCTGCTGCTGGCTGCATCTTGCATCGCTGCCCAGCGGCAAACAGGCAGTAAGTAGCAGCAGCAGTTTCAATGATGGGGGGAGAACGCACACACCGTTGGCAGAGAGAGGGAAGTTGATTGAAAAAGTGGGTGTGGTGGTGGTTTTGCCCATCTGCAAGCCCCCCCTTACTCTGGGCTTTCCAGCCTCGTTTTTTCTGTGTTGATTGCCGCATCATTTTATGGTGTGTCTGCATGTAATTAATGAATGTACTGTAATGTATGTACAAGGCGGCAAAGTACGAGGGGGAGTTACGGTGACCCAATATACACACTCTTTGTCCAATATACTGCTACCCAACTTTACTATTAGCAATTACGAAGAGTTGTATCTACATGCTGAGTACTAGTACTCCATGAATGGGCCCGATTTCATATCGATGAGTTTACCCTTTCTACTAGTGAACCCGCATCATCTGGGCGTTTTTGCGATGCTGTGCTCTTCTGGTGTGATGTGATGGTCTTGCGGATGTTCCCATCCCCCACCACCACTTCACCCATCCACACTTACACACACACACACACATTCCTTCGTTGCTATGAAACGCAATGCTCTCCGATCTCATAAGGCTAGAGCGGGCTTTTTTATTTGGTTTGTTTGCTACACACCAACACAACAGTAATAATAATAGAATTTAGACCGAGACCGCGGAGGTGGCACCACCACCACAGCAAAGATGAGTGAAGGCATGCAAACACACCGGGTTGTTAGCATGTGCGTTCGTTCGTAGCACGTTTCATTCCCACACACTTCGCCCTACTGTGTGTTTAGGTTACGAGAGAGACATTTCCTCGAAACGAATCCAAACCAAGTTGGTGGATCGGACTGCACTATCCGCGCTGTGTGTGAGTGTGTGAGTGTGTGCATGAGCTTTACATTTCTTGTCTCTCGCTTTCGGCCTTCACGGCTGCTGTCTGAGAACCTGTTTGTAACCCGTAAAACCCGGGCTGTGTTGGTTTTGGTCTACTTGGTATTATGGTCTATCCAATGACGGCAAATGTCTATCCCATTGCGCGCCCCCTTTTCTCGGCCTCCGTTCCGTTGCATCAACATGTTCCGCTCGTGCCAATGTCTTGCCCTGCTTTACGACATACAGTAGGCACAAGCTAAAGCTTTTCTGTGTTCACTTTGTTTCTTACCAGAAACCTATTCTTGAACAATAAAAAGGAATCAAGATTTCGTTTTCTCGGTACATAGCCGAGGAGGCATTAGAAGAAGAAGAAAAAAAAGAAAAGAAAAGATTCCTATTAACCCGCATTTTAACTTGTCTGGGGGAGAAATCGTTTGTATGTAAGTTTTTGATTCACATGAACAGCCTATCGTCAGATCATGTAGCGCGGCAGTGAGAAAGATCAACAAAAAGCAAAAAAAGGCCATGTTGTTTGCGCGGTAATACTACCAAAAAGGACAAAGCAAGAAAAAGAACAACAGAAAAGCATGGGTTCGCAAACACCACCAACACCCCAGAGGCCCAGCCCGCCCATCATCAGAAACAAAGCAATATAAAACTGATTTGTCAACGAGGGAAGAGCCGCTACTCGCGTGCGTGCGTGCGTGTGGTGGTGGTGGTATGTTATGAGTGAGGCTCAGTCAGGTGTTTGTGGTTGCGCCATGGCATGACCCGTGAAAAGCCATGAGCCGTTGAGAAGCCAAGACAGGTCAGGTCAAGTCAAGACATTCTTCTCTTCCTGTAAAGTTGATGGATGACTGATGAATATCCACACCACCATGAGGCAAAGCATTTTGACCTCTCACAGACCCCCGATGATGGCGTTTCTTGTTGTTCGCCGGGTTGGTGAAGCATCCCGAGCCTGGTCCGCCCACAACGCTGCCGTCCTCTCTGTGCGATGATGCACCCACCTTGATGCGGCGTTTTCCATCTGACCAATACATGCAGAGTCCCCCCCCTCTCTCTTTCACTCGCCCCATTATCTAGTTGGAGGAGGGCAACTCCGTCGTCGCCACGTATGTCGTCCAGCATGAGAGTGGGGGGCTTTACTCTGTCTTGTGGTTGCTGTACAGCTACGATACGGCATGTATGTACGCCCAACCTCTTCTTCTTCTTTGGCAAACGTGGGTTCTTGTTGTGATAGAATCATCCCGTCACATGCGGTGTTTACTGCATCTGGGGGGGATCCCCCCTACGTGTTTCTCTTCCCACGAGGGCGCAAATGGGATGCATCCACGGGCTGCAATGACGCGGCGCGTGAGCCAAATGCAGCACGGAAGCTATCTACGGATGTCCGTATGTGTGTATGGAGTATGCACAGGAGGGAATCGATTTGCAGATATGAGGCAAAGCAACACAGTTACACGTAGTACATTAGTTTTCCAATGCATGATAAGTATCCCTGCAAAATGTAGCATGTGTGCTGCCGCGTGAGCTTCCAAGGTGAGGATGAAATGCATGTACACCGATGGAAATCCTTCCGCGCTGGTGCCCTTGAAGCATCCTTTCAGATTTTGGGCTCCTGAACAGAACCCAACAGAAAGTGACAGACTGAACGATGGGATGGGATGGGAGCTTGGGCCGCTTCTTTCGGGGGTGGGGGTTGATAGTATGAGGCATGATTGAGTTGGGAAACGGAAGAGGCATTGGATGGACCCTGGTCGCATTGAAGGCCCGTCAGTCAGTGACAGGAAAACAACGGCTTTCCTTTTTTCCCAAGTGCCGACAACCACATGGTCTGGGAAGGGAATCCATCGGTCGGTGATGGAGGTGGTGGTGGTCGCTTTCAAGGGAAGAAACAAGAAAAAAGCAATAGCGCGTGGGGGAAAAACGGCCAAGATCACCGCTGTCCTTGTCCAACAATGGGGCCCACGGGCGGGTAGGTTATCACTTGACCTTTGACCTGCCTTCACCTTGCATCTCTTCTCCTCTCCCCCCCGGGAGGTTATGGGGGTCCGGGATTCTGTACTTATTACGTGGGTTTCGGGCCTCGGTGTACATAAGTGAAGTAAGTAATCTCACGAATCAAAAAAAGGAAATGAGAGTCCGTCGACGGAGAGAGAGAGAGAGAGAGAGAGAGAGAGAGAGAGAGACACCACAACGTGTGTGCTCAGAGGTTTTGGGGGCTGTGTAAGTGAGCCCGTGGGATGAAAGGGGTCTCAGATCACACAAAATATCAATCTTCTCGGCCATCACAGACCGGGCATTTGCCTGGAGAGGGAATGAAAAGTGGTTTCACCCATCTCCAAACCCACCCGCTACCGTCCGTATGCATGCATTCATGTACATACGAGACTTGACTTTGGGAGGAGAAGATTCAGAGACGATCCCGACACGGCGGCCCGGGGTTTGCGAACTGGGGTCCCGGGTTAATTAGTGACAACTAGGCTTTTTTGCTTCCTTCACACAGAGAAACGAGTCAGCTCTTCCTGGAAGAGATGTGCATGGGATCATGGGATTCTGGGCCGCGGATGGAATGCAGAATTAGGGCCTCAACTTCTCAAGGTTGAATGATTCAACAAGCCCCCCCATACAAAGCTGTCAGGTTTAGCATCCTTTCCTTGGATTGAATCTGGAATCATGGATGAAGGATAATAGCCTCACTCACTCAACTCAACCCAACTCACCCCCTGCCTCTTCCCCAAAGCCCTGTGCGTCCCGTCAGACGGCGCCCGCACTATCTGTCACTCACGCACAGGATAAGCTCGCACTAGACAGCAAGCGGGATGTCGATGGTATGAAGGAAGTAGGCTCCCCCTACCTCGCTGCGGAATATTGCCTCATTCAATCAGATCTCCATGGAATGTGATTATCTGGCTGAAGCACGGGGTCACATCCGAGAAGGGAGAAGCGGCAGAGACGATGGGTAAGCCTCAAATGCACACACACACACTGCACACTTGCACATACAGGGCACAAAAGCAACATCAGAGACAAGGCGGAATGCAAAAGAGGCAAACATTTTCTTCTTCTACTGCCGTTGCCTGTAAAGAGGGTGACCATGCATGCCATGCCATGCCTGGGGTGCAGCCTTGCTGACAGCCGCGCGCTCTCCCAACTCTCCCACGTCGGAAGACAGGGTTTCCCCAATTCTCTGTGCCCAGGCTGTTTGTGCTCCTCTGTGTTTGGTCATCTCGTAAAAGATAGTAATTAATTGCCGGGGGTTTGTGGTTACGTTTATTTAGAAGCACATGGCGTCCACGGGGGCAGAACTTGGATAGATTTCGATGAGAGAGAGCGAGAACGAGAAGGAAATGAAGGGGTGTACCCGTACTGTAACTTCCATCAATACGGCCCCACGGCGCCTATTCGCAATCTATGAGAGGGTGCGGACACAAAGATCCGGGATGCCTCATTGGTTCGGAGAGTGAATCCCATATTGCGTCTGTTACTGGCTCCATTAGATAGATGGGCTATCCGTATGGGTATCCGGAAATTAACTTCGTCGCGCAGTGTCCGGCGTGTTTATCGTCACGATGAGCAATACCAAGAAGAAGAAGAAAAACTCTCCCCGCACATTCAGCTCCTTAGCACGAAGCAAGGGAGTCGTCAGATCATAGTGCTCCCACCTTCAAGGTTCTCTCCATATCGGAATCAAAGCGTTGGTGGTCTAAGTGTAACTTACTACTATTTCCAGGAATCTTTGACCCCTCTTGAGAACGGACCTGAACGTTATCAATAGAAAGTTTGGGTCGCGTAGAAAGAAAACAGTTGAACGGGAATCCGGGGTGGTATCAGAGTGCAAAGCCTATTGTGACGCAATATTTGACTTTGCTAGGCGCAGGGCGGGAAGCTTCATGCCTGCTTCCGGGAGACCATCACAAATCCTCCTCCTCCTCCTCCCCGCCCTAGAGAAGCACAGACGACGATGGGCCATGTCAATATCGGTTTTGGTGTTAGATCCATCCATCACAACCAAGCACATCCTCCCGACGGAAGTCGGGCACGGGCCTTGGGGACCAACAAACGAGTCAGGTCAAACACACACACACACACACACATGACTACCCAGAAACCAGTTCCTTGGGGGAGAAGGATCGTACCACTACTGCAAAGCTCTCATTAAGCTCTTTTGTCTAACCCGGGCTAAACCAACTAATCATGAAAAAGCTGGCCCTAGCTTCTGTCCGTTTACCCACGAAGCCTTGCCTAACTTCGCACATCGTACGTACATACCGTATGAACCCTAGTTCTCAGCTCGCACCCAGGATGGTAAGCTGAGTGGCTGGTTGAGCTGCTTTTCCCCAAGATGCCAAGATGAAAAAGATGGTGGAATTGACACAAAACTTACATCCCGTGTCTTGTGTAGTAAGACATGAACAGTGCCCGTAATCGCCGAACTCTTTTACACCTTTTTGTCTGACCTTGCGATGCCGTAAAAACTGTGTCTCGCGCCCGCCATGGAAGCCTTTTGTTTTTGATCTAGCCTTGTTTTGATTTATCATGCGTTTTCGAGAGAAAAAAAACTTGTTCTGACAAATACGACAAAGCCCCAAATTTGACTCCTCATTAAATGGCTGGTTCCGATAGCAAATTATTACTCAACGTATGAGTGGAAACCCATGTTTTTCCCCCGTATTTCTCAGCATTTCTAGCGCGCGCACGGCAGGTGAAATGAGAAACAAACGTGATCATAGTTGATTTGAAATAGAGCAAAACTTAGATGAACTTGATTTGATGAGTCGTACGGGGGGTGAAAATAGGCCCGTTCAAAAATCAACAGTGCTACTTGATCGGCGAGCGAGTTGTACTGATCGCGTGATTATGGTTCAAGTTTGAGAGGGAAATTAATTAATGAGGCCGGAGAGCCGGAGGAGAGTTTCTTCATTGAATCCAATTTGTCAGATTCTCAGTATATGCATGGTATACTGCTTTAAAGGTATTTGGGACTTCACAGAGGAGATTGACCATGTTTTGGATACAAAGTTGCCTAACCATGACTCATGTATTTCGTAATGATCTTGTTGTTCGAGTTCTTGGATTCTCTTTGGTTGCGACTTTTCCATTGTCGTGATGCTTGGATTGACTTTGATATAAATGTTAGAGGGTGGATAATTGACGATAATAACATACCAATATGCTAGTGGAAGAAATCTGTACTCTTTTAGATAGATTAGTGACGTGTATGTTTCTGTGGAGGTTTACAGCAAGTCATGCAAATTGAAGCCTCCGGATATGTCGGAAGACGGCACCGGAGGTTGTAGCCCGTTAGGGATCCACCCGGAGCGGGTAGGTCGCCGGCGGAATCTCAGGAGACAACCACCGGTGCACGGCGCATGAGCCGGAAGCCCAATCTGGCTTGAGAGGTAGTAAATAACAGCAGTTTTCCTTTCCGCACAGTTTGCGACAACATTGCAACTTCAGACAAAAGGCGGCATTATAAATCTTGAGACATGCAAGATATGAGCATTATTCTCTCATTGCGTAGTAATATGAATGCACATCCACCTAGATACGTCTCGAAATGCAGACAAAATCTTTCACGCCGGGAGTATCGCAACTCTATTCACAAGAACAATGCCTTTGTGAAACCAACTCAATTCTTGAGTAGAGTAAATGCACCCGCGCGAACACCTTGTTACATGTCGAGTTTGATATGAGATACCTAAACACAGCTGCCTCTTTCATGTTTCGACTCCATCTCTGAAACTCGCGCACCCGCAACCACACTAGAGATCAATCATCCTGCACAGAATGGATGAATAGCTTTCATCATCGAACTTCCCGATTTTTTCTTCCTATTCAATCTCCACTGCGATGATTTATAATGCCTCAGTTTTGAGAAGTTTCACCAATGTTCTAAACGCCTTTCGTTTGGGGGAAACGCAGACGCCCCCTGACCAGAGTGGAACTCAGAGCGCCCTCACCACTTATACTCCACAGTATCATGAAATGCGGATAATTTCTTGGCTGGTTCAAAAGATCCAAACTACAGCACGTACGTTACAGAACACACGGACAGGCAGGCAAGTCCACGGCATCATCTCCTGGGAATGTGACACAGGGTAAAATTTCTTATTCTTATTTTTTGATGTCTTAATCGGAAACATCTGATCTGAACCATCTCAGGGGACTTGGGGAAGCATCTGAAGAGGTGTTGGGCAAGATAACTGAGCAACTGTCGGGTTTGAGGCCGAATGGATTGTTTTGGAGTTTCTGTGTGGATAGTCACGGAGTTCTCCTAAAACGGGCCACACAAACAATATGCTCTTCAATGATGAGATTACATCTCAGAGTCTAAATTTGGCTTGTATCTCTAGCTGCTTGAGTTCAAGTGACTCTGGATATTGGAGAAAGCGACGATGTATTATGAAACACACGTAGTCTCAATTTGATGTCAGCCCTCTCTATGAACTTGTGAGAGCTACGACTCTACTATCAAGTCATGTCTGCACATCTCAAAAATGCCATTACTTTTTGTCCAAGTTCGGCGATTCTTCTTTACTTAGGCCTTGCTATTCCTTTTTTTCGCCCATAAAAATAGTAATTACAGCAGACAGACAAAAGACATATCACTATAACCCTCCCTCTATCGTAGTTAAGCAAGCACGACTTCCGCATGTTCGACCTACCCATCACATTCGAAGAGGTTAGCAAGGTACGACACGGAAGGTTTACGACGTGACATGAACCAATCCTCTGGACTTGAGCGTGGCTAAAACGATGGTGATGGTCATGATGATTGTTATATATTTAAAGCTCCGCCACCTCTGAAGAAAGTGTAGGGCGACGTTGTTCTTGCACAAAAGGCTGAAGGGGACGCCATTTACTAACAGGCACGTTGTGTGTGTGCGCAGACCAGTTGATTATAAATGTTAGAACTGAAATTTAGATGCGAATCACAAAAAGATAAACAAAGACTTGGTGAAGCATTGCAGTCGTACTTTATAACTTGGTGATAATGTATGGGCGCGGGCTCGGCCGGCAAGTCCAAGTACCGGTACAGCTCATGAGTACAGCTTGCTTGTGTTGAGTAACGAACTGTGGGAATTGGGCTCCTTTTTGCTCAACCACATGGATCTGAGATGTGGCAATATCCTTATTGACGATGAGTTTCGAATCCAAGGCATCATCGATTGGGAATGGGCAACCACGGTCCCTAAGCAGCTGTTTACACCCCCCCGGCATAGATTACTGGTAACGATGTCGGACATGGTATAGCTCACGAGATCTCTTCTCAATCCCATCAAATTTTGTAGGCCATGAGCCATAAATTCATGGCGAGCTTGTAAAAC
Organism: Zelopaecilomyces penicillatus; assembly: GCA_005765155.1. Taxonomy (NCBI): domain Eukaryota; kingdom Fungi; phylum Ascomycota; class Sordariomycetes; order Hypocreales; family Pseudodiploosporaceae; genus Zelopaecilomyces; species Zelopaecilomyces penicillatus. Next base: position 832,776 of record VCCP01000006.1, read on the forward strand.
ACTGGGATATCCAACGAAAGTTGACGCTGCCTTTCGCTCATATCGTCAGTTCGAAGAGACACGTAGTACTAACCTTAGACTTGAAGATTAAGCAGAGATGTAGTATTGATACTGGTAAATGTTAATGTAACTATTTCCGCTCCTCTTGCATGTCGTAGATCTTTATCTATTGAAAATTGGTCTCATTTCATCACCGGCAATCCCCTCTTGTAGTCCGCGATCGTGTCATGAATACTGTTCACATCCTTCTTGGTTCTCCGCTTTCTGAACTTATTGGTGCTACTTAATAGCTGCGCCTGCTGAATAGCTGTCATGTCCTCAATAATAAGTCGTAGCAAACGCTCATATCGACCCCCCTTTGCGCTCAGATCCGCCATTATTTTGTTCTCCTACAGCATTGATCTTTGGGGAAGAACTGTTTCGTCAGTTGTTTAAATCTAGCATTTATTTTTGGCCTAGGCTGCCATGTGTCTTGCAACGAGACACTGCGCCTTCCTGATGAAACTCTCATAGTCCTATAGATTGACATGTGTTGGAACGGTATACCCCTTTTCGACTACATCGCGGGAGACTGGAAGAACGCTCCTCTCCTCTCATAGAATGATTCATCCTAATTGCTACGAGCGCATGATCCTAGATAAATAATACTCAATTAGCTAACATGGTAGCACATCTACCAGTCATTCCTTTTCCTTCAGAAGGTGCCTGGGGTCTTCTAGTTTTCCAAACCCCCTGTCTTCAAGGGACGGACAGCCAACTCTTCCGGCGGTAAGGTTAAACCCCGAATTCCAGAGTGACGAACAATTCAGTCATGAGACTTGATGCACACAATGCATGTGATATGCTTTATTGGAACTTAAATCCTCAGAGGTATTTCCGACAGGCAGGGTGAGTTGGACATTGTTGGTTGTCAAAGTTCATTTTAAAGGCAACCAATTTGAGGGCTGTTTGCTAATTCTTGCGCCCAACCAGCAAATTATTGTCAGTTTACTCCTAACTCGCTGTAGTTGACCTAGGTAGATGCTGTTCTGCCATAACCTTTGGTAGCTATAACAGGGCTCTATTCTCAACTTGCCGGTTGGTCCTCAGCACCACAAACAATATTACATCGTGGGAGTAATTGTTGGCAGTTGCAATTCACATGCAAACATGCCCATTGCGTGATTGATGGGGTTTCATAGTTGAACAGCTCAAGCGGAAAACTGGTGTATGCACGGTTAATCATCTGCCCCATGCCCATCATTTCGTACATTGTGATGCCTCCTGAAAACCCAGGGACGCAACCTCTACCATTGTCCGAATTCCACGGACCAAAGTCAAAGCCGCTATACAAACAACCCCATGTGGCATAAGCTCCGTCATTCCCCTCAATCGGCCGACTTCAAACGGCTCCCCAGACCTCCAATACCGGGCGTCAGTTTCGCAAAACACCAGCGACGCAGTCTTCATTCTTCTCAAGAGTCTCACCAGGTCTAGACCTGAACGCGCCCTCGGACTTTGTGGTCTAGAATATGGGGAAGCACTCGTTGATACACCGAGTGGCAGCTGGCTGGGCGTATTCACGGCGGAAGATGGAAGGCTTTGGGGGGAATCTGGAGATGCAGTTGCCAAAGTCTGCGTGCCAACAGGCAATGTTGGGTGCGGTTGGGAAATGAGGAAGTCACGATCCAACATGAACCGAGGCGCCTTCTCGTGGGTATAAGATGCTGACTCTTCTTTCCTGTTCAAGAGTCTGTTCTTGCCGTGGTTCACCAAGCAAACACTGAAGCGCACCTTCTCAACTATACTTGCAAACCAGCACCTTCTCCAGAAACAACCGCAGCTTTTCCCATCACTTCTCGTCTTCTCAAGACGACGCAAACAACTACTCAAACATCTCTCCACACTTATCCTCGGCAGGTTATCAAACCGATATCTAAACAGCTATTCTACCAATCTTCCCACCCAAGTTTTTCAACATGGTCTCGGTTACCACCTCCATCATTGCGGCTCTCGCCTTTGCCGTCACCTCCATCGCTGCACCCACTGTCACGGACGTCAACGCAGTTACCAACGGAGCCATCAGCCTCGTCTCCCGTACCGGCAGCATCACTTGGTACGAGCCAGGACTCGGCGCCTGCGGGCAAACTCATAGGGGAACGGATGCTGTTGCGGCAGTTGGAAAAGCACTCTTTGATCGCGAACGTCCTTGCGGTCGTACCATCCGAGTCTCTTATAAGGGCCGCAGCCATGATGTTAGGGTCGTCGATAGATGCGAGGCATGCGGCGAGTGGGACGTTGATCTGTCTCCGTCTTCTTTCCAGAAAGTTATTGGCCCTCTTGGCATCGGACGCGTTAAGGCCGCATGGAACTTTGTCTAAACTTGGTCGGCTTTTGAGTGGTTTGGGATTTCTTTGTCTTTGGGATTATGCGAAGGTGAATAGGAGCGGGTTTGCGGGTTGTTGTCGAATCAGGGGTCAAACAAACTTAACAAATATCGTCTAACACGGGCTGCTACATTTTGATGGGATTCAATTCGCGGTAGTCAATACACAACCACTTGGCTGCCAAAACTACATTGAGCGTTCCTCTAGGTTTTTTGTGAAACTAACACTTGCAGTCCTGAAAGACAGCTTGCTGAGATATCATCCTCAATGCTGTGTCCGAAGTCAAGTCCTACAGCCAATCCCATCATAGCGCCGGAACGAACTCCGCTCTGGACGCCGAACGGTGGGGTTATTTGCCGAATGCCAAGCCCGGTGTTGAAGAAACGGCCGGCGCTCTGAGTTTGCGATGTGGCGGCGGATAAGGAGAGTTTGGAAGACGCACAAAAGTCTATTGGCATTGGCTGAGAAGAGATTTTTTTCTCTACTACTTTTACTCGAGGAGTGCTTTTCATACATTCTACACTTTCCATGTTTTAACAGAGAGTCTTTTAGGGAAGCTCAGTTAGTTCAACGACGACAATGCGTGCCAAGTTGTGGTTGGAGAAGGCTGGTGTGTCTGCGGTTACGATAGGACTGTCTGCTGCAGCGTCCATTTCATCAGCATCACTATCCAATTCGTCGTTATCCCTTTCCAACTCGTCGGCAGCTATAGCATCCAAACTGTGCATCGAAGCGGCACCAAACTCGCCAGACTGCGCTGATAATTCCACCAACACTACCCCCACCTCGGAGGTTGTCTTCGTCCCTGGCAACTACTCCGTCACCGTCTTCAACTCCGACTGCCCCTGCGACCGCACAGCCTTCAGATGGTGTACGCTCTACAAGCGCGAGAACATTAGTGATGAGACGTGCTACAACATTACGTACCCGAGCCGGTCGATGAGGATCTACGACCCGCTCATCGCAGCGGATAACCATATCCTGTGTACGGGCTATCAAGGGTTCAACTGTGGCGGGATCGCTACAGCGACGTTTTCGTTTTCGGATAACCTCATGTGTGTGGAGCCGGCGAAGGGTGATAAGAAGAATGTGTTTAGGTACAATTCGTTCATGTGCCAGCGTGCGAGTTGGTGATGGGTGTGGTTGAACACCCCCTTTGCATCATGGAACGTATGCGACTTACTTGCTGAGGTCTGGAAGAAAGGGGAGGGGGTGGATTGAGTTGAGGGGTTAGGGCTGGTTTTGCTGTCGATCGATCGAGATGGCTTAGAAGAAGGGTTTTGAACGCAACATGATGGAATGTGTGATGAAGAATCGTGGTTAGGGTTACGTGGTGATCCCCTGGGGTGGCACACAGCACACATTACAGTGTGTTTTTCTGAGCACAGTAGAAATAGTACGGTGTTGCTTTGCACAGCTACAGGTCCCATGCAAGTGCTTCAAGAGTAAATTCCTCGTTTATATTTCAAGCAACGTTGAAGGAGAAAGATGGATGGATGGATGGATGGATCATCATAAAAGGATTGACGACTGCTCACATCCGTCATGGCTGCACAGTGAGACCGGCATGAACGCAGGGTGACCCTTAGGCGGTTAAAAGGTCGCTGCCGTTTGGTTTACAGGGGAGCAGTCCACTAATGCGCCACCAATGTAACCCCTCTAGCAAAACTCTACCAGCTGTACTGTAGGGGGGTTTCCAGGTCTCAATGCGCTATGAACACAGTGGGTGGCCTACAAACAAGTGACGACATGTGGTGCTGCTTGTTATCTCCATGTTCGTCCTCCTCTCCAACCGTCTTGCGTCTCCCTTGCATCTACAAGGTATACCTCATCATCACCTTCACAAGAGTCTCGAACAAATCCAAGACAAATGTGTCAAACGTGCCAACGTGCCATCGAAATCGAACCATTTCATATGTAGGGAGGAAGTTCGGAGTTGTCTCCGTCCTGCTCGCAAGGCCGAATGCGGGGCACATGGTCCGTCTGCCTCTTCAAGTTTGCCCGTCTCAGCCCTCAAGTCTAGCGAAGGCAAAGGAGAGTGTAAAAAGTCTCTGCTGTAAGTGCATGCATGCATGAGACACGCAGGGCTATGAGAAGATGGTGAAGCCACTCTCTTGCAGACCTGACAGGAAAGAACAAGGAAAGAATCGCAACCTCCAGCCAGTGTTGGGTAGATACTATCTCGAGCCCCCCTCCCTTGACTACGAAAGGGACAGGACATTCAACGATCGTCAGTTCCTTTGGGGCTCTAGTACCAGTCTGCTGATCGAAGTCTGATCACCATAGAACATGATATGGCTCTGACGTCGCCCCCCCCCTTCAGGACCCCGTCGTGAATAGGATATAGTTGCAAGACACCCAAAAGGCCTCATCGCGAAACAATGTCTACCCCCTCCCTGGGGGACTGGATAAGATTGACTAGCAATATCAAGATGGGTGCTCAGCAGCTTGTACACCAGCAGGGTGAAGTGAGGTGATCCCATCCTAAAAGAGCAGCACACTCCGAGTTGTATGCCGTGGTTCACATCGCCCACCCGGCCTTGGATCGCCCGCCGTGGTTCGTCATCACTGTGTCAAGCCCCCCCAGGTTGCTCCGTAGAAATCTCACCAAACAATGACATCATGAATAATCAGGGATCTTGGGGCACACACAATTTAAGAATCTAAGGAGGAAGCGCTAGAAGGAATACAATGGGGATCTTCAAGATCGGCACTTTGTGCATCTCGATGTCGTACTGCCGATCTGGGTTTACCAATAAAACTCCCGTGATCCCATTTTGACGCCCACCCACCATCAAACTTCTATTATTGACCTCAAGCAAGCAAGGTGTGCCCACCCTAGTGATAACGGGCTTGGGGGAGTTGGAGCTAGAGATTGTTTGGGCGGCGTCTCAAAGCCTTGATAACCTACCCTGCGCTGGTCAACCAAGCCAAGATAGGGAGGTAGGGTTACGACATCGCATCTTACGTCGACGTACAGGTGATCATCAACAGCATTTACAGCATTTGTTTCAAGAACCTGCTATAGCAGTTTGATCAACGAAATAAGGACAACGGTTAGACAATGCCCAGTCATACGAAGCAAAAAGACCTTGCTCATTCATCAGGTCATGTATGACGAGGCTCTCCATCGATTTACTCCCCAACCCTAGATACATTCTCTCCTAGAGGGCGTGGAAATCTAGCAATGCATCAGCTATCTTTTACGCTATCCACTTTGAAATAGTTACATCTCGCTGAATACCAAACTTCTTTGATTGCCTAGTGTTAGGACTGTTTATGCTTCTTACACACAGTTTAGGACAATGAAATGTATGAGAATGGCATTTCTTTTCATTGAGTGTCTTGAAATGCAACTCACATGGTATATCCGTTATGTTCCTTAACAAGCATGTTTCCCAAATTTTGCAAAATCAAGTCATATCGTGATGATATCACGGTTCAGAATTATACAGATCTAAGGGGGTTCATCTGCACGGCACCCATTTTGATCGTGCACGAGTAGTGGCATTTAACACGAGTTCTACCCTTTACAAGCCTGGAGTAAACCATCGCCCATAGAAACGCCCGTTGCCAAGATTTCTTTGAATGAATTTGCGCTTGACAAGGTCACACTTGTGTACCAGCCGAGATCTTTTTCGAAGTTCGCACTGCCGTGGCTATTTCTGGAGCCATGCTTCTCAAACTGGATAGTGAAGAGCAAGACATCTTCAAGCAACAGTTGAAACATGTGTATTTTTCGCGGAATTAACGAATGACAATTTAGCTCTTGTTTATCTTCGCTCTTTGCTTTAATATATCATGAGCTTCACGATGTCTTTTCTACGTGTAGCTATTGCTTCTCTCAAGCTATGAACAGTTAGTTGCTGTTGAGTGAATCTACTCTCCAGAGCAAACTTGTGCCCAAACATCATCTGATCCATCAACACAACCACCTTTCATTAGAGGCCCGTTCTTTATGGTTTGGAGAAGTTCCAAATCCACATTCTCCTAAAATCACCGTTGTTTCCAGGTACCATCTTCACCACTCCACAACTCATGCCCCATTTGCAGACTTTACTCAACAATAGTCGAAGCCGCTGTGACTTTAAGGACAATCTTGCATAATTATAATCTGATTCAGTCTCAAATAGAGGTGAAGCTTTACCAATGAAACTTGGTCAAACACCAGCGAAGGGCTGAGTGTCCTGGATGTTTTGCTCCATCACATAGCCAAGTTTATCAAGTACCTCGCCCGAGTGTTTTATAGGTGCAAATAATTAAACTGCTGGAGGCCATCTACCCGTACTAATTATTTCACTACCCAAATTTGCACTTCGCTTTGATTACATGGGCTATAGTACTAAGTCATACCTCTCGGCATACGCATCAAGAGTGTAAAGAGCATGATGATAAAAAAAAGGTCTTGAGTAAGCCAAGTTTCATCTCCTAATATAAATTAGACACACCTCCTGATACACCGGGCTTTACAGATGTTGCCTGCAGTTGAACAGTTGCTGCCCGACAGTTCGTGCCATATACCCTGACACGAAACGGATTTTGAGGATTCATATGCTAAGATAAGTCTATGAGATGGCCTGGATCGCATGGAAAGGCACATGTAAATATGGCGTTACAGCTAGGTACTTAGTCCATGACCCGAAGCCAAGTTTGGTCGACAACCACATTACCCCAATAGCAACATTAGCCACTCGTTATGCAGAATACTCTTCCACGTTGGCAAAATGGTTAACAATGCGAAGCATAAGACAGTTTAGTTGTAATTTATATTAATGTAGTCATAGTAAGCTCAGTGATATTCTTCAAGCCAGATAAGATACCCAATAATCCGTATAGCAATCTATCGTTGAGCCATCAAGCAACCAGGAAGATTGTGTGATGTTACTGTAATCCATGCCAAAACGCCATTCGTGAGTCAATTGATAAGCACAGAAACGAAGCCAAGCCCTACGCCTTAAAGCTATTGCCTCAGTACCTCTTCTTATCCTATTACCGCCGCGGCAACCCCGTTTTCGATGTGAAGAATGGATGGCGCAATGCATCCGCTGGTTTGATTCGCTTTTCCGGATTCAATGCCAGGCAGTGTTCCAAAAGGTCTATAAAGTGGTTCAGATCCTTGGCCTCGGCGTCAGTCATTCCACTAGACGCTGCCATGAGACGAGTACGCAAGTCTCGAGTCGGTTTTACCATAGGCAGTGTTCTGAGAGCAGTCTAACGGTACAATCTGGTTAGCTATAATCTAACTCGATATTGCTAAAAAATGAAGGACGGATTGTAACAAGTAAAGGGAGTAAATTCCATAATATTTGACAACGTACCTTTCCAAGAACCTTGTCTCGTTCTATGCTAACAAACTGTCCCTGTTCATCAAAATGATCGACAGAAAGCTGACCGCGTTTGTAGAGTTTGGGCGTAAGCCGGCCTCGGATTTCCATAATAGCTTTCAGCATCTGATTGTTGCTATCACCCGTAAACAGGATCTTGCCCGTGTAAAGCTCATACAACGTACAGCCGATGGACCACATATCGACTCCGTAATCGTATGGCATCCCAAGTATGATCTCTGGCGCGCGGTAAAACCGACTGACAAGGTAAGGCGTGATTTCAGTGTGTGCAGTAGCAGCGTCAGATCGATCGATTGCTGTTCCTAGATCACAGATTTTAAGGAGATTCCGGCTTTCATTAACCTGACGTGGAGTTAGTGACTTGTGCAAGCTCTCTTATACTTAGTTAGGATGCAAACATACCAATATGTTGTCCGGTTTCAAATCAGCATGAATGACGCTACACTTGCGCATGTGGGCAAGTGCGACAAAACACTGGTAGGCATATGCTCTGGTCGCGGTAAGGTTGATACCTACGTTGTTTCCAAACTTGCGCAATACCTCACGCAAGTTAAGACTAAGATTCTCAAAAGTCATGCAGAGATGCCCCTTGTAGTCAAATGAACGATCAAACTGGACGATGTGTTTCCGGTTCTCGGGATCAGCGTCGTTGAGTTTCTGCAAAATAGCAATCTCGGTGTAACCTCCCTTGCGGAGAGCATCGTTGTTCCTCATGATTTTAATCGCAACGAGCTTTTTTGTAGTCACATCAACAGCCCTAGCCACTCCCGAGAACATACCCCTGCCGAGAGTAGCCTGGATTTGATACCGACCGTTGAAAAGCTCACCGACACGGAATTTGTAATAACCGTCTTTATCATCACCTTCCAAGATTCCTCCCTTGTCATTGGCAAGGGCATCAGGCACTCCGTCAATTGCTTCCAGCCCAGTCATCGGTTCGGGAGCTTTGGTGGCATACTTTTCCTCGTCGAAATTCTCGGCAAACATGTCAAAATCGTCATCGTCCTCGTCGCCCTCGGATTTCTCATTTGGTTTTTGTGAAGGTATCTCAGACGCATCCGTTTCCTTGGAATCTAGCACCGCGGTGTTGATAGCATGAGGCTCTCCATGAACAACAACCTGGCCATGCCGTAGTTCGTCACGCATCTCATCCTCTTGCATATCGGCCACAGGGTCGTAATCTGCTGCAGAGGGACCATCTTCATCATCGGATTTCGCCTTACCATGAGAATTCATGAGCATCTTGCCATCAAAGACATCTAGTTGACCTGGTGAAGACGCATCTTGTGATGCTGGGGAGCGGGGAGATACAAAGTCTACAATATCGATCAGCGGGTGTTTTCTTTTCTAAAGGAAAAGAGCGAGACTTACCAGAACATGGAGTTTGTGATGCATCCGCCTCCGCGTTCGGCTGTTGCGGTGTGTCTGGTTGAGTGGATGTTGCCCTTGAAGCTGCTTGTGCTTTTTCAGTGGCAACTCCAACTGCATGCAGGAGTAGAGGTGTTGCCGAACTGGATTTGGCCAGAAGTTCTTCGCGACGCTTGCGACGACGCTCAATTTCGGCATCTTCATCGATTTGTTCGGGTTCCTCATAGTCCATCGTAGGTTGAGATTCCTCAGGGGGGTCCCTGCTTGTTTGTTAGCTGCATCGCTTATTGTAAACTCGAATCATCGGAATCACCTACCTAGACTTTGACTGGATGTTGGAGGATGGAACATTGTTACTCCCTTTTTGAGGTTTAGCATTGTGTGACCGAATCTGCGAAGCCTCTCCTACAATCGTCCGCTTAGATGCAGTTGCATGTTTCGACGAGCTAGCATCATCACTGTAGCGCAATTCCCTAGATGCACTGTCACGCCTGTCTGTCTGACCTTCACGAACAAAACGGTCATTAGATCTGTCATCTCCACGTCGGGACCGATGCGGTGACGGGCTGCGCGCCCGAGATGGTCTGTCGGTATAGCGATCTCGATCCCTTTCCCGATTTCGATCACGGTCACGGCTTCGGTTACGATTACGTTCCCCATGGCGCCAATCGTGGCTGTTGCTATTATTGTGGTTCGGGGAGCGGGACCTGGGGCGGTCTATGTCATCATAGGAGACACGCGATCTTTTGTACTCATCTCTTCTCCTATCCTCATAATGACCTCGACTTTGCCGAAGGTCACCATCACGTGCCTTGGTAGGATATGAATCTCTGTCGTCTCGAGGTCGCTTGTATCCCCGTGGCGATCGACTACGTCGCGATGAATTGCTGTATCTGGATGCGGAGTCGTATTCAGGAGACGAAAATCTGTCTCGAAGTCTGTCTTGACGGTCAACACCGCTTCCCTTAGCGTGCGGCAGTGAAGATGCCTTCAAATTTCCAACACCAACTTCAATGATTTCGCCTTCATCTGAGCTTGAAGCCATACTGATAATAGTGCTGGATCCTTGGGCTGCTTGGCGCCGATGATCAAAATGTGTGTCAGCCAGAGTCCAGGCAGAGCAGTGTATGACGGGAATGAGTCCAACCGGATCAGCCTAAACACGTCCGAGACTCAGACATGAGCGTGATTCCCAGCTTCAAAAGAGCAACCAAAGACAAGAAATAGTATGATGTGCACGTGGTGTGTGGTTGGAAGCAGATGGGAAAGGTCGGCTTTGTAGCAAGAAACGGATGTTGAGTGGATGGCGATGGCGATGACGATTGCCGCTGAACACCAATCGCCCAGCTGAGTTGGGTTTGAAAGTCGATTGAGAAATGCGCGGGTTGGGACGGTGATTAGCTAATCTGTGACCCCGTGCTCCAAATTTCTGCCGCCAAGGATAAGGCCGACGCCGACGAGACTTTTCTCTGTGCTTAACAACGCCAGTTATTAGTGTTGCCGTCACGTCACTGCCTCGCTCAGCAAAAGTTTTGGCCGGTCATCGCCAGATTCCTCCCATCACTTTCCATCCCTTTCCCGCACAATCTCTCACAGACACCATGGGTGGCGCTAACCGCGAAGGCAAGTTCTATGATTCTCGTCTTTGTCTTCATCAACCGGGAACCCCTCCAAAATACCCCGCCAAACCCTGCTGACGATTGCTTCAATAGGTGGCAAGGCCAAGCCTTTGAAGGCGGCCAAGAAGCAGAACAAGGACCTTGACGAGGACGACATGGCCTTCCTCGAGAAGAAGCGCGCAGGTTCGTCTAACCTCCCTAGTCGAACACACGATGCGACGCCTCATCGAGAGAGACGACACGACGAGAGATGGCCCATGCTAACTTTTCACAGACGAGAAGGCGCGTAAGGATCTGGCTGCCAAGGCTGGCGGCAAGGGCCCGCTGAATACTGGCGCCCAGGGTATCAAGAAGAGCGGCAAGAAATAGACTTTTCCTATGCGACGACAGGCTACGCGTAATACTATGGAATTTGTTACTTTGCATGGGCATGCGCGGGAGCGAACAGGTCGCGCTGATTGTACGAAACCACTTGCGCCTGGCGAACTGTCAGATAGATTTGGTTCGGGTACTCACTTGCGCCAAAAACCTCGACCTTATGAATGAATGCTGTCTACCATATCTGCTTTTTTGTCTCCTTTATGAACCATTAAAAACTCGACTTTTCACATGTGATTCTTGAGTACCTGATTCTCATTGTTGGTAGGAGCAGATATGAAACCTCCTGCGCCAACGTACTGGGGAGTACGCGTCCGACATAACATAGGATGTAAAATAGTTCTCAAAATGTACGATAGATATCTACCAGATACGTATTACGTGGGGTGCAGAATATGGTCAACGCAGTGCATACATACATCTTTCAATCCAAGACCAATGATGGTACCACAGGGCCATTCTACTCTGCCCCACGTTTGCACCAACATAGCACGACCAGAGTTACATGGCTTGGGGGATGACGCGCGGCAACCCAGAGACCAATCTCTCCATTCTACACTGCGAATCTTGGAGTTAACAAGAAATAGAGGCATGTGCTCAGCGCTTTTCTGGTGGTAATGGAGGACCGAGGTGCCGTCCTTGGCGGAAATGCAGGTACCGTTTTCTTTTTAGTTCTGGCCGTGTCATGTCATGACACAGACAACGTCAACCTGTTGGGACGACTTTGTAAGCTAGTAGGATTGATTGCCCCAACACCATCACCTGCCTCGGCTTGTCTTTTGACAAACTACAAGACGTGGGCTCAACCATGAATTTTAGCTTGTGCAATAAGTAAAGAATATGAAATTCAGATAAGAAGCGAGTATCAGGCCGAGTGAATGATTGCTTTTTTCTCTCATCACCATCTTTGATTACAGAGCATTGTTTGTACCAAGTCAACTATTAATTATATCGCTTCACTGTCTTCTTACACACAACACCACCATCCACCAACATTGTAACGCCGCCTCTCAATTTCAAAAACAGCCAAAATGTCTGAAAAACCTCGTCAGCGTCGCCCTTCCACCGCCCGCACATCCGCCGACACCGTCCTCCACGCCGCCAAGTCAATCGAGCAAAAAGCCCAACACAGCCTTCTCCAAATCTGGGACGAACTGCCCCAATGGCGCCGTGACAACGCCTTCATCCACTCCGGGTACCGCCAAATCCGCGCCTCCTACATCCACGCCCTCCGCTCGCTCTTCTACCTGCACAACGAATCCGTCAACATCTGGACGCACCTCCTGGGCGCTATTGTCGCCGTCAGCACTTCGGCGTATGTGTATCATGTTGTTCGCCCCCGCTATGAGTCGGCTACATCATCGGATGTGCTCGTGTTTGGCTGTTTCTTTGGTGGAGCGGCGGTGTGTCTTGGTATGAGTGCGACGTTTCATTGTCTGCTGGATCATAGTCAGCAGGTGGCCCGGTGGGGGAACAAGCTCGACTATACGGGTATTGTGGCGTTGATTGTGGGAAGTTATGTGCCGGCGCTGTACTATGGCTTCTTTTGTGAGCCCAAGATGATGGCCTCATATTTGTTTTTGGTTTGTTTACCCCTGATGCCGGACAATCATCCGAGAACTTTCTAACAAAGATATAGATGTGTGTCCTTGGTACAGGCTGCACTATAGTCTCATGGGTTGAAAAGTTTCGCACCTCGGAATGGCGACCATACCGAGCCATGATGTTCATTGGCCTCGGCGTCTCAGGGGTTATTCCAGTCGTCCAAGGCCTTTTCATCTACGGGTATCGAACGCTGGAGGATAGAATGAGCCTTAGCTTGGTCATCATCCATGGCATCATCTACATCTTTGGCGCTGTACTCTACGCTGTAAGTGCCTTTCTTAAACCATCATTTCGTTGCCTTCATCTAACAGTGGACGCAGGCTCGTTGGCCAGAACGGACCTCTCCTGGTGCATACGATATCTGGGGCAGCTCTCACCAGATCTTCCATGTTTGCGTTCTGTTAGCCGCGGCGACGCATTTCTACGGAATGTCAAAGGCATTTGACCACCATCACACCGTCTTGGGATCGCAATGCCCGGTAAACTAAATTGGAACCAATCTACGCTCCCCGAATATGTTTGGTCCTCACAACATATATGAGGCTATTACTATCAAATGTTCCGTGATAACTATTCTAAACCCAAATCAATGATCCTGACAAGGCCTGATCCAATGGCAACTGCTGCCCAACACCCATAATCTTCATTAGGATTCCATTCGATCACAGTTATTCGGGTTTGTGGCTCATGTAAGACACCCCGTGACGGATCAGCCATGTCGCCCGCCTCATCGTCATCTTCTCCACCATCTACCGGTGCATCCTTTTTCTTCTTCGCCGGCTTTTTGCCCTTTTTCGTCCCAGGTTTTGACTCTGGCTTGGAATTTCGATTCTTCTCCGGACTAAAACCTTGCAGGATGCGGCAAGCCCCTCGTTGCGATGCTGGCGAGTCTGGCGGGAAGAACAGGGCAGGCCTATGCTCATGCTGTAAAATTCGGATCTTGTCTGTCGACTCTTGACGATTGCTGAAAAGCTCCGCCTGTGGGTTCAGAGCCCACAGCGACCCATCTAGTGCGCCGACGAGGAGATATGGATGAGTGCGACCGACCGCAAGACATGTCAGGTAGCTGTCACCGGTGATGACCCTCCGGACGATGGGGAAATGAGCATGGTGTAGAAATCCCACAATGGTGTTGAGCGAGCTGGCAGACGGATAAATAGATAGAAAGCCCAAGAGATGATTGCTAAATCCTAGGAGACCTGGCTGGGTGTTGATCATGGGTCTTTGTACTTCGGTTATCTCATAGCTAGGGGCTCCCAAATCTATGAGCTTTAGAGTGCCGCCAATAGGGCTAGAAGCAATTAAGTTCGGTAATATAGGATATCCCGAAACCATATTCACAACTTCATTGTGATGAACTGGGTGCCGTAGTAAAAGTCGACGCGGATATATAGACCACAGGCCTATAGATCCATCTGTGTATCCGATAGCAAGCCGATTGCAATTCACCCAGGTCAAGGCCGAAGCTTTTATTCCATCCTCATCAGAAAGACTGAATGAAACTAATGGCTCCTGTACTTTATCTGTTTTATTGTGAGAAGATGTTCCTGGTAGTACTGTGCAGAGAGAGAGAGAGAGAGCGCTTGGCTTACAAAATTTTCCTCCTTCGTCGTTTTCCTCGTCTAATTGAACCTCGATAACACATACTCTGCCATCGCCGCACAGGACCGCCATGTGATTACAGTAAGGGCTCCAGCGAACCCTTCTTGCCCGGCCATACTCAAGACAGATGGTCTGCCGGAGCTTTGCCTTTTCTGTAGACGGCCGGAAGAATTCAGTGTCGGACCTAGTACCAGGAAACTCCCATAACTGAATAACACCATATTTCTGGAAATCCGGTTTGACGGATTCTTCCTCGTAGTTGTAGAACTCTTGGTCTGTATGGGGGATGATGGCTAGAGCGAGGAGCTGGGCGATGTTCTTCTCCCGCCTTGGCGCCCAATCCATCCCAAGAACAAGGCCACCTACATCCAGCATCCAGCCTGTTGGGATTTTTTCTTCATTTTCATCCTGGTCGAATGGTACACCGGCATGCGATAAGGGGTGGCAGAGACCTGGCTCGAATCTGACATCTTGTTCTGTTAGAGATGGGCCCATGATGACGGGCATGGATTTCTGAGGGAATCGATATGGATGAGTTTCGTCGGGGGTCAACTGAGACCATATTGTCCTCTGGGGAACATCTTTTTTTAACCGAGCATGCCATGATTCTGCGAATTGGGCTTCCTTCTCGGAAACATCCGGGGTCCAGAAATTCTTATGAACCGTCTCTTCTTCATCATCAGCCAGCTTCGGCGGAAGAAACGGCCACCCAATCCACCGCTCAACCATCTCATGTGCCATTTCGATACCCTCCTGCTTCGGCCCATACCAAGTTCGTATCAGCGCCTTACCACGCTGACCTCTATCATAGGGTCCAATATATCCCTTGTGCAAGCCATCGGGTGGCATGAGCTCAACATCAAGATAGCCTACATTTTCCGCTGCCGGTGCATTGAATGCCTTTGCCGGCTTCACACGCGGACGGGGGATCTTAATTGGTGCTTCCGGTTCACTAGCAGAGGCGTTTGACGCGACATCCTGGACGAGGTCGTCCTCTTCATCCTCTGCAGCAGTCGGCTCTGCCGCTGCATCGAAATTGTCATCCTTATCGTCTGCAGCCTTCCGACGCCGCGGTGGCGGTTCCTCATCCGAACTGAGCTCAAAGTCGTATTTCTCGACTGTATAGCGCTTTGTTCGGTTTGAAGTCCTTGTTCTCATTGTGATGTAAATGTGAAAAGTTGCACGGTAGGCGACGAGTCTGGTCCGCGATGTATTAGTGGGGGTGGGGCCAGCGCTACAGCCGTCACTTACAGTATCGATGTCATCCAAGAAGGACCTTTAACTGATAGATTGAGCCAAGTCTTGGTCATGGACAAGATGGATGGTATGCTGGCTGCACTGGAACACTTATGAATGTATGAATTACGCAATTTTTACGCTTAGCAAATTTGAGAAAGCTCTGTGATGCACCTACCTGCCTACCCTCCGTATCTTGATATTCAATGCCCTGGGACTGTGTTGGACCCTGACGCAGACTGGTGGATTTCATAGAGCCAAGTAATCAAGCAGTCGGGCTAAGTTTTTCATTTCACAATTCTTCTGATAAATGAAAATGAATTTTGGGGTTTCAATTACAGTGACTTTTTGAGCCTGCCTATGCTGATGATAGATCTCTTTCTCTGCACATCAATTGTGCAGCCATTCGTGCCGCTTGTTGAGCTGCCAAAACTGCCCTGTTCCAATACACTGCCAGGTTGTTGCTCATTGTGGAGGCGCTAACAGCAAAGTGTGTGAATCTACGCTGATCTGCAATAACCGGTGCTTTGCCGATGGATACCTCTCTTGCGCCTCGCTCACTCAAACGCCGTCTGAGATTCATTGAGTTGCTAGTACCTCGAGGCTCCAACCATAAAAACACAGTTCATGAGCTGATATCAACAACCATGAGTCAGCCACAGAGGAATTCGTCCCATGGTCATACAAGAAACAAGTCTTCTATTACAAGGGGTAAGGTCTCCCGGGCTCCTGTTGTACATTTCTTTGGTGCACCTCAAGTTCTATTGAACTGGTGAGGGACGCCAGTGACGTTCTCAAATGTCACTTCTCAGCAAAGAGCTCGCCTTGCATGGCTTCTCCGTCTAGTTTCATTTCAAATAAGCTGATTCATTCAAAGCGACAAGGCCGAGATCATCCACAAAAGGACCGCTGGATGCTGAGGAGTTGGTCCACCTCTGCAACCAGGCCTCCGAAGCAACAGATGTCTGACTGATACCAGTGATCCGCTAACACCTCCCATTGCTTCCCATGCCGCCCGACTAAGTCCAGCACCGCGATCTGATAGTCGCGGCCCATCTTCACCTCGTCCACCACAGCCTACAGCCTCTCCCATCCCGCAAGTAGGGGAGATCCGACCCAGGGACTTCTCGTTCCTCCTGCGGCCAGAGATCTACCATCCTCTCACCCCCTTAAACGTTCCTTTGACCTTCCGGAACTCAACGAAGCAGCCACACGCCAATGCACCTCTGGAGAAGCTGTTGGCCCAGGGCCACTTTCGTGCTGCTGCCATCACTGCTGTCCAAGATCTGACCGGCACCGGGATCAACGGCCAGGTTGACCCGCGGGATGCCAAGAGGATATTCGAGCTGCTGTATGCTCGACTGGCATGTCTCACGTTGATTGATGCAACCCCTCTAGCAGCTCAAGAGGTTAAAGCCTTAGAAGATCTGAACGATGCGCGGAAGTATATCGATGAAACAACGGGCGAGCACTTGGTACCCTGGGAGCTACGTGTTCTCAACGTGCGTCTACAAGCTCTCGGTTTCGGAGATCCACGGCGAGCAGTCATGAGCTATCATGATCTCGCACGTGAAGCGCGAGTACACGCAAGTAAAGCTGCAGATCAGCATGACAATACGGCAAGAGAGTTATGGAAGGCACGTCTTCATGATTTGGGCATCAAGGTTGCTGGCGCATTGATTGACATGGACGATCCCACCGGCGCAGCACACCATCTCAGCACCTTGCGAGACCGAGGAGATGGAAAGATGGAATTCTCAAAGGCACTCCTCTGGCTTCACCTTGGCGATGTGGAGAGCGCAAAGTCATGCGCCAGCAGGTGCTCCCACGACGCCGAGCACACAGAGAAGCTCATTCTGGCGCTTTGTGACATGGCCGATTCAAATTATGAGTCTGCGTTGGAAAGATGGGAAGAGCTAGACAGTTCTCTAGACGACGAGATGGTGGGCGTCAACACAGCCGTGTGCCAGCTCTATCTAGGCAGAATACAAGAGGTACACGATGATGGCCCTCATCTCTCCCATCCTTTCTTAGGTCTTGACGGAGCACCTATACTGATCATTTGATAGGGGCGGGAAACTCTTGAAGACTTGGTCGATTCGGGATTTTCATCACACACGTTGCTCTTCAACTTGTCTACGATGTATGAGCTGTGCTCTGAGAAGAACCGCGTGTTGAAGATGAGCCTGGCCGAAAAAGTCGCTAACCTTGACGAGAGTCCAGCGGGCTGGGAGAAGACAAATGCCGATTTTAAGCTGTAAGCTAAATCTGATAAGAACCAAGTACGAAGGGGAAATCTAGTTGAAATGAAAGAAACAATATCAAGTTTGTAGATCAATGTTAGTTCATGAAATCGTAGCAACTTCGCAAGAGGACACACTGCGTTGTGTATGCGCTGTGGGTTTGGTAAAGCTGCTAGGTTTGCTAACAATTGCCTCACCACTTTTCACATCTTGCGAGAATCCAACGCGACTTAAAATTAAAAAATCAAGGAGTGCACGTTGCATATCAATGTATGAGCAAATGTTTCTGGTTTACTTGCATGTCTAGACTACCTACCTTGGATCTATGACTCCACAGCAGATCCCGGCAACCAACTACGGAGATTTCCCCAACCTGGACCAAACTAGTAGTAACCAGTGGGGAAAGCTGGAAACCTCGGCATTCCAATCCTTCAACTCCTCCAACATAACAATCGCATCCATTTTCAATTCACCACGACCTGTATCCTTTAATTTTTTTTTTTAAGAGAGACATCTGCCCAACTGCCCCGCTCACTCAATTCAATTGTTAAATAAATAAAAAAGTTCATCTTTCAAGCATCTCTTCCACACTCATAAATCGCAAAAGCTGTGTTGACACAACGTTAAATCCCAACCATGGCTGATCGAGTCTCGCAAGTGGTCGGACACCTCAACTACCCCAAGGGTCTGTTGGCTGGCCAAGTTGCCATCATCACTGGTAGCGGCCAGGGAATTGGAGCTGAAGCAGCTCGGCTGTTTGCGAATGAAGGTGCCAAGGTGGTAGTCACCGATATTGACGCCAGTATGTTATCCCATTCTTTAATTACATCGCGAAAGTTTTAAGCATTTTCCTCTTTTGTATTTTGAGTACGAATTGTATAAACACTCTTACCATCGTATTTTTTGGCACATTCATACTCACACATTCCATTCAAAAGAAAAAAGTGACGCAGTCGCCGACGCCATCAACAAGAATGGCGGCCAGGCCATCAGCGTTCCCGGTGACGTCCTCGACGCCGCCTACATCCAGTCCCTCATCGCCAAAGCCGCCGAGTTCGGCGGCGGCAAGATCCACATCATCGTCAACAACGCCGGCTACACGTGGGACGGCGTGATCCACAAGATGACAGACAAGCAGTGGGAGACCATCATCGCCTTACACTGCACAGCGCCATTCAACGTTGTCCGCGCCGCGGCTCCTTACTTCCGCGTCAAGGACGGTGAGCCGCGCTGCATCATCAACGTCTCGTCTACGTCGGGCGTCCACGGAAACGCGGGCCAGATTAACTATGCTCTCGCAAAGGCCGGCGTTACAGGCTTCACCAAGACTATTGCGAAGGAATGGGGCCCGCAGTTTGGCGTGCGCGCAAATGCCATCGCGTTCGGCATGATTTCTACTCGCTTGACGGCGGCTAAGGAGGACGGTGTGTTCGTGACAGGACCTGGCGGCGAGAAGATCAGCCTTGGTGTGCCGCAGAAGCAGTCACAGGCAAAGGCTGGGGCGGCGGCTGGTGGCGCTGCACATGCTGATATTCCATTGCAAAGGCCCGGGACTGCAACAGAGGCGGCGAGCTCAATACTGGCGGTAGCGAGCCCGCTGTTCTCCTATGTTACAGGACAAACCATCATGGTAACAGGAGGAAGGAACATGTAAAATGGGCGAAAGCCAGAAACTGGAAGGGGGCGTGTAATGTGTACAATGACAGCTTGTAGTAATCACAAAGGGTAGCACCACACAAATGATGATGTTTGATTAAAGCAGAATCGGGACTATATTCCCTACCCAAACGCCAACCCCATTTCTCCCATCCCGTACAGGGCAACTCATGCAATCGTGCCACCAATTTAGACCTTGAGCCAGAGCGAAAATACACCCTTGGCATACTCGACAATCTCGTCACCTCCGAGCTTGCTCTCTCCATACACTCGATCAACGAAAGAAATGGGCACCTCGGCTACGGTGCAGCCCATGGCCTTGGCACGAACCATCATCTCCATCTGGAAACTATAACCCTTGCTCTCGGTGCTCGAAATGACCTTTTCAAGGACGCTCTTCTTGTACAGACGGAAACTGCCGGTAAGATCGCTGACGCCAGGTCGCAGAACCGTATCGGCGAACAGGTTGGCTCCGCGGCTGACAAACTTGCGCTTGAGATCCCATCCAAACACACCTCCGTTGCCAGCATAGCGAGTTCCCGTGACAATGTCGTAGTTGGCCGTCTTCTGCAGCTCAACCATCTGAGGAATGAACTTGGGGTGGTGGCTGAAGTCGGCGTCCATGATGATGACGAAGTTTCCGGTCGTGAACTTGAGTCCGTGGACATAGGCTGTGCCGAGGCCAAGCTTTCCCGCGCGAGGCTTCAGGAAGACGTGAGGGGAGTAGGCCTTGACGAGCTGGTTGGCGACTTCTTGCGTGCCGTCGGGGGAGCCGTCATCAACGATGATGAGTTCCCAGTCAAGGTTACTAGAGTTATCAGATGGTCAGTGTCAGTGCTGCCCTCTCTGGTGAGGCTACCCCCACGGTCTGCAAAAGAGGCGGGGGAGCAAAGAGAGATAAGAAGCAGAAAAGGGATCACATACTTTTCGGTGAAGGTTCGGTTCAGCAACCAGGTAATGATGGGGAGATTCTTCCGCTCGTTGTATGTCGGCAGAATGACCGAGTACTTGTTTCCTGAATTCTTAATAGGGGCCATCGTGCTGGTGGGCGTCTCGATCCAGGAGTAGGTAGACAACAGAGAGTACGGTATAGAAAGTAGGTTAAGATTAGGAAGATTAGGAGAGAACAGTCGTAATTCGTCGTGTCGCGGTTCAATAATATTATTATAGGTCTGAAAAAAGGACAGATGTTGCGATAGTGTCAAAAGGAGCGTGTTCGAATTGGGTTTTCGCGTCTAGATCTCGATAGCTGTCCTCACCAGTGGTGGGCTGCCCAAATGCATATGTTTCGGGCAGGCAGCGTGGAGGGGGAGGGGTGACTAAGCCATTGCCAGCCCCTGACCAGCCAAATTGCAGGTGGGTATACATATTGCAATGCTCGCAACACTTTCGCTCTTGGTGCTTTTGGCATTCCATCTCTAGTACCGACTGGCATTATGACACGAAATACGTGAATACGCCGGACAGACCTAGAAGTATGCTCAACACCAATCTTCTAAATAGAAGATAGGCGAATTCGATGTACGATGACACAGCTGGAACTGCATCAATCAGTCGAGGGTTAGGGTTGAAACCACCAACATCAACATTGATCGCTACATCTGCACCTCGCTCAAATCAATCACCCTGGGTGCGAAATCCTCCTAGTATGCTCGACACATCCACAAGGGGACTGTACCGCAGCGACAATGCAGTTAGTGCTGTACTTCTGGTCTGAGCTAACTCACAGTCTTTTGACGACTGTCTTGCATGAAGCATCGGTACATCATCGGCGCCCCGCCTCAATACTTGCCTCAACCGCATCGTCTCATTGGTGAAGCGCTGCAGAAGCAACCTCAAAGACCAGCTTCTTGGGGGTGGCGTGCACGCTCTCTCTCTCCCTCTCTCACTCCAGAATACTCCACCTTGAGAAGCTTGCAGGTTCCCCGCAAGAGCCCATTGCATCCAGTTAACCGTCCCGATCCTCAGTATTGGCACAGTCTTGCCAGCGCCTTGGTTACGTCCTTTTGGCGGCGATGAGCCAGCGTTAGCACACTGTGTTGATGTAATGACGAAGCTGCGTCTGGCCCCATGTAGACTATATGCAGAAACTGTGCATTAGCAAAACAGGGCTGCTCCGTACCTCCAGCACTGGCATCGGCATGGCTTGCTAAGATGCTACAGCCTCAGCCAAGGTCCTTTGCCGCCGTAATCTTGGTGGAAGGGAACTTTGCCCACTCCCTTGGTAGAAGCATTGTGTGAGGGCGACTAGTCGTGCAACGTCGACGTCGAGGCTTCCAGCTGCACTTCCCTCCTACGTCCTGCCATCATTTCAACGACGTTTGACTATCGTTGTTTGCCAGCGCAAGCTTCACTTCTTCACGACCGCATCCCGTACTCGTACTCCCTTAGCAGGCGTTGTTTCGCAAACATCCTCACAGCTCTTACGTCATCATCATGGCCGACGGAATCGCACCCGCCATTGACAAAGGTAATAACCCTGCATTGTGTTGTTTTGCGCAAATATGATGCGCAATTCGCTGCTGGATCGCTTGATCAGTCTCAATTGATTCCTTTGCCATGTCTGTTATCGTTTCATTGAGCTTGTTTTGATGGGCGAGCGCATTCTACATAGTTGAGTCGCTGACATTACTGGACTCTAGTTGGCGCACCTGAGCCTGGAGCTCCAGAGGCACAAGCTGGAGCGCCAACCATCGATATTACCAAACCAGTTGTCGCAATTTGCCCTCCGGCGCCGTCTGAAAAGGCCCAGGAAACCGCGGAGCCGACCAAAGCTCCAGAGGCGGCTACCGCATCCAAGGAGGCCACCAAGGCAAGCGATGTCAAAGCTACGGCGCCTGCCGATGGCGCTGGGCCAGCAGTTAGGGCACCAAAGCCAGTCGAGGTCATGTCCGTTCCCCAGACTCCAATGACTGGAACCACCCCGGCAGGCGGAACACCACGGCCTGAACTGAGTATCCCAATAGAAACAGATGAGGATGACAAGCCAGAAAAAGAACCCGTTGTGATGATTGAGGCTCAGGAGCCACTGTCAACCTCAAAGGCGGCGGGTTCCGACACCGAAGATGCTGATGAAGTGCTCCTGAATAAGCCCGTGACTGCGAACGGCGGCTCGGACCTGGCAGAAAAGACGGACGCCATCTCCACTGATCAATCAGAACAGGCCTCCGAGTCGGCTGAAGCTAACGCGGGAGAGAAGCGCAAGCTCGATGATTCCCCAGCAGATGTCTCCATGGCTGAGTCGCCAGCCGAGAAGCAGGATTCTGATGATGCTGAGCGCGCAGACAAAAAGGCCAAGGTGGATGCCGCCCCTGACAAGCAGACCAATGGCGGGGCGCCGCTGCAGGGGAAGCCCGGCAGACCGAGGAAGGACAAGACAGCCAAAACAGCAGCACCAGCTGTGGGCAGAACGGCCAGGAAGACCCGGAGTCAGGGACCGGTTGAGACTTGATAGGCAGAACAAAGGGGCTCGCAAGAACTGTCCAGATTTAGTATGCTTTATTATTATGCGTTCCTCCTTATTTAACGGCACCGATGGGGGATTATGGGTTGGTAGGATTTATTTTTGGCGAACTGGTTGGTTAGCTTTTGGATAGGGCTGAAAATACATGCACAAGCTGTTCTATCCTGGGGGTGGTTTCACAATGTACCTACACTCGTTGTATGGTAGCAATGGGAGATTTAAAAAAGAAAAGAAAAAAATCAATCTATGTATTTCTCTTCAGTTGAGGATCAGTAGTACGTTCATATCCTGTGTATCTGTCTAGGTTGGATTGCTGCTGTATATCGAACCAAGGGCTGGTCAGATGTATGAAATGGGGACTGTCAAGTAGAACAAAGCCCGGCCAAAGCTGGCAGGCAATTGGTGACATAGACAGGTACTCTTGATGAAACGATACGCCTTGATGTATTGTGGTTCTTGCGCTTGCCGCAAAAAGCTTGAGTAGGTAGCAATAATCGGATCTCGCTGTCGCATAAACGTCCTTGCTTGTGCCTCGAGCATTCTCAAACCAAACCTACATACTAAAGAGTCCGGGCGTGTGCTCATTGACAGCCTGGCGAGCCCTATGAGTGACCGTGTCCTGTTATGCTACATGTAGGAGATGGATTCTCAAGCATGAAATTCTCGTATTCAAAAGTCTCAATCGGGTTGTTTTACACGATGCAAAGGCTTCGGCGAAGCCTAAATGTTGAATTCCTAACTAGGTACCTTGAGTGAGATGGCTCTAGCTGACTGGGAGGTCTACTGTGTACGAACACACTGCGCGCGGATCCCTAGCGATGGAGGGGGGGGGGGGGCTGCAAGTAAGCTGATAGTATTGAGATCCAGCGTTTTGTAATATGTACCTGGTTATGAAACGATGTAGGGCTCTTGGTAAATAGAGAAGGACTGTTTTATTTTATTTTCTTTTGGTGGTCTAGCTGAACTTTAGATGGATGGACAGCTTTACATACATGCGCAGGTACAAATTTAGACAGGGCAGTCTTTATCGCCTTACGAAGGAGTGCTAATGTGTAGTAATTAAAAGGACATTAAAAAAAGGCAAACCATTCGGTGCAGAAACTTGCCTGAATCGCAATCCCCAATCCTTAACAAGGGAGGTTAATAAAAACGTTTGCAGGATTTTACGCCAATGTGCACTGGAGACCAAAAATATGGAATTTAGAACTGTTGGGCTGTCTGTCAAAAAGGGCAGTTGTGGGGCGGCTGTTGACTTCGAACTTGGATTATTGGCAGCCGAAAATTCGCCTCATTCCATCAGACGGCGTAAATCGCAAGAGGGCTCGCTTGTCTACTCCCGCGTTACCGCTCAGGTCCGGTGAAAACATGACGCCACAAGGAAGTAAAAAATAAAAATTCAAGCAATCAATCAATCAATCAATCCTGCTGTGGTTTGCTTTTAGGCTGCCTAATAGTTCACTGAACGCCAGATTCTATCCCCCCAGCCATTAAAGGTATGGCGCTGGTGCCAGTGGCGAAAAACGACAACAACAGATAACAACCCACCACGGTGAATTGTTGAGTAATAATTAGTAGTATTAGTAGTTTGACTACGGAGGGAGATCTGAAGCAATGGTAGGACAAAGGATCCACCGGCGACAACTTCCAGGCTGGGCTTTGTAGGACATGTTGATCCTTGACAGAGACTGGATGGGATCAGCGGCGTGTCAGCATCTAGGAAAATCGATCATTCGATCATGTTCGTATGTAACCCAAACGGCCTTTGAGAATAGGGTCCGGTCATCCGTCATCCGCTACCCGCAGTCGCCTGTCGGGTTCCCAGCCGTGACATCGAACATGGGGGCATTCGTGTGGTTTCTGGATACACATCTCTTCTCGGAGATCCACGACGTTTGTGCTACGTGTGTATGTACCTGTGTGTCCAGGCAAGAAATGCTGTACGAGGAACATGTAGAAGTTGTGCTGGTGTAAACAGCTTTTGATGCCAGGTCACAGGTTTGCGGGTCTGTCTGGTGACGCCATGTCTCGCATCCTGTCTGGCCAGCCGGGGAGTGGATGTCAGGAAGGCCTACCTGCCCTGCACGGTCTTTTGGGTGAGCCTGTTTATGCTGGGTCCGGCTCCCACACTTCGTATTCACAGCAAGGTCACGTCCCACCCCCAGGCAGCCGGGTGAGTGGACACGGAGGGTCAGAATATGCAAAGGTAGTGAGCGTTGTTGGTTTGTCCAACTTCTTCTTCCTCCTGATGCTACTAGGAATAGGTGTTATTAGCGATGATTGCAGTCACCTGTACGAATACCTGTAGGTACCTGTACCTAACCATGTTTGGCTGCAGAACTGACCAGAACCGCGCTCCAGGGCTTCTGGTCGGGCCTAGCGACGCCCTAGGACTTGCTAGGAGCCCACCCAAGGCCCGCCAAGAACGGGTCTCAGGGGTCAAAAATAGCATCAGCAAGAGTCCTAACTGTACATGTACCTGTGATTAATACCTGTACCAGCACAGGGCATTAAGGGCCTCTTCCAAACTTCACAGCGGCCGCCCACCAGGGGTAAAGTGGTCATTGCTGGGCCAATCAGCACGCCAGAAAGGGGCGGCTTCGTAACGTCTGCAACGCTGGGCCGGCTTCGCTAGAAGTTTTCAATGCAAGCCCCGTCTAGAGCAACAACTTCTGGGCTGGCAACAGGGAAGTTAGTCACTGGGGGACTGGGACCTGCAGCGCATCATCGGCAACCCGGAGGGCCAATTTACTGCATACAAGGAGCATCCAATGCTCAGCGCTGGGCAAATATTGGGCACCTCACTCACTTCATTGCTCTTTTGCTGGGGGATCCCCCCTGTTGCATGCAAGAAGTCAGCTAGATAATAACACCAAACGCAGTGCTGTGAGTGCATGCATTTGGATAGAGCACTGTAATAATTTGGGGATAAAATGAACTGGCTGGCCAGAGGTCGTGAGACAGTCAACTGTGCAGGTAGAGAGAGGTAGAGGTAGCTAGCGTTCCTCTCGGTCTATGCAAGCTTGGGCCTAATGCTAGTGATCGTGGCGGTGGATCATCCCCAAGCCGGCATCGATCCAACCCTCCATCTTCCCTTCTCTTCTCTCCATAAACTTTCCCAAAGTTCGTCCCGACATTCGTTCATCCGGCTCTCACACGCCCTGTCCTGCTTCTTCTTTAGGAGGCGACCTTCGTTCGTGTTTTTGTCATTTTGCATAGCCTTGTAATTCTCCCCCTTTTCCTTCCCAGAGCCATCGCGTTGGGGTTCGACATTCTCTTGGACGGGCTGGCCTCTTGCTCTTGAGACCATACTCAACGAATTCCTGTTACCGGTCCTTTGCTCTCCCAGTCCCCTCTCCGGGCGCAGTCACTCGAAACCAACAACAGTGACGGATAACGAATCGACGGCAACGCCCTAGAGGGGCTTTCAACCACTCGACGCTATTTCTTCCCGATAATCGCACCAAGGCGGCACGACGTTGACCTCGCCAACCTCCCCCTCAGTGGGCGGAGACAATTCACCATGGATCCCTCAATAGTAATGGCGCAGTTGCTTGAGCGGCAAGCCAAAGACCCAGATGCTGGACAACAGCTTCTTCAGCTGCTGCAGGATCCCTTCTCTGGCCAGGTAAGCGCGTGAGCCAGTGTTGTCCTTGAGAGCCGCAATGCTAACGACCTTTGCTTAGCTGGCCGCTGCCTCCGTATACTCTGCCATGGCCATTTCCCTTGGATTTACCGCTTTCGTTGCCATTGCCTTTTCTTTCCTCCGGCCTTACAACCAAGCCGTGTACGCCCCAAAACTAAAACATGCTGATGAGAAACACGCTCCGCCTCCGATTGGGAACCAGCCGTGGTCTTGGGTCACACCACTGATGCACACGCATGAGAAGATTCTCATAAACCAGATCGGCATGGATGCTACAATTTTCTTACGATTCACTCGCATGTGTCGCAACATGTTCTTGGTTCTCGCCCTCCTTGGTGTAGGCATTCTTGTGCCTGTCCATTACACCAAGACTATCGAAGACACGGTGCTCAACGAGCAGAAAGAGAAGGATAAGTGGATTATGCGGATTACACCGTTGAATGTCCATGGATCGCCAGTGTGGGCTCAGGTAGTTGTAGCTTGGCTGTTCAATATTACGATTGCTGTGTTTCTGTGGTGGAATTACAGGAGGGTTGCACAGCTTCGAAAGCAATATTTTGCAAGTGAAGAGTACCAAAACAGCCTGCACTCGCGGACGCTCATGGTAAGCTCATGAAGGCTACACAATGCACCCGTCTTACAAACGCCAAACTGACTATTATTCTCACAAGCTCTACGACATTCCCAAAAAAGGTTGCTCGGATGAAGGTATTGCAAGAATTATCGACAAGGTTGTGCCTAATTCGTCATTCGCACGCACCGCCATTGCACGAAATGTCAAGGACCTCCCAAGCTTGATCGAGGAACATAGTCGCATTGTTCGGAAACTGGAAAAGGTTCTGGCTAGATATCTCAAAAACCCACAACAACTGCCATCCGCGCGGCCCACTTGCAAGCCATCGAAAAAGGACCGCTCCTTTGATACGTATCCCCGTGGTCAAAAGCTTGACGCTATTGAGTACTACACCCAGCGAATTAGGGATCTCGAGGTTGAGATTAAGGAGGTCAGAGCAAGTGTCGATAAGCGGAGTTCTATGCCGTACGGATTTGCTAGCTATTCAGAGATCCCGGAAGCGCACGAAATTGCGTACGCATGCCGTAGGAAAAGACCGCATGGAGCCGTCATTCTCCTGGCGCCAAGGCCATCCGACATTATCTGGCCAAACATGCATCTTCCTAGCTCTACTCGAAGTCGTAGAAGATGGTTCAACACTCTTTGGATTGTCCTCCTTACAGTGTTCTGGATTGCTCCCAATGCCATGATTGCCATCTTCCTCGTCAATTTGAGTAATTTGGGCAAGGTCTGGCATGACTTTGACAAATCTTTGAAGGCTTCCACCGGCTTTTGGGGTGCCGTGCAGGGAATTCTGTCACCTGCTCTTATGTCCGGTATCTACCTCTTGCTGCCTGTCATTTTCCGCCGGCTTTCTATCAAGGCTGGTGATCGAACCAAAACTGGGCGTGAAAGACACGTTTTGGCTAAGCTATATGCCTTCTTCATCTTCAACAACCTCATTGTCTTCTCTTTCTTCAGCATCATATGGTCCTTCGTCGCTGGGGTTGTTAAACAAACGAAACACGGGAAAGATGCTTGGCAAGTGATTGTAAATGACAGTCATCTTCCCGAGGCCATCTTCACAGCTTTTTGCAGAAACAGCCCCTTTTGGATCACGTACCTTTTGCAGCGCCAGCTTGGTGCGGCTATTGATCTTGCACAAATCTGGCCGTTGATTCAGGCTTTTTTCCTCAAGAAGTTTTCTAGCCCGACTCCGCGAGAGCTAATCGAACTGACAGCCCCTCCACCATTTGAATACGCCAGCTACTACTGCTATTTTCTGTTCTATGCGACAGTAACACTTTGCTTTGCGGGGATCCAGCCACTCGTGCTTCTTGCCACAGCAATGTATTTTACCATCGACTCTTATCTGAAGAAGTATCTGATCCTCTATCGCTTCGTCACGAAGACAGAGTCAGGTGGCATGTTCTGGCGCGTCGTTTTCAACAGATTCATTTTTGGCGCTATGCTGGCGAATTTAGTTCCCATGCTGACGTGCTGGGTCAAGGGTGTGGGCACGCGCCTTCAGTTTTACGCTGTAGTGCCTCTGCCTTTCCTCATGTTCGCGTTCAAATTTTATTGTGACAGGGTTTTCGACAATAATATGCGATACTACAGCTCACGGGGCCTGGCGAGTCGCGAAGAAGCTTCTGCACAGCACAGTGATCGTCTCCGGAGTGAAAAGCTAGCCAGCCGGTTTGGTCACCCAGCGCTCTACAAACCCCTCATGACTCCCATGGTACACCAGAAGGCGCAAAACTTGCTCCCATCCATCTATTCCGGGCGTTTGACGGATGGCAGAGAGGTGGCATCTGGGGACCTCATGAGCGTGAGCGGGTACTCCGACATGTATGCCCTAGACTCCATGCAAGGTGGGAAACCGGGCAAGTCCGCTAAAAAGGTACCTGGATTCGAGTTTGTGTCAGAAGCCCACATGGATTTTGAGTATTATAAGAATCGAGCCGAGTTTACAGAAGATCATGGCGGTGATGAGATGTATGGACGGCCAGGTACCCCCGGGTCTATGGATGACGGTAGCAACCCGTCATTGTCTAGACCTGGTACGCCGGGTTCTGGTCGATCAACTCCCTTTGCCCCCAGAAATGTTCAGCGCGTTGGTACGAACCAGCCAGACCTGGGTTATCAAACCTACAGACCTGCAGTGCCAGCCTACGCAGAAGATCATCCCAGCCGGAATCGCAGTCCTCTCTACACTCAAGACAATGGCAGTGCTTCGGGATTAGTACGCAATGCTGCTGGCCCAGCCATAGCACCTCCGGCCTCCAGTTACCGAGACACATCCGTAGAGCGCGGACGCATGACACCTGGCGCTCATACACCCCCTATCGCCCCCGGCCCTTCTATGGGTGCCCTTGGCGGCGGGCCTCGTGGATACAGCGGTCTTGCTCAGGGTGAGATGACACCGGACGGTCAGGATACCGATCCAGCGCAGTATAATTATTTCAGGGGGGGAACTCGGCCGGTACGCCCCCCTGGCCAGGGCTGGTAAACAAATCTCTAAAAAGCAGAGAAAGTGATGAAGGAAAAATAAACAATTGACACGAAGAATATCGAATCGATAGCGGTAAATAGAGGTGATATATCTTGTAACTGACATGGCTGGCTTGGCGTTTGGGATTAGACAGAATGGCTAGGACAAAGAATTGGGTGGGATGCGCAATCTTTCTATATAAAAAGCCACGAAGACCCCATGTGTCGAGGTTAGGCAATTACTAATTGAGCTCTGAAAGAATTGCAATGCGTTGCCAGACTTTACATTTCTTAGATATAGAGCAATGAAACTCACGAAAAGTTGCGCTGCATTATATTGTATGTGTTTACTTTTTATTTTATCTTTTCAAATCTATTCTATGTATTTGGAGCTTGGCCATTCATTATTTAAACGTTCCAGTCTCGTGGAATCGGGAAGCAAACCCAGCAAGATCATCGGCCAGGCGAGTCACTACTTCATCGGATACGACTGTGTCCTGCCATGACAGCGCTGCTGTGAGACTGGAGCGTGCAACACTACCGCAATTGACGCCGAGAGCTGGACCAGCCACCATGGCACCATTAGTGAAGAGTATTCGTGTGATTTGTGTATAGTTAGAGGGTGCATCGCCATC
Organism: Zelopaecilomyces penicillatus; assembly: GCA_005765155.1. Taxonomy (NCBI): domain Eukaryota; kingdom Fungi; phylum Ascomycota; class Sordariomycetes; order Hypocreales; family Pseudodiploosporaceae; genus Zelopaecilomyces; species Zelopaecilomyces penicillatus. The sequence continues at coordinate 862,981 of VCCP01000006.1, forward strand.
TGGCGAAATTGGATTCTTGAGAACGCCAATGTTGCTAACCTCCCAGGACTCGGACCGTGGCTTGCCGTTCTTTTGATGCCAGAACCCAAACCAATCCCCAATGTATTTTAGCATGCCAAGGATATCATCCTGCGGCATGGTAGCAAGCTTGCCATTGAGTTCGCTTTTCACACGCTGGGCGTTTTGCCAAATCAAGCCATCAATATCCGCACCAGGCTGGCGAAACGCAGTGACGACCGAAGGCGAAAACTGGTGAGTGAAAGAGGATATCATACCGCGGAGAGCGCCACGAAGAGACGGGTTTATGTGAGCTCTAGCAAAGGGCCGGATGTTGATTGGGGTGCTACTCGCAAACGCGGCGGCTTCGTCGGCGGAGAGGCGGAGGGCAAAGGAGGCCAGGACGAGGGCGTGCATGACGCCGGTGAGGGAGGTGGATTGGGATTTGCATCCCGCGAGTAAGCTGGAGAGGATGTCGGGAGTGATGTCGACGGGTTTGACGCGGGTCTTGTGGGGGATTGCGTAGTCGATCTTTTTGCCGTACCAGAGGGGTGGTTTTTTGGATTTGAGGAGGGAGGGGGCGAAGGCGGTCCAGAGGGTTCGGATGATATAGGGGGTGCTGTTTTTGAAGCCGATGGCGTCTTCTTGAGACTCGGGGAGGGTTGGGGCTGTTGGGAAGCAGAGGATAGGGTTGGAAGCTTCTTCATCGTCGACGGGCTGGGGTTTGGATGATTGCTGCTCAATTAGAGCAGCGAGGAGCATCTCGTGGAACTGCCGCCCACTCGTGCCGTCCATGAGAGAGTGATGATAGGCGAATAAGATGTCCTCATACGGCTGCTGCTGCTGTTTGAGCACCGTCAATGCTTCCCCACCCGGCCGGAGAATATTGATTCTCCACGGCGGACGGGTCTCAAGCTGCTCCCACAGCTGGTCATGATGCCACCCTTGGCGCTCAGCGACTTGGGCCTCATACTCGACGAGGGTATCGCAGGCGAGCACGTCGACGGAGATGTGTTGGCGCAGATCGACTTGAGGGATGTGAGTGAAGCGAGCGGTGTTGGTGTGTTGGTCTAAAATGCCAACGTGGAGCATGGGCTGGGTCTTGACGACGGCGGCGAGGGCAGCATAAAAGGTAGGACTGATGGTGTTGCTGCTGCTGTCGTTGAGAAGATTCTCATCAATGGGTGAGCTGCCTCTGCTTGGAGGGGGCTGATATCGGCATGTGACAGTGACGCAGCGGTAGATGCCCAGATGATGACGGGTGGATGAGAATTTCTCGCTTTTATTTTTTTTGTCTTAGCTGATTGTCTTATAGATGAACACACTTTTTGATGGTTTTGACGTACCTATCTCCTAGTCTACGGAGAGTTGCAGGGCTCGTCTGGATGTCCTTGTAGGCCATGATGACGGGCCACTGGCTACCAACGATGAAAAGCAACTGCGTGTGTGGATGAAGATGAAAGTTTACAAGGTGACCATGTCCGACATATACTCAATTGATCCAATTCTTAAGAGAATGAATCCAGAAATAGACAGTAGGCTTAGCAAGTGAAGGAGAACATTAAAATCGTGGTGGACGGCACGGCTATTTAGTTGGCTTGCTCGGATTATACCACTCTCGAACTAGTGAGGAGGCTGGCAAGGCTCTAATTACCTACACCACGTAATAAGGTAAGTAGGTATGTAAGTAGGTAGGTACCTTAGGTAGGCTCGCATCACGGCACTGGTTTGATGTACTTTGCGCCGAGGTTAGTTGGATGCAGCAGCGCTGGCCGTTACGGGGCCACTCGGCCCGACTCTATGAATATAAGGAGCAAATGTCCGTACACATGCTTTTCTTCTGTAGAGAATCCTTGGCATGGAAAGGCGTCAATGGCATGTTGAATGCAGACAAACAGACAATTGATTGAATGATACTTGATGGTGGTTCAACTCTCCGCTGTAATAATACTACGTAGTAGGTAGGGCGTCGGTTGAACATCGGGGGGGGGGGAGGCAGTGCTACGTCTCCCTACCTTGGGCAATTTCAAGTTTTAGTTCCTCTTCCAGGGCCCATGTTGTTGTACCTGAGCGGCTCATCAGCCACTGTGGCCCCAATCAGACCCCCCTGCTGCCGTTCAGCAAGCCGTCATCCCGACCTTTTGGTGCCCGGCCGGCCAAAATGCGGGCCTAAACGCGCTTCTCGATGGGGGGCGCCTTCGACAAGGGCGTCTAAACAAATGGGAAATCGTGAAGCTCAAACTCCCCCCAAAACATTTCCACCCGCCCGCAGCTTCTATTCCGATCCCCGTCCGAGCTCTCCATCTCGCTTTTTTATTTATCTTATCTTCGCGTGCGCAGATGCGCGTTTGTCCGAATACGCTGCAATCAATTCGCTTGCCCTTTAACGACAGAAGTCTCGAAGCTGTAGGAGAGAGAGAGGATAATTTCTATTTTAGTTGTTCCCAATATTACGAATACAAACAAACGTCCTCCAGACCGCCTTAACCCCCCCCCCTCAAAAAAAAAAAAAAGACAACCTCCCTTTCCCGAGCTATCTGACCCTTCTTCTCGTTTACCGACATTACTTGTCTCGTCGCATGAGGTAGTCTGCTCGCCCTTCGATGGTCTCCTGCTGCGCGCGATACAGAACTCAGCCAAACCCGTTTTGCTATAATGACCGCGCCGCCTTTTCTTGAGGTCTCTCCATTCCACTTTTGACACTATTTTCAAAGAAGGGGCGTTGTCACCAACCAACAAGAACTTTGATTTCTTTCTCTCATATGACGATGCAGCGCGAGGGAGACGCCTTGGCTGGGCTGCCAAACGGGCGGCCGCCGACACAGCTAAACGTAAAGCAAGATGGGAGGAAGCCGTTGTTTAGCTCGGCCGGTGGTGGTGGAGGCGGCGGCCTGCTACGAGGAGACGAAAACGCCAGGCCACAGCTCCCGATCCGGTCGACGACGGGACTGCCGGCGTTGAAGACGGCCGCTGATGAACACGGGCCCGAGTCTATGCGAAGAACCAAGTCGACTTCGGAATCTCAGGCTCTGCTCTCGGCGAGAAGAGAAAGCACAGGCGCTGTGTCCCCGGGCGGCTCGCGTATCCCACGATCGACTGGTCTGAAGTTTTTGCGGGGGAAGCCTATATCTCTCGCGGAGGCGTACCGCTTGGCTCAGAATGAAGAGGCGGCGGGTTCCGCAGAGGACGAGGCAGGGCCAGTTCATGCTTCGCCGAGCCCTGCGCCGCGACCCCGGAAGAGCAAGCCCGGTTTCGATGAGGCCAAGTTCCGCCAGATGTTGGAGGAAGACCACCTGGACAGCAAGGGGGAGAAGAGCAACGGCAACAATAAGGCCCAGATGAATGGAAATTCACATGGAGCCCAAGGAACTAATGGCCTTGGTCCGGTTCACAAGTCTCCGGCTAAGTCGTTTCTCACGGGATCCACGCTCGCGGCGCCCGGTGGGGAGTCGTCAAAAAGGTCGGGCAACGAGGGAGCTTCGCCCTATCGGTCGAGTTCCCTGAGACATTCTTTGGGCGCCAGCCCGGCCAAGCATACTCCCTCCTTTGGGTTCCCCAATCGACGCATACACAGCAACGGCTCTACCCTCCCAGAACTGGTACCGGGCATTGAGGATGTACCGCTGCCCTCGGTCGAGCGGTCAGCAGATCCTGAAATCCGGTCGCCAGAAAAGAGCTTCGCTTGGCAGGTTGACCAGGACTTTACAGCTGGCGACTTGCAGGTTTCGGACAGTCCTAGATTAAGGGTGGCGAGCCGTCCGTTTGCAAACCGAATCAACTATGCCGAGGCGGGAAGCTCGACTCCTCTCAGCAAGCCTGGTTCTAAGAACACCAAGCTGGATGAGATTTTTCGCAGAGAGCTGCAGTCAGGGACAGATGTCACCACAAGTATACCACGGCCCGTCAGGCCGCACAACACCAAACTAGATGAGATCCTCGCCCGAGAATCTCAAGCTGAGAAACAAATTCCTATTCCAAGTCGGCACCTGGACAGACTTCGAAACACTAAGCTAGACGATATACGACAACGAGAGGCGGATGGCGTGTCAAGGAGGGCTTTTGCGGCCGCTCGATTGGAAGAAATCAAGGAGCAGAATGCAATGTCACGCCCACGGTCGCCTGAAGAAAGGAGGCCACGTTCAAGTATAGGCCTGTATAGTCGGGTTTCAGCAAGGCCGACAGCCTTTAATGAGGAGAGGAGAGCTACGGTGAATCCAGTTGCCTCTATAAAACAGCAGGAAACGGTATTGCCTGTCCGACCTCAATCGGCGTTTGAGGGCGACGGCGGACGGCGGATACCAGACACACCAGTGACAATATTTACCCAAGACCGATGGCGTGAAAAGAAAGACTCGCCGGTCGAAGTAAAGCCCGAAGCCACAGCCGAGAGGCCACGATCCGAGGAGCGGCCTCAAGAAGACGAGGCTGCACCGCCAAAACCAGAGTTGGAGTCCAGACGCAGCACCGACTCCAGAGAGCTACAGCTGCTGCGCCGGCTGGCGAGGGCTGCCAGCTCCAGCCCCGTCGCCACAGAGACAAGGCTGCCTCTGCGAAAGCCGCTGTCGCCTCTGCCAGCTGACGACAATCGTAACAAACCTGCCAGCGGCCACGTTGCATCTGAGAAACTGGAGATGGCGAAACCCATCCGCTCGCGCCGCATCTCCTCTGACAACAGCAGCAGACCAAACCCCGTGGGCACGGCTACTGCCCAGGAGAACGAGAAACTAAAACCGACAGTTGGGTTTACTGGCCTTCAGCGCACGCGTTCCGTAGAATCTTCCAAGAGCAGGGTTTCCAACATGCAGTCAGAGCTGGATCCCACGGATAGGATTGAGGCGGAGATAAACTTGTTTGCGCTTGGGGAGAACCAGTCGGAGAAGGGATCGACAAAGGCGCTGTCGCTACCTGCAGACTCGGATGAGGAAGACGAGGAGAGGAACATGGCTGATGCGACGCCGAAGCCTACCAAGCCGGATCCTTTGACTATGCCGACACCTAGAGTGACGGGTGCCTATGTCGAAACCCCGGCCACGGTCAGGGTAGAGAAGATCATCGACGAGAAGCCAACAATAATAGTAAAAAATGAGGAGTCAAAGCCTGAGATTAAAGCGAAGCCAAAGCCACGTGAAGATACAAAGCCGATAAAGTCAGATCCACAGCCTTCCGAGATGGTTCGAGATTGGAGGACGAGCATCACGCTGAGGAACCGAGACCAAGACACCTCTTCAGACCCTGGCGCTGGCGATGATGACAATGATGACATTGCTTTTACTACGTCGGCGGCTGTTCGGCGGCCGCGTGCGCGATCACTGCCACGACGCCGACCACCCCTGAAGAACTCTGCCAAGCCACCCTCCGTCAAGGACGATCTGATGCAGCTGCAGCGTGTCCACAACATTGAGGACTCGACACTAGACGACTTTGAAGAGATCCTCACTGGTCGCAGGAGAGCTTCCTCTAGACTGCAGGGACTTCGCGAAGACCTCCCAACCAAACATCATCAGCCAAACGGGAAAGATTGGGCTCATCTTGACTCGAGACGCACCTCATCCTCTACGGCAGAGTCCCCCGCCAGCAAAATCAGAAATGAGAATAGGCTTAGCATTGATGCCGACTCTTCTGATGGTGACTTGGCTGCAGCATATAATAGGATGAGCAAGACCTTGACAACGGGTCTTTTGGGCATCCGCAGTGCGAAGCAAGGCATCGATCGCCTGCAAGGACATCTAGCCCAAGCCGAGAGCTCGCCACAAAAACCCAGTATAGAGACGAAAGCAGCAACAGTAATAAGCCCAGACATCAAACACGAACCCACTTCCTCCCATACTCTACATCACCAGCAAAACCACCAGGGCTCGGAGAAGGACTGCCCATACTGCGCTGCCAGCGCCACACCCAAAGCCGTCACATATATACACCTCGCCCTCCCTCGCCTATTCCACCGCAAGCCGCGATTCCACCTCACCATCCTCGGCTTACTCACACTCATCCTTTCTCTCTGGTGCGCAGCCGAATCAACCATGTGCTCCCTCTACTGCCGCTCAGTAGCCTGCTCCAATCCCACAAAACCCTGCGTCTGGTCATTCGACGACCCGATGAGCTTCGGAACCGCACTGCCCATCAAGCTAGACCAATGGGTCACTGGCGGATACGGCCGTGAAGTTTGGAACTACGCTGTCGAAGAGGTCGGCGACTGGTACGCCGACATGCAGGATCTGACCTTGGGCCGAGATATCACCAAAGTGGCCGTCGAGACGCTGTCGATCGCTCAGCGGCGAAGTCATAGACGTCGGTTAGGCAAGAAGGGGCTCTTGAAGCCCCCACCTGAACCTTCGCCCGAGGATAAGGCCAAGTGGGACGCATGGCGCCGGACGAGGTTGGCGCGTGAGAGGGCGAAGGAGGCTCGAGAGTTGGGTTATGAGATTGATGATGAGACGGAAGGGAGCACCATAGGAGGTGACGAAAGAGTGTGGTGAGCGGGCAAATTATTCTTTTCTTTTTAAACAAAACAACATTACAGACAATCAAAATCCGAGAAGGATCAGGAGTTGGGAATTTCAGCATATGAGCAGCAACACAACAAGAGCCCCACTTGGCTTTTCTTTCTTTGAGCAGGGACTGAAACACATCACACATTAGCATGAATAATCTTGTCTTTTTACGTTTGCTTTGTTTTTTTTTGTTTTTTTTTACCTGTTACACATCTAATGTACTTTATGAACTGGACATGGACATGTCCACACACACACACATGCACTGCAAACCAACCGAAACGTCTTGTACTATTCCCGCTCTCAAAAGATTTTAGCCACAAAAAGAAGCAAAGCGTTGTACGAAGGGGAGCTATGAGGAAGACGCGGGTGGTTCTTGTTTTGTACGAAATGGGTTCCTTCTTTTTTTTTGCTTATTTATTGTTGTTGCTTTGGTAGTAGTCAGTGTGCCCAAGTTTCTTTTTAAGCTGAGGGTTTTAACATTAACGAATGGTGTACTACAATTGAAGAAATACCTAGTATATCCCTATTATATATAGCAAAGGCAGTTTGGGGTTTGCTTTTCTTGTATCTTGTATGTGAGCAATACTACTAGTAAAGAGCATTGCTAATAAATACCATCTCACACTTGGCAATTTGCTACCTCTTGGTCTATGCAATAACCAGCAGAATCCTTGCATCACCATCATCCCTTCCCACCATATTCTAGTGTAAGGGTATGGGAACAAATAGTATAATACAGCCCCTCTTTATAAGGTGTTGTAGGGTTATTGTAAGGTTGTCACGAGGCTTGTGGCTTGTAACTTGATAACTCTGGTAGTCAAATGATGTTGCAAGGTCGCAAGGAACCTTGTATATAAATTCTTCTCTAACTAGGTCTATCAAACTCTTCTCCGTCCGTAAGACACATGTAATAAAAAGGAGTTTGATTTCCTGTTGACAACGCCTGAAACACCGTCCTAGGGACATGTATAAATATCTGCGTGGTGGTAGTGGTGGTGGTGTGGTATGTGTATATATATATGCCTTTTGTCTGCTCGGGGTGGGAATGAGCGAGACTTCAAATGTGTATTCTCCGAAGTGACAAGTTTCAGTTGTCACTGATGCCGCCCCAGCCATCGTCTTCGTCCTCGTCTTCCTCATCATCCTCATCCTCGTCCATGGCGTCTTCCTCTGCTTCTACCCACGGTAACTTCTCATCCTCGTGGCTGTCCACAGCACGCTGTCTGACAGATTTGACGGGACACCTCTTCAAGAGATCCACCAGGGCACCGATAGTCTCCACAAAGGCCTTTGCTTTAGGATCACCTTCCTCCTCGCCCTCGCCCTTTGCGCTCGCAAGCACGCCCTCACGCTCCAGCTCATCAACCCAGATATCCAGCACATGTAGCCGCAGCCCCAGCGCGACCTTGTGCTCGTCCTCGGCGTCAAAGCACCACTCTGCAAACACGCCCATCACGCCATCCAACGCCGGGCTAGATACGTAACCGTGGTCGCGCACCCACCGCACCTGAGCGGCGAAAACGCGACGGACTAGAAGCAGGAATTTGTCGAGGCGCAGAGCTTCAATGTGCGGCCACTGGCCACTCAGGACGACCCAGAAGGCCGCAAGCCAGGGCGCGGCGCAGTCCGGCTGTAGCTCGGAGAGCAGGTCTGCGAGACTGGCAGCGAGTCGCTGCTGAGGCTTCGGACGATCCGTCATCCATAGCGCATAGTAGAGTCCCGTCCAGAGCTTGCGGGCTTCAGAGTCGGGCAGCGTCTTTCGGGAGCAGAGGAATGCCTGGAGAGATGCGAGGGAGGATTCGCGCAGTTTGCGGTCTGTTTCGTGGGAGTTAAAAATTGTGCCTGTTAGCTGTTGTTTCATTCATTTTCTCCTCCTTCTAGACTTCCTCTTGGCCGAGAGTGAAGAATCATATGAAATGGAAGATTGAAAGGCGGGAAGAACTAACCACTAGATGCTAGGTTCCGAATAAACGGCATCTGTGTTGCTTCCGCAGCAGCAGCGACATTGGCGGCCATTGTGTCGCGAAGTGGTCTCGTAGACCCCTCTGGCTTATCTATACTATGTCTTCTCCAATTACACCCGCTGTGTCGATTGAAGACGATTAGGTATTATTCGCAATATGTATATCGGCTGGTGGAGCTACTTTCGTGCAGAGGTTATGCTGCTCCAGACCGGGACAAAGTTGTGAGAGAAGATTTTGCCCCGCCAAAACCAAAAAATCAAGGTGAAGACTCGGTGAAGAGAGGTGTGGAAGGTGCCCCACTCTGTGCTGGCTGGAGCTACACCGAGCCCAGGTGCGGTGAAGTCTCCCATGCTGATGACTGAGCTATGTGGAGGTGGTCTTGTCATAGATAACAGGTAGAATGCTCCCCTGAGATAGCGGCTAGGCACTGGGCATTAAAGCCGATATCCGCCCTACTATTGCCAGTATGCATTGCAAACAGAAATACTGTCCAAAGCTCATGCTCCAGAACGGTTGGTGGCAGCAGTCGCAGGCAACGAATACTGTGTTTGTATTCGGATGGACAGAACCTGCCACTCGCCGAACAGACAGCGGCCATTGGCCCGTCCGGCCCGGGTCATCACACCACACCTCCAAAGACATCCACCAGACCGCTGTAAGCCACCCCTCTACGGAGTACAGTGCTGTAATTACAAGGTCTGAGGTAGCTGCCAGATGCCCCGCGCCGATGCCTCTGCAGCACCACGCCGCTCCAATGACACCCCCACCAACATCATCATCCATGATTCCATTCCCATGCCAGTTACTCACACTTGACAAAACCACACCTCCCATTCCTACACGCTCTAGTTGATTCCATTCTTTACATTTGACTCTCGTCGCTCCCCACTCCTCTCTTTCTGCATAACATCGCAGCTGCCGCAACCACAGGCTCGCATCTCGCCCTCGCTGGTTCATTTCTACCCAAGTCGACCACACCTCGCAGTCCACCTACGGCAGCCGATTCCAACCGGTCTAGCTTCGTTGCGTGAACGGAAGTAACACTGCGAAACGGACAAACCTCGTTAGCAGAAGGAACCACGATAAATCATACGTTTTAGGGCTCAAGCTTGCCGAAATTCTTCCCGGTGTTTGATACCGAACAGCAGCTGTCTAAGGAGCAGGCAGACCAGAGCTAATACGGACACCCACCCTCTTCGGCCTCGTCTCGTGTCATCCTATCTTTGCCGCTGTCTCCCTTGTGAGCGCCATCCATCCAACAAAGTTGCTAAGCAGAGGAAAGCAATAAGCTTCGATCTCAAAACACATCCACGCCAATCAAAGCTCGGCACCATGTCTACAAGGCGCATCACAAAGGTTCTTAGCCTGTCCAACTCCATCCTCCTCCAGACCCTCACAGTCTGGCCTCGCCTGGCACAACTCGCAAACTAACCTACTTTTTCCGCGCACAGGAATTCGCCGAAATCTCCCAGAGTCCTCCGGAGGGCTTCACCGTCTCTCTACCCGAGTCCGCCTCCGTTCACACCTGGCACGTCGTTCTCGAACCGGGACCAACGAGCCCCTACTACGGTGGCCGTTTCGGCATCCTCATCAACCTGCCTACCGACTACCCCTTCAAGCCCCCCGTGGTTAAGTTTGTCACCCGAATCTACCACCCGAACGTTACAAATGATTCCCTTGGCAATGTCTGCCTAAGCGTTCTCAAGCCCGAGGTCTGGAAGCCCAGCACCAAGATCACCGTCGTTCTCGAGGCCATTCGTAACCTCTTAATCGAGCCCCAGCCCGATGACCCTCTTGAGAGCCGCATCGCAGACGAGTTCCGTTCTGATCGAGCGGCGTGGGAAATTAATGTCAAGACTCATGTGCAGAAATTCGCTCGAGAAGAGCCAATCTTCCCTGGTCCAGCTTTATGATTTTCTAGCGAGTCTGGCATAGCCCAAACGTTGCGCGAAAACTGCAAATGCGCATTGATAGAACACCGATTACGTGATCAACACTGGCCCACTGGGATATACATCATGGTATCTGAAAAGGATCTCCTCGCTCCAAATCCCCCATTCTAGAGCTATGTTTTGGGGGGGGGTTCCGCCTCATGCTAAGCGCGAGGCCAATGAGTATCATCTCAGCACAGCTACATATAGATATGCCCCACGCGTTGGTTCCGAGTACTGGACAACTCATTTATGTTGAAGACGCAGCTTGCTGGCTTCTTATGGTTTAGTGAGGAAATTAGCTGCGCTGGCGAGCGCGTCGTCGTGCCGCCTGGATTAGAATGGAAAGACGCTCCTTTTTCTTAGCTGAATAGATGTATCTTAAAGTTTGGCACTGATTCACTCAAGTTTGAGGTTGATTCCATGACTCGTCATTTTTGACAAAACGTACGTACATGCCGGCCAATTACTCCTTTTTCCTTCGCCAGTTCTATCCAAAAGTGAGACACAATTACATGCTCGTCCATCTATAACGCACACACAGATATAAAGATTATATCTCTTTTTGCTCTTCGCCTTCCCTGGTCAACCGTAGTTATACACCATCTTTGGATCCTCCCACCAGGACTCCATCGCGTCATGCTTTCCCAGCCGTAACCGTCATGATGATTGAAACAAAGAAGGTCCGTGCCTTGACGGACCTTGAAGAGAAGAAAGTAGTGAAAAAAAAAAAAGAAAGAACATAAATAGAGAGTGTGTATCACAAAGCGTTGAAAAAAAAGTAGGCAGGTAGGGTGAGGCTGAAATCCACAAAAACACAGAAATCAAAACACAATGCCTCGTGGCACATGCACAGCAAGCTTGCCCGAATCTCGCCTTCCAACGCCAGTCTGTGCTAAGGGTAGTAGAGTAGTATAGGGAAAGGTAGCAGTGTCGGGTCCTGAAGACGCCAAAAAATATGAAAAAAAGTCGCTGAGCGCAAGAAACAGAAGGGGGGTATTCGTGAGGTCTAAGCTTCCACAGGTCTCGGCTTCCTTCTCCTCCCAAACAGAGTGCCTTTTCTTTGCACCTCCACGTCAACTTCGGGTAGGATACCACCGCCAGTGACGCTCTTACCACGTTGTAACTGAACGTCCTGCCGGACTTGGTCGCGCCGCTCCTGTCGGCGCTCCTCAATTACATCTTGGCTGAGATGTCCAAAGCCATTCCGCCGCCGGAAGCAAACGTCCATTAACTGATTTGCATCAATCATTTTCCTTGGTAGAGCTTGTACAACGCCAAACATCTCCATCGGGTCCGATACGGCTTTGATTTCAGATTCGCCGAGCTTGAATATAGCCAGAGCGACGCGAAACAGGGTTTTTGATCCCTCATAGAAGAAGACATCCCACACACGTAATGTGGTCTCAATGGGAAGTGTACCAATGAAGCAACTCATAAACCAAGCTGTCATGCATAGCGTGATGGGAGGAAGGCGTTCTGTCGAGAGAGTGTTTCCCCTTCGCTTCAGTTTGGTCATGGGGGGTTTGCGAACTGACTTGCTCGTGACGGGACGAGTTATAGGCTCGCTCTCTAGGTCGCCGCCAATCTTATCCCAGACGCCAGGCATCGTATCTCGCAGCTCAGTCATGAGGACTCCCAGATCCACTTTGGATCCTTCAAGGCTCATCTCGTGAGTTCCGGGAAGGTAAATGCGTGTGATTACATTTAAAAGCCAGAAACACTGTTCTTCGGTCTCAACAAAAAGGAGGAGAAGACCGGCAATGAAGTTTAGACTTTGACAGTAGCCAATGCGCGGGTTGTAGATTGCAAACGCGAGAAGTACTCGCCGCAATGATGATATGATTGGAGGTTCGCCTTCTGAGCCTGGAGGACCAGAGCGGCTTCCATCAGATGTTGATCCCGTCATGGTAGACTGGCTTTCTCTTTCACTGCTTGTAGCTGTCCCATAGCCGTCCACATCAGCAGATGGCTTGAATTGAATATTGTCGGGGAAGGTCCTGTGCAAGTCACGTTCGATGGCCTCAACATCAATCTGCTTGGCTTCCTTGCCTAGTAGTTTATCGTACAGTCCAGAGTGCTTGGCCAAAATGGCTGGGCCTCCGGCATAGTAGAACCAGGCTGCACCACGCCATTCAGGTGGAATGCCTTTCCGGACGAATCTCTTCGTCTTAGCATTTGGCGCAGGAAAACGATTGGGCTGATCAGTCATCAAAGCGTTATCCTTGAGGTAAGCCACCCACTTCTTCCTTCTGCGGGTTAGGTACTGAGAGTAATCTTTATTCCAGGAGTCATACTGCTCCCTGTTAATGGACTGGTTCTGCTTTTTGAAACCATATCGGTCTCGGGAATCCGGATCTTCTGTTTCCCAGACAGGAAGTTGTGCAGGTATTGGGGATGGCGATGCTGAGCGTGAGGGGGATTTGGGTGGAATAGACATCATGAATGGTTTGATGCTAGATTCGGTTCGGTTAGATTCGGAAGCCAGGGCAGGTTCAGATTCAACGGTCTGAGAGGATTCGCGTTTCTCTGGGAAGTTTAAGCCAAGGCTACCAGAGATGGCAGGGACTGTCGATGTGAAGGCAAGGCTGGTGAAAATCATTTTAGATTGTCTTATCTCAGCATCCAACGTGGAATGAGGTCCCACCAAGGTCGGGAGAGGTTCCATGTCACCAAAGTCGAGGGAAAACCTCTGTTGCCCCGGCTCTGACATGGCTGTCGTGGGTCGCGTGTGGTGGTCTAGGGTACCAATTGGGCCGCCGCCGATGGGGGGATTATCAAAGCTATCCTGATCGTCTAGATAGTTATCGCCGTCTTCGTCTTCGTCGTCGTCGTCGTCAGCGAAGCCTTTCTCGTACATGCCCATAACATCTTCCAAGCTAGGTTCGTCGGCATTGGCGTACAGTGAGGAAACAGAACTGTCTTTGGTCAAGACGCTGCTTCGTTCTGTGAGCGCAGTCCCTGGCGCCGTTGATGAGGTAAGTTGGGACCTGAAGCTGGACCTCAATTCGTCACCGCTCACCCAAGGGGCAGCTGCGCCACTTGAAGCTGGCACAGATATGGCACTGTCGACACGGCTGCTACCGAATGGTGGTCGGGTGTTGCTCAGTGGCGGAGCAGTGGCGTTTCTGGCCCGCGTTGATCTCGACTCACCCACGTCGCCAGTTTGAATAGATAGAGGAGAAGATGGAAAGGGGGAGGTTGATGAAAAAGATGAGACAGAGGGGCCTCGAGGCCGATGCCACGAAAGTGCTTGGGGGCTAGCGCTAGCAATGTCTTGCAAGTGGTCCGAGGACGGGACGTGAGCTAGCCGTAGTTTGGCCGCGTCAGATATAGGCTGCTTGAGGCTCGGTTTTCGAGGTCGAGAAAAGTTCTCCACGGCAGGAGGTTCTGGTGCACGCATGTCGGGGAGTGATGGTTGAGATTTTAAAGGAGAACTGGTATATTGAGAATCGGAGATGAGGCGTGAGAGGTCACGGGCGGGAAGTGTTACCGCACGGTGCGAGAGTGGCTGAGGGTGTGGCTGCAATGGTGAATCCAGCCCAGCGGCATGGGGGGGGAACATGGGCGATGTCGGGCTGTTTAGCATAAGGTGGGAACCATTGGACAGGGAATCCCAGCGAGGTGAAATAGGAAGAGAAGGGATTTGTGGAAGCTGCGGCACTCCGTTCAAGTCGAACGGGGTGCCAGTTACGGTTTGTCGGTTTAGGGGAGGAGTGGCAGGCTTGATGCGAGATGCATACAGCGAAACTTGGCGTCGCTGAACGCTTTGCTTGCGCCCAAACGGGCCAAGGTCGTCGTCCACATGTGAAACCGCCATTGCGTGCATGTTGCCTGGAGGTCCTGGGTTGACTTCAAAAAGAAATGGGGTGTTGAATTGTTGGTTTCGTTTCCGGGGATGATTCAATGACGTCCCCAATCAGACGGGTGGTATAGAGATCGTTCTTTGTTCGAGTAAAGGGCGTAGGAGGCGGTTTCTCAACGACAGCAGGCAAGAATTGGTGGTGTCGGTGCTAGAACAGAAATGAAGCGATGTGCCATCGCCGCCTGGACATGCGATTTTTGTTGATTGTGCACAGCTTCTCGGCGGGGGGAGGCGGAGGAAGCTTCTTGCTCGGTTGTCGTGAATAGGTGTGATTAGGATATGGGATTATAGCGATTGTTGTAGTGAAGTCGTCCTGGTGCTCGTTTTGTTTTCGGTTCGAGTCGATGCGGGTTAAAAAAGAATGGATGGCTCAAGCTTGCCACGGGTATCGAAAGCTTTGTTTAGGAAAGTCAAGTAGATGGGTGTAGTATTTGGTCGTGAGACTGGGCTGTGCTTTCCACGAAGTAGCAGCCGGCGAGGTGAAAGAAAAAATGAGGGACAGAGCGAAATTGATGCTGCGCTCCAACAGCTGGCAAAGGACTGGTCGGTTCGAGGCAAAAAAAAAATCGAGGATATGCGCAAGCGGCCGTCAGAAGGATTCGAGCCCGAGGCTTGTTGCTGTTTTAGTTGTCGAGCTGTTTGGACGATTTAGGGCAAAGGGAGGATGGCCGTCATCGAGCAATCCACACCCCAGCAGGGGAAGGGCAGAAGGGAGCCCAGTGTCGGGCAGCCAGGGCACGCGGCGCCAGCAAACGACACTGCCGACGCGGCGAGATGACAAGGGAGAAGACGACAAGGTAATCACACACACCCGAGCTTAATTGAGGCCGTAGATGGGAGGAGGGAGAGCGAGGGAGACAAAGCTGGTTTGGGCAGACGAAGGGATTCCAAGGTCGAAATACCCTCTCTGGCGGCCGGCGTCGTTGTCGTCGTCTTGGGGGGAGGAGGGGGGGGGAGACAAAAGTTGTGCGTGGAAGCCACCTTCGCACTACGAACCCGGCTGGGTTTTTTCTTTGGGCGATTTGCAGCCGCAGGCTGGATAAGAAGAAAAAAGGAACAACAGGGCTTTTCGCTGCCAGGCCCATTTGGGCAGCCAGCAGTCGCCAAAGTGCAGCGTGTTTGCATGCCTACAGGCTGCAGTTCAGCGCTAACGGCCAGCCAGCAGGCCGGCGCACTCGGGCGGGGGCGGAAGCGCCATCCGCTAAGAGCCTAGAGCCAGGTACAGCGTTGTAGTGGGCAGGCATGCTTGTCTGAGTGACTCTGCGGTACATGGGCGCCACCTGACAGGCGTTCTGCATCTGGCGGGACGGTGTCGCTGGTCAAGGCCTGGGACATCACAGTGACAGGCTGACAGCGCGGCAAGTCCCAGGTGCTCGGAGACGAGCGACAGGTACCCAGAAGTATCTGGTCTGCCCTACAAAGCACACCCACCCACCTGCAACAAACCCTGCGCCGGGGCCCGAACAAAGGCTGCACCCTGCAAGCTGTGCCTGGAAAGCAATCTGGGAGAACAGACAAGGCAGCCAGCCTCCATACCTGGACATGCACTGCAGAGTGGCCAGCCAATGGTGGGCAGCACCGCACAGTGGTACTCATTGGCTAGGTTCCTACAGTGCCTATTACTAACTGCCTACCGCACACTTGCACAGCGAGCTGCAGCGTTTCGAGCGCCTTAGACACGCATGAATCCGCAATCCTCCATTTATAAAGCTGCTTGCTCATCATCCATTGCCCTCGACCGTGCAGATGCAATTTTGGCACGCGTGCCGCTGCGCCGTCGGCTTCTCACTACTAATGTGTGTGTGTGTGTGTGCGTGTGTGTACCGGTATTATGTTGTTATTATTTTTTTCTTAATCCTTGGGCGTCAAACCGTTTTTTGTTAACCCGGCGCCGCGTGACAGAGCCTTGCTAGCATCCTCTGGGAAAGGATCCCCGAGCTAATGCCGTCATCGATAAGTGATGACCCAAGTCTGCGTGCACTATAATTATGGGTGGTGGGACCTGGTGGTTAGTGTTAGCGCTGTACCTGTAACAAACAACACCCGAGAGCACCGATCGATTGGAGAGCTGCGCCGGTATACTGTGCTGTGGGTTGTTTCTTCCGATGTGCGTGCCCCTGTCCTGTCCTGTTGCAGTGCTGATCACACACACACTCGTGGCGCGTTTCGCTGCTTGGTGAGCAAAGCTGCGCTGCACAAGCCGGGGCTGCATTACATACGGAGTGCACATGCTGTAGGTATTAATAAGGGTGGATATTAATGGTGTGTTTTGTTTATGCTTTCGTTTCCCGCGGAGCCATAATCTACTGGGTATAGATGCTGAGCCTTTGGGGCCGTGACTCCCGCGTCCGTGCGCTGGGAGCTGCAACACACTGTCGGCCCACCTGGAACAAGATCCAATTTCCCGAGCGTGGAAAAGACAGTGTTGAGACTTTGTGTGAGATGGCAGCAGCTGAACGCTTGATTGCTGCCTCACTATTTTGGTTGCTACGAGGGGGAAAACAACACTAATTGCAGGTACCTACAAATACTGTCTACTATATCATTTATCTTGTAATAGAAACACAGACCGATAGGAGAAACAAAAGGGTGGAAGACGGCGATCCTCCTACAGGTAGTTGTAGGTATGCGCTGGTGGTGTGGCGGGGAGCAGCAGATCTTGCCCGGCACATCATAGCCAATGTTTGTTTTTCTTTTCTTCGCGCTTCTTTTATCTTATTTTTAATATATATTGTCATCATCAAGCCTCGGTTTTCCGGTATTACGCAGGAGAGCGCCCGGTTTGCGGGGGGCGCCGACTGTGGAAATGCAAAACGATCGAGGAGGCGCTCACTCACTGGGGGAAGAGGAGATTTTTTTCTGTATTGTAGACATCTTTTAATATTAAAAAATCTTCTTTGCGACGGGAGGCTGCTGATGCTGGCGCGGTTTGCTGGATTTGTTTTCCAGTCCGAGCATCTCAAAAGGATTGGTGGGAATGGGAAAGTAGGCGATGGGGGAGGATGTCATCATTCCGGGGCATTGTGCGCGAAGCTTACAGCCAGTTTTTCTGGCATCAAGGTAATTACAGACAGGTACTTGCATGTCATTGACAGGGCCCATTTCCCAAGTTTTTTAGTGGGAATAGCGCTGTCATCAGGCCGTCGTTTTCTTAGCTTCAACAAGCTGTTGTCTCCCCCTCCGGCATTCTCCCTCCCATCACCAAAAAATCTCCCTTGATCGTACCTAATGACCTATGTCACCGTCAGCAGCTCACAATTGATTGACGCGACGAAGTAAACAAATCAACATAATCTCTAGAAAAGCGCGTCTACACCCTCAATCAAATCAACAACCCCCAACCAAGCTGTGCGACTCTCCCTGGTGCAGGAACTATATCATCATCAGTTTAAGAGTAATATAAAGGGCACGCTATGTAGGGCGCCGGTCGGGTGACGATGTTCAAGGACGACGGGGTGGGTGGCCCTCTCATAGGGTTTGGGTTGAAGAGGTGGCCGCCCTAGTTGGCTGGATTAGTTTACCTAGTGCAACCCTATCTCGTCGATATTTGACGGCGTGCGTCTCACTTTGAATGCAAGAAAGTGTAGCATAATCAATGGGTAAGTAGGTAGGTAGGCTTGGTGGCCTCCTTCACTGCGCATCACTCTCTCGTGAATCTCTGCAGCGGAAGCAGTCATCAATCTCATGACAACCAGGCCCCCCTTGTGAATGGCATTGGTAATGTACATATTCCCATCACAGCCTTCATGCCCAGGTCAGGGGGGGTTATACATGGATCGGTATGTAGCCAGCCTGGCACCTGAGAAATTCGCTTATTGCTCGTATTAATTACCTTGCAAGGCACAAATGTGATCGGGTTCACCGTGTTTGGTTTTTTTTGTGCCAGGCTTTTTTGTGCGGATTACTCGTGCGTGCCTGAGTACGAGGACGTTGTGGTACAACGAGTAATGACCGACTTGTAAATGAATCGTCATCCACGTGCGCTCTCACGGACGGCCGAGTTGCTCAAAGCGTTTCCAATCCTGCGCTGCTCGTCTCTCATTACCGCAAACATGCAACTGCCAAACACAACATGCTTGTCGTGTCTGTGCCATTCTCACTTTGACTTCTATTATGATTAATTACCTACCTAAGGTACCTACTTCATATCTTGCCAGCACCTCCATCCCTCTTCACGCGAACAAGATGTTGTTTCTCTCCCAACGTCCCTCCCAAAATTCAAATACGTAGGTATGTTGTTGTAATTACTCGTTAGAAAATGTATCAATTACTTATTCCTATACAGTACTAGTACAAATGTATATTTAACTCTCTCCCACAGCGATTGGCTGGGGTCCTCCTCGCAAATCAGCTCCCTGTTACCCGCCTTGGCTTGTCTCGGCTGGCCCGCCCCCCAAGACCTAAATCTGCGTGCCTGTGTCGACATGCAACAGAAACTTGCATTGCAAAGAGAAGAGAAAGAAGGAAAACCATCAAAAAATCTAGACACTCAGTGCATGCGGGTTGTTACTTCACCCACCTGAAATCCGTTGCTTTTGTCATGCGCCTAGCCGTGACATTTCTGATACAATAGGGGTCTCTCCTCGGCCATTTGTCAGACCCCCCCAGCTCGCTGGTTTTTTGCTTCTGGGCTACTCCAGTCCCTTAGATGACGAGGGGACCCGCGTTGCGATACCCTCCACTTCTGCCACTTGTCAATTTACACCAGCGCTGTCGATGGATTTGCGCTGCTTTTTTTTTTTTTTTTTTTCTTGTAATGTGACGAAACCAACCAACGGTCGATAAAAAAGCACTGCTGAAAATTGTAATGTGCTTCATTGCTTTGTTAGATTATGATTAGTCCTAAATGATAGAAGCAAAGGTTGACATCCACTAGTATATCACCAATTCTATTAGCTCTGGGTACGTAGATAGATATGCTCTAGTACCCAACAAGGAAAATCACCAACGTTCCCTCAATGGACAGTGGTAAATATGCAACCATTGACGCTTGACGCTTTTCAGAGCCAAGTTGATTTGAGCCACGTGAAAATCCCAAGCTAGTTGGCTCAAATCAAGAGTCCCTAGAAACCCACTCCTAGCTATATTTCTGCGAATCTTGTATTGAACGAGATCATGCATAGCTTTTCAATATTGTCATTTACGATAGACATTCCTTACGACTATAACTGTAAATGGGAAACATCAATGCGCGTTACAACACAAATGTCATGTTGTCAACCAAGATAAAGATATTAGTACATAACCGCATGGCACACTTCGCATGCAGTACGGAGAGAAATCCATGTTCAATCACAGAATAGAGCAGAAGTTACTTGGAGCGAGCTCTGTTATAGCTATCTTATATGAATTGAAAAGTCCCCTGCCTCGTCAAGGGACTCTTGAGATGATAAACTTATACACCTTTCAGTATGATATGATTATTATAGGTCTAGAAGGTGGTTTGATATATTGGAGTGTCAGTAAATCAGTGCCTTGTGAGGGAATATGAGAGCTTGCTTGCTTGCTTTAAGGACAACTGGGCCTGGATTAATACACGTCTAAAGAATATTCACTGCGACTTTGCCCCATTCAGATAATAATTCACAGCATTGAAACCCTTCATCTTTAAATGATGTTCCGTAACCTATCAGCAGATTCTAGATGCCTTTCCACAGACTAACCCATGTCTGATACTGGAAATCAGGCACAGGCTAACGTTTAGATACCTGCCATACATAATAACACGGAGTATTACAGAAACGCCAAAGATCAAAATATCCAAATGTCAGCCGTCGTGGCTAAAACCTGTTCAGGTGGGTGTCCAGCCAACTCAACCCGTCGTCTCGCCCCGTTCCGCTTTTACAGCCACCAACGCCATCACCCACCCATCCCAACACCAAAGAAACGATGGTTGATTGGCTCCAAAGTGTGCCATGCAACGCCTCCTTTCCTTTTTCTTTTCTCGTTTTTTCTTTTGTTCTGTGAGTGTGTGTGTGTGTGTGTGTCTTTCAGTCTCTCTTAACTGGGCGGAGAGTTTTTTTATTTTCTCCTTCACACATTCCCTACAAAGTAATTATTCCACTACCTCTGTCTCTCGCGGGGGTTTTTTTTTTATTTTTATTTTATGGTTTGCTTCCTTTTTTTTCTTTTTGCATTTGCGGAGCATTCAGGGGGTTCGCCCAGCAACGTGGCGCATATACTCTTGAGCAGCCCTCACCAACCAACATTCGGTTTTCCATAAGCCCCCAAGCTGTACGACGTCGATCTCTTTTGAAACGTATTACGGGGTAGTGGCTGATGAACGGTAGTGGCGGTATTCAGAACTTGGGAGTACTTTGTTCTAATAATGCCTTTTTCTTTTCATGCAAATAATCCACCCCGACCCCTCATTGCACTGGAGTTCATCTCACTCTCGCTTCAGTTGATCGGGACGGTCATCCGGATCACTGCAGTTACACTAGCTAAAAAAAGAAAGAAAAAATGACTTGCGTGGTACGAAGCACTTCTCCACTGATCTTCGCGGTATTGATTAGTCGTTTTTGAAACATGCCCTGTCCTCTTCGTTGTCCTGCCATCTCGTCTCCTTGGCTTGCGCAGAGCACCTCTATGGCAAATATTTGCTTCTGTAATATCACTGTGGGTGATCGTATCTAGATCGTCCACTCACTTCTTCATTAGGTATCTGGCGTAGAATACAGGTCGCCTGTCCGCTCACCAGAATCAGAACTGGCCGCACATTTGTATTTCATGTGGTGGTGGACCCTATGTCGTTGTCTTTTATGACAGGTAGATTCCATAACCATACCATAAAAAGCCACTGCACCGTTCCACGGCACAACCGCAGATAGCTCATCCGCTACCGCTCGTCTGCCGCTCATAGCGGCCGTCAAATGTATTGCCCCTGGTCTGTCATATACTCTGGGTTTAAAAGTGAGAGTAAAACGATGATGAGTTTGATTATATACAAAATTTTGTCGATTTCAGATTACTGTCCAAGTTTCAAACCCTTCCACCTATTATTTGGCCTGATGACTGGGTAGATGCGCCTGAGAACAATGCGAATTAGACTTCAGCAGACAAAAGATATCAAAATAGATAAATCGTTAGGGTATTCATATTGAATTACTCGCTGCGATAGGTCTAATTGAAGATATTTCCTCGCCCGATTAGCTGTTGTTATAATCCCTTCCTCCCATGCAGCAGCACACGTTGTCAAATCCAAGCTCGGTCAGGTGTTTCTATTCGCTGCAATAACTGAGCAAGTCAACTCCAAGACGGACAATGACGCCCACTACAGACAAAACAATGATTTGCCTACGAATTTTAAGACGATATAATCATAAGACGAAGCGAACGGAATATCAAATTACAATATACTGCAAATGTATGTATGGATGGCAACTGGGAGCTCCGACGTCGGAGGTTCGTTTCACTGTCCCGCACCCTACCCTATATCTTGCGATGTCAGCAACTTGGGTGTATTCAGAGCCCAGAAAATAATAAAATCAACTAGTTTAAAAGTCCGTTGGTTTTAAAGAGTGAGTTTCTCTGTAGTTTTATTTCATACATGGCATTATCAAAGTATGATTTGATGAATGTGTCTTGATGTTCTCGTCTAAACTGACTAGTTGTTGAAGGAAGTCACATCACTGCGTCTCACGAACACACAATTTACAAGGTGATTTACTTCATTGTCTACCAATACAATCCAGTAGTTCGAGGATGACAGTAATGAAGCTCCTCCTATTCACATCCAGCAATTAAGTTGTAAGAATGGATAGTATTGTCGTAAATTGGTTTTCGGGATGAAATTTTGGCTTCACGTCATAGCTTTTGCCAGCTGACTTCAGTGGTAGTTAAATCCATTAAAAAGCCAGTATAACATCGCTGGTTTAGTTCAGAAAGTCTGAAACCCCAAGTAGAGCTTGCAAAATACACCAACTAACGATTCGGACGCCTTGCCTGGCCACGGCCCTTTCTTGCTTCAAACTAGCAAGTTTAACGGTTGTTAGGAGAAAAACGGGTGTCCGCAGTGTATGAGGTGGCTGAAACCAACACAATTTGTCCGTCATGAATAGGAAGACTGCATCATATCGCAAACGGTGGTCAATCATGCTTTCAAAGGGCTGCGGAAGAGTCACGTTCACAGTCATCTGTCCAAGACCATCCAGCATACTAGGCATCCCACTTCATCATTCAATGATTCTAGGGCAGGGCAGGTGTGAATGACGTATAGTTGTGAGACAAGGTCCTTTGCCTGTCGATTCGATCGGCGAAATCAAATTGATGATGCTCTTGTCTGATCAAATGCAGTGAAAAAGGGGTTGATACAGTGATTAATTATCGTTCATCACACGTGGTGAGCATTGGAAAAAGAAATGGAAATCTGACACAACTGACGCGACTTAGTCAAGGGCAGGTGCATAACGGCCAAATAGCAAAGAAAAGAAAGCTTGTTAAAAATTTCCGAATAAACCATGGGATTTGGAATCCCCCCAAGGCATCGTTCTTTTGATGTCTGTCTTTGAATTGACTACGGGGAATAGTAGTATTTCAAATTCATCTTGGTCTTACCAGGGGGCGGTGGGCGCCACAACGCAGCCTGTCGCAGCTTCTCACACGTCTGGTGCGCAGAAACTTTAATCCCCTCCGCTCAACCTTCAACCCTCAAGCCACAAGACACTTGCCACCATTGGAGGAAAGAGGGAAGGAAAATGATAATTACCCACCGTTTGTTTGCAACAGCAGCGGCTTGGCCTGTGTGAATATATCAGATTGAAAAATTGTTCGCCACTTTTCACACCCATCCACCCGCAAATAATGTCGTGCGTTGGCTGGGTGGAGCTGGTAGCGTAAGTTGTGGCCGAATCGCAGAGATTCTGCCGTCCAGAAGAGGAAATCTCTCGGAACAGTGTGCATTTGGTGCGGGCCGATGGTACGCGACCTGTTTATTTCTGTATTGGCCTGCCGCTCGCTCCGACTCTCCCAACACTCATCTGGTCCGTTATTTCCACTGCATACAGTCAGTACATTACGCAAAACGAAACGCGTACGTGGTAATTCGGCGGTCAGTCGTCACGCTTGGCCTGACTTGAGTGGGCGTTCAACACTGCGGCTTCATTGTACGCACTCGTCTCTGGCTCATTTATCGCTCATCCCAGTACCATGTCCACGCGCCTTTGCCTGTAAATATGGCCTGTAAATATGACCTGTTGATGATTACCGTGAAGCTGTAATTACCAGCTGCTCTGTCTGTCTGGACCGGCCCATTACATTAGCAATGGGAACATCCAAAAGGGAGGAGCATCAAGAATGACGCGACTTGAACGGCACGCTGACAGCCCCCAGAGATGAGAGGGTTCGGGGCACACCAATCCTTTGGGGGCAGGCGGGCGGACGGGCTCGACCTTCCCTCCTTTGTTGTGTAACCCATCGCGCGCCCCAGAGTCAGGCAACGAGGCATTCACTTTTCCTCTCATCAGTAGTCTTCGGCAAGACTCGAAACCGAGAGCCGTCCATTGTCTCAAAGACTGTGGCATGTCACGTGGTTCTCCGCAAATGGGGTCATCGATGACGAGCTTGTGGAGCGAAGAATGGCCCCCATTAGCCTTGGAACCCATGCTGCTGTTTTCTTGGCTTGGGGGAGCTTCTGAATGTTTGGCACGGTGCAGTGCGGAGGAGGTGGAGAGCGCTAAGGCTGTAGGTACGGAATGGAAACTCTGCCGCTTCTGCTTAGATACGTAAGCTAGCGTATGAAGCACTCGTAATAGTAAGTCTCTTGGCATAGCACACTAAGTGTGCTAGAAGTACCTTTACTTCATCAAATGGAGGGTCAGCCTCAGCTTGCCTCTCCAAGTGGCGTGAGAGATGCATGCTTGGCCCAAGCTCTCTTCTTCTTCTTCACTCTTCCATCCTCTGTGTTGCTCGCCTTGGCCGCTAAACCCTCCTTGCCTCTCTCTCTCTCTGACTCTCTCTGACTTCTCTCTGTCCCCCAATCCCCAATCCTTCTGTTTGCTTGCAAACACCCCGAGGTGCACGGCCACTCCCACTCTCACTCCCCCCACCGCTGGCTCACAATGTTCGTTCCATGGCTGTTGTTGGCTGATGGATTGCGCGTTCTGCAACTAGACTCTCTCGTCGTTCTCCCAGCACTTGCAGCACTCCCTCCAGTACTAAGCTCGGTGCTGTGCTGTTAGGGACATGGATGTCTAACGTTGCCTGGGGGGAGCTCATCTAGCTGTCCAAGCTCTTGCAGTCCCCTTCCTCCGCCTCTCTCCATGGTCCTCCTCCTCCTCTCTGTCCATCCATCCATGTCTCTCTCCCACCACCACATCACTGCTTTTGGCTGTCTTGTCAATTGCTAGTTGCTACCTCGCCTCCCCCCTTCACACCCGTGACAAAGCTACTAGTCGTCTGAGTGGCCAGCCAACCAGCATCCACAGCCTGGTAGCCAGCCTGCCAGCCCCCTCCCCAGAAACAGACAGCCCGAGTTTCGGCAATGCAGCCCTCCACCACTGCGTTCAAAAAGTACCCTCCCACTGGGCTTGTGTGTGTAAACACGATGGAGTACATGCTACCTGTGGGCTTTCGTATGTGTGTGCGCAGACGCAGACGAGCGAGTACCAAGTAGACTGGCTTCCTGATACGTCTGGCACCAGAGGCAGCTCTGCGTGCCTTGATGTTGCTCAGCTAATACCCCCCCGAGATCTTAACACGCCCATCAACACGCCCGTCCGCCTCGCCCAGTCCAGCAGTCTGTAGCTCACCCCGTGCCTTGTCTCCCACACCCTCCCTCCTCGCCTTACTACTTCTTTGGCTGTCCCCCCCATCTCGCTCCTCGCCAGCTCTTCTCTGTTTCTCTCTTCCTCCTTCATCTCATTGCCATCCCTATACCTTATCTCCTCTCCTTGGTTACCGAGCTCAATTCCTCGGTGCCATATACTTAGACCCTTCAATCGCAACATCAACTGCTCCGTCTTGCACCCACAGCCAAAATGTCCACCCGCAAGAGAGGGCGCGACGCAGAGGACGAGGAGGAGCTCGTTTCCCTTCCCGAAGAAGATGATGGTGAGGAAGAAGAAGAGTAAGTGAAATCTGTTGCGCTTTGCTTTAAGCTTCAACCCCTGTCGATTCGTCGTTGCCCGTAACTTGGCACGCAAGCAATTGGGCATTAGTCGCTTCAAACGATCCAGTTGGCGCAATAACTGCGCCGGATACGCAGAGAGCCTTGTCCTCTGGTCGTGCGTTTGCGATACCCAATTACATATTGTCGCAACCCCTAGCTGCTTGTAACTGCGCGGCCGAACGCTTTGCTGACAGCCATGTCCTCCAGATACGTTTCTACTGGAGATGAAGGAGACGACGCAGAAGAGGCAGATGATGCCGAAGAGGAGGAGGAGGAGGTTGATGAAGAAGCCGAGGACGAAGGCGAGTCGGCTGAAGCTGCTCCCGAGGAGAATGGCGTAAATGGTAAGTTCCCAACACCCTTGACTTTTTTTTGCTACCCGTTCTGTTATGATCCCGTGGATGTCGCATCGCCTGTCATCTGCTAGGGCTTTGAGTAGCACAGTGCCAATGTTGAATGTATATTGACTGGCGCTGCTCTCTCTAGGCCATGAACCACCAGCCAAGAAGCGCAAGACATCAGAGGCGTCTGAAGAAAAGGCCACTAATGGCAATGCCATTGAGATTGAGGAAGTGAACGAGGCTGCTGCTGAAGAAGCCGATGCTGCCGAGGAAGCAGCTGATGCTGAAGAGCCAAAAGCAGAGGTCGAGGCTGGAGATGCCGACAAGCAGGAAGACGCTGCTGCTGATGTCGCTGCTCCTGCCAAGGCTGTCAAGACACCAGAGAAGGCGGCAGTCTTGAAAGAGGCGGAGCCGGAAGCCGTCGCTGCTGGAGGCGACGAGTAATAACATTACGTTTTGCTAGTCTATTCTTTTCTTGGGTTGGAAGCTGCTTTCGTTGCAGCAATGTATGACAACAATGTATACAAATATCGTCCCATCGGGCAACTCATAATGAATGGAAACATAAAGCTACCCTGTTCGGGTCTTGGGAATTGAAGTCAAGAGAGCCGTAAAGTTCAGAGGCCCATGTGAGGCTTCATCCATACTATAGCAGCTTTCCTGCTGGTAATTGCTAGTAGTATCGTATAACTGGTTTAGTGTTGTATGAATATCCCATAGAGCATCTGGCAATCGTAAGAGGGGATGCAAGAAACTGTAGAGCTCTCACCTCCTTTCGCATTGAACCCCATTGTCTGTACTTTCTGTTCGGCCAGGTCCGATACCGCGAGTCCCTGAGCCATCACCAACGGGTGGTTGGCTGTACAGCCGCACCTGGACTTGGATGTGTGTGTGGTCGGCATGCAGCACCTCGATGCGGTGATAGACAGCGTTGGGGATCTGGGCAGTATGCAATTAGTTGGCTAGTGCACACCATGCTCAATGCAAAATGACCCGGCGCTGGCCTATCTTGACTGATCAAACCTCCGAGTCTGGCCCTTTGCTTTACCTACCTAGGTTGGGAGAATGGCGGCCCGTGCCGAGAAGGACTGCGGCACCACCTTCTTCCAATGTGACATACTTCCTATTACCCCCAGCATTAAACTGGCCCTGGTCGCTTGGGATAGTAGAAAGTAGCATTCCGAGTTCCATCTTGGGATGGACTCATGACGACATGGCTATAGTAGGTAGTTTAGTCTCTATTGTGAAGGTAGAAAAGGCGGATAGGAGGAGAGGTGGTTGAACACGGATATACGACGGAGAAGAACCGAGAGATGGGCCCTTTTAAAAGACGTATTGTTTGGTTCCTGTTGCCCGTCTCAAATAAGTCTTGACTTGCAGAATTCATCAATAATTTGTTAGTTTACGTTGTACGTCATTTATTTTACACACATCCTCACCAACGCGCACACTATGGCCCAACCCGCCCTCACTGTCGTCAAATCCATCGATCATCTGGTCCTTACCTGCGCCGACGTGTCAAGGACAGTCGCCTGGTACACCAAGTATCTCGGGATGCAAGAGGAACGCTTCACTCCGAAGACGACGACCGACCAAGCCGCCGTGCAGAGGGTCGCACTCAAGCTCAGCAACGGCTCGCAAAAGATCAATCTACATCAGAGGGGCCGCGAGTTTGAGCCCAAGGCGGCGACGGCGCTGCCAGGCACGGCGGATGTTTGCTTTGTGCTGGATGGGGATGCGGATCTGGAGGAGGTGGTGCGTGGGTTTAGGAGGGAAGGGGTTGAGCCGCTTGTCTTTGGTGATGATGAGGGCGAGGGTGAGGGGCGGATGATTGTGGTTAGAACGGGGGCGATGGGTGAGATGAAGAGTTTGTATGTGAGAGATCCGGATGGGAATTTGGTTGAGTATGAAATGGAATCCCTTTTTTGTGAGATGGTTTCTACAGCTAACGGGAAATGTGTAGGCTTTCAAAGTATTGATATTTAAACTTTGACATAGCAACACAGGAGTGAGGCTGTAGTTGAGGGCTTACTTGAACATGACAACTACTAACCTACATTTCCAACTTGTTTCCATTTTCATCATTCGTGGGATTTTTATCTTTACTCTAAGCCTCACCTCACATATTCAACATTTTCAAAACACATCACTAGGCGGCAGGACTAGGGCCGGAGAATATTCCTAGAGCGCGCACCAATAAGCTAAATGCTTTTCTTTCTTATATCCGGCGTTAGCACGATCGAGGAGGGGTGGAGCCCTCCCCCAAAAATACGATAGCGGGGGGGCGAAGAAGACGACGAGGAAAGAAGAAAAGGTGATGATGATGCATTTTCCCTGCTGATTGAGTCAGTGAGGGGGAAAGGAGGGAAAACTGTTGGCCGGGGCAAACGCCGGTGGGTATTATTTGTTTGTGCGGTGATTTGTAAACAAGAGGATCGATGATAAGCTGCACTGTGGTCTCTTAAATGCGGGAGAAACTTGGCCGTCTCATCTTTGTCTCATCGATTTGTACGACTTGGGATTTTATAACGCAATTGAATACAATTGATATAAAGCACAACTGAAAATCTAGTACATCATGGCGACTCTCAAGCATACAGCGTAAGGATATAACCATTTACCCTCACATTGTGTTCTACTACATCTCAACACACAAAACCCTCACCCTCATTCTCTCTCCAAGTAAATCACATACTAAAACACCTCATGAACGAACCAGCCAAACATTCACCCTCAACACGGGCAACAAAATCCCCGCCATCGGCCTGGGCACCTGGCAATCCACATCCGCCGAGGTCACCGCCGCCGTCGAAGCCGCCCTGCGCGCCGGCTACCGCCACATCGACACCGCCCAAGGCTACGGCAACGAGCGGGAAGTCGGCGATGGCATCAAGGCATCGGGGGTCCCGCGCGACCAGATCTGGCTGACCACCAAGCTCGACAACCCTTGGCACAAGCGTGTGCCCGAGGCGCTGGCCCAGAGTCTCGAGAAGCTCGGCACTGACTACGTGGATCTGTACCTGATCCATTGGCCTAGCTCGCCGACACCGGAAAACACCAAGAAGCACTATGAGGATTGGGATTTCTGTGATACTTGGCGCGAGATGCAGAAGTTGGTGGAGACGGGTAAGGTGAGGAACATTGGTGTTTCTAACTTTTCGCCGAGTCACTTGGAGAAGCTCCTTAACCACCCGGATTGCAAGGTACGTTTATAATTCTGAAATTTTCAATGGCACAACGGTGCTTGTACTATGAGAAACACCAATTCGAAGAGTGCTCTGGATAGAGGAAGAGAAAATCGCACACATGAAAACAGAAACACCGCAAAATGCTGATATCTACCCTTTATCTAGACAACTCCCGCCGTCAACCAGATCGAACTGCACCCTTACAACCCATCCCCCAAACTCATCGCCTACAACACCTCCAAGGGCATCCACAGCACCGGCTACTCCTGTCTCGGCTCCACCAACTCGCCGCTATACGCCAACGAGACGCTGCTCAAGATCGCAAAGGCCAAGGGCAAGACACCGCAGCAGGTGCTTCTCATGTGGGGGATTCAAAAGGGCTGGAGCGTTATCCCCAAGAGTGTAACCCCTGCGCGTATCGAGGCGAATCTGGATCTCGACGGCTGGGAGCTGTCTGAGGATGAGATGAAGGGTATTGATGCGATTAAGGAGCGGCACAAGGTGTGTGATGATAAGTTTCTCCCGGGTCCTGTGTTCTTTGGAGAGGATGAGTAAAAATGATAAGTGTGGAAAGAAAGGGGGGGGGGGGGGGGAACACATACCTAAGGTAGATTACAATTGGTATACGCGAAACAATATAGTAAATGATACATGTGCAAGCCGTAACATGATGGGTATGGGAAACAGCCTGCCTCGTGAAACAATAGATGACGATGTGTGTGTAGTCCCTCGGCTCTTTCACATTTGCCGGCCAGCCCAGCCCAGCCTGCCTGCCTCTCCTATAACTTGAGCTTAAACGTCATCTTGTCCTCCTCTTCGTGTTCTTCCCTCAAGATAACGGCAAGCTTCTGCCTCAAACTCTCCGCCAGAACCTCCGCCTCATCATCATCCAACTCCTCCCTCTGTCCACGTCCAAACATTGTGAAGCTCTCACTAAAACGTCCACTCGCCCTGATCTCCGGCCGCGGAATCAGATGGTAGTGCATATGAGGCACGACCTGCGCGGCAGCAGCGCCATTGTTCTGCACCACGTTCCAGTCGCCGACACCCGTGGTACGGGCCAGCGCCGCAGAGAGAAGACGTACGTAGGCGCCGAGGTCGCGGGCCTCGGATGGCGAGGCGTCGGTGAGCTTGGGTCGGTGGGCGCGCGGGCAGACGAGTAGGTGGCCGGGGCTCAGGGGCAGGATGTCGAGGAAGGCGATGAGGGTGGGCGTGGAGAGGACGACGAAGGAGGCGGGCGCGGTGATGTCGGAGGGGATTGGTTGGGCTGGGGGTTGGAGAGGGTCGTAGGGTGGATGGGCGGCGACGATGGCGCAAAAGGGGCAGTCGTCGACGGCGGAGGAGGGCGGAGGAGGAGACGGATCGAACATTGTGTTGTATGTGGTTTTTTGCTGAATGGGACAGAACAGATAGACAGACAGCCCCTGTCCAAGATGGCGAGAGAGCTCTCTTTTTTTTGCGTCACAAAGAAGGAAGATTATATGTCAACGGGAAAGATGCTGTAAGTAAATAGTCGAGCGGGTGCAGGAATTAACAGCGAGTGTCGTGAAGTTAACCCAGCTATCTGGATAGGATAATTCCATTGCAGGAGGGAAACGCGAGAGCGCAGCCGAGGTCTTTTGCGAACCCGCCATGCCGGACCCGCAAGCCACGCCGGGATCTCCACTATCAATGGCGGCCTGGAGTTGCAGCACACACACCCTGTACCCTAGGTGCATGGATGGATACTGTACATGGCTGTGGCAGGCCATTAAATGGTTAATGTACTTTGATAAGTCTTCATGGTTCTCATCAAACTGGTCTTAACTTGCTGGTAACTTCTTTGAATCTTTTCTATGGAGGTTGTAGAGGTCTGCTTTACAAATGCTTGAATAGTTGGCGGTGAAGCTTGCTGGCCTATAGGTCAGTGGTGCTTCATGAAAAAAGCTTCAGAAAACAAAATATTTCTTCTTTACAACCACGATGAATATTAATATTAGTATTTATGTGTACCTCTCAAATATCATCACAAGTCAACATGATCCATTGGCTTCCAACTCTAGTGATTGTCTAACACCTCGCTACATAGATTATTGAATCCTTGCAGCAACATCCAGTCGAGAAAGCTTACAGTAGTTGCGACCTCACCGCCTATTTCTGCCGGCCAAACCGCCCCCCACCGCCATCATTTCTTTTCCTTACCTTGCAACATCACCTCTCCCGCCCCGCGAAAAGAACAAGTCCATCACATCCCATCGCAAACCCCTCTGCTCTAGATAATAACGGAAAAGAAGCTCGCCTCCCAAACCAAACGAAAGCAAAACAAACGAAATAAAAAAAACAAGATGCCTCGCGAGGAGTACCAGGTCCCCACCGCAGGCGTTTCCGCCAGCGGCCTCACCCGAGGCGCAACCCGCGACACTCTCGACTCTCGCTCCGTCATGTCCTACCTGTGCGGCGACTGCGGTGGCAACGTGACTCTCAGCAAGGATGCGCTGGTTGCTTGCCCGCACTGCGCGGGACGTGTGCTGTACAAGCAGCGAACGAAGCGGTAAGTGCTCTCTCTCTCTCTCTCTCTCGTCGAGGGGACTTGATTGGTCAGCGTGTTTTGCGACGGATTTTTAAGACATCTATCTAAGAGACGGGCTCGGTGCTGACTACTTTTTTCTTCTGGATTTATAGCATGGTGCAGTTTGAGGCGCGGTAATTAAAAAATAACACGACAAATTTTGAGAGACATGCCATTCCTTGGGGGGTATGGGTATGATGTATTGCATGTGGAGTTTTTGGGAACATTCGGGTCATCGGGACGACGAGCAAGGCATCGGGACCTTCTGTGGGGGTAGCATCTGGAGCTTTCTTCGAGAAACACAATGTGTTGTTTTGCAGTAGTCCGTTAGAGATGCCTCTGGCATATTAAAATACAAAAAAGCTGAAATCATCCTATGCACCCCGTTTTCATGCCCCTCCCCCTCCGGTTCTCTAGATTAGAATTTTTAAAAAACGCCCAAACTGCCCAGCAACATTCCCATAGTCGAGTTTGCCAAACATAATGCTCTTCCTTCTTCTTCTTGAAGTTATTCTGCTTTCATTACCTTTGCTTGTGCAGATATTTGGCAAAACTGGCGTCCGCCATGATGGAATCGTCCTTGTCTCCAATGGCCGCCTCGTATCGCGCTTGTAGCCCTTCCTTAGTGGTCTCATCATCCTCGTCATCGTCCGAGTCAATATCGTTATCGCTGGGAACATCGACGTCGTCATCGTCGCCGGCCACTAATGGCTTCTTATCAGCAGAATGGCCGGCGCCAACTGCCATGCCCTGCATCATCTTGTCTAGCTCCGTATCCCGGGCCTTCTTCCTTTGCTTCTCACGCTCCTCTCTCCTTCGCTCTAGTTCAGGAAGATAATCCTCCATGAATTCCTTCTTCTTCTCCTCGACTGCCTCAAAAAATTCGTCAATTCCCGTACCCAGCCGAGAGCTCACAGCAACCATGCTGAGATGGGAGTAAAATTCCTCAAGCATAAGGCTCATTGAGTTCAGCAAGCTGCCCATGTAACCGCTGCCGCCATGTCCACCACCCTCGACACCTCCCATTGCATCTGCGTTTTCATCTCTGCGCAGAGCTTCTTGGAAGGCTTCGAAATCAGTCATCCATTCCTTGGCGAACGAGGCATCCTTGACATCAGTCTTGTTGAAAACCAAAATCATGGGGAGCTTTGTCTTGTACAGAATCGAACAGGCGTAGAGCATGTTGGACATGAATGTGGATGTGGAGGCCGTTCGCGGAGTATCGATGATGTATGCTATGATGGTAGGAAATGATGAGGCGAGCGACTCGAGGAGGATAGTTCCAGATGCTGACCACACGAAAACTTCGATCTGTCCAGGTGTATCTACCAGGATATGGTCAATCGGCTTGCGATCCGGCTTTTCGGGATCCGGTTGTGTCCTCTTCTCCAACAAGTTCACAATCTGGTCGACCTTGGTGGCAAATAAGTTAAGGGACGTCAAGATTCCTCCATTCGGGCCCAAGTTGTACTGCTTCATGACTTCCTCGTAGTTAACAGAGTCCCGAATGTCAATGTTGCTATCGAAAGGCACATTGATGACAGCTGGGTCCAAATTAATGACATAAGGGGGGTTCTTTTTCTCGTGTAGATGAGCGTTGATCCGCTGCATGAAAGTCGTCTTGCCCGAACCTAAAAATACAAAGGTTGAAGAGGTTAAGCAAAATGTTCAATCCAGGGTGGTGGAGGGAAAAGACTTGCCTGCCATGCCAACACAGACGATGGTGGGCGGAGACGATGGCGCAGACGACGCGCCATCTGTGGTGGATGATGCCATCTTCAAAATGCTCCTGTGACAAAGCGCTGGGAGAGTCGGCTGGTGATTGGGAAGATTAAGAAGTTTCCGTGACGCCTGTGAGGGAGAGGTGACTTCACTGCAGGTGGGAAAGAAAAGAGTTGCCGTGGACAGCCCCACCACCGACTGACTTGTGGATGGCGGGGTATTTTTTGGGCAAACGGCCCAAGCCCGTGTGAACGGTGAATTAGAAGTGCCATAGCGATGGGGCACAGGTTACAACCGTGCGAAGTGATGAGATGTCTGAATGATCCGAAATCTTGTTCAAACAGCAATGTGTCTATTATCTCGATATAAGGTACGCCTTTGCTGAGGCATCGGCAATATATACGGCAAAAGAAACAAATGGATTGGCTAGCGCATTAAACAGCCCGATTCTATAGCCGACCCAAGTCCTGCGCCGCATCTTGATGAGATCCCACGATGTTGCAAATGTAACGAATAACACTCGTTCTATCTAATAACATTTCTTTTAACCGTCAGTCCCACTGCTGCGGAAGTTTGCGCACAATGCTGCATAGTGATGTGTCAAGTCCAGGACGTTCTGCGGCAGGCTCGTTGCCTGGATGATGCTCCTGACCTTCACTGCACCCTCATCCTCAATCAGAGTCCGTATCGTATGGAGAAGCTCAGGGCTGAACTCGCTATACCATCGGTACTGCCATGTCACTAGCCGTATGACGGATGCGACGATTTCTCTTGTGCTCTTCGTCTTTTCAAACACCCTGAGCACGCCGGCAAGGGCCTTGGGACTGAATCGCAGGGAGAGACAAGCTCGATACGCCTCGGCTGCTTCGTCAAAGTGTTGTAAACGCTCAGCCAGCGAGCCCAGAATTTCCCATTCTTCCGCCGATTTCTTGTATTGGATTTGCTGCGCCCGGAACTGTGCCATCTGGGTGCGCCAGATTGTGTATACACGCAGATCCTCGTATAGAACCATAAATAAGCTATCTAACCAACGCTCACACAGGCGCTTGGTGTTTAATCTTGATAAATGCTCGTCATTGCGGGTGCCCTGCATACTTGTTAGCTAAAATAATGATGAATGAAGTTGATTTGGAAGAGGAGGGAAAATTTTACGTTTTCGGTATCAGCCTTGACCTCATCGGGGTCAGCTATGCTGGATGGCCTTTCAACACCTTTACCATCTCCATTTGGCGTCAGCCTAGACGCTGATGGCTCGAGATGAGTAGATTTTTCAGCATCCTCCGCTGCCTCCGCGGACTCCTCCCCGTTTGATCTTTGGTCTGGGGTACCTCGTAAACCGTCCATGCTGGGGCTGCGCTTGGCTGGAGGCGGATGAGTAGCTTCCTGCTTCTCTGTCCGATATTCGTCTTCCATAACAAATACGTTGCTACGGATCTTCAACAGCTGGTCCCAGCCAATCTTGGCAGTCATTTCTGTCAGAATGCTGTAAGCCTGCTTGAAAGTACCCCGATAAGAGGCCGCCCTGAGGTTGAGAAGGCTAGGGTCAACCTGCTCCGAGTATCTGGATTCTGGTTCGCTATCAATTTCGTCAAGCCGAGTTTCGGGGAGAGTCGGTAGATTAACTTCCTTTGGCTCCGGCATCAATGGCGTATCCTTGTCTTGATATGTAAACATGGGACAAGAATTGAGGATTGTAAGGGCATTCTCCCAGTCCTCCATGGCCACGTAAACTTGAGCTAATCTTGCCCAGGTTCCGAACTCGCTAGGGGCGGCAACCGTGCTGCGGTCAGCGCAGCCAAGCGCCATTCTGAGTCTCTCATCCTTCCCTTCCGGCGTGTTGGCCTTTTGGGCCTTCTTTAGCAAGAACTCTGCTTGCGTATCGAGCATAACGTAGTCCATAGGCGTTTCCTGCAGTGACTCATACAGAACCTTCACTCCGGTAACCTCCTCACTACCCATGAATAGTACTTTGGCTAACAACGAGGACACTTCGATACTCTGGGTGCGGAGTTTCTCGAAAAGATTAATCCCTGATGTGTAACGCCCCGTTGTTCCAAGATACTTCACAAGACCAGTCGTCAAGTGATTGGAAACGTTTGTCGGGACTTGGACGACCGAATCAGACCCCAGCTGCCACCCTACAAAATGTCAGAATACACTTAGAGACTGTAATAGATGGTCATACCTCGGAAAAAGAGCTGTTCTGCAGCATTGAGGAAACGATGCTCTGTTTCGGTGTTGGTCACGGGGTTAAATCTTCGAACACCCATAATCTTGCGAATTGTGTCCCCGCTGCCATCGTCGGCGTATGAATAGGCCCTCAAAACACTGCAGAGATATGTTTCCAGCCACAGCTCTTCTGAGGCCTTTCTTTTCTCGCCTCGCTCGTCCACGCAATAACTCTCGACCGTCCCAGGTATGGAGACATGTACCCGCATGTCTAGCCTTGAGAAGGCATTGTAACAGCTGTTCTATATTAGTGTCTATACATAAACGCCCCTGTAGCTCATATATCGTGATGTAAGCACCTACCAGTGTACGCCTTCCACAATCTTGGTGGTGGTATTCGGATCATGATCTCTGTAGGTCAATGTGTTGATGTACGCAGCAAGACTTGCGGACGAAGATGCATCGACGCCGGTGACATGATGGTAGATGCCGGTCTGATTCCTGGTTAGCTATCTATTCGAGCTGCAGGTTGCGACGGTAACATACCTGCTTTCCGGGATTTCGCACTGCCTGCTTCACCAGATGAACAAGATCTGGTGGGCCAAGCTCTCTCAATCCCGCAAGCGACTCGGTTCTGGCATCAATCGACTCGTGAAGAAGCTCTTCTGTTACTCTGCCGGACAATTAGCCACATGTCTAACCGAACCAGGAGAGGGCTCGGCGGAATCTTACTCGGGAACTGCTGGCGCAACCATGGCGACGTCGAGCTCTGTTTCCGTCGCGGGGCAATGGAATATGTGCTTTATTATTTTCTGTCAAAGACTTTCGAAGTAAACAGTCCCCAGAGCGGCCAGTGATTCCGCTTGGAGGAGAAGACTGCTTTCAGGGCCGAGGTGCTGGCAAAGGATGTGGTGGTTATGGTATCAGGGGATCTGTCCAACGTCCAACCTCTGCGACAAATGACCTGGCTGGTTGATAGCATTCGTGAAAGACAAGTCGGGATGGCACAGACCACGTTATGGTTACAGGTAGGTAGGTACCTTATGTAGTCAGAATTGGTGGACCGGCAAGGCTGCTGGCTCAGAGTCGACTGCGCCACGGCAGACGTGGCGCCAACTTTGCTCTTCCAGCGTGTAAATTGATTTCCATGTGGCGTAGCATGAGACACGCCAAACGCTGCAATCACTAGTGCTAAACTTGGCTCCAACACTGAGCTCCAGTATCAACCGCGACGCGCCGACTAATGGGCTCTGTGAGCCCAGCAATTGACATTGTTGCCGAAAACTTGAGCTGCGCATATCAACAATCCGAATGCTGGCTCAAATACCAATTTGGTTTCGCTCGCGAAAATGGTGAGTTTTCACATCCTCAGTCGCCCCCGACCATCAAACTTGTTGCTTACCACCGATTGTAGCCTGCCTTTCAGGCTCTGAACCTCGAACCGGAGGAGAACGTCGACGAGCAAATCGACACCACAAAAGAGCTCCAGGTGAGTTGCGCGATCAGACTGGCCTCTGTTTATATGGTTTTAACGTATGTTATATCCAGGTCGATGAAGCCCTCAAGCGTTTCCAGACTGCCCTGAAGCTCCACGCACAAGGTCTCCGATCCCGTGAGGCAGCTCGTGCCGCATATGATGAACTCTTCGATTCCGATATTTTCAAATACCGCGAGGCGCAAACAGACTATGACCGAAACCAGCTTCAAACAGATGGCGGACCCCAACTTTTAGCCCAAGAATCTTTCTCAGAAGGATTGGATATCGATGCGGGCGGTGCTGAAGGAGTGGCCGACAGTCTGTCGCAGGCACTTTATCTCTCGTACAAAAACTACGGCCAGTTCTTCTTAGACACGCTAAAGGATGCACACCGTTCCGACACAGAATGGAAAAATAAACCGCAGATACGCTACCTTGCAGATGGAGGGCAGAAGGTCATTAATTACTGGACAGCTGCGCTGGACCAGGACCCATCGGATCCCGAATTATGGAGAAAAATGGCACGTTTTGCAGGTTCTATGAACAGTAGTAGGATCAAGCGTTACTGTCTGGAGGCTGCTATTGAATTAGATGATGATCCAACCGTCATGGAGATTGACCCGCCATCATTGGCCGAAGGGCTGGCAGGCCAGCAACTTAAGGAACATCTTCAACTCTTGGGCGATGAGATGGCTTTGTCTCACCCTGTGATGGCGCCATGGAGGAAGAAGGAAATGCCATCATTGATCAAACGACATCTTGACCCTATTCCTTTTTTACCCGATCCGACTTCAACTCTGACTCCGCCGCCTTCAAACCCATCGATGAGCGACAAATCCTCAGACAACGAGTCCAATAGCGCTAGCTCACCACAAAGCCAGGCTGATGGCCTCGAAAAGAACATTGAATCTTGGTCCGAACTTGGAATCGAGCTGATGAGACATGTACACGATACCAAAGGCACCCTGCAAACTTGTCAAGCGGTTCTGCAAATCGCAAGTGATGACACAGATATGAATGATGCATCTGGCGAGACAAAAGAATTGGACCCGACATCTTCATCCGACAAGGGAAATGCGCCAGAAGTGGACCAGAGTGATAAAACAGCTACTGCATCTACCCCAAGACCTGAAAAGGATGGTCAGATGTCTGATGCTCCAGGGGATGCTGCCAAAGCCCCCGAACCTGCTCAAAAAGAACGTAGCACATCCGTATCAACAAGGAAGCGATCACAATCTGCTGCAGGTCTGCCGGATGGAGGCGACGATGAGAATGGCATAGAAAAAAGAAGCAAGAGAGTTCGCCGAAGAACCGATACAGCCCATGTCGAAGAAATCACAGACCCAATCACGGTTATAGCTGATCAATTGAGGCCTTACCAAGAAGCTGACCAACACCTCCTGCGGATGACTCAAAATATTCTAGAGAATTTGGGAGTCGAGGACAAAGAAACTCTGAGCCGTTTGAACGAACTGCTTGATCTGTGTGTTGCAGAAGATCGTGCATCTAAAATCTCCCTTGTCGGAGCACAAGACCTGTATTGTATCATTTCTCACTTCAACGAAGATACTGCTATGGTCTTCTTGGACAAAAATGAGCAAGCAACACTAGGTCTATCCTCATTCCTGGAGCACGCGAAATCTGGATCGCAGGACCAAGTAACAACCCCAGCTTTTGATGAGGCCAAAGGCCTTGGCGATTTTGCCATCAAAGTTAACAAATGCCGTGAATGGATAACAAGCGACGAGATTGCCTTTGAATGGGTTAGAACAATTAGTGAGAGTTACACAAACTCCAAATGGTCAGAAGGTATGAAAACTGTTGTGGTTCAGGTGCTCAACCACGTGGATTCTGCATTGTATGCGACTATCACTTCGGCAATGGAACACTCCTCGACATTCCCCGAAGATTTGGCCAAACTGGAGTCGATAATTCCCATGCTTTTTGAGCTCCATGTTGATATTTATGAGAGAATCACAAACCCGAGCAGCGCGGTTGACTATGCAACCCGCACAGAGACAAAACATAGATTGGAGCGATGGCTGGATGTCGCTTCCGCTTATATTCGCCTGTTAGATCGGCCGCCAAGCGACCCGCTATCTGTTCGGTTTATGTGGGCATCTGTCATGACTTCGTCGCTTTCCGACAACCCAGTACGAGAGCATATACTTCTCCTATGGACCTCACTACGAGACTTGCTCATAGATGACAATGTGGACTCTCTACATCTTCCCAACAATGTGGTTATGCCAGTAGTGTCTCCAGCGGCTGCTGAACGAGAAATATCTAAACTTACCACAATGGACTTTTTCTTGAGTCTCTTCCAGGAGGGGATGGAGAGTCCGGTTCATGTAATTGACACTCTGGAGCCTGTTCTTAACCCATCAACCGTATATGCTCCCCAGGAGGAAGAGGAGGATGTCCCAACTGATTCAGGCGTATCCGATGTCTCCGAGGCCCATGATCCACCAAACGACGCGTCTTCGCCCAAACCAAAGCGGCAAAAAACCAAGCCTATTTCGGAATGTGCAAATCAAGGGATGCGTGACCTTTGGAAATTTTTACTTAGCAGCAGCACAGAACTAAGGCTTTTTCTGTGGTCACGATTGGGTGACGCCTACGAAGCTATTAAGTACACTACGAAGCGTTTTTCATGCTCTTTGAAAAGCATTGAGATGATCGTCGCCGATCTCGAAAGCGAAAAATATTCCAAGTTATCTGATGAGTCTCGACGCCTTCTCTTCATGAGAACCTTGAAGTCTCTAGATGAGCTGTTGATCCAGGCACTTTCCCTTGCCCTGAACGACAGTACTGCATTTGACATCATCGATGAGGATCATCTAAAGTCTAGCTGCAGTGCTCTTGCTAAAGTGAACTGCCTTCTCCATATAGCATCACTGTGCGAAGATGAAATTCGTGTTGGCATCACTTCGGCCCCAACAACAAACTCAACTTTTCAATCTCTTATCCACAAGCTGCGAGAAATGCAGGTTCGCACTTGGTGCCTGCAATATACAATGTTCAAAGCTGGCTTACTGGCCAGCGAGTCCAACATTGCACCAGAGAAAGACCTGGCCGACTTTCTCGCATCCGTCCATCAAGTTATTGGTATTCGAAAGTTCTGTAAGGCATCCAACAAAATCTTCCTCAAGATGATGCGAATGGAGTTACTCAAAAACAAGAATATCGAGAATTGGGAAGATCATCTCGGACAAGTAGTGTACGACTTGTGTGGGCTTAAACTTGGTGTTGGTGTTTGGGAGGTTCAAGATCATGGCTGTCCTCATGAGAAACTCGAGAAAAGGCAGACTATGCAGCTGGCAGAAAAAGTCATGATTCTTGCCAATCGCATGCCAATGAAAGACCTTCTCAAATCAGACCTTAAAACAACTATCGAGCATATGCAGCAGACGATTGGGCAAACTAAGTCAACACCGCAAATGACGCACAATCTTCGCAACTTGACGGAACTGTTGAAGAAACCTATCCACCCTCTCCGCCTATACCAGGCATTGCATGGTGGTGTTACAGTGGATGCTGTGACAGCAAACATTCCAGAGGCGGCACTGGCCAAGCATGGATGGTTCTTCTTGCTTGGGATGATAGCATTGTCCAAGTTCAAAGCTGTCGACTTGAATCGGAGGCAGACCCCTGGTGCTACAGACGATCTTCGGATTGGCGCTACTTTCTTGCGATTGCAGTTGCAGTTCACTGCTGATCGGTGGGATGCGTGGTTTCGTCTAGCAGAGTGCTTTGACTACGAACTGGATGAGGCAGTGTTGTGGACAGCCGACAAGATGAACAAGGATCGTGGTGAGCTTGTCAAATATCAACGAAATGCCATCCATTGCTATACGCTTGCACTATCGCACTCTCTACACCAGGAAGTTGACATCAGTGATGGAGACCCCCTTCATGATCTTTACCATAAATTTGGAATGCGTCTGTATGCATCAAGTCGCCAGCCGTTTGCAATGGAACCTTTCCAACACTCCGATCAAGAAAGATTCTTTATTGAGAATATGGGTGCTGGAACTTTCAAAAGAATTCTCCATGAACAGATGACTGAATACAAGGTTTGGAAATTTGCCGCAAAGCTTTTCAGAATGGCAATGGAGCGGCAGCCTGATAACTGGAAGTGAGTATTTACCAATACCATGCGGTTCGCATATGAAGCTAACTAACCGCTACCAGAAATCCTTATATGCTGGTTAAATGTTACTGGAAGATGTATCAAACTCCCGACGAGCAGCTTGACAGTAATGACATAAAGCATAAAATACCCAGCAGTGTTGTTCTAAACACTCTCAAAACAGCAGTCAGGGTAGCAAACAACGCGCCGAAATCCCGAAACAGCGATCCCATCTTAGAACCACACTACAAAATTGTCTCTATCCTTCACAAACTAGTGATGCGTGGCGACATGCGCGCAGTTGATGCAGCGACTCTTCTCTCCGAGCAGCCCTTTGGCGTCCCACTGAATCCGGATGATATTTTTGCCTCGTTTTCAGAACCCGAGGATTGGGAGGAATATGTTATTCCGAATTTGACAAAGCTGAGGGAGAAGGATAAATCCAACTGGCAACATCGTATTGTGGCA
Organism: Zelopaecilomyces penicillatus; assembly: GCA_005765155.1. Taxonomy (NCBI): domain Eukaryota; kingdom Fungi; phylum Ascomycota; class Sordariomycetes; order Hypocreales; family Pseudodiploosporaceae; genus Zelopaecilomyces; species Zelopaecilomyces penicillatus. The sequence goes on from VCCP01000006.1 coordinate 904,384, forward strand.
CGCCATGCAAACATTTTGTTTGAAGATGGAAACTCCGGATCAGAGAACAGAGATCTCAAGGTTGAAGCTCAGGCTGCCTTCGGTATTCTTAGAGAAAATATGTTTACTAAAACGATGGTGATGAACGTGTGGAAGTGCGATGCCGAGCGGCCGGGCCGGCATCATGTCTACACTGAGCAGTATGTGCGTTTCATGACGAAACTGCTCGTCATTATATCCGACAAAACGAACCTTGAACTTCTACTGCGCCGTCTGCGGAAGAAGGGCGCAGACTACTATCACTTCACTGATCTTTGGCAGTCATGCTGCATTGCTTATTTGAAGCTACTACGAGAAACCTATCAAATTCCAGTTGTAACCGAGGAGACTTTTAAGAGTTTGTCAGCGGAAGAATTTGAGATTATTAGTGAGAGAATTACTGAATGGGCGGCTGGTAGTGACACGGAAGAGGTTGCAGCCTTTAACTGCATGAAGGAATCTATTGAGTTGAAAAAGCTCAATGCCAACCTGATGAAGGTGGCGGCAATCGACGATTTGATTAATGACTGCTACTCCAAGATTTATGTCGATATTGCAAGCAAATTACCTGGCCTGGATCCCGGGGTGGTTATTCAAGAGCGGAATCAAGCGAAGGAGGTGGCGGCCCAACTGGAGGCAGCAGCAAACGCCGAGGCAGCATCAAATGCTGAGGCAAAAGCAGCAAGCTCGCTTATCAACCTCCTCAATCCATCAGCTATGCAAGATGTTCTTCCTGGCACTTCAACCCCATTGGAAGGGGAGAAAGCAGAAGCGGCACCAAAACCTCGAAAAACAGGTGTTCGACGACCCGATGTCCTGCGCAAAGCAGAGCAAGCCGTTGTCCGCTCTATGGAGATACCAAAGTCAACCGCTACCAGGAGCCGAGTTGGAAGCATGTCAAGCGGCAAACGTGGAAGTCAAACCCCTCACGCTGCTAGTGACGCTGACAGCGAAGGAGAAGGACCGGATGCTCAAGTTCGAAGAGAAGCTGGAGAAGATATTGATACAGATATGAGAGACGCACATGCCGTGGAAGATTTGGAGGATGAGGCACATGATGACTCCAAGGTCGACGAAAAAGACGAACCCGAGAGTGAAGCTGGAAGTCTCCATGATTCTGCCGATGATGAGAGCGACTTGAGCGATGTCCCCGACGACTACGATGAGGACATACCCCCTGGCTTCTTGATGTTAAATATCAGACGCCAAGAACGAAGCGCCGAAATCAATGACGAAAATGCCGAAAGTGAGGTTGAAGGTGATGAACCAGACGAAATGGACCATGAAGAAGAGGAGGTTGAAGAGGAACACGAGGATGAAGTTGAAGTAGAAGAGCATGAACATGAGATTGAAGAGGAGCATGAAGATGAAATCGAAGTTCGACCTGAAAGTGAAGTCGAGGAAGAAGAGGAAATGGAAGATTCGAGAGAGATAGAAGTGGCCGCCGAAGAAGACCATGAAGAAGGAGACGATGAAGACGTCGAAGATGAGGCCGAGGAGGAGGAAGAAGAAGAAGGAGAAGAAGAGGGGGAGGGCGAAGACGGAATTGAAGTTGAAGTTGAAGTTGAAGAAGAAGAGGAAGAAGAGGGGGAGGAGGAAGAACACGACGAAGAAGAAGTGGAAGAGGGTGAGGAGGAGGAGGAGGGCGATGATGAAGACGAGGCAGAAGAAGATGTCGACGAAGATGCAGATGAAGAGGTTGAAGATGAAGCTGAAGTTGAAGCCGAGGAGGAAGAGGAAGTTGAAGATCATGAAGCTGAAGGGGACGAAGATGAGGATGTAGATGAAGAGGAGGAGGAGGAGGATGGTGACGAAGAAGAGGAAGAGGATGAGGAAGAAGAAGAAGAAGACGACGAGGAGGAAGGCCATGAATTAACTCTTGGCGATGAGGACACGGAGATGGTAGATGGCTAGGAAGGCTGAGAGTGCGGCGTTGACTGGGATTTGGTGTTTGGATCGTTTTACTTTACAAACAGTTTTGGGCTGGGTTGACTCGGGAATTCTCTTGATTAAAACGGCTGGAGTTGTGGACTATGTAGGGGTGATGGGCGTCTTTCACAGCTTCAGGACAATCGAGGCATTGTATTAAGGATTGAATAATTTGACAACATTTTTGTAACCTAGCGTTCCAGCTTCTCTTTTACTTTTTTTTACCATGATCTGGTGTTTCTAGTAGTAACACGTACATGACTGTGACAATCAAGACCTCAGACGGAAGTTCTCTCCTGTGCTCAGTCGTAATATTGTAACAAGGCTATTCCATTTTGCATTTGGTTCTTCGGCGCATTCTCTGTTCATACTAGTCTTGTGTATCGAAGTAAAGCATCTGCAGCGAATTGGGTTGCTTGATTGTGAGGATAAGTAAGCTGAGGCTGCAATGCAACATACATAATGCGGAGTTTTGGTTCTTGACAGGTGGTGTAAAGCCGCACTTTTGATTCTTCCCGTTTTATATTCCTTGAGATCAATCAACTTACAATTTATATTTGATATGGCTCTATCCATCACTCAGGCCAAAGAGGCTCTTTCTGTTACCCAGAATGAGATCAGCGAACTTTGTGCTGCAGCTGGAACTGCTGGCTTATCTGTTGGCGTGCTGCACCAAGGCGAAACGATTCATCGCTCAAACTATGGAGTTAAGAATCTGAAGACTGCCGAGGCCCCTGATTCCGATACTGTGTACCATATCGCATCGCTATCAAAGTTCTTCACCGCTGCTGCAGTTGCCATTCTGGTGGACCAGGGCCGACTACAATGGGACTCCCTTCTTAAAGATGTGTTGCCCAGCTTCCACCAAAGAGACAAGTGCATCGAGTCCAAAGCCAGTTTGATTGATGCTCTATCTCACCGCACGGGACTCGCGAATAGATTCAACTACTGGGGGTTGATGGAGCAGGAGCTTCTTCTGCCGCCGGAAGAGACTCTTAATGTTCTCGGAGCTTTGCAGAAGGCGGCCGAGTTTCGGAGCACTATCAAATACAACAATTGGGCATACGCGTCTTTGGCGTTGATGATTGAGAAGATGAGCGGCCAGTCTTTGGAGGACTTTATGAGGGAGAAGTTCTTTGAGCCTTTGGGACTCCAGAGGACAACGTTTGATGTTCCGAAGACGGAGAATTGCACTTCATACCATATGACGCTGTCTGACGGGACTCCTTGTGAGGTTCCAGACCCTGAAATCAGCACTGGAACTTTGATGACTGGCTCTGCTGGACTGAAAACTACAATCAATGAGTCCCTCCGTATCTACGACTCGGTCCTCTCTGCACTGCAAGACCAGACAAAATCAGGCTTGACAAGCACACCAAACAACCCGTTCAAGCAAGCCAAGATCATGTTCACTGGCCACAATAGAGCCGACAAGACCGAGTACGGGTTTGGCTGGATCTTAACACAACTCCCCAGCGAGATTGGCTTTGTGAGCAACAACAGCTACGTTGTCCAGCAGCCCATCATTGGCAACGGACTGCCCCCAACTCGCATCGCATACCACAACGGCAGCATGTCCGGACTCTCTTCCTCCGTCCATACAATCCCAGAGACGCGGACCGTCATTGTCGTCCTGTGCAATACAACTGCCTTTGCAGAGCTGCCAGACTATGTAGGCGGGCTAATCCTCAACACACTCCTAGGCGTCAAACAAAAAGTCAACTTCCTCGCGCTTATCGCAAAATGCAAAGAATCGTCTATCCAAGGGCCCCTAAACGCCGCGAAGCAGCTCAAAGCAGAGAGGAAAGCAGGTACATCGCATAAACCGCTCGAGGCGTACGAAGGACGGTATGCAAACGCACAGGGGAACTGGGTGATTGGTATTCAAAGGGATGAGGGCGAGGGCTTACGGATGACGGTGAATGATAAGCCAAGGACTGTTCTTAAGCTTTGTCATTATCATGATGATGTGTTTTATTGGGAGGTGGATCGGGATGCGCAGGCGAGGCGAGCCATGTATCCTGAGGCTTCGGTTGATTTTCACAAGATCTCGTTTCGATGTGCTGCGGATGGGGTGGTTTTTGGGCTTCATTGGATTTATTCGTTTGATGAGCCAAATGGTGAGGTTTTCATTGATGAGAACAAGAAGCAGCGTTCTTCGTCTTGAGACACGTTGGTAGAGAAGTATGGTTTAGAATGCAGACTGTCTCGTAGGCAGGGGGCAATGCGCATCTGGCCTCTTATTATGTGGTCACTGTTAGCAATCACATTTGATTAGATCATGGATTTCGTTGTCCATGAATGAAGATAGTTGGGTATATTAAAGCTTGAAATAGCAGTCATTAATAGCCTGTAGTATACCAAAAATAAATCAAATTGACAAGTGCCAATGAAGGGGGACCCTTTTATACTCCGAAACACCACATTCTTCTACGCCATTTGTTGCGGAATATCGCATTTGTTTAATGGCTTTAAAAACCCGCAATTAACCCTCTTCCCTGTCCATGTTGTCTCGTCGTCTCTTGGCGCCCTTGTGACCTCGTGAAGTCTTGCCCTTGTTCTCCAAGAAAGATTTCATTTCCACTCGTGCATGCCTCTGGGCTTCTTCAACTCTGTTCTGGAAAGCCATGACCTCTTCCTTCTCCGTTGCATAAGTCTCCATCTTCTTGCCCAACGATGCCTCAATTCGCTGAAAGATTTCAACATCGTATTGAGTAACAATGCTCAGCGCAATTCCGGACTTTCCGGCACGAGCCGTACGACCGACTCGATGGATATAGGTCTTGGAGTCCTGAGGAAGATCAAGGTTGATGACAACGTCGACCTTTGGAATATCCAAACCTCTGGCAGCTACATCAGTAGCTACCAAAATGTCTCGAGTGCCACCCTTGAACTTATTCAATGAACCCAATCGTGTTGATTGAGACAGTTGGCCGTGTAGTGGGATAGCGCCGAAGCCAAGAGTCCGAAGAAGAATGGCAATTCGTTGTGTCTCGAAGACAGTTCGAGTAAAAATAATCATAGACTTGCCAATGAACTCATTGACAAGGAAGATAAGATAAGTATCCTTCCTTGAGTGAGGAATGAAAACGTAGTGTTGAAGCAGTGTTGAGACCGTTTGATACTTGTTAGAGCTAACACTGACACGAGCTGGGTCTCGCAAACTGGCTCTCTGCAAACTCTCAACCTTGGAGCTCATTGTAGCTGAGAAGAGGTAAGTCCGACGCTCGCGGGGGACAAACTTCAAGATTTTGTCAATGCTGGGACCAAAGTCCATGTCCAGAAGACGATCGGCCTCATCCATGACCAAGTACTTGAGGGTTCGCAAAGAGAAGCCCTTTGTCTTTTCCAAATGGTCGACCAGTCTGCCTGGGGTGGCTACAATCACATGAGGTTTCTTCCCCAGAGCAATGGACTGAGGCACCATATCAAGTCCTCCGACGATAACAGCAACACGGAGAGATATAAGTGAACCCAGAGCCTCAAAGGCCTGGCCGATCTGGGCGGCCAATTCACGGGTCGGCGCGAGAACAAGACCAAAGAACGGCTGCGGCTTATCGAGAAGCGCTTGTAGCATCGGGAGGGCGAAGGCAGCCGTCTTTCCGCTACCTGTTTCTGCGAGGCCAATGATGTCGCGATCTTGGAGCGCAACAGGAATCGACTTTTCCTGGATGGCAGTGGGGTTCTTGTATCCGAGAGCCTCACAGGCCTCACATAGCGACTCTACAATCCCCTGAAGCTGAAATTAGCTGCTTTGAACTACCCAAAGTAACAAAAAAAAAGTTCTGTGTCAGCTCACCAGGTCCTTGAAAGTCTTAGGCTCATCGGCTGGCTCCGGGCCATCCTGAACAGAAGACGCTTCGAGGGTAGCTGATTCCTCGGTAGACAAGTCAGAGGCAGGGATGGCCTTGTCGTCGTCCTTTTTTGAGGCGTGCGGCGCATCGTGCGCAACTTTCAGTCGTTTAGAACTGCCCATTATGATTCGATGAGAGCGCTAGAAGGAGTAAACACAAAAGTAGAGCCGCAAGATTTTATACTTTGGTGGGAATAGACGAGAGTAAGAAGAAAGCGCCAAAGTCATCCTGAAAAGTTTTGGTGGGGCTGCTTATCGCACGTGCGACATTATCTTATCGCTGGTCCCCGCTAAACTTTTTTTCCTCCAGCGACTAAGCTCTAGCGGCCTGCAGCCTTTTTCTTACCCAGAGTAAAGAACAGAAAAAGACAGCAGCATCAAAGCCAATCAATTGACCATGGCGAAACGAAGAGTAAAGAAGAGGACCCATAGGGGTGCGGACAACCCGGAAACGGCCTCTGCTGGCCATGCGACCGCTCGCGATCCCAAGAGCATGGTCATTCGGATCGGGGCTGGCGAAGTTGGATCCAGTGTCACGCAGCTTGCGACAGACGTCCGGAAAGTCATGGAGCCTGGCACTGCAAGCCGATTGAAGGAGAGAAGAGGCAATCGTCTCAAGGACTACGTTGTCATGTGCGGTCCGCTTGGAGTAACACATTTGCTACTGTTCTCTCGATCAGAAAGCGGCAACACGAACCTCAGAGTAGCTCTCGCGCCACGAGGACCAACGTTGAATTTCCGTGTCGAGAAATACTCTTTGTGCAAGGACGTGCAGAGGGTACAAAGGCACCCTAGAGGTGGAGGCAAAGAGTTCAAAACCCCCCCTTTGGTAAGATTTGGGATGATTTGTGTCAAGGCAACGCTATAGAGTGCTAACATGAACGCAGCTGGTCATGAACAACTTTTCCCGCCCTGATTCCAACGCCAAGTCCAAGGTGCCCAAGCATCTCGAGTCGCTCGCCACCACCGTTTTTCAATCCCTCTTCCCACCCATCAACCCACAAGTCACACCCCTCAAAACGATACGACGAGTGTTGCTTTTGAATCGCGAACAGTCGGATGCTGATGACGGCACATTTATCCTCAATTTCAGACACTATGCTATCACCACGAGGTCGACTGGCGTCTCAAAGCAGGTCCGACGTATCAACGCAGCAGAGCAGTTCATGTCCACCAAGTCAAGTCGACGCAGCCAGATGCCCAATTTGGGGAAGCTGGAAGATATTGCAGACTATCTGATTGGTGGTGAAACGGGCGATGGATACATGACTGATGCTACGAGCGGTAGCGAGGTGGACACCGATGCCGAGGTCGAAGTCCTTGACTCTGCGCCAAAGAAGGTCCTCTCGGCCAAGGCCAGGGCAGCAGCGGCCGAAAACGGAGACGATGATGGTGATGATGGTGATAACGTAGAGCGCCGCGCTGTTAAACTCGTCGAACTCGGCCCCCGAATGAGACTGAGGTTAACCAAGGTCGAAGATGGAATGTGCACCGGCAAGGTTATGTGGCACGAGTATGTTCACAAGACAAAGGAAGAGATAAAGGAGCTTGAAAGAAGATGGGAGAAGAGACGTCAAGAAAAGGATGCCCGGCGCCGGGAGCAGAAGAACAATGTAGAGAAGAAGGCGGCAGCCAAAGCGGCAAACAAGGGCGGCAAGAAAGCAAATCAGGAGGAGGAGGACGATGACGAAGATGATGAGGACGACTATGACATGGATATGGACGATTTGGACAGCGATGGCAATCCTCTTGATGCCGAGGTGGACGAACAGATGAAAGATGAGGCAGAATGGGAGGATGAAGAGGATGAAGGTTCCGACGACTGATGGAGAGAGCGGCAAGTTAATACCACCATGTGTTTGCATCAACGAGGGTCTAGTTTCTTTGGCAAGGGGGATTGTTGGCGCATATTGAGGTACGGGTATTCACCGTGACTACCTTGTGTAGAGCATGTGTCTACAGCTGATGCGGAGAGGTTTTGCAATTAAAGATGTTACAAAAGACACTGCTGCCTCGTCGAGACTATCACGGGGCTAGATTAAAAGAAGCCTAACACTTGTTGTATTACTATTACTTCATATAGAAACATCGTTGTCAGATCAGATAAGCCACCCAAGCCACAGCCATACGCCACTATATCACCCAGGTCAGGTACCATCTCCAGTGCACCGGAGGCAGAGTACCTTGGTACCTCTCTGTGCTCAGCTGCATCTGGAACTCTTACATCCTCCCTCGATCCTCCAACACAGCCTCCAATTTCCTGAGGGGGTGCTGATGTAATTCTGCAAATACTACTTTGGGCCTCCATTGGTGTATCTGTGACTCTCCGCTTCAGTTAGAATTTAAAATCACATTACGCCATTGAACCAAATACCTACACACTGCTCGGCAGACCACAGAAAGAGTCCGTGAAGTCACCATGCTTCGTCAAGCGTCAGGATTCACGCGTGCAGCTTCTGCTCGAGGATTGAGCAGGCAATGGGCCGTGAAGAATGGATCACGAAGATGGAATTCAACACATGAGTCTGGGCCAGCTGCGGCTTCGTCGAAGCTTCCATTGGCGTTTGGAGTCTTGATACTCGCTGGTTCTGGTCTGTACTTGGCCAAGCGCCCAGCTGTTTTCTTGGATGCCGCACCCACGACAACGACGACGTTGGCAATAACACCACAAGAAGTTCATGGCTCCGACCTCCCCCGTATCGAGCAGGTTAGCTCTGAAGACAACATTCCCATTGCCTCTCCTGTCAAGGTGCTGGATTTCAAGGCGGCAAATGAGAAGATCCGTGAGCAGGTCACCAGCTTTGTGTTTGACAGCAAAGATGGAGCCACAGGTCGCATTGATGTTGTGCGTGTCTCAAGCAATGCACCTGTCGAGGACGAGTGGTCAGTTGGTGTTGGAAACGGTGTGGGAGGCTCCAAGACTGTGTTTGCGGGAGTCTATGATGGGCATGCGTGAGTTCTGGACCCCTTGAAGCGTTGAAACTTGCAATTGGGATTATGCTAACAAACTTCTTCATAGCGGCTGGGCTACTTCTGCAGTCCTCAGAAAGGCCTTGATCCCATATGTGTCTTCCAGTCTTGGCACGCTTGACTCATCCAGCAATGGCGATGCAATCGATCTGGCTATAAAGAGTGCTTTTAGTCGGCTTGATGACCGTATTATGGGCAATGCCCAAAAGGCCGTTGAAGCTGGACACGAGCCCGGATCAGGTGAAGTCATCTCTGCAATTGCCCCGGCCGTAGCAGGATCTTGTGCTCTGTTGTCAATCTACGACGTCCAATCTTCCGTCCTGCGCACCGCCGTCACCGGAGACTCCCGCGCCGTGCTGGGATCATGGTCACCCGAAGCAGGCAAGTTCTCTGCCGAGGCTCTAAGCAAAGACCAGACAGGATTCAATAAAGACGAAGTCGACAGGTTGGATGCCGCCCATCCGGGAGAGAAGGAGGACATACTCAATGCAAAGAGCGGAAGGCTCCTAGGATTGGCTGTAACTCGAGCATTTGGTGATCACAGATGGAAGTGGACCAACGAATTTGTAAAGTCAGTCCAATCCGGCTTCTTTGGGTACCCTGGACGACCAAACTCAAAGTCACCCCCGTACCTGACTGCGTCGCCCGAGGTCACGACACGGACTGTTACGACAGACGACTTTGCCATTCTCGCATCCGACGGGTTGTGGGATGTCATGTCCAACGACGATGCTGTCGCGTGTGTATCACGCTGGCTCGCAGCCAAGCGCGCCGGCAAGCCTGAAGCCGTGACGGAGGCACCATCGAAATTCAACGTTGACAAAGATGGCTGGGCTACGTGGAAGGCGACTCCAGAGGACTTTGCCATTGAGGATCTCGACAGTGCAGCTGTATGCCTGGTGAAGAATGCATTGGGTGGGAGACGACGGACAATGTTTTGCGGTGCCATGACTGCGTATAGCCCTGTGAGCCGATATGTCAGGGATGACATGACGGTGCAAGTGATTTTCTTCAAGGACCCTTATAGTTCAGGGAAGAATTGAGTCAAGGTGCCTGCTTGGTGAGTCAATGGAGCGTCTTGTTTCCGTTGAGACTATTTTTCTTATCATTTATTGGGATTGAAAGGGCAGCCAAAGAGGCACTGGGAACTGTTCCAGGCTGGGATCTATCGAAGAGTTTGTTTTATTTTCGTTGGGAATTTCCTTCATGTCAAAAACCAGAAAATTAAAATCACGCAAAGCCAGGGTTACAAATATACATATTTTATGGCTTACATCGCTGACATTCCCAAAATGTAGATGGCACACTTCATATACAGGCAGGTAAAAAAAATATCAACCTTTGATTCATCTCATAAACGTACTACTTGGCAAGTAGGTTTCATTTATTCCTGACAACATTAACTATATACTACTTCAGCAATGCTTATGTATCTCATAGCATGCCCAAGATGTTTTTTGTTTGTTTCGTAACACATGTACTCCTTATATTCGCTTTCCAAAAGTGTCCCCGTCAATTATACATGACATGAAAGAATATTTACCCGCTGGAAAGAATCAATACCACAACTCCGTTTCCCCCCTCTTCTCTCTCTTGATTAACGTGTTTTTGTGTTCGTTTTATTTACAAGGGATAGGTAGGATAGTCCCAAGGCTTGCTGTTCGCTAGGAGCTGGTGGTCAAGGCCTTGAGCACCGCCGTTGAGGTACAGGAACTTGGTAAAGGGCACGGTGGCCGTGTAGGTGAAGTTGATGCCGGAAGGGACGAAAGCGACGTCGCCCTGGAGGAGGTAGACGGTTTTGTAGCCGGGGATGCTCAGGGCTAGCTGGCCCTCTTCCATCTGGATGCCCAAGTGGTTTGGAAGCTTGGCGAAGGAGGGCTTTTCGCTGGGCAGCTTGGCGGACATGGTGATGGTGCCCATGGTGAAGTTGCCGTGAGTGGCCTGCTTAGGGGTAGTGAGCGGCTGGATGACTTTGTATCCGTTGTCACTGTTGAGGAACTTGGGACCGTAGTTGTTGGCGATGAAGTAGGGCTCGGTGGCGACCTCGGGCAGGATGTTGTCGCCATCGTGCCACTTGTGCTTGGAGTCACCGGCTGTGCCGTTGACAAAGTCTCTCCTGGGCACGTAGACGTCGGCTTCGGCGGCGTAGAGATCCAGCGCAGCTAACCGGCGAGCACCGGCCGGGTCAAGGGGCCCAAAGGGCGCAGGATCGTCGGCGATGAGCTGATACAGCGACCCGTGAGGGCTCTCGTGGTCTCCCAGGCTGAAGTTTTGAAACAGGCGCTCGAAGCCTGCAGGATGGAAGATGTGCGAGAGCTGGCTATCCGGGGAAGTCGGCTGGAAGGTATGAATGACTCCCGGAGGAACATTGCCATAATCACCAACCGTAGCCACACGCGCCTCATCAGTAGCATCCGTCTCGTTCTTCTTTGCCCAAAGCTCGACACGGCCTCGTGCGCAATAGAAATGCTCGTGATAGATGCGGTGAGTATGAGGGCGCGCCGACGTCCAGCCAGTGAATTTACCATTGTGCTGGACCAGGGAGAAAGCACCTTCGGACGACTCGCCCGTGATGGAGTAGCGGATGATTTGGCCAGAGGTTGTCAACCCTGTCGCGTGGCCGGCAAACTTGGGCAGCACATAGGGACGGCAGAAGTCTGGTGCTCTGTCGACGACGAGGCTGCCTCCGGTTTTGTGTTTGCAGCTGGTGCTTGCTGGGGGTGGTGTGTAAGTTGCGGAGGAGGTAGAGGCGAGGAGGCCCAGGGCCCCGAGGATGGAGGGCTTCATCTTGGGCTGTATTTTTCTTCTTCTTTCGTAAGTGTTGTTGGTGTTATTGGAGTTACACACACACACACACACACACACACACCACAAGGGGGAAAGAAGAATTGGATGGCTGGAATTGGTAGATATTAGTTGAGCCAACAAGACTTGGTTGTTAAGACACGGACTTTATCAAACGGGGGCCGGACTTGTCTTATAGACACGTCAAATAGCGAACCAAATGTAAATCATATCCATAGGAAACAGAAACACCAAGTGGAACGGCCCTACCGAGGCCCTGACCGTTGCGGTATAGTCGACATGATCGCCAATTACCTTCCCGTTTGCATCCTTGACTTCCGCTCCTTCTAGGGTTCCTTCGTCGACCAGGGCCAACAAGCCCAAGCCCAAGCCCTCCAACGGACGGACGGTCTACGTTAGTATGTACAAGGTAATTAGATGTACAGACCTCAAAGGGTTGCTTTGATAATAGCAGGGGTTGGGTAGGCTAATAAGAAAAGTTACCCGACTACATGCTGCATGCATACTTACTCCACACGGCTGTAGAGGGCAACTTGGAGGAGCAAGCCAACCTTGGCGTTATGGATTGTTTTTTTTGATACATGAACTTCGGCGACAGCCGAGATGGAGGCAAGAGATCCTGCGCTATTCTTATGTGTATGGCCTGATTTGTTTTTTCCCTTTCACTAGCATAACGCATTGCATATCTCATTGGAGAAAAAACGAGAGATTCATTCTTACTCATCACCTTGTTTGACCCAACATTATGGAAAGTCAGTCAGTTGTCTTAACTCAGCACAACAAGTAGGGCCGAGAAAATGCGTCTTCTATTTAACACAGTACGTTACATCGGCCAAAACGACCAAAACCAAGTTTCATCCGCCCTGTGCACGCGACTCGTTCGACTCCAGCTTTTCGTTGAATTGCCTCTTTTGTCTCCACTGAAAACATCCCCGGCGTTCCGAGGTTCGTTGGAGGTGACTTCCAATAGCCTAAATAATACTGGTAAAAAGACCACCATGAAGGCCCAAAAAATACATTTGTCAGGGGTGTGCATAAATTAAAGGTGTATGGATGGATGGATGGATTAGAATGATGGAGAAGAAAGGATAATTGGGGTGCCATTGACTAATACCGATGTAACGGAGACCCACATCGGGGCAAGGCAGAGGAGATGGCCTAAGCCGATCGTGGCATGTGGGTTGAATACCCGTAGCAGTTATCATATTGTGATGTTGATGTTTTGTTTACCGATCGGAATCCTTCACCTTGCACGGGTTAGGGTTTGGGTCAAGTAAAGTATGTTTTCGTCATCTATTACTACAGGACAGCAACAGCCGCTGCGGCGAAAACCAATTGACAGGCCAAGTAATAGCATTATCTACCTATGCATGTGAGTTTTAATGCGGTCACATACGAATCAATGTCTCATTACAGACGGCTCCCTTTTTGTACACATGTCGCGAAAGACAGAGAGACAAGAGATTATCAGAGACAGCCAAAAAAAAAAAAAGTATTCCCGAGCCGTGCTCACATTTGCACTGTGGAGCCCACACGGCCGGGTATCGGTGTCGGCACCGGAACCTGTTCCGGCTCGGTCTTGATCGGTTATAAAGTAATCAAGCTGGACCATAAAGAGATAACAGGAGTACCGGTATCGAGTGAGAGAAGATAGACAAACTAATTTATTACTCACTTTTTACATTCCATTCTACCTTGGATTTCCTAAAGCGTTATGTTTGTAGTATTTATCCGAGTGTTCAGATCCAGCTTTTTTTTTTGGCACGGTCTCGAGGGTTGCATTGTGCGCTGATCACATCCCCAACACACACACACACACACCCCGCTGTGACTTTTTGTGTGTGAAAAGAGAAGAAGAAGAGGAGGCATTTTTCTTGTCCAAGCACATGAGCACACAAGCCAAGAGTCCGGGGTAGGTAACCTGGACCATGTCGGCTCTGCATTGGCTTTAATGCAAGTGTGTATCCCTAGATGTTTCTTTTTTACTTTGTATGGATATACTTGCTTCAATTGTGCAGTATTTCACGAGAATGGCGTTATCAATCACATGTGTTTTAACAACATTTACCCGTCGTTCAACAACACACACCACGGCATTAAAAAGTGGCTTGGCATCTTTGACATTTTCCATAAATGGCATTGTTGGGGTTATCGATGTATTGTAGTTATTTTATTAGCGCCACGTACGAAAAGGGCATTCGGGATCGGCCAGTGTGCCCCGTTTTCGGTTTTGGAGAACAGCGGTATCAATCAACACCAACACAATATCACGATCCCACACGATGAACGGACCAAGTCAGCATACCTAAGAAATGGCGATTCAAAAGATATAGTACATGCAAACACCCATATAAGCTTAGTTCAAGAACATTCACTCATTCTAACTTTGAGCGCAAACCATGGTGCGAGCTTTTAATGTATGACATGATCTTTTTGAGGGAAAGGATCTCAAATTGCTTGTATTATACCTGGCTTGACATTATTATCCCACTTTATGCCATCCCCCCAAACAATTACCGAAAAAAAAGAGCAAGCGATATCTTCTTCATTAAGCAAACAAAAGTACTAATCACAAGCCTTTCATCCTCAGACCACCTCATTCACCGGCGCCACCGGCCTCCCTTTGCCAAACAGCGCCTTCACATTCTCAAACCCTTCCCTCTGCGCCTTTGTATACGACACCTCCGTATCCCCCGCCACATGCGGCTGCAGCACCACTCTGTCACTATTCCGAAAGTACTCGTTGACTCGGGGCTCGTCGCGGAACACATCCAGCCCTGCGCGGGCCACTTGGCCGCTCTCGAGCGCCGCAATCAGTGCGTCCTCGTCGACGACGGGGCCCCGAGCTGTATTCACCAAGAAGGAACCGCGCTTCATGGCGGCAAATTCGGCGGTGGAGATTAGGTTAGTGGTTTGTGGGGTGAGCGGGCAGTTGATGGATACGACGTCAGACTGGGCGAGCAGTTCGTGGAGTGTAGCACAGTACGTTATGTTGTTGTTGTTGTCTTTGTTGTCCTTCATCTCCGGACTCAGACGCCGACGGTTATGGTACAGCACCCGCATATTGAACACGGCCGCCTTTCGGGCTAGATATCTCCCGATGTTGCCCATGCCAACAATCCCCAGCGTCATCCCCGCCGGGTCCTGCGTCGGCGCAATCCCGTGCGACCATAGCCCCCGCCGCACATTCCGCTCCGCAACGTACGTGTTGCGCACGACGGCAATGGTCAAGAACATGGCCATGTCCGCAGTGGACTCGGCCACCGCATCAACCGTGTTGCAGAACCACATGCCCTGACTCGTCATCCAATCGACGTCGTAGTCGTTGTAACCAGCCCAGCAGGAGGTGATGATCCGGCACCCTGGTGTCAGGGGTTGGAGCAGGTCCTCGTTGAACGGTTTGTACGGCATCGTCTCCGCAGTAACCATGAATGCGTCAAATTGGCCGTCTTTGGCGATGATGGTAGCCAGCTTCTGCTTTAGATCCTGGCGGTCTGTAGCTTCAAAGGTCTACATAAAAACAGGTTCGAATGAACCGCAGTGCATTAGCGCATCTTTCTTTCTTCTTTCCCCTCCCATCACTTTTCCCATATTCATCTCCCCTTGTTAGAACTTACTACAACTTCATGGTCCTTCTTAAAGTCATTGAGATAGTCCACATCGGTGAACCTGGCACCTCCAAAGACCAGAACGCGGGGCTTCCTCACAGACGACGCCATTGTCCTCCTGTTTCCCTTGCACAACAAAAACGAATGACTCAAAGCTGCGTAGTGCTTGAGTATATAATACAGCGGCGGTGAATAAAGTGATAGATCTGTTTCGATTATGTGAAAAACCCACTTGTCGAAGCTACCTATATTATGGGTTTTAATCTTTTTTTCTCCAAAACCCTCCGACGCCGCGGTCGTTCGGCTCGCGAGTGGGGCTCGGCTTAACAATGACATGTAGCGCGCCCTACAATGACATGGAACTGCATCTCAACCCGAGTCAAGTGGAATCAACTGAACCAGGGTCTAACCAAGAATTGCCAATTCCTGTACTCTTCTGTCAGCTTCACAAAAACCAGGGGGCTTCCACACTGATCGTCATTTCGTAGAAACAAAGCTGGATTGTATGTGCTAATATGCTTCGCGTTGTAAGAACTTGCAACAAAAACTGCCACGCAACGGTATATATACCAACGAGATGAACTAAGAACAAAAAACCCGTTATGCAAACATGTACATCTTTCCATCATCAGAAACTCGTATCCACAGGAAGAAGAAAATCATTTAAACAAGAATGTGTAGCCCCAATATGTTCATTTCACGGAGCCATTCCACCACCGGAAAATAGAAATCTCTTAACTTTCTATTTCTGCGCCCAGCCAAGACGGGTCTGGCCAGCGTCGAAAACAACAACGGCAGCCTTGAGGGCGACATCGCCAAAGATGTTGAGGCTGCCACCGTTGCTTTGAAGACCACCGAAGCAGGTCTGGCCTGTCTCATCAATGGGGGCGTAGTTGACGAGCGCACCAGGGATGGTGATGGAGGAGGACTCGACACCGAAAATGAAGTCGGGCAGCTTGGCGGAGCAAGGGAAGGTGTAGCCACCCTGGTCGTTGTCGAGCTTGGCGCCGGAGACTTTGGAGTAGTAATCCTCAACGATGGCATCGTCAATCAAGAGCAGGCTGGTACCGGTATCGGCAATACCAGTGATGGGCGAACCCGCAGGCCTGCCCGAACCGACAGCGTAACCAGAGGAGGTGAAGGTCCAGAAACCCTCGCTCTTGTCGACGGGGGTGTAGATAACCTTGCCCTTGAACTCGGTGGAATCGACGTAGCCGAAGTTGTAGGTGCCATCTGAAAAAGATCATATCGTTAGATTGATTTCATCAAGTTATCAAGTCATTTCAGGCCGCGCGGGTGTTAAAGCAAAACGGCCTTGACTTACCTTGCTGGTGCTTCAAGTTGGCGGTAAAGACAGGTGCCTTGAGGCTCTTGGCAATGTTGGTGAACCAAGTCTTCTGCTTCTGGGGCTTGACGGTGTTGATGTTGTCAAAAGCCAGGCCGAGAAGGCCAGACATCTTGGGGGTGCCGTTGGTGAACTGATCCGAGACCTCCTTGGCAGCCTCAACGGCCTGGTTCTTGACAGTCAAGCCGCCAATAGTAACAGCGTCACTCCAAACATCACCGCTGGAGCTGCTCTGGTCACCGTATCGGATGTTCCAGGTGGCACCAGTAACCCTCTTTGCGGTGGAGCTCCTCTTGGGGTCGTACAGCTTCTGGCCCTTGACTTCAGACGCTCTCGTCTCGGTGCTGAAGACCCAGAGGTCGCTGGAGCCGGTGTCAAAGTCGAGGAACAGATCCTGGGCAGGTGAGCCGATGGAGACCTTTGTGAGGTACTCGCGGTCATAGTCGGCAGGGTCCGGGGTGGTTGGTGTTGTTCCGGTGGTCTGGCGCTTGGAGAGCTGCTCCTGCTTGATCTTCTCAACCACGGCAGCAAGCTCCTTGGGGATAGGAGTGCCAAACTTGTTGTAAGCTCCAGCGAGGGCCAGAGGACCGCTGGCGATGTGCTTGGGGTTGTGAGCAGCAGTCACGGTCATGGTGGTGCCCGTGGAGGCCGGGAGAGCCGCGGCCATGCCACTTGAGGCAATGAGGGAGACGAGGAAAGCACCAAAGGTCTGCATCTTGGCGGATTGATGAGAAGCCGTGTAAACAAAGTGTTTGATAAGCTGAACAGGTCAAAGAGTCTGGGCTCCTTCAAGTCAGGTGCTTGCTGGATTGAGCTGTGGTATTGAAAGCTGATGAGATGAAGATATTTCGAGACATTGGATAGGGAGACGCTTGTTTCCTTTTATAACCCATCGTGACTGACGAGGGTGACTCTTCAGCCTCCAAAATCAGTATGGTCCAGGAAACTCGAGTCCGTTTAACCATTGGGAAGGTCCATCGACATGAAAGCCGGCATGATTCTTGCAATTCACCGGAGGCCACGATGATGCAGGCCACGATGGTGAAAGGTGGAGTTCCAACGGTAGCATTGTGCGATGCCCTGATGAATCGAATATCGGTCCGGATAGCATCAAATACATGACGAATCAGAGTCTCTCAAGGCCAGGGATCTGCAACACTAAATCCCCGGCCAGAAAGAAGCTAAGTGAGAAAACGGGCAATACTATCAAATGACAGTTGACGATAGGTGCCCCCGTCCTTCTTCAGCGGGGACCTCGGGGACGAGTGTATGGCCGTCTGGCTGCGGCAGCTATTCTCAACGGGCGTCTTGGGAGGCAGATTCAATCAATCACTTTCTTCTTTGAGGGAGTTCAGCCGGCCTCCACCTCCAAAGAAACAGCCCGATTTCACCATCAAGAGAAGAGAGCCTCGAATACGAGTCCAACTAGCCATTCATCGTTAAAACCTCCCTACCTCTCCATGCCTGCCAAACCTTTCTGCATGGCCTGGCGGGAGAGCTCAAGCAAGCGGAGTGGGCGTTGTCGAAAGAAGGCAGGTCGTTTGGCAAAAAAAGGGGCGGACAATGCCGGCCGTTCTCTGAGCAGTGAGTGATTAGTCCCACTCAGTTGGGGAGAGCTGTTGCTTTGGATCAAAGGGATGTCGATTTACCCCGGGCCGAGGGATGCAATCTGTGGGGAGAGAAACGGGTGGACGGGATAGGCTGGTGTGTGTTGCATTAGACGGTAATTTCGTCATGGCAGGTTGGTGAAGGTTGAAGGTGGGAACTCTGAATGGCGTGCTGTCTGACCACGACATAAACGTGGATCTGAATGCAAACTCCACTATGGCGGTTAGGATTGAGGCCTGAAGCTGTCGTGGCCTATAGCAAATGGCCTCCTGTAAGTGCAGTGGTGCTTAGCGCTGTAGATTGTCAGTGTCTGGCTTGTTGCCAAGTGATCGGATGTTCGGCATACCCCTGACAGCCCTTGACAGCCGGGCTGCCCCCTGGACGATCAAAGGCCCGGAAGTTCGGCACTCTGACTGTAATAATGAATGCTGCCAAAACTCCATGAACATGGCCCTGCAATAATGATACTGAGACGTGATGGAGGCATCTACTACTTGTTCATTCTTGGCTATTATAGCATTATCAGAAATTCAAAATAGCAATATTGCAGTGACTTGTTGGACTTGTCAGCATATTCTTCCAACTATAAGGCAAATAACTCAAAAAACCCCAACCTAACTCAACTCACTCCATCAACGGCTATTATTGCCGCGAACCAGCAGTCTTTAGATAGCAAAATCCCAATCCAGTCCACAGGATCCGAGCCTACAAGGAAGGAGGCTCTAACCAAACGGACGATCATACCAATATGCGGAAGCTTGAATCTCTGGTGTGCTGCATGAACCTCAATATCTGCGTCTGCGCACTTGATAGTGCCCAGCTGAGCGACCGAGTAGGGTTCTAAAAGCTTACCTTGATATTTACAGCTAAAACACACACACACACACAGAAACAAGCCTTTTAGCTTGCTGCACATGCAACGGGCTGGGGTGAAGAACGTACCATACTCCATAGATAGCAAAGGTGTTCCCGTTCGGCAGAACCGGCATTTCACGATACCCCACTCCCACGGAGCTGCGCAACCGTGTCTGGAAGGTGAACAATCAACCAGCCATAGCCATAGGGGCAGGGTGGCTGACCCGGCGACCTTTTGTTCATCCGGCACTGCTCTGCCGGATTGTCGTGTGTTTGTGGCTGGCTATAATAGTTTGCGCACCAATAGGATGAAACGTGCTTCTGTTTTGCGGGGACTGGCTGGGAGACTCAAAGCAACTATCTCTCTACACAGCCTCACGTAAAGAAACGTGGGAGATATACACGCTTGAAGGTGCCTCATCTTCCTGTTTCTCTCGGCGCCAGATTCTTCATTTCTGCTATACTTTTTTCTTTCTTTCCTTTTATCTATTCTAAAAAGGCAGACATATTTTGCCCCTTCTCTTTGATCACGGCAAATTTCAAAGTTGCGTCCCCAAATGTATGCATTGTTGTCATGTCTCCCCAAGCACCTTGATTACGAAGTCGGAGGTTACGGACTTTCCCCTAGATTCATTATTTGAGTAAAAGAGTAAATTGATATACATGTGCGAGAATGACGGCATTTTCATGCCATCTCACGACTCCCCGAGGTCTGGGACCCTGATCACACGGCCCAGGGATGCAACTTACAGTGATATCGGGGTACATTTATAGGTAACCTGCAGGCCTGCACCCCACAAAAGCCAAGACTTTGCCGTTCTAGAACCCACGACTTAGCACAATCACTGATTGACGATCAGGCGGGAACTGCCGTGCATTATCTGGCTCCCTTAATCATTTCTGCTTCATCTGCTTTGTCTTTATCCATAAGACATTTGCCTCTCCATAACTACTTCTCAATCCCAAGGCGCTAGGTAACCACATTCACGCCTTCATCTCCAAAAACCGCGATAACAGTATTTCTGTCATTCAAGTGATGCTCATAAACATATATCCCCAGAGGTATCTGCTCCGAATGCCCTTAAACCCTCTTTCCCCTCAAGGTATCCGCAAATACACAAACAAAAACGCCCCAACCCATGCATTAATCCATACGCGCTCTATTCATCATCCAATCCGTACTCCGCCATATCTTCGTCATCCTCGTATCCTCCTCCCTCAAATTCACCTCCGCCGCCTCCGCCAAACTCTTCTCCCCCACCACCACCATATTCCTCATGTTCCTCGTAGAATTCTTCTTCTTCCTCTTCTTCCTCGACCTGTCCTTCCCCGGCGGCACTTGGATCGGGCATCTCGCTGGCATCATCATCAGCACCCAGGGTGCTCCCAGCAACACTGGTTTTACGACTCGTAGCTGCAGACCCTAACCCGGGGTTCGCCACGTCAAAGATGCTGCGGATAGCATCGTAGTTGATCCTCTTGGACCAGGCCCGGTCTTTGGCAACACCAATGGCCGCTTCTGCAGCCGAACTTGCGGGACTCGTCTGGCCCTCTCCCATCCTTGCTCGCTTTCTCCTTTTTCGTGTTTGCTTTGGCCGCTCGGCCTCCATCTTTCTCCGGAATACCTTCTCTTGGTGTTGTCGTAGCCATTCCTTGTTCTGATTCACCCAAATCATCTCCTTGATTCGGGCCTCATCTGGAGAAAGCAAGCAATTGATGACTTCTGGATCATCAGCAAATTCATCTTCTGTGACATCTGCCGCCATCGACACCTCTTTGAGTGGTCGCTGCTGACGGGCCCAGACGGAATGAATCATGGCGCGCTGTTCGGCATTTGAGTAAGCAAGTGCATGCTCGTAGGTGAGGGGGTCGTTAAAAATCTCTTCAATCTGGCCCTCCAGCTCCTGCTCGTCTTGTTCCCACTCGTCATTAATTGGAAGTTGAGGCTTAGCCTGACGCCGGCCTTTGCCTTGCCCCGGCTCAGAAGATTCTTGGTCATTTTCTTCATCAAGAGCGTCTCCAAACTCCTCTGCTAAACTTTCGAGAGCATCTTCATTCTCCCCTCCGGCATCGGTGCTGCTTTTCTCTGCAGTGTTGCCAAAATTCGCCTGGGCAATTTGCGATGGCAAGAGTGGGATAATGAAGCCGTCGGCGTCTCGTTTAAAATTCACCTCGGGAGCCCTGGAGAGATCCGCCCCACCTTCTATGAGGCGAGTTGGTAGAACATCTTCCCCGCCGTTGTGCTCGGCTGCACTTTTGTTTCCTTGGTCATCCCCATCGTCTGCGGTGCCTCGTTTTCTTTTCCGCGACTTGTCATCGTTCTGTTTCCTGTACTGGTCTGTATTCCGATAGAATGATGGCGGGTCATGTGAGCTCTCTAAGAAATCCTGTTTCAAAAAGTCCTCCACCGACATGCGACTTGATTCGGTATTGTTAAACTCTTGTAACCGGTTTTGGATGGTGTGGTTTGTGACTTTGACAATGTAGACAACTTCTCGAACAGTTCGTCGAAAGTTATGCATTCGTGCAGCCATGAGAAGACAAGCGCCACAGATGCCAGACGGCCGGCGACCCATTACCATCCAATCTCGACTCATCCGCTTCACCAGCCGGACCGCGTCCTCGGCCACTTTGGCAGTGTCTTGGCGAAACTCCATCTTGGTCGCAAACCTCCAGATAAGATCCTCCGGGTACACCGGGATCAGTCCATCGTTGCCAATTGGCACAACCTCGTTTAGCTTCTTAAAAATACGGCCCAGTTTGAAAACATTGAGTTGGACCAAATCCGCCAAGTCAATCAACATTACTTTGCATGGTGGCTCGGCTCTGCAGGCGGCGTAAAGACAAACAGCGGCAACACTGGCAAGGGTCCGGCCCTGGATGAAGTTGGCACCCGATGCAAGCTTGAAGACTTGCGTACCAGCCGTGACAAGACTATCACTTACATTAAGCTGCTGCGCATAACCCTGCATGAGGCCCTTTGCCTCTCTAATACTCTTCTCTCGATCCTCGGAGCCGCCAACTCTCCTGAAGGCCGGGCCCATGGTCCTTACTCCGGCCTGATCGGCGCCGATGAAGGATCCCTGCACCATTGCGGCACCTGACGAAGTTTCACCAAACTGCACCTCGGCCACAATGTTACTATCATCAGTAACACGACCACAGGTCTGACAGGTGCCGTCGACAACATTCGGTTTCGGACAGGCCTTGTTCGGACATTGTTGGCGAGCCGGGGCGGCCACCGGGGCGTTCCTGTAGGCAGATGCCGATGAGAGTGAGTTTGTCTGAGTCTTGGACACGGCCGCCTGTCGCCGTTCCTCTCGCTCACGCATGGCACGAATAGGATTTGGCCTTGCAAATCGTGGTTTAGCTGGACCGCCGCCATTCTGAGGTGCCCGTCTGGCGGCGGTGGCGGGCGGCGTGGGAACAGCAGACATTATGATATGTAAGTGGTGTTGAAGCCTCCCACGATAAGGATACGCGCATGTGGAGAGAGTCGCGGGTCGCGGTAAAGCGTGTAGATGAGCCAGCAATTTTCAGGTAAGCATTTAACAAGAGTAAAAAAAAAGATAGTTCGTTTGCCGCGGCAATCAAGGTTTCGCCTCCTCGCCTCCCCCCTCTAGCATTCTCCGTGAAGATACGCTGCTGTCTTCCTAAAAAGCCTCGCCGTGCTCTTCCGATAATAAGCCAATTGAGCAGCAACGGCGCAGTGGCCTGGGGTTTTCGATTATCAGACGCACGCAGCCTGTACGTCTCGGGGCTGCAGAGGGTTCAACCAGTGGTGGGTGATGAAAAAAGATGCAAAACCAATTCTGGCGGGGCGCCGCTGGTCACAAATTCAGGTGGGCCGTGGTCGAGTGGGGAAGCGCAAAAGCAACGCGGGGCCCGTTCTGCCAAAACGAACACCCAAAAAACTGACTCACGCCGGTTGGACTATTCTTTGCGTCTCCAGGCAGTACCAGGCAGGCGGCCGGTTCGAATCTCGACAATGGATGATTTTTAAGCGATGTTAAATTGGGGCTAAAACGTGCTGCTTGAAGGTACGGGGCAGTGCCAGCGCGTCTCGGATGTTGCCCAATGAAGCCAAAGTTGTCGAAATGCTAGGTAAATGCTCTTTTTGCTTGGGGGAAGAGTCATTCGTCCTGTGCTCCTAGGATAATGGCTTGGTCGTTTGCCGAGAGTTTTGGAATGGTCGGTCCGACCGCTTAAACCACGGAGCTGGTGCGCTCACTGTGTGGTTTGTCTCTGCCGCGACTCCCCGACAGAGCCCCTGTGAAATACAGTTACACCCACTGCACATCGTGCTGAACAACCCCACTACCACATCAGTGACCATCATTGAAGGATCATACATGGAGCCTGTCACCCGAGGTATGATGGGGCGTCCCAAGCCTTCTAGATGGAGCTGCAATGAATAATTAGAATCTAGTCGAAACGCCAATATATTTAGCTAGGTGCATTGTGTAATTTTTGCAAGGCTTGGTTGGATCGAATACCGAGATATTGATACGTAATGTGTAAAAGCTTCCACACATCTCTCAAGGTATATAAACTGACATGACTCTCCTGTAACTCTACCGGTTCTTTACACTTCAACACTGAACATCACCATCATCAATACCAATCAAACAGGCACTTAAAAATACCTTTGGAATATTCGCAATGGCGTCTTCAACTTCATTCACCATCTCGGCTCAGGCAAACACTGATATCTGGAAGAAGCCTCCCACTCACGATGTGTTTACAGGTATGGCTCAACTCTAATTACTATTTCCCCAATGACGTCCCAAGATCTCATCCCCTCTATGCTCCATTCCTATACATCACAGCATTTTCTACAAATCATTCCCTACATCTAATTGCTAACATCTACCTGTACCCAATTCAAGCCCCGTACAAGCCTCACTCCAGCAAGCCTCTCGCCCAGTTCATCTCCGCAACCATCACCTTCACCACCACCTACACCCTCCAGTTCGACCAGGCCGGCATTCTCCTCAAATTCACCAAGCCAGGCTCCCCCTCCACCCCTAGAAAGTGGATCAAGGCCGGCATCGAGCTCTTCAACGATCAGCCCCGCCTTTCCACCGTCTGCTGTGACAGCTGGGCTGATTGGAGCGTTGCGTCCGCCACCCACGCTGATGAGATCCGGGCTGGAAAGCGATCCGTCACTCTGCTCGTCGAGAGGGAAGCTGGCGGGTCGTGTTTGTGGATTTACCAAATAGATGGCGAGACTAAGGTCCCGTTGAGAGAGATTTGTTGGGTGTATGGCGACCACCTTGGAGAGGGATGGGAGGTTGAGGTGAGCGGGGCTGTTGCCAGGCCGGCCAAGGAGGCGGATGGAAGCCTTGAGGCCAAGTTCCAAGACTTTGATGTCAAGTGGGCGGAACAGTAATCAAGATATTGTAGAGTGCAACCAGGATTGGCATCTCATCTTACCTGCAGTCAAAAGCTAGTATGAATAACAAGTGGAGCGTGTGGAGCGTGAAATATTACAATACAATCAGTCAGTCAATCATCATAAGTCACGCACATCAACACATTCATAGGGGACAAAAAAGCTGAGGTGGCCAATTTTCTCATTCCTCAACCCTGACGGTGCTCACGCCAGGGAGGATCGCATGCGACCCTACAAATAATAATAATCGTCAAGATCATATCCATCAATCTTCGGCGGTCTCGCCCCTTCAGGACCATGCAGGTCTACATCCTCCCAAAAAAGAACAAAGGAAAATCGTTACTGAGTTGGTAGTCTCCTCCGGAGGGGTAAACTTTTCAAAGTCAACTAGTAAGGGAAACTAACTGGTGTTCAGCCTGTGAACGCCTTGCGGTTCCCCAACATGGGTACTTTCTCGAATATGGAGCTTGTTTCTTGTTTCGCAATCCCCAAGGTTTAAACAAAAACATGCCCAGTCCTTTTTCAAATGCAAGCAAAAGGGAGGAGCATCAAAAAATCAAGTTCCCATTCGAGCGCACCGGAAAAAAGGGGCAATTGGTGTCAGTCTTGGCCCCGTGACAAGGATAAGAGTGGTGCTGGTTGCCGTGGCTTCTCCATGCTTCTTCTCGGTAGGGCAGCATTCGACCAGCGAAAAAAAGGTCCAGTCTCGTGAAGTGCCTCCCAGTGGGAAACATGGTTTGACGCGGTGTTGTAAAAGTATCGAGCAGAGAGTTTGAACGAGTAGAAACATGCAAAATCTCGAATGGGAGAAGAGACATAAAGGGGGTGGGGTGGAAGACCAGTATGGTAAGTGGCTCCATTAAAACCTCCCATCTCTTGAACTCATCGGACAACTAATAGTCGGCCAACCTCGCGAGAATTGGAAAAAAAAAGGGAGATTCAATCCCTCAGATGAAAGTCGACAATCTGATGAGGGAGCTTAAAAGCAACAACGCCAATTCAAGTTCCAGAATCGTTATTACAGGTGCTTTTTTTTTTGCTGGCTTTTTCTTTCCGTTGATTTCCATGTTTCAACTGCACTCCGTGTGCTCTGTACTCGTACAGCTGCGCATTCAGAAACCTGAATTGTCATTTTGCGCATGTGCTTCAGTGCACTTTTCAAACTGTCTTCGGCGAACGACCATTGGTCACGTCGATGACATCGTCCAGGTGGTTGCACATGGCCACAAACAGGTCAAAGAATAGTTTGCTTCCACCTGCTTCCATTTCGGCCTGCATGGTCCCGCTCCGCTTAAACGTCTTGCGGCAGCGGATGATCAGAGCGAGGTAATGAGCGCGCAAGCGGCTGTCTGAATCGGGCGTGTGGGCATAGGCATACTGGGCAGACCGCAGAATGGTGCCGACATCAATGCCGGCCTGCAGCCCCTGCTTGCGCAGAGCCAGACGTTTGAGCTCCTCCAGACCATATCGGTCGGCGGCACAGTAGATGACTGTGTCACGGAGGACCTCGGCCCCCACGCTGGATAGATATACGGCGGCCTCGGACGCCGAACCTGCGCGACCACCTCCATTTTCGGGGTTGGGTGATGTGTGAGGTGTCTTCGCCTGGTCCTCGAGTTCCCAGGAGTTGCGATGCCTGATGTGAATTAGGCGTGGGTAGTAATCTCCTTTGTAGAGATACTCAAGGACGGCGGAGAAAACCTCGGGTTCTTCCTCGGGGAGGGAAATTCTCCTGCCCTGCGCGTCGGGGAAGTTGCTTCGGCAAGCGGCCTCGAAGAAAGGCGACTGGCGGAGAACATCCTCGTGCGCCGCAAAGAGCCGCCCGTCCCGGCCAACAGTGAGGGTCACAATCGGCGAGGGGGCAGCGGACTTGGTGGTGACGGTGTCCTGCTCAGTGAGCGATCTTTGTAGTTTCGACAGCTTCGTGGGATCCCGGACGGTGCTCGACTTCTTCTGTCTCGCAGACTTGTCCACGCGAGTCTGGTCTTGCGACCTGAACGAGCGCTTGAACATTGCGGCGGTAGGTGTCTGTCTCGACGTGAGGCTAGAGACAATAGAAGAACTAAAGAATGGCTCCGTGTTGGGATAAACGGTAAACGCACGAGAGGACAAGAGACAATGAAGTCCGCTTATCCAGCCTCTCGCGGATAGGTTGTTTGTATATATTGTCTAGAGAGCGACGAAAAGAGCGATTGAGAAAGAGTGAGAAGAAAAGAGCGTACGACGCACAAAGAGATTGACGGGGGCCCGGGCGGAAGATATCCTTCTTGGAACAAGACGATATCTTCGTGAGTGCTTTGCGGCCCTATTTGGTTGTGTGTGGGGAGAAAGGAGAAGAGAGGCGTGAAGTTGTGCCAGCATTCCATTTTGTACGGGTACACCCGATCGCGGGGTGGTGGACGTGAACGCTGGTGCAGGTGGGTTCAGCCACAGCAGCTGTGGTTGGCAGTCTCCAGGTAGTGAGTACCTCTCCCCTCGTCCCTCTACCATGACCTTGCTTGACCTTGACTTCGGCCTTCGATCTTCCTCGACACCTATTTTTGTCCCAGTCTAGGCCGTCCCTGTCGCAGGGACAGTAGACAGCGCATCAACAGGCAGCCTTGGACCATTCAGGACGTTAGACCGCCAGGCGTTGGAAGTTGGAAGTTGGAACAACGCGCACGACGCCACTCACCCATCCATGTAAACAGACAACAGACACCATCGTTTGACAATCTGCTGTCCGGCCAACTGGCACCTTTGAGCAAGACGAATAAGAGGCCATCGTATTCGCCATGACTGACTAATTTGCCCGCGGGACGAGCTTGGCTCTCATCCAAGCCCAAGGCGAGGCTGTCTGAGTCTCCGCTGCCCAACTTGGCGACTGACAACTGGTGCCTTACCTGGTGTGTAGTATCTCTGCTGGGCTCTCCTTATTGCCTCAGGCTACCTACAGACATTTGATCAGATGATTGATTAGGCGCTTTCAACCACCCTCTCTGCGTCCAACTCATCAGCATGATTTCAAAGCTCATGCTGTTGGCATTTTCTCGTTGAATGTATTGCTACATGTTCGCTGGCACATGAAACTGGGCAAAGCCACGGCACCACGTACCCTCTACTTCCAGAGAGCACCGTGCATGGAGGGGTCCGAATATCGACTTCACAGCACTTCATCATTGAGACTTGCGTCACCGCATTTCTTGTTTCTCCCACCATACTGAGACATCTCCCTAGCATAATCAATGTCAAGACGCCAACTACAGTTTCTTTTACAGAATTGTAACATCAATCACCATAGTTGCAGCTGAGGCAAAGAAATCTCTGCGTTGATGTGAATGCCATCCAGGCAGCGTGATATAGATATATTTCCAGTGTAAGCTAAAAACTAGGCAGCGGCTAAAGGAATCATGAAGGAGCTATGTAAAAGAATGGTCCAGGTTGTTCCAAAGAGCAAGGGTTAAACTAGGACCGTAGTAGGATTAATGTAGTCTGGGGGTAACAGGGTAGATATATACGTCCGCCATGATCGTCCAACGGATTATAGGTGTGCTAAAATCGAACTCTTTGAGAATTGCAGCCAGTACCTCAACTTCCTTTGACTCCCACCTTTTCTTCTGGTAATGGGGGAAGAGGGTGTTCTTCTTGTGCTCATCGCCTTGTGTGGTGAGGAGACTTTCCTTCATTTCGCAGGGATATCAGTTCAAGGAAAAGGCCCAGGCGTGATGTTTACCGTTCGAGGGGGCTGATGAAACTGCATCGAGGTCGGGTGAGTCCCTCTCGTATTCCCACCAGGCCTTGCATCAAGATGAACACTATCAAGAAAATCATCAGCAAAGGGGTTTGGCAGTTCAAAAGAAATAAAGCATCTTACTAATTGGCGAAAGAAGCACAAAACCTATGCAGTACGTTGTCACACCCTCCTCAGAACCGATTTGACCTTCATCGAGCCAGTAGAATGGGGCCGATCCTGTGAGGTACTTCCCAATTGCAGCCCAACCAAGATAGAGACCAGAGGACACAAAAAGACTAAAAATGTGCCAGCCAATTGCCTAATGATATTAATAACGATGTCATCTGACCAAACAGACTCCGTAACTTACAAGAGGACGTTTGATGCTGTTGAACAACAGTATCTCAGTGGCCATTACAAGTGAGGTAATGCCGTAGACGTTGAAGATGATGAAGGGCTTGAACCATCCCTCGCCAAAAAGATCACTGACTGATGAAGTTATTAGCCCAGTTTAGTCTCATGATTGTGGACGTCGCGTTTACTCACAGGGAGTTTTGGGCAAAGATGTAACAGTCCATGCCAGGGACCCTTCTTCTGTACTATTCGGCAATGATGATCCTCCTTCACCACCGCCCTGGCCCCTGGTAATGAACCAGTAGATTATCGTGTTCATGAATGAGAAGACGCATGTCGTTGTGTATAGCATGGTAAAGTGGAACTGCTTGCGTAGGCTAGCCATATTGCCAGGGAGGGACATGAGTTTGAAGACCCTCGTCTCGATGCTGCCTTCGTGGTCGTTAGGGTCGGGATAGTACAGGTGGGTAAAGGTCCACGCCTGTCATGAGAAAGTTTGTAAGCTTAGAACTGTGCCAAACAATTGTAATGAGTCAAACTCACAAAGGTGACGGCATGGTATATGAGGGCCATGGAGCATGTGATCATGCCGAAGTCAAAACAGAGACTCCATTTGGTCACATCAGTTTCCTCCTGCAACTTGAAAAAGCCGAACATGCAGGCCACTGCGGTGAGGTAAGTGAGCACAGTACCCCTAAGGATCACTAGGGTATTCTGTGGAATAAAACGCCATGGAGAATGACACGCTCTGAGAAACGGAGGCTTTCAATAGAGTGTTAGACATAAAACATGGAATCAACATCATGGCCCTCGACTCACATGATCCTGCATGACATTGGGGCCTGGAAGACCACGGGACGCTGAAAGGAGAGGAGCCGAAGACATGGCTTCCGTTCACACGAGAACTGCACACTGCTGTGATTGGAAGGCGATGGAAATGGCGAAAAGCCGGTAAGTATGATCAAGCCAGGAGAGCCAAGCAGAGGGCCGGTTGATTTGAGATGGTGGGATGCTGGCTAAAAAACGAAGTGGAGGAAGAAAAGTGAGAGATTTTGAGAAGAGACTTGGCCAGGAAATTCGTCAAAGAGGCGAATTTGGCGCTGGGAAGGAGCGGAGTGTATTGAAGATGGTGGTAGGTGCCATCTTGTCAGACCTGATGGCATCAAATTACCTACAGGTAATGAAACAGAAAGCCCAACCTACAACATGTATCCAAGAGAGAGAACGACGAAGCACATCATATGTAGCTGATGATGCTGAAGCGGGATTGTATTAATAGGACCGCGATAAGCGCTGCTTAATATTTTGAACAATATTTCGTGGTATTGATTAATATGAAGGTGGCCATAGCAGTACAGAATATGGTATACATGTTCATTCAACTGAAGAGACTGAACCGAAGCTGGAAAGCACTCAGCTGGTGTCTGCTTCACACCCGTCGTTATGTTCATTCTGTTCTGGGTTTGCTGGCAGCACCCTCTTTTTGCATGCCTTCACACCCCGTGAGCTTGCCTGCTATTTCCTCTGCCTTGCCGTATCCTTGTGATGTGTCTCGGTTTTCGCCTGCCTTTTGCATTGTTGCCCGGCCAGCGGCCTTGTCTTGTTCTCCAGATGCAGTCCAGGCTTGTGAGCCACTCAGACTACCTACGACCGCCTGTGTCAAGTGAGAGTAACATGTTAGCGTGCTTGGACATGAACTGAATGGACTTGAGAAAGCATTACTTCTGCAGTGCCCTTGACGAATTGAGCATGCCCGCCGATAAGGCTAGGTTGCTGTTGCTGATTGTTGTTATTGCTGTCCATGGTTGTGTCGAAGACAATTGCTGTACTACGTAGATTGACGTCGTCTCAGGGTAGGTAGGTGTGGCTCTGCGGGAGGGTGTTGGAATATATGGATCAAGGGGGAACTTCACAGAACAGCGTTGGAACCGGCCGCTATTCTCCTCTTTATATATAATTCAATCGAACCAATTTGGATAGATGATGACATCGGCGTCTCGATCTGCGAAGCCAATATCAATGACATCAGGCCCCGCATGGCATCTACGCCCACTGTCGCACATCGTCTCAAAAGGGAACAGGAGGTGAATGGTGTGGGTGGCTCAAATTCTAGTTAGCAGTAATACAGAGGGTCAGTTTACAGAAGGCTTTGGGTATTGACACACCACTGTATTCATTAGTGGGGCCGATCCCAGCTAGAGCTGTTCCTGTTCTGCCAACGTGTGGGATGAGTGGTAGAGACACCTGGCCCGTGCTTTTTCGAGAGCCACGATGTCCAGATCTCCAAACTTGCTGGCCTTTTGAGTGCTCCAGGCAGAGGCAACATCGCGCAACGGGACGACGCCAATTCTCCCTCGACATACGACCACCATTCCGCGCGACGACGAATCGCCTTGACACTCAAAGCCAGCACAAAGTATCCACAACGACAACATGCTGTCCGGCCTTCAGAACCCGCGGCAGATGGCCGCGCAGCTCATGAACTTTGGGCTGGTACTGTCCACTGCCTTTATGGTATGCCCTGTCCAAATGCCGACGACTCGGGAGTTGTAGCAATCGCGTACTTGTGCTAATGTATGCGAAAAGATGTGGAAAGGAATCTCGATTGTCAGCGACTCGCCATCCCCGATAGTTGTCGTCCTCAGTGGTAGCATGGAGCCCGCATTCCAGCGCGGCGATCTTCTCATCCTGTGGAATCGAGAACTCTTCAGCGAAACTGCGGTCGGTGAGGTGGTTGTCTATAACGTCAAGGGCAAAGATATTCCAATTGTTCACAGAGTCGTGCGGAAATTCGGTAGCGGGTATGCTTAGATTCTCCTACACATCCCCAACCCATTTTGCAACACGTTTGTGCTGACGTCTTTCTAGAAGCAAGGCAAAACTTCTCACAAAAGGCGATAACAACTTGTCAGATGATACCGAGCTGTACGCAAGAGGACAGGACTATTTGGAACGCAGTGACATTATCGGCAGCGTGGTCGGGTACGTCCCGTTTGTGGGATATGTTACCATTATGCTATCAGAACATCCGTGGCTCAAGACGGTAATGCTTGGCATCATGGGCTTGCTGGTGGTACTACAAAGAGAATAATACCGGTTGGAAACGACGACTGGATCGCAAAATAATACAAATATGAAATTTCGGCGGTTTACCGAGCTTGCATTGATACCCGGATTGCCGGTTTTATCCTGTCGGCTCTTGAGAGACTTTCATCTTGGCAACTAACTAATAAATCCCTGTATCGTCAAATGTATCAATTCACATGTCTGGGTGCCGCAGCTACACTGACAGGCGGAAAGGCAGACCGACTTAGAATCTCTGTAGACAGACCTCGTGCTGTCAAATGACCGTGAAGCGGCTGTGCACAAGTTGGCCTACCAGGACCAGCCGTTAGTCCTAAAATAGAAATGGCCGAACTATTGTGTGCTGTATCATTGGGTGGTTAGCTGCAGGCCGGTAGCAGCCAGCCAATCACTGGTCCGGAAGCAAAATTTACACCAATCAGACCGTTGTGGCTTGTTGGCATTCCCCATAGCGCCGCAGCTATCAATAGAGGACGAAGCTGGCGGCTCATCCTGACACGAGGATGCCTGTCTTGAAATTGCCACTTGTCAGATCCTCGCCGTCGCTCCTTGGTTCCTATTAATTATCAGCCCTCCCTCGTTTTTTTTTGTCTTCACCATAGTTTGCAACCAAGTCACTCGCTTTGTGCTTCATCTCTGAGAGCATTTTGGTTTTCTTTGCCTTGTCCTGATTTTTGTCTTGCTTCTCGTCTGCCCCCCCCCGCAACTCGCGATTCTTCGACCGTCTGCGCAACGAACTCCTGCAAGCCGTGATTTAATTACCAATACTGCGAAAGTATCAGCAGACGTTGCTGTTTGTTTCGACTTTGGCGCGCAACCCGGCGATCGACGTTCTCTAATCATGGCTTCAGCACCGGTACATGATGGTGCTGTGAACACACAAGATTCTATTTCCACCCCGGCACCTGCCCATCCTCTCCCGGTGCAGTCGCAAAATGAGAAGACTGTCCAGCAGCCATATGCCATGTACGCGATGCCCCACGGGCAACAGTATCAGGTATATTCGGGACAGCAATACCTTGAGCCGCCGGGCCCAGTGATCAACAAGGGTTGG
The DNA here is from genome assembly GCA_005765155.1 of Zelopaecilomyces penicillatus. Lineage (NCBI taxonomy): Eukaryota > Fungi > Ascomycota > Sordariomycetes > Hypocreales > Pseudodiploosporaceae > Zelopaecilomyces > Zelopaecilomyces penicillatus. The sequence goes on from VCCP01000006.1 coordinate 936,974, forward strand.
GAGATGACCAAATACGTTCTTCACGGTCTTTCCATTGTCTGTTGTATTTGTGGCATCGCGTTGGTGCTTTCAGTCCGTGGCATAAACTTCCCTTTGCCCGTGGTGTTGTGCCCAATTGTAAGCCCTATCTTATAGCCGTTTCGCCTGCTGTTTGCGGATTTCTTTATTGTGCTTAGGCTGACCTAAATGACTGTAGTTTGCTGTTGCTTTGATATGGAGTATCGCCGAGTTCATTACTCGAGCCGTTCACAAGTTCAAGTCTGGTATACATCCAGGTGCTCATGTTGCCATATCGCTTCTGCTTTGGCTAGCCTTGGGTCTCTTTGGAGGTCTCATGCTGGGAAGTTATGCCGTCCTTGACTTTTGGTACAATGATCGGGATTGCAATGACTCTTATTACGGCCGGTCTTCCCGATACAATGATATTTTTGATAACGATGACGATGACTGCGATGATAAGTTGTCGGGTGTGCGCACAAAGATCCTTGCAGCATTGGGATTCGCAATCGTCGTGGGACTATTGCATTTTGCTCTTTTCGTTGGTGCCTGTGTTGACACACACAAGCACAACGCCGCCGCTTCAAGAGCCATTTTGGTCATGACCCAACCTCAGAACTGGGGTGCCATGGCCCAGGGCTGGCAGCCAATGCCCCCCAATGGTACCATGCCATCACACGGCCAAAACATTCCGTTGCAAGACCAAACCTACAGCCCCAGACCAGTCGCTTCAGATGGTGCAGTTGCGGGTGCTGACAACGGTAGCGGAATCAGGGCACCAGAGCCAAGCCATGGACCGCCTCAGCAGACTCCAAATGTCACGGAATTCTATACACCGACTCGCTGAGTTGGTCCACAGAGATGTGTTTGATCAACACTTTTGACATGAGGAGCAGAGGCAGGATAAGAAAGGACCGTGGGCAATGTTGGAAACTATAGTTTTTAAGATAATAGATAGGAGACAGCGTTGGGTAGATATTGTCGGTGGTTTGAGATACCCTGGTATGCGAACATTTTGACATTGAACATCCTTTTTGGAAAATCTATTAGGTCATGATTGGATACCACTTATACATAATTAGAAACATCATACACACTTAATGAACACAATAATGAAGAGAGAAGCGAAAGATCCTCCAACCCAAAAATGCGTCAACATTACAAAACAAAGAAATGTAACTTGGGGGTATTTTCTCCAAAACAAACTTTGCCTTTTATTGCAGTGACGCACGCCCCAACTTGATAACAAAAAACGTGTATGTTCAAAAGTCATCCTGAATGCAAGTTCTCGAGCAAAAAATAAAAGCAGGTTAAGATCATCATCATCATCATGTGCGGTGTGGCGGCGGGCACCCTTCTATTGAAGGTCGTCCGTATCTTCCCAACGTTTCGTAGCCAGCTTCCGTACCTTTTTAGGGCTCCCGTTACTGGCGGCGCTCGGCGTCCGGGAGCTGTCGTTGCTAACTCGCATCCTTTCCAACTTGCGCCCAAGATTTGTGACACCTTCGTTTCGTAGGCCGCTGCTCGGCGCAGGGGAGAAGTCATCACGCTCTTCTAGTGGCCTGCGCTTGCTTGGACTACGCCCCGCAAGCTCTCGTTTGAGCACTGCATTCTCTCGTCGTAGACGTTCCACTTCCTGAGAGAGATCTTCAATGAGGATATTTTCCTTATCACCGTCGTTTTCATCACCACCAGCATCAAGGCCACGCTCGAGGGCGTCGACCTTGCGATCCCAGTGTTCTTCATTGCGCTCCTGCTCCAGGGCCATGGAAGCTTTGAACCGTGCGAGTTCGAGGGCGAGGCGCTGCTCAAACTCAGTAGCACAGTCATCTCGAATGGCGGCTTCCATATCAAGCATGCGGTCCTCCATACTAAGGAAATGAGCCTCTGCTGCTACCCGTGCCTCCGTTTGCTGGTCAACCTCCTCCCTGAGCTGATCAATTTCCACGCTCATTTTGGCAATTTCCAGAGCCGCAAGCTCCATAGTCACCCGCTCATCTGTGGCATTCATCGTAGGGGTATGGTTTCGATAGGTCCCAGACCCCGGCGGCACAAATGGTCGAGAGTGGTTCTGCGCAGGGCTGGGCAGAGGAGGATTCCCCATCACTGGAACATGGGCCAAAATAGTGGCGGTAATGGATGGGATTCGGGGTACTGTCACCTCTCGCGCGAGGGCGCTGTAGCGGAGGATTTGCGAGGTAGCATTGAAATCGCCCAAGGGGTCTGCGGTAACAATCATGACACCTTTTTGAGGATTGCGTCTAGGGGCATGTGGATTGGATGCTGATGAGGAAGATGGGAACGAATTTGAGAACAGAAGTTCAGTGAGCTTGCATTGCCGAAAAGGAACCACGTTTGGCTGCTGCATATTAGCGATTTTGTTCAGATCTATCAGGGACTGGATATGCTTAAACTTACTTTGCCAGAGCCACCAGCATCGTTCTGTGTCTGTAAGCATTGTCCCAGATACATCAAACTCTCGTTGATCTTTCCGGCCTCGACCAGTGTTGCACCCTGAGTCTTTGCTTCTCTAGCACGCTCACTTCCAGCCAAATCAACAACCGTTAATTTGCTACCCTCCCACACACAGCCTCGTCTGCTTCTCGTTCTCTTCTTTACTTCGAAGCAGAAAAAACCGTGGCTTCTGCTTGATACGCTGTTGCTTCCAGTGCCAGTCACCCTTCTTTCCTGTAGACCAGCCTCCAGAACCATAATTGCGTCCCTGAAATTCGTACAAACAACCTTTTTTAGCCCAGCTACAACTTTCCGATCGGGAGAGAGCTCAGTTGATTTGAACAGAAGAGGTCGGCGGCGAAACTCTTTTGTAGCGGCCGACTTTGATGCGGGGGTAAGCAAGTCGTAAATGCGATCGTTGTGTACCTCGTACATTGACACAATTACGACGTATTCGGCGCAGGGGTCGCAGGAAACGTTGAGGTTGCTAACATCTGGAACATCGGGTGACTGCGGAAGAGCTGACTGTCGCTGTAGATTCCGACGCGGCGCTTGAGATAGGATACTGTAATCACCCTTGAGTTCATTCTTAGTAATGTTTTTCAGACGACTGGTAGTAGTGAGAGACATGAAAGGCTTCTGACTAGCCCGCTTGGGTTTTGATGGGATTGAAGCCAAGGTATTTGACCAGGTGATGCCACATGGTGACTTATCTGACTGAATGAGACAATCCTATTGTTCCTTCAGGCGGATGGTTTCTTCAGCCGCACTCACGAGCCTGACACTTTTCGGGCTTGGAGTTGCAGAATCAGGGTATGTGCACGGAATCTTGGGTAGAAATTTCGGTGAGTGTGTCTTGTAGTGAGAGTTTACAAATGAAACAGTTCTTCGGGGTCGTACAAGCATAGGTGTTGCTGCTCGAGACGGTGCTCGGGTAGTCTGCGTGGTGTCTGCGTAGAGAGAGTCGAGAAAGTATGGAGCAGCGATCAGGGCCGATTCAGACGAGTCGTAAGCTTGAAGAGAATCAAGAACAGACGATAGTGATGAAACGTCGAGCATGCTGTCGCCGATAGATCGGAACAGGACATCCATAGCAAGCTGGGTCAAACCACGCTGAGTTCGAGAGCCCAGTATCGTATGAGTCTGGTTTTCCTGGTTAGCAACCATCTATATGCTACCTATGAAGGGCACATTTTTTCATATTCTGACCTTGCCTGAGCCTGTAACACCCAGTGTGGCCACAACGGCGTCGGTTCCCTCGCCCCCCTGAGGTGCCAAAACGCCTTCGACAAGCGGAACGATCTCAGTGCAGTGGAATACATCGAGTTGGGTGGCATCTTCCTGAAAAACCTGTGTGAAAGCAAACTTCTCTATGGCTCTCCGTCGGTCGGTTGGAGGGTTCAATGTGATGTGTGACGGGTGCGACTTGTTTTCAGGTGCCTCGACGTTCAGGATGCGTCCCGTTTGCGGTGTGCCAGTGGGTGGCGGGCGGAGACGAAGATACACCTCGAAGAGGTTATGTGATGTTTTCTGCGCGGTATCCATGGTGAATGATGTCTGATCAACACGTAAAGGTGATGATAATGATGATTGCTGTAGAGGCTGGATGCCGGACGAAGCTGGGGGGCTGGACAGTTAATTGCTGCCCATCCATGTCTTTGCACGGCCCTTTGGCCCTGTTTACCCATACAAAAGTTGACACATAGCGGTAGCTGGCCGGGCAACCACAGCCGCGTGAGACAAACGCGTCGATTGAAGCATTTAGGCGCGCGGGGCGCTGTGGCGCATGACCCTGGCATGGAGGGGTTGTGGCTTGGCACTAGCATGGCATAGCTTGTTGCATGGATGTGTGTGTAGGTTCTTTGTCAAAGCTATGATTGAAAACTTTTTAACGGATGCTAGTCCTAGCCAAAGGCCAATTCCTTGCCTGCGTCGTCGCCATTGCAAATTGACTTTGGTGGCCTCGGTCGCATGGAGATGGGCCGCAATAATCCTCGATCAAGTGCTTGCCTACGCACATACATACGCACTAATGTGCGTGCATTTCGTACATTGCATTCGGAGTAATATCACCAGAACGGCCAAAAGTTAAGAGAACGCATCCGAGAGGGGCCGTGACAGTGAGACCTCGGATCACTCCCAGTCACAATGGAGCCAATGAGGTCTTTGCCAGCACCCCGGGATGTCTTCCCCTGAGTCACAGGGAGATGCAGCCGCACGTCAGTATGCCAAGGTGAGGACCACGTACTACGTATTGTGAGTGAGTGAGTGCTGTGTGCCTAACATTGTCGTCAATGCTCTCCGCACTTGCTGCTTGTCTTGGTAGAATGCAAGAGTTCCCCCATGCAAGATGTGGAAAAAGCAACCAGAGACTTGATAATGAGTGGATCCGCATTATGACTCCTCTGCCTCTACGCCGTACGTAGCAACTTAATTAAAATGATGTTGGAAACAGACAGTGTAGATATACAGTGCATTTCTGGGTATCCCCATGTGTTTGACGTGGTCTAGATATCGGAGAGCTTACTACGGTGTACGGTGATGCCCAGACGACAGATTTTGCACAAGAGTGGCCAATGGCGTAGGTTGGATACGGGCATCTGACAGAAACGAGGCCCCTCATCGGATCCATTCATGCAGGGTCTCGCAAAGAGACGTGGTGTCTGGGCAACCTGAAGGCTTTTTTTCCTCCCGTCGGCGACGTGCGAGAGGGGCAAAAACGAGTCGGGACTCCGCTAAGCCAGAAAAAGCCCCTGCATCGCCATCGTCTTGAAGAGCCCCATGGTGGATCTCGCTGGCTCGCTGCCGTGCTCGGAGCAGTGTTTGAAGGCAGTCCCGCTTCCCGTGCGCTCATGGAGTAATTTTCTGTTCGTTGTCCCCAAAGATGAGGCCCATCCAACTGCTGTCTTCAACCATTATTGTAGGCCATTGTCGAGACATAAATTCGAGGTCTCGTCATGGAAGCTTCAGCCAGCATATCAAGCGGCTTCCAAAAAGCCTACCCAGGAACACAAATATGCCCATACAGTGGTGTAGCTGCACCTTCCCCGCTCCAGGGCGATTAATTACAGGCGCCTTAGTGCACTGCAGAGCGCTGCACAGCAGGATCAGTGTTTGCACAGCGACCAATCGACGGGGCCGACAGCGTCGAAGCCAAAGAGCGGTGACGACGTACCTTCTGCCCGGGAGAGGCCTAGCGCTGCCAGTCCCCTGCCTGCCACGGGCGAATCAGGCCGTAGACCCCACCACGAGAGAAAAAGTTTGGGAACCTTGAGTGAAGCGCGAGCTAGATGGCGTCTCACCTCCACTGCAGGTATATCTATTTCTCCCGCCGCAGCCAGGCCTGCTTTTTCTCCTCTTCTCCCCCTCTCGCTGCATTCCCAGCATCACCACTAAATCAGACAACGAAGTCGCCATATAACCAAACACCCTCAACTACACCCCTTACCAAACTTCGTCGAGTCACAATGCCTTCGGCTGTCGCTGAGCTGTAAACGCCCACTGCGAGCCGTGACCTTTTCCCTGGCCACGGCTCGCAGTCCAGCAGCTCAACGAGTTCAATTAACTATTCGACGACAGTTTACACAGGCTTTCCTGGTCTTGAGCAGATGCTCATCGAGAGCCCGTCTCTGAAGTACAACTTACCACTCCATGCCCGTTTCATCAGGGCTTTGGTACCATTTCCAATAGCGACACCAAAAATTTCTTTCAACTTTTTCGTCAGCGTTGAATAGTTGCAAATCTACTCCAATCAAGCAATAGTATATCTACTATTTGCCCTTGGCAAATTATAAAAACTCAACATAGTCGCAACACATTAAATCCTATTCTTAACCCACCCAAAGCGACATAGTCTACAACCAGCAGCGATTCAACCAACCACCTAATCGAAAGAATATTATAAGCTATTCAGCATGTCCCGCAATTTCCGTCGCAAGTTTGCTGCGGCGCCGGTCAGGGCCCAAAAGCGCAGAGGCTCAGACACATCGTCATCATCATTGGATTTGTCCGACGAGGACGAAGGCTATTCTGCTGTAGAAGACATCAGCGATTCAGAAGATGACGATGAGGACGATGTAAATGCGGCCGAGGAAGAGAACATTGTAATAGAGGGCCGCGTTGGCACACCCTCTATTGCTCCTCGGCCGCAACCAGAAGTTGATGATGAAGATGATGATGCCGATGATGACGACGATGATGAGGATGATGAAGGGGATGATAACCTTGTCGGCGACGGAGACGCTGATGAAACTGCAAGTTGGGCTGGCATCGTCTCTGAAGTTGAAGAGAGCCAAGTCTCTGACTTCTATCAAGATGCAATTGCGTTTGCTTCTGATACTGCCGTGGAGCGTCATGTTCGCTTTGACGTGCCTGATAGTGACTCAGACTCCACCGAGTCAGAGGATGACCATGCTGACCTTTTCCCGGACATATTCGTTTCTCAAAACGCATTAGATCCTGCTTTCCGCCGAGAGATAGAGAACGATCCTGATGAGTCCTCAGGCTCAGGATCCTTCTGGGACTTTCATGGGCAGTATAACGAACAGTCAGACTCAGAGGTTGAAGAGGTCGTTCGAGAGCTTTCAGACGATGACACACCTACTGCCACACCTGCTGCACCCCAGACTGCAAATGTGGTCTCTAACCTAGCCCCTGCCTTTGAAGAGCCCCTGGAGCTTGATGGCTATGAGAGTGAGTCCTGCCTTGCGTAGGGCATATCCTTTTGTAGCAATGCTAACCGAAATGACCTTAGCCGATGGTGATACTACTGAGGAAGATATCCCTGAGCCTCCAATTCGTCGAAAAACTCGCCGTCCATCCAACTCTATGAGTGATTCATCAGACTCAGATACTGAGTCTGCCGTCAAGTCTCAACGTGGCCAACCCCGCGTCGGTCGCTTCAAGCTAGACCGATCTGATAAGAAACCCATCGCCGTTCTCAACCCCTTGACGCGGAAAATGATGATATTTACCCCGCATCGGCGGCGCCAACTCGATTTGTCACCAGAGCAGTTCAATTTCCCTTGGCCCATGGAAGAACAATCATCGCCTATCCTGAGCAACTCTGCCAACATGATGCTCAGTGCTATGTTTTCTTCCAATACCTTTGGCGACTTTGTCAACGCTCAGACCATGGGCCCTGCGGAAGCATTCTTCCCATTCCCCTCAGAGGCCCACACTGCCGATGAGAGTTCAGCTCCCAGCATTCAAGACGATGAAGATGAAGCTGAAAAGAAGCTTGACATTAACGACTTCATTGCATGGGACGAGGGTGCTGACTCCTCAGGGGATGAGGGCAACAACGAGAATTGGGAGGCACCAACGCCATTGCGCCCCACTACTGCCTCTAGCGAGAGAGATCTGCTGTCCCATCTCAACTCAGATACAGTGGGCGCATTTCGCCGCAACCAAATCAACCAGCAGTTGATATTAAGCAATCAAGCCACGCAGGACTCCCTCGCCTTCAGCGGTCCCTACAACTACACAGCCCTTAAAGGTCTCAAATCGGATCGATTTGATACTGCCGGTGTTCCTCTAACACCGGCCCGACGCCACAAAAAGCAACTCAGCGATTTAGGGCGCAGTCCCCTAGAATCAGTGTCAGCCAAACGTAAAGCATCTGGTGACGCAAGTAATGGTCACAAGAGACACAGAAGTATTTCGGACGTCAACTACTTGCGCTTGTAATGCGCATGAATCCTGTACGAACAGGACAACCAACACAAGAGAGGACGGCGTGGTTTTGTGAGATGAACAGAACCGCCCCTGGCCCCTTCCCCTACCATCGTTTGAATCAAATATTTCTCTTATACTACCCTTTTCCTTCCCCTTCACATTTCAAAGCCCGACCATAGAGGTCTTGCTTGCGCATCCATGATGACTGTGGAGCGTTTCTTCAATTGGTAGACGGCGCAGACAAAAAGGCTTGTAAGAAAAAAGTCCAGTCAATGTCGGTATACTTAGAAGTTTGACAAAGCTACATGGCAAAAGGAGTAGACATTGTCTTTTCCCAAAAGTTTTTGGCATCAAAGCGATTGGATTTTGGGCTTCATGACAGACCGCGAACTAATGATGCTAATGTCAATGACGTTTGCCGTGTGGACACGGCTGCTTCGTTTTTGTTGAAACCTTGAGTTCTCGATGTACGAACCGTTCGGTTTCTTTCATTCATGTACTTTTTTCTTTCTCTTTAGTTAGTCATTAACCCAAATCCAATCCATACTGGTTTTATTGAAGTTGCTTGCTTCTGCCAATGATGAATTTGAATGTGAGATTGAGCACTCTTGGACAAAACAAGGAGAAACGTGTGAAATAATTGTGACAGGGAAAAAGAAAAACTTGATAAAGTCGACAAGCATTTTATATGAAAGACAAGATGAAATTTGTTATTATTCGAAACATGGTGAGTAGGGTCTTATGTTGTGCGTGAGTGTGCGCCGCAAGTACTCGCTGATTCATTCATTCATCTTGTAACTAGAACGGGGACTCAGAGAATCGTCTTAGGGAGCAAAAAGTAACAGGTCGATCCAGCCAGGACTCGAACCTGGAACCTTTGCCACCGGAAAGCAACGCGCTGCCATTGCGCCACTAGACCCATTGCAGTCCCGACAATGGTGTTATTCTTAGATATATCTGCTAGTCAAACATTATTTCAAGCGATAACGAACGAACATGAGCCAGACAGGCTGCGAAACACCAGCGTAGATGAAAACATAAGATGTCTTGCTTTTCAGTTTTTTCGTATGACATGTAAATATGTCTTATGCATTTTACTGTGTATCAGATTGTAACAATACTCACAAGAAATACTGTAAACGTAGTGAGTGGTACTTGCTGACAGATTTTGGTCTTTGTAAATAAAGATGTATAAGGTGCTACGTGAAATGATGCAGATTATTCCCAAGTCGAATTATGGTAAAATGGGAAAGTGTGTATTCAAGTCACGTTCGTTGATGATGATTGTCTAATACGGTTAGTTATTTTAGGATCGCAGGACTGCCGAGGAAACATGGGTGGGAGGAGCAGAGGAATCCAAGCAAAATCGATAGTCGTTTAAACTTGCCTTTGCGTTTCCGGGCAGGGCGAACTTCACTGTGCTATATATATATATATAGTATCAGCGGACAAGTCCAACTAATAAAGGTTCTTCTCAGGGATGGCAAGGTTATGGCTGTTGGTTGGATAGGTAGTAGTTCTACTCGGCACTACTCTGGCTGGCTCTGGCGCTAAAGATTGCTATGTGTTGATTCTTGGAGTTCCAATGAAGTCAGATTTTAATCTCATTGGTACTTTTCTTTCTATAAAAAGAAAAAAACTAAAAAGGCTATGGGGGTGTACAAGTAATGTCTCTAGAAGTTTCCCATGCATGATCCGCCCCCAATATACGCAAGTCTAACGAAGGTAAGGTTTTCACTGGTGCTATTCTCCTGTGGCATCAGAAAAATCGAGACTGAAAGTATTTTCCAAGCATGGTCGTTCATTTGCCATTGCTGTCACTTGAATCGCCAACTTCACCATTTTCCTCTGCTGCATCAGCATCCTCAAGCCTCTCTTGCAACCGACTGCTTGGTGGCCTTTCCCAGCTGTAGAACGGTATATGCATAAGTCTGAGGTCACTTCTGCTAAAGGATTCAACTTCGTCCTGAAACGTTACCTCTCCTGTCATATGATACAATCCTGGAGCCTCTGGCAAGGGGCCCCTGATTGGCACCTTGATCCATGTGTCCTTCGGTTTGAACTCACTCTGCCTTCTTTTGCGGGCCCAAGCATCGATGACTTTCCGGAATTCTGAGACGGGTCTATCCAATGTCACATCCGGATGCTTCACCCACTCCCCATCCTGGAGAGCCTTGATGCGTTCGTAACTGAGCAAAAGATTGCCCAAGTCTTTTTTTTGGGTAATAATATTGTACATTGTAGAAATGACGCCGTCTGTGTCGTTCTTTTTGGGGTAAACATCCTTGTCCCCAAGCATGCGTGCATAATCGAAATCAAAGATGCGAAGGTTGTCTTTTTCGTCGATGATGACATTGCGGGTGTGCAGATCCTGATGTGTAATGCCGAGATCGTAGTTTAGATAATCTATCACATCACAAAACTGATGCAGCCACTTGAGCTGAAACGGACGAGTTGTAGCGTTGACTGATACTGTGCCTCCAGGGATGAAGAGAGTGGTGAAGCCGACAATTCGCTGGCCAGGGGGGTCCAAAACGACAGCGTCAAATGGAACAATGTGTGGATGGTCACGAGGCAGTCGAATCCAGGTCTGCATCTCCTGCCAGGTACGAAATCTGACAAGACCGACAGACGTGTGGAGGAAAAAGTACTTGAATGCAGCAGTCGTCGTAGAGGCTGCTGTGCCAACACATGGCTTACTGCGATACGACACCTTGTCGACTTGGGGCGCCAGACGGTCGAGCTCCTTCAAGGCCATGATATTTATGGTCTTGGGGGGAAATGAAAGTTCGTCTTCGATTTCGGAAAGCGGCATGAAGTGCGTGTACTCGGTTACATCATCGAATACATCTGTCGATGCTGTGATGGGTCCATCTGGTTCTGAAAAGCTAAATCCAGTAACATCCTCCGGCAGATGGTCAGCATGCTTGTGGAGTTGAGAAGTGCAGAGTTCTGATGCCAAGTCCCAATCGTCAGTAGCGACGGCATACGTGACTGCAAAATATCGTCTTTGATCGAAATCCACAAAGTGAAACGTGTTGTAACCTTGATGCGTCTCGTGACATTCCTGAAAATAAAAACGGGCTTCCGGGTGGATCATGTTGTAAGTGGGCATGCAAACAAGTATAGAGAGGCTAGAGAAAACAACAACAGAGTAATAATCAGATGGAGGGTTGGGTGGTTGAGTGTTAAAAAGAACGGCAGTACTATAATCGACCATCACAGGTGGTGTTGCCTTGACATATAATATATCGATACATACGTGCCCTATCGGCCAGTTAGCCACGGCGTTTAGTGAAAGACAAACACACACATGCTTGCATTGTTCAAGCACAAAGAAAACCTTGGTATTTGCTACCTCCGTTTGGAATCGGGTGGTAAAGACGCCTGCCTACCTACTGGGTGGGGCTTGGACGCGAGTTGTCAGTGAGCTATTCCCAGACATGTCAGTCTGCTGTCGGTTTGCTTTGTCCAATGGACTTCCTATCTACGACTTTGGCACGGATGAAGTATAAAGCGAGGCTGGAAACTTTTTTGTTTGAAGCGCCAGCCATAGCCACGCTGGGGGTGTGTTTGTCAACGACTTCCTGGACCGTTCTATTCGACAAAAGAAGCCTGTACCGGATTTGCGTTTGTTTGTTCAATTTGCATCAGTAAAACAGTAATGCTATCAATAGCTTGTTGACTGTTAACGCACAGGGTAGAAGCCCTCCAGCCAAATTGATCTGTGTGCCTGTATCATGTATGAGGCGTTCCAAATCCCAATCACAAGGGAACTTTAATTGCAACAGACACAAAGAAGGCATGCCACAGGCTAAAGTATACAAACCGTGGCTGCATCCTTTGACCAGTGATCTAACATGGAGCATCAAATATGCAATGCTTGTGGGGTTCTTGTAACAAATGGATACAAGCACCAAAAATGAGTTAGTCAAAGGGCTGTTGCCGCTGCCCTATTTGTTAATTACTTGTACTGCTATACTTGTCAATTAGCAAGCAGAATAAGCGCCTAACCGTCACGGTCTGCATGAGTTAATAGAACAATCTTTAAAAAAAGATACGTTGGCAAATACACCCCAAGGCTTGATGCTTCATTTTTTCCAAGGACGGTAACCCTACCCTGGGTCAGCAGTTTCAGACTCCAATGTGCTATGTGATATGAAGCGCCTGCCAGGGCTGCAGTTGATGAAACACTTCCATCTCACTAGCCCAAGAATCTGGCTGCTTTTGCCTGAATGACATGTTGGCGATATGAAAACCCTTCTTAACTACTTTCCATAAATTCTGTCTCAGCGGCTACATCTAATTATTATTTGTTGAATTTGCCAAATCCACCTAATCATTTGCTAAGATTGTTTGTGAGCTATCTTGACATGTACCTCATGTTCCTTTCAATGGAGCATCAAACCTCATCATCAAGTTTGTGAAGCTTGCGAGAATGTTACCTTGTGAGAAGTCGGCAATCATATCCAACACCCTTGCAGACTCTCGCTGAGACCTTGTTAGTTCTCGAGCTAGCAAAACATCACGATCAGTGTACTTGTTGGATATAAAGTCCAGCTGCTTACACTCCCACTTTGCAGTCATCATCCCAAAGACTTGCCTCCATCTTCAGCACTTTCTATTGTTCATCCCCTTTACCTGCCATCACTACCTTGTCCCGTCTTCTCAACATTCCACAATGGGTTCTCCTCCGAATAAGCGGCCAACTGCGCCCGAGCAGGTTAAAAAGGATGACCCTCTCCCCAAGATACGTGTCCACCACCCGGACAACCCCGACAACTGTACATGTGGACGGTACATCTACACGTCTGCGATTTGCGGACACGACGTGAGCCGTTTGAATCGTTGCGACCAAACACGGTCCCCGTTGGGTAATTCTGTACTATGCAACAAGCCAGCACCCGAGATCCGAGTCGAACAACCCAGGGTCAATATAAAATGCAAGCATTGCAAAAGTAGGTGCAAAACCCAGGCTAAATGATATTATCATACTTGCAACGCTGACAAAAAGTCGCTACTGGTGGTTCTTCTATAGAGTCTTTAACTGTTGTGACGTTTTATTAGACTACACCTGAAAGGCTGAAAGGTAGATAGTTCTGAGTCCATGTGGTTGTGCTGTTTGGTGGGCGCGCGGGCTCGGAGCTACTTATGCCTCGTGGTATATGCATGTCAAGTGGTGTTCATCTTCTGTGTCCGGCTTATATTAGATCTATTCGTCATGTGAAGCAGACTGTTCTGTTTCAAAACCGGCGGACTGGTTATTTCTTGGTATCATTGTAGGTAGATGCTGTATAACGGGTTCATGGTGCAGGAACATGCACAAATGGCGGAATAAAGAGAATGACTTTGCACACTATTCAACCTGTATAGCAAGGACTGACTGTGAATCTTGTCACTATTGTTGAATCTCGGATAACTTGCCCAAAAGCACCAAATTTCACTTTATTTTTCATCTTTATTTATCCTGTCAGCATCTCTTATCGATCGACGTCGCTAAGCGGCCGACCATCTCCGGAAACCCGCTTGTGCCTCCGCTGGCACTTTTACCCAGCCGCCCTCCCTCATTAGTTCAGCTGCTTACACACCCCTGAACCCCTTGGCAGCCCCAGCGGAGCCACCAAGTGTCGTCATCGCCACCGTCACACACCAGCTCTCCCCATCTCCCGAGACCTTGGAACTCGTCAACATCCTCGACGATCTGGCCGCCCGCCCTCTGCCTACCCCTACACCAACTTTAACGCACGTCCCCTGGCATCATTGTTTGAGTCTCCTTCTGCTCTGCTCTTTTGCTCTCCCCCCACTCCGCCCATCATGTCTTGGGAACTGAGCAGACGACGGTTTGTGCGCGCCTTCAATGGAACCTACATCTTTGGACGCTACGTAAGTTTTTGCCCTTTCCTCGCTAGGTCTTAGCGTTAGCTGGCCGTTTTCTGTGTTTCTTTGCTCTCGCATCCATCGGCTGTTTCTGTTTCTTCTGGAGCAGCCTTGTTGAGTTTACCATGGCTGACTGTTTTGCTTCCTCGACATCGATAGCCCCTACTACACTCTGTCATCTTTCTCATCGAAATGGCTCTTGCTGCGAGGCTGACGGCTAGGTTCAATTCCTACTACGATGAGCGGCCGGGTATGTCCTCCCAACTGTGAACAAGAAGCATCACAGTGATCCGAGCAATGCGGTCGAGCTGCTGCTCTGTACGCTCCAATCATTGTTGTGTTGACTGACATTCCGCCTTAATAGTCATGACCATGATGGTCACCAACGCCATCCTGGGTGGAATCGCCGATACCGTCGCCCAGACCATCACTGCTGTGCGCCAGCGGGCTCTGCGCCAACCCGGTGGTGTTTCCAAAAAGGATGACTTTGCCATCGAGATTCACGAGCTCGACCGCAAGAACCCCTTCCTTGAGCACGATCTGATTCCCGACTCCGACCATCTGCCTCCACCGTTCGACTTTGAACGGCTGACTCGCTTCATGGGATATGGCTTTTGCATGGCGCCTGTACAATTCAAGTGGTTCAAGTTCCTCAGCAGTACCTTTCCGATCACCAAGACCAGCGCCCTTGGCCCTGCAATGAAGCGCGTCGCCTTTGATCAGTTCATCTTTGCTCCTTTTGGTGTGGGAATGTTCTTCACTGCCATGACGATAGCTGAGGGAGGCGGCCGCCGGGCTGTCACCAATAAGCTAAAGGACATGTATGTGCCCACGCTCAAGGCAAACTTTGTCGTGTGGCCGGCTGTGCAGATGATCAATTTCCGATTGATGCCCGTACAATATCAGCTGGTAAGTATCGCCTATGCCTGAGATACTACATAATTCGGCAAGTTTTAGTCAAAACTAACAATTGTTTTTAGCCCTTTGTTTCAACGGTTGGTATTGCATGGACTGCGTATTTGTCTTTATCGAACTCGTCCGATTAGAGCAGCAGCAACAGCTTAGAAGTGGCAGCACATTCAGCCGTGTGGTCAAACAGCGCGACACATGAAATTGGTATACCATGGATGCACAGGATTATTGGGAGGGCCTGAGTGGAAAGGTGGAACGAGATGAGTATAGAATGGACAAAACTCTTGGCATTTTCATGGGCGTTGATAGATATACTTTGTTCCCTAAAACCTCCTTTTCTTGATACAAGATGGGAGTCTGGGTGGCCAGTGAAGTCTATGGTTTTGGATTTTGGATTTGACAAGTGTTTCCCTGTGCAGGATGTGCCAGGGATGGATCGGTCGATTGTTTTCTTTTTTCCGTTGGTATATCATGCTATTTAGCCAAAGATTTACGAATAAATTGGCACAGTTATCGACATATCTGTTGATTCATAAGCCAGAGGTGCGGTTGGGAAAGAATCTTGAGTTTTAGTAACATTGAAGTTTCGGATTCTACAGCCACTCTTTTACTGCTGCAACTTACTACTGGTCGGCATCTTATACCGAGACGCGATGGGAATACAACATAGCAGCAGTGACTGATGTCGCCAGAAACCGGAGGGCTGGGGCGGACTGTCGCGAGTGGTTTTCGTCGCCGGGCTTTGTAGGGTGGGTGGCTGTCACAGTTCTCATCTCACGGTGTGCAGAGCTGGCTATCTCTGCTTGGCGGAGGGTTGACCACGAGTTACTGTTGCTATTACCCCACCACAAGCTCCCCCCCAGCTATCTATCTCAACCACCCCACCTCCCCTCCCTCCGATCTCTCCATCCCTGCGAGCTTTTCCCTTTCTCTTCTCAATTGACGCAAGACCATCACCATTCTCAAGCTACAAGCACAAGCAGTTTTCCGACTTTTTGTCCGTAAAGCACCCGTCAAAATGTCTCTATCCAACAAGCTGTCCATCAACGACGTCGACGTCAAGGGCAAGAGGGTCTTGATCCGAGTGAGTGCAGATTGCCCCACCATTGGTTGCATCGTTGAGGGGGTGGGAAATGATGACGATGTTGCTGCTCTTCAAGCTTTGCTACAAGAGCACTGTGGCCCAGAAGAAGCGGCATCTCATGAGTTGGTTTGGATATTGCAGCAATGTTGAAGAGAAGAGAAGACTACCGACATAAGCCTGGCTAACCAATCTGTTTTCTTTCATTATGTATTCTAGGTCGACTTCAATGTGCCTCTCGATGATAAGAAGAACATCACCAACAACCAGCGCATCGCTGGCGCCGTTCCCACCATCAAGCACGCCCTGGACAATGGCGCCAAGGCCGTTATCCTCATGTCCCATCTTGGCCGCCCCGACGGCGCTGTGAATGCCGAATATTCGCTTAAGCCCGTGGTTTCCGAGCTAGAGAAGCTTTTGGGCAAGTCCGTCACATTTGCACCGGATTGTGTCGGCCCCGAGGTTGAGGAGATTGTCAACAAGGCCGAGAATGGCTCGGTTGTGCTCCTTGAGAACCTGCGTTTCCACATTGAGGAGGAGGGCAGCGCCAAGGATGCGAGCGGCAACAAGGTCAAGGCCGACAAGGCCAAGGTCGATGAGTTCCGTAAGGGTCTGACGGCTCTGGGAGATGTCTTTGTCAGTAAGTTGATTTTAATTTCACCTCCTCCATCATGTCACTTCCTGTCACTCGAATTTCGCGCCGATCAAGTCTAAAAGTACATGTACTTTAGATGACGCTTTTGGCACTGCTCATCGTGCCCACTCCTCCATGGTCGGTGTCGACCTGCCTCAGAAGGCTGCCGGCTTCCTCATGAAGAAGGAGCTGGACTACTTTGCCAAGGTCCTCGAGTCTCCCCAGCGACCCTTCCTAGCCATCCTGGGCGGTGCCAAGGTGTCGGACAAGATCAAGCTCATCGACAACTTGCTTGACCAGGTCAATACTCTGGTCATCTGCGGCGGCATGGCTTTCACTTTCAAGAAGGTCATTGACAACATGCAAATTGGCAACTCCCTCTTCGATGAGGCCGGCTCCAAGACCGTTGAGAAGATTATGATCAAGGCCAAGGAGAAGAATGTCAAGGTTGTGCTGCCTGTTGACTTCATCACCGCCGACAAATTCAGCAAGGATGCCGAGACTGGCAAAGCCGATGATGCTTCTGGCATCCCCGACGGCTGGATGGGCCTGGATTGTGGTGAGAAGTCTGTCAAGCTGTTCAAAGAGGCAATCGACGAGTCCAAGACTATTCTGTGGAACGGCCCTGCCGGTGTCTTCGAATTCGAAAAATTCGCCAAGGGAACCAAGGATACTCTCGACGCTGCCGTCGAGGCCTGCAAGAATGGCAAGATTGTCATCATCGGCGGTGGTGACACCGCCACTGTTGCTGCCAAGTACAAGGTTGAGGATCAGCTGAGCCATGTGTCCACTGGTGGCGGTGCCAGCCTCGAGCTCCTGGAAGGCAAGGAGTTGCCTGGCGTGACTGCCCTGTCGAGTAAGTAAATCATACTCGGATTTAAACAAAATGGAACCTATTGATGACGGGGGATGGTGCAAAAAATAAAGATTGGCATAAGGCGCCCCGTCTGTAGCCCGGAAATACCTACATATATATACATATACACCATGACGCAGTAAGGTCGAAAATGAAAATTTAAAGTAGTCAGCAAAGTTGGAAACGGGCTTTCCAAGAGGGAGAAAGCTCTTGATCACATCGCAGTGACGTAAAATGCATGTTTCAGAGAAATCACGTATACCAATCGGCTCCATGTAACATGCGATGCGCCATGTAGTTCATTAGGGTTCCCGTTTTATGTTTCAGAGCGACTTGTTTTCTGCCTAGTCTCCTAGTTTCCTAATCGTCTTCATCTTCACCTTCGCTTCGAAGCTTCCACCTTCTTCAGCTCCTCCCTGTTTTCATGATGTTAGTATCTCTTTTGATCCGTGTACGATGCGTTTGCATAATCGGCAAAAACGGGGGGCTTTCAGAAAATCGCCAAGGGCAGATCAAGGAGAAACCCACTTAAGCTGTGTTGAGAAGTCATCGGTCGTATCGTCGTCATCCCAGCTCTCCTCCCACAGATGCTTGGTCGCGCCATTTCCCTGTGCCGCCTCGGTCTGGTCCTCGGGCCAATCTATATGTGAGATACCAAGGTTAGCTTGGCTAGATGGGAAGCTCCGTTATTGCATTTGTTTTCGTAGGTATCGGTTCATTTAGGCGCTGTCTGCTGACAAACTATAGTGGTGGAAAAGCGCTCGGGAGGAAGAGACTGATAATCCCCAAGGTAACCAAAGAGAGAGAGAGTAGAGCCCATACCATCAACAGGGAAGTCTTCAAACTCGTCGTCCTCGCCCAGGACGGCCGGCTTCTGCTCGGGCTTTTGCTGCTCGGTAGGCTGCTCGGGCTCGATGGGCTTGGTTTCTGAGGACGTCATGGCTTTGTGAGTGGGTGGTTTAGCAGGATGTAAAGCGGTTGGTCTGGATTTATTGGGTAGAAAGATTGGATAAAGAAGAGCGCGGCCAAAACTGGACGCAATCGGGAGTGGAGGGCGGTTTGGGTCGAATGCCGGTGGTCGGATGTTGGAGGGGTGAGGCTTGTTTGGATGGCGGCAATGGAAGCTTGCTACGGTATTCGGTTTATTGTGGACTGATAGAAAGGTAGGTACGTACTTCTTACTGAAGGAGAGCAAGGTACTCGTAGGGGACTGGAGCCTTGCGGCTATAGCTGGGGCTTGGTGGAAGGCTGGAGGTGGCGGGTGCGGAAGAATGCTTGGCCGTTAGTCCGGCGCGTCTCTAGATTAGGAGGAACTTGGGAGTTGTCCCAAGCGGAATTAAGTCAAGCTTTCATCTAATTGATCAAATTGAAAAAAGTCAATTGGCGCAACTGGATACCAGCTGCAAGGGACCGTTTCTTGGCAACCAATGGCGAGAGAATTGATTTTCACTCTGTTGAGTTGGTGTTCTAATACCTAACCCCCCTAGGCTTCATTGAGCTTCAGCACTTTAATGCTTGTAAAGTGCTTTAAATGTCTAGCCGATTTGGAGAATCCGCGAGCCGTTTTGCGTCCTTGAGCCAGCGGAGGTTAACTCCGATTCCTAGGTTGTAACTCTCAGTCTGGGGTGGTAGCCATGTGTCTACATATGACTGATGGCAGATGTACATATCCAACTTATACGAATATGCATTCCTTCAACTGCAACATGGATGCAACATCATGGACCGCCACTGACGCCAAAAGATGACCTCAGCCAACCCACGTACAAACTGTGCTTGCACTTTGCCTTGATACTCCTAGCTGTCTTCACTGTGTCATTGTCTCCTGGTTACTATCATCGTGAATTGGCCATTTTACACTGTTGAAACCTCCTACTTGTCCGTTTTCAATTATTGTCCCTGCTCACCTGCCATTTTCGTCGTGCTCCTCTTTTGGCCATTCCTGCGACGTCATCCCAAACAAGGCTGTGTGCTGAGCCACACTGTGCATCAAACCAGCTAAGAAACACTTCCTACCGGCCGGCCGGTGCACCCGAGCAAGTGAATATTGCCTGGATGGAGAGGAATTGAGTAACCGAAAAGACGGACAGCGTAGCCTTGTGACTTCCACCTTGCACAGCGAAGCCTCAAGTTGCTTTTGGCTGCCAGGATACGCTTGGCCTCACTTTCCTGTCTCTCACGACACTGCTTCAAAGCGACATATTCAGAACAGCTTACCACCATGAGCCGCCTTGGAGGATGGTTCCGCTCCAGCGGGAAACCTCAAAGTCGTAGTGTCAGTCCCTCGACTGCCGACAGCATCGCCAAGGAGAGGGAAAGCCTCGCCGATGCCATGAAATGGGCGGAACTCATCATGAATGACGATATCGACAGCGCCGGGGAGAGGCTGCTTCAGGGAGACTCGGCCTTTCATGATATGGGCTCCGCTGTTACCTTTTTCATGCGCTCAATTCTAGGGTTCGAGAAGGAAGTCATGACGGAGACTAACAACATGCTGGTTGAATGCGAGACAAGGGCTTGGGCCGACCTTAAGCATGCGCAAAAGCGCGGCCCTCACAGTCAAGGCAACAAGGTATACCCGCCTGGGACTGAATACGAACTTGTCATTGCCGAGACGCAGCTCATGGGTGCTGTTGTTGGTGTTTTGCATGAAAGCCTGGTGGAGGCGATGAAGAGTTTCTACAAATTGCGGAAAGCGTTTATTACACTTGATGCCATTATTGCCTCTGAATCAAAATTTCTGGGGCAGCAGACGCCAAGCCGGCCGACAACGCCTCTGTCCCTGACTAGTTCGACACCTGGTATTATTAATGGCGAGAAGAATGCGGATGTCGAGAAACGCAAAGAAGACTCAGATAGCAGCGACTCTGAGCTGTTTGTTGACGCCAAGGAAACTCTATCAGGGATGCAAACACCCTTCGAAATTAGGGTCACAAGTCCTGGAAATGAAACTAAAATGGCAGACTTGAGCATCTCGAGCTCCCGAGCTCCGTCTCCTTTACCTCCCAAGTCCAAACATACGGATTTAAGTCCAGAGGTCGAGTTTGAAGATTCTATCGACGCCTTCATCCACTCTGGCGCAAACATGTGCTTCGGAATTCTGTTATTGATTCTAAGTCTTGTCCCGCCTTCCTTCTCCCGAGTTCTATCCATTGTGGGCTTTCGTGGGGACCGTGCTCGAAGTGTGAAGATGCTGTGGAGATCTGCTAGTCACCCCAATTTAAATGGAGCGGTATCTGGGATGATGTTGCTTGTTTTCTACAACGGCCTCCTTGGGGCTGCGGATATTTTACCTCACGAGAAAGACTATGACGATGATGCAGAAGCGGTGGGGGCCCCTAGGAAGAAATGCGAACTGTTACTTGCAGAAATGAGATCCCGCTATCCTGATTCCAGACTGTGGCGGGTGGAGGAAGCGAGGATGTTGGCGACTGATAGAGACTTGTCAAAAGCGATTGCATTGCTAACAGAGGGGAAAGAGTCAAAAATGAAACAAGTCACTGCATTGAATAATTTCGAGTTGTCTATTAATGGCATGGCAGCACAGAACTGGGTTCTGATGCGGGATACGTTCCTTGGGTGTTTGGAGGTCAATGATTGGAGTCCATCCATGTATTATTACATGGCTGGATGCGCGTCTTTGGAGCTCTACAGAGACGCTTTTCATAATGGTGACGAGAATGAAGCCCGGCGACAAAAGATAAAGACTGAAGAATTTCTACGCAAATCTCCCACAGTAACGGGAAAGAAACGTTTTATGGCCCGGCAATTGCCTCTGGAGACCTTTTTGCAACTCAGGGTTCAGAAGTGGGAGGCAAGATCCAAAGAGCTGAAAATTGATTTGGCAGATGCGATTGGGTCAAGTCCGGCTTTAGAGATGTGCTACATTTGGAATGCGCAAAAGCGTATGGGTATAGAAGAGTTGGAAAAGGGGTTGAGCAACCTGAAGTGGGAGAGGGGCACTGCGTCAAGAGAACTGGCGGAGAAAATAAAGGCAGATAAAAGCGAGATGGCCGTCTGGGCTGTGAGCATGGCATCCTTATTGCGTGGGTTGGGGAGGTTAAACGAAGCCAAAACTGTGTTGGAGGAACATGTTTTGCCACATGACAAGTAAGCGGTTTCCCAAGCAAAAATTCCAATGCTGCGTATACAGTGAGAGTTACTGACACAACAGTCTAGATCAACGTTCAAGGCAGTGGCATGTGACGACTACGTTCTCCCGTCTGCGATTTATGAACTTGGGGCCATTGCTTGGGCGGAGTGCTGCTCGCCTCCCGAAAAGGACGAGAAGGAAGTGGCGCAGTACAGGTGTGCAAAGATGGAAGAGTGCGAGGAGCAGCTCAACAAGGTCAAAAGCTGGGAGGCATTTGTAATTGACACTCGAATTGGGCTGAGGGCTCAGAGTGGGTTGGAAACTCTTAAGTGGTTCCGCAACAAGATGGGGTAGAAGTAAGGGGGATGGTTTGCGTGATGCGAAGAAACAACATGACAGAATTTTGGCGTTAGAACCAACAGCCTAGATGTGTTGAATGCAGAGCTTTATACAATAAATAAGGACATATTCACGAGGAGGAACTACATTAGTTCTTTAACGTAATAAGTAGCTAAATTAAGAGCAAAACTTAAATCTCGCTTAGAACAAAACAGACAAATAATTCAAGAAAACAGGGATATCAAACACAGTAAAGAAATGACTCCGGTTGCTTAACTTCCCTAGACCTAGCTTCGCCATTGCTACCCCAACCAAAATTGCAGAACAGATGCCGTTGTTCAATTCAAAGAGATGTTCCAGAATACTTTCCTCGGCCCGCCGAGTTCATCTATTTCTGCTTCCCTCCCATACCCCGGGCAGCTGCCTGCTCAAAATGAGCCTTTGAAGCCCTGGCTTTAAGTTCTCGAAGAATATCTCCGCCCTGACTTGTCTTGTAAATCCAGTCCAGAACGCCCCAAGACCCAAAGTTGGTCGTGCCCTTGCTGGCGTAATGGATCGCTGTGCTCTTTGCGACCCCTCTCCAGACCATACCTGGGAGAATAGTGTATCCGCACATGGAAATTGTTTCTTCAATGATGCAGATAGTGACGAAGATGAAATAGGTGATTAGGTGTGAGCGTAGGGCTAGGGCTGGGAGATAGATGGGCAGCAGGTGGTGGAGGAAGATGGGGAATGGGTGGTCTGTCATGAGCATGAGACTGAATGGGGATGCGCGCCTGTGGTGGTGATAGCGAACATGTTCTTCAGTGACGGCTTCTGGTCCGTGGAGGAATTGGCGATGGATGTAGTCGCGACAAACTTGACGGGCGAGAATGAGTATGAGAATTTGCTTGGCCATGAGCCACAAGGGCGGCAAGGTTGTGCTGGCATCAAATGCGGATTGTCGACGCACAAACTGGAAACAGTAAGTAAGAATGCCCTCAGTGGCTGTCACAACAACGAGATTGAACAGCGCGAGGCCTAGGAGCTTGCACAGCTCGCGGGGGTGTCGCGGAGGTAGACTGGCACGGCCGCAATATTTGATATGCTCCGTGAGGTTAGGAGGTATAATGACATCAAAAACCAGAGAAACAAGAGAAGGGATGAGCCAAAAGACAACGCGGATGGCAAATGTGCCACCGATGTGAACGAGAAACGGCGAGTGGGACAGCACAAGGACGGCCCAGGTCATGTTGAAGAGGAGGACGTTGAGCGAGGTAGACCATGTAGCGAGAGAAGGGGATAGAAGATAGGACATGATGGGTTTTGAGAGAATGAGCTTCATGATGGGACACGGGTCGACGCGATTGTTGTAGAGTAAGCTGATGCTGGATGATGATGTTCCGTTTGTAGCGGAGAGTGTAGCTGCGGCTGTTTTGTTGATTGCGTCTTGAGTTTGAGAGACCAGTTCCTTGAACGGCCAGACCATTGTGTGTAGCTAGGCTATTGGATAGGGGTGTTTTTTTTTTTTGTAATGGTATGAAGTTGGAAAAATGTCAGTTGTGATGGGGTTTATAGAGGCATGTGGACGAGTAGCATTATATAGCATGAGGGTGCTATTTCTCTTTTGCTTGGTGTTGTTTGGGATATGCTGTTGATTACAATAAAGATGCGGTTGAAAGATGTGTTGAGCATTGTTTGCTGTTGAAACAAGGGGGCTGAATTCGGGATGAAAGGTACGAATGCTGATATGAACAAGGCGTTTGGCGACAAACGTGCTGTTGTCTGTAGTTGCATGTAATTGTGTTAGAAAGATTGATTAAGCATAGGGATACTCGTCTGGTGGTCTGTGTCTGGCTATTGTTGGACTGTGAAAGGCAAAACGACCGAGACACAAAGAATAGAGAGAGTTGCAAAGTGAAAGAAACATCATCATTATGGCATTAAGAGTTGACTCGATATCTAGTCTCTATTATATCTCTATGTCTGTTTTTATCCCATCCGTTGTATGCATAAACGCCACAAAAACAAAAACAAAAGATGAAAAGATGACAAACTAAAAATTCACTTTCAATCCCCAGCCCGCAACCACACCGCGAGTTATGTATAGAACAACCGCAGCGGCGGCGTAAAAGGCGCCTGAGAACAATATCATTCCCGAGTATGACCCGTTTTCGGCCTTTAGCATAGCACCGGCGATGGGGAGGCCGATCAAGACACCGAAGCTGGAGATGAAGAAGGCAGTGCCGCTCCGCTTGCCGTAGTCTTCGATCTTGCAGACGCGGCTGATGCAAACGGGAGTGATGCTGATGGTGGCGCCGGACCAGAAACCAAAGAGTACAGCGAAGGAGGTGATGGCGGCTTCGCTGCTGCCGGCGGTGTACCAGAGAGCGTAGATGAGGGCGGCGCAGACGACGGAAGTGACGCCGAGGACGTTGAAGCAGCCGAAACGGTCGGCGACGAAGCCGGGTAGGGCACGGCCTGGGATGGCGCCGACGTTGACGAGGGCGTTGAGGAGGAAGGCTGTGTGAGTGTCGAGTCCGGCGTGGATGGCGTAGGAGGAGATGTAGGTGTAGGGGATGAGGACGGCGAACTCGACGAGGAAGACGGCAGCAGTAGTGAGGCAGTATGAGACGTCGCGCAGGGCGGCGAGGTCGATGGCAGCGCCGGCGTTTTTGTTATGAGGGAGTCTCTTGCGCATGAAAGCACTGGCGAGAACGCCGGAGGCAACACAGGTGAAGCTGATGACGCGCATAGCCCACGCAAAGCCAATCTCAGGGGTCAAGTAAAGCACCATAAGTGGGAATATGATACCGCCAATGCCTCCAGCCGTACACGCAATACCCGTAGCAAGCGCACGACGCTTACAAAACCACTGTCCAATAACTGCAACAGCCGGATTGAAAAGCAACGAGGCCGAGATACCCCCCAGCACACCAAAGCACAAGAAAAACTGGTAAAACTCGGTACAGTGGCCCATGAGCATAGTCGACACCACGATGCCAACACTCCCGGGAACAACGAGCCATCGCACATCGTGAGCGTCAAATATGGGCCCGACCTGAGCGCCGCAAAAGTAGAGGAAGAAGGCGTAGGAGCTGAAGATCCATCCGATGGTGGACTCGGGGAGGTGGGAGAGCTCGTTTTCGGCAAGGCGGGCTTGCAGGACGGCGAGGGTGTTGAGGACGCCCATGGAGGAGAGCATGGCAGCCCAGGAGCCTAGGACGACGAGCCAGGCGTCTTGGCCGCCTTCGGGGTATGTGAGGAGAGATTCATCGAGGAGAGAGGCTGCCATTGTGGTGGTGTTGAAAGGGATGTTTGGTTTAGTTCACGATGGGTTTGGATAGCATCGTTTTCTGGTTTCGTTACAATTGGTTCAGACGGTCTGTGGGCGAAGAAACACAATTGGATACTGGCAACACAAATTACGATAACTAAGAGAAAGCAAAAACTAAAGAAAGAGGGAAACCCATCCCGGTATTATAGGTAGATGCCAGAAACCGATTCCGTCGGTCCACAATAGCCTCCTCCTCCACCGCCGATGATAGCCAAAGCGGTGGGTCTAGAAGAGAAAAAAAAAACACAGACAGAGAAAGATGCTCCACTAATAAACATTCGATCCGGCACATGGCAGTTTTTTTTTTTTCCTTTTCCTTTTCCTGAGCGAGCATACCAAGCATCCAATACCAATTGGGTGAGTTCCGAATCCCGGCGGGTGCGGGTGGTGGGTGTGGAGCCCAGCGATGAAAAAATAATAAAAATGGGATGGCCACGTCCGGCGGTGATTGTCGGCCGGGTCCGTTGAGGGAGAGGCAACTAACTAGACTATGAAAGGCGAATATTAAGCACATGGAATCCATCAATGGTCTAGCTTGGGTGCGTTGAAGTGGAGTTTTTTTATTATTTTACTTTCGATGGGCTTTTTTGGGGGGGAAGAGTTTGCGGTGAATATTTTTCTTCCGATTGTGGACACTAGAAGGAATTGGTTTGGCTGTTTTTGGCCATGACATGATGTAGGATTGTCCGGCTAGAAAAGATCCGGCAAGACTTCCCCCTGACCAACAACAAAGAAACGCTGTCCAGACCCGAGATTCAGATCAGATGGGTGTAGGTTCACCGACATCAAGCCATCCATCTGGCCAAGAAACAACGGCCGGCACTTGAAGAGGGGAGACTTATGGAAAGCCACCCGCTCGTGTTTCGTTTGGTAGGTTTGAAGTGTTGTGGCAAGACCTAGCGGGGGTGGATATCGGAAAACTTTTTTTTTTCTGTGGGCTTGTATAGTCTTTTCTCTGCCGGACCGTACGGGCCGGTGGCGCAGGTTCGCACCGGCACCGGGGGCCGGGAGACGGGATATAATAATATGTGAGTTGGAGTGAACGGAACGCTGCCGAGTTGGCTAAATGCTGCATGTGTATTAGTTAGTAAATAGTCAACGAAGTTCTAGGACTTTGAAAACTTGGATATTTCAGTCAATTACAATAATCTGGGTTGTGTTGGCTGAATGTAGGCGTGAGTTGGTTATTGAGTCATTCATTGCGTGATGACCAACGTCAGGGTTAGGGTAACAATATGCCATGCCACAATACATGCCGGCGCGCTCACTGGCGAGTGCTTATTCAAACTATAACTTGTCTTGCTATTATAATTGCTGCCTAGTATTATGGGCAAGTCAGCTGAAAGCCAGATTGATGACATGGCTAAGAAGTAAGGCCGAGCACTGGCAGGTTGACTTGATCCCCAAGCCTTTATTCCACACTATGTAGTATAATCATCGACAGTCTCTAATTCACTCATGGCCGTCGATAATGGGCAGACACAGCGGAACTCGGAGATGCACTTCCAGTTCAACCTCCCACGGACCCATGGTTCATACCGAACGCCAAGACCGGAAGACGGTTAGCTGATGGACGTTGGAGGGACAGAGAGGGTAATGAAAGGTATGCACAAATGTACGGATAGGGATGAGATGCGCAGTACAATGTATGTACAAATTTGTAGGTGTAAATAAATGGCTGTGCTCAGGAACAAGGCACATACAATGTCTCACTCGGAAGGCTGGCGGCCTCAGTCTGTGAACCAACTGCACGTCAACGAGTAAGGCTAGACCCCTTGACTCTGACTCGACCTAATCCGGACCAGTCTACCGTAATATACGGACAACAAAGGAGTTAGCTAGACCGTCTCTGGATTTGTTTGTTCCCCTTGTCCATTATTTCCTTTTTCTTGTTTTACTCGTTTCCCTTTCCTTTTTCTTTCTTTTTTCCTTCGTATTTGCTTTTCTAGGCTCTTCACCAAGATAGGCCTATTGCGGGCCGCAGAAATTCTGTGATTAATGTCCGCCCCCAGCCCCTGGATAGCGTGACTGACGAACTTGACCGCGTGTTCTCTGCCCAATGATAACCGCAATTGTCGCGTCTTACAGTATGCCCTGGTTTTCTTTCCCCCTTTCTGACCTTGTCTGCTTCGTTTCTCGGCTACATACCTACATAGTACAGGGGGAAAATAGGACAAGGCAAACAGACCTCGAATCTCAACGTCGTCTGACAACGTCTAGGCAGAAGGGGAGAAAACACAAGATTAATCTTTGGTTGCCTCGCACGATGAGCGTGCATTTGTTGCATTGCACAACGCCGATGCTGTGAGAAGCATGTGTCTTACAGGCTGACAAAAAAGAACTTGAATGAGCAACTGTCTTGTCTTTGTGTTATGTCTTTGTGTGTGTGTGAGACGTTTTGTGGTCGGATCTAGGGGTGGGGGTGTGAATGTACGAGGCGAAAGTTTAATGAGCGTTCTAGGGGCTTTTTCTTTTTTTGTTAAACTTTGAGGGTCGGGCCGTTGGGCGTAATGCAGGTACGGCAAACAAAAGCGGTCTGTCTGACTGGCCTCACACTTTTAATCATTATTCAGACAGTAATAATAGCTAATGAATGCATGGGAAAACATCGACAGTTGACATCTTCAAGACAAATGTTGACGAAAGAATGGAAGGCTGCAATGGGACAGTTCAATCTGGAGAAGAAATCACGCACTGTACTGGCTCTCGGACAGACGGTTGCTGGTACAGGATGCTGTGCGCTACACCACTGTAATACGTCCATGCTCAGTGGGGACACCGAGGGCAAATGGTCATTGCTGCGGCACTCGCACAGTGTAAATGCTGCACAGTATCAACTCATCCGAATACATGTCAATGAGGAGACGATCACGACTTCAAGACAGACACCACGCATTTACCCGTCTCCTAATTTAGTCGTACTAAACTCACTTCCAGCTCTGCTCCCTTTCTTCATCTACCCGATTTGTATGAAACAACACAAAGGCAGATAGGCTACGTTTTGAGGGTACGTATGGAGGGAGCTTCTCATGGCAACAACAGTGGTAAACAATAGATGGACACATTCCATTCATGGCTGTGGGCAGCCGTTTCCCAGGCCAACGCCCAACAATGCAATACAATAATACTGTTGATGCCAAAAGGCTTGCACGGTACGGGTACAGTGGATTCACAGCTAGTATGACGATGATCAATCTCGTTCCTCCACCTCTGTGCTCCGCTCGCCTGTCATCCGTCCCCGTTGGCTGGATTCCCATTGCTGCTACTGGTATCAGACCACTTGCCGGAGACCCATAGCAGATCCATAACAGATCCATGACAGATCCATACACCCAGCAAAACCCAGGATTAAAACCCCATGGGCCTGTAAAAATACGTCCACTGACCCCCTGCCAACTCCGTGCAACGGTGCGGCGCACACTCGATCTGCGTCGACCCGGCTGGTGGTGTTGCTGTCGCCCAGTGGTGACGCCCTGGGCAATCTCAAATTCCCAATTTCAGGGCAAGCCCAGCACGGGGCCCTGGTTAGCGCTGCTGCAGCGACAAGCAGCGTGTGCAGGGTTCACACAGCGTTGTGCAACCACTGTATGCACACCCACTGCACACCCACTGCACACCCACTGCACAGTGCTGGCACACGACACACAGGCATCCATCCAATCCATTGGATCGCTATAGCCTACCGACACACACCCACAGGGACAGTTGGGAATAATAACACCACAGGCAGTTGAGTTGTTCTAGAGTCTGTGAGCACACACTCCAAAAGCAAAAAGGGGGGGGGGTCATGACCTCAACTCGGCCAAAATCTCTCCTTCTCTCTGCTGCATCACCGCCTTTGCTTGCGTCGAGCCCACGTCTTTTCTGCTGCCGCCGCCACCATCGAACCATCGTCCCTCTTCCACCTGCATCTGCATCTACTCCATCCTTTCACAGCCATATCGACGACGTTTGCGCTTTTCTGCGCTCTGCTTTGCCGCCCCAAGAAGCGCCACGCATACGAATAGTGGCAGCAAAAAGTTGCGCCCACACGCACTTTCTACAGCCCATCTATCTCCACGCATCTCCACGCAACCACCCTCCGCGCTGCCGGGCAGATAGACGCGATACGACCTCACCCAGGCAGACTGTTGCTTCTGCGAGGCGACGCACTGCAGATTACCTTCAACCAAAGAACACTGCAGGACGGAGTTGTACCTGCGACGACTAATAAAATTACCAGAGGCTCGGCTCAGGCACAGGCACAAAGGCACAAAACAAAGCACCATCAGCATATCTGTACACACACACCACCACCACACACACAACCATCGCATACGGTACGGGCAAATCCATCACCCCGTCATCTCCCACCCGTGGCGCTACTGCCTCGCTCTGCGTCCGCCATTGGAGTCGGGGCGCGCACGGCCGACGCTTGACATCGACAGCCTCCACCTCTTTTGTCTCTTCGTCTCTCTGTGTGCCAGTCAGCCGACCAAAAGGTAATCAATCGACCGCTCCGCTGATGCTTGTTTCCACGACAGTACAGCACTACTACTACTTGTCTCTTTGCTGCTAGTTCGCTTTTCCTCGGGTCTGGGACTTGGCTAGGTGTATTCCAGTCTGGCGTCCTGCGTGTCTTGCGCTGCTGCCCACATTGGTAATACACGTCGGAAAAAGCACCGTTGCTCTCGCTACCAGCGAGCGCCCGGGGTTTTGTTCATGCAACGCCTCCTGCAACGCGCCAATTCCTTCTTGCCGCCGCTGGTGGATCAGACTGTGCAGCAGGTGGCTATAATCACCGTCTCACCTCGCCAGACAATCCCACTCCCGCAGAAGCAAGGACGGCCAAGTGCTGTCTAGTCGCCCGTCGACCGCTATGGATCTCGACTTGGCGGAGATGCCCCCTATCCCGGCTCGCTCCCACCACCACCACCACCACCTGCATCGTCACCGCCACAACTCTCGTGGCCTCCAGCCCTCATCTGCCTCTGCCTCTGCCTCTGCCTCTGCCTCTGCCTCTGCCTCTGCCTCTGCCTCTGCCTCTGTTTCCGCCTCCAACCCAACCTCTGCCCCCCGTACTGCGCTTCCTGCCACGAGCCCCGAGATCATCTCCAATCTCATCACGAGCCTCTCCATTATTGCCCAGCCCGCCAACCCCTACTTCGATTCCATCTCGACCGCCTCGTCGAATCTTTCTGTGCCTACCAGCCCCAGTGTTGGCGCCAGCCCTGCGACCTCTCCAGGTCTCTTCTCCGGCAGCTTCGGTGTCGACTACGGTGCATTCTCACTGCCACTCGGTGGCGATCAGCAAAAGGGAGGAGTTTCTCTCGACGACGGCGCGTGTCCACCTGTTGTCCGCACATCCAAGCCGCCGAGCGGTTATACCTCGTTGACCGCCCCGAGAAGTCCTCGTAGTCACCGCAGCCCGAGTCGCGAGAGTGGACTCCGATCCTTTATACGCAGTAGCGCCAACACCTCGCGTCCCTCCTCGAAGGGCTCCCTCGGATCCAAGAATGATGATACCCAGAGTATCGGAAACGTTTCCATAGAGCGAGGTTCAGCACCCACACCCGAGCTCAAGCCGCGACGATCGCACGACAGCTGGGGAAGGAGAACCTCTCGCGGAAGTAAGAATCTCATGTACATGACCTCCAAAGAGCGTCTACGTGATAGGGATTTCGACAAGAAACGATTCTCATCTACAAGCATGGCTGGGAGCATGGCAGGGAGCATGCTGGGTGGTGCGAGCAGCATCAATAGCGGTGACCCTTTTCTTTCTGAAACGGTCATCAACGAGGAACCACGGGCCAGTACAGAGATCATGGTTGGCGACCGAGGTATGGACAGCCCTCGGCTTATCCCAGCAAGGGACTCCAGCCTACGGAAGACGGGATCTAGCAGAAAGCGCTCCAGTGGCCGGCGGTCAAAGCGAGAAAGCGATGAGCCTGGCGTCGATGCCATTCTCGAGTCTGAGGAGTTTTCACGGAGCCGGGAGGAACCGGGTCCAGGTCATTGGCGCTCCAATTCCGATGCCAGTAAGTTGCTCATGTTTGAACTGGGTGAATATTATGCGCCGAAGCGCATTGGACCCAGTGGTCGCATGGGTGAAGATGGTTCCTATAGACTGGAAGATAGACTAGATGAACTTGAGGAGGATGGAGCACCGTTCCCTGCCGTATCCCAGGGCCCTCGACGGGATGAGTACAGCACCGACCGAAGCAGCAGCCGCCTTTCAGGACGAATGAGCCCTGGCCCCCACGATATCATCCGACCGAAGCGCAGCAACTCTCGGCTCAAGCGGCTATCTATTCCAATAAGCCCTCGAAGTGACAGACAGAGCACTGATGAACCTGCCCTTCAATCCCCCATGCCTGTGGGGTATGAGCGGCCATTGTCCGCAGATTCCGTTGATGATGCTGTGGAGTCCTACCTTTGCTCACCGCGGCTTTCCCAGAAGATCAGGCATCCACAAACCGGCCGTGTCATCTCCTTCTCCGAGGTTGGAGATGCGGAGGGCTCCGCAGTGTTTTGTTGCGTCGGTATGGGATTAACAAGATATATCACAGCATTTTATGATGAATTAGCTTTAACATTGAAGCTCCGTCTCATCACCCCAGATCGACCTGGAGTTGGAGACAGCGAATCCTATGCAGACGGGACGACAGTGCCTCTCAGTTGGCCAGGTAAGCACGTTTTTGGTCGTAAATATTTGAGACAGTGTTAACATGATGACTAGATGACGTCTATGCCATCTGTCAGGCATTGAAAATTACCAAATTTTCTATCCTCGCGCATTCTGCAGGAGCCATTTACGCCCTTGCTACCGCTCTGAGAATGCCTCAGCATATTCGAGGTAGAATCCACCTTTTGGCTCCTTGGATCCCGCCGTCCCAGATGAACGTTTTCGGTGCCTCGGAAAATCAGCCGCCTTCCAACACTCTGCCGACGTCACAACGAATTCTCAGGGCTCTACCAACTCCAATTTTGAGAGCCGCCAATAGTAGTTTCATGTCCGCAACAAGTACATCAATTACAAGTTCACTTCCCAAGAATCCCCGACGAGGAAAGCGGAAGCCAACACCAACGGGGCAAGCAAATCAAGCTGCACTTCGCAATGTAACGCCTGTACTAGATAAGGAGAATCTAGGTCAGGGAGGGGCTTATGGCAAGAGTCCAACCGGACCACTTCAGGGGGGCGAGCTTCTACAGTCGCCAAATGCAACGGAAAACATGGACCGGATGCATCCTCCTCAAGGTCCAATGAACGGGGAATCGACAGGATTGACGGGGGCGGCTGATGCCGTAGCCGATAAAGAACGGCAGGTGACGTATGATTCACGTCTGACACATGCCATCTGGGAGCTGGCTACTACCAATGCGAATCCAGCAGTTGACCTTCTTATCTGCCTTGAGAGGCGACACACCATTGGCTTTCGATATGTCGACATTACAAGACCCGTGGTTATCCACCATGGAAGCAGGGATAACAGAGTCCCCGTTGAGAACGTCAAGTGGCTTGGCAAGGCCATGCGGCGATGTGAGGTTAGAGTGTTGGAGGGCGAGGGCCACGGCCTGATGGCGAGCGCCAATGTCATGGGGTCAGTCCTCATGGAAATCAGCAAAGAGTGGGAAGATTGGATGAGGGTTACGGGGGCTGATGGCCGAAAGGATCGTGATAGGGGAAGACGAGGGACTGTTGGGCGATGATCCCATGCAACCAAGTTTTTTTTTCTTTGTCTTACGAACATATGTTGGGAACGAAGCATGCTCTGTTGTGAAAGACGCAACCTAATACCTACCACCTGCGTACAGGGTGGGACATGCGACAGCAGAGGAGTTTTTTGGTGTTTACGAATGATGAGATGCGCGAAAATCGGACCTCATGTTGGATATGGGTGGACAAGCAAAGCGAAAAAGTTTGTTGGGAGGAAGAAAGATGACAATATTCGTTACGCCTTTACTGATTTGGTCCTGTTGATGAGGTTTTGGACTTTGCATACGATTCCCAAGCTAGTCAGCTGCAGGAGGCTTTTTCTTTCTTTTTATGTACAGTTTGTTAGTTGACGAGGACTGTCTGGGTGCTGTACGAGCGTTGCTGAGAAGAGTGAAGACGGATTCTTTTTTTTGGATTCTTGAAGGAGAGTGTGCCAGCAGAACAGGATGGGCAACGTTGGTCCATTCGTTGATTTGGCGGTCATTGTTTTCTCTTGGATGAGGAACAAAGTATATAGCTATACAAGCTGTCGCTTTCAGCATAATGTTTAAAATATATATTACTTTAACATATTCCCACCTAAAGGCTTGCGTGTGATTATGAACCACATTGTACGTGTTTTGACTATTCGCTTTCCCCATTATCCAGGGTCAGATATTCTACTCAGACGTCGTCAACAGCCGCGTCCAGTCAAACTTGCGCCATCCTTGCTTCCAGCCCTCCAACCGGTGATCGCCCTTTGACCATCGACCCTGCTTCTTAATGATGTGCGGCTCAGCATCTACAATCCCACCTATAATCTCCCTCGCAAACAAATCACCACGAGGCCAGCGATCAGCATTCTCAATAACATGGCCCATTCCACCATCAAGGTCAAACCAGACATGGAAATACGGCATCTCTTTTGCAATAGACCGACGGAACGCCATACGACCCAGCCCACCCTCACGAGCACGCGCCGCTGTATCGATAATCTTACGATGCTGCGACCACTCCTCATCCGCGGAGAGGAACGCCTCGCGGAAGTATGCTGGGGCAGTAGCCCCGTCGGCGTAGGGGATCGGCACGGCGACCATGGCAGCGTGTAAGTGGCGATGCGGGACCGCGGCGTTTTCGTAAAAGAGCACTTCGCGACCTTGTTCGTGGTACATACGCGTCAGGCTCTTCATGAAGTTGCGAATCTCTTCCCATTCGTCGTCGTCGCACTCGACGAGGTTGGCGCGATGGCTGATGGGTACGATGACGGCGCCTCCAGGGCTGACTTCAGGTTCGGTCGCGAGTGTGAGAAACACGCGCGTGCCGAGGGAAACGATGGGTGCGAGTGGAGGTAAATTCTGGTCTTCTTTATGGCAGAGTGGACAGGATTCGAGAATGCGACTCATCTTTTGAAACTCGCCAACGGCCATATTTTTAAGGCTAAGTTCGCTCTTGTGCACCCGTCGGGCGAGCTTCTCTGCGTTTTCATCCATGTAATCAAGATCCGTGACAAACTTTCCATCTTTAGCGATGCGCTCTGCCATGCGTAGAGATTCTCCACCAGCTTGGCCTTTTGTACGGCGCTCTTCGCGGACCATGTCTTCGATGGACATGTCTGTGTTTTCGACGACGAGCCCGCGTTCGCGCCCGCGCTTGGTGTCTACGGCTTTCACTTCGTTACGAGTGCCTGCGAGCTGCCGGCTTTCCATGACGCCTAGGACGACGGCGTCGGAGGCGGAGATGCGGGATTGTGCGTTGGTACTACTGCTGGCAGCGGCGGCGCGGTTGTATTCTTCTTCGAGTTGGGCGGCGTTGGGGGCGCGGCGGAGTTTGGCTTTCATCATTTGGGCGCGGAGTCTATTAAGTGCGGATTGGTCCATGGGCGCGGGAGCGGCCTTGCTGGATGTGGTGTTTTGTGATGGTGTGATGGTTTCTTGTTCGGGCTCAGGTCGTCTTGATGCTGTGGCGGCTGCTTCTTCTTTCATCCGTTGCTGATATAGCTCGCCCGTAGGTTTATCCCTTGTCCGTAGACCTTCCCCGTAGAGCCGCCTCCTCTCCATTTCCTCCTCCTCCTCGCGCGCATCATCAAAAAAATCTAGACTGCCGAACCGCTTAAGAGCAATCTCTTCCACCGTCTGCCCCGATTCTTCGGCAGCTGTGTAGACGGCCTTGAGCTTGGTCATGCGCCATGCTGAGCCTGCATCTCCAAATGTGTAGTCGACATTCCTCTCGGCGGGTGCTGATGGGGGAGGAGACGGTTTTGAGTCGTCTTCCTCGTCTCTTTCAATATCGTCGTTGAGGCGGTGGTTGAGTTCGCGCTTGTGGACCACGCGCTTTGGGGGCTCGTCTTGTGATGGAGGTGGTTTGGGTTTGTTATGGTTGGGGCGATGGACATGCTCGACTTCGAATGCTGATGGGGCCCTCATCCAGTCATCTCGAACCAGCGGCTTGGATCCTTCTACTGAATCCTCTGCAGAGGGCTTCTCGTCGTCCGGGGCCGGCAGATCCTCCTTGGCCTCTGATGTCTTCTCATGCCGATTGTCGTCCCGATGATGTCGCCGTCTTGATCGGTGCTCGTCGTCCTCATCACGCGAGTGGCGACTCCGTTTACTTCTGTGTCCCTCCTCATCCTCACCACGATGCTGTCGATGACGATGGCTATCTCTATCCTTTTCCCTATCCCTATTCCCATCCCGATCCCTTTCGCGGTCTCGGTCGTTGTCTTCGCGGTGACGGTGGCGGTGTCTGTGTTTGCGATCGCGCCGCTCTTCGCGATTGCGCTCTGACCGTTCTCGCTCCGACTTTTCAGCCGCAAGCGTCTTTTCGAAATCATCAAGACCATCCATTGCACGGGAATGCAGGCGTTGTGGAATGGGTAGGTGTTGAAGAGACAGATGGAATTGTTACGTCAGGATTGACTGTGGAGTTTGCGCTAAGCTCAAGGGCCGGCATCTGTTTTTAGTGGGACTGTAGCTTACCCAAAT
Source organism: Zelopaecilomyces penicillatus (assembly GCA_005765155.1). NCBI lineage: Eukaryota > Fungi > Ascomycota > Sordariomycetes > Hypocreales > Pseudodiploosporaceae > Zelopaecilomyces > Zelopaecilomyces penicillatus. The sequence continues at coordinate 972,865 of VCCP01000006.1, forward strand.
TGGTGGTGTCAGTTGCAGCTACTAATGCTCTTCACCTACCCTGTACCTCAAGGTCATCCGTAAAAAGCTGCGAAACATTTCAACTATTCTCGTACAACTTGGTAGAAACTCTGCAAGTGTGATTCATAATTTAAAATAAGTGTTGGTATCACACGAATATAAATCCATTGTCAAATATAACGCTCAAGCTCACACCTGGTGCGCACACTATCTGTAGCCGTGCCCACTGGTTGAACCCAAGGTAAACGGGACGATCTAAGTTTGATAGGGATTTTCAGCATCACTAACAAATCTAAAAGCTCACTCTGACGGCAGACACACGGGACACAGAACCTGTCATCAATAGCGTACTATAATTCATATATTCATATATCATCATCTATAACCATCTCAACTTGAATCAGTTTCCCTCAACACCATCCAAGCATCTTCCCAGCGACTAGCCGCTTCATTTGACCGGAATCTTTTGATACTTAACAACTTCACCCCCATTCTCATCAAACGTGCGTTCTGAAACCAGTTTGTATCCGCCGATGCGAGGAAGCGCCTGGGTCCAGATCGCCCAGTACACCACACCCAGCAACAGCACAGTGACGCCGATAACAGGGTGCATGTAGTACGGATAGCCTTTAGAATTCCAGTTACCAGTCGGAGGAACAAATGGCACGACGAAGAGGAAGATGTTGGAGAGCAAGTAGACGATGGATACGGGGAGGATGGTGTGCCAAGGTGAGGACCAGTTCTCTGATTTCTTGTACTGCAGCCAGATCAGGCCAATGGTGACAAAGGCGTTGATCCAGGCGGTGGTGTATGATGTGCTGTGATTGTTAGCATTAAGTGGAAGACTGGGAGGGAATATAGGTGGTATGGAATGTGCTTACAGGCTGATGATGAAGTTGTAAGCTGGTCCGAATGGAGGAGCTATGAGAACGATGACGGTGATGAGCCAGTGGAGGAAGAGCTATGACGCAGATGTTGTTAGTTCATATTGAATGGATTCATGATGGAGTTGCGTATATATGCAACAAAGGTGAGTCAATGACAAAGAGTAGTCAACTTACACCAGCAGCAGGGGCATTGAAGGGCTTGTTGGATGCCCAAAACTGACTATAAGGCAACAACGACTCCTTGGCCAGCTCCTGATTGACACGCCCGTGAGCAAAGCTGATGACCAAAATGGTCCCCATGTTGCTCAATGCAACGAAAACAGGAAGACATTTGGCAGCGGCACCTCCGCCAAACACATTACGGAAGAAGAGGCCGGCAACAAGAAGCTCTGACTTGGCTAGTTCCGCCTTGGGGATGGCGGCAAAGTAGGCGATGTTGGCGAGGACGTAGAGAATCGTCACACCTCCGACGGCAAGCGGAGCCGCGAGAGTCAAGGTCCGGCGTGGGTTCCTCACCTCGGAGAGTACGTAGTTTGCGTTCTCCCAGCCGTTGTAGCTGTGGATGACGTTGAGCAGCGCATTGGCGTATGTATACGCACTGCCGGCGCCATACCCATCTCCCTCCACAACCTTGAAGGCATCGTCAAAGTTATGAGGATCCGGCACGAGCCGATGCCCAGCCAGCGCCGCAAACCCAGCACACACCACAACAAGCAACACAAACACCTTGAAAATACCCAGAACATTGGACAAGCGAATCCCCCACTTGGGCAGCGTCGCATGGAGCACCACGGCAAACGTGATGGCCGCAACACCAATACCCCGGGTGGCCCAGCCGTCTGTCGAATGGCGGCCTGTGGCGAAGAGCACATAACGGCCAAAGGCGAGCGAGTTGCTCGTGGCGAATCCCAGCAGGAGCAGGCGAGAGAGTAAGATGCAGGTAGCGAGGTGTTTGGGACGGCGGTAGACGCGCTCAAGATAGTTCTTTTCGCCGCCGGAGCGGGGGATGGCGAGGCCGAATTCGAGGTAGATGCTTAGGCCGCAGAGGGCGAGGATCCCACCCGCGACCCAGAGCATGAGGCTGATGCCGACGGAGCCAGTGGATGCGAAGATGTTGGAGGGCGTGGAGAAGACTGTGTTAAGGAGTGAGTAAGTAGTGTTGCGTTGGGGTGAGTTGCTGTATGGTGTCCATTTGAAGCTCAAGATTGCTGTGGTTTTGGTGCTTTACATGATGGTTACACGGCTACGTTGAGTTCAAGGCATCATATCCACGATATGTGATGATGAAATATAACTTACTCCCTGTCCCAATCATCTTATTCAAGATGAGAAACGCCGCACCCATAACACCCATCTTGCGGTCCTCTGAAAAGGCAAACGTCTCTGCCGTGACCACATTGACGTTGCCCTTGAGCGGCTCATCGCTGGCACTCCCAACCCGGCTGACATTGTTTCCACTGCCATTGATGTCCAGGCTACTCTGTCTTTTGCGTATAGCATCATCTCCAGCGGCCGTGTTTTCACCAGCCCTTTCCGCCATGACGATGGGAAACCGTTGACAGAGAGGCAAGTTGCGTGTGTTATGTGGGGGTCAATCGGTGGTGGTGGAGGAAGTGGAATAAGAAAAAAATAAACATAAAATGGGGGGAAGATGGGATCTCAGACTTTGTTGAGGACGCTTGCTAGCCGATCGTAGGTCAGATCGTCGCCGCCGCTGTCAAAGCCGGATGCAGGATGGTTGGTTGGTGATGGAGAAGCAAAGTGGAGAGACAGCTTCAGGGAGAGAGAGAGAGAGTGGAAAGAAGAAAGAAGAAATTCAGAGGATTCGCGAGCAACACGAGACCGGGATAGTGAGATAGTGAGAGTAAGAAAAAGAGAGACATACAGAACGCCCTACAGAGCAGTCCAGACCCTTTATCCAATGGCTGGTTGCTGATGCAACATACCGGGTGGGCAGTTTATGTAGGTTTGTCGTGTTGAGACATTTTGACCAGCATTGCATCGTCACATCGCGCCCCGTCTTTTGCGCAGCGCGATAGGCTAAAGCAGGCCGTCACCTGCCCCCGATGCATCTCAATGGAAAAAGAAAAGATAAGCAAACTGTGGAAATGAGCCAGGCATTGTTCTGTGAGGGGGTTTTGGTGTAATAGATTGAGTGAATGGGTGAGTGAGTGAGTGAGTGTAATGGGTAAACACAGAGTTCATGCTGTGTAAGTGAGTGGTGGAACCGGCAGTTCCCTTGCATCGGCACGGCGCCGGATACAGCCGTCCAAAGACAGTTTGAGGGGGGACGGACGGCGTGTCCATGGATGGAGAAAGCAGTGCGGGGAAAATTTGGGGGTAATTACTGACCGTATTATGTATGAATTAATTGCTGTATTACATGCAGCATACGGCATGGGAATACTGTTGTCGTTGTTCGTGTGTTTGTGTTACGCCAGCCATGATGAATGTCTTGGAGGACGGGCGACACAGACTACCCAAAGGTGCATTCACAAGGTCAGAGTCCTATGAAAGCAGGCCCAGAAATACCAGCTTTTGATGAATACCAGTTGAATTGTATATATGTTGATATATATATTATAGTCATAATGCCCTGTCGCCAATGCATAATTATGCTAGCCCCGATGTTGAAGGAACCTTTCTCCAGGAAATCCCCATATGCTGTTCTACGCCTTGGAAACCTGAACCAAGATGGAGAAGCAGAAACCCCAAAAAGATGAATAAAAGGATAAGAATGAAAGTAAAAAAAAAAAAAAAAACACCTGTATCCGCGTAATAACCTGTATTACCATAAAACGAAAACGATAAAAAGAAAATCTACTCCTGTGCACGCAGGTTCGAGTGAGACACCAGCTTGTACACCGTAATCACCGCCTTGTGATCCGACGGCCACTCATTATCCTTATGGTTCGGCTGCGCCTTGGGACTCCCCACCACAACCGCATCAGAATGCAGCGCCTTGAGCGACTTGCCCTTGTGGTAGATGAAATCAATACGGTCGAGCGGCTCGGGCCGGCCCTCGTTGTCGAGGTAGATGGGCGACCAGGTGTTTCCCGGCTTGTGGACCGGGTTCGGGTGGAGCAGGCGGTACGAGTCGATGAGGCCGGCCTCCTCGGGCAGCACGGACGTCGGCCACGGCACGTCGTAGGCGCCGCAGTGTTGGTCGCGCGCGGCTTTGGTCCAGTCGAGGTGCGAGGGCGCGTTGAAGTCGCCGGTGAGAAGCACGGGGATGTTGTCGGCGTTGTCGAGCTGGGGTTTCATGGCTTTGAGGATTTCAATGATTTGGGGAGTGCGGCGTGACTGCTCTTCGATCTCGAGGACCTTTTCGAGGGGTGACTTGTCGAAGCAGAAGCCGTATGGGCCGTAAGGGTACGCGCCGAGATGGCAGTTGTGTAAGATAATTTGGCTGTCGTCTCCGTCTAGGGCAATGCGAACGGAGCCACCGGCCTGCTGCTCGGGGTAGGTCTCGACAATGGGGTAGCGGCTGACGATGCCAGAGTCGTGGCTCTGCCATGAGTACCAGCCGAGGGCATTCCCAAGCCGGGTTGCATGGCCGCCGCCGCTCTCCTGCAGACCGACGACATCGACGTTGCTGTTGGCCAGGACGCGCACCTGCTTACGGTGGAAGTCGTTGACCTCCCGGCCGCCGTACCACAGATTGAACGACATGACCTTGAGCTCTTCAACAAGCGGCTCGTGCGCCCGACGCACGGGAATCGTGATCTCGATGCTGGCCGTGGATCCGTCGCTGGCCTCTGCCTCAATCGTAAACTCGGTCGAGCCGCTAAAGTACGCCGGCGTGCCGGAGACGACGCCGTCGGTAGACACGCGGACCCACTGGTCGTTGAGGCCGTAGTTGGACTTGGTAAACTTGGTGTCGCCGTCCGGCGCATCGCTCAGCAGCCCGCTGATGCGAGCCTCAAAGGGAGTGTCCCGACGAGCGTTCTTGAGTGTGATTTCCTCCACGATGAAGGAAACATTTCCCTTGCCGCCGACGGCAACGGCAATGGGCTTGGCGAGCCACTTGTACCCGTCGTTGGCAAGGAAATACGCCCTGTAGGACCCCGGCTGGAGCTTATCGGTGGCTACTTGCACCTCGCCGCTCTTCTCCGGCGCATAGGACCACGTCAGTGACGGCTGTACGAATTCCTGCTTCTCGGGCCCGTCTGCGGCGGAGTAGTAGAGGGCGACCCAGTTCTTGGCGCCGGGCGAATCGGTTGCGTATTTGAATGTGAGGGCCGGCTTGCCGCTGACAAGGGATAGCGAGCCCGAGGCGCTGCTGCTGCTGCTGCCATCGTCCGTCTGACGCTCGCCGATGACGCCGGCCGCGACCGGGGACGGGCCGAAGAGGAGGGAGAAAAGGCCTGCCATGGCTATGGGGATGAAAGGTTGAAGACGCATCGTAAGCGGTCAGTGGGGTCGAGCCAGCTTATGTAGTCCCTTTTTTTGTGTGTTTTAGCTGTGGTGTTTGTTAGCTTGTTGGTGGCTGCAGATCGGCTGGGGGGTTATCTTTACCCACGACAAATGATGCTCAGGGATGGACAAGAAGTTGGGCGTTGTATTTGAGAAGCAATCCAACCTCAATAAGAGAGAGAGAGAGAGGACGAGTAAGAGTGAGGCAAAGAAAGAGATGATGATATGGGTTGGATGGGATTGGGTGAAACCGAGACACAAGCATCGATAGCTGCTGGGATAGCACAGGATATATATATATATATATATATCAGCCATGACACAAGATCTATATAAGCCATGACATGGGATACATACAAGTCATGGCAAGTGGAGAGACGTCTTATTCAGGTGGCTGTCATCATCCGGCCCAGAAGTCCCACGTTCTGCGAGGGGGTGAGAAGAAGGAAAGGAAAGAAAGCACACAAAGGCAAGGAAAGAAAGGGCCAGCTCGGCTTCCCATCCCAGGGTCCCCACTATACCTACGGGTTCTTGTTCATGTTACCCATACTGCATATCCTCCAAGTCGCGGATGCAACATTGGAGAACCAAACGTCACAGAGCACAAGGGCACAGGAAGCCACATGATAGGATATCTTATTCGGACCTGCTAGCTGCAGAAGAGACGGCCCCTAGCTAAAACCTGCGGTCAGGCACGCCGCAGATGTATTGGCAGAGAGAGAAAGACGGAGAACAGAGACCTTGAGAGGGGGGGGAAGCGGCATGTGGTGGTGATGGCGGCATTGTCGTCACACTGCCTTTGGAGCTTTGGTTGCATCATAGCATGTGTGTGTGTGGTGTTGATGTTGTTGGAGTTAGTAGTAGAGGTGGTGCTTTGATGCGTGTAGTTGTACAGTGGCTGCAGGTACGTACGTAACTGTACACCACTGTACTCCGTACAGCCCTGTAAATTATAGCAGTGATGTCCCAGCGACTTAGCGAATCTGGAGGTATTGCCCAGGCGGGTACGCGCATGGACGGGCCTCCGTGCGTACTGACAGCGGGCACACCAGCTACAATATCCCACTGAACACTACCATGCCAAATCATGGACCACTCAGCATCCGACCACTGTATTTCTGTAAATCGCCCTTGGAACGCCTTCCGATTCACATTCCCTCAGCCACGAATAATATTTATCATGTATTTGTAAACCCCGAAAATCATAGACTCATCAATGAAAAATCTGAATCCAAAGGCTCTTTTTATTTTATTTTCATTTTACCAAAACCCTGGTTTCCTTGGTTTCATGGGCTCCAGATTACTTTGCTGCAGACACACCCCCCCTGGAAGATTGATAATAAATACCTACAACTACTCGAAAAACAAACCACCACGGGCAGCAGCCATCATTGGACACGTCCTTGACGTTCGTTCCCCCTCGATCGTCAGCCAAGACCTCCCATTCAATGGGAATGGGGCTGCCAAGGTAGAAAGTTACCTGGTGCCTGCATTAGAGGTTTCTTGGTCTGCGGTGAAGTAGAAAAAAAGAAGTCCGTGAGGGCCAATGCGTGCGACTCGTGGCCACCCTCTCTCGTTGATTTGATTGATTGATTGATGGCCTTGCATTGTGTTAAACCCGACAACGTGCTCCCCATCTCGGGACCTTTTTTTTTGTTAAAACGACCGTCTTTGTTGGGGGCTAGTCAAAGCGGCTTTTCATCTACCGACGGCTTATACCACTTTCACTTCATAGTACATACTTGGACTAGATATTTTCCGCTACAAGCGCAAGGTCGATTTAAGAACCGACCAATACAATCGCCTTATTAGCCAACGATGGACGGAGTCTCGGCAACAGGGAGATATCATATGATCCCCAAGTAGGTAGGTGGCTTTTTGTTTTGATTTAGGTGTAGTACTGGGGCTGGTCAAGCTACACGGGCAGTTTTGATTTCCGGATCCCAACAACCAGTCATTTGTATTGGCATCTGAGGACCTGCAGCGTTGCATTGCCCAAGTCATCATTATTTAGTGGATATTGTACATACAAGGGACCTTTTTGCCGGTGAAGCGCGGAGGGTTTGCGGATATGCGGCTTTGAAATGTTCCCCAGTAAATGTCCTAGTTTTCTGGGAGTTCTGATTCTAACCTTCCCTTTCTTTCTGTAGCAGCCTCTTTGAGCGTGGTGTACTTGAACATCCTCTCCACTTCATCTTGTAAGTGTGTCTAGTTTGGGAACTTGTGAATCAACAAGAAGTATTTTTTACAAATACTTGACCAATAGCTTACAGCAAAAGCTTCAAAATCTATACTTCAAAAAAGGGAAAGAGACTGTACATCCTTTTCGCGTCTCGGTAATCCCATTGTGTGTTGGCACGGGAAAAGGCGGCAAGCTACCCAGGGGGGGCATGATCTTAGGTTACTGTTGGGACAAGCTTTTGAATGATACATACACATGTGGCCTAAAGCGTGTGGTGTTTTTGCTGAGCTCGGCTGGATGAGCCGCGTGGGCGGGATAATTAAGTGGTTTGATCTGCAAGGACTGTGTGTGAGAAAGACTTTCACTCAGCCATGTACAGTACAGTACATGTATTTGAGATGATGCAAAATAAAATGTAAGTCTGACGCATCCAAATCAAGCCTTTTTTTATTTATCTTTAATGTCTCACATAGTTGCGGGTGATTCAGACCCCCAGCTGTCAAAAAAAAAAAAAAAAAGCATATGTCTAAAAGAATGTGGAGGAGGATCAAATTAATTACCCTGTATGAGACCCAAGCCTGTGTGTGATGAGAATACCAAGCTAAGAGAATCAATCACAATGCCTTGTGCCTATGGATGGATGGATGGATGGATGGATGGGTAGTACTGTGGTTTTAGGTAGGTGGTGATTGAGTTCCATTCGGAGAAGCGTCGAGGACCCAAAGACCGGGACGTGATAGTCATTGATAATGACACTATGTAATGCGTGTTCATCTCATGTTTAGTTCACATGTGCTGCCTCCAATATGCAAAAACCGCGATGTGCTGTTGTTGTGTTGTGTAGTATCGTGTAGTATGTCTCATCCGGTGACTACATCACCACTCCCCATCTCATGAGACCCTTCTTTTTTTTTTCATTTATTTATTCATCCCCTCCATTTATCTCTTGCCATTCTTAAAAGCCCATAGCATACATACATACATACATATCAGTTCTATACCGCTCTTTTCCCTTTCAGTCACGTCATTCCCCCAACCCAACCCTCAAACTGCGGAGTAAGTTACATTGGGTGTGGGTTACACTCTACAGTAGACATTGTTTACGGCGGGCACGTGGGGAAGACACGCTTCGCACATTCGCTGCCCTCGCAAATCATGAGGTTCACGGACGAAGCTCAACTACCTACCGTGCGCCGCTGGCGGGTTCATTCTTTGGGGGCCATCTTTATTCGAATAATCATGTATTTTGAACATTCATGTATTTTGAGCGTGCTTATTTTACATGTGACTTTGCGCAAGGTCCCCTCCCTTTTTTTCTAGCCTCTAGCTATTCCCCCCCTCTCTTTCTTAATCGGTGTTTTATGGTGTATGTTGACTCGACTTTTTGACTCATATGTCTCATTAAACAATCAATAAGAATAATAATGACAAGTATGTATATAGGTACACCGTCTATGGGAGGAGAATGGGCTATGCATGCAGAAAACTAATACTTTGCATGCTTCAAAAAGACCACCATCACAGAGCCGCATCCTTCCGCCTACTCCACTGATGAACCATCTTCGCCTCTCCCGTCTTCCGCTGCACCTCGTCCCACAGCCGCGCCGTCAAGAACTTGTACAGATACGCAGACGCCCCATGGTACCCGATCCCGTGGTCGCTGTCGGTAAACGCCACCATCTTCATCTTGTCCGGAGACACGCCGTCGCCCATGAGCAGGTCCACCAGCGCCGCTGCGTTTTGGTAATGCACGTTGTCGTCGCCCGTGCCGTGCAGCACCGCAAAGGAGCCGGCGAGCTTCTTGAACCCTTCCGTCTTGCGCACCGCCGTGGCGTTGTAGCCGGCGCTGTTGTCGGCGAGCGTCTTCATGTAGCGCTCCGTGTACATGGAGTCGTAGAAACGCCAGTCTGAGACAGGCGCCGTGATGAGCCCGTGGGAGAAGACGCCAGAGTTCTCCTCGATGGTCTTGGCGGTTAGATAGCCACCGAAGGACCATCCCCACATGCCTACCCGGTTCTTGTCGATGAAGCTGTTGCGCGCTGTGAGCTCCTTGGCTGCCCAGATCTGGTCCTTGGGCTCTAGGTTTCCTAGCTGCCGTGTCACCGCGGCCCGGAACTTGCGACCCTTGAAGCCCGTGCCGCGGTTGTCTACCGTGTAAGTGATGTATTGTAGCTCAGGCTCTGACGAGATGTAGGCCGACCAGCCGTAGCTCTGGAACGACTTGAGCACCGACTGCGCTCCCGGACCGCCGTATGGGGTGAAAAGCGCCGGGTAGCGCTTGCTCGGGTCAAAGTTGACCGGCAGCTTCTGCATCACGTTGAGAGAGAAGCCCTCTGGGTGCTTCAACTCAAAGTAGGTAATGTTGGGCAGCTTGTACTCCTCAATCTTCTTGTAAAACGCGGCGTTGGATGTCAGCGTCCGCAGCGGCTTGGTGCTGTTGACCGAGTACACCTCTTGGTAAGGCACATCAGGACCCCGGTAGCTCAGGATATAGAAGCCTCCCTTGGACGAAAACGAAGCGCCCCAAACAGCCGCAACCTTGTCGTCGACGAGCGGCTTGATCTCCTTCTTGGAATAGGAGACACTGTAGATGTGTCGCTCCGTGCTGTGACGAGTTGTGGCGCTGTAGTAGATGAGAGCCCGTGCCGCGTCAATATACAGGATGTTTTCCACCTCCCAATTGCCGGACGTGAGTTGGATAGGCTTTCCACCGCTCACCGGGTAGAGGTAAATGTGCATCCAGCCAGACTCGTCTGATAGATCAACGTAGTAGGTCTTGCGTGTACTGGTCTTGACGCCGCCGCTCTTGACGTCACCAACATACGAAATAGCCAGGCTATTGTCCAGCCAGCCGTCGGTGCCATCTCTCTCGCGGACGACCGTGGACGACTTGGCCTCCGGGTTGACGAGCACATGTTTCTCCTTATCCTGGACGCGGTTAAAGGCGCGATAGATGACGGCTGAGTGGCCATCCGTAACCCAAGCAACCTCTCCAATAATAGTATCCTTGCCAAACGCCGTGACAGGCAATGCGCTTTGCTTCTTGGTCTCGACGTTGACCAGGCTGAACTGCACCGTCGGGTTGGGCGTGCCGACTTTAGGATACCGCAGCTCCAGCTCGGCCGGGTACTGCGGCGCGACGGCCTGGTTGTCCATGTAATAGGGAATAGTAAAAGTGCCGACGCCCGTCTCGTTGAAGCTCAGAAACGCAACGTACTTGGAGTCCGGCGAGAACCACAGCGCTGAGCGGTCGCCCAAGATTTCTTCCTCGTACACCCAGTCAGGCACGCCGTTGAACATGTCCGGTCCGCCATTCGTCGTGATGCGGTGAATCTTGGCCGTGCTGTCACGCAGATACAGGTCGTTGTTGCGCACAAAGGCGATGCTCCGGCCGTTGGGCGCCAGCTTCGCATACTGAATGTCGCCGACCTGGTCATCCACGAGGGCCGTCTTCTTGCCGCTTGCCACGTCCAGCAAAAAGTAGTTTGAAAAGTACGAGTGGCGGTACTGCTTGGTCGCGTTGGTGGACAGCAGTACCGTCTTGTCGTCAGAGCTGATCCAGTATTCGCGCAGGTCCTGGGGCATCAAGTCGGCGCGCAGAAAGACGCGACTGGCGCCAGACACGATGTCCTCGAGCACCAGATCGCCCTTGTCGTTCTTGGTGATGTATTGGCCGTCGGCGCCGCTCGACGCCCACTGCACTGACCGGCTGGATGGGCGGATCGTGGCACTGGGAGTGGTCTCGTTGTACGTGAGCAGCCGGTTGCCGTTGCCTGTGGGCTGCTGAGGCTGTCGCGGCGGGTCAATGGCCAAGGCTGGCAGCAGCAGCAGCGACAAGACGGCCGCGCATTTGCAGAGTGAGGATGCCATTGAGGGCATCGTGGGCAGGCTGTTGATGACCTTGACTCTGCCTGGGGGGATGGAGGTAGCTGATGATGGGTTGTGTGGACAGCAGCTCTGGCAGCCGTAAGACGGCGGGGGGGGGGGGGGGGGGGGGGGATACGAGAAGGTATTTACTTTATACGCGAGTTCGCCCAATGATCTCTGGCCGAGGTTACATGCATCCCGCTCTGAATACAGCTCTGGGATCAATTAGGCTTCCATATTCCCCGCGAGGCTCGCAGCTCGCAAAGCTTGGCAGCCTAGGCCGACAATAGAGCCAACACCGGCATTATTACGACTCACGGGGCATTCCAGTCGCTCGCCATTGGGACCCCAGATATACAAATCGCCAAATCGCCAATTGCCCAGAACCCAACAGGAAGAAAAGTCATTACAAAACAAAAGATCCTCAGCCGCCCCCAGAAAAGATGCAGCCAAGACCCCGGGCTCTGCTATCTCAAGTCTAGGCAAGGCTAGCTCTCGCAGTTCAAGCTCACGAACCAGTCCCAGACAGGCCCTCCATAGGTAGTCAAATTGGCCACCCGACTGCGACCTTCTTCATCCGTGCTGCGTTCCCCACACGCGCCTAGTAATTTACACCTTGCACACCTCGGCACTGCCGCAATAGGTGTGAAGGATTCCGGCAGAAAACACAACCCATCAGGGTCTTTCAACCAGGATGAGAGTCTTGGCTGCAGCGCTGCTCATTTCGCGACTGGCGGGGGGGTATTGTCGGCATATTTTAAAAATCGCTCGTCGGAGCACTGCTTGCGCAATTGCGTGAATGGAAGGCGTAGAAAGAAAGTAGAGTGGCGACTAGCTAGACGCTTCCCAACGGATGGATCCGTACATGCACGCATTTGAGACAAGTGCACTCGCTATCAATAATTCCACGATTAGTACCTACGTGAGTAAGTATGTCCCTTTGACTCCGGCCGGCTGGCTCCATATTCATCGGCCGAATGGTGGAGTCTGCTCCGGTAAGGTGGGTCAGACATGTGTATCAACCCACGGGGGCCCCCGAAGAGTAACGGAGCCACAGCCGGACCTAAACAATACAAAACGCTTCCCGTGCTCTGTAGTAATGTACCGAAGCGGTAAGCATCTTACCGGGAGCATCGGACCCCCTTAAGAAGGTGATTCCTTGACAAAGGAAGTTTGTTAGTTCCATTTTGGCATACTGTCCATCGAGGTTTTGGAGATGGTTGCGATATCCGACCAAGATAGAATGAATACCACTACGCGCAAGCCTCCTTCCTTCGCTTGGATGAAGAAAAACCGATCAAAGAGCACAGTATAAAGTGTTACAGGCATAGATAAATTGACCACCTTCCATCCAACTCTTCCCCGCAGCAACATGACGCTGCGCCAGTGGCTTCAAGCACATATTGAGTCGTCACAGTGCAGGTATCACACACAATAATGCCACTTGGCATATCCAACTTGCGTAATAGCTTCTCCAGTTATAAATTGAATCATCGCAAGCCTGATAATAATACATTCGATGTTTACTTTCATTGCATATTAGCAGCCATTCGATCTAGTTTTTCTTTCTTTCTCCCTTTCCACAAAGCATGAAAACGATTAGCATGTCCGACTAACACAAGGTGTGCTCAAACATCCCAAAGTAAACATAGCTATGTTAAATAAGCGGTCGCCGAATCGCAATGTAGGCATATAGGCATATTGAGCTTCGCCTCAATAACACCGCCAGTCAATGTTTCCCGGAGCAAGTGGCCGTCCAACGCTAACACTTTCCATACTGTATCTAAACTTCGTACGTACAAAATAAACCATCAAAAACGATGCTTCTCTTACTTCATCTAATCTTTATATTCAACCACTGTTGTGATTCGTCCCCGCATCCCCTACTAGAACTAAAAGGGACGACGCGCTACCGCCCCATCTGCAATATATATTAAGTACTAACATAGAAAACACGTTATCAACATGCATGGAGCTCTACAATACGAAGCACTCATATTGGTTGGCTGCGCCTTGGGATGACCACCCAAGCGGGGTATTGAAGCTGCTATTCGAGGCTTCATCGTTGAGCGCCTCGCCACTGACGTTTTGTACGCATCATATGGCAGTGAAATGCTCCGCGCTGGCCGCAAGTTGGTTGTGAGTACTGTTAAACCTGTTTCAAGACATGTAATGGGTCTTTAAAAGGTGATGCTCAGCTCGTCACCTATCACGATAGTCTAAGCCAAACCATACTCAACCACAAAAATTCCAACATCAAAAATTCCAACATCAAAAAGCTTGCTCTCGAGCTGCACTGCAACTACCCACAATAGACTTCTTCATCATCATGAGTGGCATCACCGACGAAGCGGCCATTGAAGGCCACGACCTCATCCACAACGCTGAGCTTGAAGAGCAAAAGGTACCCACCTGTATACACCAACCACTTCAGCCATGCTGCAATGTAGATGTGTGCATGCGTGCATTTTGTATTTAAATAGACTGGGCTAACGGTATTTGCAACTTTCTTCTTATCAGGCACACGGCAAGGATGCCATGACTACAGATGATTATGAGGAGCATGAAGAATCTCAACCCCAGGGACAGCAACGACAAGAGCCTGGTGTCCAGCCTGGCATGGACAAGGTGCAGGTGAAGGAAGGGTCTTGAATATGAAGTTTAAGCTCAGTGCTGGTGATTGCGTGGACCCAGTGGACGAGTAAACTGTCCTTTTTTCAATATTGATTCACATCATTGATGAAGAACCTTGGTGGATTCGAGGTCAAGTGTATGGTGGGGACAACAGTGTGTCTTTGCCATGGAGATCATCACAACTCATCAGTCTCAGTTCCTATCGGTGGGAGAAGTATTCCAACCTGCTTTTAATTGGACTTTTTTGTTCAAATTTCATTATAATGAATTACTAGGTGTTATTTTACTACTTTATTAACATGATGCATTTCAAATCTTGAAAACACCTGATTCATAGCATCGCCTCTGATGCCTATTTGCATTCAGCGCCCGCCCTATAGCACTAGGGTAGGAACTGACTCGGTGTCTGAGACACAAAACTCAGCCTTTTATGTCCCTCGTCAAAACCCATCGGCCATCATCTAGCCATAGCGCATTTCGGGCTTTGTTACGTATTCTTGGTAATAAATTATAAGGTAATACCAATGCTGAGACGGCGTGCGTAATCAATCAGGTCAGGTTGAATGGAGACTCATCGCCAGAAAAGATCTCAATGTCCAATCTGTTGTGCTACCAATAAAATACAAGATGAAATACGAAGACCAATGGGGACGGCTGCGTGCGTATTCGTACCTGCTGTTCTGCAGCTTAGCTGTCAGGTGACGTGGCGTGAGAATTGGACGAATGAGACAGCTCGCTGTAGTAGTGTAAGCCCATTGGGCAGATACTTCAAAGCGCCACTTTAGCTCTGTGTTGTTGGTTGGGCATGCATTCATTCATCCATTTCATTCACAGCACAAAACAGACAAGTACTTATTCCTTACACATCCAGTAAACACGCATTTATAACTTCTTGTTCACTACTTTCACCATCTCCAGTAAAGAAACAGCAGAAGCAGATCCCAAAAAACAAAGACATTTTTGTTTCTTCATGCTGCTTCAACACCTTCAAGGGCCTAGACCCCGTAAATAACTCAATCAGGCAGAATGCCCTCCCAACTCAAGGCCCGTGTTCCTGACGCTAGTCCCCCCCCAAGCCTAGATCACCGCTGCGACCCCTTTACATACGCCCTCCTCATTGGCCAGAACAACACACACAAAGTCCGTCTGATCCGGTTCCGGTACCTTACAGGGTGGCTTTTGACAGCGCACGAGAAAAAGGATACCTGCAAGGCCCCTCCCAATAAGCTCGTTCCATGCGCTTGTAGTTGGGTGTCCTTCAGGTACCTTGTAGTCATTCATTCAGGTACTGGAGTCAATTCCGCCAGTCATCTGTTTTTCCCTGCTCACCGCGAAATTTCCCCCGGATTTGCCCATCGTGAGCTGAGAGAGGGGGGGTGCAAGGATTTTTTTATCGCGCGTTTCCCTTTTAACCCTTCACTTCCTTTTCGCAGATCTGCGTCGCGGGATTTCAGAAGAAAAAAAAGGACACATTCTTTTGACCCGCAGTCAGCGGTGTCGCGACGTGGGCAACAGCCGTTCATTGATCAGATTTAGATTTGTCTGCAAGACAAACAGGCGTCTCAGCCGTCCATTCCTTCCCCCCCCTCCCCTGAGAGTCATTCATTTTCGCCATGCGCTTCCAGCTCGCTCTTCACGCTGCGCTTGCGCCAATCGCCGCCTTTGCGCGCCCATCCACATCGCCAGCATCATCACAATCATCACAATCATTATCCCCGCGCGGCGATTCCGTCTGGGTCACCCCCCACGACAGCTACTCCTCCTCCATCGGCGTGCTCGGCTGCAAAATCAACACCGACCGCGTCGCCTACTGGCCCCAAGCCGTCGACTGCACCAACCTCTGTGTATCCCTCGAATACGGAGACCGCCAGGTCTACCTCCTGCGCATCGATCAATCCCAGGGCGCCTACGACGTCAGCTACGATGCCTGGAACTACCTCTACACGGGCGAATCCGCCACCAAGAAGCCCACGGCCGGCGGCGCCGTCGAGATGAAGTACCGTCCCGTCGATGCCTCCAAGTGCGCGGGGCTCATCCGCACCAAGGACAACCGACTGCCGCTGAGTGCTGCCAACAGCATGAATTTCCTGGCTAGCTGCCTTGACCAGTCTAAAAGCTGGGTCGCGAAGCATTATGTCCTGTATAACATCCTCGACTCCATCTGCACGTTGGGCAGTGACGAGAAGTGCAACTTGGATTGGCCAGCTGCGAACCAGGCCTCGTGTCCTAGCACCTTGGGCGTGCCAGCTACGCTGAAAGATACAAAAGTCTATAATATTCGTTATCCAACAGGAGAAAAAGTTCTTGCAGGCTCAGGCGCGCCAGCCAAGGGCGGTGACGAGGACAGTGCTGCGTCGCTGGTCGCATTACCGCATGGCGCGCTGCTATGGGCGGCTTCCATTCTTACCTTCTTTTATTTTGCCACTTATTGAGATGCCATTTTCTTCTATTCACAACTGATGACGACGATGATGACGGGGTTGGATTTTTTCCTTCTTTTGGATGACTGGGATGTATTTAACAAGTTTCTTTTTTATGCCAAAATATACCCCTTTGCTGTTCTTAAAACAACTTTATTTTGTATGTACCATTGCATCTAAGCAGAGCCCCCTTGTTATCTATCCTCTTCGCTGTGGGGGTGGTGCGAAACTAGAATGCGGCATAGACTCATCATTCCAGCCGTCATGTAAAAATAATGTCCTCCTCTACCAGGCTGTTCGTCTCATGACAACAGTCAGCAGCACGCGGACTCTGCGTTGCGCCTTGAAGTCGTCACAACTGGTTTCCTCAGTCTATACTATATCTCACGGGTCCCTCCCTGCCCCGTATATCCCACATTGCCTACTCGTAGGGCGACGGAACACCCCCCTCCGAGAGACGGCTCGCGTGGACTACCCAGTTATAAATTTATCACATGTTTATCCCACTTCCGTTCCCGTCTAGGTCTTGGATCTGAGGTCCGTTAATAGAACAGCCTTGCCTGTTTTCGTCTCGTATGTAAGCAAAGACTAAGCTTCTCGAATGTAAAGACTATCCCCGGAGTTGGCCCGCCGAACGCCACCGAGGGTCCGAACCTTTTTAAGGGCGCCCCTCAACGCAAACTAAACTCATTTTTTAGGTTGCTGACGAAAGAGGATGTCATGCGGCCGATCCGCCGGCAGTTTTTTATGTTTCCTAGTAAACTGGGCAAGTTGGTATTCTTCCCAAAACGGCAAGCCGCTAAATGTGGACTTGTATCCTATCAACGACAAGACATTATCAAAGCCGTATGTGAGGGACCATCCGTCATACCCCTTTCTGTGACATCCAGGAGATTCGAAATAGGTGACATCTTGTGGCGCACGATACACTCTATTATTCAGCTTCTGTCATCCATCCAGTCGGTGGGAAAAACACATTAACCTTTTTTTTTTAACTTCACCCTACTGCTTGACACAACTGTGCGGCTGAGCCATTCACCTCCTGAACATGATCCGCGGAACTGCCCACATGCACGCCCGCTGCCATCCCCGTGCCCAAATGGACCATCATATGGCAATGTAGCATCCACAGTCCCGGGTTGTCCGCTGTGAACGAGAGCACTACATGGCCTCTCCTCGGAATGGCAATGGTGTCTTTGCGCAGCGGGTTCTTTAAGTCCAAGGGGTTAGGGGGTCCTTGTTCAGGATTTTGATACGGGTTGTGGCTTCCGAAGCCGTCGTCTCGGCCACTGGCGCGGAATGAAGAGAGCACATCGAATGTATAGCCATGCATGTGGAAAGGGTGGGCTCCGTCGTCGAGGTTGTTGATGACGAGCTTGACGCGAGAGCCCAGTCTGATAAATTCAACTCGCTGGTGAGAGTTCCATGAAGATCGGTTTAGTGATAATAGAGGTGGGGTTTGGGGCTGCCAGTAAGTGTGGTTGATGAACCCCACTGGCCTGTTTTGTAAATGTGACATTTTCTGTGTTTTGACGTAGAACAAGATGGTTTCCTCTGGGCCTACTGGTGTGACAGGAGTTGGAGCTGTCGTCAATGCAGACAGAGCTGTCAAGTCCTGGTGGCTACTGTTGCTGGTGTTCAATGCTGGTGCCTCTCTCCTATCTGCTGCAAGTAGAGTACTTGGCAGTAGAGGGAAAGCCTGGTTTGGGTTTAATGCCCGGTTCTGGTATATGAAATTCCTACTCATCTGTCAGCAATTACATACTTTCTTTGACTCAGCACATAATAAGACACATTTACTCTTTGTCAAGATAAATATTCAGCCACGGATTCTTGGCATGTTCTGAACTCCAATCAAGGAGAAAATCAGCCCTCTCACCAGGGTAGAGAATGCCAACTGAATCAGCTGGCTCGGCATCCACGTCACAGCCTCCATCTACGCCCAAGGGCTGCAGAGTCGCGCCGTCAACCATCATGGTCAACCCGGCAATCGTCCCGGTGTTGACCACCCTCAGCCGAGTCCGAGTCGCCGGTTTATGCAGCAGCAGGGGCACCATGTCTCCCAGACCAATGTGGTTGCATTCCACAGGGCGTGCAGGAACTGCCATGGAGCAATCATACCTCCCGTGGCCGTTGATCAGCAATGAGTCTGGCACAGGCTCGTTTCCGAAACTGCCAGCGTCATCGTACCAGGCAAGCACATCCTTTTGCTTACGGTGGAACCAGTCTCCCACTAAAAGGAGTACTTCGTCTTCAGCTGCTCCTGCGCCGGCAAGGTCGTCCTGCGGCTTGTGGACCACCAAGCCGCCAAAGAGACCCTCACCCCTCTGGACGTGGACATGGCTGTGCCACCAAAAGGTACCGTATTCGTCGTTGCCGATTTGAAAGTCATACACAAAATTGCCACCCGAAGGGATGGGGCACTGGGTGTAGCCTGCTGCGCCATCCATGACATTGTGGCCTCTCAGGCGTAGGCCGTGCCAGTGAAATGAGACCCCGTCGGCATCCAGATGGTTGTGAACATGAACCATGACTCGGTCCCCTGAGCGGGCTTCGATGACAGGTCCCGGAAATTGACCTATTGACTGTCAGTTCCGCTCCCCAATAACAGTTTCATTTGTTTCCCAGGGCAGATATACTCACCGTTGACTAAGTACACCTCCTTTTGAACACCATCAGGAGCCCTGATGCCCTGGGTCACGTTCCAATGGAATGTAAGAGTTTTGGGCTTTCTTGCATTGTGTTGCTCAGGATGCAATGGAATAGCAAGCTGGGATGTGGTTTTTGAAATAGGGGTTGGAGGGAGAGACTTCTTGAATGATCTGAAAGACGGGAGCGCCAGAACAATCAGCAACAGCATGAATAGCCCCAAACATGCAATCCAGAGCGAGCAAGTTCTTCGTCGAGCACCAAAACTCTTTTCATTTTGGTTTGAAATAGGTGTACTCTGAGCCTCAAGTTGGTCGTCGAGCAAGCCGTGGTCTTCATCCTGGCCCTTCATTTTGAATATGCAGTTGCAGAGCTGTAATGAAAGTGGAGCAAGCTTTTTGACTGTGAGGTTTCTTCAACAAGCGGGGTCAATCGTTGAAGAGAGCGGGAGCATAATGCAGAGCAATAGAAACAAAGAGAGCAAAGATAAGAGAGAAAAAGGATGTTATAACAGCTGTGGCCAATCACTACTTCGAACGTCTGCTTGTGTCTTTGTGAGAAGACAAGACTTGATGAATTACCTGCAGCGATTCATTGGCAAAAGGATAGTTGGATAGAAATACGATGTGACCGATGGACGGGGCAGAGACAAGGCGGATATGCAGCCACAGCCGATGGGGGGCTTGCCCGTAGGTGTGGGTCTAGAGTGGCGGCGCTAATGCAGGGCAAGATGCGCCCATGCTGTCTTGGCACGTGCAACGAAAGGGGGGGTGTGCAGCCTCCCCCTCTAGGGTTGCTGTGAAAGTACCAGCCCGCCACAGCACCCTTTTAGTCAGTCCTGACTGTGTGCTTGTCAAGCTGCCCCTAAATCTCTTGACGGGTGCAACGGGAAAACCTCCCTTGGACTTGCCTGTAATGAAGAGAGGGTGGTCGAGTCGATGAAGTGGGTGGCTTGAGTCGTTTGTTGTAATAATTTGTCCGTAGGTCATCCATCCACTGTAGATAGGGTTCCAACGGCTAATTACAGGCAGTTGACTGATCAGCAGCCACAGCTTCCCCCATCACGGGGGGCGTCCACTGGCATCCATTGGCCCAAGAGCCAACGTCCAAGCAAATGGCGCACGCGCCGCCGCCATGCGATCAGAGCCGGAGTTGGCAGATGGAATGGACATGAACGGCATGCCTAGTCCGGAGGAGAGATGATTATATTTGCTCGTCCTATGAATTTAATCACGGCGTTTATAATCTTAGCCCCGTACACCGTACTGAGTGAGGTAGCTGGACTTTTGTTTCCCGCCAACTACCGCTCCGGTAGAAAGCAGGTTGTGAGTTTGCGGCTTGTCAGTGGCTGGTACATAATTACAGACGGTCCAGTCATGTGCTACCCGGCTGTAGGTAGTACCACAAACACCTCCCGTCTGCCACAGCCAAGTCTCCCCAACCACGAACCCCCCATTCATCGCCGCCCTTGCTGCAACCTGCCTCTTTAGCCCAGCTCTGCCCTGCCCTGCCCTGCCCTGCCATCAGAAAACAGAAGAAGAAGAAGCTTGGTCACTCCCGTAGCCGTCAGGTGAGACAGTGCTTAACCTTCTGCCATTTTTGCCCCGTTGCTGCTGCTGGCCCCACGAACTTGGCACTGACTTAGGTGGGGTTGGGTTCTCTGTTTTATTTTGGATCTGGTTAACCGGCACTGTAAACGTGTATCTATAATAGCCTTAATGACGCATTTATATGTAAGAAATGCCTTGTATAAGGCTTTATTATATGACTGTGTTGAGTATCCGCGTAGCCCTCTCGAAGCTTAAGGCTGGTTAAGCGGCGCCACCCTTCAACCACAAACTGGGTACGTACCGTTTAGCCAAGCCCTTTATTTTTGGGGGTGACAAGGGGGGTCTCCATTCGAAATGCGGCCGCTCGGGAGTGGGGTGGCTTCGGCCGTGATTGCATATTTGCATCCCGTCAATCGCCCGGATGGACACCATGGGATGGACGTGTGTGTTTTACTGGTCCCAGCACATGCTCGTTCCAGGGGGGGTGCCGCCTGGCCTTCTCTTCCGAGTTCTTTGATCCGTAATGGCCAGCTAGGGCTCCATCCATCGGTACATCGCAATGTTGCGCGTGCGCCCAAGCGGGCATCTCTTTCTTTGTCTTGGGGAGGGGCGGTTTATAAGAATGGCCGGATGGAAACGCCCCCCCCATTGAAGTCGTGCCTTCTTTGTCTCTCAGTGTCTCATACATACTCAACAGACAATAGATTCCACCTGACAGGTGTCTAAACTTCTTCTTTTTGTTATATCATTCCTTTCCACATCTCTGTTTTCACTCCAACCACATCGAACAATATACTTCCTTAGAACATGACTGTATTTCGGTTCGCCGTGCCCGTCACGGTGGCCTTGCTGGCCCTGGCTGGCAGAGCCAGTGCGGACAGCTTAAAGGATATCGACCATGTGGTGCTTTTCATGCAAGGTGAGAGCTGCTCCGTCTTTACTGTTGCTCTTTGGGGACAGATGCTAATCTTAGAGAAACCTTGCAGAGAACCGCGCCTTTGATCACTACTTTGGCACCATGGCCGGTGTTCGAGGATTCAACGATGCAAACCTGCAGATGAACGGCAAAGTCCCCGTTTGGAAACAAAAGACGACTCCTGAAATGACCAAGGACGCCGACTATGTGACGCCATGGTACCTGAACTATCTCGGTGGCAACTGGTCGCAGGCTACCCAGTGCATGACTTCGGGCAGCAATGGCTGGCACGAGAACCATGCCGCATGGAACTTTGGTACCAATGATCATTGGGCGATGAATAACACGCCGTGGAGCATTGGCTTTTACAAGCGCGATGATGTTCCGGTTCAGTGGTCATTAGCTGAAAACTTCATCGTTGGAGACATGTACCAGGTAAGAGCTGCCAGACACCTTCCTTTATGAACCTTTGTCCCTTTCTGTCCTATTCTTCATCCATGAACCCCTTCTAATGCTCTGAGCAGCAATCGGTTGTAGCATCAACATCACCCAACAGAGCCATGTGGGCGTCGGGCTCCATCAATGTCCCAGGCTCTCCCCAGAAACCAAATCAGGGTGGCAACCCCTATATCGACAACAATGAAACCCCAGGCTGTGAGGAGGGAGGCATCAATTGCTACCCTCTCAAGTGGAAGACAGCTGGTGAGTTTTACGAGGATGCAGGCACGACCTGGCAAGTATATCAGGACGAGGACAACTTTGGCGACAACCCCTATGCCTGGTTTGAGCAGTTCCAGACTGCCAAGAAGGGCTCTGCTTTGTACGAAAAGGGGCTTAAGGGCCGCTCTCTTGACACATTTTATGCCCAGGCTGCCAATGGCACGTTGCCGGAGGTTTCTTACATCATTGGCCCAGCCGAGCTGTCGGAACACGCCCCCTACTCCGCCCATGACGGTGCCTGGCTCGAAAACAAGATCGCGCAGGCCGTCCTCAGCTCGCCCAAGTACGCAAGGACAGCACTCATCATCTCCTTCGACGAGACAGGTGGCTGGTTTGACCATGTCGACCCTTACCGGTCGCCCGATGGCACTCCAGGCGAGTGGCTCGACGATCCCTACGGCAAGGTTGGCCGCACCTTTGCCGGCCCCGGATTCCGTCTGCCCTTTTACATCATCTCCCCTTGGACTCGCAATGGAGGCGTTTTCACCGGCCACAGCGATCATAATTCCCAGATCATGTTTATTGAAGAGTGGCAGGCCGCCAAGGGCCGCGACGTCAAGACCGACCAGATGGTGCCATGGCGACGGGAGCACATGTCTAACCTTGTGGACGCCTTTGACTTTAAAAACCCAGACTACTCGGTTCCCTACCTGCCTATAGCTGATGAACCTCACAAGGACAAGGACGGCGTATACGACGGCTCCGAATACTGCGCATCGCTGTTCCCGGAACCCCGCCCACCTGTGCCATACACCGGCAAGGGCGTCATTGAGGACATGGCCAGTGTCGTTGAGGAAGGTTTCAAGCCCATCCGTGGCCAGCTCACAGAAGGCCGCCATCTCGTCCTAGAAATGTTTGGCTATGCGCTCACAAACAAGGGCAAGCATCGCCGCAAGAACGCAGCTGTGGGCCTGACGCGCGCGACGAGCAAACACGACCGCGTCGAACAGCGCTGGGTTGTACACGCGGTTGAGCTTGGAGGGGATGAGTTCACCATGACGAGCGTCGTTGACGAGCAGTACATTTGCGACGGCGGCTTCATGTGCTCCGACAAGGCCAAGGCGACCGTCTTCAAAGTCAGTTTCAAGCCAAGCAAGGGCTACGCCTTTGAGATCAAGGACGAGGAGGTGCACATGGCCGGCAAAGAAGATGGTGAGGTGTCTCTCAAGGGATCTCTCGGATACTGGGAGGTGTTTAGCGTCAACTATTAGCTGTTTGGGGCTGAGGTTGGCGATTTTTTTACTTTGTAAATATTGGGTTCCTGTGTACATTTCCTTCACAGTCCTTTGCTGCCTGGGGCGGCATTATAATTCTTAATTCCGCATCTATTATGGTGCTTTACATTAGACTTTGGTGCATTTGAACACACCTCATCTTGTTCACTTTGGGCTATATTCTCGTTTCATACTTTGCGTAAATAATGCCGAAGTGACATTAACAGTTGAATCATGACAGTTGGAGTTTTGCAATGGCCCTGATTAAGTACAAGTTGAGGATGTTGGGGATTGGAGTCTATCATGTCCAGGGTCAAAATCTACCCCGCATGCAGCCAAATGTAAAGTGATTTCTTGTAACACCTGGCTTCAATACATTGTGACATATATCAAGGTAGCAATGGTTATTAGTTATTTGTATGACTCATATCAGGCCATTCACCTGCTACACCTGCAGACACCCGTGCCGAGGCTGCTTGTTCGGATACCGGCAACATCTGCAGCAATCCAAGATGCGCATCTCTGGGCTTACGTTGTGCTAACCCGACTCCAACCCCGGCGGCTCCAAGCGGAACGAAGAGAGTCTGGTACTTTCTGATGGACGGGGAGAATTCCGCGGTTTTGGGTCTCGGATATATCGGGACTTGTGGAAGAACATAACGTGTTCTGTGTTTAGTTGCTCTGAAAGTCTTGAATGATGTGTGAAGTATAAATATGGTGGATGTGGATTGATTGGAATAGCTGGGAAGATTTACACGCAGCCCCGCACTTATAAGCTACCATTGAGCATTTGACAACAGACGGTTAAGATATCAAAACAAAGAAGCTCTCAAACTCTTACAAGTTTGGTGAAATTCCAAGTATCACCAGAAGAAGGTGAAGTTGAATTGATCAAAGGATATCGATATATATATTGCAATGGCTTCACCAACAAACACCATGCAGGGCGTGCCCGCCCACATCCTCACCATCCTCGACCGTCTACACGCCGAGTCTCTCCACCAAGAAGACAAACTCAGCAGGGCCGACTACGCATCGCAGACGATCCACGAAGCGATGCGCGATAAGTTCATCGCGCTGGAGCAGGAGAAGGCGCAGTATGTGTACACGCTGTGTCGGGCGTTGGGGGCGCGTACGATAGTCGAGGCGGGGACGTCGTATGGTGTGAGTACAATCTATCTTGCTCTTGCGGCGGCTGCCAATGCCAATGCTGCTGCTGCTGCTCATGGAGGAATAGGAGGAGGAGAAAAGAAGAAGAGGGCTCGGGTGATTGCTACGGAGCATGAGGCGTCCAAGGCTGTGCGGGCGAGGGAGTATTGGGCAGAGTGTGGGAAAGTGGTGACGGATGTGGTGGAGCTGCGGGAGGGGGATTTGCTGGAGACGCTGAAGGATGATGTGGAGGATGTGGATTTCTTGCTGCTGGATAGTAAGTTGCTTTTCTTCAGTCCAACAAGTCATATTGTCCTTTTGGACATGGGACAAATATATAAAACTAACAAACAATCTCACTCCTTTAGTTTGGACCCCAATGGCTCTTCCGACACTAAAGTTGGTCCAACCCAAGATGCGCCACGGCGCTGTCGTGATTACGGACAACACCATCGGCGCGGCGGAAGGGTATAGAGAGTTTTTGGCGTACATTCGGAGTCCGGAGAGTGGGTTTATTAATTTGACGATGCCGTATAACCAGGGGCTAGAGATGAGTGTGTACCTACCTCAGAAGAAGTAAGTTGCCATAAATATCATCAGAAGGTCCTAGATATACTCTAAAAAGCAAGACTTTGTATCATGAATTTAGAAAGAATTGTCTATCAAATACGAGATGTCGTTTTTGTCTATCCCTCTAATAGATAATTGATGTCTTGTTTTATAGCTGTTTCTGAAGGTGGAAATAGTATTGCTATTCGCGTATTATTAATAGCCTTAACCAAATATATATACTATTTCATTATCTTTATATATAATATCATCATCACCAATCACAGCTTCGCAATACTATCCAACTGCTGCGGCGCCGGCCTCAACACGTAGATATCCCCCCCCGGAGGCGGCACCAACCTATTCAGCGCCTCCCGATCCTTCTTCGTCGTCAACTGGCCCAACGCGCCCTTTGCCAGCTTACCCATCGCCTTTCTCGCCGACCTCAGGCCCTTATCCGCCGCCAAATGGATATTATCCGTGGCCGCATACTGCACAAACTCAATGTCCTCATACGCCCACTTATCCCTGCCCCCCAACGCCGCGGGGATCAAAAAGTCGACCGCCTTGAGGAGCGTCTGGCCCTGTGGACCCTTGTATCCAAAGGCATTGATGTTCATGTTCTCGGCGATGAGGCCCCAGCGTAGGAGCGCGACGAGGTTGAAGTTGGAGTAGTGGAAGCTGCGGGTGCGCGCGAGCTCTTGCGGCTGTGAGCCGTTGGCGGTGACTTGGCTATTGAGGAACTTGGGGAACAGTTCTTTCGTCAGATCGCGAGCGTACTTTTTCTCGCCGATGAAGAGCGCTATGGCGGCGATTTGCATATTGGCAAACGTGCCGTGGTTGTTCTGCGCGGTCGCCTCCGTCTTTCCAAAGTTTGATGTCGTCAGCCAGTTGAAGAACGAGCGGTTCCAGTCCTTGAAATGTTCGTTGTCCCTGGCACTCCAGCCCGGTGCGCCCATGGCCAGGATTCGGACGGCGTCCAGGACGTTGGTGTACTCCTGGCTAAAGTCAATGATGCCAATTGCGCGCCCGTCGTTGAGGCAGGGGACAATCTGCGCGTGGAGGAGGTTCGGATTCATGCCTGTGGCCGGGTTGATGAACCAGGTGCGGAGAATGTTGGAGGCATGGATGGAGTAGGCCTTGTCGCCCGTGTAGAACCACGCCAGAGACAGCACATAGGTCGAGTTGAACATGCGGCTCAGATTCAGCCGGTCCTGGTACTTGTCCACCTCGGGGTTCCGCTCTCCATCTCGCTGCACGTAGGGACAGCCGTCGGCCGTCTTGGGATTCGGCCACCAGTAGGGAGCCTGCGACGCGTAGTCGAAAATCGTGCCGTTGGGCGGAGGCTCCTTCTTGGACGTGACTGTCCACGGCCCCTGGCCCAGCCAGCTGTCGGCCTGTGCAACGAGGTATTTCAGTTGTTCGTCGTACTTTTTGCTCTTGCGGACAATGTTGCGAGTCTCGGCTAGCCTTTTGCCGTTCATGACCACCGTTTGCGGCGCTTTGTAGATTGCGTCAAAGGAGGATGGGATTGGGCGATCTTTGTAATCCGGAGCAATGACAACATCCTCACCATACCGCTCAGAATACGGTTTTTTGTCTACTGGGATGTATTGTGCGGCCACGCCAAATGTCGTGACCACAAGGCAGAAGAGTGATGATGATGCTCGCATTGTCTCGTTGCTAGTGAGACAATAAGATGATGTGGTTGATATCAGAGAAGAAGAACAAAAACATAAGCAGATTCAAAGGGGGAGACCCCACGCTTATATAGCCCCACGAATACAAGGCCTCGCCATGCTTCCCCAGATTCTTCCCCCGCGCTCATTTCATCAATTGAGTTAGCTTTAGGGGCTTCTAGGTTGGAAAATGCTTGAATATCGGCCGAGAGGGTGGTGGTGGCGGCAGCTCCAAGGTTCATCTCAGCGTAAATGGTGGAGCTTCTTCCAGCCGAAAGTGCCTAATATTCCGCCAATCGAAAGCCTCGCGCAACGCCAGCCAGCCACCACCAAGAATGACTTTGCCAGAAATAAGCCCATTGGTGGCATTCATTAATATTATCCTTTTTGCTCCCTTTTTGGGCGGATTGTTATATCCGTCGTGATATCCGTACAGGAACCTTCACACCACCATCAACTCGACTGTGCCCGTTCATCATAATTAGTGCTTAGAGGCCTTGTACTCTTCGATCAAGACCAAGTCGCCAAAACAAAATCGTAGATTGTATTATCACGGCCTCATAGCCATGCCTTGATATTAATTAGAGCTTAGATACACCGCCCAAGCTTGAAGCTCCAGCTGGACCCAACAATTCGTCTGCAATGGCCCGGCCAGCAGCCCTGCCAGAAAAGATGCACCCCCCCAGGAATGTACCCTCAAGCGACCTATAACCATGGACACCTCCTCCGCCGAACCCGGCCGCTTCGCCCGCAGCATATAGACGCGGGAACGGAGTCTTATCGGCCCTCATGACGTTGCTCTGTAGATTTGTCTCGATACCGCCCAGACTCTTGCGACTGAGCAAGTTCATCTGCACTGCAATTAATGGGCCATGCGCCTTGTCTAGGATGCGATGAGGCACCGCGATCCGACTGATCTTGTCGGGCCAGTATGTTCTGGCCTGATGAAGAAGCATCGCTTGCCCATCTTTGGAGTAGGGGTTTACAAGCTGGCTATCGCGAATCTCAACAGTCTCTTTGACCTTTTCGTAGTCAAGTATCGGGCCACCTCTTGCCTTGGCCAGCTCATTCATTGCCGCAACCAAATCCTCGAGATTCTCTCGCACAATAAAATCCTTGCCATGCTTTTGGAAGTTTTGCACCGGGACGGTTCCTTTCTTTGAGAAGATCCGGCTCATGACGAATTGCCAGATACTCTTGCCTGTTACGTCCGGATTCTGTTCAGATCCAGACAGGCCAACCTCACGTGCGATGATGCTTTGATCGAGTATAAACCATGTGTAGTCGAATCCAGTGCTGCAAATGTATTTCAACGTCCCCAGCGAATCTGACCCGGGGTACAAGAATGGCGGGAGCCTTTTGCCAGTGGCGTCCAACCAGAGAGGGGACGGTCCTGGCAGAACACGAATTCCGTGACCTGGCCAGATAGGATTCCAGTTCTGCACTCCCTCGGTGTAGTGCCACATTCTGTCGCGGTTGATGAGGTTGGCGCCAGCATCGCCAGCAATGTCAATCATTCGCCCATCCACATGGGCGGGGACGCCAATGACGAAATGTTCGGGAACTTTGGGACCCAGTCTGTCAATGGGCCAGACCTTTTTGACGGCGTCGATGTTGCCACCAATCCCACCAGAGGAGATGACAATAGCTGAGCCGTACATCTCGAACGAATCCACCGCCTCTCGTGACGATTTAACGCCCCGGGCTGAATCATCCTCTGCCAGGATGCGGCCTCTAACACCAATTGCCTTACCAGTGGCCTCATCCACAATCAACTCATCCACAGCGTGACGAAACTTGAATTGCACGATGCCCTTCTTGACAGCCTTTTCAACTGGCTCCCGGAATGCCCTGACCACCTCCGGGCCAGTACCCCACGTAAGGTGGAACCTCGGCACAGAGTTGCCATGGCCATCGGCTGTGCCGTCACCCCGCTCGGCCCAGCCAACATTGACGAAGCCGACACCGCGCGCCTTGATGTAATCCTCCATCTCGTCCGTGGCAAAATCGACAAATGCTTTAGCCCACTGCCGCGGCCAAAAGTCCTCCTCACGGTCGAATTGGGCGGTGCCGAGCCAGTCGCGCATGGCAAGCTCGCGGGTGTCCTTGATGCCCGCGCGGCGCTGGTTGGCAGAGTCGACGCAGAAGATGCCGCCCAGTGACCAGAATGCCTGTCCGCCCAGGTTGCTCGCATTCTCCTGGTCCAGCAGGATGGTGGGCACTTTGCGTTCCGACAGCTCGTAGGCGGCGACGAGGCCCGCCAGGCCGGCGCCGACGATGATGACGGGCTGCTGCTGCTGCTGATTGTCCGGATTTGCCGCCATTGTTGCTGTGCTTTATGATGATGCGGTGTGAGAGTTTGAAGAAGAAGAGGAAAGTCGAAGCAGGGTCAGCGACCAGCTTCGAGGCAGGTGCATGTAGAGAGGTCGAGAGGGACCCGCCTAAGCTACCGTTTCAATGGAATGAACGACTGGGGTACGGAGTAGTTGCCGGATACTTGCGGAGTATAAATATTATGTGGAGCATTAATACGTGCTATGAAAGGATATTGAAGGAACGTCGTATTGCTTCAGTTGGCAACTCATTATGAGTGCTTGCACCCCCGGTACTTTACGCAGTATAGAACATGGTTTTTGAAGGGAAAAATACCTCAATGAACATCAGGCGACGACCCGACACTTTTGAATTCAAGCACACGACCCCCAAGTCGGGTGACTACTGCCTCCCTAAGGTACCTATGGAAGGATATCCATCCACTGTTGCATTACTACTTTGGGGGTGTACGGAGCCCGGGTATTAGAGCTTAGTTGGGCGCTACAGATTCTGGCATCATGCCTACCCTACAGCCCACCTTGACGATGGATTAGGTTTCAAGTACAGCCAGCGCACCTCAGGCATTATAGCCAATGTTACCGTGGCACAACTACGACACTGTGTGGCTTCAGATTCGCTGTAGGTAGGCATCGCCATAATCCATGGCAAGTGATGTGAGCGCCTGACCAGAGAGTAAAGCCAAATACTACAATCGCGCAGGCGTCTCACCTTGTACTATCGATCGCAATAATTCAATCTCATAGAATCATCAAAGCTCATCTGGTAGTAATGAGCCAAGCTGAAGTTGTGTAACGCCGGCGACTCTCTGCCTCTCCTGCTCAATCCTATCCAAGCTGTTGTTCATGATTGCTGGCCTGGTAAGCCCAACAGTACTGATAGCCGACTTGACAAGCTCTATGAAGACAGGTTAATCCAACGCCAACGACTTAACAATGTCCTGCAACTGCGCGAGTAGCCTCGGCTACTGAGAAAGAAGTCTCTGTGAGGATACAACTATATTTCATCAGTCTGGATCACACATAGTTCACAGAGTACAACATTCCTTATAAGTAGCTTCGCAACTTCAGGCAAAAAAACATACAACAGCTGTTCACCGACCCAACTACTAATCTGCCGGTTAGTGGTTTATCTATGAGAGAGCGGACGGGATAACTGGGTTAGACAGGGCTCGGAATATCCCTCGGCCCAATTATGCTGTGGATGGGTGGTGGACCTGTATAGATGTGCCCTTTGCATGTGACAGCCCCTCAGCCGCTGGCAATACCAAATTTGATTCTGCCCATGTGACTCATAGGCGCCGTCCAAGGCCAATGAAATACAAGCTTGGGGATTAGCGTCTGGCGGGGCCACAAGCCCAAGGGTATTTTACTTGAGCCAAAGTGTACGGATGGTTAGAAAAGTGGCATGCCCATCTTGACCTTGAATACCCTAGGAGGCTGCGCCATTTCATCTCAGTATGATCAACAATGGCAGAGCCTATTGATATAACCTCCGGGCTGATAGCCTTGGCTATCTTTGCCTTCAAGTCCAGTGATACGCTTCACAACACGATTAATAGATATCAGCCCCATCAGCGGCGCATAAACGATCTGGCCGAGGAAATTAGTGCTTTAAGTGAGGTATTAACCTCACTTATAGAGATCATTAAAACCACCAGTGATCTAGATTTATCTATCCTTAAGCTTCCTTTATGGCGATGTGGCAAGGCTTGCCAAGAGTTTGAACAGGAAATAAAGAAAATCTTACCTCAATCTAATAATTATACAGTACATTTTTATGATTGGGCTAGATTACAATATAAAGGGGATAATATTGATGGTTTTAAACAGCTTTTAGCTGAGTATAAGATGATTATAATTATCGCTCTTACTAATATAAATCTGTGAGTCTTTATAATTCTAGAAAAAAAAAAAAAAACTAATACTAAGATTTTCTATTATAGTTCTCGATCAAATATTACTACTAAAAGTATTGAAGACTATAATAACCTGCTTGATATTGCCAGAACTGATCTTATAGATCGTCTTACGAATATTGAGATGATGCTTTGGCAAAGCATAGCTGGGTCTCAACCTAATGAAGTTGAATTAAAACAGATAGAGGAAGAGCGATTAAGCATAACAAAATGTTTACAAATCTGTGATCAATCATCTGAACACATCATCCAGATTCAGTTAACAATGCAAAGTGTTAAGACGGGTGAGAGCAACTACCCAAATTCTTTATCTGCAAAAGTAATCAATGATGGCCCAGAAGAGTACGAGGATACTCTTGCTCGAATGGAGGCTAAACTAGCAGACCAAGAGAAGCTGCTCTTTGACCGTTTGGGGGATATGATGAGTTCAGTCCCCTTTAAAAATGCCCAGGTCGACGAAGCTGAAAGGCTTCGAAAGGAAAAAGAAGGTGGGAAGCGTCTCTGAGACCCCGTTGATAAGTGATATTATTAGCAGGCAGACAGCTAATAGACGCAGCCTGCCTTTCCTCTCTATGTTTTCGCACCATCGACGCTAGGCAGCACAATATCAACAGTGCCCATCGAGACACATGCGACTGGCTGTTTGGGACTACCGAGTTCCAGGAGTGGTGCAATCGCACCGACCTAACAATTCACAATGGAGTGCTCTGGATCAAGGGCAGTCCGGGAGCTGGCAAATCAACGTTAATGAAACATACCTTACGCTATTGCGAGAAAGCCTTCAAGGACAACCTAATCGTGGCGTATTTCTTTAACGCTGTAGGCGAGATCTTCGAGAAGACGTCTCAAGGCATGCTGCAGTCACTCGTTTATCAGCTCCTTCGCAAAGACGATACGCTGTATGAACATTTTGCTCCTATCTTTCGTGGGAAGCAGAGAATATACAAGGAGAGTGATTGGGGATGGCGACAGTCACAACTGAAAGATTTTGTGCGCTCAGTAATTGGGCAGTGGGGGTCCAATACTATCCTTCTTCTCATCGATGCGCTGGATGAGTGTGAAAAGGATGACGTTAGAGATGTCTTCGGATTTCTCGAGATGCTGAGTACCGATGCTGTCCAGTCTGGCTTCACACTCAGAATTTGCATTTCTAGTCGTCATTGTCCCCTTGTTAGGATGGAGAAGGTCCTCGAGTTGACTGTGGAGGCAGAAGAAGGACACGAAAGAGATATTGCTATATACATCGAGGAAAATTTGCGAATACGGGACAACGATATCGACGCTATGATCAAACAGAAAGCAGGTGGCATCTTTATGTGGGTTGTTATAGTTGTGTTCCAACTGAACAGAACCTATGATGAGGGTCGGGTGGAAGCCATACAAGAGGTGCTGGAGGAGGTGCCGGGCAATCTCGAGAATGTATTCGATATCTTCTTCTGGGGAGACGATCAAAATAAGGCCGAGACTATCCTCATGCTGCAATGGGTCCTGCTCAGTGAGCGGTTGCTAAGGCCTGAAGAGCTCTTCTTTGCTACACTGGCAGGGACGGCTCCTGAGTACTCAGGGCAATGGGATCGATCAAAGATTACCATGGATACTATACAACACCGCATCACTGTCTCGTCCAAGGGCCTCATCGAGGTGCCCAAAGGAGACACAGCATCCGTGAAATTTATTCATTCATCAGTCAGCGACTTCCTTCGTCGAAAAATCAGACTGCAGACTCTGGACCAGACGCTAGAGCCGGACCCTATCAGCACCAGCCACAGCAAATTGTGGGCTTGCTGCTGGTCCTGTATTGAGCAGCTGGACACCACATTGAAGAGCGAGCAACACATGAGAGAGCTGAATAGCACGTATCCCTTTCTGCAGTATGCTGCAAATCACATATTGGACCATGCGGAGAAGGCATTGTCAGGGGACGCAATAGGAAACTTGTTTGAGAGGAAAGCACTACTGAATTCTCAACCCCCACCTTGTCGGCGAGAGGCTATTAGGAACTGGCTGCGAAAGCAAGACGATTGGTTCCGATGGTGGAAATTATTCATTACGACTACCGAGACGTCTAATAGGCATTCATACTTGGAGGATAATGTGGGTGGAGAGCTCCTTTATATACTATCACTTCGTGGCAATCAACATCTGGTCAAGGATGTCCTCGAGATAGGCGCCGACGTGAATACACAAGGCGGCAAGTTCGGCAATGCACTGCAAGCCGCTGCCTATCAAGGATACGAAGAGATCGTGAGATTACTTATCGAGAACGATGCCAATGTTAACGCACAGGGTGGCGAGTATAGCAATGCACTGCAGGCTGCCTCCTATAGCGGAAATAAGGAGATTGTAAGATTGCTTCTCAATAAGGGCACCAACATCGATGCACAAGGCGGCAAGTTCGGCAATGCACTACAAGCCGCTGCCTATAGAGGAAATAAGGAGATTGTAAAATTGCTTCTCGATAAGGGCACCAACACCGATGCACAGGGCGGCAAGTTCGGCAATGCACTACAAGCCGCTGCCTATCAAGGATACGAAGAGATCATGAAATTGCTTCTCGATAAGGGCACTGATACTAATGCACAGGGCGGCAAGTTCGGTAATGCACTACAAGCCGCTGCCTATCAAGGATACGAAGAGATTGTGAGATTGCTTCTCGATAAGGGCACTGATACTAATGCACAGGGCGGCAAGTTCGGTAATGCACTACAAGCCGCTGCCTATCAAGGATACGAAGAGATTGTGAGATTACTTATTGAGAATAATGCCGATGTTAATGCACAAGGTGGCGAGTATAGCAATGCACTGCAGGCTGCCTATTATGGAGGAAATAAGGAGATTATGAAATTGCTTCTCGATAAGGGTGCTAATATCAACGCACATACTGCCGAAAACAGCAACACGCTTCGTGCAGCATTTCTTGAGTGGAAAATTTACTACCAATCGGGTGAGATTATACTCCGTTCAAAGACCTTTCCTTCGTTCAGTACAGACCAATCATTCTTAAGCGACTCATCGACAACGCCTTCGTACGAAGCGCCGCTTTCTACTGTAGCTCATAGCGAGCATCGATCCGCATATGACTCAACCGTTTTGAGATCATCGTTGAGTACTCCAAGGGCCGTCAATTCCCAGATTTTCAATGATAATATTAGAGAGGAATCAAACAACGCTCTAAAGCATACTCAGATGCTTCTGAAGCAAGATGATGACAACTTATCCTTACAATCGGCTGATACTATGGAGATGAACCCGGAAGAAGAACTACAAGTAACCCTGAGATTTACAGAGTCTCTATATGGACGACTACAATCAGACTTCTTTCCGATTCGCTTAAACGATTATTTCGGAACAGCAATCGAGAGAAAGCTCAAGAGGTTCTCTAAAACTATCAAGAGGGACATCCCAAAAACTTTTGAATCCAAGCCGAAGAGAAAGGCCATAAAAACAATATATCGCCTTAGGCATAAAATCATTGCTCAGCTCGAGGCAATCATAACTGGGAAGAACGGGTCTGAGCTTACTTTGGACAAACATCCTACCAGAATTGGACGCGTAGAGGGCATCCCAGAAGACAGATCCAATGAAAAGGTCATAGCTTTCTTAAACCGAAAATTTAATCAAGAATACGATCCAAATCAAATTAACGATTTTCAAGTGGGCGCTTATACGAACCAAGCTTCAAACGACTCGAGATCGAGTACGAACTCCTCACTGAACAATATAAGGCCAGACTATTTCATTATTCATGACTACGTCACCACTCATGTAGCCTTTCACGAGCTAGTGTATCAAGTCGACCTTCTCATCAGACACTGTCGCACTGACATCTTGGGGGATATCCGACGCAGCATGATAGAGAGCATACTATCGACGGACAACTTGACAGATTCCCCTCCGGGATTGTATGCTAATTTTGACGTGGATTGGGACCTACAAAGAATCCTCCGAACGAGACATGAGCTTGGTCTGGCGAAAGATTTGCGAGGCATTTTAACAATCACAGGGAACAGCCAGGATACTCAGCTGGAAACTGTAGCCCGATATTTCGCCCAGACATGGCCGTCACACAATGACATCCTTCTTTTCGCACTCCAAGGGGCGGCCTCAGGCACTTATGGTAAGGCTATCATTCAGAAATTATGACTTTTTTTGATCCCAAGTCACTGAAGTGTGGTTGACTGAAATATTTTGAATAGGGCCACCCCCTGGAACTCATGACTCAATCACAAATATTTCTCTCGAGAACGGACATGTATTGGTTTCTATAAAGGGCTCGAGTGACTTTCTCGTTAGTGTGGCCCAACAGCTTGCCTGGCTGGGTGCAGCCTGTCGGTCCTCGCCACAACTCCCAACTCAGTCTGAAAACGCACCAGTCTATTGCAGCACCATATGGACCAGAGACAAATCATCAGTGAACACATTCTGCATCTCCTACAGCATAGTCCCATTTGATGAAGACGAACCTTTGCCCGCTTGGCATTCTGTGGTCGGAGACGGTTCCATAGTTACAGGCTTCAGCATCTTGGGGCATGGGGATGATGAAAACGGGCTCATGGTGCCTCAATATCTTCTTCAAGCTGATGGTCAACACAGAGAGACAAATTCCAGTTGGGAAGATGCTTCGAGAGAGCTCGCCCAGGTTACCCTATCGAACAGGCCTTCTTGTGACCGTTTTGAGGGGCTGCTCGAAAGCTCTGATCGTCCGCGGACATTGGCATCATTGGAAAAGGCACTAAGGAGACGCTTCGACACACTGGCTCTCAAACTAGAATTATCGCTCTTAGAACCGTCGCTAAGGGAGGTGATAGAGTTCACTCCAAAATGCTCAATTCAAATATCATCTGTGAATGACACATCATTGATGAACAAGGCCAAGGCATACATCGAAGACAACACCGCATTGGAGTGGGATTGGTGGCCACTGATACCCAGAGTGCCTGACTTGCCTTCTGGTAGATTGCGTCTCCAGTGGAAAGTGAGTAATCCCTTGGCCGTAAACCAAACAAATTCTTTCAATATTCTTACTATCTTCAGTTCTGCGGACAAAATCTCTATAAAGAGATATCGCCGGAAGAAGCCGACTCGATACGGCAGATCTTGGAGTTACTTGATCACCACCCATCGACATGTGTCTGCTGTGAGACAGATGCACATCTGATGGATTGGACCACCATTTTTCATCGGATATGCCGGTCAATTACAGACACACTTAAATGGGAAGTCTTGACCTCTCTACTGACTGGGGAAAATTCGTCAGTAGCCCAGCAGCGATATACTCCTCAATCGGCAGTGACTGTCAATGCGATTTCGGCCCCTACACAACTTTCGGCTCGGATAGGGTCCCAGATATTTTCCGGAAGCAACAGTGGTAGTCCCATGCAAGTGAATGGCGGTAGTTCAAGTATTATCTCCACTGCATCGCAAGGGGATCCTATGTTCGTAGTCTTCGGTATCAAAAACCTGCACGAGTTCGATGAGATTGAGAACATTGAAACGCCAAGAAAGCTCAACGACCCGACATTTTTTAAGGAGTTGAAAATGAGATTCAACAAGCACCGTTGGTTTTTCCAACGGTGGTGTTCTCCCTTCCGCTTTCGGTATTGCAATTTTGTTGAAGTTAGTATCATAATTAACCATTCAGCGCAGTTTCTAAAACTAACAATCCTAGTTCGTAACAATCAACGTTGGCCAAGTCTACAGCCACAGAGAAGCTCTGCCAGACGACCATGACTACACTAGTGATTATGACTACGGTCCGAGGCCTCCAGAGGCCAAAAATCCACTCATTAACCGAAAGCTCTTCTCTATCTGTCTCAAGGCATGCGACATTGATTGCTCTTGGTCTTTGCTACCGTCGTTTCTACACAAGTGCCATACTCTCTCGCACAGCCCGCACACACCTCATATATGGATGCGTATCCCGAGGAAAAGGGGCGCATTCAGCGCAAGCTTGAATCCACGGGAAAATGTTGCGTTTGGAATTGAGGCGGATTACGGGCTGTCTATTACAATTCTCACCATTTATCTTATCTTGCCCATATTTTCGGCTTTTATCTTCTGGATTTATTGGCTAAAGAATCATCCAGACGATTT
Organism: Zelopaecilomyces penicillatus; assembly: GCA_005765155.1. Taxonomy (NCBI): domain Eukaryota; kingdom Fungi; phylum Ascomycota; class Sordariomycetes; order Hypocreales; family Pseudodiploosporaceae; genus Zelopaecilomyces; species Zelopaecilomyces penicillatus. Next base: position 1,010,039 of record VCCP01000006.1, read on the forward strand.
GCAGAATGCTTCTGTCCCAATGTTTACAGTTTTAGGCCTTATGGGGACGTTTTGGGGGTTTTATATGCTGGGAAACAATGTCTCTTAAGTCTCTCTTTTACATATGCTCAGGATAATATATTATGTAGCGGCAAATGGATATGAAGGACCAACAAATAGGGAAGCTCGAAACTCCCAGGAGGAGATTGTGTTGTCTCAATCAGTGCGATAGGAAATAGTTCGCGCGAGCGGCCTCTTATATCACCCTTATCTGTGTGTAAGCTGGGGCTACTATGATCGCCTTATGTTCATTGCTTTTTAAACCTTCTCGAAGGAGAATTTGCAAAATTTGCAGATTATTCTGATCAGTAATAGCATATTATTCTATCTCGGATTTTTTTTACTTCGCCCGAGGAAATTGTGCTCCAGTAACCGTTTCCTCAAATTGAACCAACTATAGCTTGGCTGGGGGAGCTGGGCAGGTGGGTTTATTAATACCCTGCCGACATGCCTAGTATTAAATAGATAACGGATTAGGTTAAAGGAAAAGGTTAAATAGACATATAGCATGGAGTGAATTGATCGCTTAATGCAACAGCGACTAAATTAGGACCAGCCATGAATGAGAGTGTGTGCGAGTTAGATCTTCCCTAGTCCTTTTTAAGTTAAGGGATCATCGTCACTATCTAGCATTGCTAGCCCTCGGACCTAACTTCTACCGAGCTTACAGCAGGGCATAAGTAATTCCGAGCCAGTGCTCACCAAACACCACAGTACAGTAGCTCGGAATTACTTGTGAGGGGCTGTATGCCTTCTTAACTGAGGTGCAATCACCAGGCCATGCATTTGAAATGATACGTCCATATTATGTAACAGGTTGAGCGTAGCGCCTTGCTTAGTGTGACGTTTGGCGAATTCCCAGGGGATAAACATATCGAAAAGGGTTTATATTGGCAGATGTGTCAGGGTGTTCTGAGCATTATGGTCTGCCACGTTGGTGATGGATATAGAGTATCGTAAATAGAGATCAAGTATCAGTGTAGTGAGCGGTAGCGAACTGTACGATGAAGTTGAAAGTGTGAATTGTGGTTGACAACTGTCTAAGCTAGTTCTAAGGAGCGGAAATTGAGGGTGTATAATCAGCATGTTATTTTAGTGTTCGACGAGTTCCCTGGCGATCCTGGTGAACTCGTACATGAGGTAACCACAGAGTTCACTTGCGAACCTCGTGAACTCTTACATTGGCCCCTGTAAGTCCTGTTGCCTACAACCAGACTTGACATGGTACGTACATAGTCCAGGTCACAGGACCCGGCCCATTCCTACGACCAAGTCGTTGGGTCATGACACTTAGCCCACTGTAAGCTTCACTATCCCGCGATCAAGTGTGATATGTGAGGAGATATTGTTACTTCCCCCAAATCCAGCTTCACTTATAAGTACCTAATATCAAACCTACCACATTTTCGGATAGTGTAGCAACAAGTGGATCAAGGGGGTATCAGTTCAACACCGCTGAAAGTGTGTAGAGGGAGGGAGAGGTTAGCTGTAAGTATGGCACGATCGCTGCATTGCCCGGTGTCGGATTCATCACGAGTAAACGGTGCTAAAATAAAGCAAACTATGATCATGTGATATAAGGGCAAGATTTAAGTTGTACCTTCGGTGCATTGTCCTTTGATAACGGAATCCTGAGACGCTGAAAATGGATGTCTGAAGTGCTAAGAATTAATGACATGGCACTGAGAATGAGAGATTGATGGGATCCCGAATTCTCCGCTACCTATGGTCGTATGTGGTGGTTGAGATTTTCAATCACTTCATAAGCCCGTGAATTTAAGCTCACAGGAGCAGAACGAATAGTACAAAAGAAACAAAAAACATCCAACAGCCGGTGTTCGCTGGTCGTCACTGACCCAACCACGAATCTACTGGTTGATGGTTTATCTATGCTCCATCGAATAGTCTGCCGGATCTTATGCCAGTGCCTTGGCAGTAGACTCTCTTCCAAAGGTAGAGGGCGTTTCTTTGGACATGGCGCCAAAACGCTGGAGAGTGTAGCTGAGCGTGGATACTGTACACAACTCGCCCGTGGAATGTTACCCGGTAGGGGGGATGCGTAAGTGATGAAGTTCACATGTTCTATGAGGTGCGATGAGCGTCCCAAAAGGTGCTACTATAGTAGCGAGCCATGTCAACAACGGTACTCCGTGCTTTCTGTCACTCATAATCCATGCCACCACCACCCTTTTGTCTGATACTTCTTGCGCTCTGGCTTTGGGCCGTGCTTCAGCGACGGTTCTCCTGCACTAGAGGCCAAGTTTTGCATAAATGCGCCTAGCTGTGTGCCCTTGATCGGGTGGAGGAAAAGTTTCATGAGGGGGAGGCGCTCCTCGCTCGGCGGGCCCTCCGCATCCACCCACAAGGAAGGGCTTTTGCTTGTTGCTGCATCGAACTGGCGTCTTCCAATGGGCCATCCTTTCTGGATACTGTAGGGGGAGCAAATAACTTCGCCTTCCGGACGATAGGATTCATAAAAGGAATTGTAATTCTATGTAGTATCTGTATATCATTTCGCACTACCACTATCGCACAACTCCAACTTTCTCAAGAGAATAAATAACATCTGAATGAAGAGAGTATACTGACTGGGAGAGGATAGCTGCTAGAGCCCCTTGGAGTGTAAGGTAAGAAGACAACCTTATGCAAAGCTTCCACAATGCTGAAGAGTGATCGGATAAACAGGTTTGCAGCCGCTACCTCACGTACTATGCATATCGTCATTATTTTCACTTGTGTCCTCTGCATCCAGCCTTACAGGAATGTTGCTCAACAGGAAGATGCAGTGGAATGGATGGTCAATGTCCTTCCTTTGCAGTAATATGATGAACATGGCCGTTGGTTATCTATTCGCTGAAGAAACTGAATCACAAGGGAATAGTTAATTAGCTTGTCTTGACACAAGTTATCAGCCGTGGTCGAAAACACAGGTCTAGAAACACAGGTCTAGAATATCGACAGACTGTCTCCCTACACGACGAAACTTCGTGGTAGAAGCCGTCAAGGCATGCTAATTACATCAAAATAAGAGACACTTACTACTATTATAGGGTTCTGTGTAGCCCCTATCCCGACACCTATCCGCCCGCATACCCACACAAATATGACATCCAGCCCAAGCGATGTCCTTACGAGCGCACGCTGTAACCCGGAGCACTAATGAGACTTTCTATTGGCTGACGACAGATCTACAGAGGCCGAGGGCTATCTGAGCGAATAGCATCTTCCAATATCGTACCAATCGTAGTGAGCATCCACGGATGATCAAGACACTGCCGCACCGAGAAACGTTCCTTAGGGTCGACGACAATCATAGAGTCAATGAGTTCTAGAGCTGGATCCCCAACGCTGTCCCAGTACGGTAATGGATAGTCGAATCTACCGGCCTTGATCTGCTGCTTGAGGATGTATGGGGATTCTTTGCTGTACAATTCGTCTGAGAATGGAGGAAACCCACACAAGCAGATGTACAAGATGACGCCGCAAGACCAAATGTCAACTGCATGGTCGTATGCTCTGACTTTTACGCATTGCAGAATCTCTGGTGCCACGTCTGGTATAGTTAAAAGGTCAGTTTTACTATCGGTCTTGCTATTTGGAAAAGGAAACGTACAGGAAGGTGTGCCGCATAGCGTGGTGGTAAAGGCCAGCTGGTCCCCTTGAGTGCCGATTCTTTTGGTCAGCCCAAAGTCAGCGATCTTGATGTTTAATTCCTTGTCGACGAGCAAGATATTTTCAGGCTTTAGATCCCATGGACCCATCCATTGTTATGCTACGTCTGCGTTAGCATCTTGACTGTGTTTTTTTTCTTTCGCCTAGGCTTTCAGCAAACTGACCATGTATTCGACGGCAGCAAAAACTTGCGAGAACAACCGCCGAGATTCTTCTTCCGTCAATTTTCTCTTCATTACGATGTAGTTAAATAATTCTCCCTCTTGGGCAAGCTCCAGAACTATATACACACAGCGGTCCTCATGCTCCGCGTATGTATCAATCGCACGCAGTATATTGGGATGTCTTGCCTCCATCAGAAATCTTATCTCGTCACGAATGGACTCATATTAACCCTTTTATCATTCGTGATTTTTTTGACGGCGTATACAACTCCTGTTACTTTGTTCGAGCAAAGATTCACCTTTGCAAAGTATCCTTGACCAATTCTTTCTCTCAGATCGTATAGTTTGGAGAAACCGACATTGTGATTCGAGACTTCTAAAACCTCTAGGAAGAGTTCTTTACTGTCACTCCGTGTTGGTGGCCAGGCTGGGAGAGATACATCTTGAGGTAATGTCTGGGTGACAGAATCTCGTGCTACCTCCACCACCTCAGCAGGTTCAGATGCCTCCTCCCTTGGTGATAAGCCACGGATTATCCTAGAGCTCTGTCGCTGCAGAGGAATTCCGGCAACCGCGTCATAGTTGGCAGTGAGCTGCCGCACGAGCTGATGAAGCCCCTTTCGTGTTGCCACCAGGGTGGCACGACGACCAGCAGCCCCACGAGGTAGCGCGGCTCCCTAGTTGAACAGATACATTGCTATGTTTTCATGGCCGCTTCGAGTTGCAGTGCTGAGCGCCGAGTCTCCCCATTTCGTCACATCGTGAATTTTGGCGCCACGGGAAACAAGTAGCTCTACAGCATTGGGATTGCCGCTTGAAACGGCGCACATGAGCGGCGTTATGTCGTTGGAGTCTTTCAACGCAACATCGGCACCATGGCGAAGGAGCAGAATGAGGGATTCGGTTCTGCCGTTCTTGGCCGCCTTAAATAGCGCTGTTTCGTCCATATGATCTCTGAGATCTGCGGTGGCGCCTTGTTGCAAGAGAACTGCGACATTGTCCTCATATCCGAGAATTGCAGCTTTCATGAGGGCAGTCTCACTATCGCTTCCTTTACCGTCAAGCTCATGGCCATAATCTATAAGCTCTTCGAGTATATTGGGAAGGTTGAACGAAGCAGCAAGAGCCAGGATAGGGACATTTCTCGAAAAGCTTTGGCTCCAATATGCATAGTATTCATTCTTGACGCTGCGGGCTTGGTTTACCACCTCCACGGCTGTAGGGTTCGAAGCAAATTTTTGTACCAAGGAGAGGACATGTTTCGGCTTAAGAGCATCTGCTTCAGAACCCCAGTGCTTAGCAGCGTAGTCTAGAAATGGGTAGTCATGCAAACGCCTGACCATGGCATAGTCAGTTGTACAAATACCCTGGGAGATATTTGGTAGAACCACGTAGCTCAGACAAGCTATGGTCAGACTGAGTCGTGATGCTAACTAAGAGTTGAGGAGCATAAAATCTCTCAAAATACCGCTGTGCTGTGTAATGGACGATGTGAACAGTCTGCCGCTCACTGTCAATGGAGACAAGGCCGCCGCATGCACCTGTAAGCGATTCGCTATCGGGAAGATCCTCTCCCTCGAGTTCCGTATCCTCAGTTAGATGTTGTATTGCGTATATGTATATGTGTTGTAGCTCAGTAACGGTGAGAGCCCGCCTGGCACACAATACCCAAAAGAGCACCGATTCTGCCAATTCGACGACTTCGGGAGCTTGGCTGCGCACTCTTTCAAGAGCCGTCGAATAAGTGGCATCTAGAGTTGCTGGAAGAGTTTGCAGCGATGATCGAACTTGCCGTCGATTGATCTTCTGAAGAAGCGACTCGATATGTAGTTTTGCTAGAAGAAACCTTTTTTTATTTGTCAGCAGACTATGATGTCGGAAACACGGGGGGGGGGGGGGGCAAGCAGTTGAAGGGGGGCATTTCTCACATTCCTTGAGATTCCCGGACAATGGCTTAGATGATGTCGTCCTTTAGCGTTGGGTCTGCTTTGATATGCCGCTGAAGCCGATGCTGCTGAACCTGAGCCTCAAGAAACATTTTCACGTCCTCTTCACGAGCAGATATTGGGATTGTATGCCATTCTCTAAAGAAAGCGGTTTGCAGGGACGTGGCAGGACGTGAGATGCAAAGTAAATTCACTTGACTTCCCAGAGAGCATACAGATGAGACAAAGTCAAGACCGTCCTCTTCACGATCCGGGCTTTCATCCAATGCATCAATCACAACATGTACAAGTTGAAACTTTGAGACGAGAAGACTAAGATTACTCTTGACTTCGACAAGCGTCGGGCGTGTACATTTTGCTTGGTGAGTCTTGTAGAGCGATAGTATCTCGGGAGTAAGTGTCTCAGTATGATGTTGTTGAAGTATTTGCTGAAGAAGTGATGATAGAAGAGCAACCAATGTTTGTTCGCTCCGTTGGTTGAAATCGCAGTAGATGTACATGTGGGCTGTATTAGGAGAATAATCTTGTTTGTCTAGGTGGTCGATTGCTAAAGACCTATCCAATAAATTAGTTATGCACAGAATCATGATTGATTGATGTGGCTGACATGAGTCTGGTCTTGCCAGAACCCGCTAGAAGTAGGGTATGTAAGCTTTAAAACGTAACTTCAACCTTCCATCTAGACTTACGGATGCCAGGACACCAGAGTAGGTTAACATCGCCATGGGTCCAACTTGTAAAGAGTCTATGCTGCAAGAACCAGGCTGAACGGATTCGAGAACACTTGAATGTCGGACCCGAAAGGACAAAGGACTGATCCACTGGATGATCTTTTGCATTTCATCTCTATGAGTCCATCCTTTTGGAAAGATTGTCAAGCTTCATGTTTGCTAGTTTGCCAAGTACACTAGCATCTCTTCAGTGCTCATTCCATGATGAGGATGGGAAAGGGGTTTTCCGCAGGCTCTTTTTGCTTACACCGTGTCATTCTGAATTATCAGGTTGAAGTGGCTTTTCAACCTTTCAAGCGTCTTGAGAATTTCATCCATGTCCTTTTATCGAACGGCCATCTGAGAGTTTGTGCTAAAGGATGCATGCTACCCGCTCGGGGGGTTAATATCTCAACCATTTCTTCGAGTAGGCGCTGGAATCGGAAGAGCGGTCCCTCTTTGCCACTCAAATGACTTAGAGCAGGTACGTTGGTCGCCTCTGAATCATCTTCCATGTCTTCCACACGGTCCTTTAGCATTTCCAAAAGGCATATAAGGCTACGTAGCTCGTCGCGCAACTTGACTCTATCACTAAATCCATCCTTAACATCTCTAAGGTACTTGGTTGTGGTAGCGGCGAGTTGTAGGATAGCAATGATGCTAGCTGTCACGCTGAGAGGGTCACTCATTGTACGGGGGGGAGACCAGAAAACGTATCATGAAGACATTAGTTTTGTCGTGGCGTGCCCTGCTTTCTGATACATTTAAATCCTCTGGTTCTGAGATGAGTTCAAGGCGTAGAGAGAGGCATATGGTGAGGGGTAATGGCCAGGAAATCCCTGTCACTGGCTTGCCTGCCTCCTCGGACGTAACGCTGACCTGTTCCAACACATTAAACAAAGCAACCACCAAGAGCCAAGACACCCCCAAATTGACGGGATAAGAAGCAGCAAAAAAGAAAGGAACAGCAAGTTCTCAATCACTCAACGGGCTAGGAAGATGCATCTCAGGTAAGCTAGAAATGACCCCGGAGAAGCCAACACCTAGATACAGGTGCTCAAGCGGATGAGTGGCTATAAGCATTGCCCGAAGTGGGATAAAGAGTAAACAGTACTGAAATAAAGCAGAGCGTAGTCAAATAACTTGACGGTTAGATTTGGGACACAGCATCTGTGCAGTATCATAAGCTACCTATAGTCGTATATGATAGGCAAGGTTTTCAACAGCTTTATGTGATAGATGAGGCTTTCTACAATGTTATAAGCTAACATCACCAGGGGTTTTCTGAGATGCCTGCGTCTCGGCCGCCGCGTCCAGCATTTCATCAACGGGCCTTAAAAAGGGGTGGGGTTTCCAAATCAGATGGGATGATAGTCTCTCGTCCTCAATAAGGGATTTAATTTAATTTAAAAAAAAATTGAGACTCGCCGTCTTCCCATTGCCAAGACCATGTATCAACTAAGCGGGTTCCGCGGCTGTATGGCCAGGTTGCACTCACATCGTGGTTATCCCCAGGGTTATTTCTGAGCATTCCGTCGCGCAGCCGGGTAGCGCGCGCAATTCCCAGTTACTGGGCGGCCACTTATCTAGTCGAACATACATGTATGAAAATCTGTTAGCACATTTCGACTTTACTTTACTCGCCTTTCAGTCAACTCGACAAATTTCCAGTCTTCTATTTTAGCAGGCCTTTGGTTCCTGACTGCCAAGAAGAAGGGTTGGTCACCTACCTTTCATTTTCTATCTACATATTTATCAGCTCTTCGTGATGGGAGAATTTTTGGATGCAGATCCAAGTGTAGAAGAGGCCATTGGCTTATTGGATCCGAGTCAAATTCACTGCATGTAAAAAAGGCACGAGTCGATGAAAAGTCAAAGCAAAATATATTCAAGGTGACATATGTAACAATCGCTAATGCTATAAACAGATGGGGGAATATATACTAGAAGGCGGGAAGCCTTCCTATGTGGGCCAAATCGCGCGCTCATGAACCTCCACAACCAACCAAGTTCCAAAGCGTCTATATCCAAATTTGCGACACTTGCTACTCTTACTCAGAGATACCGTTGAAGGCAATCAAGTTGGGGTTGCCAGTAGACAAGCCAGTAGCCTTGTCGACTGTGCCGAGAGCCTTGATGCGGGCAGTAAGCTCAGCAGGGGTGTTGATGTTCTCGAGAGCAGCGAGGTAGACAGCAAGACCGGCAACGTGGGGAGCAGCCATGGAAGTACCAGTCTTGCGAGTGGTGCCGGTGGTGGTGCCAATGTTCAGGGAGAGGACGGAGACAGCAGGGGCCATGATATCAACCTCGGGGCCGAAGTTGGAGTTGGTGTACTGGGCCCAGTTGACGTCAATGCCACCGACGGTTAGGGCGTTGGGGGCAGAGGCGGGAGAGACGTTGGAGGTGGGCTGGGCCTCGTTACCGGCAGCGACAACGCTCAGGACGCCATCGCCGAAGGCCTGCTCGACGAGGTTGTTGAAAGCAGCAGATGGGGGGCCGCCTAAATAGGTTGTGTTAATGAATGTTCTTGATTCTAGTAAGGAAGACAAAATTGCGTGAGCTGCAGCTCGACTTACCGAGAGACATGTTGATGACGGAGCGAGCCTGGCGACCCTTGGCCTTGATGTCATCAAGAGCCCACTGGTAACCTCGCATGATGATAGTGGTAGAGGAGGTACGGCCGATGAAGACCTTGACGCTGATGAGATTGGTCTTCTTGGCAACACCATAGGTCTTGCTGCCAATGGTACCAGCAACGTGAGTGCCGTGGCCGATGGTGTCGATATCATCGCCGCCGGCAGCATTGAAGCCACGAGTGGCACGGCCCTCAAAGTCAACATGGTCAACGTTGATGCCGCTGTCAACAACATAGGAGAAGGTATCCGCGCCAGCAGTGTCATCGTAGCTGTAGGTGGTTGAGCCGCTGTTTCGGTTTGACAGGGCAGCCAGGCCATAGGTAGCATCGCTCTGCTCAACAGTGGCGGTGACATAGTAGATCTGATCCTCCTCAACATCGGCAACCTAGTGGGAAAACACTGTGTTAGTCTTCTCAATTCAAGACTCATAGGGTCACCAAAGTAGATGGAAGTTGGATACATACCTCGGGGTTGTTTCGAAGAGCCTCAATGGTAGCATCATCGAAAGAGCCAGAGTAGCCCTTGAATGAACCAGCCTGGTAGGTATCCTTGACTCCGGGGAGGTCTAGGTCACGGGCGCCGATGCTGCGCTTGTGGACATTGTTGATCCAAGACATGTGGGCGTCGACATCGCGGGTGCTGAGGCCGGACTTGAGGGTAATGATGTAGTTGCCCTTGATCTGAGGCTGAGAGCTCTGAGGGACAGGAGAGGCGCTGCCAAAGGGCAGTGCCGCGGCGAGAAGGAGCGCGAGCTTCTTGAAGGCAACCATTGTGGGCGGTTTTAGAAGTAGAGGAAGATGGTGAGTTGAGATGTAGAAGAGACTGGATGAGACTGGCTTGTTGTTGAGAATCTAATTCCATCGAAGGGGGCGGGCTTCAACAGATATTTATATTGTATGTTCGATTGCCGTCGACGCCGTTATCATATTAGGAATCACGAATCCACCTTGATGGGGCTCTTGAATCGACTTTCCGTTTTCTCTACGCCGCCTTGGGGAGGAGGGCAGGGGACAACCCCAGGATTGAAGCTATCTCGCCCCCCCATGGGATGCCCGCCATGGAGCCGCCCAACTTCCTATTCCCGTCGCCCAAGCCGGCAGCTCCAAATTCGCCAAGACAACTCGTCAAACCCAAGTTTGCGCAGCGTTAACATGGCTTCCCACCCCCTGACTCTGACTCTGACTCTCTGGGTCCACGCTAATCCAAACGAGGCGAGAGCCGTGAGTGGGTGAGGTGAGTGAGTGCAGAAAGCAGGATATCGTCATCCTGGGGGAGGGTCACAATCCGTGAAACGGTCGGTGGCGTCGCCGGGGCGGTTTTCCAATACTCTTTTTTTTTCCCATGCTGCCATGTAAGGTGTGACCCCCCACGAGCTTAGAGAAGCGTGAGTCGGCAGTTGAGGGGGGGGGGGGGGAACCTTGGTAGGTAATTAGGCCATCTCTTGGTCGGAGAGAGGCTGCAGGATGCACGGATCCAGGGGCCGTTGAAGCCGCTGCATGGTGCCAAGCCCGGCCGGACTCGCTCGATTGGGGATGTAATATCGTGTGTCGACCTTGCGAACCTTCCTGAATCAGCGAATGGACCAATCGGTCGTGGAGGATGAGGGATGGGGTTTCTTGGAGCAAGGACCACGCTGACCTGGGGCCAGGCCAGGCCATGAGTTCTCTCTCTCTCTCACCTTGTCCTGTGCGAGAGTCAGTAATACCACGTAAATGCATGCGGATCCGGAAGCGGCCGTGGAGAATGAGACGACGATTGGGTTTGTCTTATCACCGCCATTTGGGGTAAATCTGGTCGACGCTCTGGGGCGTCTAGGGACGTTTAAGTCGATCGTCACGATGAATCAAATGGGAATGTTTCACTTTGGAAGTGTTGAAGCTGGGGGAACACGTTTTGTGCGAGTCAAACTCCTCGTGGTGGACGGGCCACCATTGTAATTTGAAGTGCTCCAGGCGACCCTCAGCACATGTTTGATCCATACAGCGGGTGCTACAGTGCGGTGTAAGCTGTCCATTAGCTTCCACAGAGGATTGCAGGCACCGCTCGCTCTCACCGAAGCTAGGTACCTACAGAGCCCCTCTTGCCCCTCTACAACTCCCGCCCGTCCCTTAAGGTGCCCGCCCAAACGCCCACTGTAGAAATTTGAAGATAAACTCGATAACATGCACGACCCTATTTAGGAAGCCCAGGTTGAGACGATAAAGAACAAACTTACCCCGCGATCTGACTCGTATACGCCCGAGCTTTTTACTTCTCTCATCCATACTGCATATGTATAGCAAATTACTAGATATTATTTCTTGGTCCAATCCCAAGTACCCTTTTGCCAAGCCAGCCTCGCGCTTTAGCGCTTGATGTCACGCCTACGACTTCCGGCTAGAACGATTGTGCTGGACGACCCTTTAACTTCTTCTCCCGGCAAGCCCATTGCTCCTACTGTTCTACAGCGGGGCCCCTAATCCGATCCAACGCCACTGGAACTGCCTGTTCTGGCAAAACCCAGGAGGGCCCGCGCGCCCTGGAAGCGCCCTGTGGCGGCAAGCAAGCCATCACCAGCGCCAATGGCGTGCCCAAAACCCCGAACTTTACCAAATCCCTGCCAGTGACGGTATCAGGCTGGGGTGTTTCGATTTCAGCACCGTCTTCACATGTTGCACTGAAAGGGGATAACGCAAGCATTAGGTTCGTCGTATTTGCCGCCCAGGAAACGAAATAACATCATTTTTTGTCTGGGCATCGCGATGAGCAGAGCCCACAGCGCATAGCGACTTTCCTCTTTCAATCTTGTAACCATTTTTCCAACTGCGCCCTCCGTGGGATTTTATGGAGGAGGAGGAGGAGGCAACAGACCAAAAACCCAACTGCCTCAAACCAGCGCTTGTTCAATGACGTGCTAAGAAACGGGAGGCCTTGGCCGATTTTCCCCAGGCATCATGGTTGTTTGTTTTACTGTATTTCACGACTTGAATACGAGTGTTTTGGCTCCTTCCTTTTAGAAACAACTGGCGGCGGAGGAGAAAAGTGACGATGCCTTCGGCGAATTGTGCTTCAAACCTCCTTCTCCTCCCTGGCTGGTTGAGCCCCAGAAACTCTCATATACCATCCAGGACCACCTTGATGGTGCAATTTGTCTCCGGCTACAGCGTTACTCTGCATGCACTTCCTCATACTGCCTCATCTTTGCCGTAGTAATATCGCGCATCACTTCTTTCCATGTAGCCGTCATTGATGTATTATGACCGAAAAGCGCAGTCAGTCTCAACTAAAAGACTCAATCCACCATCATCAGGCACACTTGGTCCTCAGCCAAGCCATAATCTCTCTCAAGATCTCCTTTCATTCAGACATTCAAAAGAGGCTCTCATGCAACAACATGGATAATATCCCGGGTACTCGACACCCAGCACCCGACAGCCGAATCGGAAACTGTTGCTCTTTCCTCCACCAACCTGTCACCCCCATCGGCTTTTGCAGGCCTGTAAGTATGTAAGTAAGGTAAGGTAAGGCATGCATGAATTTCAACATGCCCAACGATGAAATATGCCTCGGATGTGTCTACCTTGTCCTGGATTTCCTCCGATTGGCTCCCCTTAGCGCTTCTCCACACCCACCCCCGAACCCGAACCCGAACCCGCGGCGTAATTGTCCTGATGAATTGCGCCGCATTATTACTTCGTCGTTACAACTTGCCTACCTACTATACAACCAACCCCACCAAAACAGAAAATGTAGGGCAAGCATTGCGCCGATCGCGGGGAGTTTTTTTTCGCTTTGGATAACTCTAAAATAAATCTTATTCTGGGCGCGGGCATAATTATGCGAGATGCTATCCGAGCCACCAATACACACTTGGGAATATAAACTTGTAATGCCAGTGCTTGTTAACACCTGTGGAGTCGTTGTGTTTACACTGATGCCATACTACCCTAACGGTCATCTCCATGTTATGGTGATTCAATGCATACAATGGAGAAGCATATGATGAAAGGTCACATTCTTTTCTTTATCTTATCGTAATAAACTTGCATTATTTCACGCGGTTATAACAACAAGCAAATCCAGTAACCCCCCTCCCATGATAATCGTAGAACCGCGGCTAATGCTTCCTCCCCTCTTATCCTCGTTATCCTATCCCATCACCGTAGCTGTAAAGATATCCCTCGCAGATCCAGTAGATCTCCTCTTGACCAAACTCAGGCATTCATTTCGGTCCCTCATCGTCAAGCGCCTCCTTTACACGACTGTAGCCTTCTGGCAAGTCCTGCGCTCCTGCCGCAATCTCCCCCAAGCATTGGAGGCATCGTCCATCTTTAAACGGGCCAACCTCCGAATCCACTCTGGCGAGCTTGTATCTTGACGTCATGCCGGCTGAGCACTCGCCCGGCATCACTTTCTTAGCTCGGGCCTCGTCGCATAAAATGTCCTGATCTCTGACTTTGGTCCAGGTTTCGCAGCGGGGACACCGGAATAGGGATTCCCAGTTTTCACACATGTTTTCGTATGGCTTTTTATTTTTTTTCCTTGCTGCTGATTTCTTGACTTGATAACGGCCCTCAACTTTATATAGTGTTCTTTTTTTTTCAGTTGTATATTGGTGGGAAATGACGATGTGTGTTTTGTAAACTGTTGTCCTTGTTGGTTAAGGCTGTTGCTTTTCCCAAAGTCTTGTACGAGTTGACGTTTTGCAAAGCCTACATCCTCCAGAGGCATGGGCTCGTATTTTATATCTCTCAAGTATTTGATGCTGTCCTACCTGAAAACCAAGCGTGCAATGTTGTGCAAGCTTGTGATTCACGAGATGATACCAGAATTTTTGAGCGTTCATAATGGAGTTGCAAACTCGGGTCTTCATCAATCGCAGTGCCACATCTGTTACTCACAACGTAGCAATTATCCATGGCGACGTGTATCACATATTAATGCAAAACATTCTACCACCTCATACCTCCTTCAATTCAATATGTTATATAGAAGCACAGTTGGTTGAAATCTTCCTATGTGTGAGGTGTTCCTGATGAGTGGCGGTGGACTACCCTACAGCTTTGTGTAACTCGATGGTATCAGTTATTCACACAAAACCAGAACATTCAAGCCCTGAATTAAGAACACATTGAACGAGTATTCCATGTCACAGACTTCCGAACAAGAGCATCATACTCACCACCGCTATCGTAACACATCGCAGACAGTCATTCGATGTAATGATCTTCAAGGTATTACAGTACCATGTACAGAATCCTGAGTGATTACACACAGTATTGTCAAGGCTCTAATGCTAGTTGCCCTAGATATTAACTTTAAATTGCGATTTCTCTCCTAAAATGGCATTTCATCAGCTAGCCTCCTCACAACGGGGCTTCCTCTCATACCACACCTCATTATCTTTCCATAGTTACATCGGTTCGTGAGCGATGGTTGGAAAATCCCACTTTGCCAGCCTCTCAAAAATCAGATTACATGATTCCTGCTGCTTAAACATGCCCTGATGCTCATAGAACTGTAGCGCCGTACGCAGCGGCAGGATGGTGAACTGCATGCCCAGAGTACCATCGTCACAGGAGCTCCTTCGGCAGTAATCAGCTGAGAGGCGGATACTATCAGCCATCACGATGAGGGCAGGGATGTTGTCTTGTAGCTGTAGCTCTCGGCCTCGGGGGAGGCCGGAAAAGGGGCCATCGTTGGCTTGGGGGGCTCGCCGGCCGGACTCGTATATCAGTAGCCTGCATGTCCAGAAGAAATGAAGTATATGGACATGGGTTTGGTCCGCAAAGGTGATTCCTTCACGGCAGGATGCTTGACTGTGATCTGCAGAGACGTTGAGGGTGTATAATTGGCCATTGCGGCTGGTCATGTCTCCATGCCAATCGTTCAGCTCGGCATCGAGTCTCTTCTGTTCTCGCTCAAGCTGATGTATCAGGTCGTCGCGCTCCATCTCTGGTCCCTTGGTTGTTTCCGATAGAGCCATGATCCGGTTCGAAAGACCTAAAAGTAGTGGGACTTGGGCTAGTATATCGAGCAAGTTGTGCAAGTCGTCTTTGGGAACTGCGGTCCAAGGCGTAGAGCGCCAGGAGGGACTGGCTAGTACGGATGGTGTTTCGGACAAGATGCTGTGGACAATCTGGACTCACGTTGACAAGTTAGGGGTTTTATTTCCAACAGTTGGGATTGGCGGATGAGTGCAGCTTACCATGCCGACTCGGCAGCATAAAAATGTGAGGTGAGCAGCTGGATCTTGAAATGCTTCGGGGCCAGCCATCTGAACCATCATCGCGATGCCTGATCCATGGCTCATCCAACCCTCGACGCCCTTCACTGGACATTCAATTGTCTAACCAAGAGTCAACATTCCATTTCACTTGCGCATTATTTGGTCCAGAAACTGATATAAAAACAGGATAGCTCGCACCTCGTACACTTGAAAGATCATCGACGTGAGCAAAGCCTTGTGCCAATCTCGGTTGGAAGGCGACCTTCTCGCATGCCACTCTCGCAACTCTGACAGAGCCTTTCCGTATAACTTGATACCAGTAGCTCGCAGTGCCTTGTCGTTATTTGCTTGTCCCAGCACCGTCACGCCAAGCGCCTTGGCTGCCGTATCCAGGGGCCGATAGCATTTGCGTGAGTCCGACACAAAGTCGAGCCACCGAACAGATTGCGATTCCTCTATAATCTGGGCAGGGAGATAGTGCGCCATGAAAGCATTGAAAAACTGGGTGCGATAAAAGGTATCTCTTTCCAGGGGTTCTGGTGCTGCCGGGACGGCGCGCCTCCGGGCTGGGCGAGAGCTTGGTTCTGTGTGTAGGGATGGGGACGAGGATGGAGACGGCAATTCCCGCGTTGCGGTGGTGGAAGATTCCATGTTCTGGGGAACAAAGATGAGATCTCGCACGTAGCCTTCGCATGTGAGTCCTGATTTGAGGCATCGTCCACATTGGGGACGTTGATAGTCGCACTGTTCATGTTAGCAGAGTTTTTTTTTTTCTCTTTGTTTCCAATGCTACACGATGCTGTTGAAATTCACATTCGCTGTATTCATCTGGGCCCAAACTTGCCTTGATCTTCTTCCGCCTGCAATTATGACATCTAGGCTTCGTCAGTGGTCGTGGCGCCATGTCTGGTGAAAGTTTAACTTTGATGTTATTGATATGCGCCGCCTTCTAGTACTAGTTTGTCACTCTCCTTTCCAGAAGAATCACATGCATACAATAATACTACTGTCATTAAAGTAAGATGTTGCAAACTATGAAGAAAGTCAATCATTTTTCTAGGCCTCACGTTGAGTCTCAAGCAAAGAAAGAAAAGAAAAAAAGGGGCTTTCAAAGCATTTATGACTCTGCGTCTGGTGATATCCGCAAACTACGCAACCAGCTCAAAGTTCCATCCAGACTTCAAGCAACACGCACGCGGGGCGACTTCCGGCCCTATAACTAGGTTGGTTTGAGATCGGGGACGCCTATTGGACCGTTTACACAGAGATCTCAGATCCTTTCGCATTCTCTAGCCGCATCTGGGAAGCCGAATCGGTTTTGGCCAACGATCAATCTCCACGCGTTCGTTCTTGTCATCAAAGTAACGACCAAGATGGGAATATGTTTTGCCGGGCAGTACAATACCATGAAAAAACCACGTATCAGGCTTTAGAAATGTGTTTCTATACGGCCAACTTCAGCTGAACAGAAGGGTTACCATTGCCTGGTTGTCCAAATCAAGTACCCGTTCGGCTTCGAACGGGTAAAACGGCACGAGAGCAGAAGTAGGTATGTGGTTTTTCTCTCTTGTGGTTGTAGTACCCACGGAGACGCATGATTTTCGTGGCCCAAGTACGGGGCATACAATGTAGTCTGCCAACACCCAATGCAAGGCATACCAAAACAAAACCAAAAAAAAGAACACACAAAAACAGCATCGGCGAATCAATCAATGAATCTGCCATTCCACACTTGTGAAAGACTTGCTGGGCGAAGAATGGCGTCAGAAAAGGGGGAGGGGGACTAAATCCAGCTTAAACGAGCCAAAGAAGGTCTCATGACACTCCCTAAACGAGCCCGCATAATGATATAGCGAGAGTATCGGAGCAGAGTCCGATTGGATAAACGCAGCTCCTTGGCTGTGTTGGCTTGAGCAAAGTGTATAGGAAGAGGGGGAAGGGTTAGGCGCTTGTTCTGATCGCGCATCACATGCGGATGAGGAACAAGCTGTGACGTGGCTGGGGGGCTTCATACTAATCATTTCTCAGCTAACCTGTCCATCTATTTGCAACAGCTTAGACAGCACGTCAGGTCCTTTCCATACGAGATACTAGCCCATATGGGTGGGTATCTTGCCTCCAAAAAGGGACAATATATGATGCACATTTCTGCCACTTCTAAACCTTTAGTACCTGCAAAAATGTTAAAAGCTCTATATAATTAATAGCATCATCTCTCGTTTAGCTTCAATCTCATCATTCTAACATTGTCGCACACCTTCAGCCAGCAACTACCTCCTCCAACCCTGGCAGAAGCTTCTCCCACATAGACACGTGCTTTTTTCTCTGTTACTCCACCACACAATCGAGAATCCCTTTCACTCTTAGCGTAGATCCTATTCCAGTCTATTGAATAGCCATGACATCTCACAATGGATGTTAGTGGCCGATGCAGAATAAGACCGACCGATCAGTGCAAGGGGTTTTGCTGATTGAGCTGATCGGTCCCGAACCCTGCTCTGCTGCAATGATTGTACGAAAGTGGGATGACGGAGTGAAAAAAACAAACTAGTGAGCATTCAAGTAATCTCCAAAAATGCTGTTCATCAAGTTGAGCAGGCTGATTTGACGCCATGTTTGCTTAGTTTTCTGGTTAGTGAGCGGTGAAAAACAGTGTTGAATATGGAGATAGCGATGACGGTTTGTTTTTCTTTGTACGTCCAGAAGTGGCAGGCTGGACTTTTATGATTGATGCCTGGTATGTTCAATCAAATTTTCGTATTTTCAGGCAACTGATAATTATATCTGGGGGAAGCTAGAATCAGGGGGCATCAACGTGAGTCTTTTACATGTGAACCGAACGCTACTAATTACCGAGTACTAATTCGCCTTAAATACTCCCTTTTTTATGACTTACCTTGGCAATTATTGCCAGTCGAAAATGACTACCCAAAACCCTCAAAGCAACACACGCCTTATTTTTCGTTCCAAAAAGCAAAGTTCTGCTCACTTTCGGAGAAGCTACCCTACCAAGCAAGATACACAGGTTGAAAACTTGCAGGCAACTTCCATCTATTAACTCTGATGAGAGTAACTCAGAAGCTCCGTTTATTCCAGCAAAAAAGTTCATTGTACTCATGCCCAGTCAGTCAGTAAATGGTGAGTGTTGGGAAGATCTGGAAGTAAATCTGTGGAACTGTTCCCAGTATCCCAACTTAACTACTACTAGTTACAGATACGCCATGATCCTAGGTATGTAAACGACGACATAAACGGTTCTTAAAAACTGCATCGCCGCATGGATTGTCAGTCATTCGTTTCGGCGGATTATATGCTACCCGATCATTCCCAAAGAGAAAGGGGGGTTTCCTACCACATCCTGCTCTACCCATCGGTGATGCACTTGCTGATGAAGGCTTCAAACGTCACATACCTATGTTTCATTGAGATTCTCGGAGCATGTCTACTCGGACACTATCCTTGGGCTGTCAGGGCTCAATCAATAATACAGGCTAAGTTATGGCCAGCATATCCCCATGCGAGACAGATTGGAGCATCTACAGAACCTACTAGTGGTGGTCACGAAGTAACTTCCCCAATAACATCTTACTGTACGACTGCTGTTCACAAAGCAAAAAAATAAGGACTTGACTCAGCCCAAAAGTATGCGGAGTCGACAATTTTTCATTTACTCTCGACCTCGAATCCCAACTCAGGGGAGTGTCTGACCCAACACTTCCACCAATACGAATACAGATAGTTCTCATAACAGGGGTATTCCAGAAAAGATGATACAACGTAGCAGAAAACAAACACATTATTCAACAGGAATAAGAAATTGTCATGATAAAAAAAAACATATGCAAACAGAAATTTTCCTTATCATGATGGTGCGAGCGAGCTCGACAGGGCTGTAAACCGAAGTAAATATACGCAACTTCTTCATGTACGCAAATCCAGTATCCGTACAATAAATCAAAAGAAAACCCCCAAAAAGATGCGAGATGAACCAGCGCTTGCACTTAGATTGGCACGTTTTAATTGAATGGCGTGCCATATGCTAGCCAGTCTGATTCGGGGTCAGGCATCCTCGACTCGCCAGTGAGCGCATTCACGCCATGTGACGACCAGGAGCCTGGCTGTTCACTCGATCTCGCGGCCGGCCCCACTATTTTAGGATAATTGAAAAAGTCAAAGATGTCGATGTTGTCGAGCTCGCTCAGGGACGTGCCCTGCGTCGACATTTGCTCCAATCCAGATTGGCGGGTGGATGACGTCAAGGTTGCCAAATCATGAGCGCTTCTGCATTAAGCCCCTGTTAGTTTGTCACCTTGACAAGATGAGAATTCAGAAAGAAAAGATATACACTACTCACCTGCGCATGGCAGTGAAATTCATGTCGCTTTGACGGCCTCTTTGCACCGCCCGCGCCAGAATCTTGGCGTAGTTGTTGGCCACCTCCCAATACTGCCCTACATGTCCAAGAATTTCAATGAAGAATTCAATTTTTGGGTCCAGCTGGCATCCGATGGACGCGGAATGAACCAGAAGCAGTCTGGCGGCAACCCATAATGAGAAAACAAAGGGCGGTCCGAGATTATCCAGTCCGCTGGCCTCAAAGACGTCGCGCGCAATGTCTGCCAAGCTCTGAACTGCTGCCAGACACCTCTGCATGGCATAATATGATGGGACAAACAGGTGTGACCTGACAGTAGGGTATGCCGCAGAGGAGTGCAATCGTACCACCGAGGTGACGTATGCGCTGTGCAACATGAACCAGTTGGCCACGCGGCTTCCCGGATCCGAGTGGCACAACGCCGAAATTTTGCTATAGTCGCTTGGCAGGCTACGCAGCCAGTCGTCGAGCGCGCCATCGAGAGACCGATATGTGTTTCGCCAACCAGTGACATCTGTAGATGATGTAATGTCGATTGGGGTTTTCAAGAAATCGTGAACTTTGCTAAGGATTCGTAGGATTTCGCAGTGATATGAAAAGCTACCCAGGTTCTCAGGCTTGTTGCTAACATAGCCTGAGTTGCCGTGCTGTTCAGTCGGCGAGATCCATGACCTAGTCTCCACCGGCACATTTCTGGAGAATAAATCATAGGAGCAGGGCAGAACTCGCTGCATCTTTCTGTCATCGAGCATGAAATCAAATGTCGTCGTGGCAATCGTTGCATATCGGTCGAGCAAGTACACCATCCAGCAAAGCCTACGTCGACTCTCATCCTCAATCCAAGATTCAGGCTGGCCAGTTGCCACACGTCGAATGGAGCCGGTATGTGGCAGGTCGTCCGAGCCAACGGATAGATAAATACTGCTTTCCTGGCATAGACCGAGCTGCCTTACGTTCTGAGCCAGAAGAGAGAGAATATTCCATCCTTTGGGCCCATTGGAGGTGCCCAGTTCATCCAGGCAAATTATAACCAAGGCTCTGAGTGCTGCCACGGAAACATTTTCCAATGCATACATCTGCACAGTCCGCTTGGACACGGCATGATAATGCGCCCTCATCTCCGGCGATACGCGGGAATCCCTCAAGAATCTCAAAGTCGTCGCAACGATGGCGTGTAAAAGTACACGATCGGGCTCATTCAGGGATGTCGAACCAAAGAAGATTCCAAACGTTGACTTTCGGTCGAGGATCGGACACCATGGGTTACAGTGCTTGAAGTACAGGTCGACGAGGGTGTAGACAATATCGTGGGGCGGAAGATCTGCAATGGTAGATAGCGAGGAGGGACCTCTTAGAGGTCCAGAGCCGATGGAGGGTGGATGCTGCTGATTGAATGAGTCGTTGAGAGAGGAGTTCGGCAGAGTAATGACAGGCGCTCTTCCATCTTGATTATCGCCTCCGTCAACACCCCAGATAGGATTCGTCAATGTTGGTCGTGTTTGAGGGGCAGATGTGCCTCCTGCCACAGGGCCACCGATAGGACTGACTCTGGTGTCACGATGGAAACCCTCGATGTGGGCTGCCTGGTTGCTCACCGCCGGCGAAAGGGTCTGAGTGGCATAGACGTGATCATGGGCGATATGCTCCTCAACACGCTGCCCCAGCTTCTGCAAAAGAGCATCGATCCTGTTGACCTTGGCTTCTAGCTCAAGGCTGAACCCGATGCGGCTTCCAGGCTTCTGCCTCTCAAGATAGACGCATTGTCGGTTATGACGAGCGCACCACGAACACGCAGGCTCGGCGCGGTCACATTTCACCTTGCGTGCTTTACACAGCTCGCAGCTGAAATAAGATTAGCTAGAGTTTTTGATGTGGGCTCAACTTCATTCCATCCGAGTAAAGCAATGAGGGGGGGTGTTAAGCGAAGGAGGGGGAAGGACATACGAAGTCTTCTGATATTTGGCCCTCTTCCGTTTCTTTCCTGCAGCGGCAGCAGAGCCATTCTGCGTGGTATCGTCCCCGCTGGAACCGTCTTCGTGACTCGACACCGAGTTCGCCTCGTCCTCGGCCATTGATAGCGAGGGTGGATTCGGTTCTAGCGCAACTGCCCCATCACCTTGGATATCCCACATTGTCCCATTAATGTGTGCAAAACGATAAACTTGAGATCTATCTTGCATCCGGCACTGCCTGGCGATGAGTTCTTCTGCGTCCAGGTGGAGTTTGCGAGTTCCGCCAAGAAGGGGCTCGGCGGACACCCGTACGAGTATATAGCGACGTAGGAAAAGACGTACACGGCCCAATCAGGCGCTTTGAAGCAATTACTGCTTCTCAATCGAGGAGTGGGAGGGGTGGCGCGCTCCGATGCATGGGGGGCACCACCATCCGATGTTAGGTAGGCACTCCTCGTACTGTATTCGTACTATGCGGTGTGTGGCTACTGCAATGCGCCGTGATCCAGCTTTGTCGGTCCCGCAACTCGCGCACGTTGGGAGGTTTTGGGTTGGGGGAGGGGGAAACTTGAGAGGGCGGCGGCCGTTCAGCCACGGGCCAGCCAGGAAGGATGTGTGAAATAATCGGCGTCAGAGGAGAATTGGGGCGAGGATTCGGCCGCGCCGCGAGCCGCCACCATGTGGACGAAGACCGTTGCAGCGGGACGATGGCGATGGCAGATGGCGATGGTGAAGGTGACGGTGATGGGAGGCAAGCAGGGACAGCAAGAGTTGGTTCGGCGAAGGAAGACGAGTGGTTGGTTGAGCTATGCCGATGGCGTCGACGTTGGATGACATGGAAAAAAAAGAAGCCCTACGGAGTGCAGGCCACTGCGACAGGCCACAGCTACAGGGCCCTGCACTGCAACGCACCGACGTCCACCGAGCACAGAGCAAGGCGGACCGACAACCTGGCTGGGCGGGTGGCTGCCCTGGGCTTATTTGGGGGGGAGGGAGGTCCAGCGCACCAGCGTCCATTGCACCACTGCTGGAATCGCCTGGCCAGTGCTAAACCAATCCACTGTGGGGGGTTCGAGTGAGGCTACAGGCTACAGGGGGGTGGTTAGCGAGGTCCGTTCGCTGTTCCAGCCCTTGAAAGGCGGCGCTATCTGAGCGGTACACGAACATCCGTCCACGGGTACGGGTACGGGTAGAGAGTTTAGCACCCGACACTTTGTACTAATATGCGTTACAGGTACCAGCATCCATTCAAACAGCACTCCATGCATACAGGCATGATGCGCTGCTGCCTATTGTTGGGTCCAATGGTAATGCCGTTTCTCCAGCGCGGTCTCACTGTTGGCTCCAGGTTCCAGATATTCTGGGCGCGGTCTGCCCTCTCCACAAAAAAGGGGGACATAGATAGAGATCGCTTTACTGGGCAGGCAGGCAGGCTTTCTCCCCCCACAAGAATCAGCGTGGCATTCGTTTAAGTGAACCCTGGCACTGCTGGCAAGGCTGCATGTGCTCAGGTGTGCAGGTGTGCTAATTACAGCACACCTTACGCACTGTAACTGTCCGTAACCGCACATGCACTGTACAGGCAGGTGAGAGTGTAGTGTTGGCCCTGCCTAGGTATACTGCAACACCACCTGACTAACATCGTCCATCAGCACGCTGATCCGTACCTTGCATCCGCTGCCGACATCCTAATTCCGATGCTGATGATGATGATGATGATGATGTTGTTGATACCTATTTCTGTGAGATCCTGTTGCAGAGCGCGCGCTTCGTGCCGTGTGTTTTTGTTTCAAAGGTATTTTTCGGGTTTGGTCTCCATTCCGAGCGATATGTTCCATGCTTCCTCACCTACCGTTTCTGCCACAATGAGACGTAGACGGATGGATGTAAGGGGATGGGTGTCGATGGTCATGTGTTTGCTCGATTTAGATTGATTTTACCGGAATTTGTAAACACCAGGGGTTGTGCGCGACTATTGAAAACTCGAAATGCCAATCTAGCAATTCAGGATCCTCATCAAGGCCTGCTCATCCGATGCCTCTGATGTGGTTATCCGTTATCCTGGTTACCTAGATACCTAAGGTAGGTACCTATGGACAGCTGCTTCCAGTGTGTTTTCCAGAAAGCCTCTAGTGGAGCTCCAGCACACCTCACCCGCCAACGACTCGCTCCAACAGCCCTGTAGCCCAGCCGGTGTAAATTACCCACCTGGTGCTAGTAACCCGACCTTTTATTGGCGCGCCCGTTGTCATCATCATACTGGTTCCAGATATTGGATGGCTTCGGCGAAGAACCCCCGAATCTGGGCGAGAAATCTTGCTGACCTCGGCTTTGCACCAAAATTTGGCAATAAGAAAAACAAGAACAGAACAGCCAAGCCAAGCCACCATAGAAGAAGGAAAAGGACGTACAATAGGCAGCGCAACCCCACACAGAATCACGGAAAACAAACACCGAAATACCCGGGCTATGAAATCGATGGATGGATTGATGTGCACAGGTTCAAGTTGCCCGATAATTACTTCGTAGCATCAGGTAATACGCATTAATCCACTAATCGACATGTTACTCGCATATCTTTAATGTACAGTTACCAGTAAGGATTTGCCTCTTTTTTGCTTGTTCGGTACCACCGACCACCCGCAATATTACCGATGCCTTACGTGATCGCATGTTGCTTCTGTCTACTATTAGCCTAGATTTACCAAAACATTTGACAGCAGTTTTAGTTTGGCTATTACTACGGTATAATGGGTAAATGGCCAATGTGGGCCCTGTACTCGTCAGGGGTTTGGTGAAATAGGCTGGGGCTTTCTCTTGTAGGGGATACAAGATACAAGGCAAGAAGCTTAGACCCTACCCTATGATATTAAATTAATAAGAAATAAAAGATATAAAATAGATTTAAATTCTATATAAATAATATAAAATATAAAATAAATATAATCTTAATAAGGATAATATTTAATATTTTTTTAGATTTTTTTTAGATTTTTTTTAATTTAATATCTTTATTTAATATTAAATTTCTTATTTTACTGTATAAAAAGCGATTGCATAATTTAGGTACCTGGAGCTGCAATCAACTACAAAGCCCCTCCATTACAAGGGCCAAGTCAGTACGTGACCCACATTGATTATTTTCGCCTGGTACCATAGTATTCTAGATTCGATAAGAGAACAAAACGTACCTAGCATCAAGTCCAAGCTTTCTGAGACAACTTGTAGCGTATGATTGCAGGCATCTCACAGACACTGCGGCGTTTTCTTTTTCAGCTTTCTTCCTCTTCTTCATCGTCATCGTCGTCACCATCGGCCAAAGATGTTGATCCTTTTTAAGGATTTCCAATTTTCTTAAGCTACCTATTCGTCGACACAACTTGCCCGAGTATGTTACAATAAGACAGACCAAAACCTGATCCTACTCCTCCTCCTCCTCCGAGATTTCCCACATGAAAAGAAGCCCGCTTCCGATATCGCTCCTCCTCCTCCTCCTCGATCCAAAGGCCACACACCGAATCGTAAAGCCAGCAGACAATAACAAAGCAGACGTGATAAAATATACTAAACAAATTCGTCAAAATCATGAAGCCCCATCCTCACACCATTCATTCATTGTCCTTCCCTTCTTTAGTTCGCCCAGCCTCTGCTCATCTCGACGGCCTTTTCCCATCGAGCGAAGCGCTTGTCCGCCTCGGCCGCTTCGATTTGAGGCCTGAAGATTGTCCGGCCCTCAGTGTTGACGTCCTTGAGGTCGTCGAAGCTCTGCCAGACACCAACCGCCAGTCCGGCGGCGATGGCGGCACCGAGTGCCGTCGTCTCACGCATGGAGGGTCGGTTAACGGGGATTCCAATGAGATCAGCCTGGGTCTATATGAGACACGAGGTCTTTTGTCAGTAACTTGATTCCAACAAAGTTTGTATAGATCTCTGTGTGCTGGCTCGTCAAGAGGAAGGATGACGAGTTGGGGCTTGGGGAAATGTTAAAAGGTAAGATTAGCATCAGTCACGTACCTGCATGATCAGATCTGAATTGCACATGCCACCGTCGACGGCAAGCTCAGTCAAAGCCTGGCCACTGTCCTTCTCCATGGCTCGCAGAATAGCATTGGTCTGGAAGCAAGTGGCCTCAAGGGTCGCGCGCGCAATGTGCCCGCGCTTGGTGTAAGCCGTGATACCGAAGATGGTGCCCCGAGCATCATCGATCCAGTAGGGAGCAAAGAGACCGCTAAAGGCGGTAACAAAGGTGCAGCCGCCATTGTCTTCAACCGTCTCGGCGAGGATGCTAAGCTTGGAAGACTCCTCGATGAAGCCAAAGTTGTCGACGAGGAACTTGACGCTGGAACCGGCCACGGCGATGCTGCCCTCAAGGGCGTACATGGTTTGGCCTTCTCCAAAGTGGAAGGCAACAGTCGTCAAGAGACCGTGCTTGGAGACGACGGGCTTGGGGCCTACATTGTAGAGCAGGAAGCATCCCGTGCCGTATGTGTTCTTGGCCAGGCCAGGGGTAAAGGCCTTTTGGCCGACCAGCGCGGCTGACTGGTCACCCAAGCAGCCTGTGATTTTGATGCCCTGCAAGAGAGTACCGGCCAAGGAGCCGTACGCCTCAGTGTCGGAGGACTTGACGACCTTTGGCAGAGCAATCTTCTTGCGATCAATGCGGAACCAGTCAAGGAGGTCATCATCGTAGTCGAGCGTCTCCAGGTTCATAAACATGGTACGCGAAGCGTTGGACGGGTCCGAGACGTGGACGTTGCGGGCAGTGCCGCCGTTAAGCTTGTAGACCAACCAGGCATCGACAGTTCCAAAGGCCAAAACACCCTTTTCGTAAGCGTCCTTGACCTCGGCGACGTTGGCAATCAGCCACAGCAGCTTGCTGACGGAGGGGTATGTGGAGAGGGGAAGGCCGCATCGCGACGTCAGCTCACTGGCGCCCAGGCGGTTCTTCAGCTTGCGCACCAGCTCCTGGGATCGGGTGTCGGTCCAGACAATGGCATTGTGCAGCGCCTTGCCGGTGGTCTTGTCCCAGACGACGGTCGTCTCTCTCTGGTTGGTGATGCCGACGGCGGCGATCTGGTCCCGGCTATGGCCCTGGGTCTCAAAGTCCTTGACGGCACCGTCAATGCAGGTCTCTACCGAAGAGATGAGCTCTTCGGGGTCGTGCTCATGCCATCTAATGAAATTACAGTGTTAGATTCGATTTATGAATGCTCTATAATGAGAAGGAACCTGAGGTCTTGAAAGCTCTCAAAGAGGTAGGGTGATTTAGTAGTAGTAGTCTTACCCGGGCTGAGGATAGTGTTGCTTAAACTCGAGCTGGTGAACCGCGACAACCTCGCCCTTGGCGTTGAAGATGAGAAACCGCGAGCTTGTAGTGCCCTGGTCAATGGCTCCAACAAAGGTAGGTGGAGACATGTTGGCAGCGGTTCTATTCTTCTTGAATCTTTTGGATAGAAACGAAAAGCGCATTCACCACAATCCTACAATGGATGAGGTAGAAAGATTATGTGGGAACGGTTATTATGTGAGTAGAAAAGGATGCAGAGAGCGGGGTTTGGATGCTATAGAAACAGCGCAGCACATCCACGACAAGAAACGGGTGGGCAACCAAAGATATAATACACAAAAAGGGCCAGACTACTTATTTATTACCTACACAGTACAATTCACAGGCCAGCCGGCCGGTCTTTTTTTTTTCAGCTTTGTGCCGTGCGAGGCAAAAGGACTCCTTGGCTCCGTTGGTTGGAGGCTTTTTTCTTAATGGCCTCACCAAAACAAGGGGCGCTGGCTCTATGCCTCAATTCCTACCCCACGAATGGAGAGCTGATGGCGGATAAATTGCCTCCATGGGGAAGAGCTCACAGCAATCACAAGCTAATCAACTACTACACCTAAGCAGAAAAAGCTACCCCTCACTATCAAACCCCGGCCCCAGCCTTTTCTCCATGTTCTGGCCTCCCTTTTGGAGGGGGAGGGGGGCCTCAGCCACGGGGATGGGGTTCAGCCAACCAGGATGAGCCAACGACCCATTACTTGCATGAGGTACCTTGCCTTGCCTTGCCTTGCCTCTGCTTCTCAATGTTGCTGCTGCCTGCACGTTTGTGTGTAAAGTAGGTAGTAGGTAGGTACTACTAGATACGAGAAAGACAAAACCCATATGCTAGGTAGTATTTGCTTTGTGCGGGAAGAGGTACATTAGCTTTTTTGCCCTGCGCGAGAGGGGGTGAAACCGCGCCGGCGCATCCAGAACACAAAAATCTAGAGCCTTTTGAGCCGCCCACATCCCCGGATCGCACGAGTGCGGAGCTTTCTGTCACGAGGAAAGTGAGACCTTGCGCGCTTGCGCCAAACATCCGGGATGCGTGGCCATGGGCCCATCATGGGTCATGGATTAACACAATTACAATGGGGGGGGGGGGGGGGGGAGGGGGAAGTATGGCCGCGGTTAACTCAAAGCGTTGCTCCGGGATTGGGGGTCGCCAACATAGATTACGACGGCCCTCGGATGCAGCTGCAACGGCCGATAGCCTCCGCTCTCTCTCTCTCTCTGTCTCTCGCTCTCCATCTCTTGGGGTTCTCCATCTTTACAGATTCACTAGTAGGATTACGAGTATCCGATGGAGGGTTGGATCTCGTTGACAGAACGCCCAGACCCTTCTCGGGGTTCCACAGGGCCCCCAATATAACGTCAATTGAGGGGGGGAAAGGCTCCGCAACGGGATCATAGAGGCGAAGCCGCCATCTAAAAAACCCACCAAAAATCAGAAATACAAAACCCGAACTCGGGTCCGACAGCCCGAGGTTTCTTGTTTTGATATTGGATCACGTATCTTGGCATGTATGGGGGTGGCCAAAAACAATATCCATCCATCCATCCATCCATCCATTCTATTCTCCATTATCCGCGCGCCGAATTCCGGTGTGGGGTCGCCCGGTGTTGTCGGGTGAGACACCTCAAACGGCGAGCCGGTTCAAAAAGGAAAAAAAGAAGGTTTACAGTATTGTTGCGACGGCTATTCAGCTCGGTGTACGTTTCCCGAGAAGCCCTTTTTTTTTCTGGAACAAAGCCTCAAACGGGAATTCACATTGAACTAGTAGTGGATATTCTCGGAGCAATAGTTGCTTCGTTTAATGGTTAGTGTGTTGATTTAACGCAACAGAAAAGCATGGGAGTCCACAATTTTTTTGGGTATGCGAAACATGCCCCCAGGCTAGCGAAAGCGAAAGGATTGAAGAATGAAAAGGAAAGGATTTTGACTCCCGTAGTGGAGAATTGAGAGAGAACCTGGAACCCATGAAGCGAGAAAACTTGCAAGTAATAATTAGAAGAGAGTACTCTGTGTGTAAGAAAACAAAGGACCATCCGTGCATGTTAGCGAGCAGGGATTCAGATCTGTACTGTTGGTGGCTTGCTAGGAAGAAGGCCGGCTACTGTAACTAAGAACATGGAAAGAATGAACCCCCTTGCGAGCATCTCACACTGTTTCTCACATACACGGTATGGTGGTTGGTGGTTGGGATGACAAAGACCATATCTGCGGGTAAGTGGCTGCTGCGCGAGCACACAACGACCAACGAGGAGCGATGGCAGACCACATGGAGATTTTCCCCAGTCCAGAGCTTTTCTGTTCGGGCGGCGTGTCCGTGGGGCGGCCAGCGGCGGTGCCAAACTGCTGCGGGAGATTCGGCGATGGCGCACCACCACCACCACTAAACCCATGTTGTGGATGATTCAGTTGTGTTTAGGTAGGTGTAAGATGTGTGTCTGTCATCTGCAGCAGTGAATCTGCAACTGTTCGCATCAATCTGCAACATGTCAGAAATGCCCTGCAACTCACTGTAGATCCTGATGCCAAATCCATGGCATAGTAATCATTAATAAGTTGCTTCCCATCCCCCAGTATCGGCCGGTTCGTTAATAAATGTCGCATCGAATACAGTGCATGCAGTACCACTACTAAAAAGAAAAACAGTAGAAGCCAACAGCAGCAGCAGCAGCAGCAGCGGCATTGACGGAATGCCCTCGTCAGCATTCCTCTGCAGCGTCGTATCCAGCCTGCAAATCTCCAATGGCAGCGGCCTTGGCGGTGGCCACAGCACTACACGGGGCTCCATACGTCCAGTGTTCAGTATACCACTGTGATACCGGCATCCACTGTACAACTGGGCTGATAATGTATCGCACCAAGCACATCGTGATGGCGTCAATCAAATCAAATCAAATCAAATCAATCAAATCAATCAATCAATCACCTCAGGTAGGTAATCGATAGCAAGGTTTAGTGGTGTCTTGCTACTGCGCATCATCGCCAGCATTAGCGGCGTTCTTTGGTTCATCCTGGGCCTACCATCAGACCAGTGCCAAGACCTCCCATGAAATGATGGATCTTCCCAGGCTTTTGCGCGAGACTTTCCATTTTGCCGCCGCCGTACATCATGATGCATTGCATTAGCACAAAGTGTGTTGTATGTGTGTATGCGTGTGTGTGTGTGTTGGTGTGTATGTGTACAGGGCATATCAAGGCAGCCCTGCCCCATAGAACAGGTATATAGGTACTGGTAGGTGTAATTCATGTACCAGCAAATTTATTGTCCGGAGCCGGCACACAGAAGCTTATTTTTATTCATTCCTTCAATGCGCTCGCTGATCTACACCTCCAAACAGCGATGCGATGCGATTTTAACAGCTCAGCCACTCGTAGTCCTGCCGCTTATTAGTCGTTTCAACCACCCCCCCTCCCCCTTGTCCGCATCCTGCTCGCTATTAGAATGGTGGCTGCAGTGGCGTCTAGGCCGCGAGGGTAGGTCTTTTAGAGCCTGGTGTGCCTTTTTCTTTTGTACCTAGGTACTAATAGGTTCTATATAATAGTGTGGCTTGCATGTTCTGATATTATATCGTTTCCGGGCCCTTTATTTTTGTTTTGTGTTTGCTAGTATATATTAAGTTGCGCCCTTTTTCGGTGACGGATCGGGGTACTCTGATTGATCTTGTATTTGAATTAATTAATAGCACACTCTTTTTACCGAGAAGCTATACCGAGAAGCGTCGCCTCCCCCCCCTCTCAAAGCCAAGCCCCCCCCCCAAACCCCTCAAAGCCTCTCCATCCCGGTCCCCGGATTTCGTAAAGGGGGGTGTGCGCACGCAATGGCAAGGTACAGAGATTCGATAATCTGGGGGCAGAGAAGCGTAGCAACACAGAGAATCTGTATGTCCGTGAGAGAGATGGAATGGAAAAAAGAAGCTCAAATCTGTTCTTCTTAATTCTGGGTTTTTGCTGGGGATGAGATGCCGGATGCGACGTCGCTCCATCTACAGCGCATCGCTGACACACTCACCTGACAAGACAATAAACGGGGGGGTGTGTGCATGCTGCTATTCTCGTTTTTACGTACCTAGGTATCCAATGATTAGCTGCAGTTCCAGGCCTTTCTGTTCACCTAATGAAAAAAAAAAAAATTACTTCCAAGCGTTAGGTATTCCATGTCAACTTCATCTCAAAACTTCACCCCAATTCGGGGGGTGGCCGTAATACCACATGCCTGTTGTAATACTGCAGAGCGAAAAGTAAAAGAGAAAAAAAAAAGAAGGCGGGTGGATGGATGGATGGATGCTTTGCTTACTCGGGAATACCTTAAGCAGAAAGACATACATACTGTACTGTGCCTTACACAGAACAGCGTGGTTCCCATTTTTAAAAAATGGAAAATGGAATTGCCTCGGCCACGCCCCCCCGTCAGTCGTCCACAAGCAAACAATTAATTGATTTTGGTTTTTTCTTACTTTGATAGCTTCGGGTTCCAATTTCTGGCATCGGTTCCCTCTTTTTCTGGTTTGCCCATCTCGCTTTCGGTGTGCATTGCCCGAATTCGCATCTTCCAGCCTCCCTTGGCAACGCCTCTTTTTACTCTCTCTCTCTCTTTCTCTCTCACCACCATTCCTCTCCACCGTCATCCCTGGACTTCTCTTGTCCACACCTCTCCATCCCCATCCCAATCAATCAATCAACCCATGCCACAAAAGTAATTAGCTGGGGAAGGGGGATGCAAACACACAATCACATCCATTGTAGGCTGTAAACTGCGACATTGCCTTTCCCATCCATCACCTTCATCACGATTAGGAATAAAGGGGGGGGGGGGGGGGGGGGGGGTTTGAAAGAGACACGTAACTTCCAAAGGGGAACGGACTTCTTGGCCTTTCAGCTGCAATTCCACACGGCGGGGACAGAACATGTTCTCGCCCGTTCGTTAGATCCACCGTCGAGAGACAGAAACCCGTGCGGCCACGAGATCTGTTGGCTTTAAAGCAACGCCAACCGTTGAAACCATCGCATCGTCTCATCTCATTGGCAAATCCCCCACCCCCCCCCCCCCTCCTCCACCCTTCTTCTTCGTCCCTCTCACCTCCTTCACTGCACACCCCTCCCCCTTCACTAAACCACCGGCCGACCGACGACCTGCATTCCCCGTAAGGCCCGGGTAGGTACTGGCAAAGGCAAGCGCAACGGCCTCGCCGCCCCATGGAGATCAACATACATAATATCCTCGCCTTTCCCCCCCCATAGAAAAGCTTCCCTGTTTTTGACGTTCCATAACCAAGGATCAGTTCCCCGGATTACACTCGACGTTTGACCCCATCATCGTCAAGAATACTACATCATCATCATTGTCCTGATCATCCGTTCATCCCCCCTCATACAACTCATATTTCCTGGGCCTACCCACCTCTTGCTGCACAAGTCGTCTTTTTTTTTTTTCTAATTCTCAATTCTTCGGGCCCCATTTCATTCCTACCCCTCTTCGAATCCTACATAAAACTCTCACAGTAGCACCTCTCACAAAACACACAACCGGTCAACATGTCCATTCACTCCCCGGACACTGAGCATTCCGTTGAGAAGGCCGTTGCTGTTCACAAGTGCGACATGAGTGAAGCGACTCACGACGAGCCCTCGGCCGATATGGCCATCCGGGAGCAGGACACCCTCGTATGGAGCAGGATCCGCGAGTACTGCCAGGATGGCTTTTCCGAGTTCCTCGGCACAATGGTGCTGATTCTGTTTGGCGACGGTGTCGTAGCTCAGGTCGTGCTCAGCAAGGGCACAAAGGGTGACTACCAGAGTATTTCTTGGGGCTGGGGGTAAGTTTCAAGATACAAAAAAATTATTTTATTTTCAATTCGCTGACATGAATTCTAGCATCGGCGTCATGTTTGGAGTCTATGTTGGTGGTAAATCTGGAGGCCACATCAACCCCGCAGTGACGCTTGCAAACTGCATCTATCGCGGTCACCCGTGGCGCAAGTTCCCCGTCTACGCCATTGCTCAGATCCTCGGCGCCATGGCCGGAGCTGCCATTGTTTATGGCAACTACAAGTCTGCCATTGACATGTATGAGGGCGGCTCCGGTCTCCGCACTGTCACCGGACCCAATGCCACCGCTGGTATCTTCTGCACCTATCCGGCCGAGTTCATGACGCGAACTGGCATGTTCTTCTCCGAGCTCATTGCCAGCACCATTCTCCAGTTCACCATCTTCGCCCTCGTCGATAGCAACAACATTGGCGCCGGACCTCTGCTGCCGCTGTGCCTCATGTTCCTCATCTTTGGCATTGGTGCTTGCTTCGGTTGGGAGACTGGCTATGCTATTAATCTCGCTCGTGACTTCGGACCTCGGCTCGTGTCTTACATGCTTGGCTATGGCAGTGAGGTGTTCTCCAATGGAGGTTACTACTTCTGGGTACGACAACCCCCCCCCCTTTCCGCCCCCACTTGTTCTCCCTTTTATCACACCGAGAGACCACGTTGCTGACTTTGACTCGCTTTCTAGATTCCCATGGTTGCCCCATTCTTTGGCTGCACCCTCGGCGGATTCCTGTATGATTTGTTCATCTACACCGGACCCAGCCCGATCAACACGCCCTGGCTCGGACTCAAGCGGTTTACTCAGCCCCGCCGGAGTGTCTGGTCTAACACCTACTCCAAGTCTCACGACAGCAGAGTTTAAACCCATTTGTCACACAAGACAAAGAAGAAGAAAGAAAACGCCCTCTGACATTTGTCCCTTTTTTGGGTATTTCTACTTTGGGAGCGGGACAAGGGGAGTTTGGCATTTTCGGTCACTATGAGGAGAAACAGACGACTCAAAAAAGAAAAACCTCTTCCCAAGGGAATGGAAAGAGGAACAGGAAAAAAACAACAGGACAAGGTAGAAACATTTTTACAGTCTCCCCAATTACAGTCTCAACAACAGAAGAGTTGAGTGACGGGCGCCGGTCAAAAAAATACGGCGACAGGATATTGTGTTTACGGCATTGTTTTTGTGTATCAACTTTGGGTATTGGTTTGGGTCACGTCTTATGATTTCTAGTAATTTACTTTTTGGGGAGGCAGCGAGCGAATACATACATATTACTTGTTCCACCATTTTTAAGGCACTTTCATGCATCGTTCATATGTGAATCTTAGTATTTAATTCCCAACGTGATCAAGTTTGCAGGAATGTTAGGATGTTTTTTTTACCATCACAAGAAATCGGTGCAACCCCGACCAAACATTACCCACGAGATCAACTTCAAAGAAGCTCCCGTGCCGTGATTCAAATGAAAAAAGTGCTTGAAGCAAACAAACATACAAACCCCGACCGCTGCACAACTCCGGCTCCCGTCTTCCTACACCGGCGGAACGCCCGGAAGTGCAAAAAGCCATTTATTCCCAGCCCAGCCCCTCCCCCCGACCGCGAAGCTCCACTAACCCAGGCGGACGTGTGTGCACCACCCACCACAAATCACCACCACCTTACATCATCCATCATCCATAGGTAGCCTACAACAGCTGATTGTGAATGGGGGGAAACTATTTGAAGAGCTAAGGCATGGCCCAAAAAAAGTGGACAGTTCAGCCCAGATGGAGAGAGGCTCTGCGGGTTTTGCGCTAATAGCCTTTTCGGAAAGATGATCCGAGGTGTGATGGGCTGAAGGTGGATGTATGTATGTTCCAAGATATATTGCCAATGAGGCGAAAAAGAACAATGATAGGATACATTACAACATGCAAACCATCGCGGCTAGCGACTAGTGTATTGGGGAATAAACTCTTTACTATACGGGAATATATACAAAGGAAACATAATGTAAAAAGACAAACCACCACGTTTTCTTTTTTCCCTTTTGGCGTTTTTTTTTAATTCATTCAGCTTTCACGGAGCTAGCATATATAGTCTATTCGTCCGTTTTAGACGACGTAATGAGGCTTTCCGTCCCTGCACCTACTACATCATGAGAATACCTACGTAGTATATAAGTTAGTAGTTTACTATTTACTTACTTATTGTTTTGATCGTGCTTGGCAGCTGTGCAACCTCTTACAATGAGAAAATCACCATTTTAAATACACAAAACGCGTCCTCTAGACAAAATCTGCTCCTTCACCGGAGGACTCGGCTGATGCGCAAAATTAGAGAGATCCCAAATACTTCAGATACCAAGTCCTCTTAACACCACACCATGGGGCGGTTTCTACATACATAGTAATTAGTAAACATTACTACTTCAAGGGGGGGCTTGTAAAGGAATCACGCACGTCCTCCTCAGAGCTGAGTGTTGAATTTTACAGTGCATGCATGCATGCAGTTTTTGGTAATTACAATTTTATATTTCAGCACAAGCACAAGCACGAACATCCCAAATACGGGATTCCTACAGGGACTGGTTCAAATTTCGAGCCCCCAAAAAAAACCCATCCCATAGGCTATCCCTTTTTCTACATGATGGATCGTGGGGGTTAGAAGAAAGGGCGGGGGGCCGATGGAAGAGTCGAGGCCTTTTCGTACAAAAGCAATGTCTTACACAAAGCCACAAAGCACAAAGAATGTCTCAGTTGGGATCGGAAATAAAATAAGGTAACTGCCCGCCCTTATCCTTGTAAACACGCCCTAACGTGTTTATATGATATGTCGCTATTCTTTTTTGTTTACCAGCTTTCATTATTCGCAGAATAAACCCATGTTTTCAACAGGGGGGGCAAGCTGTCACTTTTTCTTTTTTTGCCCATTTTAAACATTCCCATGTCTGGGATGATGTCCTTTTTTTTGCTTGTTGCGCTTGCTGCCGCCCTTGCACGGCCTCGAACGGGTGCTATGTCTCGGTGCACAGAGGGTCTTTGTGTCTTTACATGGTAATTAAATAATGGTGATTGATATTGGAAACCGACGGGCCGGAACACTATGACCCTGTTTTGTTGGAGATGAGAGAAGAAAGGGTGTGTGTGAACTGATTCGTGGGATTATTGATCATATTTTGGTGACGCTTTGCAACACGCAGGGCCATATCTTGCGAGTCTGGATTAGCAGGATTGCAAATTGTTAGCTTGCTTGTATTATGTCTGCGGAGGGTTCTGCGCGAGGTGGCGATTCAAGTAGGTAGGTGTAAATGATATGTATGCAGGTATGCAGGTATGCAGGTATGTGCGAAATACTCCGGCACCGAGGCATGCGGATCTGCATGCACAGTACAAGTACAGCAGACGGGGAACCTGTTTCAACTACGTAGTACGTACAGTATGCACAGCAATAGAAGGCTGCTAGAAGTCTGGGCATTCCCGTTCCAAGTGGCCGTTTGATGGTCGTTTTTTTAGCTTCGGTGACGGGGGCATTCACAACGGGCAAGGATAGGCCGTCAGTTGAGAATGACGGGCAGCAGACCAATCAGCAACCCCGATTAGCGGATGGGCTACTTGCGCGCTCGGTGTTGGCGTCCCGAGCCATGACTGCCGAGGCGACCCGAGTGTCAGTGCTCCAACAGGGCTTGCCAGAACCCTTAATAATTCATACAGCGCACACTACAGGGCTTAGCAGTGGCTCCGAGATATTGACCGAGGCGCCACCACGTTCTTAGTAGGTACCTTGAAGAGAAAAAAACGTCGGTCTCCAAACCCCGATGTGCAGGCCATCAGCCCCACCCGCAAGCGCGGCGTAGAGAATTGGAGAAATTTGGAGATTGATGCCGCAGCAGAGCCCCCGCCGGCGTTGCCATGATGTTCCAAACCTCAAACAACCTTTCCCGGGCCTGCGGATTGGCCTACACTGACCTGACAGGTTTGCTTGCTACCCACTTCCCGATGGAGTTGGCCGGGGGCGCGCGGCAGCAGCCTCGCACTTTTTCGACAATGATGTCAGACAGAACCCTCATCAATCTCGGACGCAGCACGCAGGTGTACAGTACACGAGGAGGGGGAGGGAGGGCTCAGAGGAGCCGCCGGGCCAAAGACTGAGTGAGGAGGGCGATGCCACCCTGACCTGACGTTTTTATTTTGCGAAACCGCTGCGGCTACCACGTGGAGCATCGACAGGTAGCGAAACGTGCTCGAGTAAGCTTTTTTTGTCCCCTTCCCAATTGCATGGAGCTTTAATTCTGTGTTTCCACGAATGAAGCGGGCGCCTGGACCATCATCTTTTTTTCCGTTTGGCCACTCCCGTCCCGGCATCTCCTTTTTAACGAGATCCATCTCTTCCGAACACCCTTGTCTCGTATCGTCAACTACCGAGTTTCATTCTGACCTATTTTTTTCCTTTTCCTTATCTGATACAACCGACGAAAAGAGAGAAGATTTTTCTCTCTCTTCATTTCTATGATTCAATATTCCTTTTGACATCCACCTTACCCAGGCAACGTTGCCCTTTAAGAACCCCTCCCCTGTCCCCCGTCCCGACAGTCTGGTCATTAGCTGTCTCTTAAACACCCGCCAACGACAATAGTAAAGAAATCTTTTCCACTCACAGAAGAAGAAAAAGAACGTTGCACTAGGACGACCAGGAAAAAGGCACGGATTTTCTTGTGCTTCACCACCAACACAAAAAACAAAGATGGCCAGAGGCTTTTCAAGCTTACGGCGCCCGTTGCTGGGGCTTACGGCGGCCGCAACCGCCGGAGGTGCTGTGCTCTACACGGCTCGCACCCGGAGAACCTTCAACGACACAGCCATAGTCGACGTCAAGCGCGATAGCAATGGTCGCATTATCGTGCCCTCCTTTCCAGCCGTCAAGTCTCGCGCGGAGCAGCTTGCAGAGCTTCGCCGGCACAGCATCAAAGACAGCGACAACAGCCAGGGCAAGGTCGAGGAATACGATCTGCTCATCATCGGTGGTGGCGCGACGGGCACTGGAATCGCACTGGATGCCATCACTCGCGGTCTCAAGGTGGCGCTGATTGAGCGGGATGACTTCTCCGCAGGCACGAGCTCCAAGAGCACCAAGCTTGTGCATGGTGGTGTGCGCTATCTCGAAAAGGCGGTTTGGAACCTCGATTATCCGCAGCTCCAGCTGGTCATGGAGGCGCTTCGTGAGCGCAAGACCTTTCTCAACATCTCGCCGCATCTCTCCAAGTCTCTCCCCATCCTCTTGCCTTTGCAGAGTTGGTGGCAGGCTCCCTACCTCTGGGTCGGCACTAAAGCCTACGATCTGCTCGCCGGGTCGCAGGGCCTCGAGAGCTCATATGCCATGGGCCGGAGCAAGGCTCTCGCTGCTTTTCCCCAGCTGCGCAAGGACGATTTAGTCGGCGCCCTGGTATACTACGATGGACAGCACAACGATTCACGAATGAATGTCTCCCTTGCACTTACGGCCTCTCTTTACGGCGCGACAGTGCTGAATCATGTCGAGGTTACCAGCCTGGAAAAGGACAGCAACGGTAAACTCTGCGGCGCAAAGGTCAAGGACATCATGACCAACGACGATGACGAGTTTACTGTTCGTGCCAAGGGCATCATCAACGCTACTGGACCCTTTGCTGATGCTGTTGAGCGCATGGACGACCCTTCTCGCAAGGCTCTAGTTGCGCCAGCTTCTGGAGCCCATGTTATGCTTCCCGGATCTCTCTGTCCAAACGGCATGGGCATGCTTGATGCTGCCACCTCTGACGGACGAGTGGTGTTTGTGCTCCCGTGGCAGGGATATACCCTCGCGGGAACGACGGACAACGCTTGTGAGATTGAGCGGGAGCCGGTTGCGCAGCAGGAGGATGTGGATTTCATTTTGAAGGAAGTCAGCAAGCTCCTGACGCCGGAAGCTAAACTTACACGCGCTGATGTTCTCGCGACCTGGTCTGGTAAGTTTACTGAACAATTTCATTCTTATATGCGTTGAAAACCTACAGATGGCTTTATTTGGACTTGAATCAAACTAACCACGGAGATTAGGAATCCGTCCCCTTGTTAGAGACCCTAATGCCAAGAATACTGAATCCCTTGTCCGAAGCCATCTCGTTACCGTTTCCGCCTCTGGTCTCCTCACCTGCGCTGGCGGCAAGTGGACCACATACCGCCAAATGGCTGAGGATGCCGTCGACGAGGCCATCAAGACCTTTGACCTAACCACGTCTGCCACCTCTTTCCCCGACATCAGCGGCGCCAACATCCCCGGAGTCAAGACCACCGGCGTCTGCTGCACCCGCAACGTCCCTCTACTCGGCGCCCACGGCTACTCCTCCGCTCTCGCATCCCAGCTTAGAGAACTGCACCCCATCGACGCCGACGTCGCCGAGCACCTCGCCGCAAACTACGGCGACCGTGCCTGGGCCGTTCTCTCTGTCGAATCGCCATCATCATCGTCATCCTCCACTCCCGCAACGGCCCGTCTTGCGCCACAGCTGCCCTTCATCGAAGCCGAGGTCCGCCACGGCGTCCGCTCCGAGTCTGCCTGCACAGTGGCCGACATCATCTCCCGCCGTACGCGACTGGCCTTTCTCGACATCGACCAGGCGCTGCGGGCTCTCCCCCGTGTTGTCGACGTCATGGCCGAGGAGCTGGGCTGGAGCGGCGAGCGGAAAGACCAGGAGTGGAAGGACGCCATCTCGTTTTTCAAGTCTATGGGGCTTGAGCAGGATAAGCTGAACATTACGCGTGAGCAGGTCCTGGCGCTGGCACCGACGCAGAAGACCCAGGTCAAGGCGAGCGAAAAACCCACCAAGCTGGCAAAGCTGGAGACTGAAAACGCCATGGCCTAGGCTGGATTGGTGGAGCATACACGACTTTTCTAGTTCTTTTCTTTTTCCCTTTTTTTTTTTTTTTTCGTTTGGTTTCTGTTACTTTTCCATTTTGTTTCATATATATCACCATGGTGGGGGAGGGGCATTTTGATTTTGTTACTGACATCCTGTTATGTTTTATTTTTTCTTCCATTCTCTTCTTCACTTTGTAGCATATTTCAGCGGCCATGAGGGTGTGCGTAGTCTTGACATATATTGGTTTCTAAGTCTCTTCCGTTATGGAAACAACTGCCCTCGTTTATACATAGTTAATATAGTACCTGTCGAGTACGCAAGACTTTCGTTAAGAGGGTGTATTCGTATTCTTGCTACTACTTACTACCTATATATAACCTTGCCGAAATGTGTAATGCGAGTGCACGATATTCATGTGATAGTCATTGCTGTGTATTAGTCTAAATATGGAAACAAAATGTGTAATAAAGTTAAAGCGAATAGCTGATTGTCACCCCTCTTTGGGAGGACATGTATAGAACAAGAACAGTTCACCAGTCGCATGAGAGAAAGGACAAAGGAGTAGTAACTGGCACTATATAAAATAAGCTAGTAAAACCTCGTGGGGCTTTTGTGGAGCGACTAAACTGGTATGGGATTATTTAGGAATAATATTGTGACGTATTCTTCCATCTGACGACGGTCGGGGTTTGGTTAATAAAGCATTCTGCTCACAGATCTTCCAAGGTATGCCTATAAGCTAATACTTGATCAATAAAACACCTTCATTTCTGTATTAAATATTCAAAGGCCTCTCTATTCCTGCCGTAGTTTCTTGTTGTCATACCTCGCCAACTTGCTAAGATTCTGCCGTTTAAACATCTCACTTAGTTAAAGGATGTTTTTTCTTTACCAAAGCATCCATTCTGTATGGAAGTATAAAAACAGCTAGAGCTCCATCTAATAGGCAGCCAGAAAGATATACAGTATAAAGTCTCGTTAGATGCCTACATAGTTGCTCGGATAGAATCCATTTAGGTTGATACTATAGATGCAATAGGCTAATATAATGTGCTTATTATCAATCAGAAGCAACTGTTTTCAGGTTTAAGTTCTTACCAGTTAACTGATTGAAAATGAAATGTCTTGGTTCTCTCCATCAACGTCCCCAGCAGCGGCTTTTTTTTTTTGGTGAAATGTGTTTTTCTTTTACAGGAAGAACTATGAAATACATACGATAAAACAGTAGGGTGTATCTGTAGATGTCTGCAAAATCTTTTTGATAAGTCTCGGAATGAGATATTGGTGGCCGTTGTAGGAGCAGTACGCTGACCTGGTAGCATCTTGATAGGCAGTTCATATCATCTTTCGCATCAACTTCAAATGAAATATCCTTAAAAAAATCATCGTGCATCTGTGGCTAGCCCACATGGAGTACTGGGGACTCACCGGCGTACTTGACCCATAAACGTGAATACATGTTGGTTCAAATAATGGTAATTTTCTTCATCGCGGGGGCTGGATAAACGCACTTCTAACCAACCATTACGCGCTGAACCTAGACGAGCGGGGTTGCGTTGCTTAATGTGGCTGCTCAGGTTGTTGGGTGCATCTCGATAAATATTGAGGCTCCGGGATCGAAGGGGGAAGAGAAATTCTCTCACTTGCGACGATTGCGTCCCTGATTTTCATAACAGGCGCGGATTCCACAATTACTATTCTATTCTCCCCTTCAATCCAGTGACTCCCTGTCAGCAGATCTTTCTAGCTTTCCCCATGCCGCCAAAATACCACATCGAGACCCATACCACCAGCATCAAAGACGACGACGATGATGCCAGCTTCACTGTTCGCCGAAATGGCAAGCTCTTCTACATCGACATTTCACCCGCTCAATTCGTCAACTCGCCCATAACAACGGCCAAGTATTTGCAATACATTGAGGTACTCCAATCAGGCGAAGAAGTAGTCGGCGATATTTACGACACCGACGTTTACGAATGGGCCATGACTCCATTTGAGTCGCTATTTCGTTGAGCTCGCTCCCGATCCGCTTGGGGATCCAAAGGATACCAAGATCACTCTCCAAGAACACCTTTTCCCTGATTTTTTTGTCTTTGCCCTAGATATTATTGATGAAGTATCGTACCCGCGCCGTATTCCGACGGAACGATCACCATGTCGACCATCTTTTGTTCGCTTCGACGAGGACTTTCTCGATGACCTGGAAGAATGGACAACTTTCTATGATCCTGTCGGAATCACCTTGAGCTTTAAAGACCCCGTTGATGCTCTTTTCAAGCAACCAAGAAAAGTTCTCATTCAAAAGGGCACAATCGAATGCTTCCTCAAACCTTGCCACTCCACTGTCCAGATGATACGGGAGCTCAAGACCTACAGGATGATTGCCGCCGCCGGTCTAGATTGCCAACTGAACCTATGCCGGCTACATGGCGTCGTGATGGATGATTGTGGTTTTATCATTGGTAGTTTAATGACCTACATCGACTGTGCTGAGCTGCCGCTGTCGATGAGGTTTCACCCGGCTGATCCTGACGATCCACCGCTTGCGATGAGGCAAAAGTGGATGGAGCAGGTTGAAACTGGGCTTCGGAAGCTTCATGAGGCGGGGATAGTTTGGGGAGATGTGAAGGCGGAAAATGTATTGATCGACGAGAATGACAATGCATGGATTACGGATTTTGGGGGTGGCTATACTCGAGGCTGGGTGGATGCAGAGTTGGCAGAGACGATGGAAGGGGATCTTATGGGGATGGAAAAGTTGAGGAAGTTCCTTTTACCATAGAATGAGGTGTGAGATCATTAGTTTTGGCAGATGGCAGGACAGACAAAGAAGTCAAATCTCTATTTGGAGGTAAGAACAATAGCACGACAGAAAGCTACAGACTTTTCTGATCGCCGTCTACCAGAGCATCAGAAACTGGGGATATAAGCATCCGTCTATGTTCATTGACACCTCACACCGCTTCGGCATGATAACTGTGTGTATAATAAGATCCATCGTTCCTCTCCATCACGCTGCACCTCGCCCGCGTTTTAGCGTCGCCATCAATGTCTCGTAAGCAGTGTTTGCCGATCTGGGGAAATTGACTCTGACTTTGGGAGTTGTATCGAGAGTGGATATGATGAATCTAGTGTTGAAATTGGCTTCTGCCTTGTGTGGTTCGGCAGTGTTTGACACCCATTTCTACTGCACAGACCTGCTCGTCAAGACCCGGTGATGAGGTCCAGACTCTTTTGTAGGGACGGAATTGAATACGCTGTGGATTTTATGTCTTTGTTTACGAGATGAAACGGGTCTGGAAGCAGTTTATGAGAACATGTATTACTAATGGGAGAGGAACGAGATGGCGGAGTGGAGAGAGAGAGAGTAGAATGTGTTGCAATCGGTGGGCGCGGAGATGCGTAGTAAAATATCGCAGAGGATTACCGCCCCCGGCTGTCGCAAATACCAAAGCGAGATCCTTCAAAGGTCCTGGCGAATTGGCTGTAATCACAATACATACTTGCATGCATTTCACGGACAAACGGCGTTGGGCGCAGTCGTAGGTTCGTGTCGATCTTGTGGGCCAAGCGGTGCACCTAGATGAAGAGCTGGGAAAG
Organism: Zelopaecilomyces penicillatus; assembly: GCA_005765155.1. NCBI lineage: Eukaryota > Fungi > Ascomycota > Sordariomycetes > Hypocreales > Pseudodiploosporaceae > Zelopaecilomyces > Zelopaecilomyces penicillatus. The sequence continues at coordinate 1,053,339 of VCCP01000006.1, forward strand.
GGAGAATATGATGTCGTTTGTGCCCTGGTGATTATCCAGCTTGACTCAATTGATGTAGCCATAAATGAAGCATGCCTCCATTATAAGACACCAATACAGGTGGTTTCAAGCGAAAAACGCCAGTCATCAAGTGCAAAATGCTGGTGCCTAGATGCAAATACCACATACGGCCGGGTATATCGCGACTTCTTACACCTGGAGAGTGGACCCCCATCATCCAATCTCCCATCCCACATGGCCCCCAGCAACCGACACATATTCGTGAGATCCCGACCGAGAAGATGATGAGGTAGTTGAGACATTTGGGGGATGGAGTGTGTGTGGGAGACGCCATTGGAGGGACCCCCATTCAGTAACGTCATCGACGGAAGGATCAGCACCAGGCAGAAGCCAAATACCGGCACCCATGTCGTGGAGCGCTGCGCTCATTCGTCCAGCTGGGGCACGGGCGGCGGGCCGATCGAGTTTGTCGTTTGGTTTTAAGTGCCGTGTTCCGGAGGAAGTGGCTTTCCTTGGCCATCTCATGTGCCGCCTTTTATATGGAAGATTTATGATAATGTCTGTCTACTAGGCCATTTAATGGTGGGCTGTAAGTTGATGTGAGTGTATATACTATAACCACATCATACACATGCGGAAACATAATACATCTGCTATGGTTTAGGGGACTGTCTCGGAGAAAAGGGTTGGTATGCAACTGGAGACGCGAGCGATGGAAGCGACCGGGACCAACAACATTGAACGATGGATGACGGATGACACAATGGAAGACAAGGAATAAGCAGGCTTAAGCAACACACAGAAGGACACGCGACGTACAGTAAAAGCAAAAGAGGGAAAAAAAACTGGAACCGAGCGTCTCCGGATCGGCATGTCAGCGTACACATCGAGCGCCAGTTGAAGGATGAATAATGTCTCAAATACTCGCCTATTGGGCGGCGCTTGGAAGATCCTCTGCGACATGGCATTCCTTGGGAATTGACTGCCTGAAAACTGGCAAGTGACATGAGCATCAAAAGATCAATATATTGAATAAATTCTACATGATAGTCATGTGTAAACATCGGGCGAAGGTGAGTGTTGCCAGCAGAATAGACGTCATGTGTGATACATGTACTCTCTTCTATCAACAAACTCCCCCCAAGTGAACCCATTCCATTCCATTTCTTTACAAGTACATCGGATATCCCTTTGTAGACCAAAAAAAAAATCCAAGTCCCAACTTTTTGTCCGCCGGTTGGCCCGCCATGACGATCCTCCAGACACACCCCCTTCCAAAAAAAAACAAAAAAAAAACGCTTTGTGATGTCACCTGCACCGGGTATTGCGGAGAGACCCCATCCAACTTCCGATCCTAACCCAAGTGGATCACCACCAACCAACAAAAAAAAGCCGTCCATGCAATTGGGGGGGACACTAAAAGGAAGAAAGAGGATTTTTGAATCAGAGACTTGGTTTCGAATAAGCTTACCCCAATGTCTGCTGATCGTCTGGTGTTTTTCTTTTTAAAGATACCCTCCATCCCCTACTTTATCCCCTTCTTTTCTTCTTCAAATCATCCCCTAGATATTTTGGAACCGCTAAGTTGAGTAGAAGTGACAAATCCTACTCATCATGTCGGCGCAGAATCGTACCCATTTCTCAGAGGATCCTCCTCAGGTCCTGAACCAAAAGGACCTAGACCTCGCCAATGAGAAGCTTAAACAGAGCGACTCACCCACAGGGAATGGCAGCTCTGGCGATGCCTCTCATTCAGACGACAACGACGCGGCGCATTCGCCAACAACCACCACCAACAACAACAATAACAGCGCCAAGCTTGAAAAACTAGGCACTCATGATAAATATGAAATCACAGAAGATGACTGCTACTCCGAACTCGGCTACAGCTTCCCCAACCGCAAGAAATGGTACATCCTCACCGTCATCTTCTGGGTCCAAGTCTCCATGAACTTCAACACCTCGCTCTACTCCAACGCCATCCCGGGGATCGCCAAGGAGTTTGACGTCAGCCACCAGGCCGCCCGCTGTGGTGCCATGATCTTTCTCGTGCTCTATGCTTTTGGATGTGAGCTGTGGGCGCCCTGGTCTGAGGAGTTTGGGCGCTGGCCTATCTTACAGCTTTCATTGTTTCTTGTGAATATCTGGCAGTTGCCGGTTGCGCTGGCGCCGAACTTTGCGACGGTCTTGATTGGGCGTGCGTTGGGGGGCTTGTCGTCGGCTGGAGGGTCGGTTACGTTGGGGATGATTGCGGATATGTGGGAGGCGGATAAGCAGCAGTATGCGGTTGCGTATGTTGTCTTTTCGTCGGTGGGAGGATCGGTGTTGGGGCCGATTGTGGGTGGTTTCACTGAGGAGTATTTGGATTGGAGGTAAGTTTTCAAACTAAGAACCTGTCATGAGCCCCTTTGCTAATACTGTTGTTTTATAGATGGTCCATCTGGGTCCAGCTCATCCTCGGTGTCGTTGTCCAAGCCATCCACTTTTTTACCGTGCCCGAAACCCGCACCACCATCATGATGAACAAGATCGCCCAGCGAAAACGCAAAGAGGGCAACCCCAACATCTGGGGCCCCGACGAGCTTGTTCCCTTCTCCGACCGGTTCTCTGCCAAGGAGATCATGCACACCTGGATCCGCCCCTTCAAGATGTTCCTCACCGAGCCTATTGTCCTGGTTCTCTCGCTTCTCTCTGGTTTCTCTGATGCCCTCATCTTCATGTTCATCCAGTCCTTTGGCCTCGTGTACGGGCAATGGAAATTCAGCACAATTCAGATCGGTCTTGCCTTCATCCCCATCGGTATTGGATACCTTCTCGCATGGTTGCTGTTTATCCCGGCTATTAAGCGCAACATCAAGGAGAGACAGGCGAAACCCAACGACGAGAGGGCGCAGTACGAGTCTCGGCTGTGGTTCCTCCTGTACACGGCTCCCTGCCTGCCAATCGGCCTCATCGGATTCGCGTGGACGATTCAGGGCCCCCCTATTCACTGGATCGGATCGATGATCTTCGCTGCCATTGTGGGAATCGCCAACTACGCCATCTACATGGCCACCATCGACTACATGGTCTGCGCATACGGCCCGTACTCGGCATCTGCCACTGGCGGCAACGGCTGGGCCCGTGACTTCCTGGCTGGTGTGCTGACTGTCCCGGCTCTGCCGTTCTTCGAGAACATTGCCAAGGGCAGCGGCAAGAGCTTGGAGTATGCGAGCACGATTCTGTTTGGCATCTCCTTAGTCCTGGTCATTGCTGTGTACGTCATCTACTGGAAGGGTCCAGCCCTGCGCAAGCGATCGCCGTTTGCCCAGCGCTTGGCAGATGCTCGACAGGAACAGGCCAACGATGGCCGCCGCACCAGCGTTGCCTATGATCCGATGCGCCGAAGTAAGTATAATTTCCCTTAGAACTTTCCATAAGGTAGTTGGTTATCTATAATCACATCATGCTAATCATCATCTTTCAGTCTCTACCGCTTCAGCCTCCGGAGCCGAGCGCCGCTTCAGCCAGCAGCACCGGTTCTTTGGCGAGAGCCGTGTCACGCCGCGCGGCACTCCCCGTGGCACCCCATCAGCTAGCCGACGCCAAAGCATGGCTAACGTGAAGAAAAATTGAGGGATCGTAAGAGATATTCGCGACGGGCTAATGTTGGGGGGTAAAGATCGCCCCTATTGGGAAAGTTGTGTTAATAGTCCAGCATTGCATCATGTTATTATACCATTTAAGATACCAATTGATTGATAATATCACTCCATTTTGACCTTATAGTTCTTTTTTTCTTCATCTACGAATAGCCTAACAGAGATATGCGGACACGACGTCATATCATACCGCGGATGGTCACTGGTGATGTCACCACATGCATCTGCATCACCTCCACTTCCTCACAACCAACAACCCCAAAGTGCGCAACGGCAGTGCAGAATCAGCGTTTTTTAGAGTCACCATTCACAGAGTTGCCCGCGCCAATCCATACACTAAACGTCTCCTCCTGCGCGATCATGACGTTCATACCAATTGTGGCAGAACGTTACAGGCCGAAAGCGCACATTGTAGATGTCGGCTTAGCATCTCAATATGTGGTCAGATATGAGGGATCGATAGAGCTCTAACAATATTCACAGAGACTTTAACGTTTTGTTTGTCCGCGCTGACCCGATGAATACGAACATTTAGAACAAGGGCATGAAACATAAAGTCATGGTCTCTTTCTTTGCTCTCGTTCTACTACCTGGCATATTTTGATTATTTTTATATCAAGAAAAGAGACACCATAATAACTGACAAATTTTTACTGGACTCGCATTTGAAGTACCGGTGTTTTTACTGTTAGCAAGATCTCACACACCCTCACAACATCCATCTCCATCGCATCCAATTCGGAGAGGCACCTACCTACCCATTGACATACCTGCATCATTTGAGCACTTACACCAAACCACCAACCTCAGCAGCCATGCGTATCAGTATCGCCCCAGCAAGTGCAAAAACCGGCGCCGCAGTCATCCGCTCACTGCTCAGCCACGACAACACTTCTCTAGAAATCCACGCCGTCTACCGATCCCCAGCTAAAGCGCCATCCTCATTCACACAAGACTCTAGATTCCACTCCGCCCAGGGCGACATTTCAGACAGCTCCTCGCTCGATTTTTCAGGGTCCGATGTGGTTTTGACAATCACCCCGCCGCTCTATGAAGCCGATGACCTTGTGAAACAGGCGGGGGTCGTGTCTAAGAATGTGAAAGAGGCGGTTGAGCGCTCTGGCAGCGTGAAGAGGCTGGTGCTGCTAAGTAGTGGTGGTGCACAGCATAGTAAAGGAGTTGTAAGTGCCATTTGATGCCGAAACTCAAAAGCATCTCGACGGCTGCTGTCATTCTAGACTTCTTGTAATCGCCCTAACATATGAGAGTTATCAAGGGCGAGATTCTATGCAACAACATGGCCGAGCAAGTCTTTGCAGACACCAACGTCCCCGAGATCATCTACGTCCGCTGCACATTCTTCATGGAAAACTGGACAGCCTGCCTCGATCCCCTCCGAGAGCCAGAGCCATTCTTCTACTCAACCATTACTCCGCTAGACTTCAAATCCCCCATGATTGCAATCAAAGACATTGGCTCCATCATCGCCTCCGAACTCATCAAGCAACCTCTCCCCGCACAATCTCCATCAGCCAAACCATACATATTCGAAATCCACGGCCCTCGCAACTACAGTCCCCAGGATGTACAGGCAGCCTTCTCCAGCGCCATGGGGGGCAAGAAAGTCAGTATCAAGCCTGTCGAGAAGCACGAGCTTCGTTCTTATTTTAGCAAAATCTTCCCACCGCAGACGGTCGATGGCTGGGTGGAGATGTCGTTGAGTTTTCTGCCGGGGGGGATTCTTGCGTCGGATACGGCGGATTATGATAATAAGCCTATTGTCAAGGGACGAACAGAGCTAGATGAAGCAATTCGGGAGGCTATCGAGGCTGGACTGTAATGGGCGACTTCTTTACCGCTGAGGTACGTTTCCGATGTTTTGGCAGCATGCCTGGCTGTAACTTACCCCAGAAATAACTTCAAATATGAACAACTCCATAACGTCTCGGGGCTTTCGTAGGTGGAGGATAGGAAAATGCAGAACTCCCAAAGGAAGGATAGATGAGCGCGGGTACGTCCGCTGGTAACGCGATTTGGATGGCGACTGCGTCATCTCGGAACAAGGGTCACGATTGTAATTCTTAATGTTGATCTCTGGGTGTCGTGGTCTATATGAACAGGACAGAGATGAATTACGTCTACTGTTTCTACGTGCACAAAATTAAATGCAAATTGTGAAGCCATTTCCAAAGCAATTACTCAGTAAGATGGACAGCCATGCCACGCAGCTAACCGAGGCAAAAAGAATAGACCAATAAGTACAGCCTGAGTGGTTGGTATCACGATTGTCTGTGCAAGTAAGGGTATGTGTGATGACGACACGCAACCAAAAATAACCTTCCTCTTTATAAGTGATGCAGCCCTCTATATCCCTCTGAATTCCTCTATACCACCCAAAGAATTGTATACTGATGCTAATGCATGTTCCCGGTATGGATAATGAATGTATCAAATAATATTCCACCACTCGTGCCCCTGAATTGCTTATCATCTGCTTACCCAGCACCCCCGATACTTCCGGGGGCTATAATTACCTCTGGTCTTCCCACCTGGCCGACACCGGAAGGGTAATCCACCACCCTGTCCATGATCGACCAGGCCGGAGAATTTGTTGATGACGAGAGGAGATGAGATGAGATGGGATGACGGGTTTAACAGAATTCGGAGCAGAGCATGCGCTGACGGTGCAGGCAGCAATCACCGAGTAGATAAGCCGTGTGACGTAAGCGGTCTGCCAGCAATTGAGGTGGCATTCAAAGCCGACAGCAGCCGCAAAACACCATACTCGTTCGTCGTCCAAGGTCTGTCAATTGAATGCAACACCGCGTACTATAACTACATTTTCAAAGAGGGTTCAAGGAAGCCTTTACCAGGACAATGCGAAACTCATTAGCTGGCCTAAGCAGCCGCGCTGTAGCCGCAGCCGCAGCGCGTCCGTCACTCTCCCGCATGTTTGTCTCCACCGCATCCTGCTCCTCCTCCTCCAACAACAACAACAACAGCAAGCCACCGCCGAAGAAACTGCTGGAATCCTCGGCGGTGGCCAACCCTCGATGGCTGTCGGACCTCCGCGCCCGGATGAAGAAATGCCTCTCGCCGGAGCTTGATGGCGCAAAGGCAACCCAGCTCAACGCCAATATGGCCTTTTTGGATGAGAATTGGCTAGAGCTCTCGGCTGGTAGGGAGCGCTTCGTAACTGATGAGGCCAGGAGAGGTCTCAATAAGCTTCCTGTGGCATGGGGTGACATGGTCAGTCAATCTGGAGTCATGCTGATGTTCTGTTTGTGAAACGGAAATAATTGTGTTATTTTGGAGGAACTTTGCTAACACAAGCGATTTGGTTGATGTGTACAGGACAGCATGGTAAGTATCTCGAATTGCAGCCCTTACTATTTTGCATTGTCATTATCTAACTGTAGTAACAGGGTAATTAAAATATCCGTTATTTCTAAACAACGGAAACGTGATTTTGACTGCTCTCCATAGGACATATCAACAATATCATCTATAATCAATATGCAGAATCCGGGCGAGTCCAGTGGGCGCTCAACTTTGCAAACACCACCACCGACCCAAAGCGCAAGCAAGAGTGGATTGAGCTTGTAACACCTCGCAACATTGGCCTCATCTTGGCAAGCATCAAAACAGACTATAAGCTGGTAAGTAGCCGCGTCCTGTGAATGTACTACCTACACTATCTTGTCTCCGACTACCCTTTGACCCATGCCATTGGAGAACCAAAACTCAACAGATGAGCTGACTCTAACTGAACCATTTGTTCTCGGCCCTTTTAGCCAATCCTATTCCCGGATGAAGTCACCGTTCTCCACAGGCTCATGGAGAAACCCGAATACACATCCGACCGCCTCTTTTTAGAAGTCGTCATCTACTCACATAAGCACAAGCGACCCGCCGCGAGGTGCTTCGAAGAAAACGCCGTGTACGACTATAGGGCTAACAAAAAGGCGCCGCTCAGGCCCTGGATGGTGGATGAGTTCCAGGCGGTGTATGAGCAGCAGGAGCAGCAGAAGCAAGATGCGGAGCGGGAGGTGGCTAGGTTGGAGGAGTTGGTGGAGGATATAGAACGAACTGGCAAGACGTCTGCGTAGATTTGGACCACATGGTGAATAGAAGGCGTTGAGTTCGGAAAGAGATGGCATGTAGATAGACCTATTGATATATACAGACTATGGTTATGACACTCGAGGTTTCTAATCGGCTCTCGCATCCCCATAACATCCGACGAGCGATATCCCAACGGTGTTACAACAAGCGGCTAGACAAATCCTCCGCATATTCTGTGATTACACCCCTCCCTGTTTTGTACAAAGACGAGAGGAATACAGAAACAGAACAGGGTAGGAGGAGGATGCTTTCCACTCCCTCTTGGCCACGCGTTCAGGTGATGTTATAAAGCACAACCTTTGACAGCTTCTAGACCATGACTCCCCCAAACCTACCATCATATCACAGTATTCCTACCCAACTCCTACCGAAAAAAGCACCGACTCCATCAAAACGTAATGTTTATTGTGCCAGACTTTTTGACAAGGTTGCAGCGACGTTGATTAAAAACCCTCCCCGGAAAAGAATCCGGCCGAGAAGGAAAAGACACGCCAGGGTTCTCGGAGCACCCCCAAAGATGCTTGCTTTCCCCGGAAAGAGGAAGGTGCATTTAATCTAGCAGTATTGGATCCTACAGGGACCAGGGCTTGTTGCGGTGTGCCTGACTTGGTGTATCTTTTATGATCCTTTTAACATCACGCCCAGTTGGCATGGAAGTTTGTGTATCTTTGTTGGTGAACCAACTCGCAAACAAGTATCCATATAGTATGTATATAAACAAGTACAGAAGTTTAGTTACATAATCCTATGGCTTCGCATCGAACCATCACGCAGAGCAATCCATAGACAGGCATACAACACAAATAGCACCAAAAACACACCCTACACCTCTAATACCTTATACAAACATTTAGGGACCACTCTCTGATCCGTGACCCGCTCCGCCGGATCCATGCATCGGCCTCTCCACGTTTTCTTCTTCTTCCTCCTCCTCCTCCACTTCATCCATTCAATCAATCACAATCCTTTTACTACCGTCCGCCGTCATCGTCACGTTGCACCCGAAATGTCGATGTGACTGCTGCTTGTTTCCTGGCACGGCCCCAAAGTCAAGGTTACAACGCGTCGCCCACACCCCACCAACTCCATATGCCACGAGCTTCCCAACGTGACCCCCCATCCTGTTTATTACCATACACACCCACTCACTCACACCCATAGTTTACTTTACACTCACGCACATAAACTCAAACTCGGCGCGTGTTGGTCTTGGCTTTTGTTTGCGCACGGGGGAGTTATATGGGAAATAAAAAATGTAGAAAAAACGGTTGCTAGTCGTGGAAAAACAACAATGCCAGTCTACACTGAGGTGCTCACAAGGACACATATAAATCTTCATGTTTTATCATCTTCTCATTTCAAGCCTAGTATTACTCTGGGAGCGGCGCTGGCCATTGTTCGAAATGTCAAAAAAAGCACGCGTGGTGTATATAAGTGAGCGCTTGACTCGCTCACCTCTCTGCTATTCCAATAACCACGTTGCGTCATTTGACGACAGCCATAAAAAAAAAACCCTGCTCAACTTATTCCTAATCTGGACTTAAGAATATAGAAACTTCTCCCATTTTGACACACACTCAAAACTTAATCTTGGCCATCGTCTCCTCTGCCTCTTGCTTCCACTCTGGACGCCACCTGGTAAGCGCCGGGCGTCCTTGCACAATATCGCCGACGGACCACAGCATTCGCTTCTTGTCTGATTCTTCGGTCACGTCGTTGTCTGGGCAGATCACGTAGAACTGATTTTGGTCCATTTTGGTGTACAAGTAGTCTGCGACCTGTTCGGGAGCCCACGCCCCGGCCGGTTTCTCGCCCACTACCCCTGTCTGTTGAAAATGCATGTCAGGTTCCCCCATACTGCCAAGGATAAGGGGGGAGGGGAGGGTCATAAGTCATGGGGAAATGAGGAGTGAGGATGGGATCGTGAAGGGTGACCAAAGAAAGCAAAAAATGACAACGGGGCATGAATGTGTTGAAGAAACACAAAATGATGAACATGATACCTACCATGCCTGTAAATGTCCAGCCGGGAACCAGCAGGTGGACACTTGTCTTGGTATCCCTCAAATCAAAGCTCAATTGTTCAGCAATAGACTTCACGGCCGCCTTGGATGCGTTGTAGGCCGGGTTTCCCGGAGGATTGGTGATACCCTGCTTGCTGCCAGTAATGACAATGGCGGTGGCCTTATTAGACTCGGCCGCATCTCGGACTACTGGCAAGAAGGTGTTGATGCCGTGAAGGACGCCAAAGAGATTGGTCTCGAGCGTCTAAGTGATGGTTAGCTACTGGTTAGACGAATGCATTTGCAGTAAAACATCCCCCTCTATTACCGCCATGGTGAATCCATTTCACGTACAGTTCTAAAGTAGTCGCTGTCGCCCCATGTCCCTTTCATGTCCATGCCAGCATTTAGCACCAGAAGCTCGATGGAGCCGAAGCTAGAGACTGCATGATTCTTGAGCGCGGCCCAGCTCTCGAGCTGGCTCACGTCAAGCACATAGCTCGAGACCTCGCCGTCGTCGGTCTTTCCACCGATAACTTCAGTCTTCGCCTTTTCCAGCGCCCCAGTGTTGCGGTCCACGAGAAGCACCTTCATGCCTTTGCTCCGACAGAGCTTGGCGATGGCGAGTCCAATACCGGACGCAGCCCCGGAGATGAGGGCCGTTGACCCCGCAGCGAAGACAGCCGTGGGAGACATTTTGGGAATAACGATGTGACCTAGGGAGTGGGATTATACCGAAAAGCCCAGGTATTGGTAGTAGCGAGGGAGACGGACAAGACAGGCCTGGATGTTTGCAGGCGGCAACGGACCGAGATGAATGGATGGGATGTTTGCGGGATCTAATCGATCACTGGACGACACGCGGGGTTGGCTGGATGAAGACTGGTGGCTGCAAGTCGACTACGCGGATATTGTAGGTTGATAATGTGGAGCCGAGATGCATAAACATCAAATCTAAACTGGCCAACCAGGACGAAACTGAAGGCGAGAACACAGCCAATGGGAGTACGATTAACTGTATATTGAGCAGTGAATATAGGCCACTAGAGAGCGGCAGAGATCGGCACTTGCAAAATGAGGTGATGAAAAGTCCACGTTTCTCCCCGTTTTGGCGCCCGAGGGCCGAAGACAGCCACATACGGAATGGCTGAGGGGGTGATCTTACTATATTGTCGGAAGAAGTTGATACTTGAGAGTGGAAAACGGCTAAAACGATGGGAAACGTGAGCGCGGGAGATCAGATTTTAGTGCGTCTTTCTAGTAATTCCCCTGAATATCTCATCACATCAATACCAGTGCAAAATGTTTCGACGAGTTATTCTAGCGAGAGCGCCGAGGGTGTTGTGGCTTGCGCCAAGCAAGCCGAGATAGACCGGGTTATTTATCCCACTCAGGATGAACTCTGTGTGAGAGAATTGAAAAGGTCACGCGACAGTCCGATACTTTCACCCACTCACCTACTTATTTACTCACTCCCTCCTAGCTAGGCAATTCGCACGAACATGTTTCCGACACTCGGGAAAAAAAGAAACGGACAAGCCCGCTGTGGATTCTGCGCCGCAGACACGCGTCCTGTCTTGTCCAGTTTAGCCTGAATATATCATAAATTCGGCACTGGTGGACACGTGAAAGCTCAGGACAGGTAGTATCGACGGTGACTCTGTAGAAAAGTATTGGTGCGGGATGGTTCCATGTAACAGAGAGAGCCATGGTGTCGACCAGGGTTTGGACGAGAAAAACGTGAGATGGATGCCCACGATGCAGCCTAGCACAACAGGCCAGGTTAAGGAAGAAGAAGCGACCCGGAACTGGGCTTAGTCAAGGTCTACACCTAGTGTGTAGGAACCCATGAAGACTTCGAGGCTCGATGTGGCCTTTTTCACGGACGCGCCGTGATCTATTAGCTCGATCTCGTCTTACACAAACAACACCCCCTAGACTTCCGCGAGGTAGGCTGTTGCATCCCCCTTTCCCACATAAGAATGACAGGTTATGTGCACCAAAGACCGAAGCGGTGAGTTCGTCCGGTGCGGGCAGCCTTGGCAAACCAAAGAAGCCATTGCTATTGCCAGAAAAGTGTATGGTTATAGTCATGGCCCTCATTTATCATTGGGAATGAACCGGCCCCATGTCGGAAGCCACTCGCCAAATATTACCAGCTATCGTCGTGGTGGCGTGGAGAGTGGCGTTGCAGGGCCAGGGGGGAGAGAATCCGGGGCGAGTTGTCATGGCCTGGAGGATGCAGACTATTAAATCTCCAGCTAAGCTGCTTTTGTTTGCACAGTCTGAGGCGTCTGGAAGCTAAACAAGTGAGCAAGCCTCTTCGGAGTTTGTAGAAGCCTTTGATGCCAGTGCCGCTACAGCTGTCTCTGCTTTAAAGCTTAGTTCAGCTCTTGGTTTGTCGTAGCTGTACGGAGGTATAATCACAAAAACCTTTGACCGGTTCTTCCACGGTGGCCCCTGCAGGAACACATTTTGTATAAAGCCCACGATTGGTGGGGACGTCAGCGTTTTCCCGTTTCTGGTTGCCGTTCCTGGTTCCTGTGTTCCGTTTGTGTGTGCCTTTTGTGGCACTTGTCGCCAAGCGCTCCAACCAGTTGCAGGCACGCTTGGCTGGAATTGGGAGGCGGTTGTTGGCTTGTCGTCCGTCTGGTCTTTCTTCGACGGCTTGATTTTCAAGTTTTCGGAGTTTGCGTGGGAGGTGGTGGTGGCAAGGGGGTCACAGCCAAGATGGACTATTACTAACACGTCCGTCTGGTTCGGATCGGAAAGGAATATCGTCATGGTGGCTAGAAGAGAGAAATGAAAAAGGTTGACAGAAGGGGGCTGCCCGAACAAACACATTGATAAGGTTTGCGGGGCTTTCTGAAGTTTCTGTTTCTGAAGCCTTGGAACTTTGGAGTTGTTGGATGGGCTGGGGTCACGTTTTTCAGCGGGCTTCAGGGCGTTGTTAGGACTCGGGAGCAACGCCCGTGATCTGGTGGGGGCTGCGGTGGTTCACCGTCAGTGTTCACGGGGGCTGGCGGTTCTGGTTTGGTGCACTTCTGCATGACCCCCAGCCTTGGTTGCACCACATTTGTCTCACCTTCTACTCTGCTCCCATTATTATTCCATCGCCCGAGTTCACGACAAATATTTCGGCCTTTGGAAGCCGAGAAGCCCTACGGAAGAGAATCATCCAAATCAGTAGCCCAGGTTCCGTTGATCGGGCATACCAGCCCCTCCCCCGCCTTCTCCCCACCTTTCCTTGCTAGAGACTCTTCTGTCGCCATTTAATCCATCACCATTGCAAGACAATCATCATCATCATCATTATTACCATCAACTGCCAGCGCCAACGCCGCCATCACACGCCCGGCATGGAACAAGAGACATATAGCACCTGCTGGGGGTGGGCCGATCGATCGCTGTGCGTCTTCGTCCACTGGCAGGTTGCGGGGAGATTCGCTTGGGTTTGGTGGCTGCTGCACCCCAGACTGCAGGGAGAGGCGGCACCAGGGGGGCCACCAACAACCACAAAAAGATATTTCTACGAACAGCAAGAAGGAACAATTTCTCGCGCCGGCGATTTCTCCGTGTTACACTAACCAATTCATGCAGAATGGGGATGGGCGGGAAGAAAAATGTAACTTACATAGGGCCTGGCCGCCGAAGCGAAGTCGTTCATTGCAACGCAGCCGTGCAGAAGCGTTCGACGGAACCCAATGGGGGTGGTTTCGCCCCTCTCGAATGCAGTTCGCTGTCCATTATCCTCCTTCTCTGCATATCCAGGGTGCCGGTTAAAGTAACGCCATCTCGAACCTCTTTCAGCTGCATGAACATTGTCTTGGACGTCCGATGCTGACAAAAGGCACAAAAGACAAAGGCGGGCAAGCAAACACAATGGCTTTCTGCTAGGTATGAGGTATGAAAGGGGAGGAATTAGCGTAAGACCGCCAAGCAACCGGAGGATGACGGCGGCCCCTCCGCTAAAGAAGACCTACCATGAATCTTTTTAGCGGCTAACCTCCGCCTGGGGAAACGCTGCTGAAGGAACAAGCTGAGGTGGCCTTTCTACAGTGGACGTGCCGGCTTCTTCCAGCGTGTTGCAGCCACCCCATTCGCTAGCCTTCAGCAGGGCGGGAGATTCGAGCACCCCTGCCCAGCCTCCCCCCACCCCCCAGCGATCATCCACAGCGAATTACAGCGAATTACAGCGCTCAGCAGCCTCCCAACCCATCCCAACCTGGCCTTTGGATCGCAATTGCACGTGTCCCCTCCAACCTATCGGCCCTTCAGTCAGGAGGACGCGCTCAGTTCCTGCGTTAGGGTAGCATCGTCAACAGCCACCTTTGCCTGTTTCGGGACTCCGATGGGGATCTGATGGAGCTTCGATGTGGCTCATGGAGTGCTCTTGGAAATGCCGTCCTCTCACCAGGCCAGGGCACATCAGGCTTCTGAGTCCCAAGACACCTCCCCAGGCCTCTTCACTCTTGCCAGGCTCCTCATCCATACTCTATACACACACCCCCTCGCCCTTCCCCCTGGACCCAACCACAATAGCGGACCTCGCTCCGTCTTCAACAATGCTCTGACCAAGCCGCTGGTTGGAACGTGTCGTTCTCGGGCAAATTAGAGTTGCTAAAGGGGATGGATGTCCGCAAGTGTAGCCTGGGCTGGGGTGTGGCATGTCGGACGTCGTTACTGACCTTCCGAAATGGCCTCGGGACTGACTCTACGGTCACTCGCCGTGAGATGCAAGTCTCATAAGCCAGCTTGCGAGTATACTTAAAGGCCGTGCTGATCCCGCATCAATCAGATAGAGCACAGATCATTACGACAGTCGCCTTTCTTTCCTTTAGAACCATTCGACTTATATATCTATCTCAGTCTCCCCCCAAACCCAGTTTTATATACTTACATACAACGACACCACCCATCTTCATAGTCAGAAACATCCGTTAACATGATGCGTCCCACTCTTCTCGCGGCTGTGGCTGCTCTGGCCTCTCTCGCCGACGCCTGGGCTCCTCCCAACTACGGTGGCTTCAATCTGGTCTGGCAAGAGGCCTTTGGCGGAGGTGGTGGCTCATCACCCAACGGGGGCAACTGGAACATCATCAACGGCAACCTTGGCGTCAACAACGAGCTTCAGACCTACACCTCCAGCACCCGGAACGCCCAGCTCAGCGGTGGCGGCACTCTTCAGCTTGTTCCATGGCGGGACGGCGCCTACCCGGGCGGCTGGAGCTCCGGCCGAATGGAGAGCAAATACGTCTTCACTCCTCAGGCCGGTAAGCTGACCAGAGTTGAGGCGGCCATCCGCTTCGGTGGCAACAACCCCGGCAACAAGCAGGGTATCTGGCCAGCTT
This sequence comes from Zelopaecilomyces penicillatus, assembly GCA_005765155.1. NCBI lineage: Eukaryota > Fungi > Ascomycota > Sordariomycetes > Hypocreales > Pseudodiploosporaceae > Zelopaecilomyces > Zelopaecilomyces penicillatus. The sequence goes on from VCCP01000006.1 coordinate 1,068,459, forward strand.
TCTGGATGCTGGGAAACTCCATTCGAAACGGAGCTCCCTGGCCAGGGTGTGGTGAGATTGATATTCTTGAGACGGTCAACGGCCAGTTGACTGGCCACGGCACATTGCACTGCGATGTGTTCCCTGGAGGCATCTGCAATGAGGGTCTCGGTATTGGATCCACCGTTGGCATCCCCAACCAAGACTGGCACAACTGGCGTGTTGAGGTCGACCGCCGTCCTGGCAACTGGCAAGACCAGTCCATCACCTGGTATATGGATGGGCAGCAGTTCCACCAGATCCGAGGCTCTCGCATCAACAACTTCAACGTCTGGGCTTCCATCGCTCAGAGCCCGCTCTTCATCATTCTCAACGTCGCTGTCGGTGGCAACTGGGTAAGCATCCACTCTTTCCTCTCTTACAATCGATCCTTCATAAAGTCATCATATACTAACATAAACACTCTTTTAGCCTGGATACCCCAACGGTGCTACTCTTGATGGCTACGGCAGCATGATGGAAGTTGGCTATGTCGGCCACTACTCCACCTAAACGAAATGAGCATACGAAACAAGACAACCTCCTGGAGAGATGGGCTTGCACGTTGACGCGTGCCCCCTTTCGACATCTCTCCCATGATATTCTCTTACCCCTTATGCCTTGTCTTTTACTTCTTCTTCTTTTCTGCTCAGCACATATATTCTGCACATACGCAAATATCTTGTACATACAACTTTTTTGCCATTCTGTTTTAACCCTTCACATTGTATATATTAGATGTGTTCACCCTTTTTGTACATATGTCCGTACTTAGACGGCTTATACCATTCGCTATCGGCATGATGGATGCCTGGTTTATATAGCACTGTTAGTTTTATTGATACATATGATGCTATTATCTTGAGCCACTGGTTTTTCCAAAGTTGGTGAAGTTGCTGACAGTCAAATGTGATATGTGACATAAGTTCTCTGTTGAACAGACAGGTTGAGTCGTATGTTGTGCTTTTGTGTGGGTCTTGATTGTACACAAACTAAGTCCTGTATCTACCAATTTATCTAGTAGACCCAGAGGATTGTTATTCAACGCTCTTACAAAGGGGATGATAATGAACTACGCCAGTGCTAGATATACAGTTGGCACTAGGCTGACTCGGAAAGAAACACAGTCTATATCAACAAGCATGGTTTAACAGTATGCGGGCCAACACTGACAGGGTGATGGTAAATGTTGACCGAATCTAGCGGCTAAGTTCATAAACTATTTTGTGCAATAAATAAGGACAGACTTAGAAAAGTATCACGTTTCTCATGCTTATCAATTGCCTTTCCCAGTGGCTTCGTTTCTTGTGATTTAGCATACATCAACAGCCGCGTAATTCTGTTGATTCAGACAAACGCATTCTTCAATGTGACGACTTTGGAATGCACAATCTTAATATAGAGGCATCAAAAAACCCTCACAGATCAGGCAGTCGCATTGGATTTGGACTTTTGAAGCAAAATCGCCCACTGGTGCCCTGTAACACACCCCAACACACCAGTCACAGAGACGAGAATGGCGCAGTCAAAAGCGCAAAGAAAGGGTTTGTAGAAAAAGCTACAGAATCGTGATATAAAGTAACTGGCCAGAGGGATCATTTGATCAACCCATGATTGACTATAAAATTATATATTTTCCCTGCTACTCAAAATGGGTATGGTCATTCGTACGTTGGGGGGACATGACGTGATGATGGAATGCCTTGTTGCCTTTGAGGCTGAGGCCTTCGTTAGTTATTCATAGAATCAGCGATCAAGAAGAATACACTTCTATGACTAGATCTTATACTAATCAAGAGCTATGGGCATCCGTACCAAAATACTGACACTGCAACATTGAGGACATTACTTATCACTCAGGCTCTCAACCTAGCTACATCGCCACCCGCACGACATACCATGAGAGGAAACCCGAAATCATTTCCTAGCTCAGAGCATCGGGAGTTAGGGTGATTTTATCGGACTTTTAATTCCTGGCTTCTTCGTACTAATCAATCTATTTAGAAGCCAAGGCCGTAATGACCAGGGCAGAGGTTCTCATGTTTTTTTTGGTGCCTCCAGTTGCCAATCTGGAATCATGTACACTAACTGAGGTTGATGATTCTACTTTATGTTAATGTAATCTACGAGTACTTGTAGTTTGGTCGTTTCGTTTTGTGTACATGGGACGTAAGCTGTGCAATTCTCCGAACTAATCTAAAAAAAGGCTTGGTCTGCAATTGCTGTACAGATGATGGACCAACGTCAAGGTATCTGTTCATTGTGCATTTTCACAAACATGTACAGAACGTGTTGTAGAGACAGATATATCATTCAGATATGGCTATAAGTCTATAGATGGATAACATGTATCCAGCAGCTTCTAAGTATATTAATATGTACTAACAATGTCTATTACGTTGCACTTCCATCTCCGCCTAGTTTTATTCCACCCAATTGAAGTTTCTTTACGGGTCGAACGGTACGCAGGGTTCTTCTTAAATAAGCTCTCAGAGCTCAAATAACATTGCCCCTTGTTTGCTTGATATCGCGAAGCTTAATGTCTCTCCAGGCCCATGTGCAAGCCCAGCCACCCACCAAGAAGCACATACTCGTGATGAGCATGTACCGCTGAGACTGCCCATAGGCAATTGAGATTCCGTGCCTGATCTCAGTGCCTACGGGATAACCAAGCTGGCTGTACACACTGCCATATATACTTTCAATCGCAGAGCCAGCTGGCAAGTTCGCCGCGAGCTTGTCCTTGAATGTGCCAGTCCAGATGGCGGAGGCAATGGTGGATCCAACTGCGCTGCCGATGCTTCCAAAGAGATCTAGCATGGCAATAATGACTGCAATATGCTGATGGTCTGATGGGGACATCATGGCCATCTCACCGGCAATAACAATCGGTCCTCCTGCAAAGGCAACAAAGATTTGGGTCATGACAACATAGCCGATGCTCTGGTCAGGCTGTCTGAAGTGAATCATGAGGCCGACGCCTAGCATCATGAGCGGCATCGAGTACAAGGTAGCCGCCCACTTGAAGCGGCCGGTGCGACGAATAAAATATCCAATAACGAGGGCTGCGAAGCATGAGCCCACGCGGTAGATGTTGCTGATGTATGTGGCCTTGGTGACGCCCGTATTCCATACCACGAGTAGCATGGAGTAAAAAAAGCTGCCCCAAATGGCGGAGTTGGCAAAGACGAAGAAGAACATCATGCCGCCGAAGAAAACGGTCCGATCCGAAAGGAGCTTAACGGGGATGAACTTGACAGGCGCAAAGAACTTTTCCCAAAGGACGAAGCAGATGATGAGTAGGGCTCCGAAGATGATCATGCAGATAATCATGGGCGAGCGCCATCTGTCGGCCTGGTAGGAGTAAATCGAGAAGGGCAGCAGGAACAGAGCCATACCGGCGGCTAGAATCAAGATACCGAAGAGATCCACATCGATGACATATTTCTTGATAGCACCGAGGGTTACTTTTCCATGGTCCAATTTCACGAGGCCCATCTTGCGCGCTTTGTTGTGGTTGTACAGGAAAAGTCCAGCCAGAGGCAGCACAACAAACGGCGTCACAATAGCCCAAAGTCCAAAACCCCATCGGAATCCAGGTCCGTCGAGAATACTGTCCGCCATGGGGCCACCAGCCCAGGTCGTGACGATGTAGGGAGACGTCGCAAAGGCAAGCATGAGGGATCGGTTTAGGAGAGATGTCGTATCGGCGATGAAGATGGTTACGCAGTAACTCACGCCCTGTGCTCTGTGTATAAGTACAACAAATTCATGGTTAGTGTCTTTACTTCTAGGACTTTGGGAGTTTACACTTGATTGATTTCGCAACTTACCCGATGGAGGAAAAGACTTGAGCAGCGGCGTAGGTCTCGACGTTCTTGCAAGCCGCCATCATGATGAAGCCCACAACCCAAAGAGAGACCGTTAAAATTAAGCCCTGGGGTCTACCCCATGTATCTAGGATCTTGGCCAGAGGCAGTTTTGACAGTCCACCAAAGAGACTAGACATGATACCAACCGCCGCAGTTAATGAATGTCTCTGGAACGAGCTCGTCACAAAGGGATTCATAGCACGGACGACGACCTCTTGTGTCGACGTGATGAAGTAGATGAGCCATATGCTGTGTTTCGAACCCTTGTCAGCATACACATCGTGAAGAAAGGCAACAATCCTTGCAGCAAAGAAGTTGTAGCGAGATAAAACAGAAACAGGGTGGTTTTTACATCACATAGGCAGCAACCATATGCGCCGTGGTCCATACCGCTGCGGCCGCCTCAATCTTCTTGACACCAGCCTGGTTATCATCGCCCGTTGTGAAGTTGTTGCTGCCAGAATCGTGGCCATCTTTGTGAACGTTGCCCTTCTCATCGGCCAACTCCGGGCCAGCGGCTGGGCTCGAGTCACTCGAGGCCTTGGCCTTGGAAAACAAACCCATGGCTGACAAACCCTAGAGGGGGTAGAATCACAAATACAATGAAATACGATTTGACCGGTGGGATGTTCAACTTGCAAGCCAAAAAGCAAGGCGATGAGAGAGGGGGGGGAGGAGGAGTAAAAAGAAAATAGCCAAAACAAGCAGCTGCAGGGTGTAGGCACGTTTATGAACCGAGTCGAACCAGTACGCAAACTCCCCCCCCAAAAAGCACAGGGACAGGATTCTCGGCAGTCTGGACCGGCCCTTATAATCTACATGTTCATAAACCCAGCGTTCGGTCTCCGCTCCATGACAACGTGGGCCGAGATTGTCCGTATCCATCCGAACCCTCCTCCCCCCTCCCCATCTAAACCAACAACAAAAGCGATTCACATTGCAACCCCCCCTTCTCCTCTCGGAGCGAACAGAGGAGATGACTTGAACCAATGCACCACCGCTCTCCCAGCACTCCGAGCCGAGAACGACCACTAAAGAAAAATGCCGCTTCGGACATGGGTACGCATCAGGTAGTAAAAAGAGGACCCTAGCCTGCAGCCCTCAGCTAACTAGCTAGCCTTAAAACTAGGGAATAATGACAGTAGGTAGTAAAATTGATAACACCCCAACGGCGTTATTCGTGGTGGTATGCAGCCCGGTACCCTCCCTGGCCGGAATGGAGCCTCCCCTTGGGCGATTGGATGCTAGCCAATGAGGACATCTAATCTGATGATCAGATAAATTTTTTATCTGATCCATCTAACGCAGGCGAGCTATTATTGTTACCCCACCCACATGGAAAAGTTCCCACACACGCGCTTGCAGGCTTGCTTCTTCGGCCAAACCCGCTAGACCTCAACCATAACAAACTTACGAATATGGAATGGCTCCAGGACTTTGGAGTTCCCATCCCCATGATCAGTGTTTGGGCACAGCCTGAATTTTCAATACCAACCAACAAAACGTGACCCTGGAAGCCATTCTTTCGCCAAGGGGCGGGTATCCACCAGAAAACTCCAAAGGCCTGCCCTCACCAGCCTCACAATGGGAGACGAGAAGGAACCTGCATGGGTTGTTGGCGGTGGGGGATGGTGGTGGGCATGGCGAGATGAAAGGTTCAAGCGATCCGGCACCCACCCTCCTTGTAGCCCTTTAAAATATAATAAAAGAGAAATCTCCACTTAGTGAAAGGCTGAAGAGGTTGTGGATGTCTCCGTGAAAAGCCACAAATCTTGTCTTGGGGCAATAGTGTTGTCAATGCCCACGGTCGCTTAGAAAGTCCCCTTGGGATCCCGGAGTCCGATCGAACATGGGCTTGCCTCGGTCCATTGGTGGTTGGGTGTGCCGTGCGTGCCGTTTGCATTGAGTCCGAAGAGTGCTTATATTCACGGCCACCCTCCCAAGATCCAAGTTGTCGGTTTCTGTCAGGCTTTAAATCGTCATCTCCCCCACCCCCACCGCAGTTCTCAATTTAATACTCACTTAACGGAATATCCCTCTACCAAGTCTATTATCAGTCATCACCAACCAACCAATACAACACCACAATGAAGGTCTCCCCCCTCGTCCTGGCCGCCGCCATTGCCGGCTCCGCTGTCGCTCAGCAACGATCCGAGTACTTCCCGAAATGCGCCCTCGATTGCCTTGACCAGGGCACCAAGAAGGCTACCGACTGCAGCCTCGACGATGCCGTTTGCTGGTGTGTCCAGAAGAACTACGAGAACATTTACGACGCATCCCTAGCCTGCGTTCTCAAAGATTGTGGCGCCGACAAGTCTGTTGGTACGTTTTCGTATCCCAAGTCCCACCCCAACTGCTTCATAGACTTTCAGTCAGACCAGGTTCACCTATTCTAACATGTGAGGAATCGCAGCGGAGGTGCTCCCGGCCGCCATCAAGTTCTGCTCAGCCGCTACCCTTTCCGCATCGCAGGGCAGCCCGTCCACCGAGGCCGCCTCGCCGACGGCTACTCCTACTGAGGCCGGCTCCACATCCGCCGCCCCGACATCGAGTGGCGCCGTCATCACTTCTGCCCCAGCGTCAGACTCTTCATCGGGAGAAATCACATCGAAGCCGACCGGATCTACAGAAACTAAGAGCGCTGCTGTCAGCAGTACCTCTAGTCCCGCGGGCGCTCCCGCAAGTGGTCCCCTGGGTGGATTTGCCTTGGCTGTCCTCGGCGCTCTTGCCGCCTTTTAACTCTGAAAAGACATAGGGATAGATAAACATGGGTTGTAAACAGTCAGGTATAATACATATATAATTTCAAATATGTCAATTCAATGAATTTTCTTACGATGAGTGTTGCGCACGTTTTCTTGGTCAATAAAATCCCTAACTGTGTTGACGCCATCTTAATTCTGCCACTTGCGATTCGCAGGCCTCGTCTGTGTGAGGCTTCTATTGCGCTATTCAACGATAGATTTGCTTATTTATCGAGACGTGATAGTCAATATGTGCTATCACTGGATAAATTTATAGGATATGCAGAACCATGTTCTCGTCGGTATACACTAACTTGTGAAACTTACCTATGTGCAATAGAGGCTCCTGACCAAATTAGGTCCCATGAACGGCCTATTGCTTGGCCCTCTTAGGACTGACATGTAACAACATTACCGGATAGGCATCAACATGTTGTGCATTCTCTGAACATAGCAAAAAAAAATACCAAAAGAAAGTCGACAGAGACAGGGTTCGAACCTGCGCAGCCGAAGCTAAAGCATATCTGACGGTGTGTGAAGCGGACGAACCTCTTCAGACCATTCAAGTGCTTCCCCTTAACCACTCGGGCACTCTGCCTGTTGTATTGTCTGTGGTGCCTCCTCGAGCCAACTAGGTTACCTATGTAGGCCAGTTGCAGTGGCATTAGTAGTGAAGCGGGTGTGCAGCATCGCTATTTGTAATCAGATAATCTCTGCTATTACGCTTCAACCGCAACGTGAGTGTCAGCGCTGCTCAAGAGGACTGATTGCGTGCACCATTGCTATAACACAAACAAGAGGCTCAAATCCGGTTCACAAGCCAGGGCCGTTAAAATGCCTACGAGTGGCAAGTGGGCAAGAAAGGGAGAACACGATGATTGATTGCAGTTTGGGCGGCGGCTGTCGTTAATTACGGGAAATTGCCAGTTGGGAACAAGAGACAAAGCTCACTGGAACATAATAACGGCTGCAGGCAAAAGAACAAGTGCTGACGAATAGGCGAGTACGTACCGCCAACGGCCACATGGCATTGGTCGGATTAGTGATGATGTCAGCACACTGAGCCCAACACAACAGGACCCTTTATTCGAGCATCAAAACGTCTTGCATGAGTAGTGCCAACCAGGACCCAGATGGAATTACGGAGTACATGCTCCGCTGTCGCAACCTCGGGCTTCAAGTCCCATCGGCTGATTTGTGCATCAAGAGGTTTGCCATCGCGCTTCCAGCTTCCGGCGTCTGGTCTGGATCCGCGCGGAGGCTTTCTCCAGAAGCAAGGGACGGTTTGCTAAAGGATTTTACGGTCCACGTGACCCAAACTCCTGGGTTCCTAATGTGGTTTTGGTTGTGCCCCCAGAAGCCAAGCGATCAGACCCCCCCGCCCCATGTGTGGCCTGGCCCGTAGTGGCAGGTCACGATCATCCAGCCTCGCAGTTTCTGACTGGCGCTGACCTGCTGGCCGCCGCGAAATCCGCCTTCTGCCCTCAGGTCGCTGCTGCACTGGCGAGCCTTTGGGGTCGTCTCCCCCCTTTACGAACTTCCAGCGCCCACCGTTGAATCCAACCTACAGTTTTTGGGGGCACCCGGACCCCGTCCCTGCCTCACCGCGCCATGTCCGAGGACGATAACGACCTGATCGGCCCGGATGGGCAGGGGTCTGCCCGAGTCGACCGCGACCGCCGGGCGCCTAGGTTCAGTTGGACGCCGGCATACGAGGCCACCTTCTTTCGAAGTCTCTGCGAGAGCGTCCAGTTGGGTTTACGCGAAAACAGCAGCTTCAAGGCCGAGGCGTGGGAGCGCGCGGCTCTGGCGCTCCAGGATAGCCACAATGCATACCCAGCCAAGAGCCATCTGATCAACAAGAGCGACAACGCTAGAAAACGATTTCGACTCTGGAGAGGACTCCGAGAAGATCCTGATTTTGCATACAATGCGGTAACGAGGACGGTAACGGCGACCGAGGAGGCGTGGAGGGCCCATATCGAGGTGAGTCGGTGCCACGCGTGCATGGGGAGATCATCGGGATCGCTTGGGTATACTGATGCATGATAGCGGGAACCTCTGTCGCGAGCCCTGCGGGGAAGACCTTTCGAACACGAAGACTTTATGGAGGTGTTGTATCCAGACGTGGTGGGCTCTGGCGGGGCCCCAAAGCGAATAATGAAGCCGAGACGGCGGACTGATGGTCAGCTTTGTGACGACCCAGAGATGCCAGGAACAGGCGTGCTGAATCTACAACCCGATACGCTCCTTCCTCACACCGGGCAGCCTGTGATGGAAAGCCCGGGACATCAACGACCCTCACTGAGTCTAACGCCAACGGCTTTGTCTTCCAACTCCGTGTCTCAGCCAAGACCAACCACAACCACACTTCCACCCCAGGCCAACCCCATACAAGTAATGGCATTAACTCCGCCTGATGAACCAGTCTCTCAAACCCGCAAGCGGTCGTTGCAGACCTCTTCCACACAAGCGTCCAGTGATGGTGCTCGACCATCAAGTGGTGATCCCCTGTTACTCGCTCCTTCGTCTTCTAGCTCACCAGAGAAGCGACAGCGGACCAGCTCCCACAGCAACATTCAGGCCAGTGTCACTACCACTGCTGTCAGCCCTCCTCTCATACCGCCTGCCAACATGAGCCCTGTACATGCAGTGCCAGTTACCCATACAAAGGCACCACACGCAGTTGGCACTCAAACTGCTCTAGAGGAATTTACCAACTTTCTCAAAGTAAGGGGAGGGCGCCAGTGGCGAGAAGAAGCGCTCGACCTGTTTTTCAAAGACTTTGCAGACGAGAACCTAGATCTTCAGATCATGGTCTCGGAAAACATGCTGAGCAACGAACACAAAGCAATGATGTTCTGCAAGATGCCCTCGGGGCTCAGACAGCACTGGGTCAAGCGGATCCGAGAGATGAATTGGCGAGGAGGAGCGTGAGCAGTCGAAATAAACGAATGCATCCCCCAAGATTCCAATCGGTACACGATATTGGACGGAGGGTTTCATTCCTCGGGGCAAATCGGCGTATTTGGTGTCGAGACTCATTAGTGAGCGGCGTGCGGAGATATCATGATACCCCGGCAGTGAGGCGTTGGCTCTAATTGCTGCATTTGGCAGCGAAGAGATGGTCAGTGGATGGAAGGTTGGCCATATGTGACTTTTTTTCTGTTTTCGTATTTTTTTCAAGGCATGTTGAAAGAGGAGTGAGTGCTGAGAGACGGCCGACTGGTGCATTTGAATGGACGTTTTGGTATTGATCATACAGGATGTTGCAGAGAAAGAGCCATGCCTTTTTTGTTTCTTTTCTTGTTTCTAGTTTAACACCAGTGAAACAGCATGTGGATATCTTGCCCTGCATGAAGGTAGCCATGGCCTTGATGCTGCAGCTTTATCGGTGTCTGTGTGTGAAGTGATTGCCTGCCTTGTAAGTTTGAGATTCTTATTGACGGCTGGCTTTGGCCCAAGAAACGAGAATAATGTGAATATACATGATGTACGAAGCCATCGTCGCCACATTGGTTGAGAACCGTCCAGGTGCAAATAGCAGCAGATAATCGATGTCTCCAGATTCCAAAGGGGTAGCAGAAGACAGTCAGAGTCTTGCAAGACTCTGGTGAGGCTGAATCCATGTTGACGGACACCAAAGAGGATCAGTGATGGGAGAAACACATATTTGCAGCTTCCCAAGTTGGCATCTCAAGACCAAGTATTGTGTGCGTGAATGAGCAGAATGACCATAATTGTGTCACAACGCCATGAGGGAGTCATTGTATGAGGTATTAGAGCAGACATGGTTTGCCTACCCAGATGGTCTTAACGCGAGCGATATATGGCTGTTCTGACCAAAAGGAAAAAAAAACTCGTTTCGACATTAGTTGCCTTTTTTGGTACTTCGGCTGACATCTGGCCAAAGACGGGTGACATTGTAATTATAGGACGGCTGTTACAACTCTGCTTGATTTGGATGGTGCGTGCATTCTGCTGTATCAGGTATAGCCAACATCTTTTGATGTTGTACGTAAGGCTGGTTTTTGCCATCATGTTCGTGTCTGGTAGGAGAGGACAAGAAGGAAGCAGGAACGATTTCTTTTTTTTTTTCCCCTATCTACATGTAGGTACCTCGCCAGGAATGGCTGGGGCTTTGTACAAGGTTTGCAGGTGACGTCGGGCATGCACAAGCAAACCATGGGATACTTGTAGTTTATATTTCAAGACCCTGTTGTGGTCAATGCTATTAAGCTTGCGGCCTTTAAGGAAGCGAAGCTTTGTGATTAGTCTGTGCTACGTATCTGCGGACTAGAAGACCAGCCCTATTCTCGTGGGGAACGATCAACATCCCAAACAAAGGTCAAGGTATCGAAAAGATGCACAATGACCTTGCTAGGGTCGAGGCATGTCATACACTTCATACCACTTACCATTCCAACACGCATCAAATTTCTGCCATGCTTTTTCCATCTCCCAGCGAACAATTAAAATAAAATAAAACTTGCTTGTGGCTGCAGGTTTGTGCTGGCTGCAACCGAGGTCGAACCGCATACGTCATACACAGTAACTACCCTACTAGAGGGGCCAGCTAGGCCGGGCAGTTGGGCAGGGAAGCTCCAGGCGCTGAAGCACTGACCTCTACCCGCTGTTGGCAGCTTTTTTAGCCCTGTGCTGGCCCTGTGCTGGCCCTGACGTGACCAAGGTCGTGCGTCGCATGGCGACGAGCCTTTTAACCTTTGGCCCTCCTCTCTCCTCCCAGTTCTCTCCTCCCCATTCGCCAACGTGCATCAACATTTCTTCTGCTATCTCAACGAACTTTCCATCTATCTTCCTCCACCTAAATTGATCCCTGTTTGACACCACAAAATCCACAATTCACCAGTAAGTCGATGCCGATCACCGTTGCTCTGTGCCAAAAGCACTCGTTCGGTCAATTGATGCATGTGATTGTGCTCTATTTTCCACACAGATGAACTGACTGAGCTGTTTTCTAGTGTCTTACGCCGACGCTGCTGCCAAGGGCCCCAAGCAGACCCCCGAGGAGGTGAGTTGAAGGCATTTGAGGATGAAAGGGATTTGGCGGGATTGGATTTCAATCTGCCAGGTTGCCCTCATTCCATGATGACAAAAATGGCTGGAACGATGCCAGCGAATTGAAACCCGTTATTCTGACCGCTCAATCAACCTGCAGGCTGCCGCCCCCCAACTTCCTGAGATCATCCCCACCGAGGCGTCAACAGCGTCGCTCATCGATGTCGACCTCCCCAGCGTGCACACCGTGAACTCCGATTTCCTCGAGCAGGAGGTTCAGACCGAGACCCAGGCTGAGCGTCTTGACCGCGAAGCCGAGGCCGATGCCCGAGCCAAGGCTGAGGCGGCCAAGAAGAAGGTCACTGCCAAAGCCAAGAAGGCCGACAACTGGCTCACCAGCCAATTCTCCCAGCTGTCTGACGGCAGCGCTGGTGCTCTCGCCCTCGTCAACCTGGCTACCATTATCGGCCTCAGCTCTTTCCTTGGCTACCGTGCCTGGGGTCTGTACGAGAGGGGTCAGTTGAACTGGCAAAAGGTGGGCGCTGGTGCTGGCATTCTGGCCACTGTCGGTGCTGTGGAGGCCATCTTTGGAAAGTATCTCTACCAGGGCAAGAAGGGTGGTCGTTCATAGGCGGTTGAAATGATGAGCGGGGGAAAGGTAAATCAACAGTGTATCACTCGTCTTCGGTGGCGTCTTGGTTCCAGGGTTATGGGTAATCTGAGTCTCTTCTCTCTCTTGTTCGCGAATAGCGCGCTTATCTGATGGAAAATAAAAAAAGGGAACTGCGTTGCAGGCCATGTTGTACACACTTGTCCAAGCTTCCCAATTTGCTTCGTGTTGTGTGTTGAGCTGTTAGCCTCCACCCACTGCAGCAGCAGCAGCAGTAGCTCGCTCAATTTCCACGTGCTGTGAACACTCTTCCCTTCCAACTCACATTGCTCGCATTCGCATTAGAAATGCTACAAAACAGCCCCTCCCATCACGGGTATGTACCAGCAAATGACACGAGCATGGACTATTTGCTGGCTTGGCAGATAAGAGACCAGCGCCGGATCCTTCTGCCTATAGCCCTATATAAGGGTGACGTCAGCCCCGCGCAAAGCCCAGCATCGTTACTCGTGACTCTGTGTGGGTGGATAGATCCAAATATCAACGTTGGGCCTTATTTTGAGGTGGCACTGCGACAGCAACGTTTAATTTCTCCTGGTGGCACGCTGATAAGGTTTTTTAAGAACGACCTCTCGCAACCCGTCACGATAGCAGACTTATTCGAAACCTAAACCTCAATCATAGGACCTGACATAAAAAGGCCATCAAAGCCTCCCTTTTTCTCACGCTTTTTATCTCACTCACTCACCAACTCAACCTTCAAAAGAATATTTACAGTCGTCAAATCCTACATCCCAAGAGTCAAGAAAACAGTCTCTTTTTAGTTTTAAACAAACCAATCTTTCACAATGACCACCGCCGTCTTCCGCCTGCGCGAGGCTGAAAGCGAAGACATCCCCGCCATGGCTGCCCTTGACGTCTCAGCCTTCCTCGACAGCCCCATGCACAAAGCCATGTTCCCAGAACACCTGCGCGTCAAGCCTGGTGTCCAGGACCAAGTAGACTGGAATATGTCGCGTATGATCTCGGGCTTTGCGGACCCGCGCACGCACTTCACCGTTGTTACAACCAAGCGGCCCGAGGGGGGTTATATCATTGTCGGTTGTGCGGAGTGGAGGTCGCCGATACCGGCTTCGGAGAGAGGGAATGCCGTGCCAGAGAAGGAGAAGGAGGAAGAGGCGGAGAAAAGTGATGAGGAGAAAGAGTTGGATCTTGAGCAGAGGCTGGCTAGGTTGCCGTCGTGTCTGGATAAGAAGGCGGTGCTGGCGGCGAATGATGAGATTCAGCAGCTCCTCGTGGATTCGAAAGACTGCTTCAAAGGAAAAGAGAGATCTGAAATGTGGAGTAAGTCGAAAAATCATTTCATTTTCGTCGCCAATGAATGGCATTTCCCTCCCTTCCTACCCCCTCCCCAACACTCATCAAACATTCACGCAATTGTTCAACAGCTAACATTACTCTCTCTCATCTAGCCCTAAACTCCATCTCTGTCGACGGAGACTACCGCGGCAAGGGCATCGGCAAGATGCTCACCCGCTGGGGCATGGAAAAAGCAGCACAAGAAAAGGCAGACATGTGGCTCATCTCTTCGCCTCTCGGCAGACGGCTCTACCACTCGCTCGGGTTCCAGGAGGTGGCGGAGGGATCGAGGTGTAGCGAGCCGCAGTACGTGATGTTGAAGCTCTATGAGGAGAAGTAAGGAGTAATGACTATGGATGGAGTTTTGTGGGATTGGGGGCGCGGGGTCGTGATAATAGAATTACCTGATAATGATGATGAATAATATGATTAAAATCAGCATACTGGGCAATATTTCTGCTTTAATAGATTATACTAATCAAGTGCAAAATAGGTTTAACATGGACCCATTGGGTTACTTTCTCATCTTCTTCTATGGCCTAAGCATGTTCAAGAGGATCCTCAGACAACGGCTGCATTTGAACCAAGTCACTGGTCCTATATCTGAGGAGAACGCCATTCTTCATTATCACGGAGGTGTTATTGAGGAGCAGGGCAAGGTAGAGCCAGATCCATGACATATTCTGAATCAAGCAAGATGTATTATCATTCACGCCTTCATCTCATTTGAGTTTGTCACTTATCAATCTACCTGACCCACATCGGATCCAACATGAAGCCTCATCGGCGGAATGCTTCTGATCTACATGAACTGCCGTCGAAACGGGTTCGCTTTCACATCAGGATAGCCCATGATGTACTGCTCTGCCAGTGTCGCAATATGCGGCCCATGGGATGCTCCAGAATCCTCGTTCATACTCCCCAGTTGATCTTCCTCCTCCGACTCTTCGTCTACCCAACCACCCATGAGGTCGCTTAACTCGACTACAAATTTCCTCGCTCTCGGTTTCTTAGCTATATCTCGTAGTCTATCCACTACGCCCGCCCAGGTGCCGCTCGTCAAGTAGACACAGACCAGAGTAACATCCCATAACACTATTTCCGTGCCGAGATTATCGCAGAACGTCTCAAATCCTTCTTGTGTGAACGAGACATAGTACAGCTTCAGCCTCTGAAGCCGAGGCAAAACTGCGGTGGAAAGCACATTTAAGACACTAAACATGGCCATGGGGTCATCTATGATATCTTCGGGTGATACCGGCCCTCCATCGGTGATCAATTCCACAGATTGTAGGTGGGGACTTGCGGTAAGGGCGGTTGCGTATCCATCGCCGTCTTCATTCCAAACATGAACTTGCAGTGTCAAGGACTCTAATGTTTGACATGCAATGCGAAGCTTCTCTTGGGCTTCTTCTTTAGTGTACATCTCAAACCCTTCGCAAGAAAGAACGTCAATTCTGCCAGGTGTGGGAAATGTACCAATATATAGATGTCGTAGCCGTATTCCAGCAGCGTAAGCCGCAATAGGCAGTCCTGAAAAAAAAGAGACGACCGTCGTGTCGTCTTCCATCGGGTCATCATGAGCTGTTAACAGGCACTCCGTTGAAATGTGTCGTTCCAGCTTTGTTCGATCTGTGAGTAAAGTCTCGGGATTGGCTTCCCAGCCGTTATCTAGCTTATCAAACTCCACGCTGTGCAGATATGGCATCCTACTTAAAGAAGTTACAAGCTTTTCAATATACAATCCATCCTTGATGAGAAAACACTGTTCACTGTATCGCAAATTGTAGGCCGTAAAACTGCCGAGAATCAAATTTTGATAATCTTCCACAATGTCAAGATCGTACAACTCATCAGACTCAGCCAAGATATCGTCAAACTCCTCCACCAGTGCAGCATAGATGCTAATGATACTTTTACACGCTGACGTCATTCTTTGATCTTTAAAACCGTTGCCGTTCTTTTCTTTAATCGTAAGGCAAGTTGTCAGAGATTTCATCATCATGATAACATCATTCTTGAAGAAATCAAAGCTGCTTGCAGACAGCTGGGAGCAAATCAGAGGGGTGATATGGATACCGCGCACGCCGACGGCCAGATGTGGCTGGTTTGATACCTTCTCGACTAAATCCAGTGAGTGCTGGTCGATGGCGATAGCAATGTATGGGAAGAGCAGCGGAGATGCGAGCTGGTTGAAAATGCGACACACGAGACGTGCGCTTTTGACTGCGCTCTGACGTCCATTCCAGTCATCAGCATTTCTAAAGCTGTCTGCATGGAGATCGCTCAGAGGGGTTTTTCCCGGTGCACTAAAGTTGTCAAAGATGTTGTAGAGTACCTCGGCGGGTAGTTTCTCGAGTATCGATACGCTTGGGAGATATGCTGCATCTCTCGTCTCATGTTGCTTATCCGAGTGCTGTGCGGAGTCTTTAAGGTTGTCGACAAGCTCTCTGCTCACATTGCCGGACTCATCTCCATTTTCGTTTGCCGTAGGTTGGCAAGAATGTGTCTCCTCTGGCATCAAAAGGCTGCCATCGTGACATATGTTATGCTCAAGCATAGTTAGTGCCAGTAAAGCAGACGGGCTTTGCTCGGAGATGCTCAGATTTTCCAGTCATTGGCCTTTGATGCGCTTTCTGGCTTGTATTAAAGGAAAGGAAATTCTGTGCGGGCCAACATAACCTGACGATGTCAATTCTAAACAAAGCGGTGGGATGAATCTGAGCAAGGCAGACACTGGCGTCCTGTTGCAGCTGGCAACGCGAATGACAGTCTTCAAAAGACTGCACCCTGACAGCTGTTGGCTCATATAGGTATGCACCCAGAGCTTTGGCGAATATTATTAATCAAGCAAACAAACCACTGAGCGGGGCGTACGTAGCTTCCAAATTGTTTTCCTTTCTGATATGACCTCGGGAGGCTTCCAGGGGGCCACTGGCGGTTCCGATGCGAGGCTTTGTTTGCCAGTCCCCTATGATCACTTGGGCGTGCTTGGTGGCACTTGTTTGCAACATCGATGCATTGAATGCCTTGTCTATCCCGCACTCTCCTTTGCCAAATTAAGCATGGAATGCTATCACCTGGAACACTCCCTCTTCACTAGACCGAAACCAAAAACTCGGTTCCTTGCACTATTGGTCGCAACAGTCAAACATAGGTACCTAAAAGTGAACAAAAGGGGTCAGAAAAGAAGATTGTGAATGAATAGCCAACATTGGCTTCTCTCCTCAGACTAGGCACAAATAACATAAACCGTTAGTTAGTATTGTATTGTTTTTAAACAAGTGAAGTAGTTGACCCATCTATCCTCCCATGACCTCTCTATGCGCCATTCATACAGCGTTTGATACAGATTCTTAAAGTCTCTCCGCAAAGAGAACTCAAGTTAAAAGTTTATACACAGAATAACGATCTTGCCGTTGTCGCATTCTCCTTTTCCTTTTTTTTCCTTGCCACGCCTTCTTTTTTATTTCGTTGTGTGGTGTCGCTCTTTAGTTCTCCGACTTGGACTTCTTTCCCTTGGTCTCCTTCTTCTGCTCTGACTTGACGGTGTCGTTGGCATCCCGAGCATCCTGGGCTTGCTTGGGGATACCGGTAGAGCTCTCGACTGGCTTTGCTTCGGACTGGGCGTCAGACTTGGGCTTGTTGTCTAGCTTGACAGAGCTGGATTGCTCATCGCGAAGCTGTTGGAAATCCGACTCGATGATAGCGCCAGTTTCGGTTGGAACAGCTTCCTTCGTGGCAGCTGTTGCAGCAGCTTCCGGCGTGGTAGATTTGGCTGTAGCAGCGTCGGTTGCGGGAACGTCTGTTGTGCCGTCTTCCTCGTCCTCCGCTGCTTCTGAATCCGCCAACTCAGAACCGTAAATGTCGGGATACTCGCGGAAACACTCCTGCATAGCCCTGAATGCATTGTTAGTTCAACAGCTCCCTTATGCTTTTTTCAGTTGAATTTCTTACTGGAACTTGTCGATACAGTCCATGCCCTTTGGGTCCTCCTCGGAGTGTACGAAGCAGCTAAAAGCCGCCTTGAACTCCTCACCACATGGCCCATGAGCCATGCCACCGAGACAAGGGCAATCCCAGTTGATTTCTCCAGTCTCGGGGTTGAAGGCACCTTCTTGCCCAACCTCCTCTTCCAATGCCTCGGAGCCCTCGAGAATCGCTGTGGTCTGGGCTGGCGTATCGGTTTGAGCTTCGGCCTTCTCGGTAGGTTCGGACTTTGCTGGCTCCGCCTTCTTCTTTTCGGACTTCTCTTGACGTTTCTCCTTGACCTCTGTTCGCTTCTTCTCCACTAAGGCATCGACTGTCGGTAGGTCTGATTCGGAATAGGATGTAGGTGACAGAATTTGAGCTGTTCAATTAGTTAGCCAGATAGCTACCCCTAACTCCTAGACAATAGATACGCACAGGTTGCATCGTCTGCAAAGACAGGGCTTGTATTATAGTAGTACACTGCTGCTGCTGCCAAACCCCATCGAAGTGCTGAACCCTTCCATGTCCTTGGCTTATCCACAGGTGACACTGTTGAGGCAAATCGTCGAGGGGCTGCGCGCAAAGAAGCACCCCTGAAGCCACTCAGGGCAGGCCGTGAGGCCGATCGCATAGCTGACCGATACATATCGTATGACAAAAAAAAGTTCAAAGGTAAAATGTCAATTAATGGAAACGAATCCGTAATGAAAAGAAAACTGCTCAGAGATTACAATAGGTTGTGCGCTACGCGCTCCTTGTGAATGGCAGCCAAGTAAGGAAAAAATCGGACAACGAATTGTTAAGCCCGCTGGATTGGTCAGCCAAATCGTTGCTGTCATCCGGAAGCTCGTGGACCTTACACTACAGTCAATGGAACGACGACGGAAGAAAAGGGAGCCGAGGTTTAGCCGTTCGAGACAAGCAATCCAGCCATGTCACTCAACACACCACGTGCGCGCATGCGATCAGCATGCTGTCATCGAGAACGCTACGAGAAAGAGGAGGGATGGGCGAGCCCTGGAATTCCATATATGCAGCTTTTGTTTGTTGAGCAAGTGTCAGTCAATAGTCAATTAATATCGATGAACCGGGCTTGGGACCATTGTTTAGGACATTCAGCCATACAGAGCTGAAACGTGGCAATGCAAACGGGTAGCGATCTTTTTATTGATTAGCCTTTGTGTGATGGACACACCTCGAAATAAATAGTTTAGTGGCCCGCCCCCATCGGCAACGTAGCAGCAGCTCTCAGATTCCTCCCTTGAACTTCAGACCTGCAAAAAGCTCGCGAGGCAACATTCTCGAGGACGAAACAAGACTCGGGAACGCGAGTTGCGGCGTCATTGAATCCCGTTATGGACTCTACCGATTTTGAGTGGTATCCGGGCAGGCTGCTGCAGGACCAGGATAAGCCGCCGGAATTCGCTTTGCTCATCCTGAATCAACCTCTCAGAAACGGTGTCGATCTGCGCCGGCTCTGGAGAAATTGTACGTAGTTGCTGATTGCATTGCTGTTTATTTTTGGGTTTTTCAATTCAGAATCTTAAAGCTAATATCAGTTTTTACTAAAAACAGCTTCTGTGCGTGTGGCCGCTGATGGCGGTGCCAACCGTCTCTACGAGCTATCCTCGTTTCAGGGAAAATTTGTGAGCTCATTTAAGGCCATGCTTCACCAGCAACGGAAACACGTATTCTAACCATCCCAAAGTCCAATTTGCAAGCCATTGTCGGGGACCTAGACTCCCTGAACCCAGCAGTCAAAGACTTTTACGGATCCCAGCGCATCCCCGTCAACATCATCCACGACCCCGATCAGGAATCGACCGATTTCGGTAAAGCTATTGCCTGGATTCGTGAAACACAGCCAGCAGGCACCGATGTTGTTGCTCTCGGTGGCATAGGTGGCCGCGTCGACCAAGGCATCAGCCAGCTCCACCAACTGTACCTCTTCCAGCCAGATGCCACGTACTCCACAGGTCGTGTGTATCTCTTGTCCAGCTCCAGCCTGACTTTCCTACTGAAAGCAGGCAAACACCGTATCCACGTTCGGGAGGAAGGCGAGAGCGAAGTATTCGGGAAACACGTCGGCATCATTCCGCTTCAGGAGCCGAGCCAGATCACCACACAGGGGTTGGAATGGGACGTGACTGACTGGGACACGAGGATTGGTGGTAAGATTAGTACAAGTAACCATGTCAGGCCGGAAACGAAGTATGTAGAGGTCGCGACAACAAAGGACGTTCTGTTCACGATAGCGCTACGTCAAGTCGATGGCGATGATGACGGATAGCTGTGTACGTTGTTCGATAGCAAAAACATAATTGATTTACCCTCGCTTGTCCAAG
Source organism: Zelopaecilomyces penicillatus (assembly GCA_005765155.1). Classification (NCBI taxonomy): domain Eukaryota; kingdom Fungi; phylum Ascomycota; class Sordariomycetes; order Hypocreales; family Pseudodiploosporaceae; genus Zelopaecilomyces; species Zelopaecilomyces penicillatus. The sequence continues at coordinate 1,088,398 of VCCP01000006.1, forward strand.
CCCAAAACCTTGGGTTTCCCTTAAAACGCCTCGCTGGTACCAGATGCCACACTGCGCCATTCTCTCGTCATGGCGCTTTGACTATCGCAGAAAGTGAAGAACAAGCCAGCAAAACAAGAAAAAGACGACGACCCCAGCAAAGAATATCCACTTGTCTTCACGGGCTCGCCGTTCCACCATGCGAATAGTGTCGCCACTCACTCCGAGGGTATTTCCCACGCTGTAGAGTCTCTTTTGCGTGCTCTTGAGCATCTCCCGTTGCTGGCCCAAGTCACCCAACACAGCCTGACCCCTCGCAATGTAATCGTCCAATGCGTGGTTCGTATTGGAAAAGAAGTTCGCCTCGCGAAAAGCATGGTTTTCGCGCAACTCGTCAGCGGAGCCCGTCGTCAGCTGCTCGCTCTGCTGAGCCGTGTGTCGCGGTTGAAATGATGAATGTGTCGTTGTTGAAGAAGAGCCTGCGTAGGGGTTCTCTGGTGTAGCATTGTAGGGTCGTCGGCCTAGCAGCTCTGACCTGTTTCTGCTGTGCTGTGCCTCCTCCCGAGCTTTCTTGAGCACGTCGAGCTGCGTGCGGAATGCGGATAGATCTTCTCGGAAATTCTTGATGCGGGTGAAAGCTTCCTCCTTCTTCTTTGTCACAAGCTCTTGGCGCGCAAGGCCGTTGTACTCGTCGAGGGATTTGGTAAAAGATGATAGAGATGCCGACACATTGCCAATATGCGCCGGGGTGAGCTGGTCCTTGGCCTCGAGATCGGTCAGTTCGCTGCGAATGGATTTGCTCTGCCGCAGGGCAGAGTTATAGGCGACATTCTACAATTGTCAATTAGTAGATGCAAAACTGCGCACTAGAAAAATGATTAATTACCATTTTGATCGCACTTATTACGGCAATTGGGAGATGGTTGTGTGAGGAACACCATTCTCAACTTACATCATCGTATTAGTGACCTTGATAGAGGCCACATCACTGAAAAATGTCGGGATCGGAAGATCTTGTCCGCCGCCAATACCGAGCCCGTAAGGCAAGTCGCCATGGTTCATCCCTCTGCTGTCTCAGTCTCTACATGACAATAACCACAAAATGTCTTACGTGGTATGGACATTATTCAAACGGAAAGCGATTCTACTTCATTTTGTATAGCGACCCAGACATCAACCCTACCGTGCGTCATCATGAATGTCGCATAACTCCACAATGCGGACTTCACCAGGCCGACATCGAACATCAACCCTGACGTTCGAGCCCTCTCACGCATGGAATTAGTAACTAACCGTCTCGGAAATAACCTCCAACTCGACGTGGCCCAGTGAAATACCGGCTTTTCACAAGATAATCATGGCGGGGATTGGTCAGTGGATTTTGACCGGTCGACTCTCGGCCGAGGATATTTGCCGAGATCGGCACCGATCCGGCTCTGATTGCCGGAAATGCCCTGTAACGGATCCTTCATTGCTGTAATGGTTTCTACATTGCTCATACGGACGTTAGATATATAAACGTATCTGCCATGTAGATGTTTGTGATACTTTGAAACGTGAAAGTAAACATGTCAACAACCCAATATCGAGATGATGAGCTCTTCGACGCATGAGACTAAGACAGACGACCAACATCGCCCCTCGGGTGACAACGTGTCAGACCATCTCCATGCGGCGACAGATGAGGATGCTGAAAAGCAGCCTATTCCAGTCCAAGCAGATAAACCTCCGCCATATACAATCTTCACAACGCGGCAAAAGCAAATGCTTACACTCGCCGCCGCTTTTACAGCCCTCTTCTCACCATTATCAGCCCAAACATATCTACCAGCATTGCCTCTTCTCTCCAATGATCTCCACGTATCAAGCACGCAAATCAACTTGACCATCACAACATACATGATCTTCCAGGGCATTGTACCCATGTTCATCGGCTGTCTGGCTGATAGCGGTGGCAGACGGCCAGCTTACATGGGCTGCTTTGTGGTTTATATTGCCGCCAACATCGGTCTTGCGCTTGCTCCAAACTATGGTTCTATTCTGGGGCTTCGGTGTCTTCAGTCTGCGGGATCAAGCAGCACCGTGGCATTATGTTCGGCTGTGGTTGCTGATATCATCACGTCGGCGGAGAGAGGGCAGTACATAGGTTTGACAGTTGTGCCTACTGTTCTTGGCCCAGCGATAGGACCAGTAATCGGAGGTCTCCTTGCGGAACACTTCGGTTGGAGGTCTATCTTCTGGTTTCTTGCCATTCTGGCCGGAGTCACAATCGTCCTCATAGGATTGTTCATGCCCGAAACATGCCGCCATATTGTCGGTGATGGTTCCACCATTCCTCCTCCTTTATACCGTTCTGGTCTGCAAATATTGAAATATCGACAACATGGCTCCAAAGACGCTCAGAAACACAAAGGAGAGTTCAAATTCAAGCCTCCGAATGTCTTGTACTCTTTGATCTTACTATCCGAAAAGGAAACCGCACTGCTCTTGATATCAAGCAGCTTCGTTTTTGCAGGCTTTTATTGCATTTCAACTGCTATGCCAACCCTCTTACATGATCGATACGGCTTCGATGAGACTCATGTTGGACTCATGTATCTACCCCTTGCCATCGGGTCTATATTTGCCGCCATCATTGCCGGGCCATTTATGAACCGGAACTACAACAAACACTGTACGAGACTAGGCATCCCCCACGATCGTAGTCGACAACAAGACCTATCCGAATTTCCAATTGAGCGAGCTAGATTAGAAATCGGGATGCCATGTCTGGCTCTTGCGGGCACCAGTCTTATTGCATGGGGTTGGGCAATGCATGTTACGGCTCATGTCGCCGTGCTGTGTGTCACAAGCGGTTTGCTGGGAGTAGGAATGATTGGGTTCAACAACACGAGCAGTGTTCTGCTTGTTGATCTACACCCTGGAAAAGCTGGTACAGCTACTGCGTCGAACAACCTCACCAGATGCCTCTTAGGAGCGGGTGCTAGCGCAGCAACTATCCCAATGATAAACTCAATGGGGGTAGGTGGCACCTTTTCATTACTAGGTGGTCTGTATTTCTTCTGCTTCGGACCGTTGCTTACCATTATGTTCATGGGCAAGCGGTGGAGATCAGAACTAGCGAGAAAGCGAGAGTGTCAGCAAAAACAAAAGGAGACTCATGCATCAGATTGAAAGATGAGTATAATCTCTGTAATTCTAAATTTTCACATTCAGCATTCCCCTCCGCCTTTAATATTACTAGAACGAGCGTTGCATTTATAGAACAGTTTCTGCCATAAAATCCTATTTGGTGTGATAAAAAATGTATGTGTAGGGTAGCCAAACGTATCGTTTTAGTACATGAGATCGATAAAAAGAACAACCCCGCTACTGCGGCACCATTTTGTCCTCGATGATATTGCAATAAGCTGGCTTCTAGACTTGCTCGAGAATCGCAAAGTGGACTAACCTCAGCACGTTCGGTTAATGGTCAAGGGTAATATCGAGACTGCCATCGCTATTCCCCGCCAATCCCCACGACCAAAGGCTGTGATTCAAACTCCTTGAATGATAAATGATCTAAATGTCTGCACCAAGATCAAGATGTCGTCAAGATTCTTTTCGCCTGCGGCAGCCGGGCTGATAGGGCTGATCACCCGCATTTTGATCACTAGTTTTGTCGCAATAGCCATACCTCTTCTAGCCGTTGCTGCATATCGGCTACTCCTCCACCCACTGTCTCAGGTTCCAGGACCCAAATACGCGGGTGTGTCCAACATTTGGCTCGCATATCAAGTCCGTAATGGACGCACAGTCGAGCTAGGAAAAGAACTCCACCGCAGATATGGCGAGATGGTGCGAGTTGGACCAAACGAGGTGTGGTTCAGCAGCAAGGAGGCATTTGACATCATTTACAGTATGTGATTTGGGAAATCCCCTTTCCAAAATCCCAATTTGATGAAATGAGACCAAAACCTAATCCATTTTTTTTTTCAGACACAACCAGAGGATATGAAAAGTCTGACTTTTATCGTGTGACACCCAGCACCACGCTTTAATGGAGACATTGCTGACATGACATAACCCATAGTTGCGACAGCTCTCAATAAGCCGCATGTAGATTGGCTTCTGACATCCCACGTCTCGGACAATTTGGATCTCCTCTCTGAACTGGATCTCAAGCGCTATCGACTTCAGCGGCGTTTAATTGGACGCGTATATCAGACCGCGAATCTTTTGAAGCTTGAAGCCGGCATAGATGTCGTTCTGAACCATGCAATTGCTAGGCTGGAGGCCCAGCAGGGCGCTGAAGTTGAGTTGAAGGAATGGATGCACATGATTGTTGTTGAGTGCCTCGGGGCTTGTGTGTTGTCGTGGTCCCCAGGAATGCTGAAAAGCGGAACGGACTGGGGGACGAGTTCTCACAGCTACATGAGCTGGAGACGTAAAAGCGTTCTTGGCTTGTTCCCAGGGATGACAAAGTTGGGGTTTTGCTCCCGTACACTCGACCGAGCATTCAGTAACCTGTGGGGCTTGACGTTTGGTATCCCTGAAAACTTCAAACCTTTCTTTCCTGTATGACTATACACATTCTGTCTTCTATTTCTTTGAGAGTTGATTTCCAGGTTGACTAACAGTTTCGTAGGAAGTGGGCAAACGTATATCTAGAAGGCTACGTGTGGCATTGAAACCCAAGGGAACACCAAAACAGTCAAAGGATGAACGAGATGATATTCTTACCGACCTGATCCAGCTTCACAAGGACAAATCTGAGTTTACAGAGACGTACTTGCGGAAAATGGCCGTCACCAACTTCGGCGCCGGTCACGAAACCATGGCTGCGACATTGACGTCGGTTCTTGCCATGATTGGCACACACAAAGATGTACAAAAGCGAGTGACGGAGGAGATTCGCAATGCTAGAAACCCTACAGCGTACACAAACGCCACTCAATTGCAGTACACGCGCGCCGCAACCAAAGAGGCCATGCGTATCCACCCAGTCATTAGCATGTCTCTCCCGCGCGTCGTTCCCGCAGGCGGGATGCAGCTTCAAAATCACTTCTTCCCAGCCGGCACTACAGTTGGATGCAACCCGGTGGCGCTGCATAGGAATGAAGCGATATGCGGTCCGGAACCCGAGTTGTACAACCCAGGACGCTGGCTTGGCGCGGATGCAACTCACCAGGCACAAGTGCGAGTAATGGAGCGCTACAGCCTGAACTGGGGAGGTGGTTCCAGGACATGTCCCGGACGGAATCTGGCTGAGTTGGTGGTATGTAAAGTAGTACCAGCCTTGCTTGAGCGATTTGATATCGAAGTGACGATGCTTCCTGAAAGCGGCAGGCCGTCATATTTCTTATCTATGCTAACGGGAGCCAAGGCCCGTTTTCTTCTGCCCCTGTCTTCTAGGCAAGGCTGCGGCCAAGCAGACAAGACGGGTTCGGCTGCCGGTACGCGGGAATAAAATCGATGGGCTATAATTAATGCATAAGTATCTTGAGGCGTGCCTTGGCTTGCCCCCATACTACAGGCTGGACGGAACCACCAGGGTTAGAAGGTGGAAGGCGTCTAGAAGCAAGCAATTGCAAGTTACGCCAGTTGCACCTTGAGCTGGGAGAGCAAGCTGGGCATGAACGAGTATCTGGGCGCCATGACTTGGACAAGTCGAAAAAAAAAACGCCAAGCGCCATAATCGGGGGGGAGGGCCAAGACATGTCAAGTTATTGAGAACCTGTCTGTAGCTTGGATAGGCAATATTCGGGAGCGCACTCATCCCAACTATCTGGGTGTTGTTACTCGTCCACGGGATGGGGGCTCTAACTCCTAGAATCCTACCTATGTATCTAAATACTAAATAGCTCACTGAACTAATCGAGCAGGCGAGTGAGTCCTCTTGTTTGTGCTCGAAATAGTAACTACCTGGTCTCCCACTAAACTTCGTGCCTGTTAACGACACCAGGTGTGCACATGCCCATCTGTACACCCAAAATTGGTTGTGGATCAGCGCGAGCATCCTGGAATTGCTTTTAGTGGGTAAGCTTACCCCGGCCAGAATTATCGATTGGGATGGTACCCGGGGGACCTTTTCTTTTCAGCTGCGTTGGCAGTGAGGGCATTGTGTCGCCTCGGCATCGTTTGCTGCGACGTTCGCATCCATCAGGTGCCTTTTGGCAGTCTTGGCAGCCTATCACTGAATCCCCCAACTGCCCGTTCTGTAAGCCTTTGCCTGGACGGAGCTTTCCCTCATCCACAGCCAAGAACATCTTGCATCTACCTTGCAGTCAAAATCGCGGGTTCACTGGCGGCGATGTTAAGATGCACCTAACTCATATTACCAAATAATACCATCTCAGGCTTGGGTTCGCCTCATCCTTAGGCCACAAACTAAAAGGCCCAAGATCCAAAATGCCAGGACCCCCCAGCTGTTGTTCTCTACTCCATCGAACGAGCGAGCCTCCAAACGAAGAGGAACGGAGGGGAAGTGGGATAGGGATGGGGGCATTACCAGGGCCAAGGATAAGAGCAGGGGAGGGGGCCACACTGCTGCTTCTAGACGCCAAGAATAAGCTCATGGGGGTGTGGGGCAACGCTAGGGCATCCAGCACCGTTCGAGAAGCGCCGGCGGATCTGCAGACCCTGTCTGCTCTTTCGATGAGGACTTCGAATGCTTGTGTTGTGTGACTGCAAGCTGCCCAAGCGCCATTTGCCCCCCCTCACCCACTGAAGCGGGGGGTGTAGTCATTAATTAGTGGTGTTGGTAACAATTATGTATTGATGATGATAGGGTCGGTTCATCTTTGTCTCTCACGGGCTGGCTGGTTGTTTTCTGATCCAGAAGGGCACAGTGATCCAACTGGTGATTGTCCTGAGTTCTAGCGCCAACAAAGGGTCCCCCCCGCCCCGGACTTTACGAGCATGGCTTGCCCACCATTTCTCAAATCAAATCACAATGATGTACTCGTATCCGTCAAGCGACAACGAGGGCCCAGCCGTCTCTGCCACAGGACTAGAAGCCTACCTGTACGAGTAGGCTATTCGGCCGATTTTCCAAAGAAGGATATTGAGAGTACCTGCACGTAATCAGTAAAAACAGAGGAAATGGGTCAGTTAAGCTGGCCGTTGCTCGGTACATTGGAACAGGCTGTTGGGTTTGGCGTTGAAGGTCGGATTTGCGGGACGCCCCACAGTCTAATTTACGCTGATAAGGTGATGCATGCTCCCACAGTCCTACTAGGTAGGTACACTACTAGGTCAGTGCTTGTCCTTTGTTTGCTTGCGGAGAAGGTACCTGAAATAGGACCTAATAAACTAAGAATAACAAGGCAACAAGGTCTGGAGATGGAAACACAGCTCTCCAGGATCAGAGCATGGCAATTTCACTGGCGATTGGCTAGGGCCACAGTGAAGAGGCAGCTGGCCAATAATAGGCGAGACAGGATTGGCTGACCGTTTGGCTCATCCGGCCCCCTTGACTTTCGACCTGGTGCACCAAGACGGACACAGATTGGCCAACACATCAGCTTGCTGCGCTAGAACTTAGAAGCACCGAAGAAAACCAGGCTGGCCAATCAGTCATGGTCCCAAAGCACCATTATCGATGGCTGACCTTTTGTTGATCTTCAGCCAAGCCTTGTCCGAAAGACGCCTCCCCCAGGAAAAAGGCCATCTTTATCCGCCTCTGCCCGAGGGAGAGAAAGCCTGACATGGAGGAACAAAGGACCATGACTAGTTCTTGGGAATTGGCCGGAGTTCAAGGCGTGACTTTCCCCAAGTTTAGAAAGGCTTCTCCTCCCACAAGTTGCCTTAGTCGCTGTGGGGGGTTCTGTAGCCGAAGCAATGGTACGACCATTATTCATTCCCGCGGCAGATTCGTCAAAGAGCAAGGTGCCAAGGGCGACGACTCCATCCATCCGTCCTCCATGATATCCACACTGCCAACAGGCTCAGGTCCAACACTCCGGAAATGTTGCCGCACCCTATTAATTAGTGTGACTAAAGACCTCTCCTCATGGGTTGATGTTGCCCTGCCCATGGGGATTCTGATCATCAAGGGATAGGGGGGAAGTCACTGGATTGCCCCTCCCCCAAAAACCGTAGTCTCTAATTACAGAGGCTGCTCCACAAATCCCCCGGGGACGCGGGGATGCCACACGTGCATCGCTGCAAAGGGTGCGAGTGGAAGTGACACATGTTTTGGGGTCTCAATGCTTCTTTCTGCCAGGTTACATTTGGCCGGCCTGGAGTGACAGGCAGGCATCCGCGCGTCAACGCGAGAGAGTCCCGTGTTGCGCCCTGTTTTGCCTGTGTACTCTATGCGATTTAATTAGTGAACCCGAGGGAACGGCCAACGGCGAGGCCATGGCGGCGATGGCCATCATTTCGCCGACAGGGACGCAAAAATACTCGGGGAGGCAGACTCATTTCGCCATATCGAGATTTGACACGATCGTTCATGCACAGGATTCTTCTTGGCCGCTTGGCCACAGCCTGTCTGTGACCAGCGCCAGCTTTCCAACATACCCTCATCACGCCACCCGCCCCCTGTGCTTGGCAACGAACAAGTGACCAGATTGGATTGACCTTGGGAGTGCACACCCAACAACAAGACGGAGCAAAAAGCTTTTAGTGGCTTGTCTACCTGTACTTTCTACTGGCCGCAGCGTTTTCACAGCCAAGCCGGGTTGGCTCTCCGAAAAGGCTTGAGGCGTTGGGGCGTCGAGCCGTGAGGTGAGTGGCTGGCTTTCGGGTTTTCCGACCAAGTTTTTTTTTTTTTATTAGACTTGTCATCATAATCCTTCTTTCTGTGCTTCTTTTTCAAGCCACACAACGCCGACCGAACATCGCGGCGCAATCCAACGTAGGATATGTTTTGGCTTCTCACAACAGCGCGCGTCTGAATGAGACAAAGAGAGAAACGCTCCGCCACCAGGAGATGGCGTGCTGCGGCTCTCGGCGGACCCGGACAGCTCCATCCATTGCAGCCCACCGAGGTAAATCACACACAGCGTAGTCACAACGTAACTCCAGCGCCAATCCCCAGACACAGCCCGTACTGGCCTCCAGCCAAAATGCGACGGTCCAGCAGCTCAGTGTAACCAACCTAAATCCAGCCTGCAGCAACCTAAGCTTAAAAAAAGTGGACAAGTTACTGCTGTCTGTTTTACTTTACACAGGTGCATCCCGTACAGTATTCCGTACATACCCACGCGATGTACAATGAGGCGAATGCGATATGGGCACTGATACCATTTTCTTGGTTGATATGCCTGCTTTTTGCTCTTTTGTCTGGCTTAGTTTGTTTTGGTGGCTTTTCCTCCCTTGGGTCATGGTGCCACCGTTTCGTCTGGAGCTCAAGCCTTTTCGTTCTGCCGCGTGAAAGGTAGCGGCTCGCCCAAGTTGGCTCTGCCGTGCGAACAAACGCAAGCACCTTGAGCGAACCTCAGCCTGGCCGGGACTGGACAGAGAGTTTACGGGTTGCATGCCCGTTGCAATAATTGCGCCCAACACAGGGTTGCCACTTGCCGGACCCGGCCGAGAAAGGGATCTCACCCATAATCCTTCCGGCTAGTCCTCCGGTGACTTTCTGCATCTACGGCTCTCATAAGATGAATGAATAATCCTCGCCTGTCGTAACGGTTATCATGGTGTTGTCGTAGTCATGTAATTGCGTTTGCCCCCCACTCTGGCGACCTCCACCTGCTCCGGGGCTAGACCGAAGATAACGCAAGCAACAGAAGGTTTAGCCGTAATCTTCATGGCATCTGTCGCTGCTATCTCGGCAAACTTTTCGTTTTCTGTGCTTTGTCCCTTTGAGGAGAAAATGCGTTTTTGACAGTTTGATCGGAGGCCCCGCTGGTACCCATGTCATCCCAGCAAGCACTTCATCACATGGGTGGAATGGGGATTTCGCACACAAAATCGCTAGCACGGAATATCTAGCTTATGTTGCCTGAGATTTTTCCCACTGCACGGATGCACTGGTATCTGTGCAACACACACTGGCGCTGGGAGATGACAACGAGTGAGTCAGGCGTCCACGGACCGAGGCTTTGACGCACAGCATATCAAGAGATGAACGCTTATTAAACGTCGTAACAAATCATGACTATGCAAATTGTGCTTGGTGATTTTGCGGAGACTTGGAGCCGCCACTTTGTCAATAATCTTTGATGTTTGTTATGAACACGAAGGCGTAAAATCTGCCTAGGCAGCCAACCTGACCTTGACCTTCTCAGACGAGCCCATAACTGCGACAAAGGAAGGAGATGTGGAATGGGATGGGATGGACCTGCCTGACCTACCTACTTCTTGCCTTGAAGAGGTCCATAGCACCTACTACCTCACCTACCGCATTTTAGGTAATTACCTACGAAAGTAGATACTAGTAGGTAGGTAGGTACTACTAATTAACATCAAGCTTATAGCTCCTCCCGAAAACAACCCCAGGTGAGTGACTGGGGTGGTGAGATATCTCCAGACCTGACCCCCCGACGCCTGAGAACCTGCCCAGACAGGGCACCTCACGCAGACTACCGCTCCTGCACCGCACTCCGTCCACTAACAAGTTCACTAACAGGCCTAACGGGTCCACTGGAACGCCCGCGCTATTAGCCGGGCCCAGTCAGAACCGCCAAGCCCGGTACGTACCCCATCAACCCCCGTTTTCTTCGACCCTCGCAACCCTCCTTGCCTCCCTTCGGTGCAGGCAGGCCAACAACCACTTCCCCATCCCATCCCAACCCATCCCACCAGCCAGACCCCTCAGCCAGACACCATCTCTGCACCACCGCTGAACCACCGCCGCACCCTTTGCAAGCCACCATCGCTTGTCCTCCCGGTCCCGGCAGTCGACCGGGGTCTTTTGTTCCTGTGGCGGTTGGCCATGCTCGGAATGGCATCGCGCTCCGAGGGGGGCAAGTCTTGGCACATGGCAGCCATCTTGGCGTGTCGACATGGCACGGCCTCCACACGGTACACCCCAGAGCCCACACACTCCAGACCCTCGATCCCGTACGAGCAACAACACCAGTCACGGCACCAGCGATAAGCACCAGTGAGGTGAGACCGGGGGGTCTGACACGCGACGGCAGTATACTTTCACCCAATACAGTCCAGCAGCCACGGTCGTGAGCCTACCTAGTCCAACAGGTATTTAAATATCAGGCCGTGGACGCTCTCCCTCTCTTCTGCTTTGGTTTGTCTCCTCGTCCGTTGTGTCTTGCGCAAAGCCGCCCCCTCCCTTACTTCTCCATTTGCCCATCACCTGCGTCATCATGACCAACGCAGTCAACCTCGACAACGACGCCATTGCTCAGGCAGGCCTTGCCGACGCCGAGCACCAGCATGGCCCAGGCTACTACAACGACAGTGCCCTCCAGAAGGAGACCCATCAGTTGGAGGTCTCAAGCTCCAATGAGGAGGACTGGCCTGATAAGCCTACTGAGGAGGACCTGCGTACTCTGAAGCGTGTCTCTGGACCCATCAAATGGAGCATGTGGACGATTGCCTTCGTCGAGCTTTGCGAGCGTTTCTCCTACTATGGATCTTCAGTTCTCTACACCAACTTCGTGAACCGTCCTCTCCCTGATGGCTCCACCACTGGTGCTGCTCCCAACCACAATGACCTGCCCGGTGCCCTTGGTATGGGCCCCAAGGCCGCTCAGGGTATCAGCTTGTTCAACCAGTTCTTCGCCTATGTTATGCCTCTCCTTGGGTAAGCACTGATATCCTGCCACGCATACAAGAGATTCCCTCTGACTAATCTGTATCAAACAGTGCCTGGATTGCTGACGCTCGCATGGGTCGTTTCTGGACTCTGCATCTTGCCATCGGTATCTCTACTATTGCTCACGTTGTCCTCGTTGCCGCTTCTGCCCCCTCCGTTATTGTCAAGCAGGATGCCTCCTTTGCCGCCTTCATCATTGGTCTCATCACCCTCTGCGTTGGAACTGGTTTCTTCAAGGCCAATGTGTCACCACTTCTTGCTGAACAGAACGAGGATGTGCGCATGCGCGTTGAGGTCCGCAAGGGCGAGCGCGTCATTGTTGACCCTGCCGTCACCAACACCCGTATCTTCCTGTACTTTTACTTCTGCATCAATTTGGGCTCGCTCACTGGGCAGATTGGCATGGTCTACGTCGAGAAGTACGTCGGATTCTGGGCTGCTTTCCTCATTCCCACAGCCATGTTCTTGATTGCTCCTCTTGTTCTCTGGAGCCAGAAGAAGCACTACAAGCTCACTCCCCCCACCGGCTCTTTGCTTGAGAAGTTCATGAAGATGTTCTTCTACGTCCGCAAGCGCTCCCCTGCCTTCAACTACAACTGGGATGTTGCCCGGCCTTCCAAGGTCCCTGTGGAACAGCGCCCCAGCTGGATGACTTACGACGATGCCTGGGTTGATGAAGTCCGCCGTGGTCTGATGGCTTGCAAGGTCTTCCTCTTCCTCCCCATTTTCTTCTTGTCCTACAATCAGATGACAGGCAACTTGACCATCCAGGCTGGTACTCTTCAGCGCAATGGTGTTCCCAACGATGTTATCCAGAACTTGAACCCCATCTCCATTGTCATCATGATTCCCATTATTGATCACGTCCTGTACCCTACGCTTCGCAAGTGTGGAATTGCCTTTACCCCCATCAAGCGTATGACGACTGGTTTCATGATCGCCACCTTATCCATGGTTGCTTCCGCCGTCATGCAGTACTTCATCTACGAGAAGAGCGTTTGCGGCTGGCACGCGAACGGCACTACCATTATCAATGGTGAGGAGGAAACCTGCCCTCCTGTCGATATCAATGTCTGGGCCCAGGCCTTGCCATACATCTTCATTGGTATTGCTGAGATTTTCGCCAACGTCACCTCTCTCGAGTATGCATTCTCCAAGGCCCCCGAGAACATGAAATCTCTCGTCATGAGTATCAATCTTTTCATGAGCGCCATCTCTGCTGCTCTCGGTCAGGCTTTCACCCCCATGTCAGATGACCCCTTGCTGGTGTGGAACTACACCACCGTCGCTGTCATCGCTTTTATCGGTGGTGTTGTTTTCTGGTTCTGCTTCAGGCATCTTGATTCCGAGGAAGACAAGTGGAACATGCTTAAGAAGTCAGAGTATCTTGGCCAGAACCGGCCCGGTGTTGGCAAGGCTGGTGAGACTGACGCTTAGAGGAGTTGATCTTTCCTTGATGTTGGGATGATGTATCTGTATGTTGAAAAGTCGATATGATACCACTATAGTATAGCAATTTTGAATTTCTTCTTAATAACCATATATCCATCTTCGAACGTGACCCCTACCATTCCTATTCTCAATGTTTTGTCTGCCCCGCTCTTCTGCACATTCACTATTGCCATTTGAATGCTGGTGCTGACGTCGGGAATAAGCCTGTATTGTTACGTAAATCACTCAATCCTTCAGCCTTGATCCGTTTCTCAGCGATTGGTCGGTGCCGGATTCGGCACTTTCCTTGCGAGCGTGACGAACGCAGAGGAGAGCTAAGCCGGCTCACAAACTGGGGTAGTTGCCGTCGAGCCCGAGGAATTATCGGACTCCCGTCATTTGGCTAGTTAAAATTCTCCGAGATCAGACTCTTATATCATCCGCCCTGCCTACTTGTTTGCGAGTCGATAAGAGGGGTGCCTCGCTATGCGGTGGGATAATTGGTATTTTCACAGACACAAAACAACACCTGGAAGTTGACTTGATCAGGAATCTAGACCCATTGTATGACTGATATATATGAGCATCGCGACAATCTGACGTGCGACCTATATCCAGCAATCAAGGAGGTAGGAACGGGATTTTCTTGGGACAAAAACGATGCCTCCTGATCCAATGCCAACTGGTCGTTCGACACTGCCAGAGATGATTCAAGTTGATGACACTCGTTCCTTGCCGCTATCTACAGTCCTCGGCGGCATGGACGGCCGCGCAGAGACGCAGGAAGATTTGGAGACCCGCCTGGCAGTCACGGCGATGAACGCCGCATACGACTGGACCGGCCCGGACGACCCGGACAACCCGCGCAACTTCTCCGTCGGCATGCGTGTCTTTACCACCGTGGCGATTACTGTGCTTGCCATGGTCGGCACCGTCGCCGGGTCCATGTACGCCCCGGCCCAGGCCGATGTCGCGGCCTACTTTGGCTGTAGTCGTACTGTAGCGGTGCTCCCGCTCTCGTTGTACAACCTCGGACTTGCGTTTGGTCCGCTCGTCGGGGCGCCGCTGTCCGAGACATACGGACGCAAAGCCGTTTTTATGATCTCAACGCCTATATTCCTTCTCTTCACCGTCGGCGGCGGACTCAGCACCAGTGTAGTAAGCCTGATAGTATGCCGCTTCTTCGCAGGCATGTTTGTCTCGCCGCTCATCAACAACGCACCCGCGACACTGCTGGATTTTACACCCCCGCGACACCGGGGCGTCAGTCTGGGCGCCTACTACGCGATGCCGTCCTTTGGCGCTGCGCTAGGTCCCCTCATTGGCGGGTATATCGTGCCCGCACGCGGATGGCGCTGGACGCAGTGGGCATCGGTGGTGATGGCCGTTGCTTTCTTCATCCCCGTGTGCTTTACGCGTGAGACGTATAAACGGGTGATTCTGCGGCGGCGCGCAGTGCGCTTGGGGTTGCAGGATTCGGCGTCGCAGCGGACGTCAGCAGGCCGCGCGTTTCGGCACTTTGCGACGACGCTGGTGCAGCGGCCACTGCATATGTTCTTTACGGAGCCGATTGTGACACTGGTGAGTGTGTATAATGGGTTTCTGTTTGGATTGCTCTATACTTTTGTTGTGTCAGTGCCGTGGATCTTTCGACACTACTATGGGTTTGGTGAGAAGAGCCAGCCGCTGTCGTACTTGGGCCTCATGCTCGGGACGGCATTTGCAGCTGTGCCCCTGATTCTCATCGACCTGCGGTTTTACCAGCGACGTCTCACCACATGGCAGCAAACCCACGGCGACGACGAACAAGCAACCCCTTTCCCCTCAGAGAACCGCCTCCTGCCTGCCCTCGCCGGCAGCATCCTCTTACCGGTGTGTCTGTTCGTCGTCGGCTGGACCGTCCAATACCGCGTGCACTGGCTCGTACCCATCTTCTTTCAGGGCCTCGTCATGCTCAGCTCGCTGCTTGTCTATGCAGGAGCTAATTTGTTCATGCTGGACGCCTATGGGCCGTTGTATGGGGCCTCGGCGTCAGGAGCTATGATGTTGAGCAGATATTCGCTTAGTGCGGCGTTTCCGCTGTTTGCGCTGCAGATGTATGAGCGGCTTGGGGCGGGTTGGGCGACGAGCTTGCTGGGCTTTGTGACGTTGGTTATGGCGCCTATTCCGTGGTGTTTCTGGGTTTATGGGGAGAGGTTGAGGATGAGAAGTAGATATGAGACCAGTTCGTGAATGTTGGATAGATAGACCTCTCTGTATGTTTGTAGACTAAAATCGTAGATTAATCTCCGCTAAATATGACGTTGGGTTCTTTAGCAAGACTTTCAAGTTCGTTTCTAATTTAGAGGTACGTGACGGTCACAAAAAAGGACTTAGGGTGAATAGGCCAACACTCACTAAAACAGAAGGATACTCCTGTTTGAGATGTAACGATTCTATTCTTCTTCTGACGAAGTAAAAAGACAACCTGTTCTAATACCTCATGTTTCTAATGCCCGCCGCTTGTGGTGGCGTCAAACTTGACCCAAGTTTACAACTCCTGTAATGTTTTGCATGGCCTGCTTATGCGCCATGTCCTCTTGGTAGGTATTGACAAAGAGCGGTCCTCCAAACTCCCAAGTACTATTGTACGCCATACCCATGAAACCATCAATGCATCCAGTAACCCAAAGAAAAAGCATAGTCATCCAAAGTTTGGCACCCCCTTCACACCGACATCTTCATCGGAATGGTCTTGTGAGGCTCATACCCCTTGACCACAAACTCTTCGGCTTTCCAGCCGTCGATGCTACCGCCAGATTCACGAGTGATTTCCAACTCTGGAAAATCCTTGGGCTCACGTTCAAGCTGAGTCTTGAGAGCATCCACATGATCCAGATAGACGTGTGCATCGCCCATGACATGTGTGAGACTTCCGGGGACCAAGTCGCAGACGTGCGCAATCATGTGTGTCAGCAGCGCATAGCTGGCGATGTTGAAAGGCACGCCGAGGCCCATATCGCATGAGCGCTGGTAGAGTTGGCAGTGAAGATGACCCTTGGGTTTTGGCTCCTCCTGAGCTCCGTTTGCGGCTGGGTCCTGCTGCTTCTGTCGTGGGTAGGCGACGTAGAACTGAGCAAACATGTGGCACGGTGGTAGAGCCATCTTTACAAGATCATTAGGGTTCCATGCTGAGAGAATGATTCTTCGGTCGTATGGCTTTGTGCGTAGTTTGTGAATGACATCAGCGAGCTGGTCAACGCCCTGGCCTGTGTAGTCTGTCTTCGCATCGACATAATCTGCGCCAAAATGTCGCCATTGAAAGCCATAGACAGGGCCCAGGTCCCCAACTTCCCGATGAGACAGTCCAACGCTATCCAGGAACTCGCGGGACCCGTTTCCATCCCAGATCTTGACGCCGGCCTCACTCAAAGTCAGCGACGACGTGCTGCCTTCAATGAACCACAGCAGTTCGGCCACCACAGCGCGAAGGAAGACGCGTTTGGTAGTCAAAAGTGGAAGAATAGGCTTTCCATCCTTGTTCAGGCTAAACTTCATCGGTTTCGGTGCGAAGATGGAGTAGGTTCCGGTACCGGTGCTGTCACATCAAGGGTTAATAATCCATCTTCTATTTTGATTACTCCGTGTGATGCTAAGGGCTCTTACCGATCAGGCCGATGCTCTCCATTTTCAAGAATCTCGCGCACCAGCTCGAGATACTGATGTTCCTCATGGACAGCCATACTGAAAGTTTTGGTTGTATGTATAAACGCGAAGAGATAACGAAGGGCTATACGGAGAAGACGCGATGATGATCAGGAGACGCGTTAAACGGCTGCACGTAAGGGAGAAGGAGGGGCAAATGCTGTGGTACTAAGCGTAACGCCATGGCGGGGTAGACCGCACGTGAGGTGAGTCTGACTGAAATAAAGATGCGACGTAAACTCCAAATCGAGTATAGGGTAGCGCAATGTGTAAGTCATTCTTCATGAACAAACCCAGTGCTTCATGTGTTTAGTTGGTTGGATGCTTTTCTTAAACGAATTTTCGTTTTGATGTTCATTATGATCAAGATGCCCTAAAAACAGGACATACAATCAATCCACTCGATACATGTCATTAACCTCTTTGGAATAAGTGAACCTAACAATCGTCTATACTGGACGTGGCTACACAGCCCAAACCCTAAGCTCCAAACCTGATTCGTTTCACCTATTCTCCTACATCGAGATGGGAAAAAAAAGACCATGAATGCAAAATTTCAAGGCGCAGACTCATTTGCTCACTAGTAACGTTTCGCGCCACAGCGTACAATTCTATATCCATTTTTCACAGTGTTCCACAGGCGGGATCTTGGTTCGATCAAAGGCAAATTTTGAGATTCGCATCTCCAATCTCGGGGGTGCCAGCAGTGATCGACACGGGACGGCGATGTTACTTCAAGTCCAAGCGTGATTTATATAGCTCCCCTGAATGCATATTTTGTTTACGTACAATCTTGGGAGAGGCGTAGAAGTAAGAGATTTGTCCTGTGGGAATTTCTAGGCAATCGGCTGGTGATGATACACATCTGCTATGGTCTACATCTGCCCCATATGTTGAAGAGTAACAAAAAGACTTACATTTCATGGACATCACGATCCCATTAGCTATAATTCAATGAAATAGTTAACATGAAGAAGCAACAGGAGCATCACGAAGAAACCTCGAAAACAGCAGTACATCAGATTTCGTCCGGGATACGGCCGAGTGTTTTCTTTCCCCTCTATCTCCGTGCCCCAGCAGAGCATTTGCCGCATTAACTACCGGAGACAGTCAATGTTGGGGACAGTATACTCATAAGCTTGCGGTTACAATGAACTCCGCAATTTGCGGAAGACACGGCACTCAAACATAAATGCTCGGGCGGAGTCCCCCCCGCTGCCATTACCCCCTTCCGGAATCGGAAAAGAGTCGTCGTCGTTGTCAAAGATATCACCTTTCGGAGATGCAGAACATGCGGGTTATGGTTTCGATGCATCCCTAAGAGTCATCTGAAGTGTAACAGAAGACTTGTGATGGCGATGTTGCGTTGAATACGGGCCGACAACCCTCCTCTTCTCCACACTTTTACTTTTACTTTTACTTTTACTTTTACTTCACTTTCCTAGGAGCGGCAGTCGTCGGGAGGCCTCGGGCAGCCGGCAGGACGCACGTAAGTAATGAAGCTCTCATAAGGTTAGATGACCGGATGAAATGTCATGAAAACGACCTCTTCGGCAAAAAAGAGATGGACCCGCTCCAAAGACGTCATTTTCCGGTAGTTGTATGCAATATGCCAGCCCTTTTAAGACTCCGCTCAAAATTTGCATGATGGCATCTTAGTCATTTAAAGGCAAGTTTTTGAAGTAATCGAGCACAATTATGGATGTTTGCTGTTCGTAGGCCTTTTTGCGTCTGTGACTTGGGTGACGAATTTCAGACTTTTTTTGCTAAAACCCGTCCCCTTTGCTGCTGATCGGCAACTCCTCCACTGCTTCAGATATCAGCGTAGTAGTTGAAGTAGTAGTAGTCGATAGGGGGAACTTTCCCATACAATGATAAGACAAATGGGCCAGGCCGTGTCCCACCTGAAGCTGCTGATCATTTCCATCTGTTTTTGGGTATCAACCAACACAGCCACAAGGGTGATCAAAAGGGGATTCTTATCACTTAGACCATGCTGAGGCTCATTCATTGGGATATCACCACAGATCTGATCCTCCGGAATTTCCGCCCCCAACCAGGAACCCGGGTCTTGGAAG
The DNA here is from genome assembly GCA_005765155.1 of Zelopaecilomyces penicillatus. Classification (NCBI taxonomy): domain Eukaryota; kingdom Fungi; phylum Ascomycota; class Sordariomycetes; order Hypocreales; family Pseudodiploosporaceae; genus Zelopaecilomyces; species Zelopaecilomyces penicillatus. The sequence continues at coordinate 1,107,280 of VCCP01000006.1, forward strand.
GACGAACTCTTTCCTGACTCAGAACCGTTGTCATTTTCCCTTTTTCAGCCACGACGCTGACGTAGTTGGGCAGAAATCGAAGGCAAGACATTATGAACCACAAAGGTCTTGCCAAGAGTTCCCAAGTTCCCACTGAGGGTCTCTGCTCTTCCTGTGGTCAGTGCAAAACATCATTGTAAGACCACCCCCTTACTATTCCCACTCTTTCTTCATCTTCCATCCCCCGGTGGCTCCGCCGAAGACGACGGTGAGTGGAGATGCGGACACGGCCGAAGCATGGGCAGGTTATGGTGGTGTTCCTTGTGGGCTCCCGTGGTGCTTTGGCCGACTGGGCACGGCGGAGTCACATTTTCTTTCTTTCATCTCTCGCCGATGCAAGAAAGCAGACGGGAACTTGTGGTTAGAGCAAAAGGCGGCTTCCTCTTTCTGCTACTCTGTCGTCACTCATGGAGGGTAAACGGTTGTCTTGACATGCGAGAGATTGGAAAACCCGTTCAGTTATCACATTCCACGGCCCAGTTTATTTTCATTTTGCGACGAGAGAGGGTGGAGTTTTGTCTGTGGCCTTTTGGTTTCGGCCTTCCTAAACGTTTCTCCTCCTGGTACTGTTTATTTTCCCTATTTTCTTGCGGGTTGTCCGCCCCCCGAGCGGAGATTTCCATGCAGATTTTCCATGGAGATATTCTACCTACATACAGTAGTAAAGAAGCGGTCGAGTTTGTTTCTTGATCTGTTTCCCGCCCGTGCGGCCCGCAGTTTGCCTTGGCCCTCTTGGTAAGTAATCTCTTGGAGGCTCGTTCTTGGCAAACATCGCCATCCGGGGCTTTTGGCTTGGCGCCCAGCAATGGCCAAGAAATGCAAGCCAAGGCAAACAAACAAACCCGCACGAACTGGTTGATTGATTGATGGGTATGCGCACACACACTTTTTGTGAAATACACAAGTGCAATTACGAATGCCACGCAACCAGCGGTATGAGTTTTGAAAAAAAAGGCTGTTTGAATTGATCAATGCAGAGCACCTCCGAGTCTGCCCGGCAGATACTAGCCCTGCTCCCCCCTTCTTTTGGGATCTGCCGCCCCTACTATATCCCTGAGAGCGATGATCTCACAGAAACTGTGGAAATGCAACATTAGACATCTGCCCCTGTGTGATATGTGTGTGTGTAAGTGTGTGTGTGTGTGGCTAAGGGAGGGGGGGGGGGGGGGGGGGAGGGATCAGAAGCGGGCGAATTAAGCTTGTAACAAAGATAAAAGTAAAATAAAAGTGTGTTTCTTATTTTTTATGCGTACGACGACGCAAAGTCTGGATTCGGTAGGGCAGAGGCCGATCCTCACTTACCGCTGATCCAAAGCCGCACCCGCAAGTCCTGACCACGATGGGCCCTGATAATCAGGAACCTATGGGATCTGTTACGAAAGCAATTCAAGACCCCATCATGTTCTGCATTAAAAACAGAAGCGGGAGACGATATGAAGTCCGTTCGACGGGGAGGGACGCGACAGTAGGGTGGGTTAGGTAAAGGGATAATTGATCGGCAGCCGCTCTAAATGCCGCCATCTTTTTGCTCAATCCTCATCGCGATAGAGTCTCTTTTTTATTTCTTGGTATTCAAGTAATTTAATACCTGCCAAACTTGTCCCGGAAGGTTGCGTTGATGCCAAGCAAGGCGAGTGATGGATGTACAGGTAGCAGCGGGATTTGACTCTTGAAGCAAGGACCTTGTTTGTGCGTATTCGCCAAGAATTTCGCCATCTCGGTTGTTTGATGAGCCGCAACATTTGTTATCGCATCCCAAATAGAAACTGATGAAGAAGATAAATTATGGGCGCAGTGATTGTGGATTTTGGTCGGGCAGCAATCCGTTTTCTTTTCCCTGTAGAAATGTTCTTTTTCTTTTCTTTTCTTCTTGTACTGGTTCCTTGGCATTCATCGGCCAGTGTCCGTCCCCGATGAGACACGCAAATTTAGATGTCATCACCAACATTTTTTTTTACCAGCTCCTCGCACGTAATGGATGTGTATGTTCATGTAATGCAGTAGGTGGTATGTGTATATGTATATGCATGATTGATTATCAAAGCCACTATGCAGAACTACGACTCTTTGAGTAATAATGAAGAACGACAGCAGATTGATTGCCTGTATATGCATACATCCATAGATATGTACCTGCAGGCAGCAGCAGCAGCAGCAGCAGCATGATCGACAACGGGGATAAATGTTTATTTTTACAGTATACGTTGACAAGTCTCCCATCCTGGTTTCAAGGTAGTGCTTCAAAGCGTTGCGAGAAGAAAAGCAACTTACTACATAATTAGTCGGGGTCGGTCCGGGTTTATTAATAAAACAACAGTGTATACGCAACACAACACTGTTTAAAGCAAAAAAAAAAAAAAACCCCTCAGATAAACAAACACATGGGCAAGCGATGTGGGTGTGAAACGATTATTTTTGGGACACGGAACAGCTTTGGTTGGGCGTTGTTTCAAAGAGCTTCACGTCGCGCCGCCTCCTGGCGCCCGGGATCTCTCTCCCAACACACCCACCCACCTGTCAGACACCCCCCCCTGGTCCTGTTACTGCTAACGATGGTGCCGTTGACGATTAAAAAGGGCAAAATAAAAAAAAAATAAAAAAAAAACCGGTATTTGGGGGCCACACCCAACGACGCGGGCGGCCGGTCCACGGGTGTGGCTGGGCACACACAGCGATCAAGAGGGTCTGATAACAACCCGATTGGCCGCCCTGACGCAAAGGGCCTGGACAAGTGCCGGGTTCTATCCGTCGACAAATGTATATAACTACAATATACTTTTGATAAATGGATAATAATAAAGTCCTAGATGGAACATGCAGGAACTTGGAACCACACACATCTTTTCAGGGCAGAACCTAGAAAACTCCCAGGGCTGCATTACGTGGGCGTTGTTGCCCTGTATCAAACTCGTCAACACCAACCTCGAACTCGCGTTTACCATAACCCAGGCAAAAAGAACAGGCCCAGTTGATGGGGGGTTCCATTTCTTATCACTGTAACTTTCTTGTCTACGAGAGCCGATCGTCATCTTCCTAGGACCCAACTATGGATCCCGCACACGCCCGTCTACCCGGTCCACCCCCCCTTTCCACTCCAGAGCAGGGCCAAATTGTCACAAACATAAGGTATACGGATATGCCCTATGAAAGTGGGAATAGCGACACCCCCCTCCTTTGAAGAAGGCAGAATACCAAGTCAAGGCACGTACTTTTGCTGGTTAGGTCTTTTACGACTTTTTTCAACCTTCAACAGGCACAGGCTGGGTAATGGCATGTGAACTGGGTAGTTAGTTATACAACTTACACACACCATACACACACGGAACGGCCCACAATCCACAATCCACAATGCCATTCCTCACACTCCCTTTTACTTCCTTCTTCTTTCATAAAAGCATTACACTCACTATTCCTCCGACGTCTCGGGTGGTACTCGTCAGCATTTCTCATGTTTTTCCCACCACGACGACACACACACACACACACACACGCCCCCCTCTCCACTTTCCTTCTTCCCCTTCTTGCAGTGAAACTATGGAGACTCTCAGGGAGGGATTTCCCTAGAAAGCTGGCTGTCTCGTACTGACGATCAAAAACTACTCCAAGGATAGTCGACGAAAAAAAAAGCCACGGGGCTGCCGTTGTAGCAAAGTATCCATTGGGACCGGGGGGGGGGGGGGGGGCTACGGGTTCCTCAACACCGATACTCCAAACCAACAGAACAAGCATAACTACCATGGCTTGCCCCCCTCTTCCCCCTTTCTGATATCAAACTTTTCCCTCCCCATGTTCCTCCCATTATCCTCCCATCTCCAATGCTTCCTCTCTCCTCTCATCTAGGTGCCTTTCTCTCTTCATTCGTCTAGAATCTTTCTTGCTCCCCCTAGATCATCATATTCAAAGATGATGTCCAACATGAAGAGATCAGAGTCCCAATGGTCACACTCCAGCGCCCCTACTCGGAGAAACTCGACTGGTTCGATTACAGGAGGCTCACCCGTCCCTCCAGATTATGACCTCGACATGACTGAGAAAGCTCGCGGAAAGCTTGTTCACCATGAACGTGAGGGCTCTGGCTCAAGTAGTAGTCGCTCGCCCTTTCATGACGACAATCATCACCACCACATCACGGATGAGAAGCTGGACTTGGATATCGAAAAGCAGCATGACTTGGCTCCCATCATCATTGACATCAATGACCCTAATCGCCCTAAACTCCCTCTTCGTCAACGCCTACACCACTTTACTTGGGCGTGGTACACACTGCCCATGAGCACAGGCGGTCTTTCCTTGCTCATCTTCGCCCAGCCGTTTCAGTTTCCTGGCCTGCGGTCCATCGGCCTGGTCGTTTACATCCTCAACATTGTCATCTTCTCCCTCATCACCATGACCATGATTACCCGCTTCTTCTTCTTCCCCGGCGACATGTCAAAATCTCTAACACACCCTCGCGAGGGTTTCTTCTTGCCCACTTTCTTCCTCGCCGTGGCGACTCTCATCACAAGTACTGAACGATATGCTATACCACCGGGGGATGTGCCCCTGAGGTGGGCGATCCAAGCTTCCTTTTGGGGATATCTCATCATCACTTTCATCCTGGCTCTTGGGCAGTACAGCTATGTCTTTGCTGCTCATAGTTTCGGCTTGCAGACGATGATGCCGACTTGGATTCTTCCCATTTTCCCCATCATGTTGACTGGTACGATTGCTTCCGTCATTGGAGAGACGCAACCAGACGACGTGGCCATGCCTATCATCGTCGCTGGTCTTACATGCCAGGGGCTGGGCCTCTCTGTCGCAGTCCTCATGTACGCACACATGGTTGGCCGTCTCATGCAGACCGGACTACCCCACCGTGAGCATCGCCCGGGTCTCTTTATGTGTGTTGGCCCTCCTGCATTCACGGCGTTGGCCCTCATTGGCATGGCAAAGTCCATTCCAGAGACTCAAATCGCATTCTATGTCGATATCAAAGTCATCAAGGCCGGCGCTCTCATCACCGCCATCTTCCTCTGGGCTCTCAGTCTCTGGTGGTTTGGCATTGCCGTCATCGCTGTCATCCAGGCTCCACCAGTGTACTTCCATCTTGGCTGGTGGGCAATGGTCTTCCCCAACACTGGTTTCATCTTGGCTACTATTTCCATCTCCAAGGAGTTGAACAGTGATGTGGCAAAATGGGTAGCGACGGGCATGAGCATCATGCTACTCACCATGTATGTGTATGTGTTTTTCAATCATGTGAAAGCCGTCCTCTCTCAAGACATCATGTACCCCGGAAGAGACGAAGATGTTGAGGATCACTAGAATTTCTTTTAGATGTCTTTCCCCCTTTCCCCCTGTTTTATTCTCTTCGCTCTTCCTCCCTCATGTTTGGGAGGCTCTATAGATGAGCTCCTTCTACTGCAGGACATCTGCCTAGCGCAGGCCAATTTTTCCTTTTTATCTTCTGTTCTGTTCCTTCACTGGATTATTTTTTTCTTCTTGTCTTGTTTCCCCCATTTAGCGTTGGCGCGGCATTATAGACTGAGTCTGTCTATATCTTGGAATTGCATGTGTAAGCGGGGAAAAAAGATTCGAAGACCTACTTCCTTCAACAAGAATTGTTTGAAGCAAACAGCACTGACTGCCCCATTTGTTATGTTTTCTTTCTTTATTTGTATACTGTCATGGTACAGTCGTTCAAACGCAGTTTTTTTTTTATTGCTTCTCATGTCAGCGTTTGTTTGGACAACCTTCTGTACATACAGGCAGCAAAAATAGAAGCCGTCATCTGTGATGATGCTCTTTTTACTTATCAAAAACTTCATTTACTTCACATAAAACTGTTGGCGATTCAATTAGTAAAAGTTTGATATGCACGCCCAACAACCTGCATGAAACTATTCCTCATGAGATTGCGGCCATGAATCTTTTTTTTTTATTAATAGCCGGCCGTGCTTCTACAGCCGACCTCAAAGCGTATCCCCACAATCCTACACCCTGGACGTGTTTGGAATGTGACTCTGTCGTGACTTTCAATATTTGTCTCCACATGAGTTTCGATTTATTGGAACTGTACCGAGCTTTGATAATGCTGTCAAGTTCATAATTCCAAGAATGCCCCGTAACATTCATTCCGGTGGATCAGCAAGACTGTTTATCGTCGTTGTCGTCGTCAAAGTTTCAAACGTGAATGTGGGGCGACATGAAGTGCGGCCGCGTTTCAAAGTGCCAGTCCCAACAAAGAGTCCGTCCGGGAGGCGCAAAGTGGACACCAAACCTTAAGTTTTAGGCTGAGACCGCTCGGCTGCAGCCAAAAAAAGCGGACGTAAGCTGGAAGCGAGTCGTGGAGCTCGGTAACATCACTTTGCGTTATCTAGACAACTCTCTTCAGCGTGTCTGTACTCTTGCATTGTTCCATCACCTGTGAGAGATTGATCCGATATGAAAAAGAATGTTTCAGAAAAGCTCTCTTGGAGTCAATCTGTAAAGACTTGCTGTGCTAACTTTAGATGTAGCTGTGGTAGTTAATGCCCGGTGCTGCTTGGGAAATTATACAAAGGTTGATAGCTATATGAGGATTGAAACGCAGTAGACATTGAACCTGGTTTTCTCACATAGCCAAATTGGAGACAAATTGCAATCTGCGAAGGACCGAGTCATGGATATGCCTACCGGATATCTGCGACAGGGCGTGGTAATTATATCTTGGTCCGTGTTTGCGTTCCATGTATTTTGGCAATGGGCCCATGGTGTAGCATACGTCAGGCGCTGTGGCAGCATCAAACACGAAAAGAAACCGGAAAGGTCAATGAGTCCGGGCATTATTGTTATCATTGTCCGCAATGGGATAGCTTTACTTCGGTTGCTCATTCTGGCCCCAAGAGTAAACATAAATAGGTCGACCTCCAGCCTTGCGTACTCGCAATACTGGTGAACCTATACTGAGGCATACTCTCATCACTTGATGATGCTGCTGGAATGTAAGACTCGATGGTTCGTTTGTTGCTCGTCAGGATTGTACCTAGCTGAGCGAGATACAGTGCCACACTCTGCACCAGACAGGTTGAAATAAACCCAGGATTGGTGAGCATTAGCTACGGGAGCATATGCGCAAAACTGTCAATCTTGCCTTCCCATAAACCATGTAGAATAGAGTGACGTTCTTGGTTGGTCTCATAATGCAAATGTGACGGTTAATATGGGTGAAGGTCGGGCCCGGGATCCTCGGTAAGGAAGAACATGTGGCATGATGCCACTCTTGAGCTGGGCGCACTATAAGTTTTTGAGGTTCTTTGGCCCCCATTCCAAAATCGAGTCCAGTCACATATGCTAATTACATTATGCAGATGTAATTGAACGGCAGTGGCGCTTCGACACGCTTGTCTCAAGAGCCGGCCGTGATCGCACCTCGTCCGATATCACACAAAGCCAAACACCTCACCAGTTGTCGGCCATTTTCACTGAGATAATCAATGTGCAAAGCAATGTTAGCCAGAACACGAAAGCGAAGAGCGACCAATAGATGCAAAAAACCATCAGCGTCGCAATGATTCAACCGGTTCACTTGAACTGAACGAACCAACACCAGAACAGCATCGGCAGCCAAGCCGGAGCTCTCCCCCGCCTCGGGCTAGGCGGGGTTCATACATGCGAGCGAATCATTTTGATGTATGCTCAGAGTCAGGAAAAGGTCGGCCAGACTGTGAAGCTAAGAGAGCGGGGAAAATTGCCGGACGAACTCCGCACGATGCCAAGACGAGCAGATCGGGCCTGATTGCTTGATACCTAATAAGACTCCCAGTTGGTGGAGGAAATAACCCATGGATCGTCTTGCTTGACTTGCATATCCCGTTTCCTCTTATCCCCCGGATTAATGATGATGTCGCCGAGCACTTTAAATAATGGCTTTAAAAAAGCCTCGGGATGGAACTATATGGCCCTGTGCAGCAGATATGAATGAAATACCAGTCATCTTTACCGCAACGCTGCGCTCTCAGATCAAGAAGGGCAGTTTCTTGCCTGCGATGAAGCATTCAATTATATTGGTCCATTGCTGAGCTGAAAGGATTCGTCAAGCCTTCGGGTTAACGTCATGTAGTCGCCAGGGCATCTCCGAGTGGGAGGTCACACCACCTGACGTCGTATTCTCTTCAATGGCGGGAGGATGGCTGCACATGGAGACCACCTCTGACCTCATGATGCCATAAATGATATAAATCGAGAGCCAATCCTTTGGGCAACGATCTCTTTTCATGGCGTGATCTTGATATTACATCAAAATTCTATTGTGCTCTCTTCATCAGATATCAACTGGCTGGCTGTATACTTCCTCAGCTCGGAATCTCGCAATCTGTTTTTGCCATGGCGATTATCCCGGAGACACAAATCGCAGCCACCGTTCCCGAGCAGGGAGGCGGGGTTGTATTCATCCACGACTATCCAGTGCCAAAGGCGGGGCAGAATGAAGTTCTAGCCAAGATACTGTACACTGGAGTTTGCCAGAGTGGTGAGCTTCAAACATCCCACCCCTCCCCCGGCTATCATAGTGTGTCGGATAGGCCATTGTATGGCTTAACAAATTGCTGATGGCGCATTCCAATCTCAATTTGACAGATCTGCACACCAAAGCCGGCACAGCTGCCAATTCAAAAGGCGAACCAATCACAAAAATCAAGCTACCACACGTGGGCGGACACGAGGGCGTCGGCCGCATCGTCGCATTAGGCCCGGGCGTCAGTGACGATGTCAAGATTGGCACGTTTGTCGGTATTAGGTTTGCTAGCCGCGTCTGTAGGCGGTGCGATTTCTGTCTCGCAGGTACAGAACAGTACTGTATTAAGAGCACTAACCACCTGCATCACGAAGATGGCAGCTTTCAGGAGTATATTGCCCTGGATGCCGACTATTTGACCATTCTCCCAGATGACATCAATCCTGTGGAGATTGGACCCGTTTTGTGTGCTGGCCTGACAACGTACAAAGTAAGTTGCCTTATTCAGATGACATGTGGTTGCAACGACTGACTATATGATGATAGGCTGTTAAAAATGCCAATGTTCGAGCTGGAGATTCGGTTGTCGTCGTCGGAGCAGGTGGAGGACTGGGTCACTTTGCAGGTTAGTATCAGAGACCTTTTGCACCCAAGCGAATGAACTGGACTAACCTCTTTACTGTTTCTGAACACAGTGCAATATGCGCTTGCACAGGGAGCCGTGGTCATCGGCATCGATGGTGGACCAGAAAAGGGTGAATTCGTGAAATCGCTTGGTGCCAGCGAGTACATTGACTTTCAAGCTACCCCCAACATCGCGGAACGAGTCCGCGAACTCACCAAAGGCGGCGCCAATGCTGTAATCATAACGGCTGGAAAGACTCAGGCGTTTGCTCAAGCCGCCGACATGCTCAAAGTAGGCGGAACCATGAGCTGTGTGGGCATCCCGCCCGGCAAGGGGTTCATCGAAGCACCCATCAGTGCCATTGTCATCAAGGGTTTGCACATTACGGGCAATCTTGTGGGCTCTCTCAAAGAATGCCTAGAAGCCGTGGATCTGGTCAGGCGAGGTGTTGTGCAACCCAGAATCACTGTTCGGCCCTTTTTAGACTTGCCAGCCGTGTATGATGAGCTTGAAAAGGGTGATGTTATGGGGCGAATTGTGTTGAAGGTTGCGAATGACGAAGATTAAGTCATTTGCTTGTGGCTTGGCATGATATATTTACCAATGGCATTAATGTGTCATTGCATTATTACAGTGCATGAAGCATCTGAATCCATATGCCCATGTCCTTTTAATCGGGCGCAGAAATGTCTTGTCAAGATTTGTCACTGAACGAGAAAGTATTAGTTAGCAACTAGCCGGACATTACCAAAAAGAGTGTTTTGTTACCGAGAAGTTTCTGTCAACACATATATGAAGCCTGGTAGATCACAACCATCTTTGTCTGCCGAGAGGTCGAAGCTAATGCGTGTTGCCCTTAGCCTTGCCGAATGCAACGAACCATCCATGCATCCATCGGTCTTGTCGTCCAGAACCACCCCCAGCTCAGCTTATTTGTTGGGCATGCCAAATAAAAAAAACCCTACATGGGGAATACGCACACGCAACCGTTTTCATGCCGAGGTTGAAAATTTAATTAACAAACATATCCATATCAATGCTGCTTGCTATGGTTGATGTTGTTGCTTGTGAATGGCGATTCATGACCCCCTTTCCAGACGGAAGTCGTGCCCGAGATTCCGTAGGGATTCGTCAGTCACGAAACGCGGCAATCGGGATACCGGCCAGCGAAGTCCTGCGAAACGAAACACCAAAAGAAAATAATACTGCCCTGTGCAGCATACAAAACTCACAAACACTAAAAAACACTCACAAGCACTCATACCAATATTGCCAAAAAAAAAAAGTCCACGTACGCAACATGCGCCACGGAAACCAATACGGGTGCTTGGCAGTGTGGCCAGGGGGGGGCTCAAAGCAGCACGCGGCACATTTTAGCTGTTTCGCCTCCCTTTCAGGAACACACAGATTTCAACATTGGGCCATCCGTCCGAAGCTGGATAGTGTCCCATCCCTAAATCCAGTAACAGTATGTATCCTCTTTTGCGGCGCGTAGCGGTAGGGCTGGCTGGCTGAAGATGATGCTGGGCTGTGCATTTCAGGGGAACGGATAAAAAAGCTTGAACACGAGGCTGAACTTGGGGTCTCGTGGCTAGCTTGGCCACGAATGTGAATGCGGGTTGTCAATTGTCTGTCCAGGACTCCAGCGAGTCGTCCTCCAAGCCCAGCAGGGGGCTGTGAATCGTCTGTTTCTTGCCGCCGCAATCCACTATTACATGGAGCGACTCCCGCCCACGCGGTCGTCGCAGACTGACTCGCGGCCACGCTGTTATGAGATTTCCCATGTCGTACGTAAGCCCCGTAGATGAAAGGGAGCGGCAGTGGCGCTTGTGCTTTGCTTGGCGACTTGGTAGAAGCAATGTATGGAGCGATATTCAGATGATGGACATGGGGCAGTGGATTTTTTTGGAGGTTTGTGTTTCCACTTTTTGAGGCGGTGGGCACGTGGACAGGTTACATACCTACCTACGTAGGTTTCACTGTTTCACTGTTTCACTGTACGAGGCTCTAAATTCCAGTGGATTCCGGCAGTTGTCCCACTGTCACCGCCCTGTTCCAGCGATGTGAAGGATTGGATCGGCCTGCTATGTGCCTGATCTGCATCCTGGGCCCAGCATCTGTACCTGGAGATCGGGCAAAGGGCAGCATCAGTGCTGTGCTGTGCTGTGCTGTGCTGTGCTGTGCTGTGCTGTGCTGTGCTTCCCATTCCATGCTGCTGACTTGTAAGTCACGCATGGAATAGCTTCTCTTGTGATTCGGTATTCCCCCCCCATGCGGACATTAGCCCTTTATTCCACACGCTTCGCCAATTCTTTCCATGATGATGATGCGCCTTTATTATCATTGTTATTATTCGCTACCCACCTATCGAGTAGTAAGCCTCAGGGTCCCCATCATGCTACTGCTGCTGCTACTGCTGCTGGAAGCAAGGAAATTTGGCACGTCTGCAGTGTCCCGCCTTCAAAATAAGTTGGCCAAGCTGAACCCACAGACATCAATAGCGCAGTTTTGCTATCCGACGCAATGCCTCCGTCACCCATCTCTCTCTGTCTCTCTCTCTCTCTAATACCACATCTGTCTCGTCTGCCCCACGCTATGATAAACTGACCCTGCCGATGACGCGTGTTTCCTGCGTAGCGTCGTTGTGCTGCATTCATTACTGCGGGAATGCGGCGTTTATCTCTAGTTCTAGTTGGGTAGTTCTTTTTCTTTCCCGGTTTTGCCCCCAGCTCAAACAAACAATAGCCTGTAAATTAATACATTAGCATTTACTTGTTTGTTAGTAGTCGTAGTCCCCTGGCATTAGTTGGAAGAAGAACGTCCGTCTCAATGCCGCCCTGCCACACTGATCCCACATGATCCCACTCACACAAACAAACACTCGCCCACTTCACTTCCCGCACACACAGGCAAGCAAGTCATGGGCATCTACACACACACACATACACACAGAGCTGTCCCATGAAACTACTACCAAACATTGTTAGTACACAGATGTTCGGAACCTATAGCTTCTCTATCCATCACCCCACATCCCACGCCCGCCTGCGCCCCCCCATCCCTAAGGCAGTTTAGATTTCTGTAATGTAATGCTGTAATCGGCCAACCAGGAGACGTGGACTATGGAACACACGGCTTCTTTCAGACCGACGGCCACCAGATCAGATCTCATTAATCCCCATTACTTACTGCTAATAATGCCCAAAAGCCTCGCACAGCAAACCCATTGTCGTCGTCTCCCGGCTGCCGGTTCTGCCCTATTTGGGATCGGCGTTTCCACTTGCCGCGTCATTCATTTTCTCTTTGTGCCCTTCCGTACAACCCCCCTCCAGCCAACCCCAGCCAACCCCACCGCCAAAGCTTGTGTGTGTCTCATCCGATCATGTATTTTTGGGTTTGGGCTAGATGTGTGTTTTGGATACCGGATCTTGTTTCCTTAAAAGCTTCAGGATAAGCTCTGTCAATGCTTAGCTTCCTCTTGCAATGCAATACTACTTATACTCCAAGCCATGTCGTCCCAACAGCTTCTTGCAGACTCATCTCCAGCTTCATCATTGTACGACTATCCATCTCCTTTGACTCCTCCTACCGAAGAAACCAACATGTCAATCCCTGCGCGGATCCGCTCCTTGATGGCCAAGATGAAGTCCAACCTGGAGAACAAGAAGCGTAACAAACCTAGACGAATGCTATGGATTGGCATTGCTTTGAGCATCGTCTTGATTGTGGCCGCAGGCATTACTTTTGGTGTTCTCAGTCTTCGCAAACATAACAAGAAACCATCGTTTGGCGGGTCGCTCTCTGTGAACAAAAACACACCAGAATTCACAATCAACTACACCACAAAGACTCCGAGTTCTACCAATTGGATTGCCATTTACCATGCTGTTGATGGAGGTCCAGATGAGCAAAAGGAAAACTGGCAATCCTTGACCTGGGTGTATGCACCGGGCGAAACTGGAACGGTGGAGATTCCTGTCACAACATTACCACCTGGATTCACTTACAAGGCCTACTACCTACAAGACGATGGGTTCAAGTGGCTTGCTGACCCAATTGAGGTGTTTCTCCCAGGAAAGGGGCCATTGCGATTCATCGTCGACAAATTTTCAACTCAGAATGCCCGTCGAGGCGACGCTTTTATTGCCCGAATCGGTGGGCTACTCGCCAACCCAGCCGACTCCAATACCAAATTCGTCAAGCTCAACACCACCGACAATGCCAGCTGGATCCAAGTCTCTTCTGATGGCGCCATCACCGGAACACCAACGTCCGCTTCCCCCAACACCTCACGAGTCACAATCGAAGCTACAGGTTCTGATGGAACCAAGGCCCGCCTTGAAGTCACAATCCCCGTCATCAGCTCCAGCTCTCAGACAGTCAGCGAACTTACTGTTATGTCTTACAACATGTGGTTCGGCGGCGTCAAAGTAAACGACTTTCACAACAAGCAGATCCGTTTCTTAAACAGCATGAATGTGGACGTTGTTGGTCTTCAGGAGAGCTGGGGCGGTCAGGGTGTTCGACTGGCGCAGACCCTGGGCTGGCATTACTGGCAAGGCCATGAGCTCGGCATCCTCAGTCGCTACCCCATCGTGGACACATATCCTGTTACAGAATCTGGAGGCGCCGTTCGCATTGCCTTGGACAATGAGAATCAGGTTAACGTGTGGAACTCCCATCTCGGCCACGACCCCTATGGACCTTATGATTTTTGCTTTTACAACATGACCAAGTCAGAAGTCATCGACCGAGAGGCAAAGTCCGGACGTACCAGGCAAATCATTGAAATCGTCGAAGCCATGAAGGACCATATTGCCAACTCCGATAAAATCCCCGTTCTTCTCACCGGAGATTTCAACGCTCCCTCACAACTCGACTGGACTGAGGCCAACAAAGACGCACACTGCGGAACTGGAGACTTCTTATGGCCGTCCTCCAATTACCCCATCAACGCCGGCCTCATCGATTCCTACCGAGAAATGCACAAGGACCCCAAAACCGAGCCGGGCTTCACATGGTCACCAGTCTACGTCGACAACGTGGACGAGGGAAAACCCGAGCCCAAGGACCGCATCGACTTCATCTTCCACAAGGGCCTTAAGGTGTTGGAGTCTTACACCCACGTTACTAGCAAGCCCCAGTTTGAGCCGAACCAAGCGGATAATGAGTGGACGTCAGACCACGAAGTCGTTGTATCTGTCTTTAGCGTGGCCAAATAACCTGGGGCATTCGTTTTTCTTTCTTTATCTTTTCCTTTTTTTTTTTGCAGCAGGGAGTATGGGTCAAACAGGGTATTCTGGAAGGAGTCAATTGGTCAAATGCGGCGGTATCTTTTGGCGTATCAGGGGGGGTTGGACTTGTTTGCAAATACCAAACATGGATGGAGCAATGGGAAACAAAACCACGATGGGTATTAGATGCATGTATAAGGGCGATCGAAGGGAAGGGGGTTTAGGAGGCGTTGCCGTGCTGGCCAGGCATAAGGTTTAGGAATCTATTTTTTTTTTGGGGCAGCGAAAGCATAGAAGAATTTGATTTTCAAGCAAACTTATTCACTGGTATGATGCCACATCCTTTGCTTAAAGTTCACTCCGTGTTTGCATTTTCCTTAGATTGTCTCGGATGTTGGAAACCGGGGATCGTTTCAGACACGCGGGACGGGAGGTGCCGTTGTTCAGCGCACTGTTTGGAGTCTCGGGACAAGGTACGTAAAGTCGTTTATTATCTCAAATGAGTGATTCTGCATGTTGTGTATCGGCAGTGGTAAGACAAGAAGATTTACTTTTGATATGGTTGAGTCAGGTTGACTGTGTTGTAATCCGGATCTCGGACGTGGATGAGTCAAGAGGACTGTGTAAGTCGTTGTGCACGGTTCATGTGAGCCGCTGCCGATATGCATGTTGGTCCAGTTGCACATTATCGGAAATACGCAGGGCTGAATTCATAGGCACACTGCCACAGGTCTTTCCAGTTAGGGCCAACATTGTGATCAATCTTACGTCTGTTTGGTCAGGAAGTTTGCCTTGCCCAAATGGCCGTGGCAGTGTCAATAGGGGGGGTCAAACATTTGAGTCGGCCGAGAATGATTTCCTCTGAGTCACGACTTTCAACCACGCCATGTATAAAATGTTGTTGTTTTGTAGTCAAATAAATTGGATTAAAAATGCCAGTTACTGAGATCTGTTGTAAGGGATAAACTCATTTTTCTACTCATAATTCCCACTCCCTTCCAGTCAACAGCCAACATGACAACCAAACAGGCCGCATCGTCCCGTTACGGTGTCCAGCTCAAGACACCAAAAGGCACTCGCGATTGGGTTGGCCAAGACCTCCTCTTGCGCGATCAGATATTGTAAGCTATCCATATTCAACATTTACCTGCATCCCAATTTTCATCTTACTAATCTTGACTTACAGCCAGAAAATCACCAATGTCTTCCAACGCCACGGCGGTATCCCTCTAGACACACCCGTCTTTGAACTCAGAGATATTCTAGCAGGCAAATATGGCGAGGAAGCACGGCTCATTTATAACGTCGAAGATCAAGGTGGAGAGCTTTGCTCGCTGCGATATGACCTGACTGTTCCATTCGCGCGTTGGCTAGCCATGCACAGCAACGTCAAACAAATCAAACGCTATCAGATTGCCAAGGTGTACAGAAGAGACCAGCCTGCCATTTCTCGAGGCAGGCTTCGTGAATTCTACCAATGCGACTTCGATATTGCTGGTGTGTACGACCCGATGATCCCCGATGCTGAGATCTTGCGCGTCTTGGTCGAAGTGTTTAGAGCACTTGAGCTTGATGTCACCATCAAGGTTAATCACCGACGCATCTTGGATGGGTTGTTTGCAGTCGCGGGCGTCCCTCCTGAAAGTGCCCGCCCTATAAGCTCTGCAGTGGACAAGTTGGATAAGGCACCGTGGCTCGATGTGAAGAAGGAAATGGTCGAGGAAAAGGGGCTTTCGGAAGAAGTTGCAGACAAAATTGGTGAGTATGTCCAGCGCAGTGGTAGCATGCGCGACATGCTTGCGCTGCTCAAATCAGACACTGCTCTTGCTGCGAATGAGGATTTGCAAGCAGGAATCCGCGACATGGATCTTCTGACCTCTTACCTGGAGGCTATGGATGCCGCTGATAAAATTTCCTTTGACCTTTCACTCGCTCGGGGCCTTGACTACTACTCTGGGCTGATTTACGAAGTCATCCTCAACACCCCCAATCAGGTTGGCAGCATTGCGGCGGGTGGGCGTTACGACGGACTTGTGGGCATGTACGGCAAACAGCCAATCCCATGTGTTGGAGTATCCTTTGGCGTGGACCGCATCTTCACAATACTAGATGCGCGACAGAAGAAAAAGAAGAGTGCTTCGGAATTAAAGCGCCAGGTCGACGTTTACCTCATTGCAGTAGGCGGTAAGGAATTCGACGGGCTTCTCCTCGAGCGCATGGCGTTGGCTCGTCAACTCTGGGATGCGGGCATTCGTGCTGAATTCGCAGCCAAAGTAAAGCCCAAAATGCTTCAACAATTCAATGCGTCTGAAGGGGCACCTGTAGTTGTTATATTTGGCCAAGATGAACTCGCTGCTGGTCAAGTAAGGCTTAAAGATGCTCAGGTCGGTGATGGAGAGGACCTCCAAAAGGACCGAGGTCAACTCGTGTCCAGGGAAAACTTGGTGGATGAAGTGAAGAGGCGTTTGTCTATTCAATGAAGAGTATCGACTCCTCCCATGTAATTGACCAGGATAATACTGCCTGGAGTACCTATTTAATAATTGATGACGTTTTGTTACTTACAGTGTAATCCCTAGACCTGTTTTTTCCTAGCGGCCAATAATTATTATCAGAGCCAATCTCCGCATTATTACTATCGATTAGCCTCAACTCCCTCTTGGGCTTTATTCTCCTAAATACATCCACAGTTGACCACGGGATGTTAAATTCTGAAGTATATTCACTCAGCCTTCAATTTTCTGCAGTGAGTTGCCAATTTTAATTTTTTGCGGTTAAAAACATACAGTATGCTACTCCTACATCAGTTAGGACTTGCCTATGCTGTAATAATGTTTATAAATAATGACTGCTGCTGCTGCACGTCTGTTTGTATGGAAGAAGAAGGAACGTCATGGTTGGTGGCGGTCGCCGCATCTCCGTTAAGCCACTGGATTGGCTGACTCAGCAGCCTCCCTGGATCTTCCACTCCCAACGCCACTTCGAGAAAAGTACAGATCGCGGCTCCAGGTCGCAGACGGATTCTGCATCATCCACGGCGCGCCGCGAATCTTTCCGGCAACAACACCGACCTTGAACTCTCGCTGTTTTCTTATCTCTCTCTCGATGAGATAGGCAGTGTAGCCTCAACTTATTGCTCCGGCTCATCTCCTAACCCCGCCCTCCCCGCGGTCGGCTGCTGGCTGCCCGCCCACTATCATCGCCCACCATGGCGCCGCTTGTCGACAACCCCCAGATCAAGGACGCCGAGTTGCTACGGCCCTTGCCGCTTTACCTTCACACCTATGTCTGGCCATTCGCCATTGTGTGGCCTATCTTTTTCAGATACTACCTGACTCCCGACCTTTACGAAAAACATATTGGCGCGCAAGAATGGACCTTCGTCTGGTGCGGCACCATTCTTACCTTCCAGGCCCTCTTCTGGTTGAGCACCCACTGGAGTGTCGACCTGGATGCGCGCTTCACGGCGAGCAAGGCCAAGGATATTTCAGATGCAAAATTGATCAAGGTGCTTCCTATTGCCAACGCCGGCTCAGCTGAGATTTGCAAATTGGTTCGTGATAAGGTGAGAAACCCTCCCCCGTAAACTTTTTGAATTGGGTTTCTTGAGGCTAACACATCAACTACAGGTCGGCGGGAAGACAAACCTGTCATTCCTTTTTCAGAAACGTCGGTTCCTGTACGATCCCCAACTGAACTCCTTCAGTACTTTACAATACGCCATCGACGCCGAACCGAAGCCGGCGATGAACCATTTTCAATCTTGGCGGGGTATCGAAAAGCAATCCGAACTCACCCGCATTGAACAACACTATGGCAAGAACGCTTTCGATATCCCTGTTCCAACATTTACCGAGCTGTTCAAGGAGCATGCCGTTGCGCCTTTCTTCGTCTTCCAGGTCTTTTGTGTAGGACTTTGGATGCTCGATGAGTACTGGTACTACTCGTTGTTTACTTTGTTCATGCTTGTTGCATTTGAAAGCACCGTTGTTTGGCAACGTCAGCGCACTCTAAATGAGTTCCGTGCCATGAGCATCAAGCCCTATGACGTGTGGGCTTTTCGCCTGGGCAAGTGGACTGAAATCCAAAGCGACGCACTCCTCCCCGGTGACCTTGTATCTGCTGGTCGAACCAAGGATGACAGTGGTGTTGCATGCGACATGCTTCTCGTTGAAGGCACAGCTATTGTGAACGAGGCTATGTTGTCTGGAGAAAGTACCCCATTGCTGAAGGACTCTATTCAATTGCGCCCATCTGACGTCCCACTTGATTCCGAGGGACTGGATAAGAATGCCTTCCTCTGGGGAGGTACCAAGGTACTCCAAATTACTCATGGAAACACTGAACAAGAGAAACCTAAACTGGCATCGGGAGTTCCAACCCCACCGGATAATGGAGCTATGGCTATCGTGATGAAGACGGGCTTTGAAACCTCTCAGGGCAGCCTGGTCCGAACCATGATTTATTCTACAGAGCGTGTGTCTGCCAACAATGTTGAAGCACTTCTGTTTATCCTCTTTTTGCTCATCTTCGCCATCGCTGCATCTTGGTACGTTTGGGATGAGGGTGTCCGCAAGGATCGCAAACGTTCCAAGCTGTTGCTTGATTGCGTCTTGATTGTCACCAGTGTTGTGCCTCCCGAGCTGCCCATGGAGCTTAGTCTGGCGGTCAATACTAGTTTAGCGGCACTATCCAAATTGGCTATTTTCTGCACCGAACCTTATCGAATTCCCTTTGGAGGCCGTATCGATGTGGCCTGCTTCGATAAGACTGGAACCTTGACCGGCGAAGATCTGGTCGTGGAAGGTATTGCCGGCCTTGGACTCAATGACTTCAGTATGAACGACAAGCGTGAGGATGACGGTGCTCACTCCAACATGACTCAGGTCAAGGAAACTGGTTTGGAAACTCAGCTGGTGCTCGCTACTGCTCACGCTCTGGTAAAACTGGACGAGGGCGAAGTTGTCGGTGATCCCATGGAGAAGGCTACTTTGACGTCCCTTGGCTGGACCCTAGGTCGTAATGATATTTTGTCTAGCACCTCGAAGGCTGGCAATGTTCAGGGAACTGTTCAGATCAAGCGACGCTTCCAATTCTCTTCTGCACTGAAACGCCAAAGCTCGGTTGCCATGGTTAATGGTATTCACCCCAAGAGTGGAAAGAGGATCAGAGGTACATTTGCCGGTGTCAAGGGTGCTCCTGAGACTATCATGAAGATGCTCGTTGATGTGCCTGCCGATTATGAAGAGACATACAAGTATTTCACCCGCAAGGGATCTCGAGTTCTTGCTCTGGCTTACAAGCAGCTCACGGTGGACTCTGAGCTTGGAGCCAGCAAAATCAACGATCTGAAACGGGAAAAGGTTGAGGCTGATCTTACGTTTGCCGGGTTCCTGGTTTTGCACTGTCCCTTGAAGGAGGATGCGAAGGAGGCAGTCCAGATGCTGAACGAAAGCAGTCATCGTGTTGTCATGATTACTGGAGACAATCCTTTGACAGCTGTGCATGTGGCCCGTGAGGTAGAGATTGTTGATCGTGACGTTCTCATTCTTGATGCCCCCGAGGATAATGCAAACGGCGAAAAACTGGTTTGGAAGAGTGTTGATGACAAAGTCAGCATCTCAGCTGATCCCACTAAGCCTATTGATCCGGAAATTCTCAAGAACAAAGACCTTTGCGTCACTGGATATGCTTTGGCCAAATTGAAAGACCAGGTTGGCTGGAACTCGCTTCTCCGCCACACTTGGGTTTATGCCCGTGTTTCCCCCAAGCAAAAGGAAGACATCCTACTCGGTCTAAAGGATATGGGTTACTATACTCTCATGGCTGGAGATGGTACCAATGACGTTGGTGCATTGAAACAGGCGCACATTGGTATTGCTCTTCTGAACGGAACCAGAGATGACCTAGTCCGCATTGCCGAGCATTCACGCAATACCAAGCTGAAGGAGATGTATCAGAAGCAGTGTGATCTTATGAAGCGTTTCAATCAACCCAACCCCCCTGTTCCTGTCTTGATCGCCCACCTATTCCCCCCTGCGCAAAACAACCCCAATTATGCGAAGGCGATTGAACGAGAAGCAGCGAGGAAGGGTATCACGCCTGAAGAATACGCCAAACAGCAGGGTCATCCTGCCGAGACCATTACCTCACCTGCCGCGCAAAACTTGATTAACGCTGATCCCCGCACAGCCCAGTTGACCAAGGCTAACCAAAAGGCTGCGAGCTTGGCTGACAAGCTCTCAACTGGCATGATGGAAGCTGAGCTGAGCGAGGATGAACCACCTACTTTGAAATTGGGCGATGCTTCCGTTGCTGCTCCATTTACATCGAAGCTCCGAGACGTTATTGCCGTGCCAAATATCATCCGTCAAGGCCGATGCACTCTCGTTGCGACCATTCAGATGTACAAGATTCTCGCCTTGAATTGTCTTATCAGTGCGTACTCACTGTCAGTTCTCTATCTCGAAGGTATCAAGTTTGGCGATACACAGTATACCATTAGTGGTATGCTCATGTCCGTCTGCTTCCTCAGCATCTCCAGAGCACGTGTTGTGGAGGGCCTCAGCAAAGAACGTCCTCAGCCCAACATCTTCAACGTTTACATCATCGGCTCCATTCTTGGACAGTTTGCTGTTCACATTGTGACTCTTATCTACATCGCTCGCCTTTGTGATAAGCTTGAACCGTGAGTTTCAATCCCTAAAAGCTATTTACAATCAACTCGAATTTATACTGACTTATTGATATAGCCGCTCTCTCGATGTCGATCTGGAGGCCGAATTCAAGCCCTCTCTTCTCAACTCGGCCGTATATCTACTCCAACTCATCCAGCAAATCTCCACCTTTGCCATCAACTACCAGGGTAGACCCTTCCGTGAATCTCTTTCGGAGAACAAGGGAATGTTCTACGGTATTGTCGGTGTTTCTGGTCTGGCCTTTGTCTGCGCTCTCGAACTCCTACCCGAAATCAACGAGGGCATGAAGCTTGTTCCTTTCTCTGAAGAATTCAAGATCAAGATGACAAGCTGTATGGTGCTTGACTACGCCTTGTGCTGGGTCATTGAAATCGTCTTGAAGAAACTCTTCAGCGATTACCGGCCCCGCGACATTGCGGAGCGCCGTCCTGAACAACTCGAGAGGGAGGCTCTGCGCAAGCAGGCCATTGAGGAAAAGAAGCTGGAGGATGATGACAGGCAGCGCCTGGAGAGTGTGGCTGAGTTTGAGCGCAAGGTGGAGGAGCGCAAGCAGAGGCTTCAGGAGTGGAGGGCTGGCCGCGAGGAGCAATCATAGAACGTGCAGCAGCTTTTCTTCGTTTGGGAGTTGGTGCAGCGGCGTGTGGGAGGGACTAGACCATAGAGCTTGGTAGATATATGTTGATTCGGCAGTGTAAGATATTAGCCGTGAAATTGATAGAATCTTGAACAAGCAAAATGACAGTTATTTAATACGATCGCAATTCGTCTACTCTTACCGACCGATACCGTTTTAACAGGGATTGATCTCCATGTTCCAGTAACATAATGACCAATTCAGACGCAAGACAAAGATGTCAATAGCACGAGAAAGTCTAAGTGTAACAGAAGAATGAGAAGAGTAATTGATCATGAGATTACAGCTTCATTTGCTAGTAGTGTACAGAGGCCCGATTGAAATGTATGACAGCAAAACAGCCGACAGAAAAGGAGAGCCCTCACACATTCCGACTCATTATTCCTTTGGTCCATTTTCCCATCCCCACAATGCCCGGCCAACCCAGCCACATCCAGCAGCTACCCAGTCCCCGCATAAACTTTTTCGTTTTATAAACATACAGAGACACATTATCATGTATCACGTTTACTTCTTCTGGGCGAATTCAACACCCTTGGCGATGTTCTTCTTGAGGTCGCCAAGACAAGCCTCAATAAGCTTCTCCTCAACGGCATCGACGCTGCCAATGGGCAGGATCTTCTCAACACCCTCAGGGCCGAGCTCGACCTTGGTGCTGAAGAAGTCAATGCCCTGGTCCTTGAAGAGAGGAGACTCAACAAAGGTGGGCTCGACAATGCCCTTCTCGCCCTGGGAGGCGCGGAGCAGGGAGTCGGCCATACGGGCACCAGCCATGGCCATGGAGAGGGTGGCAGAGCCAGCACCGTCCTTGGCCTTGACGACCTCGTCACCACCGAACTGGACACGCTTGACAAGCTCCTCGTTGGAGGACAGCTCGGGGTGGCTGCTCTGGCTGAAGAGGGGAACGATGGTGACACCAGAGTGACCTCCGATGACAGTGATGTTCTCGTCCTTGGGGTCGGTCTTCTTGATCTCGGAGACGAAGCGGCTGGCACGGACAACGTCAAGGGTGGTGACACCGAAGAGCTTCTTGGGGTCGTAGACGCCCTTCTTCTTGAAAACCTCGGCGCAGATGGGAACGGTAGAGTTGACAGGGTTGGCAATGATCAACAGCTTAGCCTTGGGAGCAGACTCGGCGACAGCCTTGGCAAGATCACGGACGATGGAGGCATTGGTGTTGAAAAGATCATCACGGGTCATGCCGGGCTTTCGGGGCACACCAGCGGGGATGAGAACGATGTCGGAGCCCTTGAGGCACTCAGCCAAGCCGCTGGGGGTAGCGTCATAACCGGTGACGGTAGACTTGGTGTTGACGTGAGAGATATCAGCAGCAACACCTAAGTTTGAGCAAGCATCCGGTTAGTTGAGAGTGCTTCACACCAAGGGAGTTGGGTTGGGGGGTGGGTTGGTTGAGCTTAATTGGCGCATCCAAGGGAGAGACATACCGGGTCCGCCACGGATATCGTAGAGAGCAAGATCGGTAACCCGAGGGTTCATCTTGAGAAGGAGAGAGAGAGGCTGGCCAATGCCGCCAGCGGCACCGAGAACAGCAACCTTGGACAACTAGATGATGGCGAATTGGTGTTAGCAAAAGAAGAAGACCTGGTGGTGCGCCATCATGAGGCCATAGCAAGGGGAGCTCGCTCGAGCTAGCCGAGCAAGCCACGTTGACCACCTGAAAGGAAAGGCATGTGTAAAAGGCAAAAAGAAATAGGAAAGCCTCACGTTACGCGCGGAAGCAGAGAAAGCTCTGCGCTGGATTGTGGATGCCATCATGATGTCGTTGAGGGTTATGAAGCGGACTTGGATGGGTGTGGGGTATGTGGAAACACAGCAATTGATGGGAATGGGATGAGCGGTAAAAGAAAAAAAAACGTACGTCTGGCGGGTTGGGACGACGGCGATGGTGGTTGAGGCTGCGAGCCAGCCAGCTTGCAGGGGGGGTTGGACGGGTATATTCCGGCTTTTCTCGGGTGAATGGCTCGGCGTCCCGAGGAACGGGCAAAGGACGGGTGGGGGAGGAGCTTACTGTATGGGCTGGTGAAGAGCTTACTACTACACCACTGTATCTAGAACGATGATCAGCCAACAGCCACATCCAGCCAATGCGCATCCGTGTTAGAAAGGTTGTTAAAAGCTGCCATTCGTTGGGATTTTGTAGCTGAATAGTCTCACGCTAGTTTTGGGTTGGAATCATCACTTCTGTGTATATCGACGAGATTCCGCCATCTGTGGTAAACGCATGATTCCGCAACACTGTCTGAGAGTTTAATCACAGAACCAGACGGTGACACCACACGAGGCCTGATCAATCTTGACCTTTGAACGAGAGATAACCTTTTTTATTGAAGATCAGTGTATTGAGTTGCTGTATCCTAGTCCATCATCTTCTTATTGAAAGCTCCTAGCTGTGCTCTACATGGTGGTACGCCACTTCGTCTGATTATGTACTGGTAGGGCAAAACTCTGGCCTCGATGGTCTTCGAAATTGGAGGGTCGTAAACTTAAAACTAATACGATCCGCACAACAGGATTGTAGGCACCCGCTTGGCAATTGTAATCGCATCTCATAGCAATTTATTACACCCGTTGTGGACTTTTCCCATCCATTGTATCGTGCTTCGGGAGTCGGCGTGACTCATTGCAGTTGAGCTGTGTTTGTTTGTACTCGGGACTGTTAGCTCATCTTGAGCTCCAAGCTCCTGCCAATCCAGCGTGCAAGTGTAAACTGCCCCTCACTAAAAGTAAATCATCACTGCCCGCCGCCACCAAGAAATAAACAATCGCACGGTCACACTGCATCTTCCACTGCCAGCTCAGCATCTCCATTTCAACAGGCTGCAAAGATAGGAGCACTCGTGTAGCTACATACAAGCAACCGGATCCCCTACAAACACTCTCATCATGTCTCTGGCGCAGCTCTCACAGCTGCTGCCCTTGCCAGAGGACGACCTACAGCAGGTTCTCGACTATGCCTCAACTCTCTCAAAACCCGAAGCAGCTGCGCATTTTAGCAACCTCCTTGGCGATTCGCCACTCGCCGTAGATTTCATCTCTTCATTCAACTCCCGGCGAAAGGCGCCTCCTCAGCCAGCGACAACATCATCACACACCAATGCAGCGAAAAGTGCCATAGCTGAGTCGCTTGAAGCTGTGCCGAAGTGGTCGAAACAGCCAAAGAAGAAGAAGTCGCCGCTTCATACACCACAAGCCCGGAAGGTGGACAATTATCAAGGCCCAGCCGCGGTAGCATATAACAAGAAAGGAAGCGATTTCGAATACATACCACAAAGATCAAGTGCCCCGAGTAGCAACCATGCGTCAAGGCCGAGCACGCCGCCCAAGCCGTCAACAGGGTCCAGCACCCCTTCAACGAAGCCTGTACCAGCAGCGGCAACGACGAAGAATACTGCACCTTCCGGTGGCTACTTAATATCTGATCCGTTGACAAAGAATAAATCGAAGTCTACGCCAGGTTCACGTAGCTCCACGCCGAAACCTGGAGGCGGCAATACTACCAAGATATCGATCGCAGGAGGAACACCCATGGCGGGGCAGTCTACAGCCATGGCGGACCTGGATGCTGCCATACGGTCTCTGGAGATGTCTACGAATCCATCACTGGACAATACCAAATCACGAAAGTGTAACTGTGTTGCTACACGTCACCCTCTGCAGTCGGCAGCTCCAAACTGCCTCTCTTGCGGAAAGGTGATTTGCATCAAGGAAGGCTTGGGACCATGCACATTCTGTGGAGCACCACTTCTAAGCTCCCAGGAAGTCCAGGCTATGGTGCGCGAGCTCAAGGATGAGCGTGGAAGAGAGAAGATGGCTGCTAATGCAGCCGCACACCGTAAGCCTGACGTAGCAAGGACACCAGCGCCATTCACACAACCTCGCGGCAATGACGGCCCATCCTTAGCAGAGGCTGCGGCCAAGGCACGAGAACACAGGGATAAACTGCTTAACTTTCAGGCGCAAAACGCCCAGCGAACCACGGTACGCGACGAGGCAGCAGATTTTGATGTTACTGGTGCAATGACTGGAATGGGCAGCATGTGGGCGAATCCAGAGGAGCGCGCCAAGGAATTGAAACGGCAGCAAAAGTTGATGCGCGAAATGGAATGGAACGCCGCGCCAGAGTATGAGAAGAGGCACCAGGTAGTGAGCATTGACCTGGCAGGACGCAGAGTTGTGAGAACCATGGCTGCCATTGAACGGCCAGTGACGCCGGAGGAGGAGGAACAAGATTATGGAGCCAACACCTCCAGAGGAGTCCTGGCACAAACATCCGGTAACAGGAACGCTGGCGGGGCATTTAGTTCAAACCCATTGCTGGGGGCTGTAGTGAGGCCAGTCTTTGATGCCAAAGGCAAAGGCGCTGAGGCGGAAGGGCGCAGGCAGCGAAAGACTGGATGGAGAAGGGTGCAGGATGACCTTGACAACAATGAAGATGTCATCCTGGATGGGGGGATTCGTGGACACGCGTCTGTGGGCGACGAGCCTGGGTGCGGTTAGGCAGTAACAAATGTCACGGCTGAGGAAGCTATGGTTCTGCCACAAGATGACGTGTAAGACTTGCTGTTATGCTGTGAGTGGATGTCACGATAGCCTCTATCTATCTGGGTGCCTTAAGGTCCTGGGTACTAGGTACTAGAGGTGTGTGATTACGGCACTTCTGACTCGTGCTAGAAAGAGGCTGAACTCTCGAGTGTGTTGAAGAATGCACCGCCGAACTCGGTCAACCATAGATATCATGCTATCAGGCTGAAATGTCTGGACTGTGCGGTTATGTGGTGAACTGTATTACATAATGCGTGGGGCCACGGGCCACTCGCACAGTTGGAAGAACAGCCACATCTTTAGAGGCCCCGTGCTTGTACCTAAATTAATTGACGCGAAGAGCACGTGACTTCGTGTCAAGCCGGGCCACGTCCTAGCTTTTCGGTTTAGTGGCAGGCTTTCTGCGACCAGGGTCCATTTCGAACGATTGCATGGACGCGTGCCACACCTTCGCCGGGTTGCATCGCAAGCGGGAACCGCACCTGATCAAGGAGGGGTGGCGGGCGGGGAGGACAACGGCTAGGAAAAGCCCTGTCTGACCGTTTTATTTGGGGGGATGAAGGGATGAAATAACCTCGGGATGAAAAGGAAATACCAGAAAGGATACCGTTCGTTTTATGTTTTATCTGTCTATCTATTGAGGTATGTATGTATCGGAGGTTTGAATTGTCTACAGACGACGCATGGCCGTTGCGTGGCCCCATGTAAGTGGTGTGTGTGCGTGGGAATTTTATGTGTGTGCAAGTCTGTTGTCGATCTTCTCCGGGTATAATTATCACGCAACGTCCAGGAATAGCGGTGACCCAAGTAAGGTTGGTCTAATAGAGCTCGTGTTGTTGGCTTTTGGGTGAGGCTTTTCCGAGTTTGAAATTTTTTTTTTCACTCCCTCATGACAGGCACCCACTAATAAAGGGCCCTTCAGCAGCCAACCAAGTCGTCACTGGCCGGACACTGATCTATCGCCTTGGCGGCATTGCCTACTGCCCTACTCTATCACTCACTTCACAACGCCCCCCCCCCCCCCTCCGTTCCAACACAGCGCACAGTGAGAGAGAATGAACATATTCACTCGTAGTCTTTTTACCTTCTGTAGCCAGGAACCAGGAGACTGAACCTGCTGTGATGCACGCTGCTGCAGGTCCGTGATGTGGTTCGGTATATCCGGCACGCACATGTCTGGCACAGAAGAGAGAGAGAGGGCCGTTGCATGCGTGCATGCCTGTCAACAGATTTTCAGGGTCCTCCTCTGTCGAACACATGACTTCATAAGAACGGGTAGGGTTAGGCAAGCAAGCAAGGTCTTTTGGAAATAGGAAGAGTAATGAGAGTAATAATAGACGACCTGCCTGTCTAATCACATCATCCCCCCCTCCCCCTCCCATCCTATGCCGTAAGATGGCGACAGGCCTTTCCCTCAATTCAAGGTAACAGTTTTAGGCCATTAGCGCGCGTGATGGCCGCCCCTCGCGCTGGTTCACTGCAGGTAGAGGAGCGACTAAAGCAGAGCCTAGCCCTGTTTAGTGCGATAGGTCCGCTTGCGCCAGCGGGTGCATGTCCACCAGCAGCGGCTCACAGCACCCTACAACAACGCTGTAGAAGGGCCAGGTGTCTGCCAGGTGTTCTGCCAGGTCCCCTACAACCCACTGCAGTACTGTAGTACTGCTGCTCGGCGTCTCTCCCACGCTGCAGAAGCCCTGTCCCTGCCCAGTCTGGAGGTTCCCGTCCTTCCCTCCCGCATCCATCCGTCGCGCCCGACCGCGTAACGCCAAAAGGGCCCAGTGGCAGTCGGTCAGCAGGCGTCTTTCCACGCAATTCATCCAGTGGGCTACCACCGCTGGCACTGCAACCACTTCCTGTCCATGATCCTCGACTTCCAACTACGCTCCCTTTCGTGCTTCCTCGCTGCCGACCGAGCCCATCGACATACCTCCGGCCTCTGCCCCGACCAGCGCCGCGTCTCTGAGCCCTTTTTGCTTGCCGTCGCTCCGCCGAAGCTGCTACCGACGGCGCCGAAGTCTATTCCCTCGCCCGCCCGTCTGCCCGCCCGTCTCTCGACGCCTGGACCGCGCAGTGGGGTTCGCGACAGACACGCAGAGCGCGACATGTCGCACGCTGCGCTTCTAGTAGATGGGCATCGATACTGCGGTAAAACCTCCTCGCCGCCACCCTCTTCCATGCTCCAGTCTGGCGAGTTTGCCTCTCTTTCCTCTTCTTCCTCAATGATGAAGGATCTGCATGAATCTGCCGCCTCGGCGAATGCACTTGACAGGGTCATGATGCATGACGGCCGAGCCCAACTACTGGAACAACAACAACAACAACAACGCCATTTAGCACAACATCAACATCAACATCAACAACCACGCCGCCGACCCCCACCTCCAGAGAGCAACGGCAGTGTCGACAGTTCGTCTCAGAGCATATTGCAATCAGTCACCAACTCTCAGGAGTCGAGCCTCACAGCCGCGTCCGACCAGGCGGTCACTCCTCCGGCAAGCGATGCCAGTGGGGCCATAGAAGGTGACACTGGTCGGCTCAGTGGACAGCGAGATGTGGCTCGCGATTCAGAGAAACACTTTGAAGATGTGGAAATGAGCGACCAGCTGATGCAGCTATCCACAATCGCTGCTGCTCAGGACAGAATAACCTCTGATTTTGGAGCTGGTTATACTCGGAAACGCAGAGCCGACGGGGAGGTCAAAATCCCTAGGGGAAGCATGAGCCCGGTGAAAGGACATGCACGAACTACCAGCGCCATCAGCATAGCATCTAATGGCAGCACAATAGGAGAAGTAAGTACGCGTCGAAGCAAATACTATATCCACGGTACTAACCAATTGAAGCTGTCAGCAGAGCTCCGGACGCGTCTGTCCTATGCCATGGTCAAGGTCAACCATGGCTGGCAGTCCCGATCGCTGGATGAGGTGGAATCCCTCGCTTCCCAGGCTGTCTCTCCGTCATCGAGCACGTCAACGGTTCAACGACGTCGTGCTGATTCCTCGGCCAGCCCGCACCTAGCCTTGACTGCTGCTGTTTCTCGGGACACTGCGTCCAGCCGACCCAAGTCGTACTCTCCTCCTCATATAACCCCTAGCAAGCCTACCCTTGCTCCTCCGGCTCCCATCCAACCCTCATCATCAATGCCTGCTCCGACCTCAAATCCCCGGCGGAACTCAAACCCTCGATACAATCCCACCATGCTTTCCCACTCCCACTCCACCTCACACTCCTCCTCACCCCGAACACCAGGCCAGCCAATGAGGTTGGATACCAATCAGTCCTCATCTCAGGGTAGCCGCCTGATTGATCCGATATTATTTCCTCCACATCAACACCAGAATATGCGAGAGCAGGATGCAATCGAGTCTTTACTCTTCATGAGCAGTCCAGGGAACTCGGCCAACCTGAAACATGCATTTTCTCCAACGGGCTCACCTGGCCCTCAATATGGTGTCATGAGGACTGCTGCTGGGAGGCACGCTTTGCCTGGGGGTCCCAGAAAAGTCCTCCCATCACAAAGACCGGCGTATTCTCACGTGAAGCCTGGCTTGGATAGATCCCCCGGAATGCTTCCTCCAGAGTCACCCATGGATATTGACTCTCCACAAAGACCCTACTACAATTCGAATAGGGGAACACCAAAGAGGCGGGCCAAGGGAGGTAGCAATCATATGAGGGGAGCCCTTTCTCTTCCTACCGGCTTGGGAGTTGTCCACGGGACTGCCAGAAAGATTTTGCGAGACGAAGACATTGAGAGGATGTTGGACCGAGCCGGCGCCGAGGCGGCAGATAGCTCAGACGATGAAGAAATTCAATTGCCTCCGGGCAGAGGCAGCATTGCTGGTGTTATGGGAGTTCGGGGATGAAAAGATGATGCTGAGATGCTGAGATG
Source organism: Zelopaecilomyces penicillatus (assembly GCA_005765155.1). NCBI lineage: Eukaryota > Fungi > Ascomycota > Sordariomycetes > Hypocreales > Pseudodiploosporaceae > Zelopaecilomyces > Zelopaecilomyces penicillatus. The sequence continues at coordinate 1,137,438 of VCCP01000006.1, forward strand.
CATCGATACTCTTCTCGACCTGTACGCCGAGCATTATTGCCAAAGGCGTTGCAGAGGTCGAAGTGTGGTCCACAGAGTCCGTTAAAGGGACGAGCAGGCCGTTTTGGCCTTGACACAGAATCCGTCTTTGCTGCAGGAGGGCTACCACAGGATACCGACGCCACTGGCTTCTTCTCTAGAGCACTGTTCCGTGAATGGTGATGTGCTCAAAAGAACCTCGAGGCGTTATATATACGTTGTCACTCGACCAACATGGAGTTTGGACTGCTCCCACTGGTTGTATCCTCACTGCTCTAGCAGATAGGGAACTGGGCATGTCGAGATACATTTGCCCTCCTAATGTGGAGGCTCAAAGATTGTAATCTGGGCTATCATTTATAATTGCATGGATGGGCATATATATCATCATTAGCATGGGGAAGAACATTTTTTGCAATCTGGGGTTTGTAATTACTGTTTGGTTGCAGCTCAGTCTGCCATATAGCAGTGTTGCACTGCAAATCTTTTTTCTTCCTTCCTCTGCTTTATACGCTCACAGGGGACATGAGCTGGCGGGGGATATTGCATAGGCTTGTTTTACGGTTTTTGGTCCTGGCCGGCTGCGGTTGTGGCGTTGATAGGGTTTGCTACAAGCAGTGTGGGACGGATTGGAGGTGGGAATGGGACAGAGCGGCGATGACATCACGCTGTTGGAAGTGCTGTCGGGGGCAGCAGAAATATTATGATATACGTCTTTGCTAGGAAGGCGAGGATATTGCGGTATACAAACCTAAAACAGGTATATTTGAGGCATCTATGGGTCCTCAATCTTGAGGCTGTAAAGATGAGGGCTTGACATTCCGGCCTTAAGACCAATCAATCAAGCTGGCGTTTTCATATACTTTTTTAAAAGTGAGAAGTGAGAAGAGAAACTTTATAGGAGAAATGAGAATGCCTCGTTTGAGTATTTCTGCAATCTTTTTTACTGCTGTCTATGGAACCTTTCTTGAAGAACCGACATATGCTTCCTTCCTTTGCCAGATCGCTTCAAGATCTGCCGAAATCAATGCAGATATGCATGCTGCCCTAGATAATATCTTTTGAAAAAAAAAAAAGAAATGAGGAAGGGTTTACAAAACCCGTACAAAAATAAAAAGTGAGCTAGCCTCAAGCCAGCGAGCGGGTTCCATTATACGTAACGTGCTTGCTTTTGTGTATCGTGTAAAAGCATCATCAACCTCTGATCTATATCTTCAAGGGTGTCTGTTTTCAACACGACCCCCAATAGCCTGCTATTTTAAAACAGCAGACCTATGTGTTTTGCCCATTTTGCCTTTTTAATTACAGGGCGTCACGGGATTCATAGCCCTCGGGGGTTTGATATAATTCGCTATGCGCTGGCCGAGCGCCCAGTTGGATTGTTGCCGCCTCATGGTTCTAGGAACATGGGCGCTTGTGGAAACGCCTGCTGCGATAATGCCTGCTTTTGGTGGAGGAGATGAGACGTAGAGAGGAGGAGTATCGCAGCTGATATTGGGGCTGTTGTTGTTGTTGTTGTCCAGATGGGTCTTTTGGTGGTGGTGGTTGCTGAATCCGGCGAAGACGGCAGCAGCGGCGGCGGTGGCGGCGGCTTGGCGAGCGCGGTCGTCGTCCTCGGCGGCGGCGACGAAGGCAGCGTAGTCAGAGTCATTAGAAGGAGTAGTTAATGTCGTCGTCGTTGTTGTTGAGGTGTTCTTTTCGTCTATACATGGCTGGTATTTTTCAGAGACACTGGGGTATGAAGGCGGTGGTGTAGCCGGCGTGACCATTGTAGATGCGGTAGATGATGGTGATGATGTTTTGTGGTGGCGGTTGTGGTGGTGTTGATAGTAGTGGCTCTTTTCTTCCTCTTCCTCTTCCTCTTGCTCTTTTTCACCTTGTTCTCTCATAGCGGCGAGACTTGCTTGCCATGTCTGTTTCCGCGCGGCGGCTGTTCTTGAAAAGCTCTTGGCGGCATTGACAGGGACGTAGGCGCTAGTGGTGGTGGTGGTGGTGGTTGATTTGACGTCAGGTTTGGGTTCTTGATGGACAGGTGAGCTGCTATCGTTTGTAACGCCGCTGGGCCGGCTCCAGAACCGCTCGCGGAAAGAAGGGCGGCGCTTTATAGACTGCTTTTGCGTCTGCTGCTGGGGATATTGAGGATGATGGGGAGCTGGCTGGGCCGTCCGGTGCGGCTGGCTGATGGATGTGCTGTGCTGCATGGTGGCGGTTGTGGATGTTGAACAGTCTTGCTTCGCCCGGGTTTGCGATTTAAAAAGATGAATAGGTGAAGAGAATGCAGATGAGTACTAAGACTCCCGCGGGAGTTCAGGTGTGGAGAAGAGAAAAGGACGTAAAATGTTGTTGAGAAGCAAAGGAGAATGACGATGACCGAGTCAGGTGTGGTTGGTCTCGCGTTTTTGGTTTCAAGAGCCGGGTTTGGTTGTACCAAACAAACGAACAGGAAAAAAAATAAAAATAAAAATAATAGCTGCTGCGACCCGGAGCCTATATGCGTTGTAGGTGGGTAGAAAAATATCTTTGTTAATCAACCAAACAAACAAGCAACCTTGAATCAATCGGTCCCTCCTGTGGATATATGTAAACAATGATGTGAGTTCCTCCGGGGAAATCGGCGGGCACCTAACGAAGGAAGAGGGGGGGAAGGGCGAAGGTTTATAACAATATTGTCGATCTTGTAATACCACGGGTTGTTATGGGAAGGGGAAGGGCAGGGAAGAAGGGAGGGGGTCCTGGCTATGCGTGATCCGTCATCAAAGTATTCGTTACTTTTACTCTGTTCATTCTCGTTGGGCTCTCTCTTGTCCCGTTGAGGTGAGTGAGCGTGTGAGCGTGTGGGCGTGTGACGGGGTGAAGAAGAAAGGGCCCGCAGAAAAAGAATCAAGTAAATGGGGGTCTTTGACTTGGCACGCGGCCGCTTGTAGAAGTACAGGTAAGACAAGGAGAAAGAAAGCGTGCGTGCGTTGCGTTGCGTCGGGGGCCCCCCATGCGCGCTGGCAACCCACAGAAAAGATGGGGACAAGAGATGGAGACGAATGGGGCCTGGTGTGAAGGATGGATGGATCAAAGTCGGCAAACATGCACCTAATTACAGCGTATTATCTCAGCAGTATGAGGGGAATCAGTCAGCAGCACTGCGGCAGTGGCTTCAGTCGCAAGGCTATAATTATCATATCGCTGAACCATTGATAAGGCCCATCCATCTCTATGATGACGAACCGCTTGGTGGCTGAAGAAAGAAAAGAAACAAGAACATAATTGCAGTACGTATACAAGACAAAAACCGGCAGAGTCTGTCTGATCCAAACAACGTGGCAGCGACTGACTGCATCAAGCCCGTCCATTGCAGCCGTCCATCCACCCTCCCAGGCCAGCTAGACAGACACCAGACCTAATTACTACGTATCGGCACTGCCAGTTGTCCCCCTGTAATACAGCACAGGGGCCCTCAAATTTGGGGCGTTTCAGAAATGTGACGCTGTCATCCGCAGCCAATACCGATGGCCTGGACAAGGGTTTGGCTGGCCGCTGTTGAGTGCTGTGAGTGGCTACGGATCGGGCAGACGAGTCAGATTAGCTTACTCGTAGTGTCCAGATGCGGGTATATTTACAGAAGCTAAGAGCCCTATAACTACTTGGTAGGTAGTAAACAAACAAAAAATAAAACCCAGCTGATTATGACATGGTTACTGCTGACAAGCTGATGATGTTTGGGCCGCTGGGTTTTATTACCGTAAAGAAGCACAGACATGTTGCGACTCGTTTTTGGGATGAATTACGGCCCCTGTACAAGGTGCTGTCGGTGGGTATTACAGGAGGATGAGGCGCTGAAGCGAATCGCTTGTGGCTGACACGGGGCGCGGCGCCACAGATGACATGGACTCTGTGAGGACGCTGTGAGGCTTGGAGCAGCAAGAATTCCTCTTTCTGGACGAGTACACAGCACAGCGCATATTATACATTGGATGCAACCGAGCGTACATGGCTGTGCAGAATACCCAAAGCAGTATGCCGAGCGCTGCAAGATATCGATTATCTCTACTCCGTACGTTACTACAATATATAACGTACAGTGCACTTCGAAGCGAGAGCATCCACTTGATGATACTCAATCACAACTTACACCATACATGTGCTTGCAAGAGCCTCCAATTTCATCCAGGTTGATATTTCACAGGGCTGTAATTGGGCCGGCGCGCGCCGTTCCAGTAGCGTCAAGGCATGGCTGGCTAAGCCCTGTAAGCCACTGCGTCTTAGTGCTCTCTGCTATGCTGAAACCGGGAACATGTTTCTATCGTTCTAATTTTACCACCCGTTGAACCTTTCTTCCAAGAATTCCAATCCAGGTACAGCTAGCTACTAGCTAGCTACTCGAGCAATTGGTTTGTTTTTGTTTCTATTCTTGTCAGTTGTAAATTACTCGAACGATGGGTGGTTTCTGTCGGCCTGGAGCACAGCTAAAGCAAGCGCGTTTGTAGATACAGCAAAGATTGGATGCCCCAGGTTGGGGGGTTCGTTGGGGGGTCGTTTGCTTGGCAGGCTGACGGGGCGGCGAGGGTTTGGCGGATGAGGCGCGCGCCAGCTGACCTGTACAATGACGAAACACACTGCATTGAGGGCATGCTTGTATTGATTTTATCAACGGAGTAATCCTCGGTCCATTGCAATGAAATCCATGTATGTATACAAGAATGTCTACTGGGAAAGCAAAAGAAAGCAGATTTGAAGCTTGCCACGCTCGGCCCCTGGGAAGCCGGAAGCCGGAGCCGGAGCCCGGGCGGCGAGGTGTTGATCACTGATGGGAAAAGGGTTGACTCGGCACATCTTCATGGGGGTTCCCTTGGGGGTCATGCAAGTAGTGTGCGTGTGCAGCTGCACTGGCCGGCGCAGGGTCAAACCATTATCAATGCTTGAATCATGGGTGATCTTTGCCAATGGGACAAGAGTCGGCATAACATGAAGACGTGCACGTACTTGTCCGAGTAAGCACAAAGAAGTAGAAGTCGGTGAGTCCATACTAGATTACAGTGGATTTCTTTATTTCCAACATCCATGAAGATGCTCTCCAGTAATTGTCCTACAGTACATCCTTGCTACTCCTCGTCAGAAATACAATAATGAGGGAAATCAACCCAATAGCAAACAAAAAACTAGGGCAACATTCTAAAGATTCATCATCCCCACTGCATTCCCGCGTGGCGGGCGTGGGTATGTTAGCTTGGGTGAGATCACAGGTCAGCACAAACCATGATCAGCATACCACACCTCCCTTCTAGATTCGAAACAGGTGCACCTAGTTGAGCCGCCATGGTGGCGCTTTTCAGCTGAAATGAAACTTGGCGGGAATCTTATTGCGAGACAACTAAAAGAAAAAGCGAAGAATGTTCCCGCTTTTGGTGATGGTGCCATGTTTTAACGCTGGCGCTCTTCACAGGGCTGGGCTGGCTTGTGCTTGGCTTGGGCTGGGTCCCGTTGTTATGATTCGGAACTACCGATGAACAGGTCTTGTTCCCTACCCTAGCTAAAGTGTAATTACGTCTATGAGGCTCTGTCGTCACTTTCTCTAGGCTACTGCCGTCAATAGCCTTCCTTGAGCTTTTAGTTCTTCCATTGTCAGAGTCGTTGGTGCATCTTCGCGGTCCATGCTTGTCCGTCCCGTGTCCGCGAACCGCGAACCGCGCGGCGTAGGGCTGAGGATCCTTCTCCAGTATTACACTGGAAAGAACTGGTTACCCTTGGTGCTGCTAGTACTGTGGTTTTAGCGGCATCTTCTGGTTCCCAAAGTAGAAACATTATCCATTACAAGTCACAAGTACGCGAGCCGTCGCCCCTTGCCTCTGGCCAGCAATGTTCAGCTGAAATTGACTTTCCATACACGTTGAAGTCGTACAGTCGGTACCTTATTTTCCTTTCTCAGTAATTCAGTTCCTGCAAGGAAGATTATAAATGATTGAATAAGCGCGGGTGGTGAGTGAGTGTTCATCATGGTGGTCTGTTGGGGTTGGACTTGTTTGCGACGGCATCTTCAGTCCAAATATTCAGCTTGCTTGGGCATGTAGTGGCTTCAATCCATGATCGTCTTTTGCTCACTTTCACCATCCGTACAGATTTCTTTTTATCGCCACCGCAAACCCATGTAATGGAACTACAAATGAAGTGGCGAACCATGTGCCACTCTCTTCAGATTTTGTCTAATACATGAGTGACCTGATTGAGAGGCAGATATACAGGTGAAGCAAGTCGCCCTCCAAATTCAGACAGGAGATTCACATCTGTCAAGACGACATATGAAGCACTAGAGCCCACTTTACCAACCTGTTCACTGCGAATTACATTGTGGTATACCAAGGCCCCATGGTGAACAAGAGGCTAGATAAAGATATTGCTGTTCGTAAGGTAGTATCGAAATCCTTCTCTAGAAAAAACATTGTCAACTGCAACGACAGCAATGTCATAAATGCTTTGTGTTTTTTTAGCAGCAATTACCCCGGTCATTAACTACACCCAACTCTGTTGGCCAACATCTTGTTATGATAAGTACCAGACTTGCCTTCCACGTGACTTTTCTAGGAGTAGCCAATCCCTAGTTCGTTACTAACGAACCCCTTATCCATGCCTTCTCCACCTCTCGACGAGGCTATACGCGCTTAGTCCCCTTAACCTAGGTAATATAAATTGAATCCACCAAACTCCATAAAGTGCTGACCTGCCCGCAATAGGAATAGTTGGTAATCAATAAGATGACAGCAGCCTCTAGTTCCTCATCTTGCCCCACCCGCGATGAGCAGCAGGTCGATCGTCAAACCCGCCATGACAACAACAACTTCATTCGGGACGAGTTCCGTTCTCTGCGCGACGAATTCCGTCTTGAGTTCCGTTTTGTCAAAGACGAATCCCGGCTCGAGTTCCGTTCTCTTCGGGATGAAGTCCGTTCTCTCAGGGATGAGGTCGATGCTCAAAGAGCCGAGATCCGTTCTCTTAAAGATGAATTGCAATCGCAGCAGGTCGACTTCCAAACGTTGTTTAGGGATTCTCGGCAAAGCTTCGACATGATTCGGATAGAGCAACTCAAGACAATTGCAAGATCGCGCAACGCGTGCTTGACTGACCCATATTTGCCAATCAGTCCCATCCCGGTTTATGACGAAACCCAAGGAATCATTCACCCAGATCCTATGCTCTTTCCTAAAAATGCAGAGGAGCTTTTATGCATGTGTTTTATCACAACTGAGCACGAGCGCCGCATGTTAACTCATCTCGTCGGTTTCTACAATATTCCACTCCCGCCGCCCAGTGAGATCGGCAATGAAACGGCTGTTGAAAGATACGCCAACGTCGCCGTTACGAAGCTCTATAGCTTGTTCAACATGCGCAATTTAAATGCTACCAAAAAAATGACCGACAAACTGACGCTACTCTACAAGAAACGCCCCGGACCAGATACGCTAGAACAAGAAGAGGCCAAACGCCGCAGGGCAATGCAAACGATAGCATCAGGACACCGTCAACAAACTACATCAACCACACATCCTCCGAATAGCCAGTCATCAGTAGGATTAGCTAATACCAACATCGGGCCCAGGGTTAGCAACTCTTCTAATGGTGTGGTTATGGTCAATGGATCCGCACAACCATCTCGGGAACAAGTCCAACAGAGGCAGAAAGAGACAACGGGTGGTGGGACTGTGGCCATCACCAGCACAAATTCCAGCCCCCGAGTACAGTCGGGAAATTCTGGGGAGTCTCGATAATGACTGCGCCTTATAAACTTCAAGGCAAAGATCAGACCTAACCAAATGTTCGTTTCCACACAATGATAGTGGCGCAAGAAGAGATGTATCGGCTGTGGTGGCTATAATGTCGCCGTCAACTACGATATCTTGCAGCGCAGCGCAGCATCAGCTAGCCAGTCAGGCCACCTTCAAACCCATCCACACGCTCAATGATCAGCAACATCTAGGCTTCAGCTGTCTCAATATCCCGATTCGAAATGCCACAATTAGGCGTGGACTTGTGGCTTATTCGGCTCATTTTCGGTTCGTATTCGTCGAACATGGATACGCCCCCAAGACTCATCACGGTCCAGCAAACTCCCTTGGCCGAGAAGTCATTGTTGAAATCTTTGGGACGCCGGTATCTGAGGTTCGGGGGTGGTATTTGATGTACGAAATATCGACAACATGTAAGAGGCAATAAGTTGATGTCAAGGAGAGCGAAAGCTAGTGCTACTTGTGGGTATGGTATGGCGAAGAGTTACGCTGTAGGTATGTCCAGGTGAGCAGATGATGAAAGTCGAAAGTGGCTCAGCTGTCAAAATGACTTGTTTGCCTTCCTAAATTGTGAGTGAAGGAGAGCGCCATCCCTTGAAGTTGCTGTTGAATTCAGCGCACAGGAAAGGAAGCAAAAAGCGCAGCTAAGGGCAAAATGTTAGTCTAGACTCACCATACATGGTGAGGTGAAGCGAGCGAGATGCGAGCGAGAAGCGACATGTTCAACAAATGATAACAATGTGTGTCGCAAGAGAGTAGAACCTGTACGTCGGAGGGACAATATAGTTATATTTCCAAGCATTCTATGATAGATGGTTTTGGATAGCGCCTGATCTAGGAATCAGAGGGCATTTTCATCAAGGAATGAAGCGTGGTAACTGATATCTGTCCAGTAGGCAACGGGGCCTTTTATTAAGCCAGCCGAGATCCCAGCAAGGTACATTTTGCCATCCTCTTCAATAAATAGCCCAGATCCACCGTCGCCGATACTAACAGGGCTAGATGAGCCCCCAACGCATATCTTGTCCTCTTCAGAGCCGCCCTGGAAAGTAGGGCATGGTATCGTTGTAATCTCGGTTTTATACCCAAGCGTGTCTGATACTGGTGAATTTAAAGTGCGACCAGTTTTACCTCCCCAGCCAACAGCCGTGGCATTTATAGTCTCGTCGACTGTACCGCGGTACAGCGCAGGTGGATCATAGTCAATCGCAATTGCAATGGGTGATATAGCTGTGAGCACCGCTAAGTCGTTTCCTTCGCCGTCGTATTCAGGATGAACAAAGACGCTTGTAAAGTCTACTCGCGGGTATGGAGCACTCCATCTGACGTTGGCGATGGCGTGGAGATTCTGAGGTCTATCAGTGATGAAGTTGCTGGTGACACAGGCTGCCAATGTGACTACTGATACTGGAGAGATGATGGTGGCGCCACAAACAAACCTGCCATCCCTGAACAAGGCGACAGAGTGTGGGAATTGGCCAGGTTTGGCGTCTTGGCCACCAATGATTCTTTTATGGAGTGTTGTTTTGCTTGATAGTGATCTTGGGGGGTACAGCTCGGTGGCTGTTGCCAGAGTGAAGGGGGTAGAGAGGAGGGAGAGCTTCATGGTGATGATGGATGGGGAGTAGGCAGTTGTATGATAATGTTCTAAAAGCGAATATTGACCCTTAACAGAAAGATTGTTACACCATCTTTATATCTATTCGATATTCGTTGGACCTTGAAAGCACAACAATGATATCAACAAAGCGATACAATTCTTTATGTGATCACCGCTTGATTCATCTTACTACGTAGTTTTGTCTCAAATACGATGGTAGTTGACTTACATTTCGGACTAAAGCCCCCTCCATGCACTCTGTTTGTTCTTCTTTGCTCCTGATGGTGCGTTGGGAACCAAAAACCGTACAAGGATCCAATTATGCTTTCCTTTTTGTTTCCTGTAACAGTAAAACTAGTCCATTAATATTACTTACTACCTTGGCAACTTGGGCTAGTGTAAAATAAGAAAAAATGCTAATAGTTGTTTTCCCTATTTGGGTCGCCTTCACCTTAAAGGAAAGGACAGTGTTTCTTTCTTCGAACTGAAACCTTTTGACGTAGCTACTGGGTCCTGTTTGCGCCGATCACTGGCCGATCACTGGTCCATTCGGCCGGCAGTTTGGTAGACGTGCTTATCTCGATCTGCCAGGTCCGGGTCCCGGAAATTCATGACGATCCCGGAGTAACAAGCCCGGCCTATGACTTCGTCTGTACTATCTTGTCGTTCTTCGTGAGGTAAGGAAATAGATTCGTTTTCAGATCTGTTGCTAATTAAATCAGTGGCTATTATATAAAATTACTAACCAGATCTTTGACAGCCCAGTATTCAGTTAGTGATGTTTGTCGCTTTGACTGCCCGCCCTGTTCTGTTCAGTCTGAATTGACAACAGCCTTGAGAATACTGTAGAAAAGCCTCTGCAATATAAGAATATGCTCTTCTGCTTTCTTTAAGCTCTAATAAAATTCATGCCAAGTAGGTGTCTGCTGTTTTTGGTTGAGGAGATTGTTCTGTTACGCTTATGTATCACTTTCCAACAGTGTCATCATGACCAAAGATCAAAACGTAGAAATTGAATTACTACTTGGACAAGCCTAATAAAATAGAGCAGATTGTGGGTTGAAGGTGAGGATGTATTATTTTGTGCTGTAGATCGGGAATTGAAGATGGAATACGGAGATGATAGTGCGTGTGCGTTGAAAGCATGTGGGGACTATAGGTACGATTTAAGATCTGACATGGTTGGCTACTGAAGCGCATTACTAGAGAGAGACTGAGGACAAGGTCATTAAGAGACTGCATCAGGATTATCAGGCATCTTGATCGCCTGCAAATCTAGCGCGTAATCGGGTTTTGCTAAATAGACAAGGTCTGTCTGTAGGGTAGGTCAAACTGGCGAAGCCCAAATGACATGAACCGATTTACTACCCTGTGATGGATTTGCCTCATTGAATGATGCTAGACGCTATCGCTTACGAGAAAATAAGCGCCTGTATTACCAAATCTGCCTATTCGCCAAGCATTGCCGAATTCGGTGTCATTACTCACGTGCTATATACATCTGTTTGAGAAAATCGCAGACATGAGAGCGTGTGGGAATCAGGCTTGTCACTCGTTCAGGGGTTCATTCACTAGCAGCTAATCCAGGATCAAGTTCAATCTATTGAGTTGCTTTCCAGAGCTATTGCTTGGATGGAAGGTGTCCCTACAGTTGTCAAAATTACCACGGCATGAGAAGGAATGTGATGCTGGCATGTAATCGAACTGTTAGATTCATGCCTTGTAATATTCATCCAAAAAAAGAGGCACTTGCGCTACCTTTGCGCGATGGTGCTACCTTAAAAATACTTGGTAATTAATTTACAAGCCATACCGTAAACAGTGCTAAAGCTTTCTGTACCTGACTGATGGCCGCCTGTTCCTTTAAACTAGCAAGATAAGAAGAAGAAGCGTGGTTCTAGAACAAGAGGATCTCCCTAAAACATGGACAATTGCTTTAATACATCACCATGTGGGCCGATAGTCTTGGCAGGGCGTGGCAAACAGGGCATGGAAAGTGGAAACGCTCATGCGGGCCTCGGGATTGGCGATCCTGCATGACTTGTTGGTAGGAATTATGAAAACGATGGATGTGAGCTAACCGGACTGTTGGGTAATTAATGCTGTTAGTACAATAAACTACACATTCAGCGATGAATGCAACGTAGCAAACAGCCATGTGGTGTCTTTTGGGCAAAAGTTTAATTATCAATTATCCTCTATTATACATATACAATGCCAATGCCTAGATGAGCCGCTCCTGCTCAGAGTTCATGTCCCCATCCGGCCGTATCAAATCTCATTCCCTCTCTGTGATGGCGACGACGGGGGTAGGGCCGGCCCTGCGAGCCCCATGTTTCGGCGAGCTCCCTCGTCCCGTGATTGCGCTCGAAAAAAGCGTTGAGCTCTTCAGGATTCAAGTCTTGGGTTAGAGCTTTGATGCCCGCGGATCTAGCCCTCAACGCCCGACATCGAAGCCTGGCGTGGGCGGTGCTATCGTTGTTGGGTGGTGTGCGTCTACTCCTGCGGGGATCGACTCGACGTCGGGTGCCGGCGCCTTCAACCTTATGGTCGATGCTTTGAGCCCTGATGGCATTGACTTCATCCTTCATGGCATCGACTTTGTCCTTGAGAGCATCGAGTATGTGCGTGGCCATGGCGTCTGAGGTCTCGATAATACCGCGCTCAACCCTGATGATGTCTCTTTCAACCCTGATGATGTCTTTTTCAACCTCGATGATAGCGCATTCAGCCTTGATGACGTCGTCTTCGACACTTATGCCATCAAAAACAGATTCGCCCACCTTCTCCAAGCCATCCTCCCCAAGGATCTCCATACCATCCTTGGCGCCGATGACGATAACAGCAACCTTGTTTCCCCGCGGAACAAGGTACATTTGCAAGGTTTTCATGGCATGATCCCATGCTTTCGCATTAGATATCCCTACTGGCGATGAGAAGACGTCCTCGGCCCAGATACTTAGCTTTGTGCGCCGTGCTTCGTCTTCGTCTATCCCTGCCGATTTTAGCACCCTGTTCCAATCAGTGAAAAGAGGTACAAAGTCTTTAATTTGCTCCACGGCGAACCAGTCCATTTGGCAATCGCCGAACTTTTCCACGGTGCCGTTGTTTCCGATAAAGAACCAACTCGAGGTGGATAACTCGGGGAGCTTCTTGTCCTTGATTGACTCCATCTTGGCGTGCAATGTGGGTGTTTATGATGTATGAGGAATGGTGAGAGAGAGAGAGAGAGAGTATGTGTGTAAGTGTGATGAAGATGACTAGATGATCTGGTCTACTATTTCATCTAGAATTAACTGAAGCTATATACTGCTCACCTCTCTGAAATATCTTTAAAGAAACGCTGTAATTAACAATATTTTTCTTTCATATGAATCGTGAAAGCTCTGAATTTGCATCGAGTTTCGAATTTTATTATGAACAAACCAGCTTCATTCATCTTTTTTTGTCCGTTTGCCTAATGAAGGAATTGCTGAAAGAGCTGTCTTCTGAAAGCAACAACGACACAAAAAAAAAAAAGATTCTAGGCGAAAGCTCGGCTTAATTAACATGAAACGTACAGGCCACACGCCTGTTTGATCCTCACTCCGGTCTAGCGTCAATGGTACCGTCAACCTTTGTCAATAGGTGAAAATCCTCCAGCATCCATCCATATCCAATCATGCTTGTTTAATGGCACCTCGTGCATTTTCGGATCTACTTGTGGATATTCGTATCTACACTCTGTATGCTTTTTATTTATTTTATTTTTAAATCGTATCCACCGTAACCATGTTGCTTGTTCAGGCAGCTCATGCGTGTTCATATCTACTCATACCTGTCACCGACGGATTGCATCGCCGACCTCTACATGGGGAAGTTATGAACTATTGATCATGCGGTGGATTGGAATGCTGGCAAGCATTTAATGTCGAAACTGGGGAATGCAATCTCTTGGGTACATTAGTAAAAGAAAATGGGGAACAAAGAAGCAGCGTCGAACAAATCCAACAACGACATCTGAGTGTGGGATTTGTGGACACAGATTTCTGTCCGCGTTTGATGAGTAAAGGTTTAAACACGTTCTTTGCATTGAAATAAAATTCCATGCCTGCCGGGACAGTCTGACAGCCGAGAGATTTATGGTCTCGACCGAATCCTTTCCATCTACAGGGGTAGAGATAACACCCGACTTCCAACTTGTAGACTGTTGCCTCTGATTAAAAATGTTGGTGAAAAGGGGATTTTTGGCTATTGTGACCGTAACGGTGAGAGGGGATTTTCTCACGGCATCCAACATCGAGGAATGTTTGATGGCATGCATGGGGGTTTGAGAGAATGGCTCTTGTGATATTCGATAGTTCGTCTCTGCGTGGGTCTTCCCCAGAGTCGAAGAAAGACTCATCATGATCATGCCCATGGGGTAATCATGCTCAATGGTAGTAATGCTCATGGTAATGATGCTCATTATAAGTAGACGGTTGCTTCCACGATGTAAGAATCCATTAGAAACAGCAACAGAAACAACAACAACAACAGCCACAACAGCAACCCATCTGATCCAGTATACTACTCCCCTCTTTAGAAGCCCTTTGCAATCTGTTAGCAATCATGCCTGTCTCTTTGCAAAAGCTCTTCCACCTTGCATCACTTGCTACACTGGCTATTGCAAGCCCGCTCCTGGCTCCCGTCAATACGGTCTTGGGACAAGTTGCCCCGTCTGGCAAAGCTCCAATTGCGACTGGGACCGCAATTGAGCCGCCCCAGGTAACTCAGAAATTGGAAGTTCGGGACAGCTTCATGACGGTAAAAGTTGAAAACCGCTACGGCGGAGACATTGTTACCAGGCACGTCAATGGATGGGGGGCGCCGACCCCTTTGGGCAACCCCGGGCAAGGGGTGATCCCGTCAGGCCAGACCAGAACGTTTGTGGTGCCTAATGGCTGGAATGGAAATGTTGCCATCAACGACCATCGAAAGTAAGCTGTTTTTCCCCTCTCCACTTGGGGAGCTCCATGAAAATTTCTTGTCCAAAATCTCTGTGTGTCACTGAGTAAGTTGCTTACTCCAATTACAGCCGAGTCAATACTGGCGACGAGTCTTTGATCGAAGGAAGCTTTGTGAACCAGGGCAATGGTGGCCCCCAGAGCGATATAAACGTCAGCTTTGTGTAAGTCCTTTTTCACGGTTCGAACTAATCAATATGGGAATGTACTCACCAAGTTCGTGTAGCAATGGATTCTCGGTGCCCATTGTCTGTCGATGTGACCAGAATGGAGTCTATACAGGCTGCAACAAAGATCTCTACAAGTTTAATCCGTGTCCCGTGAGTACAAAAACTAGTTTGTTCGAGGTTGGCGCAAATATCTAACATGTCTCGTTTCTTTCTTCTTTTCCAGAACTACAATTACCAGAACGCGTGCCGCAACCCAAGGAGATTTGAAGAGTGGAACCTAAGCGCTACCCCCTTCTTCCAGCCATGCAAATTCCCTGGCGGAGCGTACACTTACCCCAAAGATGACGATGCGAACAACTTGAACCAAAGCTGCACTCGAAACTCCTTTACTTGCTGTGTTGGGACAGCATGCCCACGGTAAATTCCAGGATGGTTAGGTCGGGTCAATCTAGGGTTTTATTGAGGAATATCTTGTTTTGAGGGGTTTTCGTTGTGGTTCTTTTTTGGATTTCTTGTTGGATTTCTCTTTTCGTGTGCGTTTGAAGGGCTCTGCTTTTAATTCTTGTAAATAGTTCACACGTAACGGAGTCTGTTATGGACTCAGTTCTCAATTTATCTGGCTTTCTGTCACGATCTTGCGATGCTGGCTTGCTGCTGAGGGTACTGAATGACCTCATTTGTAAAGCGATGAGGCGACAAAGGATCAACACAGAATATCCAGGGTGCAAGTGCGCGTAAACCAATCTCATTCCCGGTACCTTGCATATGCAGATACAAGCAGTGCGACATCAAATCCGAATGCAGAGCATTGCTCAAGGCAAAAGCCACATTTGGATGAGAATCTTTTTTTGATGGGTGTTGGTGTGTCTGCGCAGCCACAGTGAGGCGCAAAAAAGGTCAAAAAACTCATAGCAACACCTAGTCTCGATCTAGGGGCCTACGGGTTATGAGCCCGTCGCTCTTCCGCTGAGCTATGTTGCTGATGCTTTGTTAGGCTTTGGGTTGATGGAGGTGGAGCAGGTAAAAGAGGTATTTAATAGCATCTGGCTGGTCCTTGCGTTTGTGCGTGGGTCGCACGATGGATCAGTGTGAGGCTGTGAGTCAATCAAGGGCTCAAATGGATGGAGAGCAGGCACCTGTCAGCACCTGTAAGAACGCCTGCAAGCAGATCCATTACAGGGCCCAGTCAGCCCTTCAACATCCACAGCGGCAGTGACCTCAGTAGGGGCCGTGAGCTCTTACAGGGCAACTCCCTTCAAGATTCAAGACCACCTCAGCGCCACAGCATCAGTCAGCGAGTAATTACAGGCCAAGGGTCCCAACCAAGAGGGTCGGATCCATCATTGACCATGGCCCTCCCAAAACATTTGATCTAGCCGACCAAGTTCAAGCAGGAACATCAAACCCAAAAAAGAAAAAGAAAAAGAAAAAAAAAGGGTAAAAGGTCTCTCTCTTACCAGCCTGCGCGACAGTTGCAATTGCACGAAAAATGCCGAACATATATCCATCCTGGACAGATGTCGAGTCAAACTATTCAAGTAGAGTCAGATGTGATGCGGTTTCCATGGAGATGTCATATCACACAGGCTCGGTTAGTTCCCATCGGATGGCCTTCTGCAAACATTTGCGGTGGTTGGGTAAAAGGGCGGCCAGCAGCATGTTTCACGCATTGGCATTGCCGATTTATTTGTTTCCTCTTTAAAAATAAAAAATTGCTCGCAAATGAAGTTCTCCACGGATCGTCGGGCGTAAAATCAGTGCGGCCAATCGGGAGGGTTTGCGTGACTTGAGAAAAGGCACGGCCAGGTTCACCAAGTACCGATCTTTGCGCGAACCAAGACCCGATACAGCTGATCAGTTGTCGATATCAAGCTCTAAACACGATATACACATGTCCATTATTCTTTGTAGGAGGTCAAAACAGCCTAATCAGCTTGGTTACACCGTGTTGTAGGCTATACAGAGTCATAATTCACGAGCAGGTAGCACGGCAACTTTTGCACGGCAGTTCTGCATGACGCAGGATCGGCATCTCACTGTTAGTCCGTATGCATGTCTCACACAGCACAACAACATACAAGGGAGAATGTTGAGAAGGCACTGGCTAGACTGGGAAAGATTTGTGGGCATGGACGATCATCGATGAACAGGGGCAATTTTACTGGTTTGGAAGCTGCCTGTGGACAACCGCCGACCCGTCCCTTCGTCCATTGCCACCCAAATGATAAAATGCCGAGCAAGTCCCCTCTGTTCAGCAAAGACCAGACCAGATAAGCTGTAGATGTTCATCACATCTTCCCATCCTTAACCTCCGACACCAAAACAAACCATGAAGTCGACTGTGCTGCTGGCCTCGTCGCTCCTCGCTGGCCTTGGTGCGTGCGGCTTCAGCATCGAGCAGGCCTCGGAACCTCCATCCGGATGGAAGCAGCTCAATGACGTACTGAATCCCTCGCACCCGCTCCGTCTGTCCTTCGCCCTGAGGCAGCCAGCGATCCATCAGCTCGAGTCCAAGATAGCCTCGAGCAAATCCCACCTCTCAAGAGCAGAGGTTCGCGCGCTGCGAGCCCCAGATCGACAAGATGTGAATGATGTCTTGACATGGCTGCACAAGAGCGGCATCATCGATGCCGAGTCGAGGGATGGATGGATTCATGTTCAAACTACAGTCGGCAAGGCAGAGCCGCTTCTCGATATGAAGCTACACCGATATACGTTTGAGGATGAGCTGCCTGTGCTACGGACGAAGAAATACGCAGTGCCCGATACCCTCTCCGAAGCCATCAAATTCGTGCATCCCATCGCCAACTTCATGACGCCCAAGCATGAAGTTATGCAGTCGAATCTACGAGCTGAGAGCGTCGTCGTTCGGACTCAGGCACCGCCATGCACAAGCCTTACTACGCCAGACTGCATCAGGACAAACTACAACATCACGTACGTTCCTGCAGCAAATTCAACAATCCGATTCGGTGTAGCTGGCTTCCTCGAAGAGAATGCCAACTACATGGATGCCCATCAATTCCTGCAGAACTTTGCGCCATCCGTTGCTTCTGCAGGCTACAACTTTACCACTGAGCTGGTCAACAAAGGACAAAACTCTCAGGACCTAGCAAAATCTGGCCGTGAGGCTGCGCTTGACATACAATATGCCATGGCTTTGGGCTTTCCGTCCAAAATTATCTACTATGCGACAGGTGGTAGAGGAGACAAGATGGACGAGTCGGGTAAGCCCGCTGTCGGGGACGCACGCGATAATGAGCCATATATGGAGCTTCTTCAGTATCTTCTCAACAAGCAAGATGGAGAACTGCCCCAAGTCCTATCCATATCGTATGCGGATGATGAGCTTTCCGTCCCAAAGTTATACGCGGAGCGTGTCTGTGAGATGTTTGGTCTTCTTACATCCCGAGGGACGTCTGTCCTGGTAGGCTCTGGAGACGGAGGTGCTAGAGGCACAAGTTCCTCCAACTGCCGAACCAACGATGGAACCAACCGCGAGGTCACCATGGCTACATTCCCCGGTACCTGCCCATGGGTCACGGCCGTTGGAGCTGTAACAAATAGTGCTGAGCCTCCATCGGGTGCTGTATTCAGTACTGGTGGTTTCTCTCAGTTCTTCCCTCAGCCCGAGTGGCAAAAGGCCGCAGTAGACGGCTACGTCAAAGCCTTGGAAGGGCACCTGGAACCATACTACAATAGCTCGATGCGTGCCATTCCCGACATCTCGGCTGTTGGTACGCAGTTTTTAACCACATTAGCATCGTCACCGTCCATTGTTCATGGAACCAGCGCCAGCACCCCCGTGGTTGCAGCTTTGATTGTACTGGTGAATGATGCCCGGGTGCGACAGGGCAAGAAAGTCCTCGGATGGTTAAACAAACACCTGTATTCGCCAGCGGTGCGATCAGTGCTCCAGGATATAACCAACGGAACGAGTATGTCGTGTGTATTTGAGGGGGGCAAAACGCCTGGTGGATGGCCGGCCAAGCAGGGCTGGGATGCCATTACTGGTCTCGGAGTTCCCAAAGAGTTTGACAGGTTCATGCAAGCGCTGCTTGAAGTATAGATGGACGGTATTGATACGAAATAATGTAATTGATAGAGATAATGATTAGACAGCTTTCAAAGATGTTTTACTCCATGGAAGTTTGATACAGCAAGGTGCCGTCCAGTAGTTGAGAGTTGTGCGACAGAGAAAGAATGGATCGTTGCGTGACGTTTCTAATGAACTGAGACTATTCAAGTGGGAGAAGCTTATGTTGGTCAACGTATTGCTTGAGGATTAGTGAATGGTGTTGTTTCTCGACGGTTGTCTCATGAGCCGCTGGAAACGATGCGGGGTCCACATTATCCCAGACTTAAAGACTCAAAGACGCGTTCGTCCGTGCCCAACTTCGTCTGATGAGGGACGGTAATCGATTTATGCTGCATCTCGCCATATGGGCATGTCACTTTATCGGATGCGGTTCCTTCATCTCCGTAATATTGACTCGCAAGCTGCTGCTTGGTGGATTAGGCGGCTTGGGGTTTGTGGTTGAGGCCGAGATGTAAAGAAGCAAAGCTTCACGTGTCGTCACGTCACAGTGCCAGATGCCAGTATGCACACCAGTTGGCCACCCACCGCATTTTTAAAGTGTGTGGGGAGGGGGCGCTTTAATCTCGATTCGCACTGGCTCAGCGGCTCAGCGGTTCATTGTTAGTGGTTGATTTGGGGAATGTTCAGCGACCCTTCAGCTCCAGCTACCCAATCCCCCCCAGCCGACCCTCTTTCCAGCCTTCGCACCACCCACAAACTGCAGGGGATTTTCAATGTGGGTGGCCCACTAATCGGCGCTGACCGAGTCGCTAGCCAGGCCGCGTTGAGACGCTAAGATATGGAGCCGGCGCCCCGATAACAAAATGGAACACTGGGAAAAGGCGATTTGCCATCCCGGAACCGCGACAACAACGGGCTGCGCGTCGACAGGTCTGGTTTCCAACACGCATTTTGCCAGAGTCCAGACACACCCCCCTCGAAATATTGGCACGCTGCGCTGCGATTGCTTGCGTTTTTGATATTTTGTTGCTCATAAACGAGAGAAGAACGCATATTGCAAGACAACGGCACGCAACTACCGCCCAACCGCGCCCTGGTCGGATGACCCCGACTGGCTATCGCGGCTCAAACCACCACCACGCAACCCCCCCGTAGAAACAACGTTCACCTCCCACGATGAATACCTTTTCTACACTCTTCAACAGCCTTTGCGAATACTGAAACTACCTTTGAGAACCCTGCGCCGGCGTCCGGGCTCAATTGCCCTCCTCGGGGAGACGGCGTCCCTTTACGGTTCCCGTTGAGGCGGCCATACGCATCTGCTTGTGAGCGGGGGAAACGCCATCAGCTGAAGCTCACATCTCGCTCAACGCGGTTCAAGAAAACCACCACCTCCCCCCCCCTTTTTTTTGTCGTGCTCGGTCAAAATGCCGACGCAGCACGTGCAGCCAGAATCACACGAGATACTGCAGGATGTTGCGGCGGCGCTGTTCAAGGCGCGCAAGATTGTTGTCGTGACTGGTGCTGGCATCAGCACCAATTCGGGCATCCCGGTTTGTGCTCCTGGCGTGTTCGACGGGCGTTGGACCCCAAACTCGCACAATGCACTAACTTTTTCTTCTTTTTTGGTGTCATAGGATTTTCGCTCCGAGAATGGACTCTACTCCCTGATACAGGCCCAGTTCGATGTTGCTGCGACTCGTCAGACACGCCAAGCGGAGCCGTTGCTGCCACTGGAGGCCACCACAGATAACCAGGGTGAAGGAGACCGCCCGAGCAAGAGACGGCGAACATCGGGGTGTAACTCTCCGGAAGCTGGCAATGATTCGGAATTAACTCTGCCAGTTAAGAAAGAGGTGGAGGAAGTTGAAGGAAACAATGGCAATGAACCACAGCTTCCTATACAGGATACCTTGCCGGACGCGCAACCACTCTCTCACGCGAACCACGATGATTTGGATACACCATCGTTCAGCACCCCGCGGCCACGGCTGGCCTCTATTTCTGTCGCCCTGATTGCGACCTCTCCGTTATCGTCTCCTCCTGCCGAGGACCCCATTGAAACGCCTTTCTCTCTCCGACCAGAAACCTATACACGTCTTGCCAATGCCACTGTTGTCCCTGGTTCATCACCCCTTTCATCACCCCCACCCATGCTATTTGACGCCTCCCCTCCGGCTTCACCTTCGCCTACAGGTACTAGCCGACGCAGCAGCACCACGCCGTCGGAACCAGAGGATGGTCTGCCAACCCTCAGTGCATTCGACTCATCACAGACATCCACCTCTGGGCGTCAAAGTCTACCCAACATGAAGGGCAAAGACATGTTCGATGCCTCAATCTGGTCAGATCCGACTAGAACGTCCGTCTTCTACACATTCGCAACCTCTCTACGCCAAAAGGTTAGAGGAGCAGAGCCTACAAGCTCGCACAAGTTCATCAGCCACCTGAGAGACCGGGGGAAATTAGTTCGGTGTTACACGCAGAACATTGATCAAATCGAGGAAAAGGTTGGTCTTTCGACGTCGTTGCAAGATGGGCCTGGTAGTCGAGGTCGCTTTTCACGGAGGTCAACAGCGAACGCGAAGGAGCTTGCTAAGATGGTCGATGAAGGTACTAGTGGCGACAGCAGCGATACACCAGCATCAGAAAAGCTAACGCAATCAGACAATGAGTCAAGTCAGCCGTCTCAGACTCCAGCACTGGGTGATTCAAGTAGCAAGACGCCAACGGAGCACGATGGAACTCCCGTAATTGATGAAATAATGGCAGAGGCAGTGAAACCAGAACCATTACAAACAGAAGAAGTGAAAACAGAGCCATCGAAAGCGTCTCCTCCTCTTAAAAAAGAACAACCGCGATCTTCTGGAGTCGAGTGTGTGTTTTTACATGGATCATTGGAGCTTCTCAGGTGCTTTCTTTGCGGCCGCGTATGCTCTTGGGATGATGATGAGCGCGAAGTGGAAACAATGTCCGGCCAGCAACCAGAGTGTCCCCACTGTGTAGGCGCAACAGCAGCCCGAGAGGAAAGAGGAAAGCGAGCCTTGGGAGTAGGAAAGCTGAGGCCTGACATTGTCCTCTACGGCGAGGAACACCCCAATGCGCATCTCATCAGCCCCATTGTCACCCACGACCTGGCTCTATACCCCGACATGCTCCTCATTCTTGGCACAAGTTTAAGAGTTCACGGCCTGAAAGTCATGGTGAGGGAGTTTGCCAAGACGGTCCATAGCAAGGGGGGCAAGGTAGTTTTCGTGAATTTCACTAAGCCGCCTGAGAGCTCGTGGGGCGACATTATTGACTACTGGGTTCAGTGGGATTGCGATACATGGGTCTCGGATCTCCAGGATCGCATACCAAAGTTATGGCAAGCCCCGGAACCGCCCAAGCTGAAGAAGAAACGAGACTCGGACGGGGGATCAGAAGATAGCAAAAAGCAAGAGAAGAAGCGGCCGCCTGCTGCAAACCCCGTTGCGTTGCGTGATACCAGGGTTACAGGAGCATACTGCACCTCAAAAATTCTTAAGGAACTGCGCAGAATAAGCGGGAGGGTGGTACTTCCAGAACGACGAGCCTCTATTGGGACTCCAGCCGATGTAGTGCCACCCAAGCAACCTGTTGAAGGTGTCATAGAGACTGCTGCTGCTGCTCCTGCAAAGCCAGTCAAGGCCAAGGCCAAGCGACCACGAAAATCAGCCCCAGGTGCTCTTGAGAAGCCAAAGCGAACACCGTCAACGCTCAACCCGAACCACGGCCGTAGCCGAAAACAGCCGCAAGAGGCGTCTTCAAAACCATCACCACCCGCACAAGCAACTCCCATAATTGAGGAAACCAGCTCTATTCTTCACTCGGTCAAGGCCAATCCGCGCTTGCGGAAGAAGAAGGTATTTGATGGCGAAGAGGTCATGGTACCCACCGTTGGCAAAGGGCGTGGATGTCTTCAAAGCTGTTATCAGCCCACAGCTGCAGAGCTGGAGTTGCCTCCCCTGCGACCCGCATGTCCTGGAGAACCGGAGTCGCCATACGGCCGGCCGCAGCCAATGGAGCCTAGAAGCCCTCCGGCCGGGCCCCCACTGGCATCTCTCTCGGTGAATCTGCGAACATACGCACGGCCACACCCCTTTTACCTAGAAGATCCTCTGGTAACCCTACTGGCAACGGCACCCACCCTCCTCGGAGCTGTTATTGCCAAACGGCCAGCCGAAGTAAAAATGCCAATGACAGACTTTGGCACTAAACAAACGGCCGAGGCTGATGCTGCTTTGGCTTTGGCAGGTCTGAGGACTGGCAGTCCCGTGGTAACCAAGGTTGCATGCACCTTGCCGCGAGGGGTCGAGAGCGATTTGAGGCTTTGGGGCGCAACATGGAATGCAGCGGCTGAGGGTTGAGCGGCAGGGACAGCGGCCCCTCCCCCTCTTGCGTTTCTGTTTCTTCTGTTTCTTTTCTTTTTATACATAATGATTGGAATTAGGATTATATGTCATGTGTCAGGTGGACGGATCCCCTGATGTCATGTGGGAAGTTGACGGCACCATAGCGACATTGTGACTGCGCTTTGAGCGCGTTTATATATATACAAGATGTCTTGATGAACTACGTTATTTTTTTTTTAACTGTCTGGTTACTCACCACTTTGATGCGACTAATGATGGTTTATCCATGATTAAATCATACTGAAATGATTGATATTCTATGTATTGGTATCAACAGCAGGTCGACTTACGTGGCGCGATAAGAGTCTGTATGCACTCACTGGTGTACCTATATCTAGGCTTTGCATAAACCGACAAGTGGTGCTGGCGGCCTGCAAAACGTCGGCTATCGTCGGACTTTTTGCCCAAACGGCTTAACCCAGCATTAGGCTTTCATATCAACAGCCGCAATTGGTCAACCCCTCAATGGTTTAACCAGCTCCCAGAGGATTTTGTCTAGGTTTTAGGCGCTGCCTACTGTACGGCACGTATTATTGCTTAATAGCGAAAAGCCGAAAGGGCGTCATTGACGGCCGATGTGAGGCGCCATAAAGTGTGGGGTTGGTGGGGGCGTTTGTTGTTGAAGGATGGAGAGTCATAGGCTCAGAAACGAGGAGAAAGTAATCAATTGGTGCAGCGTGCAGTTTGATCACACAAATAGACCGATGATCGGACCGCGTTGGTTGGGGATTTGAAAACATAAAAAGAGAGGTGTTGGCTGCTACTGTATTTTGAAATCATCCTTTTGTGTGTGAGTGTGTGTGTGTGTGTGTGTGATAATATCCATTCGCAACAGCCTATTGAAGTGTCCTAAGATAAACAGAAAGCATCAATCAGTCAAATTTAGCAGCTATGGGGTCTAAGGAAGTTTCAGCGTTTGGCAGCCAAATGGCTCAGGCCTACCCGTTTGATCCTACGTGGGTCAACTTGAACCATGGTTAGTACTACAGAGTGCGGGTAACATGGTTCTTTGAAAGTATTGCGAACGGAATGCACAATGTCATACACGATGCTTTCTGGTACTGGAGGCTAACGGAGACGTCTCCCGTGTTTCGTTTAGGCTCATACGGCAGTATCCCCAAGGCTATCGTAGCCAAGCTTCGCGAGTATCAAGAGATGACCGAGGCCCGTCCAGACCAGTTCATTCGCTACGATTTGCCCAAACTACTGGATGAGTGCCGCGCTGCCGTGGCGCAGGTGGTGAATGCGCCGGTGGAGACGGTCGTGTTTGTCGGCAACGCAACCGAGGGCGTCAACACGGTGTTCCGGAACCTAGTCTGGAATGAGGACGGCAAGGATGTCATTATGACGTTTTCGACTGTGTATGATGCGTGCGGCAAGGTGGTGGACTATCTCGTTGACTACTTTGGCTCGGATAGGTTGTCGAGCCGGGAGATTCAGATTGAGTATCCCATTGAGGATGATGAGATTCTGCGCCGCTTTAGGGACACGGTGAAGGAGATTGAGGCTGAGGGCAAGCGTGCGCGGGTGTGTATGTTTGATGTCGTGTCGTCACATCCAGGTGTTTACTTCCCCTGGGTTGAGATGGCCAAGGCATGCAAAGAGCTCGGTGTGCTCAGCGTGGTGGATGGCGCGCAAGGTATCGGCATGGTCAAGTTGGACCTCACGGTCGCAGACCCGGACTTCTTTGTGACCAACTGCCACAAATGGCTGCCCGTCCCGCGTGGCTGCGCTCTCTTCTACGTGCCTCTGCGCAACCACCATCTTGTGCCAACCACGTTGGCGACCAGCCACGGCTACATCTCCAAATCGACCAAGCGACCATGCCCGCTGGTTCACGACGATACCAAAAGCAACTTTGTGAGCAACTTTGATTTCAGCGGCACTCGAGACTTTGGGTCGTACCTATGCGTCAAAGACGCCATTGCCTACCGGCGCGACGTGCAAGGTGGCGAAGAGCGCATCTTGGAGTACCTGTGGAGACTGAACAAACAGGGTGCTCAGTACGTTGCTGAGCAGCTGGACAGCTTTGTGCTTAATAACAACAAAGGCACGATGACGAACTGCGCCATGGCGAATATTGCGCTTCCCATCTGGGTAGAGAAGAAGGGCGAGGGCGCAAAGGAAGGGGATGTGGTGGTTTCGGCGGAGGGCGCGGAGAGGACGCGGCAATGGATTATGAAGACGATGTCTGATGAGTATAGGACGCTGATGCCGCTGGGTATATATAGTGGGAGATTGTGGGTGAGGACGAGTGCGCAGGTGTATCTGGAGATGAAGGATTATGAGTATGCGGCAAAGGTGTTGAAGGAGTTGCTGGAGAGGGTGATGAAGGGGGAGGTTCCGGGGGAGAAGTGAGAGGCGTTTTTTATGTTGAGTAAAGACGCAAATCTATACATTATATCTATGCCTTTATGTGATTATAATATTTGGTTGTATCCCTCCCTCTATATATAGGTATGTTTTATACATGATTAAACAACCAGCATTCTGGTTATGCCCAAGACGACAGGGACAATGAATGACACATAAAGGAATGAGCCTCGTGTAACTCCCGTGCCAGAGGTTGGTACTGTTGGTAGGCCCGAGGTAGAAGCAGACGGCAGTGAGCCTGTCCCGGTTGTCACTGAGGAATGAGATTCTGATACAGAGTCGGTGACTGAAGCTGATGGCTCGGCAGGGGCCGTTACAGACGATGGAACTGGTGAGATTTGAGACAGAGTAGGCAGATCCGTAAGCACAAACGCAGACGTTGTTGTCGTAGCCACCGGACTGATGGCCGTGGTTCCATCATCATCATCATCATCATCACCACCACCACCACCTACCCCCCACGCCCGATCAAATCCATCACACACAAACGCCATCGCCCTGAACCTCTCACCCCCCGGCGGCCTCACACACGACCCATCAGCATCCGGCCCCGTAGGCATATACAGCGGCCCCGCCGGGTACGACCGGACCAGCCGCGCACAGAGGTCATCCGCAAAGATGTTGAAATAGGGCCGCGAGCCGTTTCCGCACCACGGCCGCTCGTTGAGGATAAAGGACCCGTACCCGCCGTTGTAGGACCTTGCGGAGTCGGGCTGGGCGCAAAAGTCGCGGCCGATGATGGCGGCGTTGCTGTAGGGGGCTTGGGAACATGCGCTGTCGGAGAAGAGGTTGACTTTGCCAGTGACGGGGAGCTTGGCGGTTGAGGGGGAGGCGATGGTGAGGAGGAGGATGACGGTGGAGGAGAGGAGTGGGATGGGTTTCATGGTGACGGTGGTTATTTTTTTTTTATTTTTTTTTTGGTTTTTGGTTTTTGGAAAACGAATGTTGATATTTTGATGCTATGGGAAGAGTTTGTCACGGCCTACAGATGCTGTTTACTGTTGATGAACTAGATCCTACGCGAGCTGAAGGTTGTCGGTAACTGCCTGTTTGCGTTTAGCTCCTCCAGACTAGGACCCATACACTCGAATTCAACAACCTCTACGAAAAAAGGCCTATACTAACAAGCATTACATATTCAGACATTACAACTGTTTTTACTCAATCAAACCATCAGAGACTCATAAAAATGTCGACGAATTTTAACAACACTGCACCTCCTAGAAACCAGCTCATCCCAACATCCACCCACCTGAAGAACGGACGTAATTGCCCACGTACACACCCTCGATCTCGATCAGCAGTCCCAAGCTGATGCCGCAATCGTCGTCCCTTCAGGGTATTTAATTTTATTGGATGTTTTCCATCTTTACTATCCCCTAGAAAACACAAAAAGCCTAAAAAAATGTCGCACTGTCGCGGTCGTCCCTTGTAAACTTGCTCGTAGCGTGTTTTATAGCAACAAAGCTGAAAATGTTGCATAGGAAACGTCATCTGTCTCTTACAGATTGGGCAGTTTTATGGGTCTTGGCTGATTCAGACGAAGAGAAAAGTATTAATAGATTTTTGCATGGAGATCATAACACGAGAGCAAACTTGCTTGTTGTGTAATTATGTGGAAGATCTACCAATGCCATAGTATCCATCTCATACACCTCCGTTTTATTGGGCGTGGCCACTTGCGACAGCGCTGTTTCAGGGTGCGCTGCTCTCCACCCAAAATGGATTTAAGTGGTCCGCCTCTAATATCTTCCCCACCTGCGCCGTTTCAGCGGTACATATGCCCTATATTACAGCGCTGGAAAACAACAAGCCCAGCACCAAAAAGAACTCGGGCCATCACGTAATCTGGAGTCCAAGGCTGTACTCATTCCACGTCGCTTCGGTGCAACTTGGACCCTTTCCACCATCCCTTCACCATATGCACGATGGATCTCTGCACGGCCATTTGCTGAAACTTGGCTTCCCCAACGAGAAGCGATGCTCGTTTCGAGCCAATACTTGACAGTCAAGCTTCCAGGGTTCGAGAGTCGAAACACCCCATCCACACGCTTTAGCATGAATACTACAGAGGCATGCTGCCATAGATCAGCAACAAATGGTAGCACGAATGTGTAGAGGCAACCGGCCGACCGTCTATTCCCTCCACTTTTGAGCAGGCCCTCATGAGATAATGCCATTACCTGTGGTTATGTCGGTGCCGCCGAAGAACGCGTGTTCACTCTTCCACGTTTACGTTTCGGCGATTCTGGAAGCTTGCACGATAGCTGCTGTGCCTCTGCGCGGTCCGTCGGCCGACAAATGGCCACGTTGGCGGCTTCATCATCTCAGCATCTTAGCAAATTGGTGCCGCTCGGACAACGATACGTAGCTGTGCCTGTCCGATAGTGGCTATGGACAGACTGTGCTCATCAAACATCTTTCTGCAACTCTGCCAATAGTCCATGTCGCTCAACATCAAACCACATTTAAGCCCCCGGTGGCATGAGCACCATCGCTCGCGACGATGTTTCCTGGCCAGGACCTTTGCCCAATGGCGTTATAGCATTGGCATCTACATATATCCGTGACCCAAAAAGCTGCCTCAAACATACTTCGTGCGTTTTGGCACGGCTCTCCCCAGGCTTCGCTTCCCCAGACCCACCCATCTTGATGCAGTCCGTGTCTGGGATCCTGGCCCCAAACAACCCCACTCAACACATGAGCCTCCTCTTCAGTGCATCGCTCTCTTATTCTCTCTACTACAATTGTATACTGTATGGAGACTATGACAGGTCTGTGTGTACCTCAAACGTTCCATGATGCAACCCTCGGTAGGAGCCGCTGGTGAACCTTGTCCACCCAGGGGTTGAGGGCACGAGACAATGTATTGCTATGCCCGACAAGAGTGATCAAGCTGGATTTACTTTAGACTCATCATGCTCGCTGTTTGTTCGTTCATCCCTCATTCGTTTTGTCGTTGAACGGCATTCTCCTTTTTGTTTCCATCCCTTTTTTTCCTTCTTGTTTCTTGGGCTGGTCTCTCTGTGAGAGCTTCACGAGTTATACGTTTGATACGTTTTTTTCCTTTCACCCATTTTCTACCACCTGGCGTGGATTGTTTTTCTATACAACCTGCTTTTCTCATTCGTCTCTTCATATTATTGTGTCAACTCTTCTACCGGCCATGCATTCCCGACTTCTCCTCGCCGCCGTCCTTTTGGGCCTGGTGGCACTCGTCTCTGCCTCCGTAACACCGATCCAGAGGCGCTCTGTCATTGCTGAACGCGCCTACACTGGCAGCAATGCAGCCCGAGCAATGGCCAGGGCACATAGCCAAGCCGCACAGCGCAGAACACGTCGAACCGACAAAGGACTCTTCCGTAGGGGTCTTCTAGATACTCTTCTAGGGGGACTGGGGGGTGGTGGAAACGCAGCCGCCCCCGGCAACGGCAATGCTGGTGCCCAGCCTGGTAACGGAAACGGAGGCAACAATGGAGGTGCTGCTCCCGGCAATGGAAATGGAGGCACCACTCCTGGCAACGGGAATGGAAGAACCAGACCTGGAAATGGTAATGGAGGCACCGCTCCTGGCAACGGCAATGCTGGTGCCCAGCCTGGCAATGGAAACGGAGGCAACAATGGAGGCACCATGCCTGGCAATGGAAATGGCGGTACCGCTCCTGGCAACGGTAATGGCGGCAACAATGGTGGTACCCAGCCTGGCAACGGTAACGGCGGTGCCACTCCTGGCAACGGTGGAGGTAACAACGGAGGTACTCAGCCTGGTAACGGCAACGGAGGCAATAACGGAGGCAACAATGGGGCTCCCGCACCTGCTATTATTGATGTTCCTGATACACCAACGGGAGGCAACCCAGGAACCAACCAGACGAACCCAGCAAACCCAGGCAACGGAGGCAATAATGGCGGTACTCCTCCCAGCAATAGCGGAGGCAATAACGGTACTCAACCTGATAACGGAGGTGCTCAGCCTGGCAATGGAGGAGCTCAACCTGGCAATGGCAAAGGCGGCAACAATGGGCAGACTCCTCCTGCCAATGGTGGAGGCAACAACGGTACTCAGCCTGATAATGGAGGAGCTCAACCTGGCAATGGGCAGACTCCTCCTGGTAACGGCGGAGGCAACAATGGCACTCAACCTGGTAATGGAGGCGCTCAACCTGGCAATGGAGACGCTCAGCCTGGAAATGGAGGTGCTCAGCCTGGAAATGGAGGTGCTCAGCCCGGTAACGGCAACGGAGGCAATAACGGGGCTCCCGCTCCCGTTATTATTGATGTTCCTGATACACCAACGGGAGGCAATCAGACAAACCCAGCAAACCCAGCAAATCCAGGTAATGGAGGCAATAATGGAGGCGCACAACCCGGCAATGGCCAAGGAGGTAACAATGGGCAGACTCCTCCTGCCAATGGTGGAGGCAATAACGGCACTCAGCCTGATAACGGAGGCACCCAACCTGGCAACGGCAACGGCAACGGAGGTAACAATGGTGGAACCCAGCCCGGCAATGGCAATGGAAATGGAGGCAACAACGGCGGTACTCAACCTGGGAATGGTAACGGCAATGGAGGCAACAACGGTGGCAACAATGGGGCTCCTGCTCCTGTCATTATTGATATTCCTGATACACCAACTGGTGGAAACCAGCCAGCAAACTAAGCCCATGGGAGAAGGCAGCAATATGGTTATCAGCTTTGCCCAGGCCGGCAAAGTGAGGGCCACTCTCCAAACCAGGTGGAACAGACATCAACACCTCCCTAGGAGACCAACGATATGGTAGAAAATATTCCCTTGAATGTGCAACATGAAGTGTTTTTTTCAACTTGAGATATGCGCAGTGCTATACACGAGTTGTTTATATTATGCCTGCCACTGAATTGTATTTTACAAGTGTATTGGATATCTGGCGAGTTTATTGAGTTCCCTTGAAGGGCAGGAGGGTATGCCTCCAGTAAACCGTCTGTCTGTTCAAGCTTTTTCCGTAGCAAATGAGTTCACGTTTCTAATATTTCCATTGCCTTGTGTGAACAGATTTTGGCTTGAACCTTGCAACTTTCATCACAGTGTCTAAAATGGCGTCAGGAGCATGATATTCACTGGGCGGGTGGGATCCTAGTTTTGCATCGAAGATGGGTTCGGTCAACTTCAGCCAAGTCTTGTGACTATCTAGGAATTGAAGATTATTGCTATCAATAGTGACGAGGCTTATTCCATAGCGTTTGATGGCCTAGACATCAATGACACGTGCATCTCGCTTGTCCAGGCAGATTTGCGTCATTGCGATATGGTTGGTGACTCACAAGATGCCAGGCACAACCCCAATATACGCCCTGCCAGGCGGAATGCCCGGACCGATCTAGATCCCAGAAGCTGGTGTGGAACACTGCCAGAGCCCCCCTAAGGCATGTGATGGCTGCGTACTTTAGTTACGTGCAAGTTCAAACACTCCAATTTTTTTACGTAGATATTTTAAAGTGATGATGAATGTATGTATGTATGTAAGTGTGTTGCCGCAGCTTTTTTGGTTTGGGCGGTGTGGGAGGTTGAACTGACTGCTCAGGGCGAGCTAGGCTTTAACGGCGATATCTGCCATCATAGTCGCAACTTGTGGCGTTGGAACCGGTGGCAACAGTAAAACAGCTAAAGCAGCCTACCCGGACTAGAGGAATCTTTTTTCTTCCCATGTGTAAGGACCCTATGTAAGGGCAATGTGACTGTTACGTCTTAGCTTGTAAATGGAAGCAACTATCAATATTGTGTGTTGCAAATATTTGGGCGGGCTTGCATGAGGTGCTGCTCCATAATTAACACCTACGGGCGAGGCGAGGCGAGGCGCAGCGACAGTCGGCGATTGCTGATGAGGTTTCGCCTCGCATGCTCGCAGGGGGGGGGGGGGGGGGCGGGATGTCAACACTGACCAATACAAGTCGGTGGCTTGGCCGCGAACATGAGGCAGAGCTGCTTCCATGGAAGCCGGGGCTTTCTTCCATCTGACGCGGGGAGAAGATAATGAACAAAGAGAAAGAGATTAGCGGAAAAAGACGGCCGGAGTCCGGCCGTTCAGCTGCCCCTCTTAAAGTTGAATCGAAATCGAGAAAATACCCCGGGCGCGACGGCATGTTTGAACTCTCAACTCAGTCGAGGCGCTCCGGTAGGCTCTGCAAAGGGCTGACGCTCCCCGATGCCTGGTCTGGCCACAATAAACAGCACCAAACGTTGGTGCAATTACATCGGGGCGCCGTTGTTGGAATAGGCAACTCCGGTACATCTTACGTCGGATTACTTCGATCCCCAAGACTCCGCTGGATTCTCCAACGCCTAGCCTTGATGCGTTTTGGCGAGAGCCCTACGAAAAGCCAGATCTGGTCAGGTCAGCCTTTTTGCAGGGGCAACAGGGGAGGGAGGGGGGCGGGCTCAGCGCCAGTCTCTCCGGCAGGCGGAATCTGGGGTAAATTCTGCCACGAGGAATTTTTGCTAATTCGTACCTGAAGGAATGGGGAGGGGAGGGGGGTGGTTTGCGCGGCGGGTGCAACCGTGCCAAGGGGCCGATCAGCTGGGCTCCCTTTTTTTCCCTTAGTGAGAAAGGGCTGCGAACAGCAAAAAACAGCCTCATGACGCCATGAAGGGTTCGTGAAGGGGGAACCTAGGCCAGCCAATGGCGAGGCTGCGCTTTCGGGCGACCGAGAGGGCCGCAGACCGAGATCCGGTATAAATGGCGGCGATTCTCACCCCTATCGTTAGCTTCCCCTAGGGGTGAGATTTGGCAATCAAGAACAGAAGCCCAAGCTTTAGCCCACATTTCTTCTACGCACGCACGAGTATTTAGCACGGTCAGGAATCTCATCACATTACTCGTTAGACGAGTGCCGCGGAGATTCCATTCCAGCAAGGACTATTGGTCGGCTGCTACAAGGCCAGCCCCAAGCTCCGTTAAGCCCCAAGCCCAACAGAAAGGGAAGGGTGGCCTAATTTACAAATCTTCGCAAACTGGAAGAACCTGTCCCCGAGTTCCGAATTTGCCCTAAACTGTGAAAAAAAGCGAGCAGAAACAAGAAATGATGGGATCCTCCCAATCCACAAGCTCCGCTTCGCCTGCTGACGGCAGCATGGACAGCGGCGGCGGCGCTCGCGGCGCTGGCAGCACCGGGGGGGACGCTCAGAAAAAATCCCTCTATCAGCGCCTGCAGGACAAGAAGCGCGGCCCAGGCATCAGCGACGAGGACCTGCAAAAGTACACGGGCAAGACGCGCGAGCAGCTCAGCGCGTGGTCCGAGACGCAGCCCGGCGTCGGCAAGAACCAACTCGCCGGGAGCATTGCGGTAGGGCCGACGTCCGGGCTTGGCGGGACGGCGGCAGGTGCTGGATTGGGCGGATGGGGTCCCAGCGCCGTGCCGAACGACGGGAAGCGAGGTATGAAGTTTCCACCGCCGCAGCCAGCACAGCATCACCAGAAAAAGCTGGATGACGATGAGGACGATGATGATGAGGAGGAGAATACGTACATCAAGGATAAGGGAAAGGAGGCAAAGTAGCGGGACAGACACATCGGGTGATTTTTCGAGCCAGCCAATGGATTGGGACGGCGGATGTGGGCATCTTGCACATGTTATGCATGTGTACGGCACTGTATGTACGCACATACTGATACATCACACATGTAGATACCACATTAAATCTAGGTAATTTACTTATTGCAGTACAACTATACTTGGATTGTTCCGATTTGGGTGTGGTATAGGTAGAAAAATCCAAATAGTGGGCCCCGGACTTTATCTAAACGGTAAATTCGTCAAAAACAAAATGATAATCTACAGGGCTATCGGACATCGCTTTCTTTCTCTTTGATAAGCATAAACCATGGGGGAACAAAATAAAAGCATCGACCTCTATCAAGCCCGTTCCCACGTTTTCCAGAGTGGGCCTTTGTTCTCTTTGGTCCGCCGGACATAGGCCGGTAGTAATACTACAGCATGTGTACAGTACCTACGCAGGGGGGGGGGGGGGGGGGGGGGGGGGGGGGTTGTCATCTTGGAAACTACTCCGTAGGTAAGGTAGGTGATCAGCAATCGCGCCGACCAAACGAAAAAACACAATGTTGGCAAGTCTTTCCGTACGAGAGAGTCCCTGTTTCGTCCGGTTCTCCGTGGCGAAAAGAGGGGGGGGGGGGGTAAGGGGCGAGGCGAGAAAATAGCATTGCGGGGACTTTGTGCCGTTTAGGTGAGCGGGGAGGGGGCATTCAGTTCAGTTTCCATGTTCGGCAACAGCGATGAATTGTCATGGACTTGGGAGTTACTGTACATACAAAAGAAGCACATATCGAGAGTCTCGTGAATGCGTGCTGATCGAGGAGGAAGAAGCTGACAGCAGCCCTAACAGCTAAATGATCTGCTACTAGGTACGACTCAGTGAACTAACAACCCCGTGTGGCTGACTGTTATTATTCACAGGGCAGTTATGCTCGGCACCTAGAAGCGGATGTTCAATTTCCTTGTCGTCTCTCGTGTGCGATGGACAAATCACAAGCCAAGAAGGGGAAAGGGTAGTGTGGGTTGTGTGTGTGTGTGAGTGTGTGTGAGTGAGTGAGCAACAAGGCCCAAAACAGCACATGACTCGACGGTTCATAGCGTTTGTTTGGTCTGATGCAATCAATGAAATCAATCAACCAAGCAAAATCAATCCATCCATACATCCATTCGTCAACCGGCGTCTTTCAGGTCTAGGTTTGTCTGACGGATGAAGGTTACCGATCTGACAGCCACGGCAACTGAATTTAGCGGCGCGCCACATCAAACCCACCTCCACCTCCACCACCAACACTACCACCACCAGTCCCAGTCTAACGGCACGTTCGGCGATCTCATTGATGGAAACTGGGAAAAAGCCAGACCGATGGCGCTGAATTTTCATTGGTTGCGTTCCTCCTAGATCTGCACTCCAGGGGGGGGGCTAGGGGGGGCAGGGGGGAGGGGGGCTTTTTATAGTAACAGATAGCTAGAAATGTCTTTGCCATGTCTCGCCAGTGGGTGATTGAGTGTGCTCATATTTGCTGCCTGTTCCAGCGAAGAGCCCCAATATTTGCTGTTAATAATAGTACAGGACGTCCATACGTATCTAGCTAAAGAGCACTAAAAGAAGGAGAGAGACAGAGAGAGAGATAGAGGTTGGGAGATTGGAAGAAGAGGAAACAACTGGGAATGGGACTCGTCTACAATACTGTACGGTGTAAATCTACTTTAAACTTTCTTTCTTCTCCATGCTGCCTAAAATACTACCCACTCTACCTAGCCACCCCTGCCCCAGCTCCATCCATGTGTTGCCCATGTCCAAGTATCCGCAAAAAGATGATCAAGATGGAGTACTTGACTTCCCTTTGACCTTGATCCTTTTCGTCTACTCCGTACTCCGTACGGAGTACAGTTTTTAACAAACCTAACCCTCCCAGCTAAACCCCTACTAGGAAAAAAATAGCGAACTTTGGAGGTTTCGATGGGAAGGCCCTGCTTTTGGGACCTTGGGAACCTACCTGGCGGCTGCTGCATCGTCCCGAACGCCGGCGGGCATTCCGCAAACCGCTGTCCGAGTTGCTGGGATTCCCCCCCCCCCTAACTCTCTCACTCTCGATCCACACCTTTTTTTTTCGTTACCATTCCCAATGCCCTTACTCGGTCCCTGCAGCAATACAGAAAAAAAAAAGACCCGAGGCAATGCCTTTTTTTTCTCTCTTTGAAATTAAAAAAAAATCTTCCACAACCGAGTCTGTGCTTGGATGATGATAAATTCATTTCGGCCAAAAACTGATCGCTTACAATTGTACCGGACCTTCCATTGCACACAGCTGACACGAATTTTTACGGGGATGGGCTAGCAAGGCCGCAGCCGTACGTAGGAGAGAGAATATAGTACCAAACGCAGATTTCCGCCTGTGAAATCTTGTTTTTTTTTTCTTTGTTTTTTTTTTTAATTGACTATTACGGTGTGTTAGGCATTGTGGCCGTCTGAATGGCTAGTACGTAGATAATTAAGGAAGAGACGTACGACGTCTATGCACCGGTACCTAGTCCGGGATTGTGGCCGTTTAGTCGCCGCCGTTGGGCTTGCTTTTTAACGGGCGTCTTTTGTAGGGCTACTCTACCAGTGACTTGGTCACTAGCCTAGCAAAGAAATATGTTGGGTGCTAAAATTATTGTTGTCTTTCCAGTACCTACGTATGGTTGGAGTATCGTTTGCGTCACAGGAACCCTTGCCCCCTTTTCTCTCTCTCTCCTTCTCTCTCTCCCCTTGTGATTCGTGCCCGCCGACTTAGAACAAATGCGGAAAGGTTAAAAAGGACTAGATTGACAACTTGACAGGGTGGTTTTTTTTTAGTTCTTCTTTTATTGGGTAACACGTAGCTTAACTTCCAAGACACACTTTTTTTCGTTTACGTTGAGAACTTGCGGAGGAAGGGAGATCTTGGTGTCGGTGGCTTGGCGTTAGCGGTAGGTAGGTAATAGGTAGTCGGTAGTGGAGGTTCCTTTTTAGGTAATAGACCGCCGGGAAGCGGGAGGGGCAGAGGCGCTTGCTTGAGTGTGTGTGTGTGTGTGTCTCTCTTTGGCTTGTTGCAGAGTTATGGTGAGATTTGATGGGATGAGTTGGCGGTTAGTGTTAGTCTACCCAAAGTTATTATTAGACGGAGAGAGACATTTCAACCGTAGCTAATATTAACAGGTTGGGAGGTGTTCCAATATTACTTTTAAAATTAGACACAAGGCCTCGCGGTGATCCTTTTTAAAACCATGATAGTTTTAATCAGAGCAACTTTGTGTAATTTTACTGTAGCTATCATAAACAACCGCTTTCTCGGAACTCCAAGGCACAAAGCCGCCCCGTATTGGCATCTAGGGTGTGGATCAGCAAGCCCCGGCATTCCTAATGCGGCGCTAAAGCGTAACTTCACAAGAAGATACCACTCACTGATCATGTACTTTGTATCTTTCAACTACACATGCAGGGAACTCGTCTTCTTTCCCCTGTACACTCATAAAATTGTATTAAAATAAATAAGGGGGGGTTTAGTGAAGTGGGTGTGTCGGCTGTCCTGATCTCCGTTACCCTGATAGAAACAGGTATGGCCTTGCTCCACTGGCCTCCGACATTTACACACGGCAGATGGTGGTTTATTATGATGGACGTTTGTTTGTTCATTTCACGCAACTACAGGCAATGGTAACCCGTGACTTGGGCTTTGAGACATCTCAAACATGTTTTCCATTTCTATGTAGCTCTCTCTATCTAGGTATCAGGTGGGATACCGTCTCGAGGGGAATGCCGTCAAAACAAATCCGTATTGCTTGGCCTTTTGCCTACTGTTTACAAGTATTTTAGTTCACAATAAGCTTTTGCAGGATATCCAAAATGTCCTGCTCAGTCTCCTCCTCCTTTAGGCCCAGCAACTCATTGTCCGTCTTTTCAAAATTGCCGCCGTAAGCCGGGTCCAGGATGGAACGGAAGAGATACGGCACAAAGGTCTCGGCATCAAACAGCTTCTGGGCCAATCGTGCATCGGCGGTCGCCGTAATGTCGTCCAGCTTGGCAGGCTGGGGTTCCCATGGCTTCCCAGGCGCCACTCTCTTGGCCAGAGCTAGCAGCCGGTTCTGACTTAGTTTGGCCGACTCAATGTAAACGGTCCGGTTGCTGGTCTCCTCGGCGCGCAGCAAAATGCCCGCAACGGCGTCACCAACCGTCGCCAGCGTCGTCGCGGAGAAGACACGGTCGCCGCCGTCAAAGATGGTGGGCTTGTAGTCTGATATCTTGAGGATGAAGTCATACCGCAAGCCCCAGTCGAGGAAGGCTGAGTTGCATACATAGGTGTATGTCAGCGGCGTCGACTCGGCCTTTTCTTCCAGGTACTCTCGGATCTCGACCTTGGGAGCAAAGACTGGCAGCTTCCGGGTTCTTGGGTTGTCCAAGTCTGATCCAAACTCCGATGGGATGAATCGTTGGACGCCCGCAGCGATGGCCGCGTCCACCAGGTTCTTCTGGAAGC
The DNA here is from genome assembly GCA_005765155.1 of Zelopaecilomyces penicillatus. Lineage (NCBI taxonomy): Eukaryota > Fungi > Ascomycota > Sordariomycetes > Hypocreales > Pseudodiploosporaceae > Zelopaecilomyces > Zelopaecilomyces penicillatus. The sequence goes on from VCCP01000006.1 coordinate 1,174,854, forward strand.
CAAGTGATGTGCTGCCAAGGGTAGCGACAACAGCATCCTGCCCTGCGAGAGCCGACTTGAGCGAGTCTACAGAGTCGAAATCGACATCTCTGATATCGGTACCGGAGGGGAAAACGGCACTTGAGCCCTGTCTGCGAAGTACGGTGACGTTGAAGCTGCCAGAAGACACCAACTTCTGGAAAACCACCGAGCCGAGAGCACCCGAAGCACCGGCAATGGCAACGTTCTTGATGGTTGTAGACATTATTGAAAGATTTGGTTTTGATATGAATTGATACTATGAGTGTTGTTGTTGTTATTGGTATTGCTGTGACTGTATGGTTTGTGGTCTCATTTCACTCCTCTATTCTCTCAAACCACCTGAATATTTATACATGTTTGTCGAGTAGAGAGATGTAATGTAATCGAAACGTCCTCGCAATTCCATGAAGCCCATCACAACGACATCCTGTGATTGCTAATTGTGTGCGATTTCTAATTGTCCCGGGCTTGATTACAAGATAAATCTACGCCTCCCCTCACCTGTTGACATCACGCAATCGGGCATCTCTATAACATGATATATCAGCACCCTTTGACCACCAATTCTGCCACTCGGCCATGAGCTTGGTCATAACAGATCTCACAACAAAACCCAACATGAAAGAGTCCGTGATACTGGGCGGATATCGGGTTTCTGGTGGCAATAGCAGTGACAGCTGGTGGTGTTTTGCTAATATCAATCTACAGGTTCGTTGCCCACATGCCTGGCCGAGCCCCTGTAAACCTCATCAACACCCCCCTGTGGACCAGCAACACGCTACCTACACAGTTGTACACTACCGCTGGCTCTAATCATGGTCATACGCGTCAGCCCAGCCCAGCCCTGCATCGCTCCTGCCATGAAAATGCCAATTCACAGATGGCGTGCAATGTGGCTGCCGCCGCCAGACGCCAGACTCAAGAATGGCCAGGAGCGATCAAGAAAGTGGGATGCGCCAGTGCGGGATCCACTGACGCCGAATCGAGACAGTCCGGCTGGGATCCTCCGTGTGGGATGAGGCCGATGTATGTGGGCATGTGGGATGAGGCCGAGTGGGATGTGCAGGGCGGTACGTACCTCCTTCCCCCAGGCACCCACCCAAACAGAAACCCACTTGGCTCCAACCGTCGGTACGGCACTTGCAGAAGGTGGCAGCAAGCACCGCCGTGGCAGTAGCAGGCCGTGCAGCCAACTCCAGGGCCAGATCCAGGCACTCACTGCGACTTTGGCTGCGCAGTTCGCCCACTGAACCCTCAGTTCACCACCGGGCTGTATTTTTCTTTAAACCATCGCCACCGGACACAGACACAGGCAAAGGCAAAGGGAAAATGGAATCAACACCAGAATTGCAATGCTGCTTGCTCCGGGAAACGCGATATCTAGACATCGGAAAATGATGCGCTGTGGCAACACGCCCTGGACAGCCCGAGGCCTGCTCAGCGTCAGGTGGCCAGTGCCGGCGGCACCCTATTTTTTTGTGTCGTTTTCCTGTCAGCGCCATCTTTTCCATCTCCGTCAGCAACCCCTGCACCAGGATTAATAACGTCCATCAAACCGTCTGTCTGTACAGCGACGTCAGTTCATATGACTTTTGCCGTCCTCGATCTCCTTATCTTCGTCCCGCCTCCTCTCTGCGCATTTCAACCCTCGCATCCCCAGGTTTTCCCATTGCTGTGCATTTGGTTACTGAGCTGCCTTTTGGATTTCGGGACCTTTGGTGTCAATGGGCTGCAACGGTTACAAAGCACACGGTGTAGCTTTGGTAAGCTCTTTCAACGACCATTGCTTTATTAGACGATCCCGGAGTTTTCATCATTCATCCTACTCGGCCGGTTAAATTGTGGGGGTATATACCACTCGGATCCGACATGAACCAGCAACAGCCGGAGCGCCATATGTGCCATTGTGGCAAGGGATTCCTTCGAAAAGAGCATCTGCGTCGCCATCAAGCAACGCATAGCACCCCTACCTTTGTCTGTCACATATGCCAACGCTCCTTCACTCGCCGGTAAGTCAAGTCAAGTCAAGTCAACGCCTCTCCCACAAGCACCTCAGAGCCCCCGTGCCTTGTTATGAAGGGAGGGACGGACGGACGGTGTTGGGCAGAAACCAGCAGAATAAAAAAAAACTAAGCATTTTCACACAGCGATCTTCTTCGCCGCCACCTTACGTTACATGATGTTGTGCAAGCACCCGACTCGAGAAGGGTGCGAGCCTGTGACGCCTGTCATGTTAGCAAAATAAGATGTGACGGCGGTCCCAGGTGTTCCCTCTGTACAAAACGCGGAGTCGACTGCTCATTCAACCGAGGACGGCCATCAAACGACCATGCTTCAGTATCAGGCTCATCCTTGCACTCAATTCGCGACCAATCTTCTTCTCCCAACGCTTCCACCGACAGTGGTGATATACCCCATGGTAGCATTCATCCAGACCTCCTACCAAACGTCTCACTGGAGAGTACGAACCATGTTCTACAGAGTAACGGGGTTCTGCGAGGTCTCCATCCAGAGTACATGATCCGAGTGGCCAGGCTAGGACTACAGACAATTCTCGAAGCTATCTCTGGTCCACGATCCAACTCCTCGCTCAAGACACAACCTCAGTTTTCAACTGAGATGAAGGCTTGGTCACGAACATGCATAGCAACCTTTTTCGGGCGTTTCCATGACCGGTGGCCCATTCTTCACGCCCCAACCTTTGAACAAGCTACCGAGACAACATATATGCGAGCCTCTGTTATTATTATTGGTTCCTGGTTCTATGATGATGCCGTGTTGAAGGATCTCATCTCGGAGATTCACACTCGGCTTGTAAAACAACTTCTCGACGAGCTGGTAGGTGGTGAACTGCTCTTTTGAATTTGTACCTGCCAAACTAACGTTAATTAGTCTGGCACTACACAAGAACGAAATCGTCCATGGCCTGTAGAGACTTACCAGGCAGCTCTTCTCAATGTGATATTCGCGTTTGAAAGCGGGGTTCGTGTTTAAGCATCACATCTTCAAGAATTGGGGCAACTCTTTTGGCTAACTTGAAAACTTTTAAAGGGGGACCGAAATATTACCAAGGCTAGGCTTCTTCACAGCCTCCTGGTAACAGCAATGCGAGAAGCAAAGGTCTTCAGTTCCGATGCTGTTGAGGACCAGATGACGGTTCATTTCCCGGGAGACTTTCCACCCTGGATTTTCACAATGAATGAGCGCTGGAAGAGGTACGTCGTGTCGTATTTGATTTTCTTTCCCCAGTTGGATAGGTTTCTAACAGTGAATGCAGACTTGCCATTGCTTCGTTCAAAATCGACACGTATCTCTCTCTGCTAAGCAACCAACCTCCAGTTGTACAACGTGAGGAATTGGATTTGAGTCTCCCGTCAACCTTTTCCATGTGGAACTCGTATGGCCTTGATGTCTTTTGCAGACGATATCCAATAGAGCCCCTGGATCGCTCTCAGTATAAAATTTGCGATTTGGCGATTGGATCACCGCAACCCATGGCTTCTGGTACTCTGGTCGAGGATGTCCAGGTTCGCTTGCTTGGATGTACAAATAGCATTTGGATCCTTCGGCAGATGCGAAGAAATCAATCTCACGGTGTCTCTGTTCATTCCGAACAGAACGATGTCATGTCAGGTCGACTAAAACGTTGTAAACATCAGCTAGATATGTTGGCTGGTGTTTGGAATGATCCGGACCTGCACAAGCAGAACATTGATTTTCTGCTGAGTGCCTACTCTGGTGAGGAGGAACCTTCTCAACTTGACTGGAAAGAGCAAGTCCTAGCCCGGCTTTGCTCGAGCTTATTCAGCGCCATTATGCTGTATTATCTTCTTAGCCTACATGTATACGCTGATGTGTCTATGCTCACGCACGAAGCATCGGACATGGAACTTACAATGGCCACTCCTCCAGCGCACAGGAAGCAGATGAAAGTCAAAGAGTGGGCTTTCTCTACAGATAGCAGAGCCGCAGTCCTTCAAGCGATTCTCTGCTGGCGAGCGTATGAAGGCGCTGCATCTAGGGCTGAACTACGAGGAGAGTCTGTCGACCCAGTCGCATACATGGCCCTTTCAGCCGGGGCAACAGTGCTCTGGGTTTGGGTCATGAATTACATAGAAATGTGCACGTGTATGTCGGATCCCAACCGGCTGGACATTGGTCTCGTTTCACTGGGGGCAGGTAGATGTCCCGAGGCCGAAGTCTGGATTCAGAACGGCGGCAACATTTCGCTCCATGGTGTATCCATCTGTCGATGCAATGTTGACGCTTGGTTGACGCCTATGGCGGCGGCATTGACGAGAGCAGGGCGGACTTGGGAGATGGGGAATGTCGTGGCGCGGAGGCTGTGGTCAAGACTGGGCCCGCCTCGGTGAATGATGGTTGTGATGTCTCTTGATTTGGAGTTTTCGGATGGGATGTGCAACCATGAAATAAGACACACGAAGGAGTTGGGGAAAACATTGCATTGTATAGACAAGAAACAAACTGGCGCAACCATTGATATTTAAGGCATTGGGGATGCGCAATCCCACATTGCTCCTCTTACAAATACAAACCGGTATTAACCCCCACACACATATGATCCACCACTCAGCCAATGCATCTCCCGCTATTCCGTGTTCCATTCCCCAGTGAGTCGTTGTCTTTTGACGTTGAAGTCACAAGCCGGAGCGTCCCATCGGCATACATGTGGAATATGTCCGAATGCGTGTTGGTTACGACACCACTGGTTATGGCATTATTAATGATTTGGGGGTTAGACCTCCCGTCGAGTGCCCGGGATTATCAAGCTTCTCGGGGCCAGAGTGGGATGGCTTTGCTTTGCCATCCGTTCGGCCCCGAGCCCTGCCGCAAATGCACCTTGTATGTACCACGCTGGAGCACATCTTCAACTCCTGACTAATAGCCAGCTGGGTCAAATTCACCCGAGTTGAGATATTGAGCTGAACGTTCCGTACATACATGCACACATACTTACATACATCTCAAGGTGGAATCGATCCCGTGTTGTCTGCCTAGGCAGACGTGACGACAGAAGAAAGGTGGGATACCGAGCCACAGAACTCGGGCAACTCCCTTGAGTGTTTAAATAAAGGCAGATGAGTAGTGATGTGGCCGATGGGTGAACAGAAATCAGATCGGGATAATGAGGCTGCAGGACATGATCTTGTTGTTTTTTGGAAATAGGAAGTGGACCAGACAAGAACTATGGCTGAAATAGTAACTAGTAAATCAGGCAAATTATACTAGAGAAAGCCATGTCAGCCTTTTTTGAACGAGGAAAGAGGAAAGGGGAAAGGAGTTTGTGAGTACTACGTAGTATGCCATGTGTGTTTTCATCATCATCCCAGTGCACTGGCCGATGCTAAAGCCCACGTCATAGCCGTTCCTTGGGGGTTCTGTCTGGTCTGAAGGCAACATTGAAAAAACACTTATTCCGCCTTGCCGTAGGCTTACTCCAAAACAGAAGTATCTCTCCTCCCATTCAAACGCCGTGCAGTAAGGGAGGGAGGTTCAGCGCCGATGGGCTAGAAGAACAAGCAGGCAAGTAGGTATATTAGCACACGAAACTGCCCCCGTGGGATAGCTTGCCATTCCAACCCAGCGGGATGGTCCTTGGTTTTTTTTTCAACTTACAACCCTAATGGGAAATATGGTGAACGGAAATACCAGCATCCCTCAATGATCATTGCTTCTTCCTGGGGCGTTACTGAAGAAAAAAACAGAGGGGGAATAGAACTACAGCTGTTACTTGTTTCTTCTTCTCCTACTTTTATTGGAGAAACAAAATGAAATGATAGAAGTGTCCGTATTTGGATATGTGTGTGTGTGTGCGTGAGTGCCAAGAAGGCCCCATCCACTCGGCCGAGTAAGAATGGGAGTGAGTGGGTTGGCTGTTCCGGCTGCGGCTGCTGCTACGCTACGACGGCGTGGAGTCTCGGGATTTGCGATTCCCGGCCGGGGGGGGGGGGGGGGGGGGAGTTTGCGGTACAAAGTGGGGGGGCCGGCATAGCGGCGGTTTGTGACGAAGGGGAAGAAGGAGAAGTAATGCTGTGAAAACTTTGATAATTGGGTATTTTACGAGAATTAAAAGCTGCTGGAGAATTTAAGTCAGCAAGTCTGTAGATGCTGATGAGTATATAATTCGTGGTGTTTTCGACGAAAAGGGTAAGGGGCTGGACTAACAGATTTGAACTGAGAGAAATCTAAACCATGGGATACCGTTGCGGTGGATGAAATCCGGAGGCAAAGCTTCTCATCAAGGGATGAGTTTCCGTGTGTCTACCGGGCTCGTATGATTGGTGGCTCTCAATTTGCATGAGTTTCTGGTTTGCTTTGGTTGAAAAAAAAAAAGCCTTGCCAGCATAAACATAACACTTTTGCAGAGCCAAGAGCTACAAGTCGCCGGTGGGGGTGGTTATGGGCTGTGTGGGAGAAAGGTCACGGCCGTGATGATTTCTCAGTACATTCAAATCTTTGTAATAAGAGGATAAGAGAATAGGAAAAAGGAAAAAAGTAACAGAATGGACGGTACAAGACATCATGGTTCCGTTAATAGACTGTGTAGGGGTGTTGACTCATACATGTGTCATCCCTTTTGCAAATATATTTATATAGGAATAGGGGGTTCGTTCTGCGCAGATGCTGCATATATGAAGTATCAATCATGCATGGAGTATTTATACAACATTAAAAGCAAGCTGTTTTTATTAGCAGTTGGGAAGGTACGGAGAGAGAGTTCTTTTGGTTGCCGTTTTCTTCTTTGCTTTTTTGATAGATGCCAAAAAAAAAACTCCGGTTTGAGACATAAGTCATGAACCGGAGTTTTTAAACCCCGTTAGGTAAACGGGACTAGGACACCCCCAGGTTACATTCTAAGCATGTCGACCAAACAAAAATTAAGGTTAAGTCGACGGATCTGGTAATGTGAAGTATTAATACGGATTAGAGAAGGGGAAAACTTCCACTCACAATTCCAAGTGGGGGCGGCATACGGTTGTCATCTTATCTTGAAGAACCAGAATAGTCAGCTGGGCTCCCTATGACCTTTTTTCTTTTTTTTGGGTACAGTGTGAAGGGGAATGGAGAGGCAGGGAACCTGGATTATTTTCATGTATCTCAAAAAGAAAAAGGCGGCTCTTGGGAGGGAGAAGTCGTGATTAAGATTCTGATGGATCGGGTATCCCAGGGGGGCGTGGGCGGGCCGTGATGGGGGGAACTAGAATCTTACGTGGAACGATTTGCATCGAACCTTAGATATAACACTAAATCGCTAATCTGGCATGTGTACGATGGGTTTGCAGGAAAGGGTATCGTGCTGACGGTATGATCATGGGGGGGCTTGGCAGTGTGCAATTGGTGGGATTTTTTTTAAAGTAGAAACTATTCCTCGAAAACTGATTTGGGTAGCGTTATTGGGGTTTTCTGCCTGGGGTAAAGGTTTAGGAGTCCCCAAATCTGTGGGAAGTTGGAAGATGTTGAAGGTGTTTGTGCTAGTGTGTTAGTTGTATGGGTCGTTGAGCAAGCACTTGAGATATCTAGCCCTGTAATGAGTGCTACGCTCTCAATCATCTGTCAAGATCTGACTTTAAGTTTTGAACCTTGAGCTCACTGAAGCGCGATGGTTGTTGCCCCTTCCAAGCTTTTCGCAAATAATCACAATTAACGTAACCAAAAGAAACGAAACGCAAAAAGAGATTGTTAATTAAGGGTCAAGACTCAGCTGCGAAAACTGGCTGCATCGAGATCTTCTCGAACACCTTCTCATTAGCACCCATGACATGACCATTGCCGACTTGTGGATGCGTGGGACCAGGGGCCTGTATTCCGGTATGATTGAGGCTACGGCAGTTTGATGTGATGCCAACAACTTCTTCGATTGACATGACGTGCCATAAGCACTAGTCCTTTGTCGAGTAGATCTCTTGCTTTAATTTATAACTTCAACCACGTATGACCATATTATGGAACAGAGAGTTTAATGCAGATCATTTGGGCAAAATCTGAGGAAATTTGGAGATCTCTGAAAAGATATTAGGAATCTAGTTCCCTGCCCTTTAATCTTCCAAAGCAGCCCCATAAAACATACGTAAAAACTTGCAACTAAGATTATCCTATCAAGCAGAACACATGCCATCTTGCTTACTGACTAGAGAACTAAACAGCGCTACAGTTTCGTCATCATTGACGCGACATGCACATGTTGCACTTGTATATGGCCACTGGAAACCTCAACTTGTTCTCTATCGCCAATGGAAGGGGTGTCTGAGCTATCGGTGCACAACAGGACAGGACAATCCATTTAAAGGAAAACGTGAAGAATCTTTAAAAGGCCCGCCACTTACACCCGTGATGATTTAAAAGGCCTATTCTCTGCGATTCAGATTAGGTTACTGTGTATTGCAAAGATGAAGCTCTAGTCTTTGACAACTTGGTTAAAAATCTGACAAGCATATACAAAGCCGGTGTCCCCGGGGCTTACTGGTCAATTATTTCTTTTTGCCATTCCAGAAATACTCTCCCGCAGTTCTAGAACTGTGATGGTCATGAATATGGCAGGAGATTAGTAGATAAAGTCAATAATGGGGAATAGCGTCATCATAACTGCCGCTTTAGGGCTACTCCCTTTCTATACATGGCATTTATGGAGAAGATAGACACCCATACATGTATGCATTTGACTCAAATCTATGTATTTGGTGTATTAAGCTTATTTGTATAGACTAACATATTCTATATATACATACCCGTCATTTCACACATGAACGCAGCTTTGGCTGGCCTATTGAAGGAGATATCACGGTCGTGCTATTCTCTGACGGATTGCGTTCAAAATCTAGATCCAGTACCCAATCCAACCATGACACTGGTCGAGGCACTTTTAAGGTCCCATTGAATATTCTTCAGTATAGCTACCCAATATACCACTACTTTCTCCATGTTACCAAGGCAAAGATAAACATACGCCATCCTTTTTCTATACCGCATCCACTCCTTATCTCCGTTCCTAATAGTTGTCCTCTCATCTAGGGGTAATGTCACCTGATATCATGAAAACGTCCCTGAACTTCCAAGACGAAACATCAACATTTTCTCCACCAACAAGAAACGATTCCACCAAACACTAATAGATCTTCCAGTCTAGAAAAATCCACAACTTAGTGTCGAACATTCTGACACGGGCCACTCACCAAAACTCTTCCAACTCCTAGCTGGCGATCTAAATCCCAAGCTACTACAGCAAGCACGACGTCATAGACTCTCCGCAACCATTTCCACGAGTAGACCCTCCGCAACCCCTCTCCGCCTCCGCCTCTCCGCAACCCCTCTCCGCCTGACAACATCAGCAAAGATACATGTTCCATGTATTTAAGAAGCAAAAAGAAAAGGAGTATGGAAGCTTCTCAAGCGCCGTTTTCTGCCTCATATCCCCAAGATGGCGCCGCCGCAAGGCACCAAAAAAGTAAAAACCCAACTAGATAATAAACGATTGTGTGTGTGCGTCAGCAAGAACACACACACTTATCTCAAAACTGTTCCGGCTGATTGGCTTAAACATTTTGCTCTACCCCGCGGCGTTATTCTGCGCTCACCGTCAGCCAAAAAACACAAACACAATCGGGCATTTCGAGTTCTCGGTCCGGTCCCCGGATGTCGTTCTGACAGCAATGGGAAGAAGCAAACATTTTTGACAATTGACATGTGCTGTTCCTAGCCTTACCACAATGACTCGTGCACACACCACACACACACAGAGAATGCCGGTAGATGTGGAAAAAAAGGATGGTGTCTTATGTATGTCAGAAGCCTTTGTGACAACGCAACCCAAGATAAGAGGCAAGCCCACATCCACAGATCTTGAAACGCTACCAGTAGTAGACAGAAGACACTCGAATGTCACCTAAAAGCCATGCATAAGACTAACATACAAGTGTGAATATATAGAGAGAGTATGAGCCGGACAAAGGGATCAAATTGTTTGATCTCCGGGCGCTGAGCTCAGTCGTCAGGGCGAGATGTCACCAGTAAGATGTGTTATCCTGAGACGCCATTCCGCCTTTTGACCTTGTTTTACTTTTTCCTTGGAGCCCCAACTAGTCCCCAATTTCTTGACCTAAGATTCAAGCTTTTTAGCAGCCAAATACTTGTAGAAAAAGGTAAAAAAGGGTTGTCAGATATGTGTGCTCCCTATCCTAAATCTCTGGACATCGGCGATGATCATCACGCCCCAATATCTATATCCCGTAGCTAGTCCAGATTCTGCTCCACAAAACCTGGGTAATTGATGTACCAACCACCTCCATCCTTCCTACAACAACCAGAACACCGCTAGCTCGAAAGGGTTGCCCCTTGTCTAGGATATAACGCAGAATAAAAACTGGCCAACAGAGACGGAACAGGTGGGAAGAAGAAATAAAAGTATAAAGGATATCTCTTCCGCAAGGGGCTTAAGCAAGGAAAACAAATCGCTGTCAACATCCGTTTCATTCCGATGTGTTCATAGGCACCAAACCAGTATTGTCAACAGCGCCTTGCCGAATAATCTCTGCGGCCTGGATGAAAAAGGAATCTATTCTTAGCCGAGCCGGCCGTATCAATAGTCTCCCTGGCTTGTGTTCTGTCTCTCCAAGACGGTGCAAGGATTGATGAAAGCTCTGCAGGAGTTGGTAGGCCGCTTCAATGTGCGACGGCTCAGACGCCAGAAGAAACAGGTAGATGAGAAAATTGCCGCAGAGAATGAACTGAGACCGAGCATCTAGAGTCCATGTATATTAGTACATCGCTCTGTAAAATGGAAGAAACTTTGTCTTGGGGGTAGGAAAGATAGTCAAAAAGCTCCGACAGCAAGTAGAACCAAAGTATATAGATGCACTTACGGCGACACCAAAAACCCCGCAGGTCATCGTCACTGATGCGGCTGATGAAATACGTGAACCCCTGAAACTCTGTGAGAGCGATGACAAACCACTTCCGAAGATTCGAGTCTGGGTTTGCCTTGGCGGCTCTTGTGGCGGGATACATGAGGCCTCTGTATAGCAGAGCTTGTGAAGCATAGAATGTCAAATGAAGCGGACCTTGATGAGGGTTAGATTCCTGTACATACACAAGTCGAAAGACAATAGCCGCAAGTTTAGATTTTGCAACTTACAATTGCTGATTTCATCAGATCCGACTTCCCGTACCAGTGTCAGGCAGTGTGGAATGAGACTATGCCAGTCCTTTAACTTTTCCCGCAGCATAGAAAGCGCCATATACCGTTCCGGTAGAGATATTGATGGGTTCGGGCGAACTTGACTACATGGGAAAGATGGTGTTAGTGGGCTAGTCTTTCTTGGCTTATAAGCGATGGCAAGAATGGTGGGACTTACAAGCTACAGTCAAGGATTTCCTTGAGGACCCTGGTAATACGAATCATCTCCAGGAACCGGGCCCCGACGGCGGCTTGAAAACATGCATTGGGCGGCTCAACTAGATACTGCAGGTCCTCTGGAACGTCTTCGTCGGCGCGGATATCATCCATATCTGGAGGTGAAGTGGTATATGAGCTCGTGTGAATGTGTGGAGGGTTGCCATGACAGATTGCCGACCAGCAGTCCGAGGCAAATACGGCCCACCAAAGCTTCTTCCGCAGTCTCTTCTCCCAAGGTTCGATGCTCCACCGGGTAGGGTCCTGATGGAGGCCAATCGTCTGAGCACATGCCGTAGTCTGCGCCGTCATGGTCCACATGCTCGGCGTCTCGACACTGTCTACATCTGGAGGGGTGATGTGGTGAAGAAGCAAGCCCGCCTGCAGGCTAAACAAATTGGGGTTCTCATGCTCCCGCCTAAGGGCTTCGTGGGCATGGTCCACGAGTTGATGTTGTTCGAAGGGACAGGGGCCTTTGAGCGTCGGGTCCTTATTCCAGAACGTACAGGCCATAGCATATATGGCACCGCGCAAGGAGGCCGGGATGGCCATCTTGGCGGTCGCATATTGACGAAGGAAACGAACTTTAGTGACAATGGGGTATATTGGATGGACGTGTTTGAAATACAAACGGATTAGGTTTTCACCATAGGGCCATACCAGAATCTCTGTGCCATCCGAGGCCGTCTCCTTGGCTTTGTTGGTGAAATCGGGGTTTTCATTCTCCAAGAGGAGAAAGTGAACAGGTCTATCATCCGGCTGAGGACCGCCCGGATAGACCTGGATGATGTTTGCGTCTATCTCGTCGTTCTCACTAAGAATGAGACACCGGAAGGCATCCAGGAGATATGTATCTTGCTCAGCTGAAAGCCCCATTGAATGTGCTGTCTTGTTATGGTTATCTTCAAGAGTCTGAAGGGGTATAGTAGACGAATAGGCAACTGGTGGTGAGACGCCAAAGGTTCCTGTAATCTCAACGTCCTCGGCCGGGTGGCCGGACTGGCGCACCAGCCCCTGATGTACTACAGCAGCGGGGGCGGATGTCTGCTCAGGGCTTTGTTCGCCGGTTGTGCTCAGCGTCGACGAAGGCACTGTGTCTGCAGGGCTGGCTTGGGAGACACTCCGACGTGGCAAAGCTGGAGACGTGTCTGTAGCTGGGGGTGTGACAAACTCGGCATCCGACATGCCATTGTCAGTGCCTCCATCTGGCTCCTGCGAGGAGGACTCATCATTCGGAGAGGATTGGCAAACCAGTCCCCTGCCCTTGCAGAAAAGGCCTGTAATTGTTATAGCGTTTAGTTTCGGGAGTTGTCAAATCATAGTCATAATCATCGGCATAAGAAAAAGAAAGAGTGACATTCCCATCCCCCCCTTTCCCCCCGGAAAGCATAGGCCACCAGCGGTAGGATGAAGGCGGGCCATCATCTTCGGCCAAGTCCAAGCCTAGGGCCCCAACGCACATGTACACGGACGGCTGCATATTCGGTACGGAGGATAGGAGACATTAAGGCAGGCCGATGGCATGGCATCTCGATATGTATGCATTACTGCAGAACAAGGCCAGGCTGAAGAGAGGGGAAAGGGTGGATGACGTGGACACAGAGACACGGGAGCATCGGGACAACAGACCAGCATACCAAGAGGTAAGAGGCAAGATGGATTATAGAAGATACGGAAACAACTTACAAGGCGGCTCAGAGGGAATCACGCAGGCCGTCTTGCGCCGCCGGCACGCATCACAGGGACGGTTCTTGCGGCTCCGTGGCTGTCTGGCCCGGCCGAACTGGCTCTGGATAGTGAACTTGCGGGGGCGGCCTGATGCCAATACCGACGTCGGGTCGGCACCGCTCTGCATGGCCTGCCTGGCGTCGATTTAGCTATAGCCTGGAGCAGGTGTGCGACTCTATGCGTGTATCTGCGTGTGTGTGTGTGTGTGCGCGCGCACACGCGACAAAGTGTCTTTGGCCCGGTTGCAGAGGCTTGAGCCGCCTCCAAGTTTCGACCCGGGGGCGGGGGCTTTGGGCGGAGTTGGAGGGGGGGGGTGATCTCAAACAATGAACGTCGCTCAACAAAAAATAGGGTGCAGAATAGGCGGCACGGGTTTTTTGGGCTTCGTTCGGCGAACAAACATGCAAAACCACACACAAGAGAGGGAGCGGCCAAGTTGGAGCGGCGGATGATGATGGGCGAATTTGCAGGCAGAGTCGCGCCACAATGCGGCTCACACACACCCTTGACGGAGGAGACGACCCTGACAAGTTCGCCGAGCCAAGCTGCGTGCTGTTGGCTGGCTGGTTCGTACGGCAAACGTTGGCTATTGCACGCGTGTGTCCGGTACTCGTACCGTGTACAGTACGTGCGTTGTCTTGCCCATGCTGCTTTTGCTTTGATCTGCCCTTTTGCGTTGCTTTGGCGTTGCTTTGCGGTGCATTTGATATTATGGATCCTTTCTAGACTGAAATTATTACTCATCCAGCTCCTCTATTCGTCGACGCCAGATCGCTGTCATGCCCGAAGCGGCTTAGACCGAATGCGTGACAGATAACGTGACTAGCTGACTGATCCCTAATTAGATGCTCCAAGCGAACGAAACCACAACATGTAAATTCGCCGATGATACTAGTTAGCACGGGCAAGGCGAGATCTTCTCAGATAGGCAGGCTGCGCAATAGGTCGCACAAGTCGGCATCCTACCTTGCAACCAGACGAAGCAAATCAAAGCCGATGGCAGATAGGCCTTGCATATTCGGCGAATGTAGAATACTACCGTGTACTGGGTATCTTTGCTCCCCTTTAGCGTCGGCGAAGCGAGTTGTCTCAGAGTTTGGACTTTAGAAACACTACACACACGCTCACTCACTCACTCACCCAAGTCAATCACGCATATCAAGGCAACTTCATTACTTTACCGCTTTGCCTCGCCTATTTCGGACAGACTCCGACTTTGAGGAAGAGAAACCGCAACAACGTGAAAAGAATGGGGAGCAATTAAGCTTGGTCCACTCTCTCCACTCCTCGGGAGACCACCATGGGAGCTGCCGAGACAACCCCATCAAGGAATATCCCGACCTTGTTCATAACAGTTACAGCACTGACTTAAATTGATTCTGTTCTTGTCAACTTCCTTGGGTATCTTTAGCCAATGGGCTATGCAAGCTTTATCAGTGCTATCTGTACACCCCCCACTAAGACAAAGGGACATGGCAAGTTACAATAAATGTACACTCTATTCATCACAGTACAAACAACAACAAGACTAAAACATGATGATACATAAAGATCGTTTTCCAAAACATGGCACCCGCAATTGAGCCCGACGGGGAACAAAGTTAGCACACAAGATGTTGACATGTCTGCCCAGCCTAGTAGCTTCCTATACAGACAGGGTTTAAAACACCATTACACTATGGCGTCCCTCCTTCTCCATGGACATCTCATGCGAGGAGGAATCGTCCAGCACATGCACAGTTTGTGAAAGCTCAACTTCCCAGCGGTCCTGGTAGTGTCTCTGCACTTCACGTGCGCTTGGCGATTCCTTCACAAAAGCATCCACCTCCTTCGCAGGGAAAATAATATGAAGGAGAGTGTAGACTAGTCCGCTAGACAAAAATCCGTACAGATAGTTGATGTAGTACAATTCCGTAACTCCATCGGGCACCTTGACAGACAGGTCAACGGCCGCGATGAATCCCGGCAAACACGGGGCGACTCCGACAACCCACTAGCAAAACGACACAAAATAATTAGCTCAAAATTCGACGTCAAACCAAAATAGGAGTTGCAAGTAGACAACTTCATATAATACGTACCGCAACGGGAGCACGGAAGTTGATGCCAGCCGTGTACCAGTAGATGCTACTGTTATTTCCCCGATACAAATCGTCAACCTTGAGCTTCCGCTTGCTAACAATCAGGTAGTTCGCCGCCATCATGCCAGTCATCGGCGCCAAGAATACACCATAGCTAGACAGCACAGTAAGAAACGTCGTAGCCGTGTTGACCAATCGCCAAGGGTTCACAATGGGGCTCAGAATGGCGGTGATATACGCTCCTCTGCGGATATTGATGTAGCGGGGAAACACCGACGACAAATCAATGCCACCTGCTAGCGCATTGCCGGGAACATTGTTACCAAGTTGGGAAATGCACAGGGCAAGTCCCGCAAAGAAGCAAGCAGCGCGTGTTCCAGCGCTGGGGTCCTTTTGCAAGAGGGTAACGAAAAGAGTCGGTGGGTTCCAGATGGGCTCTCCGCCCAGTCGCTTCTGAGTCGCTGCGACGACAAGTATGCCGAGAACAGAGGCAAAGATGCTGTAGACGGGATAGGCAAACGACTGTGACCAGATCGCATGGCTGGGTTTCTTCGCCAGACGGGAAAAGTCATTCTGATTCAGAATGCCTGCGGCAATTGATCCGACCGTCGACATGACGCCATAGACCATGAGCCAAGCAACACTCTGCGGGCCACCTGTCTTAGGGATAACGGTTGCCGAATCAAGAGTACTTCCAAATCCATCCGAGCCCATGGTCGCCAATGCCCAGATCAGGAGCGATACGAAGAAGGCCACAGTAACTACGCTGGCAAAGTAGAAAAACTTTTGCAGGCGGTGCGGGGGGATCCAAATCAACGGCAAACTAATAACGCAGAAGATAACGTACGCCACGAACGAAGCTGAAGTCATGCCGGTGGACTCCGGGATGCGGTTCGGGATGCGCTCCTCATATTTGGGGTCCCATGACAACAGAATGAGTTCGAGACACTGGCCGCCAATCCAAGATGAGAACCCGTACCTGCAATCGTTGGTTTGTTAGTACAGCAACAGCTTCTAGAGAGCGCCGACCCATTCAACCAAGGGGGTTACGAACCATACTGTAAAATCTCGTTAGCAAAAGCTGTAGCAAGTAAAACCATTATCATGATACGCACCAAAACTCAGAAAGATGCGGTTCCAGATCGCAAACTGCGAGCCCCACATTCCCCATACTGCTCGACTGAAGACGGAGAAACCAACTGATAGTAATCGTCTGTCAATATACTGTTCCTTACTACCAAGACAACAAGTGACGCAATTGGGTCCAACGAACCATGATAGTAGGCTCCTGCGAGGGAACTCAAGACGAGCGCAATGGTAGCGATGATATTGCCGATAACAATAGCTGAGCAAGCATTAGCCAACAAAGTTATGCGCCCGCGGCTGCCAACGACGACGATGACCAACAACAGCATCCATCCATGCATCAATGAGACATACAGATTATGGCCTGCCACCAATTGAGGCCCAGCGGAATCAGCGCACTGCCAGTCAGGAAGGTCGCAATGGTACAGTTAATCAACAGCCCTACAGACAGAGACAAAGCACGGTCAGCTCTCCGGAGCACAATGCCCGTATGTTCGGCCTAGAATATGGTGCCAGGACCACGTGGATTGCTTGCATACAGAAGTTGTGAAAGGTACGGAACGACCAAGTTCGCCGCTCGGCCTCGACAGGTCGGATGTCATTGTTCTGCGCAATGATGGCAGGGTTAGCGATTGATTGTCCAATATGGGCTGCGTTGGGGCGGCGGCGGCTGCGGCTGCGGCTGCCATCGCCACAGCGGCGGCCGTTGTCCGTGACGTACGATCCATTGTGACACGTAGGGCAGCTCAACGCGTTTGGCGATGTTTCCCAGTCCCATGACAGAGAGTCTGGCCGTGTGTCTTTGCGGTTTGGGGGCCGATCAGTTGGGGGGAGGGGGCGGTCGTCGGTCGCAGAGGTGGGGCAGACGCGGGATCAGAAGGAAATAATTATTAAAAATGATAGTCAAAGAGATGGAAAAGCGTCTGGGCTAATGGCGAACGTGACTGTGACTGGATGTCGCTGGCCGACAGACGGGCGGCGCAAGGGCGCTGCAGAAACTGAGGCGTCACAACCACAGGAGCATCTATTTGCCAGCCACGTTTCTGAGGAGGGCGAGCACGATGAGAAGAAGAGATGGAGGATCTACGAATATCGCAGCTGAGATTGTTTTTTTTTCCTTGTCCCCCCATGGCTGACCTTCATCAGCCAGGGTCAGTCGCACTGAGTTTGTCTTGTTGGCTTGGCTCCCAGAGCCAAAAAAGTGAGTGCCTTGGTGCCTTACGCACTTTAGGAATGGGTTCTTCAATAGTCTACACTCGGTTGCCGTCGCATAGAGCCACCTGAGGCACCCTGCGCTGCTATCATCATTTCAAACTGATGTTTTTCGATAGCAAAACATCACCAACGTTGGATGCATCTTTGATGATGATATCTCCCAGCAGTTTCGGGCAGCCTGTGGGAGGTTTTGGCGCCCCATGTGGTTTCCGGCTTTGCACAATGGGCATTGAAACACGTACATACGGCAAGGCTGCACATGTACAGTCGATCGTCCGGCTGGGCAAATGGAGTCGCTCCGCCTAGACGCCATCTTGATCGGTAAACCCTGTATCGCAAATGGACTAGGGCTGTCGGCGAACTGAGGCAGAGGCAGTTGGCCGAAGTTTCTTCTCTCCCCCGCCCGCTCGTCCATTGATTATTCCGACTGTGTACGGCGTAGCACGAGCACACACAATTCGCTATGGACAATGCAAGGATGGCCTTTTGGGGGCAGTCGTTCGTTCAAGTATTACAAGGTATCTTGGCCGACACAGGCGCGAGCTCCATCAAGTTGACAAAAAGACACTGACGGAGAACTGCTCTGGCCTCACGCTCAGCACGATCCAGCTCGAGCTGAACTTTGAATGGCTGGCCAAGGCGCCGGGCCGTTGAGCCGCACGGCATAGAAATTGTCTCTCAAGCTGGTCCATCATATCGTTATTGCCTGTTACGGCCGTCTGGCTGGCTCTCCGCGCTTCAAGCGCCAGTGGCCAACGTCCATCGGCAGACGCAGACGCATCGGGTGGCGGTACGGATAGAGTAGTATTACCAAAGAATGCAAGTCAAAAGTGCACCGAGACATGCACCAAAGAGCTCAATCTCCCCCATCATCATGGACCCGTACTATTCTTGTCGCCTATTTCCAACGGCTGCCGCTCCACAGCATCCCCGCTTGTTGCCCTGGGGTCGGGTCTTGTCGTCGGAGCCGCTTGTCACCGGCTATCCCACAACCAAACTGCTCGGGCTAGAATAGATGTTGAGCGACGGGTTCTTCTTTACCTGGCCATTCCATTCATGCGAATCTGATGCTGTGAGCCAATATCAGACCGCCAAGGCCCTCCCAGAAGATACAAAAATGAGCATCGTGCACCTTGCTGTGGCTCTGTAGTGGTCAGTCGGCGACTTTTGTGTTTGATTTGCGTCTGAATCTCTGTTCTCCGTGTGCCGAAAAGAGACACAGACTTCCGACTCCACCACACGCCGTCCAAATATGTCGCTCTACCGCATTGGTGTCGACGTTGGCGGGACCAACACTGATGCCGCCATCCTTGACATTAAAGCGTTGGACCAACCTGGACGAGGAGTCTTGGCTTCTTACAAGGCCACTACAACACCGGATATTACCAGTGGTATCGAGATTGCCATCCGAGAGGTCCTCGCCAGTTCCAAAGTCGACAAGACTCGCGTCTTGAGCGTAACAATTGGAACCACACATTTTATCAATGCGCTTATTGAAGCCGATGCGAGGAGACTAGATCGTGTTGCCGTGTTCCGGCTCTGCGGTCCCTTTACACAACAAATTCCTCCCTTTTCAGATTTCCCCATCGGCCTTCGAACTATTCTCGACGGAGGCGTCCACTATCTAGATGGCGGCTTAGAAATGGATGGGCGAGAAATCGCTGAGCTTAACCCCAATCAGATCCGCAAAGCCGCCAGAGACGTTGTTAATGCCGGCATCCGTGCCGTTGCCCTCGTGGGTATCTTTTCGCCACTCGACCACGAAGGGATCCATGAAGAGACATGCAAACGCATAATCCTTGAGGAGACACCTGAGTTGAGCGTCGTCTGCTCTCACGATATCGGGCCAACGGGCTTTCTTGAAAGGGAAAACGCCACCATCCTCAACGCTGCCATTCTCAGAACGGGGCGGAAAGTTAAGAATGGCTTTAAGCGTGCCATGGCTAGCCTGGAACTCGGCTGCCCCCTTTTCCTATCGCAAAACGACGGAACACTAATCGATGCCGATACCGCTGCGGAATACCCTATCAAGACATTTGCAAGTGGGCCTACCAATAGCATGACGGGGGCTGCGTTCCTTGCTGGCATCGACAACAAGCCGCGGGCTGTATCAAATGGCAACGGGGTAAACCAGGGCGACTCAGAAGAGCCCCAAATTATTGTGGTCGACATTGGCGGTACTACAACAGATGTCTGCTCCCTATTACCATCAGGCTTTCCACGACAAGCGCCGGGTTTTGTCGAGCTTGGAGGCGTTCGAACCGCGTTTTCTATGCCCGAAGTTGTTTCAATAGGGCTGGGTGGAGGCAGCAAGGTTCAAGTCGATTCACAATCCGACAGCCAGGTTCGGGTTGGTCCGGGTTCTGTGGGCCACTTTATTCGAGAACAAGCAAAAGTGTTTGGTGGACAAACTTTGACTGCAACTGATGTAGTTGTTGCGCTGGGCAAGACGGACCTCGGTGATGCTTCCCTCATCACAGACGTTCCTGAGTACATGGCTAGGCTTGCTCAAAAAGAGATCAGCAGAAAGCTAGAGAGCGTTATTGATCAGATGAGAGTGTCGGCAGCGCCGGTCCATGTTCTCCTTGTTGGCGGTGGCGCCATTCTCGTTACCGAAGATCTGCGGGGCGTCGATAAATGCATCCAACCGATACATCAAGGGGCGGCTAATGCTGTTGGGGCCGCAATCGCCAAGGTCTCTGGCGAGGTTGATACTGTTGAGATTATGGATGGAAGACTTGAAAAGGATGTTATCAATGCAGCTTGCCAAAGGGCAATTGATATTGCGATTGAAAAAGGAGCTGCGCCAGAGGACGTCAAGATTGTTGAAATCAACAAGATGCCACTTCAGTACATGTCCAACGTCACCATCAGGATTCAGGTTCGGGCAGTTGGTAAACTTGCCATCCCCAATGAACTCACGCCTCCTCCATCACCATCGGTAAACGGGAATTGGGACTCGAAAATCGAGACAGAAGGAGAAAAAATCAGCATACCCAACGCTCTTGAGCCTACGACCAAGCCATCTCTGAAAATTGACCTAGAGTCTTACCGCCCAGACGTTCGAAAAGGCGTCTGGTATGTATCCGAGGTGGACCTCGAGCTGATATCAACGGGATGTGGTGTGCTGGGCACGGGAGGTGGCGGCCCCACACATTACGAGTATCTGAAAGGGTTGCATTCCCTTCGCAATGGAGGACAAGGGAAAATGAGAATCATCTCGCCCAAATCCCTGAAAGATGATGACAATATCTGTTTTGGTTCTTGGTATGGAAGCCCCAGCGTGATCAACGAACGGCTTGCCGGCGGTAACGAAATCCCCGCTGGCATCGAAGCCGTGACTAGGATTACTGGCAATAAGGCAATCGATGGCCTGTTTCTTGACGAGATGTAAGTTACCTCCTTCTTTGCATGCTTGCATCCTGATACAGTCTGCTAACATTGCTTTTGCTTATCAGTGGCGGCGGTAACGGAATGTCTTCGTTCCCCACTAGTGTTCACTTTGATGTGCCAATTGTGGATGGCGATGCCATGGGAAGGGCCTACCCCACCATGTATCATGGTAAGTCTCTGTATTGCAGTTACCATTGCGCCGTTGCTGACTTGAGATTAAGTTACATTCAGCGTATACGGGCATTCTCTGGTGCCATGCGTCCTCACAGACGCGAGACAGAATGTTTCCGTCGTCATGGTATGATTTATCAATTTGCCATCCCAGAAGAAGCTCGCATGCTAACCACTCAAGTAGAGCACCGATACTCCTCAACGACTAGAGACAATGCTGCGAACTCAGGCTATCGAACTTGGTCTGGGTTGTGCGGCGTGTTCCACTCCAATGCCAGGCTCGGTCATCAAGGAATATGGTATTCCCAACACACTGTCTCAGGCCTGGTACCTAGGCCGTGCGGTACATCAGGCCAGGCGGAAGAAGGCAAATTATATTGATGCAATTGTAAGTCGGCCCCATCATCTGTGCTCGTACATAAAATTCATGTGCTCGAAACTTACTTGGATCTAGTTTGCTGTCTCTGCTGGAAAACTTCTATTTAGTGGCAAGATTATTGATGTGCGTCGACATCTTGGTGGCGGCTACACCATGGGCGCTGCTATCATAGCGCCATTGGCCGATGAGGACCGCGAGGCAACTGCCCAGGGCAAGCAGCAGCCCGTGTCATCAGATAAACACATGATTATTCCCTTCCAGAACGAGTATCTATATGCCGCTCTTGCCGATTCTGAGGGATCAGAGGAATCACAAGAGGTGGTATGCACTGTGCCTGATCTGATCTCTATCCTAGGCCAGGATGGAGAGGCTATTGGATCACAGGACTTAAAGTATGGCCTGTATGTCAACGTCATTGCACTTCCAGCACATCCTCTCTGGAAGACAGACAAGGGCCTCAAAGTTGGCGGACCTGAAGGGTTCGGCTTGAAGATGCCTATCGTTGGTGTCGACAACGAGTTTACAGAATCACCGAGTGTCATTGATGAGTTTGACGCATAGACTATGAGGGATCTCACTAATGATTGATGATGTATATATGTATATACCTTGTAATACTTTTTCGCCCTCTAGGGCAGCTTGCTTAGGCATCCATACAGGCTTGTGTCAAATTTAGGGAAGCTGTTGCTAGCAATCACAATATGCATACATTTAAGCACCTCTCCCGTCTTACGTCTCTTCAGACTCTTTTGCTTCTCGATCAGGCATTCTATCACACCAAAAATAGCATCAATAGTGCTAGTTGCAAAGTTGTTTCAATTTAGATAGCAACTATAATATGGAGCAGTCAAGGAATGTCTTGTGTTCGTAATTCCAATGTGAACGAATGCATTTTTGCTTTCCAAACCTATCTCTCTGATAGTTTCCTTGTAGTTGAAATGTCCAACTACAAGGCGTTTTCCTGGCGGCGGGTCTCGTAAACCCTGAGCGCCTCCTCAGCAGCCTTCAAGCCGCTCAGAACCATGGCACCAAAAGTAGGTCCTGTTCGATAGACAATTAGCTCTCTGAAGAATCTCAACTCCTTATTCTAGAAGCCGACTTACCCATTCGGTTCGCGCCATCAACTTCGGACAGTTCCATTCCTCCGACAATGAGGCCAGGAACAATCTCGCGAGTGTTCTTGACAATGGCGTCCTCGGCCCGGTTCATATCGAGGCCGCGCATGCCGCCGAGCTTCTCGATACGTCCCATGCTGACAAGACGCTTGACGCAAAAGGCTCCCATGGGTCCATCATGGCCGGTAGTGGAGATGACTAGAGGGGCGTTGATGGTGTTGGGGTCCATGCAAGATTGGTCGTCGTGATGCATGGAGACGAGGGTCCAGTTGGTGACAACGCCAGCAATGCGCACGTCGTCAGCGGCGGCACCAGCAGCCGGGCGGGTGATGAGGTCCTCGACGCAGGTAGCATTGAAGAGCTTCACGTTGGGGAGCTGTAGCACCTTGGACATGATGGTTGAAGTGAAGAGCGCAGCGTGCTTGACGACGACGTAATTGCCCTCGTCTTCGTAGGGCACGTTGATTTCGCGCAGAAACGCATCAGCTGGTTTGCGCATGACCATGGCGGAGAAGAGCTGGCCACCTAGCCAAGCGCCGCCACCGGGAGAGACGGAAGCTTCAATAATGGCGATCTTAAGATCAGGGCGCTTGCTGCCGAGGACGTAGGCGGCGCTTAGGCCGCAAGAGCCGGCTCCGACAATGACAATGTCCGACTCGGCGTACTTGTCGAGATCTTCAAAGTAGCGGCGGGTCATGGCGCGAGAGACCTGGCTCTCGCGGATAGGGGCAAAGCTGAAGTTGTCCCACTGGCCCATCATTTCTTGGATATCCTTGGTCTGAAGGCCAGGTCCCTGAACGGCCAACTTTGAAGTCGGGATCGCGAGGTCAGCGGTTCGCTGGGGCGGGGAAACGGCAGCCGGGGGACTCATGATGGATCTGCTACTATTAGGTATTCTATTCCAACGATGTTTAGGGGGAGGATAAGCATGATCCTTTCGCTGGTATTATCCAGATCAAGTTCAGGGCCGTATATTCTCAGCCTCACTCCCCCCCCCCCCCTCTCACGAACTGCCCTACGTAAACAACTATTTCATTACCCCAAGTCCCAAGACTTAGGGTCGCTGAAAATCATCGTTCGAGTGGGCCAGTCAGAGGGGTAAAGAGTGGGCACCGGCTCATGCGATAACACATTACCTGAAAACAGATGATCATTTATGATGGACGAGGTACCATTGAAGGATGCCATGGCTGGAGGGTTTGAGGAGGCGTCGTGTACCAGGTGTGTTGTGTTTGTGAGTGTTGACCTGTAGGTATTAGATATGGGACGAGTTTACATGAGCTTTTTTTTTTGCAGGATGGATCATCTGAACCAACTGTAAAGTAGTTATCACTTTGGATAATTATCAAAAGTGCGGTGGGTTGAGTGTTTTGAAGATGCTGTGAGTAACGTAGTTGGTTTGTGTAAAGCAAAGTGAAACCCTATTCGGGGTTCTAAACTCCTTTTTATATAAAATGCATCATTGATAGTCACTCCAAAAAGGAGGGGTAGTGGGCTGATTCAACATATATTTAATCATCATAATGACAAAAAAATGGCCATGTTGGCTCCGCTGATAGCAGGGATTCCCGGACACAGCACTCCGAAATGGCCGGGAGTATCCGGCACTGGCCGCTCCGCGTGATGCCGATTTCGGGCTATATGTATTGGGGATTTCTATTTACCCCATCCCATAGGTATTATTACATTGGTTCTTTTGGGGACATCTTCCAGTTTCTATTGGATAACAGGGGCAGGGGGTGCTATGATGTGCTCGGTTAAATTTGGCATGTGGGTGATATTCATACGCTGAGTCTGTTAAATGGAGACTCAGGGAATACTGATGGTTGCGTTATATCCGAATAATGACGGGTTTTGTTGAAAACTCCCTGGCCATGAAGCGCACAGAATGCTTTTATGAATGTGTTAAAATTGCTGTTTGATCTTATTGGGCTGTATTTGGTGCTTGTGGATTCCGTCTTGAACTGCGTTGGAAAGTATCAATATACCACATCAAACGTAGCTACTCAGTTGATATAGTACGCTTTAAGTCTATGCAACCTCCCCAATTGCATTCATAAGATGTACTAGGTCGTAACCAAATCTCCCAAGAAAAGACTCGTCCAGTCCTCCTTTCAATATCTCACGCAAACCTAGCTAGTGCTGCCTCTATACACCACTCGTATCGATTCCCCTCCCATATTGACGCACTGTAACCCCCTTCAGGAATATGTCCTTTCCCTGCCGTTGGCTTGCATCAGAGTCTCCACACAGCCTCATGCTCAAGGAATGACCTCTGCCTCGGTTTGCATCAAGACTCGTCACCTCTCTGACCTACTTGCAACACTTGCTAGTATTCATTTACATCCCCTTGTGGTTTGCTCCCCGACTCATGATAGAGCAACCATGCCGTTTCGGCTCACTGCCGTAGCTTCCTTGGTTACCATATTGTCTTCCTTGCCAAATAGCCGTCTGCGCCCTGCGTGACCAACTTTGACTATCTAGACATGCCCATCGTTTAAGACAGCGGGGCTCAAGTTGTCTATGATTGCACCACAGTTTTTACAATTACAATTGTAAGCACACTTCCATATCGGAACCGGGCTCAATCTCACCTGCAACACGATGTCTGAGAAGGCGATGAAGTCGGCGATGGTGAAATTGTCGATTTGAGACAGTAGAGAGAATCTGTCCCAGAAAGTGCTCGTAAAATCTGGCGTGCGTACAAACGAAAAAGTAGGTCTCCATCACCAGAACCGAGAACCTGTTGTCGGCTATGAGGCGAGCTTACCATTGTTTGCTATTCACGAGACCTTATATGGTGTTTTCTTTCGAACTCCAAACGACAGCCGACCTAGAAAACACAAAGGCAGTTAGTTATACGAGCGACACAAGAAGATCTAAGGGGATTGGACTGGATAGATTTGATGCCATTCCTTGATTGGCATGCAATATTCCGAGCAACTATTCCAGAGTATGAGCTTCAATATCGTAAAGATAACCTTATAGTTATCTTCCAATCGTTTGTTGACAATTCCCGAGCAAAGTTATGTGTCTAGGCCATCATGCCGAAACCCAAGTACATGATCTGACAAATTCGCGTTCTCGCAGTACGAAATGCTTGAGGTTTGACGAATTACATCTAAGATCTGTCCATCACCTTTCCGATGAGTCTTCATCTATAGAGCTGGGCTTGTTCATTAAACTATGACTAGCTAGATGTTAGTACTCTTCATTGACGGATGTGGATTTGGCCCTTGTCATACTGATGGGAGCATAAAGCTGTTGCCAACCCCACTGATGGTGTCGGGGCTAAGAACATTTCATTTGAAGCAAGTCGATGTATCCCAGTTTGCAAACACCTTGGTAGCAAGTTGCATACAGAACGGGGGTTCTGACCGATAAATCTGTGGAGTAGCGGTACATCAGTTTTCTTTGTGCGGTTTCCATAGTCCTAGTACTATTCTTTTAATTTAAACACCATAATTTTTCATTCAGCGGCATAGCTATCGCGGGCCTGAGATGCCGTCACTCGATCATATTACAATTCGTCTTCAACGCGAGACGTCCACGTGGTATCATTCATCCAAGTTCTCTACAACGTCATTATCGAAGGCAACTTCTCATTAAATTCCTCATGTGCCATTCCGGTATACTTGATTAATACAATAACGAATTCAAGACCCGTCCCCGTCGTGATGGATCTGATGCTTTATGTAAGTCTGCGATGAGTATGTAAAGTATGAGAGTGATCAGAGCAACTGACGTCAAAGATAAACAACCATCCTCGTTTCTAAGTGACTGGCTCACATTCTATCCTACCGATGCCAATTTACTGCAATTTTACAGCCTTGCTATAGCATGATCATCTGTTGAGTCACAGACACGATACTACAAAACCACAAGCAGATTGCTCGCCATCCCGACCATCCCACAACACGAATCTACTCTCACATCATTCAACTATGATAGCCTTATCAAGCCAAAATGATAGAACACTCCCCATACCTTGGCTAGACATTGTCGATCCATGGCTATAACGCGGGCCGCGCATAGTCTACAACGTCATGTCTCGTCCTTTGTCCTCCACTCTAGTACTACTACTCACCCCATAAACGCATCCAAACAAAGCGCGCACCGTCCCGCACAAATGTTTAACCATGGCAGGACATCAGACATCTTACTTTAATACCTGGCCCATACTAACTAACTAACTATATGCTGCTCTTTTTTAAAACTTCTCACCTAAAACCACAAACTATAAAAATTGCCAAGAAAATGTCTCGCGCACTTCCCGTGCTCACTACTACTACGTTCCAATCCCCACTAAAAACGGGCGTCGCGCCTGATTCTCACCTAACTACCCTATAATGATAAACGTTTGAGATGTTTCAATCGGGAGGAAACTTGTTTTGAGACCTGAACCATTGGTGTCATACTGCCGTGTGACATGGCTAGCCGTAGAGGGTTCTTTGAATCATTATAATGACGGACATATAGTGAAAAATGTTACACAGAAGAATTGGGTGCTTACTCTGAGTTTTGTTTCAATGGACCCTGTATGTCGCAATGGGGAGAGTCAAGTGGGTGTAGTTGCAATGCTCCCGCTGTACACTTATAATGCAAGTACAGGGCTTATAGAGGAGAATGGTGCTATAAATTCCCATGCCGTAATAGAGAGATAGGCATCATCATGTTGATGACGATCGTTAATTGAAGTGCTGTGCCTCCCCGAATGCGAATGCGACTGCGATTGCGACTGCGACTGCGACTGCGACTGCGACTACAAGGAGAGTAACAACGACTAACAGTCATATCGACTAATTTGTTTCAATAATGGCAGTTCCTCCTACGATTACCGCCATCTTGCACTTCGACTCCCTTGTCGCGCCAAACATGCGCGATTCCGGTCAAACGGATACCCAATACAACAGGTGACGCACAAGTCCTGTCACCAATCCTAGATAACTCAATACAAATACTCGCGGGCCGAGAACCGCCCTCGCAGGTTTCAATCTCGGCAGTACTATAATTGCTCGTATTAAGATGTGTACTCCATACGGTGGGTGGCGTTGCTGTCAAAGTTCATGTTACAAACCCTGGCTCGACAGGGATTTAAATGAGGCTCTCTGACCCTGTTTGATAGTTCCCCATGTTGTCACGTACCGGTAGTCTGCTTGACAACTGACCATGTTACATGTGCGAATCGTACATTCAAAATTAATACTCCGTACAAACCTGCACATGTGCATACAATATGTACAATTAGCCTGGTGGACGGACGCGATCATGGGTGAACCCCTTGACAACTCCACACATTTGAAGTCGGGTTATTAGATGTATTCATTATTACCAGGAGCATGGGGCAGACAGAGGAGGGGGGGGGGGGGGGGGGGGCGACCCCAGAGCCTGGATGGATGTGTTTGCCCGTAGACGGTGCACCGCTATGAACCACCCTCTTTTCTTGCGTCTATGTAGGAATGAGGATATCAAACTACGACGCTGCGGGATTCGCAGCTTTAGCATTCCGTTTGAAAATCGTATTAACAGGCGCACATATACGAGCCCGTCCGTACAATCGATGCCCAACCTGTAAACTAACTACAACAACGGGACCGACAAGCAAGGAAGAAGGAAATAAACCCAACTAAACAAACAAAAAGAAGGGATCTGGTCGTCGCGCGCAAGCCTCATCAAGAACGAACAGCCAATCGTACGCGATTATTAAACTTTTTTCATTTTTTCCGGGTTCCAGGCAATTTCACTGGTTCGGCCGAAGGCTGTCCGAAGCCACCAGCGCGGGACTTGACCGGTGCAAGCCTCGTCCATTCCAATCTAGGTTTATGCTTTTCTTCTTCGTCGTTCCGTCCGCCCATCCCGCGCCTCTTTTTTCTCCTTTCTGGGGGGCAGTAATTTATTTCGTAGAATCTTCTCTACACCAAATGCAAAATGTACGGATACAGACGCCCGCCCGGCCCCCAATCCTGCCGGTACATCATATCATATCAATATCATATAAATCACCAGAAGCAAAAGGTACGTGTGGCTTGATGGCCAACTCACGCACGCATAGAAGTTTATCAATCTTCATTCGCACAGCACAGCATCGCTGGATTTGTACGAGCAACGCATGCATCATGGCCCAAATAGGCCATCAAACACCCTCTACACTAAAAGCAAAAATAAGGTTTGCTGTCTGTTTCTTGTCTTTTGTTCTGAACCCCCGTGTTCACCGCCAGAATGGGAAGCCATTTGGGCCCAATTCTCACATCTTTGCACACACTTTGCATCCAAGTCAGTTCCTTTTTGAGCCGTGACCTCTTTTTTTCTTTTCTTTTTTTCCTTTTCTTGTGTTCATCATCTCGCAGCCTTTTGCTTTTTTTTGCTCTTCTTTCCCGCCTTATTACTCTCCCAAAGTAGGAAAGGTAGGAGGAGGAGTGTGGGAGGGTGCCGCTTGCGGGGAGGAGGAGGTGGGTGGAGGGAGATCGGAAACACACACGGCGATAAGCAGCATGACAGTAGAGACAAGCAGTAGTTTCCCTACTCCCCAAATGCCGGTAAATGAGCGACATACAGGACACACACACTCAGCTAAAAGGGAGAACCGGGATTGGGGGGGGGGTATTAGTACGTGTGTACTCCGTACAGTACGTGTGGGTGTGAACGCTAAGCCGGCTTTTTTCGTTTTTTTGGGTCGTTTCTCTTGTGGCTGGCTGGAACTTGAGGGTCCAGAAAGAAAGAAACAAGAGGGCACACAGCAAGCACGGAGTAGTTAACTTTGTGAGACCAAAGCTTCCAAAACGGGCTGTGAGCAGTAGCATCGAGGCACGCCATTCATGTTGGTCTCACCCGATTTCGAATAAGCACACTTTTGTGTGTCTCAACCGACTCTCCCCGGGGGGTGCCTTTTCTTTTTGAAAGCGCTGTGTACTATGTAGAGGGCATCCCTCCTGGCCGAATAAATCACCCTTGGGGCCAAAAGCGGTCGTCCCCAGCATGTAGCCCTGCAGCTCGGGTACTCGCCTGAGACAAGGACATTCCGCTTTGGATCTTTGCACAAGACGTCCCATCCATCCATCTATCCATCCCCTGGTTTAACTTTTTGACAATTGACAGTGACAATTAACAGTCCCGGGCCTCTTGCCGCCGCCGTAGGGCAAGACACACACACACACACACACAAGTCTCCATCCAACCCGACCCAACGGCCCGCGAGCTCACCTTTACTCACATCACTCACTTTTGCTGTTTGTGTACGGCATGTCTCTCTCTCTCCCTTACGTTGTGTTTGTGTGTTGTACAGTATATCTTTCCTTTCTTCAATAATACTAGAACACCCACCTCATACATACAGCAAACGAACTATTGACACGCAGGTTTGGAAAAGAAAAGAAAAAATCCCCCCAAGACTCCCAGGCGAAAAAACGGACATTATTGCCTGTACAAGATGCACGTACATCTTTCGTTCGTGGTTGTTCATAGAGAACGCCTCACACGGGGATAACAACTGAACAGCGACCCATTAACACCAAAAGAGACGACGAGAAAAGTAAAAAAAAAAGCTAGATCAGCTCTTCTGTAATACTGTACACCTACCAAGAGTCGTCCACCCCCCCCCCCCCCCCCCCCTTCCCGCCCCCTGGGCCTTGCGCACACCGCGGTACCATCCGGTCGGCGATAAAATGAAATTCCCAAGACCGCAGACGCGGGATGGGTGAGAGAGAGAAAGAGAGAGAACCCTGGTCTGGGAATCACACCAAGTACAAGTCTACTTACTACACCTAACCTAAGCAAACAAACGAGGGTTTTATTTGCAGGGAAGTCCGGGACCTGTCGGGTGATCAGCACGCCCCCCCCCTTTCCTTTTCCCTTCCCCACTTCTTGCTCATCCCATCCCATCCCATCCATATCCCATCCATCTACTCCACTTCCCATCTAGGGTTGGCTGCCTGTTGCGGTTTACTAGGATCCTGACGGGTTGACAAATTGGCCTTTTGAACTTGGAACCGTCCGGTGTCCAATGACACAACCCCGGAACTTGCCCAGCCCAGCCCAGCCCCTCCCCGGGCAGCTTCTCGTTGATGACAAGTTCAGACGGTCATGGGTAGAATAAAAAACCCCAGGGCCAGGGAGGGACGTCACCAGAACGTATGTACGTAGTAGTAGTGGCCAAAGAAAAATGACAGGTAGCCAGACGTGACGGCATAGCTGGTCTGGGCGTTCTTTGCGGTTGAACTGAGTCTTTGCGGTTGCCGTTAATCCTGGATTCAATGTACGGATAATAATTCTGCCTGCCTGCATCCTAGACCGGTCCCCGCCTACGAAAGAACTGCCGTCTACAGTACAGAGTACAGCCTTGCTGTACCTCGGCCTCTTCTGGATAAAGGTTGGGCTCACTTGTGTATTCCGAGGCTTCTTTCTGGCCTTCTCACATCTACTATGTAGACATTATTACGCACACCGCAAAACCTCATCGCGCTCAGGCGAAATGTGCAATACCCAAGTAGTAATTACGCACAGTCATCTTTCTTCTACAAGTATGCCCTGCATGAACACAAAACGCGTGCGAGTCAAAAAGAAAACGCGTGTGCGCTGGATCAACAAAAACGCAAGTCTCTCTTTTGGGACCTGAATCTCCTATCCTTTTTGGATCGATACTGCAAACTAAAGCTAGGTTAGCTAGTTAAGGTGGCTAGGAACGAACACCAGATTCGCCATGCATGAAGAAAAATACACGGGTGTGCCACTCCTCCCTATTCCCCAGAAAAGATGATAGCCAAAAGCAGCCCCCAAGACAGACAAAGTGTGCTGCTACTGTACATGTAGGTGTAATGTATGTCCCAAACGTACAGTATCGCTTGCTGCACATTACATACATACATACATACATACATACATACTTGTGCACTAAAGTAAGCATGTCTCTCGTTCACACGGGTGGAGAGAGAGGCTCAAAGCGAAAAAGGATGCGGCGGCGGCGGCGTGCTCTGCTCTGTCTCAACAGAGCGACCCGATTGTCGGTTTTCTTTTTGAGACAAGCCCAAGCAAACAGAAAGAGTGATTGTGCTTGCATATGCACCCGCTAACAACATGTATGGGGTTCCGGATTGAGGGAAAGCTCATTCTCAAAGGAAAGACACAAAACGTGGCATTTCTTAGGGGTCAAAGGGACCGGCCCTCACCTCAAAGGGGAAAACGGGTGTCAGACACCAACCACGGCCTTTCTTTGGTACCCTTTCAGCCCAATCCTATCCCATCTCATCCTAGATATTCCACCGTGCTCAACTAACACAATGGGCGGTGCTTGGATGTCTCTGAGGTGCGCCGCCCCCCCATCTCTCCACTTCAGGGACACTATCGTGCTGTCTTGCATAATCGCATTCTTTGCTTCCTTCTTTCTTCCTCCCTCTCTCACATCCTCACGATCTTTCCATGCCGGCGATCTCTTTTCTTCAGCGGGGAGAAACAGTTCTGCAGCTGCAGTCACACACTATCCAAGCCATTTACCATGCACCCGTCGTCACTTACACCCGATATGGCGGTCAGCTTGAGCTCAGATGCCCCAAGCTCGACAGAATGTGTTCGCCGCTCTTTCTCCTTCTCCGGCATAATCACCTGGAAGATGGCCGAAAAGGTTCCAGACTCTTTATTATTATTTTTTCCCTAATAGTTTCTTTCTTTCTTCCCTTTCTCTCCTAGCCTTGCCCCAGTCCTCGTGACCGCCCCCTGGCGTCTCTCCGTTGGTGTCCATTGCATTTGCCCAACATCTACCTAGTTCCTTTGTAAATGTTTTATATTCAACTTTCAGCTGCGGACTCCGGCTCCAATGCAGCGTAGGGTCCGTTGAAATGCGGGTTAGGGTAAACAGGCAGCTTCGCCTTCCATTTCTCAAACTCTGCCGGAGTCCATTCTAATCGGATATCTGGCGGTGGAGCCACGCGAGCCGGTCCCAGTCTTGGCCCGGTGGGAGGCTCACTGATCCAGAGTCGATAGATCCATTTCTGCTTTGGTCGGAATTGGTGGAATAAAGCGGCGTAGTTACGATCATCACGACTGGCCAGCCTCGCCGAATGTGGCAGCCCATCTGCCGACGACATAAAGTCGAGCATACCAAGCGGCCTGCCACCTAGATAGTTTGTCGGCAAGCTCGGCGCATGGAGCACATGAGTCAGTCGTAGTTTGCCGTGTCGGGGCTCGCCCGATGGAGACAGGAGCCGGACGGGCAGCATAACCGTCCCGATGCCAATGACGGGGTATTGGAAGCCGCCAGCCGCCTCTTTGTAGCGGTCCTTGACAAATGAGTCAATCGTTATATAATCATTCTCGAACCATTCTCGGTCTTTAGCTGCGCTTTGATGCCCGTCAGTCAGCAGTGCCATATATGTCTTACTTGGGCAACCCACGTTTTTTGGGGCCTTGGTAGTGGCACATACTGGTAGAAAGAGGTGCTAGAAAATACCCAGTCAGGGTATAGCTGGCTCATTATGCTCAATACTACAATTATTGATGAATACGATCAATAGTGTTCGTAAAAAAG
The DNA here is from genome assembly GCA_005765155.1 of Zelopaecilomyces penicillatus. Lineage (NCBI taxonomy): Eukaryota > Fungi > Ascomycota > Sordariomycetes > Hypocreales > Pseudodiploosporaceae > Zelopaecilomyces > Zelopaecilomyces penicillatus. Next base: position 1,207,966 of record VCCP01000006.1, read on the forward strand.
CAGCTACCTGAAATTAGTAGTCTTTGTTATGCGTTGCCCTTACTACTATTTTGCGTTTGCCTTGTAGGTCTGAAATTTCTTCATGATGCACCATGGGGCTCTATTTTAAATGCCTTCAAGTTTGCTGAGCATGTCAAACTTCGACAATGTTTGTGATGCACATTCACGTTTCCATATGCCGTATCTGTGAAAATTTCAACTAATCACACTCTTCCAGGCCCTTTATTCTCATCGCTCGGCAGCGTGCAGAACCATGGGAGTTCCGATTGACACCTCACTAAGAAACGAGCGATGCTTGTGTATCGATGGAAACTCAAACACGTCTCTCTCACTGCGTTTTCGATCAATGTGATTCACGGGCAAGCCTCGCCAAACGGTTTATATCACAGTGAGGTGGAGCTCCGTTTTGGCGGTGACTCGCATTACAGTTGAATGCTTCACACCAGGAGGGCACTCTGTGACGGTCTTGACTCGGCTAGAACTGAGCTTCATTTCATGCTTGGTTCATCTTGCACTGCCCTTTACTCTTTGGTACTGCTTCAGGATCATTAGTATTACCGAAGGCGAACAACACAGTGATCAGTGTTCATCGAGTCACCCCATAGCGACGCATTAATGTTTAATGTGTTGTGATGAGCCGGCCACAGTGACGACAAAGGAGTTGATCATCTCCATCCCAATGACGCTAGCAGATTGCGGCTCTGAAAGATGGCTGGGTGGCGTTTTGTGGCGACTGTAAATTTCGGCGATATTTCGTTGCGAATGTCTCGAAGTCGATCTAAAATATCCCAGCCGAGCTTCACAAGTTAGGCATTGGTGATTAGCTCTCAGACCTTCTTTTCCGTATGGCACAACAGTCCCTTGAAACCCGCACCGCCGTCATTGCTAATTGCACGTGGCTGCCTACGGACATGTTCAGCTGCTCAACCACCAGAAGCTAGTATCAAGACTAATACGAGGCACAATCATGAAGTTGCTGTCCATCATTTCCCCGACATCCTTGTCCCGTCATTTTTCTTTATTTGTACAGGTCCCCTTAATGCCGAGAGCAAGCTAACGTAGGTACGCACGAGAGTCTGTGCACAGAACTCAAGGAAGAGAACTCCAATGCCAAATACCCGCACGGACTTCTCTGCGCCCACCGCTGACGCTATACCGCAAGTGACCCATTCATCACACGGGACGTTCAGGGCCTGTTATAATCATCCCCTCAATCCTCCAAACCACTTAATCAAGTGGTGGTACCGGTATAAGTCGATTACCGGAGGCGTAGAACAGGCACGGGATACAAAAGCTGGGATCCTTTCTGATGATGAGTGAAAACATATACTCAATGTCAATAAATGAACGGGTGACTCAGATTAGAGACGACGAGCCGAGGGACAAAAAGTCATTGATCGGCTCTTCGAGCAGCCAATTAGCCAGACAAGACGAAGTTCTCCATCATCATACTGGTTCATGCGTAGTGTGCACTGTACTACGACTGTGCTCCGTGGCTCGGGCCAAGTACCCACAGCACATTGATCTGGGGAAACCGTCCTAGCGCTGCTCGACATCTCTACAAAGGGTCCAAGCAAACTGTAGCATTGAGATTCCCGATGGATGTTGGTACGAGTAGGATGTCGTGTTGATAAGGTCGCAGTCGGTAGGTATTGCACGTCATGAATCAGAAGCCGAACGAAGAGCAGCTACCGCCACTCAATTTCGGGAGGAATTTAAGCGAAAAGGTGGGCCTCCTTGGGAGTAGCGTACTTTTTTCACCAACATGCTTTGAGCGTGTGCATGGTTGTTCTGGGGGCCTGAAGAAGGCAAGTTTGGAAAATAGAAATACGGAAATGAATATCTCTGATTGTCTATTGTTGATTTATTCGTCGGGTCAATTCAACATAGCAAAGCTGCGAGACAGAAACTGCTGGATAAGAAGTCGAACATTTCCCGGTGTCATACCGTGTGCACATGTACATAGTATGGTGCTTCGCATTCAAGTACGTGCAGTCGCGTGCACAGATACCACCCAGTCGGATCGTGGAGATCCGAACAGGGGCTTGGGTTATCTATTGTTTCCCAGATCTATAGGTGTGCTGGTCTCCGAAGTGGGCCCATTTGATTTCATTGCGAAGTCCCACTGAGCTAGGATTTTTGTCATAATGTGTCAGTATCTCGGCCCTGGCAAGTATTGCGACTCCACGCAGCAAGAGGGCACGTTCTGCCTCTCTTTCCAGTGTCTAGGCATTAGCCAGTTGTCCACACGGAAAAAGAGTGTTGCATGCGTGGGAGAGCCTGTGAACCTCGGGAAGACGGCACTGGCCGTCCACGTGGAATGCGACTCAATAACCAGGCGCCGTTTGTCGAGCGAGCAAAAGATAAGACATTGCTTTTAGCCAACGACATTGTGCCATCCTCCTGTATGCTTGGGTGTACTGTTGCGCCTCCAGTGATATCACGGCACTTCGCATCTCTGCAGGCTAGTGTGAAGTTAGTGGACACAGCTAGTCAGGCCAGTCACTCCAAGAGACTGGAGGGGCGTGGATCAACCAACAGACAGGGGTGTGCTGCATCTTCACACCACACAGTCGGTTAGAACTAGGATCTTGGGATCTGACACCATCCCCTTGCCTGTCTGAGACCTCTTCTCTACTCCCTCTTCATCAGAAATCACCATTTTCACAGTTGGTGGCGGCATCGTCGAGAACCAGTAATTATGACAGGAATGGCGAATTACGTAGGATGTGTTCCCCTCTTTTGCTGTTTAATAGAGCAGTACAGTTTTGCTCTGTCGGGTTCAAGTGTGTTTTCCCCGTCCAACTTTGCGGATCCCGACCGACAGATCCGCTACTCGCCTGTGCACCAATAAGAGGATTGGATGTCCTTGAAGCTCGGCACAATCCAGTCTTGCTGCGGGTAGCTCTTGCACGCAAAACGACTTGTCGTTACACCAGTTCCAGTAACACTCAGCCAGTGCATTATCTGTGTTTTTTTATCAAGGCGTTGGCTAGACCGAGCGACCTTGACATTTCGCTTGCGAGTCAGCACCTCAGCTACCCGAGCCACTCGCAGTCGATATGTGTGTTTAGAAGAAAGGTTACTAACCGTGATGCCTTATTTGGTCTGGCCCAGGAGCTTGTTTCCCATCGCCTGGCTGCAGGATCGAGACATGGCCTGGTTGGCGGGCGTAAGATGAGGCACTGGGAGCTGGAAGGCGGGCGGTCGCATAACTGGCTTGAGTCGTAGCATCACATAGGTCACTAGTGGCTGCTTCCAGAAGTAGTCCTACTGGCATTGATACAGCATCAAGCCATATATACATGGGGTACCTGTAAACTCACGGCAAGTTGAGTAATGCGATATGTCACTGGAAGTACAATCTGGATTAGCCGAGAATAGCAATGTGTGGATTGAAGATGGTCCAGCACTGCGAGATGACCAACAGGCAATTCTTCACATTCCTTTCCCCCAAGCGGCTGTCGACAAGAACACTCTTGGAAATGTCAGTTGTGAGAAAATGAGGTTAGCATAGGTTTGGCTCATTCCGCCGTCCCACAGGCTGATATTGAGTGTCTCCAAACTCCCATCCCGGAAAATAGCTGGATCAGCCTATGAACTGATTCACTGTCAGATTTGAGGCGTCTGGCCATTGGCCCGGCGGTTTGGTCAACCCGCGACATAATCTTCAAGAGAGAGGGGAGGGGGCAGACACTGCACACGGGCATCAAAGCTTTGCCGTTGGTGGTGGTGGCACAAGTGTGAGTCCTGTGCGGGGCCTGGCGGGCTGTGTCAACTTTCGCGGGGACATGCTCTGGCAGTCGTGGAATTGCAGGGACCCAGCATCTGCCGGCCGAAAGGTGAGGAGGAATGCAACCAGCACGCATCACATCACACTGCATCGCAGATTGATGGCAGTGCACAGCCTGAGTGAGGTAGGCGTGTCGTCTGGCTACGGTTGGATGGGCCAGTGTTGCAAAGCATGGAGAGGAAGGAGGATAGTGACGTCGCTAGACAAACTGATGGATCTCTCTCGAGCTTAGTGGTCCACACCACCATTAGTTCCTGCCTTCTACTAATGACCTGCACCTGCCACTACTACTGGTACTAAGGTACGTAGTAAGATCAGCTTCGCCCGCCAGTAAGTGTGCAGCCCTTCAGCTTCAAGCTAAGGCACTGAACAAGCTCGTCTCCCAACTGCCGGCAATGGTCGCTAAACGCTGGTCAGGCAGCTGGAGCATCATCCCCTCCCAACCGATGTGTGCTAATGTTTAAGTCGGCTTAGAGATCGTCCCATTACTAGGACGTTATCACACTGAAGATGAGGATACTTCGTTGATTACTCAGGCATCGAACTCAGCCTTTAAAGGATCCACTTGGCTACGCTGCGTCTCCCTTGCAGATCTGCCTCGTGTTTGTGACTTTGGGAATATGGAACAGTATCTACAAGCTAAACTTTCCATGCACCTACTCTTGTTCTTTTAATTATACATAATGACCTGGTTAGGTGTACGTTACACCCCCAAACGATGACATTTTGAAGTAGTTAGCGAGTCCATTGCCTACTCTTTGACTTCGAAGCATTAATGACGCCATGGGAAAAGTGAAAGGGGGTAGTTGCTAAGTACCTTTCAGCGCTGGCATAACCGTAACCGAACTCCTTCGGGTGTGACAGCGGTATCGAGCAGGCCGCCCATGACGATGCCACCCACCGGGTCTCAGCCTGCTATCAACCAGTTTGTCTGAGTTGCTTAAATTCCTGCGCTATTATTCCCCAGGGACAGCCCGTTCAATTGGGAAGCTAGTATCCGTAGCTGGTTGGGAGACATAGCTGAGTGCCAGGCCCACCCCATGTCCGTCGCCTCACCGATGAGCCAGAATGACGGATACCTGGGTAGAGTGCAAGATCTACTAGGCCTGGTAATGCGTGCGCAACTCGAACATGCCAGTGAACTCTGTGTATGCGTACGCACCGAGTGCGGACCAGAGTACACGTCCAGATGGGAATTGCAGCAAGTTGCAGAACACACGCAACGGTGTCTTGGGAAAACGCTGCTTTGGGACATAGGTACAGAGGACCATCTCCGCCGCATTTACAGAGCTTGTTTATTGATAATTTATACTTTGGGGTGTGTGACAATAAGCATCTGATTGGTAAAATTATAGAAAAATAAACAAAAGCGTATAAAGCCCTAAGAGAATTAAAGCTGGAAGTAATGAACAGCTGAGCCCAGATGACCAGCTTTTAGGGGTTCACTGAATAGAATATTTTAAAAAGACTCGTAGGAGAAGGGAGCTAGCAGAGACTACTACTCGAGCGATGGTCAGTGTTACCGCCTGGCAGGCGAAACTTCATGAATCCCATCACCACCAGAACAGTCTTGCACGTGGCACTCCGAAACACCGCATGCATTATCAGAAAATGTTGTGTAATAGTGACTGGGCAAGTTGCGGGTAGGAAACCTTCAATTCGCCATGCGATCAAGTTAGCCACCTCGGTATCAAGCAGTTAGCCGTGGGCAAATATAGGATGATGCAAGAGTCGACATGTGAGACCATGCCACGCGAGTTCTCAGAGTTTGGAAATTCTCGCTCTTGAAATATGTTTAGCATGCGGCATGCGGCATGCGGCTCCCAATCGTACGCGACACGGGGAGATTTTCCAAAACAAGGCATGTTTGAGAAGGGCGTAGACGGGGCTTGGTACAACGGCCCGGAAAATGACGCTCAGAAGTTCCACCTTCGGGTATCTGCTTCATCTTCATGCGCAAGCATTTTGCGCAAGCATTTTGCATGGGGATATATATTCATTACGGGTACATGTATGCATGGCCGTGTTAAACAACCGAAAAGAGTGGCTGCGCAGAAGGCGCCTGATGCCGTTCATGGCGTCCATCTAGACGGCGCCTCAAGCAGGATTGGTTTGCGGCTACGGCAAGGTGTGCACGGTGCCAGACATATCACTGATGGAAGAATATAAGCCGTGACATGCTGTACGTAACTAAAAGGCGCTCGCCGTTGGTTCGGAATGGGCGAAGTCAATAACCCAAAGAAGAGAACGGTTCCGAAGTACGAACAGGGTGGGCAACTTGCAGCATCAAAATTTGTCAACTATTTGGTGGTTAGGGCTTGATAAATTCTTCGGGGGCGAGAGAATCCCTTCGGGGAAACGGCCAGCTGTAAAGTTCGATGCTATCGACCAATGTCTGATGGTGTTAATAGACTTTTGACAGCTTCATACTCAAAAGTGCGTCAGATCAATAAAGTCTCGATGCGTGGATGAGAGTCGATGACACGTACCTACCTACCTTACCTTGGTACTGTGTATGGCGGTCCAGCCCAGCCTCTTCCACCAGCGGCAGGTTTGGATGGCTACTTCCTTATTTGGGCAGGACCAATGGACCCATCTTGCATTTCTCATCACGGCACATCGACTACGATCTTTCTTTTCCCAGGCCGTTTCGTTTCGCCCATAGCTGACCTCACACACTCCTCTGTGTACCGGCCTACCTAATTACAGCAGCCGCCGACAATGACTGCATTGCACGATCTCTCTTCGTCGCCCCCTCTGAGGTAACTCACCCGAGCCGCCCAATGTGATGCTAGTCTTACCAAGCCGCCTAACACTGGCATGCACTGTCTCCACCCAGCATCTGGCCCAGCAGCCGGGGACGACCTCATTCTGCCAGCCAGGATGTGTGACCTGTTCCCTGCGTCGATCCGTTCCCGTGGCCCCTCTACCTTTGCCTGTGGTGGCCCATCCCTGGGCCATGGCCGAAGCACCAACGATACTGTGCCTCCGTACGGCTGACTGCGTTGTACACGATCAGCCAGATATTCACGTCGATAAGTACTAGCTTGACTACTCATTGAGGTTTGTTCCACCAAGAGCAATGGTAAGAAAACTTTCAGTTTCGGTGGCACATGACGAGAGTTGGTACCGGACGTATTGCCGATAACTCGTCTACTTCCTTGGCTCAACCTGCCTTGGGGTTGTCTAACGAGTAGGCGCTGTGGCTATTACATGATAAGCTATTTATGGCTCCATAGGGTGTTGAGTCGCTACAATCCAATAACTAGCACGTTCGAGGGACTAGGTCGGCGACCTTGATGTTGCAATGATAAAGGCATTGTTTCGTTGACCAACATTCTCTCCCATGACCTTCTCAATGAGCGCTCTCCAACTCGAGGCTTTTAGATGCATTACAGATTTTCCAGGTGTTATCGCCAATCATACCCCATTGCTTACAATGTTGTCCGATTTCTGACCAGCTACCATCAAGTGCTACCACACCGATACGATACTGTGAAGGTGAGATTTAAGATGGTACTGCAATCCGCATAGTGGTAACAACCTGGAAGTCTTGAGCATATGGTGTAGTTCTTACGCCCGCACAGCTAAATACCCATGTCCGAGCTTGCACCACTTGAACTCGTCCTCCCACACTCATGTACGTAATATTCGTACACTAACCAAAAGCAATGGGTAGTGCTAAGTCGTATACAAGGGAATCGGTTTTCAACCACCACCTGCTGCGATAGCGAGATCCACTCTGTATTGGTTACTGATGTGGGCAATAGACAAGATGTCGTACTGACAGAAAGCATGCATGGGGTGCGGGTTGATAATCACTCTACATCTCGCATTCAACTACTTGTTCATCAATTCGTGCTGTTGATGCCATACCAATACGATAGGATAGGGAGTCAGTTACCGCAGGGTAGGGACGTGCTTCCCATGCTGGGTCGGGGAGGGGCATGCTAAACAGAGTGCAAGTATGTGAGTGAGTGACTTGTTGCCCTTTCTAACCTCCAAAACCCTGCTCTATGTAATGTGGGTGTTGTTATGCTATAAGGTGAGGATACGTGGATGACTCCTTTGAGATTGAAGGTATTATCCATGGTTGGCTACATGGTCGTACAAGACGACATGCAAGTCAGTCGATAATGCACGTGGTACCTACTTTGTGCTCACAGAGAACTGGCCAATGACCCATGCTCCTGGTGCACTACTCTGGCAAGCCGCTCAATCTTATAAATGAAATTGAATCCCCAATATGATTTTCGTATGCACAAAAATTCATCTGTTAGGCGCTAATATGACAAGCTTTCAATATTAGATCGATGTCGAGAGATTGAGCTCATATATGGCCTAGCGATTTTCAACGATTGCCCCAGTACGAAGTTAGTCACTGGCCAATTCGACGTCCTGTGATCAACCCTTGATCAATCAACTGGAAGGGAAGTTTGGTCTATACTAGCAAATAGGGGTGTCCTGCTACTTGGGTCAAAGCGGCAATTTTGAACCAAGCTAGGGCAGAGATTGTTCCCAAAAGGGACGACTGCAGCAGTTGAGGTACTTAGTTCCTACTGGCGATCTAGGTGCTGCGTGAAAGAGCTTATTAGTGAGAGACGGCACAAGCAAAAGCAAGGCAAAGAAAAAGCAATCAGAGGTGAGACATGGACAGTCAGTGGTTCTCAGTGGCCAGATCCGTCGCTGACACCAGGCCTAAAGTAGCCGCAAAGCTACCCACAACCTGAACGAGACTCCACGCTTGCGGCGCGGTACCTTACGTCGTTGAATGCCCACCCAAGTCTTTTGCAAATCTGCCTACCCGGTATGCTAGCTCTTCACTTCTTTGAGCTTGAGTGTCTCCATCTTTTTGGTTGATAAGCTACTTTTTGAAGGCACAAACGAGTCAATTGATTCTTCTTTCTGTTCCTTGTATTTTTTTTTATTTTTTTTTCCTATTTTTACCAAAAACATCATAGAGTGAGGCGTTGTTGATTGCGTTTATCGTTGCGCATTGTAGTGCGTCGGAGTCTGCAGTGGTTGCCAATCCTTGCTTTAAAGTTAAAGCCCAACCATCAAGCTACTTGCCACCTGCACTTACACTGGAGCTAGTGCTCAAAACGATGGGAAACTCTGAACTAGTCGTTGGTGCTAGAAGAGCCATTGGTATGATGGTCCTCCATGCCTGTCATACGGCGGGTGGCTATTGTCTAATCAGCTGTTTTATTTTGTAACGGCCTCCCTCTAACAACGCCACCGGTCAACGTCCGCTGCACTTCCTTATCGACCTGATGTCGAAATTCTGTCTCGCCCTTTGCCGCCCTTCACGACTCTGGAAGTTGAGACAAGCCAGGGGAAGGAAGGGCTGGCAGGCAGGACAGACTGCCTGAGTGACGGGAGTAACGAGCGTTCTACTCCGTACATGGTATTGAAACCGGAGAAGGAAAGCGGAACCTTGGGAAAAAGTTGATAATGAGGGAATGAGGCGACTGGTGACAGCCCCGTGCAAGTGCTCATTCGTCCAGGCGACGAATTGGCCGAACCTGAGCAGCATGCCCGGCAGATCTAGCGTCGGAAACACACCACAAAAGAAAATAACATCTCGCTGACTGGAATGGAAGCCATAGAGAAGCGACGATTGAGAATCTGGGACATAAAACGCCAAAATCACGAAAGGGAAAGCTGTTGTGAGCTGTGGCTGCAAGGTGTGCTTGCCCTCCTGAGTAGACCCTTAAAGCTCAACCTGGCACAGCAGGTGACAGATCGCTGGGACAACAGACCGCAAATCGCATCTCGCCTGACCAGGTCAATGATCGATCCGGCTACCGAGCTCGCTCAGATTAGGCAACAGAAAGACAGGAAGAACCAGGACCAAGCCCGTCTCGAGGTAAGTATCTAATTTCGCGAAACGTCATTTTGGTCTCCCTGGCCCTGACTAGTACCGGTACAGCAATTTAAGGGTGAGTTGTTTCTTTTTTTTCTGTCATCAAATTTGTCTCCAGACGAAGTTGGTACTCGCCGGGTCTACCCTCCATTGTCCTCTCAGGCAGGAAAGAATAATATGCGAGTGCATTTGAGCCAGCGAATAACACGCTGTGCTCTAGACAAGAGGTACTGGCGAGCACTAGCTCTCTCTTCTACACCTTGGTTGCGCAGTTGTCCGCTCGTCAAGATTCTGAAGTCCTCTCGTACCTTTGTATGTGTAGCCGACAAGGCTGTGCCACAAAAGGTTGTGTCACATTCAAAGCTGATGTGGACAATCGCCGCCCGTCGCCAGACTTGCCAGGAGTGGCATTCCCAGGTGAACAGGGCCAAGCGCCAGCGCCCTAGACAGGCCTCCCATGTCCAGCCAGATGAGCCGTGTGCTGATCCCCTGCGGCGGACCCTACTTCGGCTCCCAAGAAGCTAGCGTTGGCGTTGCAAGCACTGGACTAGAGAGAGCGAGGTGCGATTTTGGTGCACCAACAATGAATCCCCATCCAGGTGCGCGAAGTACCACACCTATGTACTGCCGCACAAACACAGACAGACACACACCCACTACCACGGCTTGTCTGTGCCTCCGGTGCACGGCCCACAGCTGCCGGCAGCCCGCGGCCAAAGCCGGTGCCTCGGGCTCCACCTTGAGCGCCCACAAAGTTTTTGTTACCTGTACGGCTGCTGACCGGATACAGACACACCCAGCAGCACGGTTTGACCCTGGTTCTGAACTGTCAAGGAGACTGTGTTGTTCAACATACCTAGAGCCAGGTTCGTCCAACGACGACTTATACGCTTTTGATCACAATCAGTGCACGTTATACTTGAGCTATTGAGCTATTGTACATACTGAGGTGGGTTTTAGTTCAGTACTCATTATAGCCAATTGCACCAACCCACGCTGCCTCCCCGTACTACTAAACCCAACACCAACTTATTGCCTGTTCATGAGCTCTTGACCTTGTTACCCAGAGCTAGTCACGAAGGAGAGTTTCTCATCTTAAATGTTTTGCTGGGTCATGATGCGGATCCCCTACCCCGATGTCCATCTGTCTGCCACTGTGTCCCAGATCTCCCGCCCAGCAGTCTCGGGAAGGGGAGACCATCACGTGTTTCAGCATCTGTCTTGACGAGCCTCGTGGCGAACAGCAGCAGAAACATAATTAATGGCCATTGATCTCCAAGACGGACACAGTTATGCACTCATCTCATAAGTGTGGAGAAGCAGCCAGATAGACTTGCCTATTCTCACCGTCGTCAGCATTAGCATCAGCGCAGTTGTGGTTGTCACACTGCGGCCCATGTCCTCGTCCGCCATCTTTTGGTTTCCTGCCTACTCAGCGCCATCGCCGAGCTCCGCAAAAACATAGCCGGATGGACATGATTACCCCCCCTGCCAGCCTTCACTTGTCGCCCATCACCCAGCATCCATCACCACCCTTGCAGTATCCCTTCACCAGGAAATCTCGCATCTCAACGGCCTAGGACCGGGGGGCTTGGGCCGCCTGTTCTGCTCTCTGCACCCCCTGTTGACCCCAGATGCGCACCCGCCGCCACTCGCGCCCCATGGCCGACCATCATCGGCAACCGTCTGATGTTGTCCGGCTTGTGCTGCTGCAACGCTACCTGCGCTTGTGGCAGTGGCAGCGTTGCATGATGTGCCGATCCCCTGTACACCCGATGCTGGATTTTGCTCGTACCTCTGCCGCCTTTGCACTTCAGCACAGGGTCCTCTCAAGTCGGACTTGTCATGGCGGATCCTCATCCGAAAGGAACGGCCGTCTTCGTCCTGGGTGGAGGCGCGTTGTTCTGACGTGCTCCTTTCAAGGGAGACTAGGAATCGTGATGACAATCTGACTCTCGCTGGTCGCTGGCAGCCTTCGACTACCGTCCGGCGAGACTCCACGCCTCCGCTTCCTTTTTTTCTCTCTGACCCCCCTTTCTCACCCCTTTCTCACCCCACTCCCCCAGGGGCGGTATTTCATCAACTCGATTAACCGCCATCTACGGGTTGACGCAGGGCAGAGACTGCCTGCATAAGCCATCTAGCCTGCAAAAGCAACCCGTCCTCGTCTCTGCTCTCTGTGTGTTCTGATATTCGTCAGGGAACCCGAGACCTTGACTCTCCTGAATCTCACCCGCATCTGGACCACTGCTTCTTCTTCTTCCAAGCCTGGAAAGACATTCCCACCATCTATCCAGCTTTTGTCTGATTCATCTCCAGCTTTATCCCCACATCCATCCGCCCACCCACCATCTTATTACTATCACCACACCAGAAAACACAGCCTTTGCTTTTGCTTTCGCTTTTGCACGTTGCTGACCTTCATTTCCCTCCCTGCGAACAGCTCAAGGAACCTGCAGAGCTGGCGCATCGAGGCTCCACCGCACTTTGAGCGAAACCAGCTTCATCCCGACCGTTTTATATCTCGTTCCTGACTTGCAGCGGCTGCAAGACGTGTAAGTCGGATTTCGCCCGACATCTAATTTCCATAGACATGTCCTTACATTTGCTCGCCTTTACTGATCAGTTATGCCACGCGGAATAGAGGAAAGAGTGACTCTGACTAGTTCATCAGTAGGTGTAGTAGAAATACACACGACGGCCTTGCTCATTTCAGACACGGCTGTATAACCAAGTACAATCGCGCGTTCCTCATCAGGGCTCAGCTTCCCGAGACTTCGACACGCGAGGAATAGCTGTTAGGTACTCGAGTCGTCACATTTTTTTTTCTGGTGAGACCGTGCCTGATCCCTCTCTTCCTCCGCCGCGCCACCATCACCTTGCTCCAAAAGCCGCCTCTCCCGATTTGAGAAGCGGTGGACGAAAAGGGAAGGGTTAGCCTCTCCCTCTATGCACAGCTTTGTGCTTGTCCTGGAATGCGAGTGTCTCTCCTGAGGATCGGAACCGCTCTCCGCCCTTGTCAGGATTTCCCAGCTCCCCAGTAAGATCCCTCCCGGGGTCCGTCGAGTGTCTTACCCACACCCCCCCTTGACTAGAGGGAACAAGCAGCTAGGGCGGAGCCACTGACATGTTACGGCAGATCAGCAAAAAGCACCGGTTTACTTATTGGCCTCTGGGGTAGCAATATATCAAATCTCCGGCAGCCAAGCTATCTAAGGGAAGGGCAGCCCCTCTTACTTGACTGATTCCCGCTGGATAAGACCTCGTCGAGACCTTGGTTAAAACATCCACCTGCGACCACCTCTTTCACCCAAGACAGACAGTTCTCATTCTTCTACTTCTATCCTCTCAATAGCGCTCCCTCCGCCAATTCTCTCTGACAGCTTCATGTCTGCTGTCAACTTCAAGACTCCATCCTACAAACTTTACGAGGTGAGTCGTACCCAGTATTCTACCCCATAGTTCGACTGTGCCAAGTTCATCACAATGGCCATTGTTCATCTGAATGCGTAATCCGCTCAGCCTCTGTTCAAGTCGATGTGGTGCTTGGCAACACTCAACGCGGTGCTTCATTAAAAGAAAAACCAATTTGACACGGACGCTGACAGACAGAATATAGCCGACCTACCAAGCAAACAAGCCCATCATCATCGGAGTAGACGAGAGACTTGAATCCCCCGACACGCTCACACTGCAATACGAAGAAGCCGCTCGCGTAGCATCCGGGGCCGGAGATCCAAGAGGGGACTCCCCGAAAAACATTCTCAACATGGCCACTTATAGCAAGGCCCAGCTGCCTTCAATGAATGGTAAGTTTTCTGTGAAATCGATGACGATCGAGAGGCGACAATGAAACACCTGCAACTGTATGGTGTTTTTTGAAGTCGTGTTTTCCCAACCGCGTCTTGTAAGGAAATGAAGTAGTTGTCGGAAGTTCTAACGTTGTTGCAGGCTACGATGCTGCAAGATATCAAGAAACCTCATATGATCAATATCCAGCACAATCATTTTCCGCTCAGCAAACCGAGAAATTCGCCCAGTTGAATCAACAATCCTTTGCTTCCAACAATGCTGTTGCGACGTACATCCCCCCAGGACCAACAATCCTCTCATTCCAACCGAGTTCTGGAGTATTCGGCACCAAAGTCTTCCTCAAAATCTCATCACAATATGACCTCTTTTCTATGTCATCGCACATGCCGTACTTCTTCATGCTGTTCGGTTCCGAGAAATGTCCCATGCAAGACGTGGCCCGGGATAGTCAAGACAGCAATGGTTACGTGTATTCATGTAGCGCAGATGCACCGCAGTTCTTGGTCACAGGCTGTAATAGCAGCAACGTGCCTCTGTCATTAGTTATTGAAGGTCCCTCAGGAGAAGAGATCTCGCGGACAGTTGTCGGGTCTTTTCAATATCTCGAAGGGTCTGGGGGTGAGATCACGCGGACAGACAAAGTCATTAAGCATGAGACGCCAGCACCTGCCACCGAGGTCGATCAGCCGAGTGCCTCACCGAAGACAGTCGAAGCTCCGCCGCTTCAGACTGCGGCACCTACAAATACTTATGACTATCCAGCTCAGCAAAGCCAATATGGTAACACATTCCAGCAAGGAAACAACGACATGATTACGACATATCGAAGCACAAGTTTCACCGATCCCCACTACCACCGGCGGCCAGTGCCAGGATGGAGTGGCTTCAGCAGCACATTGGGAAGCACTGGGCGAAACCCCTCTGCCCATGATCACGCAGGCATGTCCCACAGGCCTAGTTTGACGCCACTGCCGATGCCATCGTCCGGAGGTGTTGGAACTCCGCAATTGATTCGAACAAGCACTATTGCCAACAGCTCTGGTGGAAATGGATCTTACCATCCCATGTCTTTGTACTCTAGCAAAGCCATCTTGAAGATCAACGGCAAGCTTGACACTATGGCTGAGAAGTGGACTCAAGAAGAATGGGACAATCGTCGCCGTATCGTCATGTTCCGCAAGACCCAAACCGGCTCAACATTGAGTGCAACCTTCCGCGCTGTTCCAGTCAACGAGCGACCTCCAAACAGCATCTGCATTTCTTGCATCTGGTGGGCTGAGAAGGGTGAATGCTATGTCACCTCAGTTGACACGATCCATTTGTTAGAGCAACTTGTTGCCTCACCCAACCGGTTTAGTGTTGAGGAAAAGAATCGCATTCGCCGAAATCTGGAGGGATTCCATCCTCTCACAGTCTCCAAAGCTAAACCGGAGAGCGAGGAGTTCTTCAAGATCATCATGGGTTTTCCCAACCCTAAACCTCGCAACATCGAGAAGGATGTCAAGGTCTTCCCATGGAAGATTCTGGAGCCGGCACTCAAAAAGATTATTGGCAAATATAGCGCCAGCCCCAGCAGCACTCTTCCGCCAGCCAACATGATGACTCCCGTGAATGCTGCTCCTTATGCAACCCTACCTACGCCTCCTGGTCACGGAATGGCATCACAGCAGAGCCTTCCTCCCCACCACGGCGATCCTTACAGCCAATATTCCGTGCATTCGAGCCAACAGCACCCTTCGCACCACGACGCCATCCCGTCTCCCCGGTCGCTATCGGGATCAGGACCCTCTTGGACTCCTCACAGTGCCGCCCCTTCTTACCACAGCGCATCTGCACGCACTCTGAGTCCCAAGCAGCAGGCACCACCGATGCGTATCAATACCAATACTGCACCTCTTCCCGCCGTTACTACCTATGACACGCGAACTATCTCGTCAAATGGTTATGGAAGTACCGGCTTGCACACTCCCATCAGCCATCACCCGTCCACAGCAACACCACCTCGATGGGATAGTACACCCGCAAGCTACTCCGACAGCTATCCTAGCATGACGGCACATCACACGCAGAGCGCGCAGCCGGTTTACGGCTCTTCTGCTGGATATAATGATGGAGCTCCGAGGTCATAAAGTGGTCCACTCGTTCTGCCCTGAGTCGCCACTGCTTTCGGCTTCTTTGGAGATGAAACCGACCCTCCCAAACCTCCAACAACTATAGTGATTAAAGCTATTATGCTCTAAACTGGAGGCTCACAGTACGTGATAACCTCGTGAACTATATTCATGGAGGGTCGGGCTGGTTGGTCAGGTGGCTTTAGCGCAGGCCAATCATCGATGGTGGCGCCACACCACTTGATGCTTGTATCCACCATCCACCCTTCGACTATTTGTCATGACCATACCATCTCCAAACCTTCCTGGGGCAGCCTCCCTGCTGGCATGGGAGTTAGTTAGAACCCTTGGAATGTGGTGCCCGCGGATGATGACGATGGCCACAACTCATCTGGTATAATCACGGGCTGTCGATCCCGTTTTGTTACATTTTCACATATGACGCTGTCGCGTTTGCCCTTTTTAATCTTATGATTTGTCTTGACTGAGCTATTCATTTTTATGACCACAGTCTTTACAAATCTAATCTGTTCTTTTTGGATCTATCTTTGGACATGAGGTCACTTATTATAGACGGGACGGTACATTACGAGACTTGAGTATGGTGAAGCTGCGGTCCTTTGACACGGCCGCCTTCTGTTGGAACAGAGGATTGGGATTTCTTTTTGTTTTATGTATAGGCATTATACCCTTTTTATATGAGATTTGTGTGTGCGATTTTAGCTTTATCAATTATTCTCTTCATTCATGATGCATTGTTTTGTTTTGTCTTGTTTTAGGTAGTCTTGAAGGGTTTCCAGGTACAAAAATTCGGACATCATATATGCAACGGCTAAAGGGGAAGAGGGGTGGGACATCAGGGAAATGGGCAGGAAGGGTGGGGGGCGGCGGTATAATATGATCAGATAATAATAATTTCCATGTTTCTTTATTACTTTTGACATAAAAAATCTCCAAGTCGTTGTGATACGTGCCATGATTTAGTGGATGATGCGTGCCAGAAACGACTTAACCTACCTAGTATGGCTTCAGCCCTACACGTATTACAACGCCACCCAGGCACCATGTGATGGTAGCATAAGACTGTATATTAACGCCGCACACACACCAAGCGAGCCTTTCTGGAAGTTAGTTCCCCCCGTATCAGATATGAACCACTTCTCCAGACAAGGCGCATGCACGAATTTAAAGTTGGCGGCTGCTGCCCTATATTTAGTCGCGCACCCAAAAAAAAGGTAACGAGGAGAGCGGGCGGGAGGAGGGGGGTCATGCCGGCAGTTTCTTCTAGTCCCCCCAGGAACCCCGTCCGAACCCCCCAAAGATTCAGGGGTATCAGCGAGACAGAGTTTGAGAAGGTGATGCGTCCTCGTGGGTGGTTGGGGGGCTTGACGGGTGTTTTGTGTCACTCAGTGGTAAACGATCACGGGGGGAGTGTGGGGGAGGTTTGATTTAAACATGATATATTAGGCTGCAGCCCGCAATAAATAGTGTTTTTTATTTTTAAAAGGGAGCTGCTGTGTATCACAGGGTTTTGAAAGTCATTCAGAGTTTTGTCGGCACATGGAAGGATGAGAAAGTTGAGGCTGAGTCATTGTTCTTATGTTTTCTCCGAGTGACGACTGTCTCGGGATATGTGGTCACTTTATAGAGCCCCTCACGGGAGACATGAAAAATCATGAGCGTGTGAAAGTATGGGGCTTGGGTTTGGTATTGTTGGATGAGTGGAGGAGTGAAAACGTCAGGTTGGAGGCCTCATTTTGCAGAGAAGTTTGAGTTTTCTGTGTGGAAGAGCAGCTTGCTGCTTCTGAAAAGCATACTCGCATGTAGTTGTGATTTCAAGTAGAGGTTAAGTAAGATGTAAGCAGTCGATATTGATCAACTTTCCTGAATTGTAATGTCAAGTAAGTAACTGAAAAAAAACAGCCCATCAAACTGATACTCCAAACTCCCCCATGCTCTGTGGAATCTCTGCCAAACGAAAAGCAAAATATAAAATAGGTATATCATTTAAATGATAGTCACCGTTCTCTTCTCCCGCTTCATATGCCACACAGCCTTACTATTCTCAGCAACATCAAACATCCCCAACCTCTGATAGACATTCTCCCCCTCTCTGCCAGGCACCCGGCGGAGCACCAGGCCAACATCTGCTTTCATCCCCGTACCGTTGACCGTCTTGCCCGTGCCGAACTGGAGACACAAGATCTCAGTGGTAGGCAGGTCGGCCGCGTCATTGTCGAAGCAGATGGTCGCGCCGGGGAGCGATTCTTGCGGCGCGTAGCATTTGGAGGCAAACGGGACGGCTTTGATTCCCCTTGTGGCGCTTTGGATCGTGGGAAGGACGTCGGTTTCGGAGACGGTGGCTTCGGCCGCCCAGCCGGTGAGGGTGACGGTGCCACTGGAGACGCGGCCATAACGGTCGGACGTGGCGAGGGTGGTGGATGCGTCTTGGACGGAGATTTCAGGGCCGCTCTTGGCCCATTCTTCGTTGCCGTCTTTATCAATGGTTTTGGCCCAGCCGCCAACGAACCATGTTTCGCCGCAGAAGTAAATGCCCCCGTCATACGCGGCCCACGACCATGACGGAATACCTTCATCAACAGCAGCCGGTGGCCATTGCCCCTGACCTAAGGGCGTCGGTGCCGTCGTCCTCTTTGGAAACCACGCCAGACCATGAACAAGATTATTCTTCCACAACCCGGCAAGATAATCATCCTGCGCATTGTGCAACTTTGCAATCACAGCCGCCACACCAGAAATCGCAGGCAGCTTGTCCGAGCTCACCGTCAGCTTCTTCTGCGAGTACGCCTCGACGACTTTATCCCACTTGTGTACCTGCTTCGTGACGCCACTCTGCGTGTTGGAGTAGGTATATAGTTGCTGGTCGTCTAGCACCCGGAACCGGGACAAGTGCGGCGCCAGCGACGCGTTGGTCGCTTTGGACTCGAGCTCTGGCTCGTCCTCGCTCGCGGTGCACTCGCGACATTCCCAGAGGAGTCTGTCGCGGGTGTAGTGTAAGACCCTTGGGCTAAGCTCTCTCTCTTGTAGGCACCAGCCTCGAGAGAATACGGCGCCATGTTGCAGCGCGGTGATCCAAGGACCAAAGTTGGGGTATATAGTTACCTCGCCATCGTCTGGGTCGTTGGGGAATCGGCCCCAGATGATATCCATGATGCCGTCCCGCTGGTAGGGGAAGTTGTTGTTCTTGAGTTTGACCTTGCATGGCTGGACTTGGCTGGCAATCCGGGGAAGGAAGCAGCCTCCATCTCCGTTTGGAGAATCCGATGCCTATAAGAAAACATAGATCATTAGTTTGGGGAGGGATTTCCACGAGAGTTGACGAGTCTCGAGACTTACCGCAATAGTACACATAGATTTCGAATAAATGAGATGCATCTGACTACACTCCCTGCTGAAATCATCCTTGTCATCCTGGATAATACACAGCGAGTCTATCCAGATATACTGCACTCCCAGCCGAAGCGTCGCCACCATTGCATCTGTAAACGTCTTCGGTAGACTCGCTAGGTCAATACTCTCAACATGATTTGCCAGCTTTGCCTTGGTCGTTTTGGGAACCGCTTTCCCCTGATCTGTGCCCCAGCAATGGCTCAGTGCCACGTACTGCGTGTCTAGTGGGTCAAGCTTCTGGCTGGCTGTTTCCACCAGTCTTGGGAAGATGTTTGCGTCTGCGTCATGGTCTAGGAAGATCAGCCTGCTGGGGAGGTAGCCCCCTTCCTCGATGGATGCCCTGCATGAGGGGTGCTCTTTGAGGCAGGTGAGGCTCCAATTGAGAGCGGTAAAGAAGTTCTCATCGCAGTCTGCGCGAGTATTGACAATGGCTTGTAGACAGAGAACCAAGTGTTAGCTAGACCATTCAAACGTTGACGGCAGAAATCAACGACAGCTCACCTTTACTCTGGCCATTGCTCATACTCGGCATCTCCCAGTACACACCACCCGTCCGCTTCCCATCCGAAATGACCATCTCACCCTCCATAGTCACCTTGAATGAAACGCCCTCTGGGAACCCACTACCTCCCTGTTTCGGAGGACGCAGAAGCATATTATGCGGCGTGCCTTGGAACTGCTTCACTGCCCAGAGCGGCTGCGCCCTCTCCAGCACACCCTGAACAATATTGCAGAGCTGGCAGCCCAACGCAGCAGAGGCAGCCAGACGATCGAGGGCATCGGGCCCTTCAAACAGCATCCAGGCGCCATGCCATGTCTTGCCGTCCTTGAACCTCGTGGCTTTGGCACTAAGAGGAAGGAAGAGGTCCAGGGGCACGGCGAGACATGCCTCGCAGATCATCCTGTTAATACTTGGCGGGTTTGAAGGTGAGCTTCAAGGTATGAATGAATTTTTAATGAATGATGTGAACATAGAAGAAGAGAGGAGTTCATCTGAGACTGTTAATTAAGGACATGAGCACATTTTATGAAGCATCAGATATTTACCCCCCCCCCCCCCCCCCCCCCCCCCCCCCCCCCCCCCCTGCAAATTGCTACCAAAGAAACAACGGCGTGTGGAACTTTCGAGGCACAGCTCGACGCCGCTTCTTGCAACAGAGCTGTGTACGCTTGGAGGCCACCCGTTGCCGAGAGTCGGGTGTCGCTTTGTTGGAGGCAGCTTGCATGGATGGCGTGTGGGGTTGGAGATCTGTTCGTCCCATTGCAAGGCAGACTGGGCGAAAACCCCCAAAACCCCCCACCAAAAGCAACCAATGCTAGCGTCGTGAGGCTTTTCGGGCTGTCAGAGTTGCTCCGTCTTACAACCCATGCAAAACGGCTAATCAATTTAGAGTTATTTTCTCGACGAATAGCCTCATGACAAGTCAAGTCTGCCGGCATGAGTCGCTTCGACTTTAATTCACTCTCATGCTCAGCCGCAACGTAGATACTCATGCGAAGTCATGTTCCATTTGTTGACCCGTCATAATACGTATCTGTATACAACCCCAGAGTGAATATTATTTACAAGCGTCTGAGATACTCCATCTGAAACCCAGCCCTGTTGTGGCTCATGCTGGGGCCTTATAGCCCGACTTCCGAAACTCGTGATACCCTGACCCTACTTCCGTGCTCTTATTCTCCCGAGGCAGTGTTACTTTGGCGCGAGAATTCGGCGGCACCCAAACGTTGAGATTGAACTTATCCCCCTCAATCCACCATTTGGCCCTTACTTCACCATACCCACTGATAAACTTGGTGTCCGCACTTGTAATGCCGCCACCAGGCACGGGTTTCACGTTGATAGTTTTCCAGCCGGGGTCGGCCGGTCCGATGCCGCCAATGACCTGGTGGATCCAGTCCGCTACGGCGCCGAAGGCGTAGTGGTTGAAGCTTGTCATAGAGCCTGGGTTGACATCTCCATTGGAAAGCAGACTGTCCCATCTTTCCCACGTGGTTGTGCCGTTCATGGATACTTGGTATAGCCAAGAGGGAACCTTTGTCTGGAGAAGCATGCGATAAAAGTCCTCAACCGCATCGATGCGCTGCAGCGCGGGGCCAAGAGCCGGCGTCCCTGCAAAGCCTGTGCCGACAAGGTAGTTATTGCCCGAGATGATGGACCGAAGTTTCTTGGCTGCTGCGGCACGCTCAGCCTCATCAGTGTAGAGGCCAAACTCCAAGGCAAGGGCATAGGCAGTCTGGGTTTTGTCTGCCATCTCGCCTTTCACCATCCAGGCTTTCTGGAACTCCCCACGCAGCTCCGTGTGCTGTTTTGTATACTTTGCAGCGTTTTCTTTGTCTCCCAAAGCTTCAGACATGCTGGCCAGGAGCTCTGTCATACGGACCAGATATGCATCAGCCACAAGATACTTGGATGTTGTAGCGGCGCCAGCATCCTCAGGGGGTGATTTGGGGTCCAACCAGTCGCCGAATTGAGGACCACTGCGGTCCCAGAGACGGACCCCACTCCTTGGGATTCCAGTATCAATCCAGCCCTTTGCCTGTGGCATCTGCTCTTTCAGCATGTCGTTGTCACCGTAGGCCTTATACAGGTTCCAAGGGCCTCCAACGGCAACGTCACCCCAAACAGCAGCTGGGGGGTCGTTGCTGTCTGGGGAAACCGTAGGTACAAAGAATGGAACTCTCATTGAGTTGCGCCGCTGCATTTCCGACCAAATATCTCTGTGCCATTCCCTCCAGAACCCAGCAGTGTTGTACAGGAAATTAGCAGTGGGACCAAAGGCATGGGCATCTCCTGTCCAACCCAGACGTTCATCACGTTGAGGACAGTCAGTGGATATTGACAAGAAGTTGCCTTTCATCGACCAACGAACATTTGAGTGGAACTGAGTGAGTAGTTTGTGTGAGCACTCAAACCACCCGGTTTGCTCTAGGTCACTATGGACCACAATCGCCTTGATAGAGTCCGCATTTAGTGGTACATCTGCTGGCCATCCGTCAATTTGGGCGAAGCGGAAGCCATGGAAGGTGAACCGAGGCTCCCACTCCTGCTTGCCTTTACCATGTAAGATGAGAAGATCTGTTGCTTTGGCGGATCGTAACGGCCGAGTAGCAAGCTCGCCTTTCTCCAAGACCTCGGCATGGCGCAGGGTAATTTTGGTGCCAGCAGGTCCCTCGACTGTCAGTTTGAGCCATCCAACAAGGTTTTGGCCGAAGTCAATGAGGGTCTTGCCAGAGGGAGATTGGAAGATTTTTTCAGGCTTTCTTTCCCCAAGCTTTCGGACAGGCGGGCCATCGGGAGACACCAGCTTGCCCTTGAGGGCGGGAAGCGTCTTGACAGAGAGCCAGTCTG
This sequence comes from Zelopaecilomyces penicillatus, assembly GCA_005765155.1. Classification (NCBI taxonomy): domain Eukaryota; kingdom Fungi; phylum Ascomycota; class Sordariomycetes; order Hypocreales; family Pseudodiploosporaceae; genus Zelopaecilomyces; species Zelopaecilomyces penicillatus. The sequence continues at coordinate 1,230,312 of VCCP01000006.1, forward strand.
TGCTGTTGAAAGATGGGCTTGACCACCCCTTTATTTTCTCTTCAATTCTCGAGTCGTAGGACTCTCCATCGTAAATCTCAGAAGAGATAACGGGGCCAGTGTTTGCTTTCCAGGAATCATCCGTTGGAATCGAGGTGATGGTGCCGTTCTTGTGAGTGACTTTGAGCAAGGACTGAAGCCCGATTGTGTCACCCCACCAGTTGCGTCCGTCAAACGCAATTCTGCCCGAAAACCATCCCTCGCCAACGGCAACTCCAATCGCATTGTTTCCGCCTTGAATAAGATCCGTCACATCGTAAGTGTTGTACACATGTCGATTATTGTAGGATTGCCAGCCTGGCGCCAGCACATGATCGCCGACTCTCTTGCCGTTGATTTCGGCTTCATAGATCCCCATGGCTGTGATGTAGAGTCGGGCGGATTGGATATCCGAGCCACTAGGGAACTCCTTTCGAAAATATATTGGTGTCTTAGGTCCATTCTTCTCTGTGTCACGCTTTGCTGCAATGGGAGCCGCACCAGACCAGTCCTCTGACTTTAGGAGACCTGTTTCCACCATGACCCAGTCCGACCATGGGGTTGATGACTGTCCTTGTTGCCCATGTGCCCTTACGCGAACCGTGGCGCGCTCAGTAGAATTCAAGGGGTCCTCTGGCCACTCAACGAAAAGAGACTGGGAAGACTTGACTTTATGCGCTTGAGCATGCCCACCGAATCCACGTACCACCTCGATATCATATGCGCTTTGCTGCCAATTGGCGGCATTCCCACCAAATCTCCAGGAGATGCGAGGTCCAGTTTCTCCAATGCCAAGAGCCTGGCGATGATGCTCAAAGGCCACCTTGGAGATGGTCACTGCCATGTTGAATGTTGCTGTCAAACTGTTGGCGTGTTTGATATCCACCCGTTACCTACATTGTTTGCTGTGGATTTCATGACCTGTTTTATACTTTGAAAGGCTCGGCAGTATCGCCTTCGGCAAGACTTATCCCGTTACCTAGCCCATGATGTAACGGTATTCGCAGGATGCGAGGGCCGTAATCCCCAACCGAGGATATGGCGGAGGAGCAGTCAAGTCCTCGCCAACAATTGACCCGAAGGGAAACAGGGATAATGGATTCTAGACATCGACCAATGATGCAATACTAGCTTCACAGCCCAGTGAAAGCTCATAATTGTTGCATATGGGATGGACTCGAGAGACGGCTCATGGACAGAGAGTTCATCTAAATCGCATAACATCACCAGGGCATGGTTGTAGGATGCGGGGAAGCATGTGCAACTTTGCCCGTTCAGGAAGCCGTGTCGACACCAAATACCACCCTGATCTGCGAGCAAACACAACAGTCAAGATTGACCACAAGGAACGTCACGAGCCGGAAGGATTTCGCTGTCAAATGTCTCTCGGATGGCTCGGCTGCTCGCTCATCATTCTGCCGAGTTGCGCACCTCGGATACCAACGAGGATTTCCCCCATCTCGATGCTGAGTTACTGTTAAGCTGGAGTTGGCCAAATATGTTTAGGTGCCCCATGTTATATTACAACGAGGTGTCGGTCAGATGAACCGAAACAGATGTGCTGTTCGGGTGATGGTGCAAGGGCCACGTTTCAACCAACTGGGTGGGTGAATCAGAACATGGGAGGAAGTTAAACCCAAACCCATTTGTATTCAGGTACGTACCCGAACCTGGCTGAGCTTTGGATCTGCAGCGCTGTTTTAGTGCATCGGGCCCTGAATTACCTAGCCTAGCCGCTGACGGGATGCAGCCGATAGTGGGCCTGTTCTTGACTGGCTGACCGTCCCCGACAACGTGCATCTCATCAACCCCAGAATTCCATTCACAACCGACACACTTTCGATCTTCAGTGACCTGCGGTGGCGGAAGGGATTGCCAGACGATTACCATCTTGCGTCCGCAACTCTAGACAATATGCTGAGAATGAAGCTGAAGGCTGATACCACCTGAATTCAGCCTGTGTTTACTCGCCGACAGGCTCTTCTTCACAGCTGGCTTCTATGGCGGGCGTCAGTTGGCTGCCAGGTGCATTGCTCTGTTGGCCCCCAAGCCCAATGTCATGGAAGGCTGACCAACAACCTCCGCACCTTCACCAGGCTGAAACGCATTGCATGTCTCTTGCAGCCAACCGATTTTGACGCGCGGTTGGGTGAGCCTGTTCGAGATATAAACCTGGTCTCGTCCGGTTTGCTGCAGTCTCACGCGATTGTTGGCTTTTACTCTCTCTGTGCTCGCGAGTTCCAGCAAAGACACTCAACCACGACCTCGCAAACGACCGCTTTTGCTTTGCAAACGTGGGTGATAACAACCATTGACCACATCCCAACTAAGGGTTCCTAGGCGCCACATTCGCATTTACTCTTTTGTGCCTCTATCACTCAAAATTTACTCAGAAACCATGGGATCCAAAGGTGTACTTGGCTCCACAGCGCTCGACCAGCTTAACAATGCCGAAGGGAAAGCCTTACTCGACACAATCGATGATTTGCGTGAACTCCGCGTTGGCGACATCGTTCAGCTTCCTCAGATCATCGTCGTGGGTGACCAATCCGCTGGCAAGAGTTCTGTGCTAGAGGCAATCTCGCGGGTCAAGTTCCCCATCAAGGGAGATCTGTGTACTCGGTTTCCGACAGAGCTGGTTTTGAGAAGGACACCCGAGCCAAGCATCAACGTCAAGATTAAGTTTGCTGCAGATGGGCTGCCAGAATCTACAAAAGGCGTACCCAAACCATTCCAAAGAACAAGCCTTGACTTGGATGAGCTGCCAGGCATTATAGAACAGGCTAAAGAACACATGGGGCTTCGGGACGGCAGCCAAAATGACTTTTCCGAGGACGTTCTTCGTATTGAGGTTGCCAGTCCTGATGTTTACCCTTTGACGCTGGTCGATCTTCCTGGTTTTTTCCACGCAACAACTTCGGACCAGTCCAAAAATGGGAAAGCGATCGTCAAGCAGTTAGTGAAGCGCTATATGCAGCAGAAAAATAGCATTATGCTAGTCGTCGTCTCTGCAAACGCCCAGCTTGCCAGTCACAAGGTTCTACAAGAGGCTATGAATTATGACCCGCAGCGAGAGCGTACTTTGGGTGTCATTACGAAACCGGATCTTCCAGAGCCTGGATCATCAGATGAGCGAAGGTATATTCAGCTCGCAAAGGGCGAAGAACCACTTCATAACCTTCCGCTTGGCTGGCATGTCTTACGCAACTCCTCCGAAAGTGAGGGCGCCATGGAGTCAAGCAAACGAGATGCCAAGGAAGAATCGTTTTTCCAGTCTGGTGTCTGGAGCTCCATTCCTAAAAAGCACCGTGGGGTAGAAAGCTTACGGAAGAAGCTCAGCAAAATTCTATTAGAACACGTTCAGAAAAGCTTGCCTGGGCTTGTGGAAGAGATTGAGTCGAAACTCAACTCAAAACGGAGTGAACTCGAGCGCTGCGGCAAACCTCGGAACAGCCCTGAGGACATCCGCAGCTACTTGGTAGATATTGCTGAGGAATACCAGCTGCTGGCACGAGATGGCATTCATGGCAGATACAGCAATCCCTTTTTTGGTTCCCTCTACCAGACTGAAAGAAAGCTCAGGGCCGTACTTCGTAACTTGAATCATGCTTTTGATCTCATTATCACACAAAAAGGCTCCAGTTACGATATTGATTGGGAAGACCATGACGATGGCGTGAAAGCGAATGAAGAAACACCAGAGATCCCCGAGTATCTCCAGCCTTTTGTTGCATTGTACGAGTTCCAGCAACCAGAATCCATTTCTGAAGGGACATTGAGGGCAAAACTCGAGAAGTTGGCATCGGCGAACCGCGGACAAGAATTTCCAAGCTCGCCAAACCACAACCTTGTCATGGAGTTCTTCAAACTGCACGCTAAACCCTGGAAAGAGATTGCTGAATTCCACCTGAAGCTAGCCGGTGACATTTGTAAAGCCTTTGTCGAGCGGATATTTACACATGTCTTTGGATCTGACAAGATGACATTGACATCCGTGTTGCGCGTTTGTGTTGACTCGTTCTTTGAGGAGCATACCATGCTTATGAAGGACAAATTGGATGAACTCCTGCGCCCATACACTGCTGGCTATGGGCCTCCTCTTGCTAGCGAATTCCAGCAGAAACTGTCCAAAAGAACTCTTTCTCGACTAGCTGGGAAGATTGAAGAGCTTCTAGGAGATATAGACATGCCACAGCCTACTGAAACTAGGAATTATGGTTTCGGGGAGCAGAAGAAAAAACCAGCGGTGACCTACAACACGATTCTGTCAACAATGATGGCAACTGGGGTGTTTGAGAAAAGCCCATTCAACACAGATAATGTCATTGATATGGCCATAGCCCATTACGAGGTGAGCACCCGTAACAAGCCTTAAACGCGGGTCCTTTCCGCATTCCCTTCCCCCCACCCCCCTCTTTCTCTTTGTGACGTGAAGATTACTGACACTTCACACCTGGCAGATGTCGCGCAGAACCTTTACCGAAAATGTAATCAATTTGGGTCTAGAGAACTGTCTGGTCGGTCATCTTCCAAACATATTGACATCCCGGATGATTTATGCAATGAAAGATGATGATCTGAAGGACATGGCTGGTGAATCTGAAGACATTATTGCAGAGAGACACACACTTCAGCAACAGGTCAAGGTCCTGAGTGACGGACTTCGTAAATGCCAGAAGTATCGGCCGCGGCAGATGACAGGTGCGTTTTCGAGATCCATTGATGATAGTTTTCTTTTGTCAGGAGTTGACAATGCTTACTTATCGCCTGTTTAGTCATGCCTTTGACGTTAGCTGCCCTCCATTCGGCTCTTCAGAACCAAGGTATTGCGATTTTCCCTTGATGCCACTTGTTGAAAAACTCATAATCAGTTCATATCGAAGAAGTTGGAGGCTGACTTATCCATCAATAGATCCGACCATGAACCAGCCCAACAATGTGCCGTCTTCCGCGCCTGACATAGATTCTACGAAGCTCGATTTCAACGCCAATGCTTCAACATCTGCGCAAAGTCAAGTCTCAGGTGGGTTTAGCGGCGTTTCTACTAGTCCTGAACAGACCACGACTGCAGCTCCAGCTCCAGCACAGAGTAATATATTTGGCAAACCCTCAACTCCAGTTCCGGCTCTGAGTAATAGCACCTTGGCCAATGTCTCGACTCCAACATCGAGCGGCCTCTTTGCTAACACCTCAGCTCCAGCACCGGGCTGGCTCTTCGGCAAGACGTCCAATGCTACTTCATCGTCGCGCTGAGTAGGCCATTGGGATCGCCATCTCTGTTCCAGTAGACAGCGTCTCTTTCCATATTTCAAAGAGAACGAAGTCTTCTGCTTGTTGAAGTTAAGACGCATGTAAGGCCCGGAAGTTTGGATTAGAGGACACAATGTTGACTACGTGAGAAGCAATTAGTGTTCAGGCTTGAGGCTTGGTTTCTTGTATGCACTGTAATAATATATACTGTGTTTTTCAACTTATCATGACTTGTGATAATTTTCACTCACAACTTAAGATTCGAGCTGAAAATAGCGGGTGCAGATGGGTGGCTTTGGTCGTACAAGGGGACAGGGGGGGTCTGTTCAGGATCATCGCTGACGAAGAAACGGGTGCAGGATCTAGGCCCATGAGGTAAAGCACTTAAAATGGCCTGAGATGGGAGGTCAAAAACGCTAGTCGCCAATGGCAAACGTCACTACAGCCCCCACCCATCAACATGATTACTTTAGATTATTAGTTAAAACGTGAGAGCTATTTATTACCATCCCTCAATCTTAAAAGGGTCTCTGATTACAGAGTGTAAGAGGGTCGATTTCAATCCCATACAGTCACATTTCACATCGCATAATAGCTACACAATGGTGTTTCAAACAATGAATTCACAACTCTAATTAAGGATCCTTATCAGGTGCAAGCATAAAATGCATTGCCATTCTCGTATGGTATCTCAAAGCATCTCCAACCAATCCCCCTTTTAAATCCCATCTTTTTCAAGCATTATATCACCTCTCCCCCCTAAATAAGACTTGCATTCTCCATTATCAAAATAAATAAGCGAAAATTAAAGCAACCCTTTTTGTGGGATTTGCTACTAAAGGAAATCATGACTACCACGACCAACTAAACAGTCTCGGTCGGGTGCTGCACCGCGTTACCACGCATAGTACTGTTCTTGGACATGGAATCGCCCGTATCCTTTCGCGAAAATGAAGCCCAAGTCTTGAAACTGGACATGGACATAGTCTTGCGGAACTTGACGCCCTGGTCGTCTGGGCCACCCTGGCCCCAGTGTCCGCGCTGTACGGCACGGTCCTCGAGCAAGTGGAAGTGTCGCTTAGTGAGCTTCCATAGCTCGATGCCGGCGACGAAGATGAGTGTGAAGCCGACAGAAAGGGCCCACTCCCAGGTGATGCCGGTGTGTTTGAAGAATTTGGTGTTGAGGAAGGGGATGTATACGACGGGGAATACAGATAGACCGCCGATGATGACGGACCAGAAGAGGAATTTGTTGCTATAAAGATCCTTGAACAAGGGGAATTTGCTGTCGTCATCGGGGTTCAGGCGGAACATGGATCGGCGCAGACTCTTGAATTCCCAGGCGGAGATGAGAATCAGCCAAGTCAGCTCAGCAAAAGTAGCGGCACGAGCTCGGAATACAGGTCGGCAAGCTTCAGAGAAGCTGGTGTTGCAGTCAATGCCGAGGTTACCGTCGTTTGCTCCGTAGATGATGATGCAAAAAGTGGCCATGGTACAAGCACCCATGATGCAACCGTAGACAATCATGTCCACAATCACCTGGTTTGTAAACACACCTCGCTTCTTATCCTGAGGCGGCTTCCGCATAACATCTTGCGCAGCCATCTCACGACCCAGGCCAAAAGCAGGGAACGAAGAAGTCACCATGTTGATCCAAATAATCTGAAGCGGGGAGACGGGGAAGACGGAGAAGCCGGTTTCGTCAATGAAGCCAAGACCAGCAACCAGCAAGATGACTTCACCAACGTTGGAAGTCAGTAGGTGAAGAACAAATTTCTGGATGTTGTCGAACATTCGGCGGCCCTCGCGGATGGCAGACACGATGGAGTTGAACTTGTCGTCAGTGAGCACAATCTTGGCAGCGGACTTGGCTACATCGGAACCTGAACCCATGGCGATACCGACATCTGCTCGGGACAGTGACGGCGCGTCGTTAACGCCGTCGCCCGTCATGGCCATGAAGGCGCCGCGGCGACGTAGAGCCTCAATCATGCGGGTTTTAGTATCAGGCGCACATCGAGCAATAACCAGCGGGAGTTCTTCCATTGCGTCAATCTCCGCATCAGTCATTCGATCGAAGTCGGTAGCTTTCTGAACAATCGAAGAAGCAACATTATCTGGCAGAATTCCGAGATTCTTAGGAATGATTCCGACTTCCTTCGCAATAGCCTTGGCAGTCTCGGGATGGTCACCAGTGAGCATGTGGACTTTGATACCAGCCTGCGAACATTCACCAATAGAAGCTTTGGTCTCGCGACGAGGAGGGTCATAAATTCCAGCAAGTCCAAGAAGAATCAGGTCTTTTTCAACTGAGGTTCGGATTTGCTCATCCTCAGCAGGAGTGGCATGTGGCTTGGCCACGTATCTGCCATCCCAAGGGCGGTAAGCAATCGCGAGAACACGCTGGCCTTGAGATGCGAGAGAGTTCATCTGCTCTAGGACATTCTCCTTGAGCTCGTCGCTAATAGGCTGCTGCTCTGCTCCGGTACCGACGTGAGAGCAAAGATCCAAGACACGCTCGACAGCACCCTTTGTGAAGACCATGCTTCGTTCGGTTTCGATGATGGAGCCGCTCTCGCTCTCGGGAGCGTCGTAAATGACGGTCATGCGCTTGATGGAGCTATCGAATGGGAATTCGGCAATTTGCTTCCAGCCTTGTCCCTCAAGCGTCTTCTTGCCATGTGTAAAGCGGTGGGCAAAAACCTGGAGAGCAACCTCAGTAGGCTCACCAGTGGTTTGCCATTTCTCCTCTTCCTTATCAAAGCGCACAGTGGCGAGATTGCACAGGGCAGATGACAAAAGGAACGCTCGCAGCTCATCCGTCATCTTGGTCTCGGATTCAGTTTCTGGCGCCTTTGTAGGCTTAGGGTTCAGCTTTTCATCGGGTACATCAAATTTAAGCACAGCAGCACTTCGCTCGCGATCGTAATCGCGCTTCTTTTCTTCTTCAGGCTGCGGCTCATCTTTGCTTTGCGAATATGTCACACGTCCCTTGGTCGGGTCCGATGGGCTTTGGGATTCGTGGACGGTATACATGTGGGAAAAGGGAATCCAGGCTTTGCGAACAATCATGGCACCTTCGGTGAGAGTGCCAGTCTTGTCAGAGCAAATATTGGTGACTCCACCGAGCGCCTCGAGAGCTGATAGGTCTCGCACAACAACGTTGGCTTTGCGCATGACGGTAACAGCCACAACCATGGTGATTGTAAGAACACTGTTAATAGAAAAGGTCAGTAGACGATCACACAATGATTTTTTAAGGGGGTATGATAAGTAACTTACGCGACGAGAGACTCGGGAATAATAGCAATTCCGAGAGAGGTGGCATAAATGATGACCTCGTTTCGGAGGTCAAAGTGGTTCACGCCAAACACAACCATGGCAAGAATGATGGCACAGCCAAACAGGACATAGGCCAAGGCAGACAGCTTTCGCTGTAGAGGTGTGCCTTCAGTCAGACCCAAAAACTTGCCAATGACGTCGTAGACACGCTTAGACAGGCCAACAATAGGTTGTTTCTTGCCGTACTTGCGCCAGTTCATGGACCGGCCAGCCTTTCGCTGTTTCTTGGACGTCGAGGCGGCAATCTTACCGACCTCAGTGACCATGCCAGTCGCCGTGACAATACCTCGGCCTCTGCCCTTTCGGACAACGGTCGTGGCGTAAGCCATGTTGACACGATCACCAATGCCAATCTCATCCTCGGATTCAACTAGCTTCTCAGAATCTGGTGATGTAATATTGTTTTCTGTAATCTTCTCGACCGGGATAGATTCGCCTGTCAGCTGGCCTTCTTCACAAGCCAGATTCATGGCCTCGAACAGACGGAGATCTGCTGGGACGGTGTCACCCATCTTGAGCAGAACGATATCTCCAGGGACTACTTCGGGACTGTGACGTGGAGGTTAGAATAAATGCGACAATCATGTGGATTATGAGGTAAGGTGCGAGAACTTACTTGGAAATAACTTGTGTTTTACCATCTCGGAGAACCATGGCACTGGGAGAGGAGAGGAGGCGAAGAGCGTCCATGCGCTTTTCGGCGCGATACTCCTGCCAGAAACCAATGGTGACATTAAGTACGATAACGAAGGCAAGAACGCCTCCCTCGATGTAATCTTTGATGCCAAAGCTCAATGCCATGGCAAATACCAGGACCTAAATGCCTGTTAGTCCCAACTGTCTCGTGCAATAGTAGGTTATGGTCCCAACTTACAATAATCATGGCATTGAGAATCTGCTTAGTGAGGATCTTGTACCAGGGAATGGTACCTCCCACGTCCAATTCATTTTTGGGATATTTCTCCTGCAGCTGCGCAACCTGCGCCGAGGAGAGACCCTTATCAATATCGGTGCCAAGTGCCTCTGCTGTCTCTTGGACAGTCAAGAGGAACGGGTGCTTGGGGAACTCAGCCATTGTCGCAAGGTGGGAAGAAAGTGTTGGGGCTGCGGCGTGGCTCAGAAAGGGGACACAAAGTTCTATAGACCCGCGAGTGCTTCATAGACGGTTAAGAGAAGCGGAGAGAAAGCCAAACCGTGGCTCTTGATCTCTCAGAGTGGGATGAGAGAGTGTGTGGGGAGGGGACAGTGATGATGTCTGTTGCCCACTTGTGTGTGTAAGATACCCCAGATAAAACAATCGTCTTCTAAACAATACAGACCCAATTCTATACGTATTGGGGAAGGAAGGGACTCGAGTGATTCAGATTGAGTCCCGAGGAATGTGAGGAATGGGTTTGATGAGAGACAAAGAAGTTAAACAGAAACGAGACAATAGACTTTCCAGGAGCGGGGACGAGAGCATATAAGTACTTTTGGCTCAAAGTGATTTCCACCCACCTGGCTTGTATCCCAAGGGATGGCTGTGACATAGAGGCCAACCCGGAATGCTTGGAGTTTCTTGGCGACAGGCGAACCGGCGACTTAGCGCGGCCTTCGCCATTCTTCTCCGCGCCGCCACCCCATGCCGCAACCATAAGATGGGGCCGGAGCAGAGCAGCGTGACGTCAAGCAGGCAGGCAATGGGGCAAAGCAACTCTTGGGGGAGTTTTTTTGTGTGTGTGTGTTTTTTTTTTTTTCATCTGGCCGTAATATCATTGCCCAGCCCCGTGTCATAGATAATACCTAGTACAGATCTGGGACATGCAGACGATGGCCGCGATATTATTAGGTATTGCGTGCATGAGGGTTGGCTTGTTACAACAATGTCACACAGCAGCAGCTGCTGCAGTTAGTGTGTTCGACATCTTCTCTGACTTTCTCTTCTCTTCTCAGTCATCGATTTCGACAGATACAGATTGGCGCCGGCATTGACTCCGAGGAAAAAGCTAAAGCACTGTGCCCGTTTGAATGAAGGCACATATGAGCATGGAGTGCCAACGATGAATAACACGGCCATCAACCCCGGCAGGGCTGAAAAGCCGAGGCTGGAGGGGAAGCTCCCATTGGCAACGTCTATATCGTGCCCGAGTGTGGGCTGGAGATGAACCTGGTTGGTTGTTTGGCCATGACGATAATCCCAGGCGCACGGGACACACCGGGTTCGACGAAAAGAGAAAAAAAAGATACCAAAGTGATGAAAATGTTGAACAGGGCCAAGACCAAGAACGGACCACACGGCTACACTATCATGGCCCACGTTGTTGTCAATCCCAGCTCAACTATAACACTTACAATCAGCTCACCAGTGCCAAGATGGTTGTCTCTGCTTGGCAACGCGCGGCGAAAGCCAACCACAAGCCGTGGTCAGCGACGCCAAGGCGCGGCGTCCAGCATCGCTCTCCATGGTGTCGCTGGGCCACGCCGAATTTTCTTGAGTGAGTGTGTTTCTTTCCCCAGCAATGCAACCTGCGCAAAGGAAAAAAGAGTCTTTGTCGGGAGTGGGCTGGTTCATAATAAGGTTAATGAAATGCCTTTACACGTATAGCCTCGTTGAAAGTCACATGCCCCCAACCAATGGCATCTACTCTGCATATCGGCCTTCCCCCACCTCCCCTCCACCCCCCATGGCTGAGACCAGTGTGTGTGGCCTTGGCGCCAAGCCCATGTGAGTGGCGACAGGTTTTGGTTTCTGGAAGGCCAGGCCGAAGCAACAGCGGTTTTTGTGTTTCTTTGACTCAAGCTTTCATCGAGATGCACTATCTCATGCGCCCAGCCTCGCGCTGAGGATTGGCGTATGTCGTTATGCCAAGGAATTGGTTCTAGCCCTTATCTTTCTCGTCATAACCCGGAGGAGACAGGCTATTCATCAGCATCCAACGGCTCCTTGGCAGGCTTCCTGCTCGGATTAGGTAGGTCGGCGAATTGGCCAGATCGTTTTTATTACTTGGTGGTTGATAGTGGCATTGGACATTTTGCAGCCATCAAGAGCCGAGCAAGCATGGCGAATATCAAGAGTGACGACTTGACTCCGTAAGGTGACGAGTGTGGTGGTGGTGGTGGTGGTAGTCGGCTCCACGCCTGCAGGAGCGGAGTTGCCCCTCCACAAAGCATGGACCTTCCGTATACCGGGTCACGTGGATTGTCCGGTTGAAAGCCACACGGCCCACTGCGGCACATCCATTCTCCATTCTCGGCCGTCGTCGGCATCTCCAATCTGCTAAGCCACACCGATATCGATCCCCCGGTGACGCCGACCGATGCGCGGGGGTGAGAAGCTGAGTTATTTGAACAGAATCTTCCAGATCATTCTCATTGAAATGCATCTTCTCAGTATCTTGCATCAAGTAACTACCCACATAATCTGGGGGATGCAGTGTGTCCGCAAGCCACGGTTTAGTCTTTTTGTGTGCCGCCGAAGGAAAAGGTAAAAGGGAAAGCCGGGGCTGACCAAACATGGAGTACTTGGTAGCGAGGTTCTAGAAACGAATCAAGCTTTTGAGAGAGTTATTAGACTAAATCTTGTGGGTGGACCCTGAAACTCAATTGTGTATATTCCTTCGTGGACCTTTCTGTGTTATTTATGCCCATCGTCAGCATTACCCGGGACACAAGGTTTGTTCCCTAATACAGGGCTATTAATGATTTGCCCTGTATTGATACTTATATAATTAACTTATTCTGTGTGTTAGTAATTCCCTGGCGCTATATTCTGTAAACCTGGTGCTCTTGACAACATTGGCATTGTTCATTGCTATTCTAGAGTGCGTTCCCACCGGCTTCGTATTGCGCACCATCTGAAACCGCTATACTTCAACAAGTGCGTTGGTCTTCTTCATCGCGTTTCACTTTATTCTGCCCATCAAGGATTTCAATTCATTAGAGAATTTTAATGATATTGCATGGCCTCGTGAAATATGTTAAGCCTCATTTGAGTGTTCCTTGGCTTCCTGGTATTCCTGCCGCATCAAAAATGATACTGCTTGCCCTCTAGGGTTAGGGTCGTGATAGATGAATCTTGCTATAGCTAGGTGATATATTCCCATCCAAACGAAAGGCTCTGAAGTTATCATCTGGTATATAAATTTCATGAGAGGAATATGAGCATACATATCTACTGCTTATTCCTTACAATATGCTTGATGTTAATTCTGCAGCTTGCATGAAATAGTAACCTCGGGATTTCACTTTATATACCGAAAGGAAAAGTGTGTTCTGTCAATTGATTAAGTCATTTTTCATCCAGCATAACTCTGTAGCAAAGTCTCCGCCTTGTCGCAAAGCTCCGGATGATATCGCGGACAACTCATACTCCAAACAACATTCCCCGGAATAAAAAACGATATACCCGTCAAATACACCCGTAGCCGAGGCGTACACACCACCTCATCCTCAAAGAAAGCATGCATCTCCTGCAGGAACCTCTTCTCATAGTCGCAAATCACTTGCCGCGTCCTCTCCTTCGCCGCACTCGGCGACAGGTCTTCGTGCTGCATGTAGAGCCACACCACGTTCATCATGGTCGCGGATTTCTCGACTTTCCTTTCTTCCTGTAGCATGTCGCATTCGACATCAAATGAGTAGAAATCGTTGGCCAGCGTGCCTGCCGCGTAGCATAGGTGGGCTATAGGGGCTACGCATTCTTCTTCTTCCTTGGTTAAGACGAAGCCCATTCCGAAGCGCATCAGTGCATCGACCCAGCTGAGAGATTTGAAACAAGGAGAGAAGGATTAGTGAAATTGATTACGGGGCCTCTCAAAAAAGAAAAAGAAAAAGAAAAAGAAAAAGAAAAAGAAAAAGAAAAAGAAAAAGAAAAAGAAAAAGGGGACGGGAACTCACGGGACACCTGCGTCAATGATTCGATATTTGAGATAGTCTTCAAGGTTGACGAAGCTACAGTAGCTCTCGCGAGACGTGGCATTCCCTACCATCTCCTTCCAAGTTTTGATGACGGCTTCCGCACAAGGCTTGTCAACTGACATCATCTCCAATATCAACTTTGATCCTATTTTCTTGGCCGCGTCCTGTTTATTGTGATTAGGCTTGCTCAGAGTTCCCGAGTCCTTCTTCATAAAAATTAGTACAATTCTGCTAATAGTCGTACCGATCAAGGTGTTCTATATAGCAGTTATTTGTTTTTTACCTGCGATTTGGACTCTGGCTCTAAGAAATTGTCATCAAGAAGAAAAGCATCTAGTTGCATAAAAGAGATCGGTCAGCTTGGAGATTTATCAAGAACCTCACCCATTCTTCCCTATTCACACTCAACAAAAACTTACATTCATTAAAGTACGACACGAGCGCCAGTCTTTCAGGCCTACACAGTGGCAGCACAAGCGCCATGAAATTCCCTTGGAAGGGATTGTAATTCGCCCAGCGACAAACTGATCCAACATTTTTCCTCCAGTCCTCACGGCAGCGAAAAGTGCCCTCGTCGGCTTTCTGCTCATATTTGTGGCGCCGCAACGGGTAATCGTGACAAAAGCCGTCTATTCCGGAGGTTTGCCGACTCACTAGGTGAGATACCTCATCGAGCCCAGATTCTGTAAGATAGCAATCCATTGTATTTGAATTGAAGTGAATGATAAGTATGCAATTGTGGGTTCATCATCTTCGTCAAATGAAAGCGGTCCAGTCAATATCTTTTATATAATCCCGATACTGATTACTACCTAACTCTATACTCATTTAATACATGTCAGAATCTTACAAACAGGAGACGTGATTTGTTGGGTAGCAATACCCTAGCGCTTGCTGGGTCTACTACGTAGTCGGCCGTGTCTGTCTCAGTTCAGACAGCCACAGACCTCGATTGTCATATTTACTAAGTAGCAGTATAGCCCATAACGTTATGTCAATGTGCCTCCACTACGGCCTGCTAGTGCTCTCTAGACCCATGCGATGGAGGCTCCTTTGGCAGCTGTGGACACGGATATGAAGATCCCGCTGCAATGACCGCATTATCATTGCCGGCATGGCATTAGTGCGTGTTGAGGACTATTTATGAGTGGGCATCGACAGGTGACGATATGCAACTTGCTGCCCTATCTACCCACCCTAGGCTCGGCGCGATGGCACATCATGGCACAATAGCTCACAAGTTTTTTAATGTCTATCCCCATTCGCAAACATGCAACTAATTATCCTGTATGTGCTAGAATGAGCCTTCTTGCCATGCTTCTCTTCTGGTTGTAATCCGACAGAATATTGAGAGAGAGTTAGATGGCACATTGTTCTCATACCGAGACATTAAGCGAAACGAGATGCTCCTAGTACCTCAGTTTTAGTCCCACAGAAGTTCTATGTTTTCAGTAGCTTACTTAAAAGTCTATACAATATATCCAATGTCCAAATAACGGTGTGGAAAGTGACACAAACCTGTCAACTTTGCCCCACTCCTGATTATGTTCCCCATGTTTCATCGCTGTATATCGTAGTGCAGATTCACCAATAATCCCGTCATTAGACCGTAACTTTAAAGTTCAATATCGTCCTCAAACTCCGTATGTGCAAAAGCAATTCCCTCCGTTTCGTCCTCCGATCTGGGTTTTCTCCGCCGTACCAGTTGGATTCTTTGCTATAAGAAACCCATCAAGACGACCACAGCAACGCTAGCCCCAATGGCAAAGATGCCTCGAGCGGTCGTTGAAGGCGCTGAACTCTCCGGCTTGACTCCTGTAGCTCCCAAGCCTAGATACCAAGCGCCAATATCGGTTAGGTCGCCTGCATTGTTCAAGAATGTCGCTTGAGGTCCGACGTTGGATTTGGAGGAGCGAAAGGCACCAAAGTATGTGTAACGCCCAATGTAATCCTCCTTGTCGAAGTAATCGAGAGTTTGGTTGAAAAATGCCTGTGTTTCCCCAAGTGGCTTATGGGCAAAGGCATATTCAGTGATCCAAATCTCTGCATCCGGCCAGCTATGAATATCGATGTTAGAACTAAGTAGGTTTCTTGAGGTAGATGGATGACCCTGGATATTGCCAAGTACTTACGTTGCACGCCGTTCGCCAATGTGAGAGGCCAAACCGGCAAAGTTATCATACCAGTGCACGGGAAGGTAATCCCATGTACAGTTCTTCTTAGGACCGCCTTCGCTGATGATGGCTGAACAGTTGCCCAGAAACTGCTTCAGCCAGGGCAAGCTACCGTATCCACCTGTACACGCTGGCAGTCCCAGCTTGATACCCATCTTCCCCAATGGCTCAAAGTTAGCAACCCAGGCTTGGGCAGCGTCCTTTGGCTGAATGTTGCTGCCGCCCTGGTCAGGCAGCGCATCCGGCTCGTTGAAGGCCAGGACATGCTTGATCTTTCTGCCTTGGTCGATGAGACTTTTGACTTCTTTTAAAAATGCGGTATCATCCAGGTTGGAGCTGACACCCCACATCATGGGGATGAATTCAAACTCATCCTGTGAGAGAGACTCGTAGGCAGGTGAAGGCAAGCTCTGGTAGTTGTAATACCATGTCAAGTCGCTGCCGGACTGCACCCAGACTTTGTTGTCCGCAGGGAAATCTTTGTTGGGCGTAAACACAAGACCCCTCTTGTCTGAAGCGGCGCTGGCAAGGGCAAGCCCTGCGAGCAGTGCGAAACTGGCTCTAGTCATGACGAGTGGCGATGCTGTTTGGCGAAGCCCTCAGATGCAAACGGTTCGGTTGCAATCGATCGTTAAGGGTCCGTCGCGCGTTTCCCAACCAGAACAGCAAACGATTGCGCAGCTGCTGGGATATTTGGTTGATTTCAGCCTATGGTCGCATCGAGGCGCAGCCAGCGGGTTCGTCTCGTTCCGCTCCACCGCCTGGGTCGTCCTCAAGGTGGGCTTGAAGGGTTGTTTCGCTGTGAGAAGTTGTTGCGGGCGCGCACGACGCAGTGGAACAGAGTCGAGCTTTTACAACGTCAACAATGCTGCTGTGCTGATGATTTTCTAGTCTGCAACGCGCGTCGAAGACAAGGCCAATGGAACTGAAAAGGAAGAGGAACGTTGGGCATGAAAAGGAGGAAATGTAGAAGGATGGCACACACCTTCGACGCAACTTTGGCCCATCATTGGCCTATCCGGGGGCGACTAGGTCGCGGGAATCTGCGATCCAGCAAGCCTGGTGGCTGCACAGCAAATCCGCCCAAGCCACCATCCAGGGGCACGATACGAGACAGAGCGATCTGGCTGGTGGGTTGGTTGGGCCGAGTGGGCAACGCAACGGGGGGGCTTCAGGGCACGGGCTCTCCCTGTGATAACTCGCTATCGACTTGTACGGGCACCTTGGCATGGCCAGTAGCTGGCGACGCACAGGCTGTCCAAGTCGCCCATGTTAGTAGCTTTGGTAGCCGGAGGCGCTACTATCGAGCGCCATCAACTTGGAAGTTGGAAGGGTATGCTGTAGGTACGCTGTGGGGTTACATTGGAACGCCGCAGGATGCTCCGAATACTCCGTCCGCTTCGCAGTTTTTTTCTTCAATTACACCGGCAGGCAGCCTGTGGACATGGAATCTATTGTAAATTAACTACTTTGCATCTGCTGCACGATGGGCGGTTGATGACGCCTAGGGAAATCCGAACTGGCATATCTTGCACCTGTACTGTATAGCGCCCACTATAGGCAGGTTGGTCTGTAACACAGCAGTATGTTCAAGCATCAGCTATGGTGCTGGCGCTGAAGAGTCGAGTGGATTGCATGCATGCCAGGTGTGCAAGGTGTGCAAGGTGTGCAAGGTGTGCTAGGCTATGAGTTTGATAGAGCGCCCCACAACAGGTTGTCAAAACGGAGACCAACGAGCTTTGGGTTCGTTTCATAGAAGCTGTGGGATAATGGTCAGATGGGTTTTTGCTGAAAGTAAATAATGACTTCGACGCAGGCCAATGCGATTCTTGTATGGTACGCGGATAGCAACACATACAGTATGGGAACTCATCCCTATTGATGCTACTTCGCCACACACAATCATTCGTAGGAGAGAATCTTGTTCGCGAACTGTGTTTTCAAAGCACGGTTACAGAACCCGTTCGGCATCTTATGCAATCGTTTACTCAACACATAACCAGTTCCAATGCCGTCTACAAGATGGAATCCGGTGCGCAATAATAATCACCCATATTAACCCGCCTCGTTGTCCTTAGAGAGTAGGTAATCACTCCATCCGAGGACGGAATCTTCGCCAATGGCAAACTGCCTCGGCGACAGTGACAAAACCGGCCGCTCGGCAACCAATTATATAAGCCCCACTCCCCAAGAACCGCGCTGTCTACCTCGGCTCAACCCCACAACCCCCGGCATTCCCGTAGGTGTAAACTACCTACAGAACAGCTAAAGTTTCGTTGAGTGCCATTCCGTCCTCCCTATAAGCAGAGCCATTTGCCCCCAAATCGTCAGCAACGCCTTTTCTCCTCTCCCTTCCTCTCATCTTCTCTTCCACCCCCCCATATACCCCGAATCTCTGCACAGGCAATTGTCACATTAAACCGTCACAATGGCCGTCGAACGTATTGGATCCATCATCAAGCACCTGGCCCCTGGGTCATCGCTGAGCAGCATGTAAGTTGACTTTTCTTTGGGTCTGTTTTTGCGATCTCGCGCATTGCAGCTTTGCTGACGATTTCCCCCCCAAAAACAGTCAGGCCAAGAATGCCGATGATATTGTCATTACATATGCGGCCCGTACACCGCTCACAAAGGCTCGCAAGGGCGGCTTCAAGGACACCAGCCTCGAGTCCATCATCTACCTGCTTCTGAAGGAGGTTAACGCCCGAAGCGGTCTCGATCCCGCTCTGGTTGAGGACATTTGCCTCGGCAATGTAAGCTTCACCCCCTCGCGACTTGGGAAGCTGAATAAGAGATAGAAAATGAAACATCTTGCTAACGAGTATCGTTCATATAGGTCTCCGATCTCCAAGCCGCAAACAAGATCCGTACCGCTGCTCTCGCTGCTGGCTACCCCAACACCGCCGGCGCCAACTCGGTCAACCGCTTCTGCTCATCCGGCTTGAAGGCCATTGCCGACATCGCCCACTCCATTTCCAACAACTCCATCTCCATCGGTATCGCTGTCGGCGCCGAGAGCATGTCCAACCAGGGCACTGCTGGCGAGCCTCTCGACGAGGCTGTCATCTCCAAGAGCCAGGATGCCGCCGACTGCCTGCAGCCCATGGGCTGGACGAGCGAGAACGTGGTCAGGGACTTTGGCCTCGACAGGGAGAGCATGGACAAGTTTGCCGCAGAGAGCTTCCAGAGAGCCGAGAAGGCGCAGACTTCTGGGTGGACACATGACGAGATTGTCCCCATCACCACCAAGGTCAAGGGCCCTGACGGCGAGTGGACCGAGGTCACCGTGGCCAAGGACGACGGAATCCGCCCCGGCACAACCTTTGAGGGTCTGTCCAAGATTCGCCCTGCCTTCCCTCAGTGGGGACCCGCCACCACCGGTGGCAACGCCAGCCAGGTCACCGACGGAGGTAAGCTTATTCCTTTTTTCTCACCCCATCTCAATCCTGTCTACTTGCGCAGCGACTAACCTAGATTCACTTTTTAGCTGCCGCCGTTGTTCTGATGAAGCGATCAACCGCCACCAAGCTGGGTCTCCCCATTGTGGCCAAGTACGTCGGCTCCACCGTCGCCGGCCTCGCCCCCCGCATCATGGGCATCGGTCCCAGCGTTGCCATCCCCAAGCTGCTCTCCATCTACAACGTCAGCCTCGCCGATATGGATGTCATCGAGGTCAACGAGGCCTTTGCCTCCATGGCCGTCTACTGCCGCGAGAAGCTCGGCCTCGACTGGGCCAAGATGAACCCCCGAGGTGGCGCCATTGCCCTGGGCCACCCTCTCGGCGCGACCGGTGCCCGACAGGTTGTGACAGGACTGAGCGAGCTGAGGAGGACCAAGAAGAAGATGCTGTTGACCAGCATGTGCATCGGTTCCGGCCAGGGTATGGCTGGTCTCTTTGTTAACGAGCAAGTCTAAGTCTTTTATGTTTGACGAGTCTTGTATTTGTATCTTTGATGTATGTAACCTGAATGAAAAGCGTCATGACTTTCCAATACTCGCGTGCATCTGTGACTGTGTGTATAATCCTTAAAAATAAAAATAAAAATTGCCTTTAAACTGCGTTGTGTCGCATTGCATGGCTGCATTGCTCACTTTTGGTGTGTAACAAAGACGCACATTCCCTGCATCACATGGCACACCCTGTGGTAGCAGTGCATGAAACACTTGATCGAAATGTAAGCCCCTTCGTGGGTATTGTGTGCATGCACAGCGCAAGATGGATCTGATGACTGGACTTTGAAATCGTAAAGATTGAGGTGATATGTGTAGTTCTTAAGTATATGGTTGAGGTTCGACATGAAGAAATGTTTTTATACTGAATTTATCATGTCCAAAAGCCGTCTTAAGGAAATCCAGATAGTGCCAGGCTACCTACTGATAGAGGTCGTTCATGTACCTCGGAATGCGTCACATAGTACCTGCCAGCCCCATCTGAGTCAAGGTGAATTTGCGACATTATGACTTGGTAATCATAGATTGGATTACAAAAGTATGGATACGGATAGAGATGTTAGTGTTCTCCACGGACAGTTTGGTGAACGATGTGAAATGTCCCCTCCATCTTCCAGCAATGCCAGCCATACCTTGCCAACACCAGTGCCAACAAGATACGCCGCCCAGGTTTCAGTAAGAGTTCGGACGACGGTATGTAGTCCATATAGCTTTACACTACGATAAATGTTTGAGCATCCTTTGTAGGTCTGTCTATGATCACTGGGAATATGTTTGTGATAGTAGCAATCTGTTTAAAAAGTACCGGTGAACCCTCGCAAAAATCAAGGAAGCTGGGAATCGCAGAACTTCCAAAACGTCATCTCTGAGGTGTCAGTTGAAACATCTGCCCCATCATTGGCAGCTACACCCACTGTACAAGACCCCTCCCTCGCTGTAAAACGGGGCACACCAACTGTGCTGTGCTGTTGGTGCTGGATAGGTACAAATCCCACAGAGGTACTGTACGGAGTAATTCCGAGCCATTACAGTACGTTGTTTGGTAGGCGCAGAGCTCGTAACTACTGTGCCCCACTGTAGGTTGCGCTGCAGCAGCCCGCCAAGTTGTGTGCCGCTTCCGCCAACTTGGGATGCATCCGATCCCGGCTGATGTCACGGGGTTGCGGCGGCACAATTCAAAAGCCTACTAACCAAGCCTTTCACCCAGTCTCCGGCAATAACCATTCGAATGCTCGCATGGTAGATGTGCAGCAAAACACAAGGAACCAAAACTCACACCGTCCTTGGAATTGCTTCATCCCCACCCCTTTCACTTCCCTCCTGGATATTTTCCCACCTCCCTTGCCAAGCGCTGCAACAAGTCTCATGCTCTCCGCCAAGCTGCGCAGCCTTAGCGAGGGTCCTGTGACTGCTGTTTCGTCGCCTTATCCACTTGCCTCTTCTTCGCCCAGCTGTTGAAAGCCCCATTTGCAAGACGACAGCCTGCTTTATTCTGCCTCGTATTCAAAGACCTTCTTTACGCCGCCGGACGTCGATTTTTTTTTCTCTTTGACTGCCTACTCGAACCTTCGAAGCCTTCGACGCCGAGCTCATCAAAAGTGAAATCGAACCTGCATCACCACCCATGCACAAGACCGCCGCTCTCGCAGTGCCGTCTCCAACACCATGACGAGGCCACCTTCTATAAATCGTGGAGAATCCTCCAACAGCCACCGCCCAGTCCAGCCCAGCACTCTCCGACAGAGCCACACGCCCTCGAGCTCCAGCAGCCAGGGCAGCCCTTCCAACAATGCTGGCAGCGGGCCGTTTGCGAGCGAGTCGACGCCCTTGATTTACGAGGATGATTCGCAGAGTCGCGGGAACATATATTCCGGATACTCTGGCGGAGGCTCACATGGCACATTCAGTCCCGGTGTAGACTCTCGTGCGGACCCAATGCTGGGTCCTCATCTCGACGATACGGCGAGCGACACGACCGAATCTATAAGAACAATTGGTGTGCTGGACAAGACTATGGCTCATGTCATGGGTCCTGAGAACTGGAAGAGATGGCTGAAAAAGAATATGCGGACAAAGAAGATGGGTCAGACCAGCGAACTGGCAGAACAGGCGGGGTTCCGTGATACTCCGTTGATGTAAGCTTCTCACACGTCCCTGTCAATCAATTGCTTTCCCAGCTAACCTGTCTATGCTGTACAGGTATCTATCCTACTATATCCCCTGCCTGACCTGGATGCGGCAATACAAGCTGGCATACCTCAAAGGTGACTTCATCGCTGCTCTCACAATGGCATCCTTCTACCTCCCCATGGCCCTCTCTCTAGCCACAAACCTCGCCCACGTTCCACCGATTCACGGCCTATATGGCTTCGTTTTCAATCCCTTCATGTACGCCATCCTCGGCTCCAGCCCCCAGATGATAGTCGGACCCGAAGCCGCCGGCTCTCTTCTGGTCGGCACGGTCGTCAAGTCCTCCGTCGACTCCGGCGGCGAGGGCTCCGAGGACAATGACATTATGCACGCCCAGATTTGTGGTGTGGTTACGGGCATGGCTGGCACAACGGTGCTCATTGCAGGATTGGCGCGGTTGGGGTTCTTGGATAGCGTGCTCAGCAAACCGTTTCTTAGGGGCTTCATAAGCGCCATTGGCTTTGTCATTTTTGTTGATCAGTTGATTCCAGAGATGCGCCTTGGGAAACTTGCGGAGGAGCTTGGCGTTAGCCATGGCAGCAGTGTGGATAAGATTCGATTCATCATTGGTAACTTTCAGCATGCTCATCACTTGACATTTGCGATATCAGGCATCAGTTTTCTCGTCATTATGCTCTTCCGGTATGTCGTCTCACTTTCTCTTCCTTTCCCCAAGCTAACATTGGTCATCTGTAACAAAGTGAATTAAAAAAACGCCTCGAAAAGAGATTCCCCTTTGTCGTCTTTGTCCCCGACCGTTTTCTCGTCGTCGTCGCCTCCGCTTTCCTCTGCTGGCGTCTTGACTGGGATGAAAAGGGAGTAGAAATCCTCGGCACTGTCCAATCCGCCACCGGTGGTCTCTTTGCCTTTCGCTGGCCTTTTCAGCTCTCGCACATGCACCATATCAGAGCCGCCATGTCGACGTCGTTCCTCATCGCCCTCCTCGGGTTCTTCGAGTCGTCCGTAGCTGCTAAGAGCCTCGGGGCCAGCACCGTTCCGGGGATGGAGCTCAGTGCTAATCGAGAAATGATAGCCTTGGGCACGGCGAATCTCGTGGGATCCATGTTTATGAGTTTGCCAGCGTTTGGAGGCTACGGGCGGAGCAAGGTGAACAAGACGACAGGCGCCAAGACACCAATGAGCTCCATGTTTTTGAGTTTCATTTCTTTGTTATCCATCTTTTTCTTGCTTCCATACTTTTACTATCTGCCAGTTAGTAACCCTTCCTCTTTCATCCCCAAGCAAAAAGTGGTATGTTTTAGTCGCGTGAGCCTTTCAGCTAACACACACACTCTAGAAACCCGTTCTGTCATCCATGATTTCCGTCGTTGCATACTCGCTGATAGAAGAAGCGCCGCACGACATTGCATTCTTCCTACGCATCGGTGGCTGGACCGAACTCGGCCTCATGGCCATCATCTTCCTCTCCACAATCTTCTACTCCCTCACCATGGGTATGGCCCTCGGCGTCGGCATCTCCCTCCTCCTCGTCATCAAGCACAGCACCCGGCCCCGGATCCAGATTCTCGGCCGCATCCCCGGCACATCACGCTTTGAAAATGCAGAGGCCCAGCACGCCAACATTGAGTTTATCGAGGGCTGTCTGATTGTCAAAATCCCCGAGCCCCTGACCTTTGCCAACACGGGCGAGCTCAAGGCACGTCTGCGTAGGATGGAATACTACGGCACCTCGCAGGCGCACCCGGCGCTGCCTCGGATCCGTAGCCATGAGTCGAATCGTAACATTATATTCGACATCCATGGCGTGACTTCTTTAGACGGCGCTGGAACGCAAGTTCTAGAGGAGATTGTTCGCAGCTACCGAGAGCGTGGAGTGCGCGTATTCTTCTCGCGTCCACCTGTTCGGAGGAATCATCCTGTGTGGAAGTTGATGGAGAGCAGTGGTATCATGGAACTGATTGGAGGAGAGCGCCATTTTGTTGGGGACGTGGCTGAAGCTTTGCGTTTGACGGAATATGAAGAGAGTTTGGATATGGGAAGTTCGAGCAGTATAGGCCGAAGTGGTTAGTTAGGCCGGCTTGTGGAGCCATAGACGGTTGTTTTTTGACTCTTGAAAGAAAGAGGTGGTTGCTGGGTGTGAAGAGGATCACACGATGATCTACGACAAGTACGTACTTATGCATTGGAAAAAGAGGAGCGAGCATTTGCAGCTTAGACAATAGAATATACCCACATTAAAATTGTCTAGCAACCGATACCGAAATCTAGGTAAACGTTTTGAAATTGCATTCATTCCTATCCAGCTCACAGCTAAAGTTTTGGAGTTTTGAGTCACCGTGATTCACATCATATCATATCTGCAACAGACCAATGCCTTTTCAGAGCATAGCTACGATTTCGTCCAGCCGAGCGACCGCCTTCCTTACAGCTTCCATGCCAGCATCGTCATCCTCGATGAATTTGTTCAGCTCATACAAGTGTGGCTGGTCCTTTGCCACAAACAAGCTGACTTTATCTTCGCCAAGAGACTTGCGCATCTGTTCGCTCACATCCAGCGGGACATCATAATCATCATCCCCGTGAAAAATCACCGTATACGGCCATTTCTTTCGCCGAGCCTCTGCGGCAGACGACGCCAACTCTTTAGCCCAATCATAGCCCGGATCAACGGCGCCCACAAGATCAAGCCATCCATTCTTATAGGTATAATAGTCATATAGGGCGCCTCTGGAATACTCTGGCTCGACAACAGCAGCATCATCAGCCGTCTTTGGCGCCTGCGGGGGCGGCTTGTAGTCGGTGTTTTTCGTGCCATCTGGCAGCAGCTTGTCCAATCTGAAAGCAGATGCTGTCCCCGGCGGAGTTTCGCCTACCTGGATCGGCCCGTTTATAAAGGGCGCCATGACTGTATCGGGTAGTGGTTCCGGAACGAGCAGCGTAGATGAGTTGAAGAACTTGTGGTGGAAAGTGTTGATGCCTTCGATGGAGAGCAGAGCAGCCGGCGCTGGCTGACAGTGATGGGCAATGAGGGCGGCAGCGAAGAACCCTTAGAGAGTTTCACGACTCAGCATCCATCGCCACTTCATTCAGTCTATCTATTACAAAAAAAGAAAAAAACATCTGGAAAACTTACCCCCACTGGCCCCTCCAACAATGACTCGACGATCCAAACCGTCAGGGGCATCCCATTTCTGGGCAAATTCGTAGGCCGCAGATACATCCTCTAGCAGGCCGTTTGGTCCCGTCTGAGGGAGTAGGCGATAGCTTGGGCTAATGAGTGGCCACTTGCGCTGAATACACACCTTGCAAAAAAGATAACCCCCATCATCAGCATCTTTCGCTTGAAGAAACAAGACACAGACCAGCTAAAGAGTGGCAAGACATACTTGGACTAACCAAGGCGCAATAACATCTCGCCCCCAGTCAACCAATCCTCCAGGATGGAAGTAGAGAAATACTGGGCTGTCCTTGGGATAGTCGCTTTGCGCATAGATGTCGCATTCTAGTGGCATGCCATGGTTGGCGTAAATGCTTGTTATTTTGTTAAGCATCCTTGGAGCTCGCGTGCAGATTCAAGATGATGTGAGTGAGGAATAAAAAGTCGTGATAAGTTGATACCTAGTTTGGTGTTCGAAGCGTGAAGCGGGAGGAACAAAGTGAGGGGTCTGCACTTTCTCTATGACGACGGGAATTGTCGCTTTCATCTCCTGTCGTATAATTTCGTATTATAACATATTCTTGGTTTATTAGCTCTAGCCAGGTTTCCCTGCGCAGTGTACCGTCCTCTCCAGCCCTGGGATACGGAACGCGATTATCCAACCCCATAACCCCGCGTCGGAGCAGGTAAAGTAGCTCCAGATCTACGCGGCATCATGTGATATTTGCTCACATCTTTTCCCGTGTTATTCAATCGCGGCTAGACCCGCACACAGTGGTGCATCCTGAGTTCTACTAGGATGAACATGAATAATTCATTATCAAGAGTATGTAGTTGAGATGCAACCACATGTCTCCATCGAGCTGATGCAGTAGGACGAATCTTGGGTGCAAGAACTTGTACCTACAAGGTCAATTTCACGCCCCCAAATCTGCCTGTTGTTCCATCCAGGCAAACGCCTCACCTTTCACACCCCCAACTGAACCGGGCGTTGTGGCGTGTGTTCATTTGACCAGGGGATTTCAATCCCCTAAAACATGAAGAGTTGGATGGAGATTTGAAGCATGTGTAATGCAGGAGTTGAGATAAAGAGGGGAGGGGGGCTCCGGGGAAAGCAGAATACGTGATTCAGTTCAAGGATGATCCATATCCCTGGCACCGAAATTCGTCGGCCACAGCCGCAATCTCATCACTGCAACTTGGAATGTATGTATGTAATGTAGGTGCATACATACATGGGAACAGGCAACCTTTGCTTTTTTTTGTGACGAGTTGTTGCTCTGCATGGAGTGGTCTTGTTCTCCCGATTACCAGGTATAGGGCTCTAGGAAAGCCTGATGAACATCGCAGGATGGGTGCTTCATGTTCTTCTGGGGATTTGCTCCGTGGAACCCCTAGCATACGTATATAATCCCAACCACCGGTGAACGAGTTCTTGGCCAAGATGCAGAAATGCTCATAGATCTAGTGATCCGAGATTGCGCATAGGAATCTTGTTCGTCGTGCATGGTTACGAGGCCGCTACCTCTGCTGTGGTTGCATCCAACCTCGGTAGCTGTAGCATCAGATAAGTAATCATTTCCGAACTTGAGGATGCATGAGAGTATATAGCGGATTTTCGGGCTCTCAAATGAGTAATTGCTACTTTTTGAATTCGGCGTGCTGCACATCCGGTCGGCCTGTACTCTCCAAACCTCACCGCTTATCCGTTTGTTGGTGGGTTTCATTGGCAACGAACGACCTTCGGCGGACTCGTCATCGACCGCAAGGGAAGTAAATGCCAAGGCACGAAATAAAAATGGGATGATTTTTTTTTTGATTTTTTTTTAAACCGCAACTCTTTGCATGTTCTCGTTTTTGGGGATCAAGAGGTCAACACATATTAGATGGTGATTGAAACAGGCCCAGCTGGAACGTTGTCGGAACGAAAGTGTAGTAGGTATAGTAGTGTCATAAATCACAGGCAAGTTTCATCGTCGTATCTGCACATAGCCACCAGAGAAAAAAAAGTAATAGTCAAAGCGCTCATGCATTTTGTGATTTGGTCAAGGACGCAGACCGGGTTGTCAAGTTTGACTCAATAACCATCACACAAAGTGAATGCATGAGTAATGGGCTTGTAAGGAACACAGG
Organism: Zelopaecilomyces penicillatus; assembly: GCA_005765155.1. Classification (NCBI taxonomy): domain Eukaryota; kingdom Fungi; phylum Ascomycota; class Sordariomycetes; order Hypocreales; family Pseudodiploosporaceae; genus Zelopaecilomyces; species Zelopaecilomyces penicillatus. The sequence goes on from VCCP01000006.1 coordinate 1,257,384, forward strand.
GTTTCCCAGAGCATGACAACACTCATACAATGGGGGCCAAAGGGGCCGAGAGAGAGCAACTTGGTAATAAGTCTAAATGGCTAGCTAGGTAGGTAGCCGAGATGGAATAAGGAAATCGTGCTGTCGGAAGAGCTTTGACTGTGCATGGCCGGAAGTAGCTTATAATTGGGGTATGCAGAGTAATTAGTTTCTCTATGAGAGCGTATCAAGTTTGGAGGAATTCCATCCATGTGTCCTGGCAATTGGCCTGCAGCTTACCAGCGGCGACAACCCAACAATCTGGGTGACTACTGACTGAGCCCCGGTCTGCCCACCTATTCGTCCGAAACAACCGAGGGGGGCAGATGCAAGGGGATCATTGCTCGGTCAACTGTGGCTTGTCCGCTTGACCGATGGTGGATGGATGTATCTACTTGGCTTCCCAAGCACAGCCCAGATCAGTGGTACAGGTCAATTGTCGCCCTGGTGGCCATTCCTAGATGTGAAGGTCGGTATTAGGTGTACAAAGCCAAATGGATGGCGTCTACGAAGTACATCTAGCGCCATGCGGGAGAGGAGCAGGATGGGGTCGTCCGAAAAAGCCAAGGTGTGCACTGCGCAGATGAGGGCTTGTCCCAATCCCAGTCCCAGTACCGGCATCCGGGATGGGGCATCGTTGCTGGCGAATTGCACAGGACGTCCAAGGGGCCCGATGGTTGCATGCACATCTCACTGCATGTCTCGTTCCGTGTTGCTGGGCTGACGTCGACAACCCCAAGCCGTCTCTGTTTGTGCGAATCGTCAGCGTCAGGCATGTTCCTGCCAGACCTAGACCTAGATCGCGATCCGACTGCATGTATCCAAGTTTCCATTTTCCTTGCCTTGTCGATCTAAAGATGGGGCCATGGTCAGCAGCTGCGGAACCTCGGTTCTAACGAGCCATGACTACAATGCGGCTGCCCTCTTACCTCGATCAACGAGCCCGATGTAATGCGGCGAAGGGGGGGACTTTTAACAGTCAACGTCCCGTGACATTGAATCCCTGCATCTCATGTTGGCAACTGAGAATCTGTCGCTGATAGCGCAGATGGACCGCATCGGACGTGCCATCGAGACTCGGGAACAAATGCACCTAAAGCACTAGAGGATCAACATATAGCGCGGGTGTGCTGAATGTATTCCCGGGTTGTTGGGTGCAAGCAGTTACCCAGGGCTTGGTCAAGTTCATTGTCTGGGAAGGTGACTTTCAAAGGGGGGGGGGGGGGGGGGGGGGTTGCTCATCACAGCCTGCTTTACTTTTTGGGGATACCCGGTAATCTCTCCTATGCTATTAACCCGCCACTATGGTGTGATACCACAAACGGACGCATCAGCCTACTGCGCTTGACCTTTCCCTTCCTGTGGAGGTCGTTCGAACTGGTGCCACTACATGATAGCGCAACGGTGGGCCACGACTTTCGAGCAACTTGGGCTGTTATGACTCGTCTTAGTTGGCGAGCTAGCCGGAATATTAGTTCATCGGCGGGCGGCAAGCTTCTTAATTAAAAAGGTAGCCTCCATCTGCGGGTTAAAACCGGAGCTCCGAAGTCCTCGCTGGCTATTGTTAGTGCACAGCCGTTGCAGCCGCCCTCGGGGCGCGCAAGACAACTCACCTAAAATCAACCAGCTAGTGCACGTGTGTCTCTGCAGGGCGAGACCCTGAAGCAGCCTTGTACCTTGTATGATGTTCGGAATAGTACAAGAGACGCATCCAAGGTTTGCACCTGGCCGTGTAACGTGAGGTCGAGAGTTGAAGAGTGTGTTTGGAGTAGGTTTAATATTTAGGCTATAGATTCGCTGCTAAGAGGCATGGCGTCGCTGGAGTGACTCCTGTCTGTGGTTTGTCTATGCCATGCCTGTGTCTGTCGTCTGTGTCTGGGGTTCACCAGGGACTCGCTGGGATTCATGTGGAGATGGTGATTTTCGTTTCTTTTCTTTTTCGCCTCGCTGGCGATTGGGGGTTTCGGTTCACTGCTGCTCCACCTGCCTGCCTTTCTGCCTTTCTGCCTCACGGATACCGTACTACGTAGTACAGGCAAGGCAAATGCATAACGCTCCCACTGGCCACACTGAACTGAGCTGGACCCTGTAGGCATTAATTAGTACAGGTAGGTTGGAGGGCTGTGGTAGGCTGGAGTGAAGTCCGGGCTGGGCTGCTACAGTTAGATACAGTACTAATATAGCTGCCTACCTTAGTACTTTAGCACCATAGTACCTGAGTAGGTACCTTGCTTTGGTACAGGAGGCCGAATGAAGTACCCGCCCCAGCATTGATGAAAGGTTTCGTGCAGCCGCGTAGCCCACTGATGATGCTACGGGGGGCTCCCGCATGCTGTCGGCTACCTGCCTGCCTGCCTGCCCGCTGCTGCTGCTGATGCTGATGCTGCCCACTGATAGGTGCTGGAGCTGACCTGTGCTGATGGACACTGGTTCTCGGGCAGTCAGTCCTTTGCACCTTGACTGAGGCTGGCCGATGCACAGACGGCCCATGCCTCGCCTTTTCCTGTCAAGTTACCCTCAACGGCACCAGCAATGAGACCATCCCATGCCCGCGATGGAGCCTTGCAGGAGGTGACAAGGCAAGCATGCGAGGGCCGCAGGACGGGCAGCTAACAAATGAGAGGGGGGGGGGGGGGGGGGGTGGGCCTTGATGGGCTTGGTGGTGGACACATAATTATGGCGGCTGCCAGCGCTGCGAGCGCGGAGAGCGTTCCCAATGGATGCCAGCCCAGTAGCTCACCAGCCCCAGTTTCCGCCTATGTACAGTGGGTGTAGCGGAGGAGAGCCAGCCCAGCGGTCCCAGACTCCCAGGGGCGTTGCTTAGCTCTGGCATGTCTAAGGTAATCAACTTTCCCACTGATGCTCACGAGCTGTTTTGCAGCTGCTGCCATGATTAGCGGGTCGGCACGGACGCAGCTCATTCTTATTAGTTCTCTTGGGTTGAGCTATACATACACCTAGCAGTCTAGGTAGGTAGTACATATAAAGGCCCACGCCCAGCATAAGAGGTGGTATTCCCGTTGAGTAGTGGTAGCTGGGAGAAGGCACAACATTGTTCAACGGAATCCCAACCATCCGGCCGTTTTCGTTCGTGGTAACATTTCCTATCTATCTAGGTACTTACAAGGTGTAGGTGCCCACACTCTGGAGAATTTGTAAACTCCTTATCTACCTACCTTAGTACCAACCTACTTGCAGCGCCGACTGATAAACCCGTACAAGCAAAGCAGCCTCTGCTCTTCCAGCTGAAACTTGGCCGTTGGCTTGCGTGTATCACTTTCTTAAGCTCTTCCTCTGGTGGAACTTGGTATTTATTTGCTGGAGAGACCTCCGTTTCTGCTCTTCCTAGCTCTTGTTTCTTCTCTACCGCAGCAGCTGTTTTGACTTCCTTACGACCGAGCAAACCTTCCTTCCTAATCCTGGGACGAAACCCTTGTTGGCCTCTCGCATTAATTTGCTGCTGGGGTTCCGCCGCTCTTTGACCAGGTGGCAGGCATTTCGTTGATATTCTTTTTCACATTCTTTTCACATTTTCTCTGGCAGCTGTTTGCCAGTGGAGGAGATCTTTGGCAGCCCAAAATTGCCCGATCTGGCGAAACCCATCTGTATAAATTCAGCCAACTGCAGCTGCGGATTAATCAAAACAGGCAACTGCACCACAACAACCTGGAGCAGAACCACAATCAACCCTTGACCAGAAAAACTTTCACACACAGAGGACAGAGCAAAACTGTGGTTTGACGAGCGAGCCTCTTGAGAAAAGAGCCCGCACGTCATTCAGGCCAAGGAAAACCGTCAAGCTGGGTTCCTCAATTTCGTCGGTATTCACCAGGGGAAAGAGAGCGTCGAAGCACAGCATGGGCAACGACGACGCTTATCGCCTCACGGGCACCGAGGCTCTGGCCCGCATCCGCTCTGGTGACATGACCATAGAGGGCTATGCTCGCTCGCTGCTTCGGCGCATCGACATGCGTGATGCAGAGATTGGCGCCTGGGCTTACCTAGACAAGGACTACGTGCTCGCTCAGGCGAGAGCCCTCGACAAAGTGCCCATGAACCAGCGAGGACCGCTGCACGGCTTGCCCCTGGCGGTCAAGGACATTATCTACACCAAAGGTGAGTGGCAAGCGAATGGGTGACGGAGTGACCAACAACCTTTGAGTACTGCCAGCTATGGGAAAATAAAATGGCCATGTTGGGGGTTGTGTGAGGGGCAATCGGCATGAGATGGCGGGGTTGTCTGTAAGGCAAATGAGGGAGAGCATTGCTGTGCCGTTGTTTCTGGGGTTTTTATTTTCCTTTCTTTTTTCTTTCTTTTGGTTGACACACATGCACACATACAAATACTCACGCATCTTGTTCATGATGGAGGCTGACATGAGACTCGATTGTTTGAATGACAGATATGCCAACGGGCCACAACTCAGCCATCTACAAAGACAGTTTCCCCAAGGTTGACGCTGCTTCCATCATTGTTCTCCGTCAAGCTGGCGCCCTATTGCTCGGTAAGTCTTGGCCCTCGGTATTGTTACCCATAGTTTCTCGAGACATGCCTGCTGACACGAGGTTTGTCTTATTTTCCTCTCCGATGTAGGCAAATCAACTACGACTGAGTTCGCTGCCACCACAATTGGCCCAGCCAAGACACGAAACCCCCATGACCTGTCTCGTACTCCTGGCGGTTCGTCCTCCGGCACCGGCGCCGCAGTTGGAGACTTCCAGGTTCCCGTGGGTCTTGGTTCTCAGACGGGTGGCTCCACCATTCGTCCAGCTTCGTTCAACGGCATTTATGCAATCAAGCCTACGTGGAGTGCCGTTTCTAGTGAGGGCCAAAGACTGTCTTCAATCACGCTGGACACCATTGGCTTTTTTGCGCGCAGTGTCAATGATCTAGAGCTGTTTGCAGATGCTTTTAATCTCCAGGATGACGAGGACAGCGACTTTAAAGGTATCCACGGTGCTCGTTTTGCCGTCTGCAAAACTGTCAATTGGCCCTCTGCCGGTCAAGGTACCCAGAATGCCATGACCCGTGCAGTTGAGCTTCTTCGTGCGCATGGTGCTATCGTCGAGGAGCTTGAGCTGCCCCCTGAGTTCGACAACGTACCGGCATGGCAGCAGATCCTTCTGCATACTGAAGGCCAAACAGCTTTTTTCCCCGAGCTTCGACTCTCCAAGAAGCAGCTTGATCCTCTACTTGTCACGTATGCTGAGGGTGCAGGTGGATTCAACCACCGATCTATGCTGACGGCACTGGATGGCATTGCTGCTCTGCGCCCGCAGATCGACGCCATCGCGGGCCGATACGCCGCCATTATCACGCCAAGCACAATGGACGAAGCTCCAGAGGGGCTCGAGAGTACCGGCAATGCCCTCTTCTGTAGCATGTGGACAGCGCTTCATACGCCCGTTGTCAACATCCCTGGTTTTCAGGGGGCCCACGGTATGCCCATTGGCGTGTCACTCGTGGCCCCGCGTTACCGAGACAGACATCTTCTCAACGTGGCCAAAGAGGTTGGCAAAATCTACGAGGCCGAAGGTGGATGGGTACGCAAGCTTTGATATCATGAAAATTGCATAGACCCTTTTTGAGAGAACCCAAGGAGTTCCGAGTGCTTTTTCTTAGCCGAAGAAATCGGCTGGAGGCTATGGCTTAATGAAATTAAACGGCGCAATAATGGCAACCACACGGTGTTTTAGGTGCTCACAAGACGGATTTCAACATCAAGCTGAAAACAAAGATCAACGGCCGGCAACTGTATCTTGTTTTAGACGAGTTTGCACTATACAGGGAAGGAGAAAAGGTTGCATTAATCAGGCCATATGGGGGCTTCTGATCTTTGGTTGCACAGAGAGCAATGATTTTTTGTCACAAGGCCGACAGTCCATGTCTCTGCCAGCAGGGAACCAGCCAACAACGATGTGCATGGCCCCGTAGAATACTCTTCTCAAATTAAAAAAAATTCGGTCGTGTGTCCATGAGCATTTCTCATCACTTCCCCACCTGTATGCCCCATCACAGTGCTTACGCTTCGCCTTGTATTTCCCCCTAGTTTACTCCCTTTCCGACCTGGCCGCTACTAGTTTTGGCACTCAAGGCCAACTAAAGTAAAAAAAAAATAGGAGAGATGTCGAAATCATTATATGATGAAAGGTAGGTCGTAAATAGGGAGGGGGGAGGTTACGGAAACAACCCGGCTCAGGGTTCAAATCCCAAGTCATTAAAGTCCAGACATGGCCTTTTCAACGCAACCTCGGAGCTAGAGTGGATGTGTCAGCTCAGGAAAAAGACGGCATATCGGAATGAGACTTAGCACGGCTTAACATACCTCCTCGGGCATGATGCCTTGGTTTCCAAGATACCGGCACATGCTCTTCACCAACTCGACCTGCTCCTTGGGGTCCAGGCTAGTAATAGCCGTCTCAAGCACACTACCGAGAGTAACCTTGTGTACTTCGATAAAGGTGTGATAGTACATGTATGCAAAGAAGCCCATGATGAACTGGCAGTCCATACGATCCGTGATGCCGCCATGGCCGGGGATAGAGTCGCCAAAGTCCTTGATCTTGAATGTGCGCTTAAGGCCGGAAGCAAAAAAGCCACCGAATGGAGCAATCAAGGACGCAAACGTAGCGAGAACAAAGGAATGGATCTGAATAGGTGCAAAGGTGAGAGAAAAGTGGGTGTTTGGTGGGAGGAAGAAGAATTGTGGCAACTCCCATGTGGTTGGTAAAAACACGGGATTTGGTTCGCACTCAAGGCCGGTAAAAACATTGGCCCCAAGGTCCTGTGAAATTGTTTTGTTTAGTTCAAGCATCTTGCCAAACTTCAAGGGGAGGGTGTTTCAAAAACGGAATAAAGGGGGGGGGGGGGGGGTTGAAACTCACATTAGCAGGGCAAATAAAGAATTTAGAGCGCGACATGAGGCTGACAAGAAAGAAGGCGCAGAAGATGGTCATGATCCAAGCTCCAACAAAGCCCTCGACAGTCTTTTTGGGGGAGAGCTTGATGAGCTGAGTACGGCCAAATGCGATACCGCAGATGTAGGCAAAAATGTCGTTGGTGATAACGAGAGAGGCAGGTATGAAGAACCAGATCATGCCGTCAAAGATGTTGTTCATGACAAAGTGAGCCTGAACCACAATGAGGTAAAGCGCCATATGTGTCCAGGCAAAGTTGGTAAACTGAAACTTGTAGTTTCCAGCCTGAAGAGAGGCAACGAAGAAGACGAATCCTGCATAGGGTTAGCCGGGGTGTGCTTTTTTTTGAATGAAAGAAGGTAGACTAGATAGACGGAGCGTCTAGAGGCAAGACAAATAGAACCAACGCACCAAAGACATAGAGAATGAAGCTAATGAAGCGATGGTGGGTAGCCAGAGGTAGCAGCACTTTGTCGACCAAAACGATGTGCTTGAAGTAATAGATGACGGTCTCGCCGTAGAGAAAGTACATGGCGCTAGCGAGCCAGTACCAGTTGAGGCTCTTGGTAGACCGCAGAGACCGCGCACGGCTGGGGACGTTGGCAATGGCAATAACCTCCTTGAAGGAGACGATTTGTATAGCGGTAACAATGACGATCATGTAAATGTGGCCCATGAAAAGGGCACCGAAGAAGACACCAATCATGATGAGCGTCCAAAACGTCCGCGTCCAGAAGTTTGCCTTTTTCTTTTCATACTCGACTTGTCGCTCCTCGGGAGTGGGTGGTTTCTGCCATTGGGGAAAAAACGCAAAATGGGTAAGCAACGATATGTTCAGGTTCGAAAGGGGAACCGCACAACCAAACTTGGGGGTTTGTGTTGTTGTGCTATTTTGATAATAAGAAACATACCTCTGCTACAGGCGACAGCTTGCCATGCGACTTGGACTTTAACGGGGACCCCTCTTCGCTCATGTCGCTGAAGCTGGACCGTCGGCCATCGGAACCGCTGGCTTGTCCGTTGGTGTTCTTTTGGGGGAACCTGACCCCTCTCTTTGATTTTCCCATCGCGCGTATCGGGAATGGGGGACTTCTTCTTCTTCTTCTTCTAGGATAGTTGCTCCGGCGAGTCGCAATCCTATGTCGTGCCGGGGTCTTGTGCTGCTGGACGAGGAAATTCTAGAGGCTGAGGCGGGTTTTGAGGGGGGTGGTGGCAGGACCCTTGGATCGAGTGTATTGCGCAGGTTTCCCGGATTTGGTCGAGGAGGAGTAGTGGTAAGGTAGCGATGGAGGGCTATGGAGTTTTCGCCTCTCTCTCTCTCGCGCTTCGCAGTCTGGGGGCGGTTACGGCGGCGGCAGTGGCGACGATGTTGGCCGCTCGAGATCGCACATGGATTTCGAGAGCTTTTGGGACGGGTGGTATGATGGTATGTTGGAGAGACGGAGTGGGCCAATTGTCCGCTCCCCGACGAATTTTGGGTAAGGTTGCCTAGGGTGTGGCTGCTGCTGCACGGACGCGGCCCTGTTTTACGGGGGAGCTACACAGGCGACATCTGTATGTACAGCAGCGAGCGCCGGCTACGTAGAACGACCTACGTATTAATTATTATTAAAGGTGGGCAGGCTAGTGTCAGGCAGGTCTCGTACGTCAGAACAACGCCGCGATGGCCGGCGGAGTTTAAAATTCAGTGGAGATGGGATGGTGTTGAGGAAACTCTACTGTGTTTGGCCGCAGCCAGCCGCTGCATTGTGCGGCAAGCAGAGGTCAAGGAATTGTCTGTCTAGATGCGATTGCGAACCGGCTGTCTGCCTTGTAGTGAGAAGTTTCCCATCATCCCCTGGGCTCGAATACAGCGTCAGTCAGGTGGGTACATGTGGCCAATGGACAAGAACCGTCTCTGTCCTCTGTCACCCATGTGATGGCCTACGGAACTGGCTGGCTGACTGACTGACTGCCTGCCAACTCATCGGCACGGCATGGCACGGAACGGTACTATACCCGTTCGAATGTATACAAATGGAGCCAAATGGAGCTCATTGGGATTAAACCCGTTGTCTGTTGGGGAGTGGGGGCTTTCACCAAAAATCACGTAAGACATGGCCAAAAAGACCCTGGGAGCCCTCCTAGGAGCAACAGCAAAGAACAGCCTTCAGGGAGGGACAAAGGCCGTTTCACTTGAAGAAAGCAAGGCGAAAGAAGGAAGTTCAAAAAATAATGATAATTCCCCAACAAATAATCAGATTACACAATGCATGCCTATGCTCTCGCACCGTTTTCTTCCCGTGAAAACCGCGGGTAAATCATCAACTTAACACAGCTTTTCCATGGATGAAAAGCATGTGAAAGCCCCTGGATTGGGGGATCTGTCGAATGTACATAACCTGTGGAAAGCTGGTTCATATTTCATTTTGTGAGATTGCTGGATCTGAAACCCAATCATCCAAGGCTATGGGTTCGCGCCTGGCTAAGCCGATTAATTACCAGCCAATGGCTATTGAGACCCTGCCTAATCAAGCTCCCAACAGAATGCTGGTGAGCTTGATCAATGTACATACAGCAAACAAGGTAGCTTGGAGCGGATAATTATTATTAGTTGAGTGACGGGAAACCCGATGCGGTAGGATTAAAGTGCGTTACTAAGAACAAAGGACAAACCGCAAACCCTGGAACAGCAACCAGGTTCGACAGTACCAATTAAATGCTAGGAACAAGTCGATTGACTACAATTTTGAATGGCTCGACGTTGTGACTAAAAGACATTATTGGTTGAGTGCCGAAATATAGAGCTCGCCAAATGCCGTGAGACGGAATAATTTTGGGGTTTTTTTAGCACCTTGCAGTCATGCGATACTGCGAATTCTATCGCCAGGATAGTAGCAGATCTTATTCATAGCTACGTCTACAACAGGACTCGCCAAGAACATCAACTCCCCAATGCTTTTCTAAACAAGTATGCTTCGCATAATCACTCCGTTAGGTTGTAGATCTTCTGCACATCCGCCAGCATGGCCTTAAAGTCAATCTTGAGGTCTTTAATCAAACCATCGTTGAAGCCAAAGACCCAGCCATGAACGACAGGATACTGGTTTTTCGCGTACGACTGCTGGACAGCGGCCGTCTTGACGACGTTGCGACACTGCTCAACAACGCTGAGCTCGACCAAACGGTTGTAGCGCGTCTCCTCGTCGGCGATGGTGTCAAGCTCCTTCTCGTGCAGACGGTAAACGTCGCGGATATTGCGCAGCCAAGGGTTGAGTAGGCCCAGGTCCTTGGGAGTCATGGCAGCCTTGACACCGCCGCAGCCGTAGTGGCCGCAAACAACAATATGCTTAACGCCGAGGTGGCGCACAGCGTAGTTGATGACGCTCATGACGTTGAGGTCCGTGTTGACAACGAGGTTGGCAATGTTGCGATGGATAAAGGCCTCGCCGGGCTCAAGACCCGTAATCTGCTCGACGGGGATACGCGAGTCGCTGCACCCGATCCAGAGGTACTCGGGCTGCTGACCGGCGGACAGGCGCGCGAAGAATTCGGGGTCGTTCTTCTGCTTGCTGACGGCCCACTCGCGATTGTACTCAAAGAGCCGGTCGTGGCTCTGTGTCAGGTATTGCTCAACATCTTTATCGGACGCCATTTTGAAGGTGGCAGAGGTGGTGGAAGAGAATGGTCGGCTAAGGGAGGCGGCAGACGTTGTGGAGGAGGCTGTGGAGGTGTTGTTGCTGGTAGAGTTCGAACTTGATGCGGGGCCGGAACAGCAGCTGCTAGCTAATCGAGGACGGAAGGAGAAGTTGCCAGGCGATGTGTTTCTGTTGTTGTTGCTGATGTTGTGATGGAGTAAGAACGATGTTTGCGGCAGCAATGGGGTCGATACCAGTCGAGGCGAAGCGAAGCGCAAAGAGCGGCAATTCAGGCGTATCGGATGCATGACGAGCGGCCAGAAGGAGGGGTTCAGCGGCGTGGATGTAACGATAAGAGTCGCATATCACAACCTCACACGCACGCACACGCATACACACACAAGGTGGGCTGGTCGGTGGGGGTTGTTGAGAGGGGAGTGGGTGCCAAGCTGATAGACAAGCTGTGAATTTCCGGCCACACTTTCCAATCATGTGACCTCGCGACGCGTCCGAGTTTCGACCAGCAGGTACTTTACACCAAGTGGAGAACCCGGAATAAAGGTTGGGTGTTTTGCGGTAACCACCTTGATGACAGAACCTGGTGCAGACGACAGCTTCCTCCACTTTTGTTCCCCAGAAGCCATGGTTCAATTCATGGCCCGCCAGTCATGGATCTTGACGAGTTTTCTGACGATGGGCTAGACGACCTTCCTGCAAATGCACTTCAGGCACTCGAAGACAATGCCATTCAGTTCACCCAGGCCCACCCAGCGTTTACACAGCAACGGCAGCTCTCGCAGGGAGCGCAGCGCCATTATGTCGACTATGGCTGGGAGGAAGAAGACGATGACCTGGATACTACTGAGGTCACAAACGATGTGGGTGTACCTGTCGGTAGACCGGTAGTGGACAAGACCTTGCAACAGCAGCAGCAACGGCAGCGTCAAGCTCCGTTGGAGGCCCAAATACAGCAGCGAGGACCGCAGTCTGTTCGACCGCAGATCCCCCACGTTCCGAACCCTCAATGGAATCCAAATATCTCATCCTCGACAAGGCCTGGTGTTGCGCTTGCCGCGAGACCTGGCACGGCTGGAGCTGGGCCATCCAGTCAGAATTACACAGGCTCACAGCGCTTTCCGGGCCAGACGCAAGGGCTGACACGCCATCCGCCGAGTCAGTATGCTGTACCGCTCATCCCATCGCAAGCACAACCAGGTGGATTTGTCTCGGCCCTCCAGCAACGAGTGCGAGCTCTAGAGGGAGAACTCAACAGTTCCCGGGGCGAGACTGCTATACTTCGGGCCAACTCAGCAAAGGCCCAGCAAGAATTCGACGCTCAGATCTCCCGACTGAAGAAGCTTAATGTTGAGCAGGCAGCGAAGCATGAGCAGGTTATCGAGGCGGCCACGGCTGCCGAGAAGAGCGCAAACACCGAACTGCAATTTATGCAGCAAGACATAAAAGAAATCAGTGACCGGGCGCGGAGGAAGGACACCGCAGCCGGCCTAGGGCTTGGCATGACGACCCCAAAAAAGACAGCCAAGACTTGGGGATTTGCCGATGGCTTCGATGATGTGGATATTGCTGTGAGTCCCAGCAAGGGCCAGGGGAGAAGCAGGGTCGCCGGCTCAGTTGCTGCCAACATTGGCGAGAGGACACCCACCAAGGGTAAAAGGAAACGCCCCTTGGTTGATAGTCCCATAATGGCACTGGAAACCCACACTGGCGATGTAGAAATGAGCTTTGAGAAGTCATTGTCCCAAGTAGCGCAACCACCAGTCGTGATTACTGCTCCAACAGCGCCATTTGAAGTAAGTCTTTATTTCCTTTCATTAATCTCAAAGTGCCGTTTGCTAACTAGTCCCAGTTCATACAGCTTGTGCTTGATCACGGCTTTTCTCATCAGCAGCCCCCGACCTTTGACATTCTCTCACGCATATGCTTTCCGTCTGATCCAACAGCCACTAGTTTCTCCACTCTGATTTTTGAGAGGCTGCCGCTCATGGGAAACCCGCGCCAACCGATGCAGCTTCTTGTTGACTTTGCAGAGCATGTCATTATACTATGGACGAAATGCTTCGAGAAGCAATTCTGGGAGCCGGTGAAATATCTCGCCTCTCTTATCGCCTTTACCTTTCAACTCAATACTACATGTGTTGCGCCACTAGTCATGCCAAGACTTGTTCCTGTGGCCCAGTCAACTATGTTCACTCTTGTTGAGGGTCCGCAACGACTTCCCGATGGGACGATTGTCAATAATGAGGAGTACAACTACCTCAAGCAGCATATTGATACTGTGCAAATACTCTCTTTGCTATACACTACTGCGGTGTCTTGCGCTACCACGCCTTCAGAGACGGATGAAGGTATTCAGTACACGGCCATATCATTCTGGAGACTCATTTCTCTCGATGTCATTCTTTTGCTTCTTCTCCCAAAGCAAAAGCTTGCTGATGTTGTTGGCACGCTGGAGTTGCTAGCTACATCATCATTACCTGACTCTATTGGACCTGTTAGTGAGGACAAGGAACCGGCAGGTGTGGCGCAGGCTATTATCGATCGTGTATCTGCCAAGTTGACAGAGCATCCTCGTATTGCTACAAAACCCGAGCACAGGCGCACTATTCGCCTTGCGGCTTTGCAGACCCTCATCGCTTTTGCGAGATATTCCTTCGGTGCTAGGCAACTTGCTACTCATGAGAACACGATTCCTCGCCTAGTCACCTGTCTAAGCACTTCTATTGATGAACTCTATGATCAACCGATTCCATCCAAGACCCTTCCCACTCTTCCAAATGATACCGATTCTGTCAATATGAGATTTCCTGAATCTACAGCTTCAGTTGAGCTTTGTCAAATCATCTCGCAATGCGTACATTTGCTTCACACTCTTGTCACGGATCCGAGCACATCAGGAATGGCTGACGTTGCACATAAATTGTCAATGTCACATGGAGGCAGCCAGCGCTATCTCATTGCTTTGGGGAGATTGACGTTTGCGGAGGAAGACCTGGTCATTGAGGCAGGCATTGACGGGGATGTAGTTGAGGCAGCACATGAGCTACTTGAGCTTGCGGTGACTCCGGATGAAGGCGAGATTATAAGCGAGGCGTTTGGTGCGTGATGTGGATTAGCTGTGCGTATCAGGTGTGTGTTTTTTTATCATGTAGGATGAATTATAAAGGAATAGCAAGAGCAAGAGGAGGGATGGATGGTTTTAAACCCAGCCTGGATTATGGATTGTATATTTGGCGTTGAGGGTATTACCAGATGGGGTTGCCACCTGTACGTCTAGAGAGGAGGACTGCATCTATGGAGTTTTGATTTAAATGAGCTATGAACTCACAGCATTGTACACAAACAATATTAGAGAACACATTGACAACTCTTTTGGCTCTAGGCTCTAAAACCCTTCTCACTCTATCTGCCATGGCTATATCTATATATAGATTTACAAGATGGGTTGACATCTCCCACTTATCCATTGTAGCTGACGTGTACGTGGTCCCTATTCATTGTCAGTTTAGATCGCAGTCTTGATTTCGGCATGGGGCTTGAGGTTCAACGGGGGTTCATACCAATGATTCTGGGTCAGGTCGCCACGGTTGTCCATGGTTCTCCAGTTTGTCCATGACTTTTCGGCGCCGTCGGTGGTGGAACTCCAAATCTTTTGTCCCCAGATGACGTATTTGAGGTTCAGAGCCGCGCGGTTTCTCATAACCCACTCGGCGATCTCCTTGCCAGAGAGAGTGGCGGACTAGATATGATGTTAGAAAGGATATGAAAGGATATGAAATGGGCGGGGGGGATTGATTTCTAAGATGTCACATTTGACGTGCAAGAAACCAAAATGTGATGGAAAGGAGGTTGGAACTTACACCTCCGCCATCAGCGCACATCATATCCGTCGCCAACCCACAGCAATGCTCCGAGGTACCGGGACACGCACAATCCCGAATACAAAACACCTCCCTCACCCTCCCCGGAAACGCCGCGACAATCTTATTCGCACCATCAACCGCGGTTTTCTTACACGCGCCCACAGGCGGGATCTTGGGCGCCGGGTACCCACCGAACCCGGTCGCCGCGGAGCTACAGCACTTCATCTGCGCTGGGCCAGGGCACAGATTACCCGCCGAAGTGCCCGCACAGTCGGACACCCAGCGGCAGTTACCGGTCGCGGAGGAGCCGCATTTGGGCTTGGTGCAGCAGCGGATGCCGGCTGGGTCGCTGGGGCAGGCGCCGGAGATGGGGGTGCCGCCGGAGGAGTCGCAGGTTGCGTCGGCGAGGCAGACGCCGGCGATGTTGTTGGGGCCGTAGCAGGGCTCGTTGACGGCGGCGAGGGTGAGGGCGGGGAGGAGGGAGAGAATGGTGGGTGAGAGACGCATGGCTGTTGTTTGTTTGTTTGTTTGTTTGTTTATTTGTTTGTTCTTAGGATTTTGAGAGGGATCTAGGGGGGAAGGGGTGGATTCGACATAGAAGTTGTTGGCTATGGGGGTTTCGAGAGGGCATGTCCTAGGATTATATGTTTATATATTCAACGTTGAGGTAGCCTAGTATGATACTACTCAAACTTGCGACCTGTACGGAGAACTACTACTAATATCTTGAAGCGCTTTTTTTGCCAAGCACATCGGGCTGTCGCCTCATAGGAGTCGGGTCATCATCACGACATGCCGATGCAGATCGCTGGTTTTTCCCCGCCCCCCGCAAATCGATTCTTCCACTAGGAATTCAAGCTTAAAATAGACGAGGAGTGCGACCTGGGCTGCACAGAACGGCAAATCCGTCTGTAAAGAAAGAGGAGGGATGAGGGGCCGTGCGGAGAGTGTGTGTGTGGCAACCAGGGGATGGAATGCCCGATGCCGTGGGTGAGTGTAAGACGGCATCTGCATTGGGAGTCGAGATGTGGGTGTTGATTTGGGGTTAAAGTACATCAACAATGATAATACAGAGCTAATGAGTTGAAGAAAGAGGGGATATGCCAATGTATATCCTATGTTTCGTGCTTCTCACTCACACTTTTCTAAGTACCTTTCACTCATTTAGTAAAATACTTATAAGTCCCAATTCTGCTGGTACACTTGTCAGTGATCATCCGATGCAGTCATTGTTAAATGGCTGATCTATACGTTTTTTATTTTCCGGGGAAACAACTATGCCAGATGGAGAGAATTAAAGCGAATGGGCTGTTCATAATACAAACAAGACCAAGTTTGCGAGCCATGATGCGACTCTGCATATGGGTTGCCTAATCAGGTTGGAACAGGGTAGGTGGGAGGATTTCTGGCTTACTAGATGCAGGCTTTGGTGGTTTCCGTGTCTCTGGTGTTGTTGAAGGGAAGTGAAATAAGTTGAAGACTAACTAAACATCCACTTTGTTTAACAAACTACTGCTAGAAAGATGCACTTACTTACTTACTTACATAGTCCCAGCTAAGTGTGCAATCCAGTTGATGTGAGTTGACTTGTCTCCAGCTTTGCCTACCCTAGGAATACGCCGTGTGCCGTCAAGTTGCATTTTATAATAATCACGGGCAATGCACGATTCAACACGCTTGAAAGAGAGTAATAAAACAGCGATGACAAACATTCAAGCTTCATCGTACTTATTATATAAAATTGCTCCAAAGCACTGCGGTAGCATAAACGTCTAATTATTCGGAATGGGCCCAGCCAGGGGCTGCACACCATTGATTAAAATCGACATGACAACATCATTATAATGATCATACACATGATAAACAGCAGCAGCAACCCCCGAATTCATCGTATGGACAATCGCATACTGTATCATCTGCTTCGCCGCATCACCACCATCCCCCATGGCATTGAATAGCGAGTTCCAGCTCTCCAATCCAATCGAAAGCTGCAACTCAATAGCCATGGCACGCACCTCGGATCCCTCGTTCTGCCCAATCTCGGTTCCTAATATATCACTGCCGAGGTTGGTGAGCGCGCGGTCGACCATGTCGCCGACTCTGTCGCGGAAGTGTTGGCGGATGATGCGGTATGTTAGCTTTTCCTGAAACGCGAAGAAGGAGCCCTGCCAGAGCTCGTATGATTTTGAGAGGTTTGTGGCGGTGACAAAGGCTTTCATGAACTTGGTGATTTTGGGAGATCGGGGCACGAGATCTCTGACGTGTGTTCTCTGAAGGTCAGATGTGGAGGTAGAATCGTCTTTGGGAGTAACATCGCCATGCTCTTTGGCTTCATACACATCTTCTTGCTGCTTGGTGTCCACAGTGCTTGGAGGTTTGATGGCTTCGTGTTCTGGAATCTCCCTTACCACTCCATCAACTTCTCCTTCACTTCGCTTCGTGCGCAGTGAGAAATTGCCACCAACTTTCCCATTATCCCAGTACCACCAGCCCTGGTCACAGCGTGCCAGGACCTGGCTGTATGAACCAGCTACAGCCGTGAAAGGAACCAAGCCGCCAGTCTTGGATGCCAATTGGGCTTTGCAATTGCCAACAGAGACTTCCCAGATCGAATTTGGCAATCCAACAAGATCAACTTTAGCCATACGATGTTGATGGGCAAGCATCTTGTTTACAGCAGAGACGCAGTATTTGTTGACGCCATTTTTGCTCCAGCAGCCAGACTCGGTTTTGGCTTGAACTGTTTGAAGACTTGATAGTAAAACAGCCAATGTGGTGATTGAGAGGTGCATTTTGAGGCGGTGTTGACAATTGTTATTGCAATTGCTATTGCGCTTGTCGTGAGGATGGTTGTCGTGAGAGCATCTCTAGCCAACGGAGGGTTTATCTCACAGCCTTTATAATCCTTTTTTCCAACAGATATCAACAGTCAGGTCAGCAGCCGCCAAGTGGGATTTGCGAAAACTGTATCTTGTTGAATTTTTTTTTAAGTTCCAAGGCTGAGTGGGATGCCCAACCACCGGAATCTAGAACTTCAAATATTGCAGCTCGAAAACTCTCAATACATCCCAGGATGTGATCTGCATGCTACTATAGGGGGTGTTTTTTTTTCAGTAACTACTACTTCAATTAGCCAAAAGAAGACTCATTGAGTCCCTGGAGGCTAGAATATAGAAAATATACTACAAACCGCATAGATGGCATATCGGCGCTGTTGTGGGTGATGAGGCGGGCGACACTGCGGGCGCTCTCTGTTGGGCGTCAAGAAATACTCCGTAGATTGAGAGATGTAAATGTCAAAAAGACTAATTATCTAACTGTGGTATGTAGGTACTTGCTTTAGAATGGTAAGATTATGTTGTTCATCCCATACTGTCAGCCAGCTACTGCAACTCAAGCGTCGGCGAAATACAACTTCATTATCATCATTGGCCCAACACCCACATGCCGCCGACAAGAGTCCATCAGAATAGGCAAATCCAAGTTTCTTCTTCTCCCCCAAAGACAAATGAAAGCAAAATAATTACAGAGTCATACATCATAGGGAGCAATAAGCAATCTCCAAATTTTTCAACTCAAAGCCCCATGATTCTTCTCATCCCAACATTCCCTACAATCCACGACCCTCCGAGCTTCGACACCCCTTCCCCTTCTAGCTTCCCATCACTAACTTTCCCCATCGCCATCTGCGTCAAGAAATCTCCCAGCGTCGGCGTCGGCGAAACGTGCGAACTTACGGCGACGCGAACAACGGGCCCAAATAGCGATACGCCGACCTTTTTGAGCATTCCCTGTGCCGGCATGTACGGCCATAGCGATTGGTGCGCCGAGCTGTCCACAAACGCGGGCCGCACTGAATCCACCTGCATGCGGCCCGGATGCGCCACCATCAGGTCCGCGAGGAGGCTCTCCGTCTCGCCTTTGACGCGGCCGAACAGCGCTGTGAAGAGGCCTGGCGTTTGAGTGGCGCCTTCGCCGGAGACGTGGATGAACCGGAAGGGCTTGGCCTCTGATGATGAAGACGACGATGATGAAGACGAAGATGGTAGGCTGGCAAAGGAAGTA